>OW285207.1:12844472-14260459 GCA_935421205.1 Xylocampa areola
TGTGCCTAATACTCAAACATCTCCTTGATAGATTTCAGATATACACATAAGTATTTTTCGTGATCCTGGGAGAATATCACAGTTTCAACAATTTTGTGATAATACAGTGAAGAAGGTCAACCCTGCCTTAGTTTTGGCAACAGGGGACCTAACTGATGCTAAAGCCAAAGATAACCTAGGTAGTTCCCAAGTGAAGACAGAATGGATATACTACCATAATATAATTAAAGAGTCGGGAGTGACAGATAGTACTGTCTGGTTAGACATAAGAGGAAATCATGGTAAGATAATTAGGAATATATTCATTGTTTAGCCTATCACTGTTGTGGTGTGCTAATTTACCATTACATCAACTTATGTTTTCACTGTCCAATCTTAATTTGCTTACATTGTTATTACTGGGTAGAAATAAATAGTATATTTTCAGCCTCATTAGTATATCTGCTTGTTTGAACTACCAATTATGTTTTGGTTCTGAATTTTGATGACAATTCGTATTATAGTATCCCAGAACTGTTTGACATTAAAAAATAAAAACTGTAAAATTAAAATGTATTTTTTACAGATAACTTTAACATCCGAACAATTAATGCTCAAGAAAATTACTTCAGAAACTACTCAGTTCAAGGCACGGTGCATACAAAATCATATTTGCATTTTCAAGATAATAATGGTGTAAATGTTGCATTTTTGGGTATTGATGCATGTCCAGACCCTGGACTGAGAAGGCCATTTAATTTTATTGGTATTCTAGATTCTATAGAACAAAAGAATATCCAAAAGCTTAAGGCAGAGGCAGAAAGTAAAGCTGACCATATCATTTGGTTTGGACATTATCCAACCTCATGTATTTTACCTCTGCAGCATGATACCCAAAGGCTAGACTTGCGCCAACTTATTGGAAGCAGTCTAGGATCGCAGGTTTATGTTTGTGGGCACTTACATTCCATGGGTGGTTTGGTACCAAGAATGTACACGAAACAGAAGAAAGGTTATTTGGAGCTTGAGCTAGGAGACTGGAAAGACAACAGAATGTTCAGGCTGGCAGCCATAGATCATGGACATTTCTCATTTGTTGATCAAAAACATAATGTTTGGCCGCTTATACTAGTTACAAACCCAAAGCATGCCAGGTATATCATGCCTGGTAGGGAACCTTTGCATTTAATTCCTGACTCAACTTACATAAGAATACTTGCATTTAGTGATGTTAATGTTAACAGTGTAGAAATATCCTTTGATAATATAAGTTGGATGGCATGCAGGCATACAAAGGGACCTCTTTATGTCTGTCAATGGCTACCACACTTGTTTACAAAAGGTATACATTATATGTATGTGAAAGTTAGTGATGAGTTAGGCAAAGAGGCTTTTATAGAACACCCATTCACTTTGGATGGAAGTCTGATGAATTTTGATATACCACCAAGAATCCTGCTTATGATGGATGCTGGTGTTGTGGTAAGGAGTTGAAATTTAACAAATTAATATTTTTATTAATCTGTTATGTGCCAAATGTAATAACCTTGTTTAAATAGTTTCAGGCAATATTTGGAACACTTCTAATGGCAAATGTTTTACCACTAGTTATTTTGAGATTACAAAAGTGGCCACCAAAATACCGGAGGAAATTTGGACGACATATACTACGGAGAATTTGGCTATTGAGTAAAATTGATCGAATATTTTATCCAATCGTGTTATATGCTGTTTATATGCCTTTCGGTCCATGGGCAGTTGGAGAACTTATAGATGGCTATATAGGAGCCATTTTTGCTTGGGGTATACTGATAAAAGGGTCATTCCTTCCAGAACCATTTACTTACATGTATGGTAGTGTGCAGCTAATGTTTGTGCAAATACCGTTAATATTTGTCTTAGCTCACTGTTTAGACAATCGTCTATATGGACAGAATGTGAGAGGAATAAGGAGGTTGATAAAGAATCTGCCATTTGTTTTTCTACTGTCAATACAGTTGTTATTGGCTTACTTCTTTTGGTTGGAGTATGGAACTATGTCTTTTTTGTTTGGACCACTAAGGACATGGAGTATTGCTTTAAGTGTATTGTTGTGGTATAAGACTCTGAATTTACCTCCAGAATATTGTAGGTAAGTACTTTACATTAATCATTTCTTCACTTAGTACCTACTCTAAGGTAAGTAAAGCTACTTCATCATCATCATCATCCCCCTGCCCTTATAGCTTAAAGCTACTTATAGTAAGGAATTGTTTTTTATAATGGTCTTCCTAAAGGTTATAATTTTTTTGTTACAGAAACCTGACAAAACTAACCGAAACGCCGTCATAGTGCTGTATCGGGAGCATATCTTTGAACAACTTGTACAGGACCTAGATATATTGTGATATGAGTTATAAGTTGCTGATTTCCAAGTGCGCCAAAGTAGACTGCTTTTGTGGGAGTTTTAGCATAAACTTATAATATTAATGAGTAAATATATTATCTTATTTTTTAGTGTATGCGATTATTAAGAGATTATTTGCACCAAAGATTATAAAGTACTGAATGTAAATCACACATTCTTCTATTCTATTTGTCTCAATTCAAGGGAACACTATGCTCCTTGGCGTAAATTTGGATTGAATAATCATTATTTTCTTTGGGGTTATCAATATCTCAAATTATTATTAGTTATATTAACCGTGTCTATTAATTTCTTAATAAACTAATTTTAATTTGCTACCCATTGAGTCCTAGTCGTGTGCATACAAAAACAAAAGTGTCTGTAGGTTTAGTAGCATTTAGAACACAATTATTATTTACGCCTCGACCGCCTTGACTGCCTCGTTGGTCTAGTGGTCGCAAGCGCGGCTGCTGAGCGTGAGATCCTGGGCTCGATTCCCAGGTCGGGCAAGGTGTTATTGAGTTTTTCTGTTAGGAAATTCTCAGTAGCAGCCCGGAGTCAGGAAGTTGGCGGTGTGACGCCCCCGTGCTTCGGAGAGCACGTAAAGCCGCGGTCCTGCGCCTAATCTCTCTCCGTCGTGTCGGATTGCCGTCACACCGGAATATGAGAATGAAGGAAGAGGGAGTGCACCTGTGTTTGCGCATATACTTGTGCACTATATATATCTCCTGCGTACTTGGCTAATCTCCGAGATACGCCACCATGACCGAAATACGGTCGGAAGGAGTATTATTATTATTACTATGTACAACTAAATTAAAAAATTTAAGCGTGGTGCATTCATTATAATTTAAATTGACCAATTAAAAATTAACGAGTCGCTCTTACAATTATATGTTTGTCATATATTAGCAATAAGAGAGATATATGATTGATGACGATTAATAGGATCTGAAAATGATAACAAATGGTGCTTAGCATATTACAGAAAAAAATTAGCTGCAATAAAACAGTATGAATAAAAAAAAAAAAAGTAAGTATATTGAAATATTAATCACTTTCACCTTTCATATACAATATACTGATTAGTATTATTTATTATTATACCATGTACAAATAGTTTATCGCTTAGAAACTAAAAGGCTGTGAGTGAGTCGAAGTTGAGATGTATGAAAGGCAGGCACTTATTTTTTTACCCTTATATGCTTTCGTGTATGAATTTATTATATTAGGACATAATGCAAGTCCAGGTGTCCGAGCACGGATTTTTGTCGACAAACTTGTCCGACTCTATATTCTACAAATGTGTTGATAAAAATAACCATGTTGTACTACTGATTTGAGAATTTTTAAACAATAAAATGAAATCAACAGCACTACTTAATTATCATGTACCGCAGTGCTACCCATCTCTAGTCTAGAGCGAAACAATGTTGAAATGTTACTTACATACTCGTAACTTGAATTCTCAAAAAAATGTGTGAATAGTCAGTAACACTTGGTTCTTAACAGCTTTCATCTAATCATATTATGTATTAAGTATCTACGTTAACATTTTATGATGTTTCGGAAGTAGTTTAAAAAATTGTATATTTCCAACTATTATTTTTATGTGAAATATTACGACAGTGTAATACCTATCGTATTGTTATGGCATTATGTTATTTTGCAGGTGTACAGTTCAAACTATTTGAGTTATCAGTATTAAATAAAAATAAAAATAAAAAAGGTATTATAATGCTATAGCATGCACGCCGTTTTTTTGACCAAGTGTGACTAAGACTTTATGATTTAGGTAGTGTAATTTCACATTCATTAAGCAAACTTCTCAATAGGTCGTAAGCGTGCGTCAGTTATTCAGGCGTCTCATAGGGATTATAGTTTTTTAAGTCGCTAGTCAACACGCAACTACGGGGATTTGATGCCAGTATTTATTATACTTGGAAGAAAGGCTACAATAAATTATCCTAACATCGTTTACATGACGAGCGCTTCGATCTGACTATACGATCATATTATGAAGAATATACATAAAAATAGTGTTGAGTAAAATCAGAAATTGCAGTGGTGCTATTTTTTAGAAGAGTATAAATATACCTACTTTCAATTAAGAAAGTGTACAAAATAAATTTCAGTATTGTGTTTATTAGAAATAATAAGTTATATTTTGTTGCATATTTTCTCATAAAATGGCCGTATTCGTAAAAAATCCCTGTTTATATCTTGTCATAGTCTTAAATGTCTAGTCTAGACAGTATTTTTGTAATGTAGCGGGGTATATATGTATTGTCAATATATATTAGATATTTGTACAGAATGTTCGATGTAACCCGTAATATTGGGCTTTGTATTTCGCTAATATCAAGTCATAGAGAGAGCTTTTTAATGGAGCTGTCATTTAAAATTTAGTATCAATGTATTGTCTAGATGTTCGTAAAGTTAATGTTGTTATTAGACTGGGCCGGGACGATGACCCGCCCAGTAGGTAATGTATGACATAATATTATCGTGATACGAGAATGAGAGCAAATTTATTCGTACAAATGGAAATGATTGTCATTTCCTAGTATTTCCTACTATTCATTTAATATTAATATAATAGTCTAAATGATGCTTAATTATATATAAAATGATATATGTTTCTTATGTATAGTATCCAGCATTAAATTTCTAAAAGATAAAAGAATCAAAATTAAATGAAACGAATTTGCATTTTTTCCCTTTTTGAGTTAGTATGTTTGAGTTACTTACTGGGCATATTGTAACGTCAGTGTTAAATATTTTGTATAAAATGCTTTGTTTACACATTGAACCACTGTTCAGTATCACAGATATCAGACAATAGTGCGAATTATCGATATAATTATAGTATATCAAACTGCCTCCTTGGTGTAGTGGTCTCAAGCGCGACTGCTGAGCACGAGGTGTCGGGTTCGATTCCCAGGTCGGGCATAATGTTATTGAGTTTTTCTGTTAGGAAATTCTGAGTAGCAGCTCGGAGCCTGACATTGTGCCCGGTAGATGGCAATAGGCTCACCACATATTACATGGGACTTAATAACAGCATTGGTGAAATGTGGGTGTACGACTGTGTACACCTCTGGCTACCCCTTCGGGGAATACAGGCGTGATGCTGTGTTATTATATCAAATGATTATAAAATCTACATCATTGTGTATTATTATACCAATCTCAATTGAAAAATAATTTCAATTCGTATCAGAATTTCATATATACACTGTATAGATGGATAACGTATTTGAAAATGTTCCCAACAAAAATCTGTCTATTGCGATGTTTCTCAAAACCAAATATAGATATATTTGCATAGAACAACACCTCCCTATTCCATTGTGTTTTTATATATAAAGTATTTCCAAAGCAACCCACATGTAATTATATTTTCGTACTCTATCAGATCAACATTTATTAACCTTTTTACGTAATTCTGTGATCTTTATTTACCTACTCTAGCGAGTTTATGTATTGACTACTTCTGCGTCCGTTTTTAACGGCCATGCAGCAAAGAGAACTAAGAAGTTGTAGTATTGTTATTTTGAGATTTATAACAAAGTCAAATCAAAGTACCTAATACATTTAAACAAGTCTAAGAACTATCTACAAGCTTTATAGACTCTTAACAATAAAACAAACACCAAAGCTATTTGCAATAAAACTATCCATATGATCAAAGCCAAAAAGTCAGCACTTAGGTTCCTGGAGATGCCTAAAAAGTCTAGATGTCTGCTAGGGTCTTTGAACATACAGAATACTTCATAGCAGGGTAGTTTTCCGCGACCGAGGCCGTATACGGTTTCCAGAAAAGCGTCGAAAGCGTATCGGAAGTAAGAAATTGTGGCGAATGGACGAAGGTATACTGGCATCTCGCGGTACGGTATGAAGAACTCGGAGAACATCAGCATTGGTATGTTCGCAGCGGGAATCACGAACAGGCCAAGCTGAAAATAATCAAAGATTTATAGTGGCCATAGATCTGTACCGATCATATAATGGTTTTTGATAGATGGCTGTATTTATATCGATAAAAGTATAGGGAACTACTAAAAGCAGTTTGTCAATGACAGATTATTTACGCTTTTTCTTTGAACTTATTACAGGTGCGAGGTAATTATTCCTTGCCTAACTGGGGTAGTGGACGCTAGCGCGGTTAGCGTGAGGTCCAGGTTTAGATTCTCGGGCAAAGTGATATTGTAAGTATACGTATAAAGGAAATTATATCAGTTGGAGCCCTGAGTTTGGTAGCCCGTAGGGAATAGTTTATACCCAGCAGTGTACAGCTGAATTCTAAAAGCGGGACATGTAAGTCCTGTTTAGGATTAATAATTATAACCATGTTCCTACCTTCATACCACAAGAGGCGCCCACCACAAATCCGAATGTCTGAGCCAGTATAGTGACGAGTGCACATGTGAGCCATGCGAGTCCCATGCGGTTTACATCCAGCGGTTGAGAAGTCAAGTACCACGCCGGGAATAAGAACACTGTAGCGCATAGTAGCTGAAAATATTCAAATACTTTAATATAAGACTCCTATATTATATAAAAAGATCTAGAACAGTCGGGAATTCACTTTACTGTTTAGGTAAGGTTTCTAAATAGATACATGCATGTGATCTGAAGGCTGGGACCGAATCAAATGATATGCGATAGAATCGAAACCGGTAGATTATCGATTCTGATGTAGTTTCTGATGAATAGCAGAGTTCAGTGTTAGCTCGATCGATAGGTAAATACAGTCGAAAATGCGGTCATAATACCTTTTGCCAAAAGTGCCCTTGAGCGACTCGCTCTACCTTTATTACACGTGCTTAATAGGGGTCGACTGTAAGGGCTCATACGCATTCGCGGTTACTAGCTAAGTAGATACCATTTTCAGTCGAAATTTTTAGGTTCTGGTTATTACAGTCAAATAAAGAATAAGTAACAGATTGATTTAACATTATTTTTGAGAAAACAGTTCTCACAGCAACGTACCTGTATGGGTAGGTCCACAATAATTTTAGAGGCACAGTATGCTGGCAAAGAATACCACCTGTTCAGGTGTTCATGTAGAACCACTTTCGCCTCTACAGGGACTGAAAAAGTAAACAAAAATGGATTCAAAGACAATCCAGAAGAAATTCAAGAAATCAAGACCCTCATTAAAGTTATTAGTGTATCAACAAAAAAAACCTTAAAAATAATATGTACATAATTGTGTTAAATCTTAGATACTTACATGTATGAATAGTAGGCATAGCATTCGAGAAGAAAAGAAACAATAGGAAGAAGAATAGGCACCCGGTGTTGGACATCATGCGGCCAGCGTCTGCGCCCGCGCCGGTGTATAAGGCGCCGAGTAGTAATGCCACCACGAAGTGACATACCAGCCGGATCTGAAGTTTACATTATTTCGTGGAGTAGTAGTGACAATTTAATAGATAGGCTACGAAAAAAAAACTACTGTTTCTCAGTAGCAATTTAAATGCTTTGGTATTCTTTAATGAACTTAAGTAGACTTAAAATTTTAAAATAAATGAATTCTACATACATTAGAAATACATATCCTTAGATTCGTAATAGTTGGTCAACTATCAAATTAACCGCTTTTTAGGGCGAAACTTGAAAGTTGTTTTGCAATGCCCGTTGTATAACAAGCAAGCCGATTGGCACAGTTCTCAAGTAGGTTTGATTTCAAGCCTAAGGCCCGCGGGGCGCTTCATCACGGTGGCTATATTATTGCTGTGAGTAAGTAATTTAGGTATTATAGAAAATACACAGCTAAAACATATAGGAGTATAGTGATAAAAATATACATGTAGGTACCTGAGTTAAGTAGACGTCCCTGACTACTCCAATGCAGCATCTCCAAAGTAGAGCATTTAACTGTTGGCATATGCTGGCAGCGTACCCATCTGAAGGAGAGGGGCTGGTTCTCAGTAGAGCTTCCGATTCTGGTGATAATCCTGAAGAGAACATGAAGGAAAATAGGTAAGGTGAGAGTGTCTAAATAAATCAAAGGAAAGTAAAAGTCACGCTTCAATGTTATATAGGTAGGTACCTAATAATTTCATTGTTATGGAATTATTATGAAACTACCTATATTTTTATTTTCAAGTTGTATAATCTCATGAAAATATTTTGAGACTAACTTATTTAAGGTTACCAACATGGATCTGTTACACCTACATACAAAATTTATCGGCTTTAGAAAACACAAAAGTACAACGAAGGCAAATTTTAAATACAATTTAGCCGTATTGGAAAGTGCAGATAAGAGAATGCATATTACAGCTCTATAGTAATTATTATATTACTTCGTTATTAGCAAAGCATTCGATTTCGTAGGTCATGAACGATTATCTAAAAACTATCAATAGATACGGTATTAGCAGCACATTACTGGTTTGTATGCTATCTCGATATATGTGAATGCGTTGGAATAAATAAACTGACTAACTTAACCAATATTTTTAAGAGTGATATACCAGTCTGACTATAAACTTTACTGCTGTGGACAAGGGACCATATTGGGCCCAACTTTGTTTATTCTATACATAAATAATTTACCAGAAATAACTCACTCATTATTGACGGAAACTAAAAACGAACTTACGGCATCAAACAAATATGTAGTTTTAAGAAAACAACCTGATTATTATTCGCCAGACAAAATACTTACTGACATAAAAAAAAAAGCGAAAAAAGAGTACAGTTAAATATAAAATTAAATAGATAACTTTAGTAAAATCGAGACTAAAACTCACGAGGACACAAAAAAATAATTATATAGCCATAATTATGTGTCAGAATTCATATTCGTAACAATTTGGCCTCGGACTTGGCTTGCTAAAATGTTAAATTTGACATTAATATGCTAATTTATATGTTGCGATAAATAATACTTCAGCAAATATAAACAGTCTATATAATTTTTATTTAGGTAATACAATGCAATGTTTAATGTTTTACATATTTTTTTTGTTAATCGTTGTGTTAAGTTTAATATTAGATTATATTTTACTTATTAGACTGATTAATAAGCCTAATTAAAAATAATATTTGTCCACTTGCAAAAGCAGATTTTAAACGGTATCTCAAATTCTAACTTCATCTTATTTCCAATCCAATCCAATAGCCCAAAATCTATACAAATAATATAATGTATCTCCAGTTACAATTTTGGGATATATATAGGTACACCATAAGATTTATCTTTTCATCTACCAGTTTTTTTTTTTCAAATTTAGCATAGAATTAGCAAAAACTTTTATTCAATGCAAATGGTACACCTACCTTTTTCTTTTCCGTTACAAATATCGTTCTTGGCTATCTTGCTCATTTCGTGAGCATAGCTATTAGCTTCATGTTCCAAAAGATTCATATTTCCAGTATGCTCGTCGCTTGCTATTTCTAACACTGGAAAACAATAAAATATCAGAATGTCGCAAAGTGTGTGTCTCATTCGGGCGCCGCGGGTTCCACATACTTAATATTACTGAAGTTCATAAACTATGATTCACTGAACATTGCTGAAACGAAAAGTCGGAATGAAAGATAAACTTAATTGGTAGTTGATTTTTTTTTTATGTCATGCTCCATCGGTTTACCTACGTGACGGTCGATCCTCCATCTGCCCCCCTCCCCCCTTAATTTTGTATATTAGGTACCCTTTACTGTCGTTGATATAAGTTATGTTAGAGTCACGTTACAACTTCCTTTACAATTAGGTACACTTTAATTACAATTTTTACGTGCGTATTTGTATTTATTTGATAACCCACAAAACATGATTTCTTTTGTGTGTTTCCCCTACACACTACATACATCTATGCTTCGTGTAGCGTATAAGGCAAAACAAGCGCGGGGGACCTAGCTTAAGAAATTTATGATTTAGGTACCCGTTTTGGGTACACCCACGCTCAGGGGGGAAGGTTAAAAAATCATTAATTTTGAAGGCTGTACAGTTAAATCTGTACAGGGCTTGGAAACTGGATTTGATTTACCGGAACCTTTGAACGCTACTGACGACAATTTAATTAGTGCTAAAGTCCACACAATATTTTTTTAAATATTATCCACGAGAAATATCGGCACGTCCATGGTATAAATCGAGCTAAAAACCGGAAAAATATCTTTATTTAAATAACCGGTAAATAGAGCGACTATTGAACGAAATCCTTTACGATTATATCGTAATTTAGAAAAACCTGTGTGTTGGATTCCTCTATAACTGATTTTAGTTCTAAAATCATTACATAAACAAGAGCTATTTTTAGGTATATTTTTATAAATAAATCACCAATCGATCTGATAGCAATTATTTCAATATGATGTAACATGACAACAAAAGAAGTGATAACATTAAGTAGGCAAGAAACTTTATCTCAACCATGCATGATTATTAAAATAATTAAATATAAAAATATAATATGAAAACTTACAATAATCAGCTATGTTATAATACTGTGGACACGTGAATCCTGCTCTGGTTAATGCTCCGGGTACTTCCGTTATAGCACCTGCATATAGAGTCCTGCCATTGGTTAAAACTATGACGTCATCAGCTGTGTTGAAAAGTTGTGATGAAGGCTGGTGGACTACACATGCAATAGTCCTGCCACTACGGGCCACTGTGTGCAGAGCTCGGGCCACTGATAACGAGGATACAGCATCTAAACCACTGGAAATAATAGAATTCAACTTATGTTGATCCGAAATCGGAGACTGTTTATAGACAGCTGTTAATTATTAATTATGATTACTACACTTACACTAAGACCTGGGAAGGCCGATAATCATGCAAGTGGTAAAGAGGAAAGTTTGGGGGTATCGACTACGGCATTCGTAGACAGTTTATGGCTCCTAGTAAGGGCTACAAAATTTGCTACGAAAGTAGGTATATGTCGTAATCTCTGATTTTATAAAAATAACTAGCTTTTCACCCGCGTATAATTATATTTTAATTACCTACTTAGTACTACCCAACAAAATCTCGTCGGGCGGGGTTTATGCGTCAACCGGCTCGTTCGCGCGAGTGTTGAATTATTTTCATTTCCCTAAACTAAGAAACAAAATAAGATGCTATAAAATTGTCTTGATGATGAAGTAATTTTCGTTCGTAAGGATTAATACGCCATTCCTAATAATAATGGTTATTAGGCTACACCTCCCGTGTAGCCTAATATTAGATACCCCAATTCGAATCTGGTAATCAAATACAAAAAAAAATAAAATCCCACTGGTAGATCCAGAGATTAGCGCGTTTAAACAAACAAACAGTAAAACTCTTCCGCTTTATAATAATAGGTATAGGCTCTAAAAGGAAAAACTGAAATAATTTAATAAACTTGAATATAATCTTATCTCTCTAAACCTACGCACGTGAATGTCCCTTCACAAATTAACATTTTATTGCTACTTAAATATTGTGATTAAAGTGTAATTATTATTTTTTATTATCGAACATACAGTCTGTCCTGCAGTGTGACAATTATAGGCTGATTTTACATGTGCGACTGTTTCATTGAAATTACCTGGTGGGTTCATCCAGTAACATGATAGTGGGGTCCGTGAGTAGTTCACAAGCAATGGTCAGTCTCTTGCGCTCTCCACCTGATAGGCGACCCGCTCTCGTGTTTAGAACTTCATGTATACCCAGCTGTTTTGTTACTGTATTTATCTGTAAATGCATACATTTAGGATACATTTGATAAGTACAATATGAAGGGTAGTATTCTCTAGTCAATGTTGTCGTGGCACTAAACAAATATAGAATGGAAAGATGTTACAATGAGAATGGAAAGCAATTATATTATGTTATTATTAGGAATGTTCGTCATTTAATGTTCCTCACAAATCGATACTATAGAGTGAGTTGTACGGCAGTCAAGGGACAAACTCCAACATTAAAAAAAAAACAATATTACAGGAGACATCTATTAAAAATAATTTTGATTTATTTTAAATTAATAAATAATCAAAAGTAGATATTAATTATCGGCTTAAAAGATCGTAGATTATCTATTGTTATTAGACAAACAAAGTAAAATAATCATAATTACCACATTACTACGTTCCCTGTAGGATAAATTCGGCAGCTTCAGACTGGCAGCAAACCGGAGCGTCTCTCCAGCCGTCAGGGTGTCAATAAGCGTGGTGTCCTGAGCTACAAGTACTGAGCTGCGACCTGCTCCGTACAAACACCCTGTTACTCCTGTCTTTCTGTAACAAATGGTCTGTATTATTTTTGGATTTCGCTCTCCAGTTTTATTTCAATTAGAAAAAAGGTGGACGATGTCTGTCAGGTTGATGAAGATAATAAACTGCAATGTCAGAAGGATTTAGTTCAGTCACTTTACAGTGAGTACAGTGACTGCATAGAAGATGCTGACATCTATTAGAGCGGAGGAAGAATTTGGCATAATGACCACAAATCTCTAAAGCTTAGTTGGCAAAGCTAATGCTTCTCTGCTCTCTTGAGCGCTTGGAATAGATACTTATCCGCAGGTTCTAATCTCGGACTGCCTCGTTGGTCTAGTGGTCCCAAGCGCGACTGCTGAACAGGAGGTCTCGGGTTCGATTCCCAGGTCGGGCAAAGTGTAATTGAGTTTTTCTGTTAGGAAATTCTCAGTAGCAGCCCGGAGTTTGGAACTGTGCCCGGTTAATGGCAATAGGCTCACCACCTATTACATGGGACTTAATAACAGCATTGGTGAAATATGGGTGTACAATTGTGTACACCTCTGCCTACCCCTTCGGGGAATACAGGCGTGATGCTATGTATGTTATGTTCTAATCTCGGTCACATCTGTTGCTTTTTAAAAAACGTATCACGTTTTAATTTATTTGTAGCCTATTTATTACTTACAGAAATACCTACGTGCATCGATCGCTATTCAGCTTAGACACCCTTATTTATAAACACTATTTGACTTGTAAGGCTTCCACACAATGGATCTTGTTGAACATATTATTAGCACAAACATTGACACATTCTTATCGGTAGCTACTTATTAAAATATACCAAGACAATCTACGACATTTGAAGTACATAATATGTTAAAAAAACATTATTAACTAAGCTCTAAATATTTCTGCACGTTAAAGATAGAGCTAGAAGTCTATTCTAAAAAATAAGTACCTAAATATGTTGTACAGCTACTCTGATAATACCTCAGTACCTGGATGACCGAGCTTTGCTCGTTTTTTTTGTTGGTAGAACGACGTTTTCTAAAAAGGAAACCTGGCCAGATCGATTTATCGCCCCCGAAACCCCTGCATACAAAGTTTCATGAAAGTCGTTTTAGCCGTTTCCGAGATTCAGATTATAATTATATATCTATACAAGAATTGCTCGTTCTATAGATAATATCTTCATGCCTTATAGTTCGAAGAGATGATCAAACATAGATACGTATAACTTTAGAGGCTCATTGATACTTGATCTAACTTCAAGTATCTGCTATAATGCAGACAGGCATAGCGGATGTGAATACCATATATGGTGATGATAATTATCAATAAAAATTATAGGCACACCATCAAAGCACTCATTGACTTGGTGCAAACATCGCAATGACAATGCAATTAATAATGCAAGCGCTGTCTGTGTATTATATGTATTTATTGGAGTTTAATCATTATTCACAATGCATTTGTGTTTGAATTACCATAACACAAATGTGTATAAAATCGTAGGTGTAATGTATGCAAGAATCTCGTTCTGTTATACTAATAAATAATAAAGAACAGCGGTGATTTTGATTATTTAGATACATGGTTGCCAAATGGTCCCAGTGACGTTGCCGTCGGCGCCAACAGTGTGGAGAGAACGGACCAACTTTTTGATTAAAACAGCATAATTTATAGGAAAGTCGCATCGATATCGATATGACTATAATAATGCTTTCTATTCACAGTAAGGTATAAAACATACACTTGGAACAAATGAAAATTTGAATAGGTACATAATTATCTTGTAGCACGTGTCAGAGTTAATATAAAAAGTAGTGGCATAATTAACTTAAGTAACTGGCACAAGTAAAAACCTATGGAGTTGTGTATGCCTGTATTTAACTTTATACGCAAAACATACTTTGATTCCCGTGACAACTGTCATCGAATCCGAAAAAAACTTTGTACACTGCACCATCAATTTCAGTAATTCAGTGACCATTTTTTAAAGTTTCTTTCTTTTGGTGGCATAACCGATAACCCGTGGGTATAACGCCTTATTTCACAGATAAATGCATATAAAATTATTTTAAAAAATCTACCGTTATTTACTAGCTAAATTTTCATTTTGAAACATTAGCGGGTTTTTTAAACACGCTTTTACTAGATTGGTATGTATTTTAAATAAACCCCGTAACGCCCCGGACGTCTCTAAGAATATGTTGTCGGCATTGTCAAAGGACTTCGCTGTCCATTTCCTATTTTTTTAACGGGCTTTTATTAGCGTGGTATGTATCCAAGTATGTATTTACGTGTCTACGTATCTGCGTGTCTACGTATTTACGTATATATTTACCTTCTATCAACGTATCTATGTAACGGAATCTTTAAACGTGATTTTCATACATTTTAAAACGTCTGATTGAATTGAAACTTCGCACACTTATCAAGGAATAACGATAAAAAAAAAAGATTATCCTGATCAGGATCTTGAGGATTAACTATTTCAGGACTAAAAAAGCAAAAATAAATAATAGTTTAAAAAAACACGCTATTGTAGAAAATAATTTTCTATAAGTTCTTTAAGTAATATCAGCGACAGTCACGGAAATACCATAAAAGATCATCAGTCGCTATCGTTCATTAAATGAAGTGTGAATTACTTCCTGAATCAAGCAAGCACTGTGATCATGGCTAAGCTAATTGCTATGTTAGTATTTATGATACGTTTTATACATACATTTATAATAAATGTATTAAGTAGGCTATACCGTTTGTTGATTACGATTGAATAAGTAGTAACAATTAATTAAATGACCAGCGGTCACACGTGATCTACAGACCTATCCTATATATCCTACTTAATACATTTATAATATGTATGCTTGCTTGTTAACTGTTACATTATAACTTTTATTTAATGGGTAGAGGTGAGGGTAGAGTGAGTAAAATGTTAAGCGAGTTTGTCGGTGGTTTTACAGAAAAGCACTTCTGCTCAACGCATTTTTTTATTGTAACGTAAATTGTAGTACCTAACTACCTACGCATGCAATAAAAACGCCAAGCGTTCTCCCGAAATTAATTACATATTGTCAACATTATTATTAAGTTTAAATTTAATTACCATCACCTACGTATTAAAATGACATTAATGTTAATCTGTTATTTCAAACAAAAGAATTTGTAACTACAAAACTTAATCATGTTGTTTGTTGGTGAATTAAGAATTTAATATTATGTATTTAATTGTAGACGTAAACATTGTATTTCTTTTGTTTAAATTATGAAATTAAATACTGCAGTAATGCTTTATTGCCAGTAGATATATTGTAGTAGGTACTTATATTTATAAGCGCAAACAATAAGATTATAGATTGTTGAGCTCTATACTCCTTGAACATTTTCTATCACAATCACAAATGCAAAATCTTAAAGATGATGCTATATATAATAAAAAATCAGAACCGTTCGCTGGTTACTTCTTCTCCTTTCGTATGCTTAGGCGCAAACATAGCGTTAGTTGTTCAAGTCTCCCGTTGCCCTTGGCATAGCGAACCAAAATCAATGGTCAAGGCCGTAACCAAGAACTGATTTGAGAGAGGTGGGGGGTGGGGGTTGCTTTTTTCACATATGGAACTAATAATTACGCTACTTGTCTGGCTACAGCTATGCCAGGGTTAACATATATACTGATTGTGTGTCTATGAAAATCACTTCGTTTAGATTAGATTCACTTACTTTCTTCCAGCTAATATCTTGAGTAATGTGGTTTTGCCGGCTCCTGAAGGGCCCAAGATGAAAGTCATTCGTCCGGGCCTCAGGGCTCCCGATGCACCTCGAAGAATAACATTTTGATCCTCTGCTATTTTTTTCTTTCTGTTCCAACGTCCTGTGAAGTAAGAAGATTGACAGTTAAGTACAACTTATAATATTGATGTATACCTATATATAACTTATTAAATTTTAAGAAGAATTGTAGAAAATGAAGCAGGCACAGGATGGACAGTGTACCCCCCATTGTCATATGGAGCAAGATCTGTAGATTTAGCTATTTTTTCGCTACATTTAGGTGGAATCTCGTCATGAGTGCAAAGCCGCGTGATGCAGCTCAGCCGCGCACACAGACGGCGCGCACGCCCGCAACATAGTGCGACATGAGTTGCGCATAATGCAAGAGATTTCACTTCTGGTGTCATGAACTTACGAAAAGTTAATGTGTCTGTTGGATTTCATCTGGAGTCTCGTAAACCACGGTCGTTCTATAATCTGTGTTAACTGCGTAATTTAGTGGAACTAAATTATACTTAGTTCTTCGTTCTATCTAGGTTATCTTGCCAGCTTATTATTATTGTGATGATTTAGTTTAAAAAAAATTAACCGACTTTTAAAAAGGAGGAGGTTATATTTACTTTGACCCATAGGCCTAATGTGTAGGTACCTATATCGTGGTGGCCGAGAGGTTACAGGCTCATTGGTATGTGACTTTTTCAATGTTGTATTTTCGTAGTTAATTACATCACGGGTATACGGTGAAGGAAAACATCATGATGAAACCTAAACTTGATGGTCTGAAATCGCAAACCCGCAGTTTTTCTTCTTATCATATGGTTTTCTAAACAAGTTGAATTGGAGAATCACCTAATTATTTTATCGCACCCGCCAACATCAACCTATTGTCAGAGTGGTCTCTGATATGGCTTGACATTTACATTTACACATCATCGAGAACATCTCTCAGGTGTGCTGATTTCCGCACGATATTTTTCATCACCGTTATAGGGAAGTAATAATAAATTTAAAATATTCACGTTATTTTCGAAAAGTCTGTGGTGTCCATTCAAACTTGCGACTTTTGACTTGTCAGTCCAACGGTCATACCACTAGGCTATCACTGCTTAAACTCGCAGTGAACTAGCGTGATGCTCAATGCTCTTACGAGCAAGAACTTTCCTTGTATGAAATCCCTTCCCTTGTCCTGCAGTGGGACAGCTAAGGGCGGGTAATGTTATATTTGATCATCGCTCTTGCTACCGTGTTGACAAGTCTGTAATTATATTATAATTATAACAGCTAAATAAGGCTTAATTAAATATTATTACAGCAAAAAGTACATTAAGGTTATATGTTTTCGTGGACAATATTCTACCGCTGCTTATAACGTAGTTAGCAAAGCACTTGGAGTACCGATCCAAGAAGTGCAGTTTCAAACCTTGCTCGCGGTCGTATTATGTCCCACCAAAATTTAACTGGCATTGCAAAATAATGTATTTGAATCACTAAAGACTACAGCTTGAGCATTTTTTTTTTCATGTAATTTATATGGTGATCTCTTTGGTCATAATTCGCATAGAGACTCTACTACATGAAATTTATTAATTCCTTAGCAATATTTTTACCTCGTATTCTACTCATGATAGAAATAGGCAGTAGATCAGTCTGGTAAAAATTTACTACGTATGGTAGAAGAGTAAGTGATAACTTACTATAAACAGCGATAAAAAATTTAAATTACAAATTTATATTTTTATAATTTTTATATTTTTTTATTTATTCGGACTTAACATTTGTTTCAACAAATGTCATATTTTTATCACGATTTTATTATTTCGGTGAATTTTGATACAATTATGATATTTTAAATCTAAATGATACATTATCATGAGTAGGATACAAGGTTAAAATATTCCCAATTAATTATATCTCATTCTGTATCCATTTTGGGTATTCTTAACCTTCACCCTGTTATATATAATTTGTTACACGCTGTATAAATTAGAAATAAAATACCCTTACAAACTGCTTTGACTGGATTTCATGATTTAATTAAAAATATTTTATTATTTTGTACCGTACACATTAACTACTTCCTCTCTTCCACTATTTTTCTCTTCCACTTCGCTTTGCGTTTGACATCTGTGTTGAAAAAATCGCATGACACCTTTTCCTTATGTAATCAATATATCCACTTGGTTTTAGGCATAGGTTTTAGGTCTCTTTCGGGATATCTTACCCGGGATGGACAGCTGTAGTGTAATCTTCCCACATAACCGGTGGTCGCCTTTTACGTTAACATTAACGTTGATTAATTGATTATGTTTGTCAATCTTAATTGATTATGCTTATCTTATTTATTTCTCTATAATATTTTTTTACACTCCAGTTGAAGGTTGGTACAACGTAAATAAAATTGTGTTGATTAATTATAATTTTTGCCAGGAATCTAGAAAAGGCATACAATTATGATTTAATAGTTGTAGTCAACATTTGACATCCGAGTTAACTACAATTCAAGAATAATAAAATTAGCATTTGTACAGATTACTGAATGGCCTTTGTCCTCTAGCACTTATGCCAGGATATAAAAGTGGGAGTGTATGTGTGCGAGTCTATGCTACATAGGTATATGTGCACGCAGGTGGAAGCTGAAGCACTGACGAAGTTGCCAAACAGCCTATTGCCTGATCAACTTTAATAAAGTGAGTATTTTCTATTTATATATTATACACAAATTACGCTTTAAAAGGTATGAGGTATTAATGTAAATTAGGCAATAAAAATAAATAATTTGATGAATTTAAATGTCTATTTATCATATTTAACTAACACAGTATATTTCAAAACAAAAATGTTAAATCTCAGCAGAGAGTTTATACACATCAAAATTCCTTGCTGAGATTTGAAATTATGTATGTAAATGTAAAGATGCTATGCTGGTTTTTACCGCACTAGAGAGGATGTATTAAAAAGCGTACCTGTTTATATTAATATCGTTTTATTATAATTATCTAAGATTACATGGGTTAATAGATATCTACAGTATTAAGATATTACAACATTGTTGGTGATTACTAATTTGAGTAATTTGCATGTCCCGAAGTTCATAATTGATAAAACATTGCTGTATGAGTTGTGTCATTGATAAAACTCAGATGTTACACCTACGAATAGAAAAGGATGCTTCAGAGTTGTAGATAAAGCATGTAAATATCTAACTACGAGTATAAACTGTTGTGCAGTACTACTTCCATATTTAGGAGTAGCTGTGCGCCGCGGCATCACTGGCGTATTTTTTTTTTTAATTACCTACTTAATACTATCCAACAAATAGAATAATAAACACTTCATCAATGCTCGGTTTTCGTCGCGTTGTTGGGCGGGATTTATGCGTCAAACGGCTCGTTCGCGCGAGTGTTGAATTATTTTCATTTTACATTATCTCTTAAACCATGCGTCCAAATAACATGCTATAAAGGCCAAAGTTTATCTTCATAAAATTGTCTTGATGATGAAGTAACCTTCGTTCGTAAAGATTCATATTCCATACCTAAAAATAATGCTCATTAATCACTTTTTAATTTTCAATAATTTTGTGTCACGAGATACATTATTGTGGCTTATGTATAAAAGATAAGCATATATCGCGGACTTTATTAAGATGTAACTAGTAAGCGCCGATATTTTTGTAGAATAATTTTATATTGACATATCAATAACCATTACGCCAGCGCACGTGGATAAAGAGGTTCGGCAGCGTTTTTTCTTTCGACTTACTTTACAAAAATGTATATTTTAGGCTAGCTGCGAGGTGTAGCCGAATGTTAGATAGCCTATATTATTCCTCATGAATCTGGCTATCAAATACAAAAATATTTTTTCGAATCGACTGGTAGGCCCTAGACCCGCGCCTTTAAACAAAAATAAAAAACTCTCTCTTTATAATATTAGTATCTATAGATTACATCAAATTAGTTGGCGTAACTTTATATTTTAGTATCAATGTTTCATTTTTACGATCGAAATCGTAAACTCATACATGTGACTGCGACCACAGTCTCCCGATTTCACTTTGGGTTTCAATACATATTCATTAAAGTTTGAAAATATCTAACTTAAGTAAACATTGGTGAAGGAACGTTTAAGGGTATATTTTGTTACATTTTGTTCAATATAGTTACGCAAATATCTGATTTGCGTCGTCACATGAGTTTAAGTTCGTTGACCCCAACTGTTATCGTAATTCGTAATGATTCTGTTTCCTCTACAATCATTCTAGTAAAGTTTCGCTAGCTTTTTTAATAAGACTTTTAGCTAATGAAATAATCACTATCCGAAGTATATAATATTTTTTTTTTTACCCGACAAAGTAGTTTTCTAAAAGTTATTAATTGCAACACTGAAGCCAGGTTTGTCCAAATACTTAAACGTTTTTCGGTGAAGTTATTAATTAAGCTTGTAAAAAAAGGTAATTATCATCATATCATTTGAATGTAGATAATTATTATGGATATGAGTTTGCACATACATAAAATAATAGAACAAAGAAATAATAAATGCACATTAATGACGTGCGCAGCAATGGTGTTTTGTAATTTGTACAAATAAGTTGCGGGAAGATAAAGATTCATTAGTGGGCCAAATGTACATAGGTACTTCCAAGCAGAGGTCATGAATTAAACAATTATTATAGTTACTTCCGTTAATGTATATATGACTTAGGTATACAGGTTGTTATTTAAAGAGTCGGTAGATTACAGATAAACCTTTCAAACGCATTAACGCTTGCGTAGCGAACTCTAAAGTTATAATTTTTGTGGACAGAATAACACGGTCGTGAGCAGGATTCGAACCTGCGTCAACCGGATAAATATTCCTGGCGCTCTGACCACCTTACTTTTTTTTTATTATTCTCGATCTCTGTTCATTACCCTGATTTTTTTTCCACATTTTAATACGTCCTTTGGTGATGTCATTGCTATTTATTGACTCCCTACACAGGTGACTGAACCGACGCGTCTAACTTTACAGTTAATACAATGTGGAACAGATGTGATTACCTTACCAATACAAGTAGAATTCAGCGTCAAGTCTAGAGTAATATCAGAAATTCGTTTATTAATACAGGCTATGAACAGGTTTGGTTCTATCAAACCTGTTCATAACCTGTAAAATGTTTAGATCACCTTTGAAACAGTATATTTTTTGTAATTCAAGTTAAAATTAACTTCCTACCTTAAGAAAAAAAGGCTTTCTGTACGATCTGTAATGATGTTGTTAATTTAAAATTGAAATTACTTATTTGCTGTTGTGGAGACCGACCTTGACCCTCACCTCATACCATTCAATGTGTCGCTAATTACGCACTTTAAATCCCCGTGCCTAATTTAAACTGTTGACTTGCTAATTAGCAAACACAATAGAATTTTATTGTTATAATGTACAATTTTGTACTTTAACGAGTCAGGTCAAGAGGTGACTATATCGCTGACACTTCTTCTTGTTATCGTGTGGTTGATGAACAACCTAGTGTCAGAATTTAAACCACAAGTAGGTCTCTGACATGCCTTTACACGTTCCTTTCCTTCACCGTTATAAGCAAGTTATAATTAATTTATAATACCTACGCACATGACTTCGTAAAGACAGTGGTGCGTAGCTTGGATTCGAACTTGCGACGCTTGACTTGTCAGTCCAATGGTCATACCACTAGGCTATCACTGCTGCACACGAATCGCTGATACTGCGCACGAATCAATAAAAAATCAACACCATTTTTTTTAATTGTAGATGTTATAAAAAAATCCTCTTGTGCTGCGCGCGACATAAACCAACCCCTGTAAAACCAACAAAAAATAGACATAGTAATTGGCCATCCTTTGACAGTGCCAACCACTCATAGAGCCGCTAATGTTTCGAATGATAACCATAGAATTTTTAAAGTAAGTAATTTTAAATCAACAGCTTGTATATTTATTTGGTTTATAGTGTTGATAATTCGTAGCGATTGATAAGTTCCTTGTATCATGTTCGATGTTAATATCATATTTATTTTTAAAATCAATGATGTGTCATTGCCTTCATAAAAGCGCGTACACTGCATTTAAATGAGTGTTTACTTAGAGTACGTGCGTCGTTGAAGAATATAAAGTGCATGCATTTTGCCACTTTACGCGGTCTGTCTAAGAAATCATTAGTCGTAAACAATGGATGGCAGGATATAACATAGAATTTGTTTGATCTTAAATAATTATATAAGGTCCTAATTTATTAGGTAATTTCCTTTGAAAGGGTTAATATATAAGTCAAATACATTGACTTAAGCTAAGTATTAAATGGATATAACGAATTATTTGTAATTAACATAGTACTAGCAAGACGAAAACTGCTCCTTGAACGGCAAACATTAAGCAAAAAATAAAAATGTTGTATAAATTTGAATTATGGCTTAAATGAATCCTTATCACTTACACAGAGACCCCTTAAAAGGAAATTACCTAATAAATTAGGACCTTACTTACTTTGGAATAAGGTCTTTTTCCTAGAATTTTTTATTTAACCTTATATGTAGCTGCTTTTTTCACGCGATTATATATTATTTACCGATTTCATTAAATCTTTTTTTGGTTGAAAGAGTAGTCCCCCAGGGTGGGCCCATTTATATTTGGTAATTTGACGACTCCAAAAATAACAGATTATTATTATATATTGTTCTTTTTAAAATTCATTTTATTATAAGAAAATTTTGATATTATTATCTGGAAAAATACGGATGTAAATTTGCCTTGTCATACGCAAAGCATAGATTACGCACACACACACGTAGCATACTGGCGCCGAGTGGATGAGTTTTAAGTATTTGTATGCGTTTAGCTCGTGTATGACAAGCGAAATTGGATGACAAGGCATGCTTCTCACATGTCGTACGCAACGCCCTGTCCGTATTTTTTTAACGTCCGTGATTATTATGAACTTTTTAGTAAATAAGTAGATTTTTGAAGGCGGTTTTTTTTTTTTTTTTTTAAATAATTTTATATCGTCTTGTTTCCAGCTTTTCAGTGCAGTCGGGTTTTCTGTT
The DNA here is from genome assembly GCA_935421205.1 of Xylocampa areola. Lineage (NCBI taxonomy): Eukaryota > Metazoa > Arthropoda > Insecta > Lepidoptera > Noctuidae > Xylocampa > Xylocampa areola. Next base: position 12,867,866 of record OW285207.1, read on the forward strand.
TTAATAATTAGTTTTATTATTGTACACTGTTTGGAATTACTTTAATATATCTTGGCTTGTTTGTTTATTTCATCTTATACCATAAACGTAGGATAGAGTAGATATACAAACAAAGCCTGCGATATCTCTTACGGAAATATGTTAGAAGAGGATAGCTTATTTATGTTCGGTGAACGCTTCCGACAGACGTTGTTATCTCCAGCGTCTTTCTCAAAAATCAATTTAACGTAAATTTTCAGTGAATCCATAATATTTTAAAGAATTTAAAAGTCATATGCAATGCCTACGTGCTGTGTTGGGTACTGTGACGTTTCATCTAGAAATAATCCAGGAGAACATTCATTACACAGGTAAATTGTCAACGACATCATATATTTTCATGGCTCATGGTATGGCATCATATACTTTGTGGAAACTATCTTTAGAAACAATAGGTATATAATACAAAATATAAAAAAGTAGCAGGCTAACACGAACAAGGTCCAAGCTACCGAAGGTTAAGGCTTCACAGAAAGGAACCTCCTCACAATATGTGCCGATTTCAGGAGTGTAAAAAAACTGCCTCGTTGGTCTAGTGGTCCCTAGCGCGACTGCTGAGTAGGAGGTCTTGGGTTAGATTCCCAGGTCGGGCAAAGTGTTATTGAGTTTATCTGTTAGGAAATTCTCAGTAGCAGCCGGAGTTTGGAATTGTGCCCGGTTGATGGCAATAGGCTCACCACCTATTACATGGGACTTAAAAACAGCATTGGTGAAATGTGGGTGTACAACTGTGTACACCTCTGCCTACCCCTTCGGGGAATACAGGCGTGATGCTATGTTATGTTATGTTCAGGAGTCCCCGAAAAAAAAGGTACCTACCTACTCTTATTTTATCCGATAATACGTGAAAACATCGAACAGATATATCATATTATATTGAATATTACGTACCTACGGCATTATTTAACATCTGATTATTTTAAGGCTGTCCGCGATAGAAAAGAATATATAACCAGGACTTGGCTTGTCCAAACATATTCCGCATAAGGCTTGCATTCTGTCATATCTATATGCTATAGTTCACCATATATTGTGGTCACTGGTCATACGATAGGTATTACATATACCTACAGGCTCATTCCTTGTAATGGGTCAGTTTGAACAAATGTACAAGTTGTAAGAGAATAAAAATAATTTTGCATGCACTTTAAACGGTCAGTGACATTTGTTTTTTTACAAGCTTTTTTGTATAGTGATAGCAATATTTTATAAATAAAATGTACCTTAATAGTATTCTTAATATAAATAGGACTTAGCTCATAATAAAAGGGTTCCGTTCAACATTTTTATTTAGTTGGAATACCCCAAAAAATGGACGTGCGTAATAACCGTAATTAAGAAATAACTAAGAATGTACAGATAAATAATGACATTGAAAGGGCACACCGGTTTTTGCCATTCACATTTACATGCCAGGTTTGAACCTGTGGCTTACGTCGAGTCAGTAGTAACTTTATTTAAATTAACATACTTATGACGTATGTATGGTTAGAGGTCTGCTACGATAAACAAAACAATGTAAAGTTTTTTGGTGGGTTTTTATTACTTCTGTAAAGTTATTTTATTTGTTTTGGGATCTACCAATTTTGGCAATAAACTATTGCGAGTAATGGTTAGATTGAAGGTAAAGGTGACTTTATTCAAAATATAAGTTCTTTGTTCACTTCACGTACAAACAACGAAGTTTGTGAATCAAGTTAATAAGATTATGCTACGAATAGACACCTTACCAGATAATTGTTACCTGATAATGTATATTTTTTTCTTTGTTCCTAATGGGCTTGCGTTTGACCGCCACCTCACCTGATGTTGAACGATAGTGCGGTCAATGATGGGACAAGCTTGCCCAACAAAAAGGCTACGTAAGCCTCCATGATGACCAGATTATACAAACTTGTAGGAAAAAACAGATGCATGGAATTTCACTTCTTAGCGTTGTGTGCGCTTAATAAAACTATTAAGAAAAACGCTTCGTGCGTAAGGGTGGAACAATATGAAAATGCGACATTGCCGTGGGTCTTTGGTATAGCGGTTTTGGGCTAATTAAATTGTGTAATTACAACGCATAGGTACTGGCTGAAATGCATACGTACGATAAAAATCAATAGGCCAGAAGCTGCAATGCTCAAGACTTTGTAGTTTGGCATCGAACAACGCACCGTTGCTAATGAGCCCCGTGGCAAGCCTCTCAATTGATTTGAAGGCCGCAAGCTGGTATTTGGCAGCGTCGTCCCAAGGATTAGAGCAGTACTCTATACACAACCGAACTTGTATTAGGTACAAGGTGTGCAGCTGTTCAGGTGTGAAGTACCGTCTCACCTTAACGAGGAAGCTTAACGTGTCAGCTAGTCGAGCCTTGGACTCAATGTAAGAGCCAAAATTGAGGGTTTGTCGGCACATTAAGAAGCTCAAGGTCATCCCTTATCAGCACAGATGCATCACGGAAAGTTGGAGTCAGCTCGAATTGACTTCGTTTAGTAGATAATACAAAATGTAGTAATGTATAAGGTCCTACTTTGTGTACTACTATTCTTCTTCTTATCGTCTGGTTGATTAACAACCTAGTATCAGAGTTTAAACCACCCGTAGGTGTCTGACATGGCTTTACACACCATCGAGAACATCTCTCAGGTGTGCTGGTTTCCTCACGATGTTTTCCTTCGCCGTTTTAAGCAAGTAATCATTAATTTGTAATACGCCCACGACTTCGAACAGACTGTGGTGCGTGCCTTGGATTCGAACTTGCAACCTTTGACTTGTCAGTCCAACGGTCATCCCAATAGGCTATCACTGCTTTACTTTACTACTATTAGTAGAGGTCCTTGTTGGCTCTTTAATTACTAGAAACAATAGAAATTTATTAAAATGTTGTATTAGTCCGCTCATAAAGGTCAATGTGAAAGTGATAAGAATTAACTAAAATTATCTTTCATAACAAAACATTGTTTTGATATACCTATTTGAAGGGTCACGGATAGAACCCATATAATAAGACTGATAAGAGAATATATTATAGATACTTAATATTCGTCCGAAATTACCATTGATTGATTTACATTTCGTAATTTAAAAATTAATTAATAGAAGATCGAACCTAATATGAATAAATAAATTTTGTATTTGATCTTATTACATAACATAGCATCACGCCTGTATTCCCCGAAGGGGTATGTAGAGGGTGTACAGATTGTATGTACAGCCATATTTCACCAATGCTGTTATTTAGTCCCATGTAATAGGTGGTGAGCCTTTTGCTATCTACCAGGCAAAATTCCAAACTCTGGGCTGCTACTGCGAATTTCCTAACAGGAAACCTTAATAACACTTTGCCCGACCCGGTAATCGAACCCGAGACCTCCTGCTTGGCAGTCGGGCTTGGGATCACTAGACCAACGGGGCATTCAAAACCTATCATAATTACTAATATTACTTAAAGTCGGTAGGTACTTATTTTCTTCTTTATGGAGTTTCTTGCCGCTTCTTCTCCATCAGACCAACTTCTTGGAACCGTGCACCTAGCTTTGACTTTTAATAAGTGCCTGTAACATGGTCTATTTGAAATAAAAAAAAATTGTTTGAGTTTGTGTTTATGTTAATCTGTCACAAAAAATAATAGTGCGAATGTCACCAACCACTTTATAATGTCAACCTACTTATGCTGCTGACTGTACAAGAACAGATAGTATAAGGGTACGAGTAATTATGTTACACGGAGAACAGTGTCAACTTATTACTAATCCTTTCATAGGTAATGATGACGATTTACTATTGTTCATGTTTATCTTCCGGCATTCGATTTAATATAAGCAGTAAGCGTTTTATATTTATTAATGGTGTGTTTATACATTAGGATACAAGTGCCCTGAGTTGGTCATTACATTCGAGGTTGAATTGCTAACCGAGCCTTGGCGAGGTAGCAAACACCGACCGAGACTTGTTGACCATTGCGGCACGCGGCTCATACGACGAAAAAAAGGATAAAATAACATAAAATTACATTTTGTAAAGACATTCAACTATATACATATTTTAAATAAGATGGCGAGCAAATATATTTTTTCGTACGCGGAGTCTATGGTCTATTTGCACGCAGGAAGGAGGCTCACTGACGAAGTTGCCAAACAGCGTAATATTATAATAAAATAAAATTAATACTTTTTTAATGATAACAAAAATTACCTAATGCTAATTCGGTTACAGAAATATATATTTTTATTAACTGAAGCGTAATATTTTATCTAACACTGTATCCAAGACTGTATCTAATAATTAGATTTATGATATATTTGATTATGTAATTATTACAAAAATGGTAAATTTCAGTAAAGAGTTTGTAAACATAAAATTTCTTTTAATATTTCTAAAAAAATCAGCATATAGTATTGATGTCTATATTCACGACTTTTATACGAAGTATTTCAACACACTTGCGAGAAAACATGTTAATAAAATCGATTAAACTTATTTTGTCAAAAAGATGCGAGGATTTCTTTTTTGTGCGCCGTGTCTATGGTCTATGCACGTGCAAGTAGAAGCAGAGTCTTGACTTGACGAAGTTGCTTGAACTTTAGTTTGGCTATGGATTGACATCAAATATATTTTATAAAAAAAAATATGAGAATATTCTTCCATTTATAACACAAATTAATGCTAATTTGTTGATATAAATAAATAATTTGAAGAATCGAAATGTTTATTTGTCGTATTTAAATTAGCACAGTCACAAAAATGTTAAATCTCTAACTTTTAAATTATCTATACCTGGTATACCATACAACAATATTAGTAACAGTAGTCAACAAGTATTTTCTCAGGATCTTTTAAATAGAACTTGTTTTTGTAATTTGTATTGAACTCAATTTGGAGATACTTTATACAAATGACCTATTAACTAATATATTTTTATATTTTCCTGTTTACGTTGAGAATTTATATTTTGAATTAACTTTGAAATTTGTCAATGTTTATCTTAAAAAGTTAAACATATGTTTTGTTGTTGCATATTATTCTTACTATATATTCGGATAAAACAGGGTCGCTAACTGGAACAATAGATAAGTGTTGGTCGAATGATGTTGTACTTATCATTTCTGGAGATAATGGGCTTGGTTGACCTATGTAGGAAGGCCTGGATAAAAAACATCTGTTATTGAGGCATTTATTAGTTTGTTTAGTTCTAATATTTTATATTGCGACCTTTATTATTCTGGATGTTCATTCAAGCGATTTTGGTTGATTATAAAAATTTGCTTCTTACATCTCCTATAAGTTGTTGTGGCTTGGGTTCGTTTGTTAACTGGCATCAATCACGATATAGAAAATCATGGTGAAAAAAATAGTTTCACAATAAATAAGTATACGTATGTATAAGGTGAATGTATTAATATAATTCATGGCTTCAAATATTGTAGTCTAAAAATGCGTGTTACGACTTAATCTCAATAGGTACTAAAATTAGGTTTTTGAGGTGCATTTACAAAATGTAAATGAATTACTAAAACCACACTGCCTGGATTAAATTAAGCTAAAATAAACAGTAAAGCAACTGCAAACTTAAAAAAGAGGTTATTAATATAATATCTATATATAAATGGCATTCTGAAGATGTTAACAAATAAACTTGACTCACCTATTCTGCAACACTTTATGCGAATACTGGTGAGGCAAGAATATTGTTAAGATTTTATTATTCTATTTCATGTGTTTTACTAACATAGTTTATAAGTGTTCTGTTGGGAACTAACCCATGTACCTCTGTTGTCTGATAAATAAATGAATTAAAATTAAAAACTAAGAAGTTTAGATAAAGCTTGCTTTATAGTTCAAGATTCTACAAATTTCGGCAATGGTATTCATATGTATTTTATTTTGGGGCAAAATAATATAATAATATATAAAATAATAGAAGACAGAAAATGAACAATGAACGGATTTTTTTTTAAATGAAAACAAGTTACCTATTTCTTTTCAAATAGATCCAGAGCAAGATTACTACAAGACTATTACTTACCTACTCAAAAGAAAGGAAAGAAGTCAAAGGTAACCTGGGGGCACGATTTCAAGGACTTATAAGTGTTATATTAATACATAATATATAGAAGAGAGATCTAGGAAAATTTAAACAAAACAATTGGTAGCTTTTTAAGAATAATAACGACGCAATCTTTGCGAGTAAATGTGCATGGACAAGTAATACATGTTGCAGTTTTACAAATAAAAACCTTGGCATAAATATATCTTATACTGGCTATAAAATATTTATCTGTGTCCTAAACGAAGAAAATATGTAATCGTAAATATAAGCAAGAATCACTGATGTAGATACACCATCGCAAGTCTACCAGTTTATTGCTGCCAAAATAAAACTTTCACTTAGAAATTATAAAATTACCATCAGGAATCCTATAATGTATATCCATAAACACAGACACATCACTTTTTATTTTATCGTTACAGTTCCCAAGTTCAACATCCATGTTAGTAATTAAAAGTTTAAGTAATGCTTTATTTCGATCGCGGCATCGATTGTTTTGCACGTGTGTTATGTGCGCAGGCGCTTGTAAGACTGACAATCTGACATGCACGCTATCAATGTACCGCACTGCATAGTTAACGTTGGCTGGAGAGAGGGTCTCGTCCAACTCAGCAAATTATCTCGTCAGACAACACGGATTTCGATTGTTTAATACTCAAAATTGATTAATTTGATATATTTTTGTGGTTTTAGTTTTAAGATCTTAAATTTACTTGAATTACAGATGTGGTTATGGTTTTTTTTTAGATGCAGCTCTACCTTTTCATAGTTGGGTGCCTATAAATGTCAGCATATGCATTTGCTGTGTGATTTGTTAGTTTCCACCTATGAAGATTTCTAAAACTTATATTTTATAAAATGTATCAACGTTGGTTAGCCATTGTTGCCTGATAACTTGGGCTGGAGATCTCAGAATTTCCTAATATCAGAAGAAATCTATTTACTTTGTTAACAGCTTGGTGAGAGTACAAACTCAGAACATTTTGTTATACACGATTTCACTTTCTATCGACAGAGGATTCTGCTTTAATTTAAAATCTGTTCTAAAACATGATAGTAATTTAAAATTGGATTTATGGTAACGAACATTTTATAAATGTATAATAAATTTACTTAGTACCTACTCATATTGCCATAGGTATTATATATTTAAAATTGGTTAAAACTAATGATTTATGTTTTTATAGATATGGTACCTAAAGGTTATATAAAATAAAGTTTTCATTTATATTATGAAGAGTTTTCTTAGTGTATACCTAAAGTTATGTACCTGGTCAATTGGTCACTTATCTTTAGCATTTCACATGATAATATAGTTATTGGTTAATATAAGTCAGGTTGAGTCATAGTTGATTAAGATTTAATAAATTGATTATACATAAAGAATGCACGTAATAAATATGTATTATAATTAGCTAATCCATTGTGACCAACTTTCATTCCAACTAAGTTTAGGGACGTTCTTATCGGAAACAGACACACGTGTTCCTTTTAATGACTTAGCTGCGTACTCTAATGTCATTTGCATATCGCGTGTTTCTAAGATGAACGTATTTTTGTGCCATACTGTGCTGTAAAACGTTATTTAGAGCGGTTCCATCCGAAAATGGAAAAACCGCATTATATATGATATAATAGTTCAGTTGCCAGAAAAACCGAATATAGACTTTAAGTGGAATATATATAATATACTGTGCAAAGTAAAGGACATACCAGAAAGAGCTATCAACCCTGTACTGTCCCTATCTAGAAGTGTAATGGGGTAGCGGTATGGCCTTAGCGTCGGGTTATTATTTTTTAAGTTCATTGGTCTGTTGTTGGCTCGGTAATTACGTTTCCCTCCTTTTCTATGTTTGTTTTCTAACTCTATGTACACAGAACGAGCTACTGTCAAGATCGGCCAATCGGTTGATAGAATCAGACAGATTGTGAACCCTCTCGGTAAGTGCAGTTTCGTTCACAATTTGACATGGATAGATTATAAACCATAGAAAATTAGTACGTTATATTGTAACCAGTAGATACGGTACAAATTATCAAAAGTTTACAATCTCGCGACATAGATTATAAGTTCACAATCATACAATGACATAGGTATCTATATACATTTCCAGGTTTGAAGTGGAAATCTGGTGTTCCAAGTATGATTACAACCTCCGGCCCACGACAGCAATCGCCGGTGTGGCGTCGCGTCGTTCCCGCTCGGTTTTCGATGCACTAACTTACCACTTTCTGTACCGATTACTAATTTTAGTTACTTTTTGGAACTTTGATTTCGCAACGCTCCATCCATCTGCCATCTGCCTAGCCTTTTCCCAATTAGATTGGGGTCGGCTTCCAGTCACACCGGATGCAGCTTAATACCAGTATTTTACATGGAGCGACTGCCTATCTGACCTCCATAACCCAGTTACTGGGTTATGGAGGTTGTTACGATATCTTGTGTCATGTCTGGTTGTCAGACTTTCAGGCCTCTGACTACATGTAACGGCTGTCATTGATCTTAATTTGACAACTGGGACCGACGGGTTAACGTGCTCTGAGGCTCAAACGCGCCATTTGGCTGCTGCTACCGAACGCAAAGTGTAGCCAAAACACGATGACGCATTATAATAAAACCGGATTAATGGCGGGTATTATTGGTTTTTGTTTTTCCAGACCTTTCGAACACTTTGCAGTGTTCGTGGTCTTTGCAGCGTTCGTGGTCGCAGGAGGACTAGACAAAGTTCTCCAGTAACCCGCGTGTATAATGAATGTATATAGATACCTATACCCGCGATTAATCCGGTTAAAAGTTGTTTTATTATAATGTGGAGTGATCGCGAAAACCTAAAATATTACTACATGATGAGGTATTGATGCAGCCGCAAAATCGCTGATCACCGATGTTAAAAGGTAGGTGTTAGTAGTCTGTGGAGGCTCTTATTATATATATAGCATATAAAAGTATAAAGGAGGAAAAAAGAACGACGTTGAATTTAATCGCATCTACTGCTCCAAAACTGGTATTTCCAAGCCGGACATACAAGACATTAAATCAAAAAACCGTCTCATAAAATCAATCTTGCCTAACTTTGGACACACCTAATGTTATCTGTATTAATTTATGATAACTGAAGGGGTACTACGTAGGAGTAAGAAGAAATTCGGCATAGTGGGCAGAGGTTGGGATAGTTCAGTTGGCAGAGCGCTGAAAGTAGGTATTTATAACGGGAGGCTAGGAACACTAGCGCATTTTTCTGTTCGCCAGAATTTATAACGTAAGGATACTCTTGACAGTATTTCAATTCTTGTTTCAAATCAAGGCTTATTCTTAAAATAAATTAAATTATTTATACCACATTAATACAGTCATGGATGTAGCAGCATTCCCAAATATGACATTGTAAGAGTTTAAATGGAAAAACTTATGCGCTTACCAGGCAGTTTTGTTTCGTTTTAACACGAAAATTGTAAATAACTTAGTCTTCTCGGTGAATGTCAATATCCTGAAATGTAAAATCCGCTATTTCCTTCTGATTTCCACACTCGCATTTCTCTATTCGCCATGGAATTTTCCCTACATAACAGTTATATTAATTTTTAAGCATGTTTGCATAGTACAATCCCATTTAATTATATATTTATTTTAAAGCCAATTTTGCATATCTAAGTAGGGATTTCCAATGTCAATCAAGCAGCAAGGGTAACCCTGCTGTTTGTAATACCTAGCATCGTCACGTGTTTTGTAATCGAAATGAATATAAATGTTTCTATTCGTTTAAGTATTATTTAATAACTTGTGTTTTACGTTTATGATACGGTTTTTCATTTAAGCACGAGTTATTACTGACTTAAGAAGTTTTAGTAAGGTCGTACTTAAAACTTGATTTTGGTACGGTTTAGATCGAGTATGTATAACATGATGAGATTCGTGGAACTGGGTACAAAAAAATTACAAAGCTGCAACATAGTCTACCTCATTGGTTTAGTGGAACCAAGCGCAGGTACCAGTAGTGTGAGTCCTGGATTGAATTCCCAGATCGGGCTTTATATTAGATTTATTGTAAGGAAATTCTTATTGATAGTCCGGAATTTGGAATAACAGCATCGGAATGTGGATTTACAACAGTAACTCCACTCCTACTTAGTGCGTGTAACCCTCCATTTCAATCTTGTAAAATTGTATGTAACACAGGGGTTAATGCTGCGTTAATGGGAGTTGTTTCTCTTTTAGAGTATATCATAAGTTGTCTATAAATCTGCCTAGCCCTTTTCCAACTACATCGGACTTAGTTTCAATCAGGGCAGATAAAGTTTTTTTTTAATATTTAAAAAAACCGAAATCTTTGGTCAGTTGCTAGTCAGATGCGTCGACTGCAGGATAAAGCAGTTGAGGTGTCGGAACCCCGGGGTTCCGAACCCGTACCGGACTCATACCGGTATGAGATCGGTACAAGTGCATGATGAATTCCACAAGAGAAAAAAAATGGGGTGGGGGGGTGGGGAAGGTTCCCTTAGAATTAAATTACTGGCTAGGGCCTTGCTTCGTGCGACTGTTGCTTGGTTATCACGAGCTCCTCTAGCCTACCTCTCTACCTCTAGTCTACCCTTAAACAAATAACAAGTTTAAACAATAAAATTATTTCACATGCAATGTGCTACCGATTGGTACGGTAATTGTATTGCGAAGTATTATCTAATATTCGATAAGTGAGGTACCGTCATAAATATGTTATTTACGTGAAATATTTACAATATTAATTAGCCTTATCTATGTGAGACTACTTTACTTCGGAGTAGGACACACATCATGAAGTCCGAGAGAACAGAAAATATCGAAGTTCATAATGAAGTAAACTTTCTTACAAGAGGTTAATAAGAAACATTATTTAAAAAAAAAACTTTCAGTCAGTGTCTAAAACATTTTTTATCGAAGTAGTTTTCGTTGCTGATGCTACATTTATTAAAAAATAAGTTGTTATATACCTATTTAGTTCTTAGTATAAATGAATATACCTTTCAAAATGGAGTCAGAGTATAGGACTTCATATTTTTTAACAACAACCATCGTATATAATTATTATTGTGCTATGCTAACTTATGTTGTGATATATTATATATGATTTTTTATAGATATATCTTTGTGGAACAAGTCTAAAATACAAACAGCATATTATAAAACTAGAATTGTTTTATGGATCACTGATCGCATGCATTTCACCTTCTGGGTTAGAGGGCTTGGCTGTAATGTAGACCTGTAGTTAGATATAAACGTAGACAAAATAAATTAAACGTTAATTTCTTTAGAGATTTTGATTTGATAAATAATTAATTTCATAATACACCTGGGATTAGGTATAATCGGTAAGGTAATTATGGGTATGTGAGAGAAAGCGTAATTTATTAAATTTTTGAATGTTGTCAGAAAGTTCTAAAAGAAACATTATATTATAACTATTATGGTACAACGCGAATATAGAGAAACATTATAATGTATGTATAATGTAGTAAGAGGTACTGAATTGCAACAGTATGCACCAAGAAAATATTGGTGCACAAGGCAATCCGAAAGTATGACAAGAACTCGATTACCTTCAAATTCTTTTCATCTGGATTATTTTAGCATATTTAAAATCTGCAGTTTGCAAATATAAGCAAAAAAATTATAGTGGCACATTTTTAAAGATTATTTACTTTCTAACATAATGCTCTGATCTACTGACTTGTACTGTTAGCGCTGTAAAAGATTTCGGTGTAAACAATCAAGTTCCCGTCTTCCAAGCTGATATCATCTCGTACTGCTTCCACGTCCATATCGGCACTCAAAACTTTTATTCTGTTATTTTAGATAACAACAATAACAAGAACTAGAACGGATGGTAATGATTATCACGTATTATGCGCGGAATTGGAAAATTGGAGTCACCGCAAGCGCACGCCGGTCGCAAGACCGCGCAAGGAAGTATTCACATTCACGCGCAAGTTGCAACTATCACACTGTACAGTGGTCACTTGTGCCTCGACTGGTGTTATATTTATCTTCATACAATATTATCACTAGATATTACAATAATGACCTGTGTTATTTATCTTTATAATTACTATTTGGACACTTTAAGATAATTATTCTACATTAAATTTAAGTTATAATCGATCTTAGAACGAAATTTTGTCTGAGCTTGGATTAAAAGATTGCCTCTGTTTAGAAAACTATTTTAATATGCTCGTAGTATCCATAGTATTCACAGAATGTAGCTTGGTCTAGGTAATTGTAAATCATTACTATTGCATCAGGATAAAGGATAGCATCTATGACAAAAAATTGCTTGAATTCAGATTTATATTCAAGATTTACGTCATAAAGACTAGTATAAAATAGCTTAATTCAATTACTCTGTTTCTGTTCCCACGCTGCTGCTTTACATGCAAAACAGAGAAAAAAATACTCGAAAACGTCTGTGTATCTTTAATTAAATGAATATCTTGCTTTTCGGACGAATTATTCGGGAATAGACTGTTTAATGTAAAAATTTGTTGTTTATAAGAGTAGAGCCTGGCGAGAGAGAGAGGATGGCGAGGTGTTTTGACATAAGTGATAACAACGCATAAGCTACTATAGAGTGAAAACTCTATCAACATCGGTCCACTGGTTTTGGCTTCTGTATCGATAGTATAGTGTAGAAAAATATTCAATGTAGAGAAATAGCATGTAGGTACCTCTACTCCTAGGGCTTTATTAGGTACCTCATGCGCAGTTAGGACCACTAGACCAGCAAGGTAGCTAATATATGTGAATTTGTATATTTTTTTGTATAAAATTTAATAAATAATTTCAAAAGGTATTTTAACAAAGCTTTTGACACTCTTCTAAATAAAGTCAATATACGACATGCATTCGCGGATGGATAGCCATGACATAATTCATTAAATGAAGTTCTACGGTCTACCTACCTTTAACGGTGTCCCTCAAGGTAGTGCGCGTCTTACAGCGACTTGTAGAAATTGAAGTTACTGAAGATTTCTGATATACCATTAGTATTTTATTTCCGTTAGAAATGGGAGATATTTTAACGGACTGTTGAATGAATGTTCCAAAATTTTTAGGTACTTTGAAATAAAATAAAAATATAATCAAAATTTCATAGTTTATTCGTACGGCAAATCCAAAATTATTACATTTTAATGTTTATCTTACACATTTACGTAATAATTAACATCATTAGAATGTCAGAAATACAACTGAAGTTACTGTATATCTTTTTACTCGAGTCCTTTACAATAAATTTTATTTACAATATAAATTGGCAAAATTAACCAAAATGATTCATGTCTTATGATACAAAAGGAACATTTGACTTTGATCATATTTCTTTCGCACATATTCTAACTTCCATAGACTAATAATTAATTAGTATACTCACGAAAATACAAAATTGTACGTCTATTATTGTTATTTCTATTGTCTCTGGTATTGCTAAGTCAACAGGTTAAGCACTTTTTAAAGAGGTAGGTAGAAGTTGAGGATATTAAGTCGTAGAATAAACGGTTGTTGTTTGATTGACTGTTATCAATAAAATTTTATATAAATCAATATTTTTTTAATGAGGAAGTGATCTAACGCATTTGTCAAATCTTTTTAAGACTTATACTCCATTTAAAATTGTGTTAGACAGAAGCATAAAAGGCTCTCTCATGGCACATTTTGTAACAGAAATACAATAAACGTGTTACAGTTAATGCCTAATTTATTAAATAAATGCTATTTAATAAATAAGGCTATTTAATTAATTATACCAGCTGTCCCACTTGATAATCATTTAAACTATTCATTTTATGAAATTAAGTGGCTTTCATTGTCATAAATTATTTCATTTCTGTTTAAAATTCCAGTATCAATGCTAAATACCTAAAAGAAGCCGGGTTGACGGTATCGGGAACGTTTTCGTTAACCTATAATTTTACCAAATCGTTGCAGGTTATGTTGGGGCGTTCGGGCATTATGTTTTGTGTCAACAGTTTTTTTTTGACGGTTAACAATGTCGTCTATCAAATTGTGAGATTGTCATTCACTTGTCATAAAATGTTTTGCATTTCTGTTTCTACGAGCCTCTTTTTTCTAATGCCTATATTATTGTATGGAGTTGTATTTCTGATATCTATGTTGCATTATATTTTAATATCGAATGTAGGTAGTCCGATGAAAATAATTTAAAAAATATAAATGCCATTGCATTTGTGTTAATGAAACTTATTATCGAAATAGCAAAACTTTGGTAAAAATATGAATGTGCAGAATATCAAGTAATAATAACATACTATTATTTTGTAACACATCTGAACTATCTTTAGGTCAGACTGTTTAAAACATTAACAATTAATATTTAGATCGAGATGAGAGTTTGATCAAATTACAAATTAACAATAAGTATATACAGTTTGTCATTTTGTTAAGATTTCTAGGAATAGTTAAAATTCAAAGGCTCAATTGCTCCAACTTTATTGTAACCGTAACCGAATTATATTTATAATATGACAATTAATAATATGTCAGGAAAAATTAAATTTAAAATAATGAACTGATTCTCGGTTTTTGTTATATGTATTATGTCTAGTCAAGTAAGACGAGTTGTATCATCTCACGTTGATTAAGTGTTTCTATAGTTAAATCTTAAAACAATTATGCGTATAATTATTATAATCTTTGTCAACGGTGTGGTCGCCTGATTGAATGATATTGCGAAGTACATTTATTTTGAAATTGTCATGATAATCAGATAGAAATATTTTTTGAAAAATATAAGCCTTCTGTTTAATGGTCATAATAGAAGAAAAACTTAACTAAATAATTATACATATTTCGTAAAATGATCAATAATTACTAACGCACCAACACTTATAACCTATTTGTATTCACTAATGGTAAACATCATCGACAAATACTTTAAATATAATAAATAACTCTTTATTAGAGTTTTCACCGTGTAAACCACTATAGGTATAGTACTTTTTAAACTTTCGCGATACGAACACGTAATTATTAAATTCAAACTGGACTTAATCGCGCTAAAAGGAGGTAAATAAATATTAAAGTAACAAACAATGATGATTTTAAAATCAAGACAAATTGACTGTAACAATAAGTATAAATAATAATTATTATAAAACATATCATAGGCTTGCTTGCAGTAGGCATGTATATTTATTACGACAAGGTGGTCCAAAGTATTGCCCTGAGGTACTCCGATTGCTTTCCACTGTAAGTCACCGGTACTAAATTGACTCGAAAACAATAGGTCCAATGAGTGAACAAACAGCAATACCAGTTGAGAGATCAACTTCTGAGCCTTTAGTTTTGAAGTCACCGGTACTTAAGTAAATTGACTCGAAAATAATAGGTCCAATGAGTGAACAAACAGCAATACCAGTTGAGAGATCAACTTCTGAGCCTTTAGTTTTGAAGTCACCGGTACTTAAGTAAATTGACTCGAAAATAATAGGTCCAATGAGTGAACAAACAGCAATACCAGTTGAGAGATCAACTTCTGAGCCTTTAGTTTTGATAATACGCAGTAGCTTACAATATGAATAGTTCCGAAAGCTTTCGGTAGAAAACGGGCACGGCACATATGAATTAGATGTTTTATTACACAACTGCCCAAAACAAGGAGTGTTATGTTTTTAGGGTACATGTATGTATGTTTGAATGTAGGTATGTATGTTTGTGAGTTTCTTTATTCCACCATTAACTTCTAAACGCCTGGCCCGATTTAGATGTATAGAGATATCATTAGAATCTTTACATTTTCCCGGGTAACTTAGGCTGGTAAGTTACGAAAAAAGTAGATATTGTACACAAAAAGGTGGAAAATAAAAATATATTTCACACATGGCAGGTGTACCTACTTTTTTTTTTTATTAAGTAATGTATAATGGCACTTACAACAGTTGATAGGTAGGTACTATGAAAAATATTCATTATTAAACAATATATATGAATTTTATTGTTTTACATGAAATTCGATTACATAAAATAATAAAGTATTTGTGTGGAAAGAAAAATACGGTGGTGAGAAGGATTTGAACTTGTATCTCCCAGATAAATACATCAGGCGCTTTGCCCTTGACCTTTCCACAAAAATATATAACTTTGGGTTGATATTTTTTGTTACAGTTTTTTAGCTGTCTTATCACATGTTTTGTCGTTAGTTAATAAAAAAGAAACAGCTTTACCTTGAAACAATATTTTATTACAGGGTGTCCTGGGTGAGCAACGAATGCGACGCGACGCGATGTGACGCGACATGGTACGACACGATGCTGCCGGCGAATGTCTTACGTGACCTTGGTCATTTCTTCTCGAAGCATGGTGAAATATAGTATGATTTTGCTTGAAACTTGATATTTAAAGAGAAATATAATATTTAAATAAACAAATTTATTCTTAGGTACTGCTTCTTTCAACGCTTCTGAATTGACCGTTTCGTAAGGTCTTGCCGCAGACTGTTATATAGGCCGCAAGCAGGGTATGCCGTTGTTTTAAAGGAGTTCGTTGTGTTCGTCGCTTACGCAGGACACCCCATTAGTTTACAAGACAAATAGCCAGATCATATTGAACTTATTATGGCCATATATACCTATATAGGGATGATACTGATGCATGGTAAAACTGGAATGAGTTTATATTTGCATCTTTAGAATGTTTTTCTATATACTACGTAAAAAGAATTATATTGAATAATAAATATAAACAAGCATTTATTTGGTTGTAGACACACTAAGTGTTTTATATTAAGTTTGTAAATTAGGACTAAATAATGTGACCATTTTTGATGTGATTTATTGGGAATAGGGTTAAATTTGGGACTTTGAATACTATCTCATAGTAAATTATATTCTTAAAATACACAATATTTACATTGGAATGTATAACAATATATTCTCTTATATTATTTTGTGAAAAAATCTTAATACTACTCATTAGCCATTATATGTATGAGGTGAATGATATGTACAATGTTTATATAACTTTGGACCAGAATACTTAAAATTATATTGAAACTTCTAGTTTCTATAAATCCCTTTTTTATTGACACGAAAGCTCACATAATACCAAAATAAATAATGCTGGAGCGATATACATTTTGCTTCCGTATTTCACGATTACTGGATAGTAATTAACTAATGAATAGTCTGGCCATGCCTCACGACGAAATGATTTAAAAAAAAATCGGTGTCTAATCACTATTATTGATTCAATACTATTTGCTAAGCTTAGACATCACCACTTGCTCTTTAATCTTATTTTTAATACGATGAAAGCTGCTATGCTTACAATTAAACCTATTGCGAATAACGAAACAATAAGGAGTGAAAACTTTTCACCAACAATACCGTTTTCTTGTAGGAATTGAGAGGGATATGCGTAATGGCAATAGAGTATTGAGCATGGGAGGTTGGGTCGATCCATGCCGAAGATAGCGAGGATGAGGCCAACGAGGCCATGTTTGAGGAAAGATATCTGGAACAACCAGCGCACGAACATTGGCGCATCACGGTACCGAAGGAAGAACCCGGAGAACACAGTGAATGGCATTATAATGAACGGTCCGAATACAACTCCATTCTGGAATGATAAAACAATATATTAGCTCATAGAAACTGTCAACGCAATGCTTCTAGAAATCAACCTTCCTTCATAATAATAATGTTTAAAAGGGCACATGTAGTTTATTTTTTAGGATCTCTTTAAAATTTTATTTTGCTTGATTAATTAGCAAGTCATCAATATTCACAAGTATCTAAACGTCAAACATTTATAATAATAGTTATTAGTAAGAAGTAGGAAGGGTAGGATTTCAGGCAAATGCAAGGTTTGAACTTGCATAATTTTAAAAAGGAACTGTATAGTATGTACAAACCTTGACATTAAACAACGACCCCATAAATAATCCTTTGCAGATTGCCACATAGGACACCAGCAGAAGTATGAAGCAAAAGATCGCAAATCTTTTCAAATCATGAGGCTGTCCCGTCAGCCAGTACGCGATGAAGGCATAAGATAAGGTGCACACTGTCTGAAGTGGTAGTATAGATGCGATGCTCGAGGCATAGTATGCTCCCGCCGTATACCACCTGTTGAAGTGCTCGCGTCGAATCAGCGGTATTTGTTCGGGAACTAAAAGTGAAAGATTGAAATGTTATTAGTCATCCTATCGGAGCAATCTTATACCCTTCGATTTAATTAAACTATGATATGATATGATATCCTAGTGGTATGACCCTTGGACTGACAAGTCAAAGGTCGCAAGTTCGAATTCAATGCACGCACCACTGTCTTTTTGAAGTCATGTGCGTATTATAAATGAATTATAACTTGCTTAAAAGTGAAGGAAAACATCATGAGGAAACCAGCACACCTGAGAGATATTCTCGATGGTATGTAAAGGCATGTCAGACACCTACGGGTAGTTTAAACTCTGATACTAGGTTGTTCACCAACCACACGATAATCTTATCTTACTTATTCAATGTCAATGATGATTAAATACAAATTCTGGCGTGTCAAAGTTGATTTTTAAAACTGGTGAATACTTAGATACCTATGAGCTTAAAGGTTATAGAAGACGATAACATTAGCCTGGTATTCAAGTCATTGGAGAATATAAAAAAAAACGAATGTGCTCACATTTCGATTAAGTTACTATAAACGTTTTTGGTTCCACTTGTTCAACAGAATAAAATTGTATTGATTCAATGAGCTTTGCTAGTTTTCAGTATTTTTATATTGCCATTCGAACGTGTAAATCAAATGTTGATTATCCAATTAAAGCTTCCGTTCGACCTAATTACACGTTCTGACTTCTAAGTCAGATGTTATCGATTTCAAGACAGTGAGAAAAATCACAGTTTACATGAAACCTTTAAATATTGGAACTAAAATAAATACAATTCATTATTTTCACAGAGTACAGATTTAATCTATCCTCCCTATATTAGATTTTCAAGGATCTTTATTTTTGCAATTATTTAATTTTATAGACTAAGACATGACGGCTGACAAAGACATGCTGGATGATGACTGAATTTTATATAAGTAAAGTATTTTTTCTATAAATACATCAATCCATTTACAGTTAACTGTATTAAGTATTAAAAACTTACAACTTATGGTAACGGCACTGAAGGCAGTGAACATCAGGAACATGAGGCTGAAGTACATGAAGTTGTAGTTGTCCCTCACGTGTTTAGCATCTTCGCCAATATTATAGAAGAGAAACCCTACGAAGAGGGCCATCATACAGTGGATGCTCGTCGTCATTATTGTGAATGATGGGTCCCTCCATGATGACTGTAACAGAAATCAGTTACGTTTGAAATTATGATAAACTATAAAAACGCCCTAAAATAGCTTTAAGGTTTCTAATGGAGACGTGGGTGTTTGATTTCAACAACTCATTAGCCATCGCATTGCTAGATGCCTTCTTAAATTCTTAGATGACAGTAGACATTCGACACATTATGAATAAGGGGATTAATATATACAAACATATTCTGTTACATATAAAGAAAGCAAATAATTCTAAACCGGCGCAAAAAACTTCAACATTGATTAAAAATTGATTATAATTATAAATTTTTGCATGCCAAATGGTAGAATGTACCAGGAACAAATAATTACTACTGTAACAACTCATATATGTACCTACATTAAATGCAAATAAATTATTTCTATTTCTATTTCTATTTCTATTTCTATTAAATGTTGCCATTCTTTGGCTAGCTTTTTTTGTATAACTTTTGTAAGGTACATTCATTATATGTATTGTTCACCAGTTACTCGCCACTTGATTTTTTCGTTATTGTCTGACTAGTTTCGAACTCGAACGGAGCCGTTAGTCATAAGCGATGTCGTGAGTCAAACTAAGTTTGAATAGTATTAATTATTATTAATTGGACTAATAACCGGTCAACAGTAATACACGTTGATTGCTTAACTATTTTGTCTGTTTCGTGGACAGGGAACCTGTTAATATCAGTATGAAAATTATTTCTGTTAAAGAGGCGTTCAAATCTAGGTTAAAATAAATTTTTATTCTCGAAGAAGTTTTGAGACAGGTAGTACCTAATTAATAGTGCTGTTATTTGCGAATGAAGGATAGTAATTTACCAAAAATATAACGTGTTAGTAAAATATTATTGAAGGGAAATGATAATAAGTGAAATATTTTACCAATAGAGATCTTTTTGTGAGTGTGGTGAATTGTTTCCAGAATGACGTGGAGTATGTACTCTTAAGCGCTAGCAGTATTTTACTCGTCGGGTCCTCTTTGGGCGCCGGCAGCGTCGTCAGACAAACTTCGTCATATGCACTAAGATTATATATTTCTGAAAATTAAAACAAAGTCAAAGTCAAAAGATTTTTATTTCAAATAGGCCATATTACAAGCACTTATGAAAAGTCAAAGCTAGGTGCACGGTTCCAAGGCGTTGGTCTTATGGAGAAGAGCCGGCAAGAAACTCCATAGACACTCTTATAAAATAAATAGGTATAACAATAAATAAGGTAATGTGAGAATAATGCAGGTTAATGAGCAAAATAATAAAGGAAAGCGCTAGAAGCAATAACTTATATAGCCTTTTAAAATGATTGCCAAAGCAGTTAGGAGCTGACCAGTCCCGACAGACAGCACCCGTTCACGAGCATGACGCGCACATCAGCCTCGCTTAGCTCAACCATTTTGTAGGGAACTCGACGACCCGATGTACAACGCCACCATCAGCAGGACATTTTAGCGAGCATGACAAACTCATAATGCCTGACAATGGGCAATATGTACGTAACATGAGATTAAAAATAACATTAATGTCCACATAATGCTCACATTTTACAAAGAAATGTTAATATAAATTTAAAACTAGTAGGAATACTAGCGGTTAGATAATTGATATGTAAATTTACATAAACAAACAAGTGTCAAAAAAAAATACAATTGGAATAATTGTACTACGTCAATAAAATTAATTATATAAAAATAAAAACTAGTAATTACAAAAGTAATCTGTTGAGGTTACATTCATTCATGAAATAAATTAGACAGTGCCAGTGCTGGGTCGCTGTGTGCAGGAGGGTATCGTGCGCCAAACATCCCTATCCTCAATGTGGTGTTTGATACTATAATACGCTTTAGATATTAAAATGCATTTGATCACTACCTTAAACTTATCATCTGGAAGATCTGTAATATTAGATGGGATCTTATTGTAGAATCGAATACTGTTACCCATAAATGATTTGCTAGTCTTCCTAAGCCTAAAACCGGGGACTATAAGCTGGTGCTTATTACGAGTGTTTAAATTGTGGTTGTCACTCTTCTTATTAAAATGGGCAATATTTTTGCGAATGTACATGATATTACTGAATATGTACAATGATGGCAAGGTAAGTATATTTATTTCCTTAAACAATTCACGTAATGACTCACGACAGCCAATATTATAAATAGCTCGGACTGCTCTTTTTTGTAATATAAAAATAGTCTCAACGTCAGCAGCCGAACCCCACAGTAAGATGCCATAGGACATAATACTGTGAAAATAAGCAAAATATACTAGTCTAGCCGTTGCTACATCTGTCATCTGTCTTATTTTTCTAACAGCGAAAGCAGCAGAGCTGAGTTTGCCTGCAAGTGACTCTATATGAGAACCCCATTGCAGTTTGGAGTCTACTGAAACGCCTAAGAAAACAGTTGACGGAACCAAATCTAACACCCTACCATCAAGTTTTATATTTGAATTTATATGGGGTACGTTTGGTACGGAGAACCTAATACATTTGGTCTTATTCGGGTTAAGAAGAAGGTTATTAACAAACAATAATAATATTATTATATATCGTACATATTATTAAATATTTTATAATATCTAGAGTAGTATAAATCAAGAAGCAAATAGGCACCTATTAAATGATTATCAGTCTCATGAGTTATGGTTGACATCCACTTTTTATTCCTTCCATTTTCCGAGCTCTCGACTAGCATGCTTGCGTTTTCCACACATATTTCGATTACTGAAAATAAAAAACAAAAAATGATTTTACTTATTTATATATTTATTAAAAATATGTAGTTCTTACATGCATTGTTGCTACGATATTAAATAATCAAATAAGGAAAAAAATTAAAGAGCAAGAACATTTTGTTTCGGAATTAAGTTTTTATTATTCGTTGGAATAATTGCTGTTCGTAATGTTATCGACTCTTTGGCCAGAATGTTACTGAGAAGCTCCTATTTAAAATGGCACCTACTCAGCACATGAAAATTGTATACATTTCAGCATATCAAGTACTACTAGATTTACACTCCCACTTCGGACCGATTTATTGATACGCCGGGGTAGAGAAGACTACTTACATGAAAAAGACTTCAAAAACTGAATGTAAAATATAAGTTAATAGTCAACTTTGTTTTTTATATGATATATAATAGTTATATTAAACAAGTTATACATATATATATATATAATATAAGTTATAAATGCGAAAGTTTGTGAGGATGGATAGATGGACGGATGTTTGTTACCCTTTTTGAAAGTTTGTGACGAAGTCACGGGTAAAAGCTAGTATATGATACAGTTGAAATTAGAGAAAATGTATACAAGACCTAACAAGATTTACAGTTTTAAGCAATACACTCACAGAAATCAACAGGATTATGGTACGTCGGGCACATCAGGTTCATTTGCTCTAGATACGGCAGGAGTTGTGGCACGGACCCGATGTAAGCGCATTTTCCCCCCACAATTGCGTAGAGGCAGTCCACCATGCGCAAGAGTGCGGCGGACGGCTGGTGCATCGTCACAACCACCGTCCGCCCTTGCCGTGCTAAAAGGTGAAGTAAATATACTATTTGCTTCGCTATTGAACTATCCAGCCCACTGGAAAGAAGATATCATTCAGTTGTAATGTATGTTTTGTTTCTTTATGATTATTTGTAATGGTTTTTTCAAGTAGTATGTACGATAACAGGGGAAAGAAAATTAGGGTTAAGTATATCCGTTATTGAAGACTCGCTTTATCGCTATTGTAATACTTTGGTTCAATATTTTATTGGTATGTCCGTCTAGTCACAGTTAACAGTCTGCCAGAATATGGGATCATTGATCCACAACCCCGAAAACCGCAATATTCCAACAATGACCGTCTTGCGTTTTGAAAAAAGATTCCTTTGTATGCTGATAACGCATAGCGAACTCTAAAGTCATAATTTTTTGTGGAAAGAAAAATATGGTCGATAGCAGGATTCTAACCTGCGCCTCCCGGATGAATACTCCAGGCGCTCTGAACGTTAAGTCATCTCGACTTCAGCTACTACCGCGAATTCTTTATTCTTTTGTATGATTTGTAATTAAGTGGGATTTGACAGGCTATGTTAAACAATCTAGCCTCAACCACCCGTCTGCGGACTGGCCTTGATGATATATTGTGAGGGTCAATATAAGTAGGTAAGTAAAAACTTCCTTTCGGATTTTAAGTCTTTATATAGCTTCTTCATTGATACGCAAATATTTTGCGCATTGGCCTTCCTAAGCTGAACTTTTAAATAGTGTTGTTTTTAGTTTTTATACAGTAGTTAATACTGCCATTAACTGGGTAATTCCCAACGGGTGGTAATATCTTAGATTTTCGCGATCACTACACATTATAATAAAACAACTTTTAACCGGATTAATCGAGTGTATTATTGGTTTTTGTTTTTCTTGACGTTTCGAACACTTTGCAGCGTTCGTGGTCGCAGGAGGACAAAATAAATCGTGACGGTATTTCCTAAGACTGTCCCCGAGATTTGAGAAGAAATACCGAAACAAACTCAGAGGTCACAGTCGTTTTAAATTTTGAGAGACAATTTTACAATTTTATCGAATTATTAACTAAAAGGTGTTCCGATGCACGCAGTAATCGCTCACAGTATCTTGATTTTTCTTGTGCCTTGACTTGGTTTGGGACTTGATTATTTTCAGTACAGGGTTTCAAACAGGTGGTAATTGCCAACCTCTAATCCAAATCTACTTTATTGAAATTTGGGTATTTTTTAATTCCAATATTCAATAGCCTCACGGAGCATTATCGGTATATATCGGTTTTGTTTCGCGAGGATTTGGGGTTTATCGAAACGTAGAAAATGGTTGGGTTTATCT
This sequence comes from Xylocampa areola, assembly GCA_935421205.1. Classification (NCBI taxonomy): domain Eukaryota; kingdom Metazoa; phylum Arthropoda; class Insecta; order Lepidoptera; family Noctuidae; genus Xylocampa; species Xylocampa areola. Next base: position 12,892,114 of record OW285207.1, read on the forward strand.
GTTGTATGTTCACAGACTGCAGATTTTGTTTAGCGTCTATTCTTGACGTCAGCTATGTGTTCTTTCAATCTGGTGCCAATGCTACGCTTTGTTTGCCCTATGTATGATAGCCCACAATCACAATCAATCTTGTAGACCCCTGCATCTTGTAAGGGAATGTGGCACTTCACCCGCCTGAGAAGTTGGCTGATCCTTCTATGTGGCTTGAAGTAGGTTTTGATAGAAGCACGCTTCAAGATGTGACCAATTCTATCGGTAACCCCTTTGATAAAAGGTAGGACAGCAGGTCGGCGATCAACTGTGGTGGGCTTTGGGCGGCTTCTGCTACGGGGGAGGGGGCCAACGGGTAGTTTAAACTCTGACACTAGGTTGTTCATCGACCACACGATAAGAAGAAAAAGGTTAACTCAAATTTCGGCCTTCTACTGAGAATTTCAAAATAGAAAAACTCAGTAATACTTTTTCTGACTCGCAAATCAAACCAAGGATACTCGAACCTCGTGCTCGGCAGTCACTATTGCGAACACTAGATAAATTTAAATAATCATTTAAAGTTAGATTTTTTTTTGTGGAAAGAAAAATATGGTACAAATAAACAATTTCGCAAGATCGTTATCAATAACCACTTAATACCCGGTATAGTGGGTCTATATTTGTATGTCCAATGAGATAAGTAATTTCTGTTTTGTGTGTCCTGTTTTTGACAAATTAGGTAACAACGCCGTAAATATATCATCATTAAAAACTCTTATTTTATATATTTTGTAAAATATTATGTTTATTACACAGTCCATTATGTAAAAATAATATCTAAAGTTCTTATAATAATATCAAATATTCTTAAAAATGTATTATCAACAATATCGTTATGTATTATTCTGGGCTGATATAGTAAATAAATTAGTTCGTCAATGAAATCACAAGACTTACGCTGGATTTATTTAACATTACATTGTAACAATCATCAGATAAGGACGAGATATAATACCTAATTGATATTAAAAAACCAGCCAAGTATAAGCCGCACTCGCGCATTATTGGTTCTGTGCTACCAAAAGTATTATAGTTTACTTTTTTATTATTTTTTGTTTCATCATAAAGAAGGCATACCTCAATCAGCACACAATCGGACACAAATATGTATTCAACATTAGAGAAGGCACCTTTGAAAAATACAAACGAGGTTTCTTGTATGTCATTTTGTATAAATTTTCTTTAAAAAAAAGCGTTATCTAATTTGGTGCAGTCGTTCGGAAGTTTGGCGCGTAAATACATTTTGGCGCTTTATTTTTATATAAATAGATGATAGAGGCCATATTAATAACTCATGCATACTCTGTGACAACCTCAAGACCGAGGAAGCGATGGATGGCATTGTGTTAAAGATGATATGGCTATAAAAGGAGTGACTGACGATATGACAGCTAATAAAGATGTATGGAAGAAGAATACATGCTGCGCCGACCCCAAATAAATTGGGATAAGGGCAAGGGGATGATGATGACTCTGTGACACCTTCAACTATAAGTACTTAGGTATCACGGTTAAAAAGATCAAGTCTTACCTATAATAGACAGATAGACCTGTGGTGGCGGTGCTGATATAGGGTAAAGTTAACACCCTTAGGATACAGAACCCAAAAAATGCCGAATATGGATTAAATAACAATGTTTTTAATGTCACCTTATTGTCAAGATAATGTTATCTTTAAAATCGAACAGATTAACATTTTTGACACGGAATAGCGAGGGGTTATGTAATTATAAGATATGGTCCTAAGTTATTAGATAGGTACTTAATTTCCTTTTAAGGGTTCCATGTGTAAGTAACTGTAAGGAATTAATTTAAATTATTTATTAAAATTCTATTACAATTTTATTTTTATTAATGTTTGCTGTTAGAGGGGCAGTTTGAGTTTTGCTGCTAGGTAATATGGTAATTACAAATAATTTGTTAGTTCCATTGAATTATTAGCTTTTCGTAAGTGAATGTATTTGACTTACATATCAACCCCTTCAAAGGAATTTACCTACATTACATATATTCATTACACCATTTCGTCAAAATATGAAATGAAGCTTATTTGCTTAAATGACAAGAAAGACAGCTTTTTTTTGTGGTGGCCTCTTGCATTTAACCCTCACAGGGTTTGATCTGCGTAACCGGACAATAGCCAAGGCGAGGCATTTTGAGGCCTCCAGCCAGAGCATATTAAGACAGACAGATGTTACAAATTTATTTTATCAACGTATTCATTGAATTGTATGAGATGCGTGAGAACCTTGTTTTTTAAAACGTGGATTTATAAATCTATAAATATAACATAAATAACCAACCAAAGTGGAGCAAATTTTCTTAATATTATTTATAAAGTAACCACTTTGTCGAAATCTTTTGATTTATGTCGTCCATCTTCGGCCACACCGTCGCTCACCACCAGGTGATTTGGTGGCTAAATGTAGATAAATATTTCATAAAATATATCTAATTACGTAATATACTTTAGGATTTATCCTTTTTCTCATCGCAGATCAATCGATCCAAATTAAAGTTAGCCCAGCTTAAAACAATGTTATTTTTTTATTATGTAAAGGTAGTATCTGAATAACGAGTAACCTTATCTCGAATATATAATTAGTCTGCAAATCCTTCTGATTTGTTATTGATAACGATATTGTGTAATGGAAGTGGAACTTTAAAAGATGTTACTGCGACGTGTTTAGAAACGATAAAAATATGTGGATATAGGGGGACGTCGTCTTGTTGTCTCGTATTACCAATATCATCACCATCATCCCCATGCCCATCCTAATTTGATTGGGGTCGGCGCAGCATGTCTTGTTACCTCTGCATTATAGTAATATATGCAACAATTTACTTCCTAGCCTGCTGCTAATAAACAATCTGGCTAAAACAGTTATTAAGCTAAGATCCAATTTATATCATTACCTAAATTAATTTAATTATTTATATATCTACAAGATTTTTTCATATTTAAGTTATTATTATTATTAATATAATTTAAAGTTACAATATTTTTAGCCTTACCTTTACCTTCTCTTAGAGGTCGAGATGGCTTAGTGGTCAGAGCGCCTGGAGTATCTATCCGGGAGGCGCAGGTTCGAATCCTGTTCGCGACCGTATTCTTTTTCCATTTAATATTGTAACTTTAGAGTTCGCTAAGCATGCGTTAATGCTTTTTCAAAGACATATCTTGAATTAATATAATTTAATCGTTTCTAAGTATTTATGGTAGTAGCTAGACGAAAATAGCCGTGATAATGGCGAGACGAAAGACCATTAGTTAATAGATTTTTTAAATCCTTATCACATTGACCCCTTAAAAAGACCTCCACTTATAGTTGTTCTTATGCTTTATATTTATTATATAACTAATTAGTTCCTTAGTCACATTGCCATTTCGAGAGGAAGTGGTGGGTTGGCCCTATTCGCAATCAAGTCCACATACTACAAAGTTGACTTTAATTTTCTTGAACCATATTTATGTACTTGGGACTTAATAACGGCATTGGTGAAATGTGGGTGTACAATTGTGTACACCTCTGCCTATCCCTTCGAGGAATACAGATAATAATAATAATGCTATGTTATGTTTAAATTTATATAAAACAGAAAAAAACCTATTTACCTGGTAGGTTCATCTAAGAACATGACTGGAGGATCACTGATTAATTCTAGACCTATAGCTAGCCTCTTTTTCTGACCACCGGACAGATTGATAGCTCGTATATTCCGTGCTCTACTTAAACCAAGGGACGTTATTATTTCTTCTACCTGAAAAAAACAGAACTCATTAGAAAAATACGAATACTTATACAAAAATTTCATCATTACGTTATTTTTAACCGACTTCAAAAAGGAGGAAGTTCTCAATTCTTTCGATATATTTTTTATATTTTTTGACGTCCGTATTCATACAAATCCCAACATCACATCTTTAATAACAATAAGTTAAGCCAGTCATTTTATTATATTTTGATTGGATAGCTCAATTGAGTTATAATGTAACTGGAAGGTACACATAGAAAGGAGTGAAAGGATCATTTATTTTAGTTTGACGATTCTTTACGGATTTATGGATACAATAAGGAAATGAACTCCAGTATTAACCACGTGACCTGCAAGTATTAGTTATTTTCATTACAACTTGATTTCTTGCAATGTGTATAACTCGTGCCGTTTTGAGGGAACACGAATGATTTGTTTAATTGGTTTGTGTTATTATTTCAATATTATATGGTTCCAATTTGACTAGTACATGCATACTTACAGCTGTAATGATTGGTTTAACCTATCTAGACACAAATATTAAATTCCATTTTGAGCTTCAAAGATAATAATCCCTAGTATTTTGACGTTACAATGTGTGTACTACAGGCAAATGTGTAGATAATACTTACACGAAGTTTTCTCTGTTGTTTGCTAACATGATTGCCTAATTTGAGATCAGCCGCCATGTTGAGTGATTCTTGTATTGTGAGCATGTTGTGTACTCTGTCATCTTGCAGTATGTAACATGATCTTCGCCTGAACATTTTTTCATTACGCACGCGACCATTGATACAAATACGGCCACTTGTCGGTTGCCTGAAATAGAAATAAACGAATACTTGATATATTTTTATTTATTTCATAAAAAAAAATCTACCCAAAAAATTATAGCTGGACATAAATTCTATTTCTACGGAGATCAGCCAAGTACAACGGAGATTACTACTTTTCAAGGAAACATTGAAAAATAATAGACAAGAACGGGGCATGACCCCCGACCATTGACATTCTGTGTCATCACTCTTCCAACTGTGCTGCCGTGTCGTTGTTCAATGTTATTAAATGAGTAGTAATTAATATATATATAGACATAACATGGCTTTTACATGTATAAAAAAGTATCATATACGCGAGATATTATAGTGCTCGAGTTTATGCGGAAGCACAGATGCACTCGCTTTTCCTTTACTCTCATAGTCCAATGCGACGGCAATCTAATACGACCGGACTGTGATCAGGCACAGGACCGATGGCTTTACGTGCTCTACGAAAGTTGGCGGTATCGCAGTCGCACCATCAACTTTCTAACTCAGGGCTGTCACTTAGAATTTTCTAACAGAAAAACCCTATAACACCTTGCCCGACCTAGACCTCAAGCTTAGCAGCCGCGCTTGCGGCCTCTAGACCAATGAGGTATTTAGAGGTCTTGGTAATCAATGTTTCTCTGGTATGACAAGAGGCTTACCTTTTATTATCTATTTCTCATTTTGATACAACAAAAATACCTACGTTGAATTTATCGGTAATTTAGTATTCACGATGACAAGTGGTATAAAAAATCTACATTATGAATTATACAGACGAGCCGAACTATAAATACATTGCGCCAAATTAAAAACTAGTAGGTAACATGATTATAATCGTATCGAATTGGGTATCGGCGCCTAAATAACCAGTTTGAAACGTTTGAATTATGCAAATTATGTAATGGTCAAAATTATGATAATATTATGTACTTAAGTTTTAAAACAATGGCGCTAAATTTGAATGGTATAAGTTAGTACAACTTATAGAATAGTATAGCTATAGAAGGAGACCGTATCGGTGGCGGTTACCACGAACAACAGCACTCCCAATGAGGGTTGACGTCAGGCAGGCGGCTGGTCATAGAACATTGCCAAACTTTAGCAGCATGCAATTTCAAAAACAATTAGAAAGTGGAAGAAGAATACATGCTGCGCCGACCCCAAATAAATTGGGATAAGGGCAGGGGATGATGATGATGAAGTTAGTACAACTTATCCGTCTGCGACTCAGCAGGTGACATCGTCGCATCGGTTGCTGAATATAAAATCATTTTATAAGGTAACTCTATATTGAAAGAAGCCAAATACCATTCACTTAGTAACTAATCAATGAAGTCTTCAATTTGAAATTCGTTACGTAGCTTATGTATCTACCATGTTTTTGGGCTCTAGGCGGGTCAATAAATAAAGAAACTGCCAAACAGAACTTTAAAATATTTTTTTTGTCCAGACCAGATGTCCTGAGATCGATTCCCAGGTCAGGCAAAATGGTATTGCGTCTTTCTGTTGAGAAGTTTGGAATTGTGCCCGGTAGATGCCAATAGGCTCACCACCACTAGGAAACTTAATAGCAGCATAGGTGAAATGTGGGTGTACAACTGTGTACACGTCTGCCTATCCCTTCAAGGAATACACGCCTGATGCTATGTTATATTGAAAATAAAATATTGTAGACAATTCTGCAACTTCTCTCATCTATGCCATTACTACAAATCATGAAGCGAAATCTGATGTTTGTGCTGTACGTACCTACATATAGATCGATACTACGATCCATGAATCATAGTTTACGTAGTAAGTATATAGGTAATCTAATCTTATGTAAATAGGTAGATATGTGTTTCGGTTATAGAGGGAACACATCGATCTCATCAAGCCTCCGATAATGAGTACCAATTAGTTACAGTTTATTCTGCGATAGTAGTTTGATAATAATATCATATAGGTTTATTGATTTACCGATTGTTCAGCCTATTATTTTATCATACGACAGACTTGAAACTTAATCTATGATTAGCGAGCTATCTTTATGGATCTGGGCTTTAGTTTTATTCTATCTAACAGGTGCAGGCATATTATTTAATCGTATTACATCGATAATATCAGAAAGAGTAGCATTGAAAAAGTATTAAGATAGACATAGAATTTTAACAATTTCCTTGTACTGGGGATCACATGTGACTCACGGGGTTTGTTTAACTATCAGAAGAACCCCCGGGAAGATGTTAAGCTATGTTTAAAATGAGTCTCAAGCTAGAGCAATCTGATTTCCAGGCCCCTGCAGGTATCGATGGAACGTCTCAACCTACCTTTAGATCTCCTTTACAAGTTCAGATTTTACTTTAACCATGTATTAGTATTTGTAGCATCTCAACGACGTCCATAGAAAATGAAAATATTTTAAGTGCATCCTTTCTTGTGTTGTGGTCATGTGGTTATCAATTAATTATATTTTTCATAATTTTCCTTATCTTTCTACGTCTACGTAGCTATAACGATCATTTAAGGACAACTACAATAAGCCGAAAACTATTAAGTCAGGTTAGTAACAACATAAGTAGACGTAAGTATCTACTAGCGGCGGCGTCTCATCTCCTACGCTTTGACTCACTCAGCCGACCACCGCTCAATGAAGAATTTGGAGCATGAGGAAGCATATATTAATTGACTTGTACGTTATTTCCTCTGTGTAGGAATACGCGGAATGTTGGTTAGTCCTTATACATCATAAAACTTCCAATGTTTTGGTTTTTAAATGAGCCGAGTAAGTAATTCTTGTAATCTCATAGAATGTGCTATACTTCACGTGTTGTATTTTAACAAATTAGTTCAACGGTACGTTATTAGGTAGGTAGTTCTGAAATTGTATCTATTATCTTGACTATTACGCTTGCTAAGTATGAAGATCAAAGTTCATAAGCGATAAAAATATGTAAGATTCTCACTCACGCATGAAATAATACATACCTAACTACACGTTGTGTCAAAAAAAGGCTGCGGTGATATATGCCTAGGATGCCCCCAATATGTTATCGTCACTCGATGGTTCCATTATTTTTTTCCTAGGAAGTGCCAAGACAGCACTGAAGGGACACCAGATCTATTTACTGGAGTCCCCGGAGTCCCCGGTGAGTTTAAATTGGCAGGAGCTCGACATACCCCTCCACCTTAAGACATAAAAACAAGGAGAAAAAGATTTCCAAGGGTGTCGCCAATGTCACAAATGCTGTTAACGTTTAATCATGAACGCGTCACCTCTATAAGGAAAAGGCACGTACATATTTTTTATGACTTTTTGGAGCGTAATTATCTTAGTTATTTTATTAACCGGTCAATGAACTTACATAAAAGTTGGTCAGGTTAAAAGTAAAACTTGTTTACGTTCTTTTAATATAACTAGAAGTGGACCAACGACAGTCTTGGCTAAATATCAATAACATTGGATAATTGAGTCTTAATTTTGATGTCATTCTTGAGGTCTAGTTAGGTAGTAGAAATTGAGATAGAACTTATTTTAGTCGCAATTAGTTCAATTTATGCATAATTGTATAGGTATAGAATTGTTAATTGTATAGAATATCACAAGTTCGAATCCAAATGTCTTTTCGAGTTATATGCGCATTATATTAATTAATTATCACTTGCAGGAAAACATCGTGAGGAAACCAGCACACCTGAGAGATATTCTCGAAGGTGTGTAAAGCCATGTTAGTATAGTATTATATGATCTGTGGCCATGTTAGAGGTCTACGGGCGGTTTAAACTCTGACCCTTGGTATTTTTTATGAGTTATACAAAATAATCGACAGTTTTGTAAGGTTAAATCGTTATATTAGTACGGGAAATGTCATTCTGATCTCACATATCCTTCCCAATCATTGATTGTTCCAAATTCACATTTCCCCTAAGTGTTGCTGTTTACGAATAAACTGAAAGTAATGACAATCAGCATTAGTTAATTAGAGGTCAGGAAATTTTGTGTGCACCTATTAGGAACCTAGTGTAATGTGTATCAGTTCTGTGGGATTGGGTATTGTAAATATACCTATATTAGGCCATCCAATCGGGCGATAAGTAGGTTTTTAGATAAAACGCTTCTGTTTATTTTGATTTCCGTAAAAGAACCTGCGTAGCTACATGCGTTACGATTTACCTAAAAGAAGTTTTAAGATTGGCGAATATAACGAATACAGCGAAGGAATCGTTCCACTTTATGAGAAATTCCTGGAACAATTAGGACAAAGAGGAGATTAACAATACGCTGTAGTTGTGAGAGACGGTTTTGACGCGGTAGATAGCACACATCTACATATTCAATGATAACCACGATTACAACTTGTAGTTGAACACTGTTGCCAAGTCATGATAAACAAGTAAGTGTCTGATTACAAAGGTGCAGATTTAAAATGTTCTACTCTAATACTCGAAAATCCTTTAATTGTATCAATTGATTAATAAAATTGATAAGGGTTGAGTAGGTATCCACGTAAGTCTGTAACTATTAGAGATTGAGAAATTTGTTTTAAGGAATCTTCTAAGGAATCTGTTTTCAACAACATTTTAAAACAGCTAGCAGTTTTGTAAAACGGCGGATTCTACAATCCATCTGCGACACATACATTAGTCTTTTCCATATTTATACGCCTAGACCGGAACTGAACTAAAAAGGAGGCTGATCACAAACGCATTGATGGGTTTTAAATATAACTAGGCGAAATCTGATCCAAAACATGAGTTTCCACCACAGTGCACGTAGAACTTTCGATAGATATAGGCATATTTCGGTGTTCTGCAATACTGCCTGTAAGGAATCGAACAACATTGAAAAACTCATGTTATCATGGGGCACTCGAAGGAATGAGGCCATACGGACGCATTCGGTACATTGGTTCTATCAAATACGTGAGACACTCGATATTAAACTACAAGACCATCTCCATGCCCCATATAGGAATACAATACAATTATTATAAAATAGGAATGCATTGAGGAAACAATGCTATAAGGATATATAATCGTGGAACGTGGAAAATTAGGTAGAAAACCGCCTACCTTTAACAAACTTCTTTCATTTGAGAGCTTCGTGTTATGTAATTACGGGTCGAGAAAAGAATTGTCAAATAAAAAACCAGGCTGTGAATTTACTGTTATAGGCCAAGTAGTAAGTTTTAGATTTACTAATAGATCATTAATATTGATACTCATATTTAAATCACAAACCTGTATATTTCAATTACCTTCAACAATCTCTCCTTATTTTTTCAATACAAATAGTAGAATAGTTATTGGTTTAGCTTTACTTCTTATTCTCCATGCAATATTCAAAATTAGCAAAGACTGTTCCTCTACGCCTTGGTCCAAATCCCTATCATCAAACCACAATCAGAGAAAATCTCCAAAAAACGCGCCCAATTTTTGGATGCCTTCAAAAACCCATTTTTTTTTAATATTGCCAAATAAAATAAAATATCTAAGACAAACGACACCTTGATATCCTCTACAACCTAACTTATGTAACTATTTCAGTATTCGAGCTGTGTTTTGTATACGATGCATTTGACTCTTATCGCAATATCGTCATCAGCTGTTAACAACACTAAACAACGGGCGTGACGGTTGCTTTTATTATTAATATATTTGTTTATATTATTATAATTCCAGTTCTTGACATAATAGTAAACTAATGTTACAATTGGGCCACTAGGTCGTTGGCTTCCTAGTAGCCTTGTTATGATTCTAAGAGTTTTACGTCTAGAATAAAAGCAACAACAAATACAATCATTATTTGTTATTAAGAATCACGCGTGTGCTGACGTAGGTATGCAAGTGAATTAAAATTAACTGAATATTCATGAACTACACTGTTTCTAATGTAATTGTTCATTACATGGACATGTCGAAGATTAAATATCTGAATTAATATAAAGCATTTCATTATAAATCCTCTTTGCGAAGTTCTATCACCATCAATATGAAGGCGCGGTTAGCACAGGTCGAGACTTCAGCTGCTGTGCCACGTGTAGTAGGTTGATTCACAGACGGAACGATTATTTATTTGTACGGATAAAGATAGACTTTCCAGGTCTGTGTCTGGTCTGAATGTGTGTGTGTCTGTAAACGTCAATACGATATAGGAGAAATTGTATTTTTTTTTCCTTTTTTGAAATGAATAATTAAAGTTGGTAAACAAAGTATATGTAGTGGGGCACTGATTGTTTTAACTGAGGTTATGATGACCGGTTATCGCCCGTCAATGTGTTAAACTTATCAGAGTGTAAAAGTTTCTAACGCAATGAGGCCGAGGCGAATACGAAGAGAATAGTTAAGTTATGTAATTCATTAGGTGAGTAGTCGGATTATTGATTGAACAGAATTTTGTTAATGGTTAATTTATTAGTAGATAAGCCGTATTCTTTCAAACTGAAGACATTTAAAAAATATATTCACAGTGCTTAAATACGTTCTGAATAATTAAATAGAGTACTCTTCATACTAATGCTAATTGTTAATAACATGTAGGTAATTTTAAAAGAAACTCCACGGATTTTCTTGCCTGCTCTTGTCCATAAAATCAACTTTTTGGAACCGTGCACCTAACTTCTACTTTTAATCCTTTAATCTCTAATATCTTTAATCTGTAGGCTAACTCTTGAAAATAAAACCACTCGATTGACATTGGAAATATGTCAGTTCATACTTTTAAATGCAAAAATGTCTTAATAATAATCAAAGAACCGGGATACTAATAAACCGACATGCTTTCAAATTAAGATATCTATGATGTAAGTAAATTTATTTTAACATTACACATTGTTTTATCGCACTGATTTAATATTGGAATTGGATTGGAATTGGTATTAACTTCAACAGTAACCCCCCTGGTCTATTTGAAATAAAACAAAAAAGTTATTTATGTATGTGCTTACACCGGAAAATGCTGTAATTATTAGAAACGTGTCACTGGTTGATGTATAGATGTTATTTTCATCTTAAGTTAGTTTAATTCATATAAATTTTCTATCTGCATATAATTGGCCAGTTGGCTGTTCTACGCATAGAATTAGAATATTTTTGCTACCCCATAGAAGGACATAGAGCTCAAAAAAGTGCAACCGTTTTTGAATTGTCAATGTGTGCGTGCAAAAGTGATGTACAACGTGGAAATATTGACACATATTGATTATCGATAAATAGTATTTCTGATGTTAAAATTTGGTATACAAAATGAAAATATTTTCAATCAAATTATGTTAATAAAACTAAAATAACAAGCGTAGGTATTATTTAATGCACTTCATTAATTAATTACATTATTATAATTAAAACATTTCATGCGCTCATACTATAATTATATTTCATTGGTAATAGGTACTTTGTTAAGAAAGCAGCTCTTAAGGACCCTGAGCAGTGTATAGAGTATGACTGATTGAGATGATGATTGACTGAATGATTTTTACCTACCTATCCTATATATCATTGTGTAGGTGGTCTGGACTTAGCCCAGCACCCGCTTGAGGTGTGCCCTCCCTAGACCGCTGAGCGGCGGATACTAAGAGCCAGTATCGGGCGAGATCTATTTCTGCCGGCAGTAGTGAGGTCTACGCTGGCAGATTTAGGGAACTGGAGAGAAATGGCTTCCTTTTGTGATACTGCTATCTTATCTTATCTTTGGGGTCACGGGTGCTTAGAGAGGGGACGCTATATTATTATTATTATTTTTTTAAAACGTTGCCCCACACTAGGAATTTCTTCCTGTATCGCGGGTGCGTTTACAGACATATAATCTCACAAGCACATACACACCCAGACCCGGAGCAATTATTTATAGATCGTACAAATATTTGCTCCGTGCAGGAATCGAACCTGCGACACGCAGCGCAGCAGTCGTTCTCTCGACCACTGCGCCAACCGCGCTGTCAATATACCCATCGTGATCCCAGAGAAGACGGTGGCATAGTGGTCACGTGCTATCGTGCACAGCGAGGCTTAGGGGAGCCCCTTTACAGTCTCTCCAGGGATGTGTCTTAATAGGCGCTGCATAGCGGGGGTGCTGGAGCTGGTCTATTAAGTGCCTCCCTCCATATGCTGGCGGTGACCGCCGAGGTGGTTTTGAGTGAGGTAAGAATCTCACACACCCCGGTCTTATCCATAAAGGCCGGGCGCGTTTTTGAAGGTTCCCCCCGAAAAAAAAAGTTATATCCTATTATCTTTTCTTATTACTTCTTTTTCTTCGTTATCTTTATTCTATTCTTTATCAATTAGTCTCATCCATTTTTCTTTTTCCTTAGCATCGACAGGAAAACTTTTTGTATATTTTATTTTATCATAAAATAGTAAAATTCTCTTGAATTTGTAGTAAAAATTATGGAAACAACATATTCATTACGCTATCACATATAGGCTCAGTGCTCACCGCCTAAAGGTGATAGCGCAGGAATCACCAACTAGTTTCATTCGGAGTCTGTTTTTAAAATTAATATTAGTAGCGCAGTTCGTTAGATCATTATTAAACTAAGGTCCGCACAAAGTAGGTTGGCGGTCCGGATTCGAACCGCATTTAGGGACTACTGTAATAGCGTGATGAAATATATTTATAACGTGACCTGGGCCACTAAGCTACGCTAAGCTTCTTATATGTTATAAACGTTCGAACAGACACACCTACAAACAGACAGAAACATTTTGGTTTCATCGTATTAGGTACCCGAATTAAAATTTTGGAAAAATTATCAATGTGCAGTTGGATCTACAATAATAATAAATTCTGATATCGGAACTTTTTGTTCTAAAATTTCATCGACACAATAGTCGACACTGACAAGTCACTATTTTGTATACATGAAATGAAAATTTATATTAAAACAACGTTCTCAATATTGCTTTTCTGACCATTGTTTTTTACTATAGAGAAAATTCACTATTTTCTTGATAGGATTTGGTTTTCAAAATAAATTTTATAAAAACAGATTTTTCCAAAATATGGCCATGAAAATATATGCTGTTGTTGTCAATTTACCTGTGAAATGAATATTTTTCTGGATTATTTTTATAAGAAATATCGCAGTCACCAACACAACACGTAGGCATTATATAAATTTTAAAACTGTTTAAAATATACAGGATTCACTGACAATACAGCAAATTTATATTAGCGTGATTTTTGACAGTGACACTGGAGAAAACAACATCTGCCATAGTGCTGACTGAAGCTAAATATGCTTTCTCTTTCTAACATGTGATATTTCCGTAAGAGATTCCATTCCCATCGTAGGCTTTGTAGGTCTTGTTCTATCCTACGTTTATGGTTCTACGACTCTATATTCATAATCAAAATAAAGAGTGATTTTACTTGCTCCAAAATTATTACATAATAAGTACCTAACTTAATCATATCTCTATTTCATTCCCATAAAAATACATCTTAGTTGCTAAAGTTATGTAAGTCTCCACTGTGTAGTGAAAAAGTAACTTAAAATAGTATTTAATTATTAATTTTACTGCTACCTAACTCTTTGTTGTCTGTAATCCTAATCTAAGACAAAACATACTTTGCTCATTATATAAAATAATCAATATTTTGGTACAATAATACTTAATTGTTCTAATTTATTTTATCAAGCTTACGACGCTCGCATAAGGTCGAGAATTGTATACAAATCATAGCTAATGTTAAATTGTTATCAGAAGTGGTAATGAACTAAATACATTTACAATCATTAGTTTAGTTGGCGTAACCGAACTGTTGTCAGTGTCCAATAATAATGGGGTCATTACAATTTGTGTACAATGTGTCATATCTAGATTTCATTACTATGCTTTAGGAAGTTTAGTTTTACAACTTTAAAATTAGCTTTAGTTTTTGAGACGATTTTTTATTAATTTATTTTTACTGCTGCAAAACGCCTGTAAGGGTTACATGGAGATTTACACTGCAGTACATTGTAATTCTTATAAAACTGGGTTGAAATTTAATCGTGGAAACGTTATAAATAGAATATTTTCCGTATGAACGCTTACGAATCAAAAGGCATATATTGTAATCCTAGCAGGTGGAGTTCTGCAGTTTCTGCCTACCCCCATAGGAAAAAGGCGTCGCTTTATGTATGTAGGTATTTTAAATGTAATGAATGTTTGCAGGCCTTAAGGTGGAATACGGTCAGTACCTCATATTATTTTTAAACACTGATGTACCAACCTGTATTCGCAAATAAACTTATATGATTACATCTCGTAAAACTTTTCGAAATGGTTTTGGCATGTTTTATAATATTAATTTATAAAAACATTGTGCCTAGCAACATTATTATTATGAGAACGTTTCAAACAGATAATTTTCGACATTAGGATAACTGTTTCTATGTATTGTAAGTATGTTTATAGTTAAATATTGATCAAAATCACGGCCAAGTAGTAAGTTTAACTAAACAGTGTAATAATAAATTTAAATAATATATTATATCAGCTGATTTTATACAAAAGTAGAGTCTAAAATAGCTAAATTCTATCCTTTGTAAGTACTCCGCTTGCAACATGATTGTCAAATTTAATAACGAAGGGTTATAATTGTTTGTTGTTTTAACAAACAATAAAAAATAATATTATTTTTATCCTGTCCACTGGTAACTAATCTCTCTAATATATAAAAATCTCGTGTCAGTGTTTGTTATCGAACTCCTCCGAAAAGGCTTGGCCGATTTTTATGTTTTTTTTTTTGTGTATATTTGGTAGGTCTGAGAATAGGTCGTAGGCAATTTTTTGTACCCCTAGGTGATAAGGGTGACCTTTATATGGCAGAAAGTTTATATGGCACAACAATGTTTGCGGGGGATATAAAAATCTATTCTATTCTGTGGATTTACTGGTAACTTATAGGTAACTTTTCCTTCATTTTAGGTTATTTGCTTCTACTATAAATGGAACAATAAATGTTTTAACCTTATTTTAATTTTTATAAATTTTTCAGGTCTTTTACACATCGTGCATACCATAATACGCTAATCACAACTGCTTTGAAATAAGAATACATAGTAACCATATTCTGATTACAATCATAGAAAAAAACAATTATTAACTAAGTGTCATTAATATAAACAGATTCTTCGCTATATCCGAGTTAGGTTGTGCCAAAATCACATTAAATCCACCAACATCCAGTCTGTTTAATTTAAAAACACTCGACAAGCACACTCTCATAGATTCATATCGTACACACTCCACCAGTAAATTATATAAATCCTCATATACTCCACAGTCCTCACAGATAGGGGAATCAGTTTTTTTTATCATGAAATTAAATTTATTGCATGGAACGTGTCCAGGTCTGAGTCTATAGGCAGTAACAACAAATTTTCTGCTTAAATTTATGTAAACGCACCAGGGGATACTAAGAGGCTGACATTGTATGGCTTTATACCCTAAACCCTTTTCCAAAGAACGTTTATTGAAGATATCGATGGCTAAGCATACGGGATACCCCAAGTATGCATAATAGGCCCTTTAAACATTTAGATACATTATCACAAATGGAGTAAAGCATTAAGTACGTTATCATTTACATCGTTTAAATTAAAATTTTCTAATATTCACGAGAATGCCATTTGTTTTTATTAAATAGATATGTTTATACATTATTTATATATTACTTATTATGAGACATTTTTATTTATGAGAGTATGAAATATGTAATCTCACTATAAATTCACATTATGGCGTCAGTACGTACTCGGTCGGAGAACCACGTGTTAGTTTGTAGGTAGATAATGACATATGCGAAGAGTTTTATCGTTCACGATTAGATTCGATGCAAATTCAGTAGTTATGTAATAACAACGACATGGCTTGCTCAAATTGATAAAATAATCATATTAATTTTTAACAAAAAATACAAACCGCCTTCCAAAATCTACTTTGAAACACTAAAAGTGCAAAATAATAAAAAAATTTGCTTATAATAAAATTTATTTTAAAGAACTATATATAATAATAATCTGTAATTTTTGGAATCGAGCGTTCCGTACAAAAAAAAAATACAGACGAATTGAGAACCTCCTCCTTTTGGAAGTCGGTTAAAAAAGTGGCTCAGTTATAACCGCAGAGGCCACTATGAAATATAAGCTCAGTTGGATGTGTACTGTCACGTCACTTCCTGTTCACAGCAATATGTTAATCTTCATCTTCTCGTATGGTTGATGAACAAGCTAGTTTTAGAGTTTAAACCACCCGTAGGTCTATGACATGGCTTTACATACCATCCAAAATGTCTCTCAGGTGTGCTGGGTTCGTCAAGATGTTTTCTTTCGCCGTTTTAAGCAAGTGATAAGTAATTCATTTATAATACGCATATGACTTCGAAAGGTCAGTGGTGCGTGCCTTGGATTCGAACTTGCGACCTTTGACTTGTCAGTCCAATGGTCATACCACTAAGCTATCACTGCTACTATACGTTAATGGACATCTTTTAACGGCCAATGCAACATTAAAGTTCACAGCATCATAGGATTGTACGCATGAACACTTGAAAAAAAAAGCAGCCCCTTAGAAAATAGCAGTGTTTCATGCAGTGAATAATACTTTCGTTTACAAAATTACTTGTAAATAAAAATAACTCTTTTCGATCTTTATGATTAGTGCGTGACGATTAACATCAGCTTTTATTAGTATTTTAATATATTTTTAAATAATCCTCTTAATACTCAACTGGTTGAGATAGTACAACGACCTTTTATTTTGGTTTCCTGGCCTCACTGTTTTTAACGACACAGTATATGTCTGTTATGACAAACTTTTATTTTGAAGGACCTGTTTAATCTATTTTAATTCAGATAAACTTTTCGTAGCTTAAAGCTATTTTGTTTCAATGTATTTTAGTAGCAGACTTTAGCATTTATAATTTTAATATTTTTATTTGTCATTTTTAAACAATACCAATAAAAAAAAACTGTTATCGATATATGTACCTATTTTGCAGAGTTTAATTATCACGCTTGTCAAAGTAGTGAGGAATGTATCTTCCGCAGTTCATATAGAATAAATATTATTAAGGTAAATAGGTGCAATATAACAATAACATTGACTGCTCCCTTCATTCAATGAACAAAGGGAATCAGCCCACGTGTAAAAATGCAGGACACATAATTCTATGAAATAGAACATTTATAGAAATGTGCTCGTATTTTCCAAACAATTTAAATTGTTTGGAAAATACGTCATCAAAAAATAATCAAAAACTAAATTAGCGAAGTCTGCTTCTCCAACAATCATCGGCATCACTATCAACAGTTTAAAAATGTATGAATGTTTATGTAATTTTGTTTTCATAAGTACGTAGTTGAACAAAATGCGCGTTAGTTAGATAACTGTTATAAGTAGCGTTGAGAACGTGCTGTTTTAGTCAGCTATTTATTGTTGTGTACGTGCCCTTGCAGTGCAAATCGTTTGCATTGTGCGTCATGGTTGTTGTGTTTTAGGATAAGTAGAAATTATGGATTTATTCGCATTTAGGACAAAACGGGACATTAAAGTTATTGCCTTAATAAGATCTTCCTTTCTGAATGAATAAATATAAAAGTATAAATAGAAATTGTAGAAATTGCTAAGTTATGTTAGAATTCACCTACCTCATCATATATAATACTGAAATTATAAAAACTATTATAACCTGATTGATTTATAAAAGTCATAAAACATAAAAGCTAGCTCTAAAAACCAAATGTTAAAGTTATATAGCACATAGAGGATTAATAAATAAGTTACATGTTCACAATATTCCAAAACAAAACACTATCGCTTAGTTTAATTGCACATGGCCAGTCACCTATATGAGAAAAAAAAAACATCATCAATTCTCAAGGTTTCCAATTTATAAAAAATTTAATAAAGTAAAAATTCGCTATTTTTAATACGCGCACACTACGGAAAACTTAAAACGACGAGAAAAAAAACAACATCTATAAATCAAATAGCTTTTTTATTTATTTAATTTTATACTCCTCGTGGCAGTATTTAACAAAATAAATTTATTGTTCGATTTAGAATGCATTTTTTTATGCAAATTACTTTGGTTGTCCATATTTTTATTGAAAATAAAGGCGTTGGCATTACCTATCATAACTTCTCTCCTACAAATGAGTAATTTAACATGTAATTCCTATTTAGGTTTGGCAATGTATTTACGCTGTGAAAAAATAAATCACTAACATTTAATCAAGAGCAGCCACGTTTCCTGCTGTGACGTTTCACTAGATAAGTAAACGCATACTTTTTAATGAGTTAAGTATTAAATCCAGTTATATGGTAGTATTTTTGTTTAAGATGTCTTCTTCTTATTATCGTGTGGTTGATACCTTAACAAATTATTTTGAGAGTTTAAACCACCAAGTGCCTCGTTGGTCTAGTGGTCTCAAGCGCGACTTCTGAGCATGAGGTCTCGAGTTCGATTCCCGGGTCGGGCAGTGTTATTGAGTTTTCCTGTAAGTAAATTCTCAGTAGCAGCTCGGAGCTTGGAATTGTTTCCCGTTGATGGCAATATGCTCACCACCTATTACATATACCAACTGCATTGCTGTAATGTGGGTGTACGACTGTGTAGAGATCACGTCTGCATACCCCTTCGGGGAATACAGGCGTGATGACTTGGCTTTGAACATCATCGAGAAAACGTTTCCTCATAATGTTTTCTATTTCAAAATCGTTATTACTTACAAAATGATTTAGAAAAGTCAAATGCGTGCCTTAGTTTCAACCTGCGGCCTTTGATTTACCAGTCCAACGGTCATTAAACGGCTAATATGAAGTAAAGATTTTGACAGAAGAAAGCCACTTAAAAGGCCCACCCATCACTCGTCTGACAATGAGTGAGGCAAGAAAACGCGTTACAAGTAACTCCAATCTACATAAGTATTATACAAGTAAACAATCCTATTGTCTATTTAGATATATTAAAAGGAAACAGCGACCTTTGGTTCGAAACACGTGGTTCATTGTGTCCACGTCTTGGTAGCGCCACAGAGTAAGTAAAAGTCATGTTTTTGTTCAGAATTATGTCAGTATCACAACCGTAGTGAGATAATGCATTGTAAACTAAGTAAACGTACTAATTAATCGTAATATTGTTATGTATTCTGTAATAGTTTTCTCAACCTTTGTTCAAATTATCTTAGATGTAGGTACTAAGGCCGTTAAAGTTATGACGGCATTGTTTTTTGCAGGTATTATTGTTATTACTATGTCATATAAAAATATGTAAAAACCAACTTTATACTAAAATAAATTGTTTGTATTCCAAGCCCCAGTTTCTTGTATTGATAACTATAAAACCAGAAATGTTCCAACTTCATATAATAAGACAGACTGAAGTAGTATGATGCTGTGACTTGCTCTACATCTCTACATACGAGTACGAGTAGAACTTTTGTGACTGTGCCAGTATGTTTTTGTTCTGACTTCAATATTGTTGCACTTTAGTGGTGGTTCGGAAATTTTAATCACATGAGTGTGGTATGTCATGTAAGTAAGAAAAAAAGGAATAAAATAGTTTTTGTCAAAGCCAGTAAGTATATTTTATGAAATGTAATGGAATTTCGTCATTTCGTACATTTTATGCTAAATTGGCCCATTAGCATTGTCGACCTAATGTGCTGTAATCATTGTATATTGTTATATCTAATTGCTAGGAGTAGATACCAAGATTACCTCCATTATCCAACTAGACTAGCTAATGTGATAAATTTGCCGTAAAACTGAATGACTTGCAGTCTTATAAACTTTACGAGTGATTCGAAGACGCCATTTCATCGATGCTAATTTCGTTATATTGTTGTACAGTTTTATGACTACTTTAAACTACTTTGCGATTTCCAGGAAAGCGTTGTGGACTACCTATTAGTTTTATGATGGGTGATCATTGGAGATGGAGAGATAGAAAAGAGACTCCTGAAAAAACTTTCATTCGACTGACATTGAGATTACTAGTATAGTAACAGGATGGAACTATGCAAGCGCGTTCCAAGATTAAAATGATTATGATCTAGAGAAATTTAATTTTAGATATTAGGTATATGTACCCATATGCTACTTATTGTTCTTAGGCTTTGAATTATCATTGGAATTTGTTTAATTATAAATTTCTGATAAATCTTCGAAAAGCATTACCGTATGCTTAGCGAACTCTAAAGTTATAAATATTAGAGGTCACCTGTATAGGGACTGAATAGATAGCAATGACGTCTTCAAAATACGTATTAAAATGTGGAAGAAAAGAGGTCGAGATGTCTTAGCGGTCAGAGCATCTGGAGTATTTATCCGGGAGGCGCAGGTTGGAATCCTGCTCACGACCCTATTTTTCTTTCCACGAATATTTGTAAATACAAAATAAACTTCAAGAGTTGCCCTACAGGTTTTTAACAGCCATTGTTGTTCGTATAAAAAATATATACGGAAGTTATAAAAGCCCTTTGAATGACAGAAGTGGTTTGCATAAATAAAATCGGTCGCAAAAAGTAGGTACCTACTACCTATTGAAGTAAAGTCATTGAAGTAAGCCGACATTAATGTTTTTTACAGCTTAGTTATTGATTTGTTAAACTGACACGTCTACCTACCATAGATCGATTCATCATTCCTTTATAACCGATAATTTATTCCCATTATCCTATATATTATAATGCAATTTTCAGAGGTTGCCATTTTTAATACCCTAACAAATATATTTAAATTCTGGCAATTATCAACTGGTTACAATGAACCTCTATGAATCATACACAATAGACTACGAATAATCATGTTCAACGTAATTTATATGTATATTGTATTTATGTATCTACTTGTGTATTCTTGTATATAGCTAATGATAAGCATTTGACATAATACCGCTTGACATGCTTATTGAAATTTACACATCGATAATAACTAGGTATTGTTAGATCTTAATTGTTTATTTATTAGTTAACAACTTTTACTATGGCCTTGGCGTTTGTTACAGACTATTTAAAGGTAGTTGCTGGGTGATATGGTCACTAAGCGCCAAAACCAAACAAATAAATATTAGAAAGGTATTTCATAAAACCTTACCTATCTACCTTTTATACAAACATAAAATAAGACTAGGAAGTAGCTTAAAGGTTAAGAGTAAATTATGTCATATAATTATGTATCAACAATGAAATGAAAACGTGTCTAAAATAATTGGTTTTACCGTTTTACGATTAAAACATCGATAATTGGTAGTTTCAACTTCAACGAAAATTAGATAGATATACGTAAAGCGATTACGCTTGACTGTTTGTCTCTGTTTATATGTTTTTTCAGTGTACAATAAAGTATAATCTATCTATCTATCTTGAAGGCCTGCCTTGACAAAGGCCAATGCTCAATGGTGGGCCCATATCCTATAGATATAGATATACCTACTTATCCCTTTATCGCAATCGTTCTTACAGATAACATTATCAAAATTTGATTAAATGTTGGACTAAAATAGCGCAATACCGAAAACTAGTTTGTTCGGAATCGAGAGAATCAATGACACTACTTTTAAGCATATTAAGTTAAAATTATGTCACAAACAAAAATAAAGATACGTATATTATTTTCATTTGAAATGTCAAGTCAGGTGCAGTGACTTTAAAACTAATCACAAAGTATCGATGCGAGATAAAAACTTTTTTTACCAACGTAATAATGGCTAAGAAAGAAATAGGATGTGCCCAAGACATTTTATCTCAATAGACAAAATTATTTTATATATATTCAATTTTAGATTTGTATAGAAACTATAAATAATTTTGATACAGACAGACGTGTTGTTGGGAAGTTTGTTGCGCCGCTTCTTCTTCCCAGCTAAAACACTAGGAAGCGGTGTAGGTGGGCTTTTTAGGGGGCTGTCTTAATGTTTGACATTCAAAAAGCGCAAATTTTTAGCCTAATTTGAATAAATAAATTTTGATTTTGATTTATTGAGAATGCCGCAGTGACTCTATAAACCTTTTGTTGCAATTGTCTACTATTTAATTATATTATTTAACACTTATTACATACATTATCAATATCCTAACATTTACGATGCTTCATCCTATATTAACATAAAAACACCTAATATAACTTTATTGGGCGCAATACCAGCCCGGGCAACCTCGTCTTCCCACAGATAGTTCAGGTTAACGTTCGCATGTAATAATTAACAGCGGTGTGTGTCCCTGGTTGGCAACAGGCATTGTCAACACTGTTTGATTAGTTGTGGGGAGTTGGCCCGGGAATTGTACACAAATATAAAACAGTAGTCCTAAAAAAACTTTCAATACAATGTAAGTAACAATGATAAAATTCACGTGTGTTAATATTACATTAAAATACCTACTAAATATTGTTCATTCGGAGATTATCGAGAGGATAATTAGCATGCCAATTGATATTGTGGGTCAATAGCACCACTTATCTGATATGGGGTTGATTGTCGTCAGAGTCACGTTCTCAGACGCGCGAAAATACCGAAATACTATTAGAAATACATTTTATATTGCTGATTTAAACATAAGCTAAATTATTGAGTCTGAAGGGCACTAAAATTTTATGGTATGTGCAACTAAAATCTAGCTTTTTTCTTTATATGTGTTAAGCTAAAGGTATTATATATAATGGAAAAAGAATACGGTCGCGAACAGGATTCGAACCTGCGCCTCCCGGATAGATACTCCAGGCGCTCTGACCACTAAGCAGATGGCTTACCTCTGCTCACCACCGCGAATTTTTCTTCCATATTTTAACACGTCTTACGGCGACGTCATTGCTATCAATTCAGCGGTGCAAGCACGGTTCTTTGATCGATAAATTTGTCGAGACGATATAAGTTTAAACATATCGAATTTTATCGAGGTTCGGTAGCACGGAACTTGCCTCGATAGCTTTATCAAGCCTTATCGAGGGCTATGTCTTGTCGACAGCTTATCGACTTTATAAATGGCAACACATGATTTAAAAAAATCAATCGTACATCATTCACTCATTGCGTTTTAATAAAATCACAAAATATTTATTTCGCGTTTATGAAAAATTATATCGTTTTGTTATTTTTTGAAATATAGTTTAAAATCATAATATTTAATTGGTTTCTAGTAAAATACATAAAATAAAATAATTTTAGGATATCAAGGAGGATGTTTGCCGACTTTCTATCGATCTGACATAACTGTCACTGTCAATCGTTGTCGAATATAAGAAATTTAATTTTGTTTATTTTATTAAATAAAGCTATAGAAACAATAAAAAAGGAATATATCTTAAAATAAACGTGATTTAGTCGTCAAAGTATTCCTCCGTATCACTGTCATCTTGTAAAGTGCATAAAAAACTTTAATACAATCGTAATGATGTCGACGGCAGGGATATGATTATTCAATTGATTATACCTGCTGTTGGTAGTTTATAAATGGAGCGGAAGAAGACGCCTACCCCTAGAGCCTGTAAAGTAGACTTATTGGAAGAGAAGAGAAGCCGATTTCGACGTAACTGCAACGAACGCCACACCGCTAATATGCCAGCAAAAATATTAAAGCTACAGCGCCCCTTATGCGCCATCACATTGGGAGACAGGCTCCCTGAGTACCGACTTAATTTATTAATTATTAATAGTGAACGTCAAGTCGATGTTGAAGGACGGATGGAATTGAGAAGTCATGTCTATGTGATGCACAACTCTGTTTTTCTCAGTGCTGACTATCGATCAGCAAGTGTTGGTGTACAGATAGGAAATGGAAGCACCACCGAAACATCCAAGTTCCAGTGTCCGAATTTAGTTTAAGTATTATTATATGTATGATAATCTATAAGTTAATTAAGAGAGTTTTTGCTATCTGAAATAAATGAATGAATAAAGAAATGTGTAAGTGTTTTAAGTACATGCATGCCTTGAGTCCATGATTCCCTGGCTTAGGACACCTCCTTCACCATACATAAGGCCTACTATCCCAGTGCAATATTGTAGTTTAGACCACACACCTTCGGGTCCTTCGGTGTGTTATTAGTCGGTACTAAAGATATAAATCTGTAGTGCATTCAAAGGAGACTATGATTATCATGTATAGGCTATGAGCGGATAGATAAATATTTAGCATAACACAAGGAAGATCAATTTATTTTATGACACTAAATACTGGGAAATCATTACTATCTTATATTGAGAAGTACAAAATTGTACTTCAATCATAACAATAAAAATCTATTGTGTCTGGTAATTAATGAGCCAACAGATAACATCACCCTTACACTCCTCACAATATAACTAAGGGTATGGGTCATTTTCTTGCTCAACTCATTCTACAATATATCCTAAAATTCTTCCTCCAAATTAAGCAGATTGGCCTGTGGATCCTTTCAACATTCCTCCATATGTATTCTAATGTGATTATTTCTACTAAAACCATTTTAGTTTTACAAAAAAGCTTTAGAGAATCTTTATCTACCAACTTTCAAATGACAATAAAATTTCGACAAAATTCGGCAAATTTACCAATAAGAACTGTCAAACATAAGAACCATGCTAGCTATGTCGACATAATCGATAAGATTTGTCGAATTTATCGAGGGGTCGATATACCACGAACCGTGCTACCGTTATCGTTTTATCAACACGTTAAGTCAAATTTGACATTTAAAATCGCCAAATGACTCGATATAAAGAACCGTGCTCGCACCGCAGTTCCTATACAAGTGACCGAACCGACACGAGTAACTTTGCAGTTATTACTATGTCGTAAAGAATGCAATTACCTTAACAATTCAAGATAAATCTTTGAAAAGCATTAACGCATGCTTAGCGAACTCTAAAGTTATTATATATAATGGAAAAAGAATACGGTCGCGAACAGGATTCGATTTCGAACGTAGATTCGGGAATTCATTTCTTTGAGGGTATGTTTGATAAAAGTTATAAATTATATTAGGTACATTTGATTCATTTCAACTTAACAGAAAAAGCTTCGCAACTGCAGCCATTTATTGTACGCAGAACATTATAATTACTTTATACGTCATTAACACGATTTCAACAAATTTGCAAAATTTTATGAATTTAAGCGCTACCATGTTTTCATACTGTCCTACAATATTGTATTAGTTTTCCGAAAAATACTATAATTTAGTACTGTCCTGCTGTACTAAAATAGATTTCCGAAAAAAAAAACTTGGATGTCGGAGATTGGGTTATCAAATTCAAATTAATTTATAGTTTATCATAGGTGGACAGTTCAATCTAATGCAAGATTATAAAATTTTTAATAAAGATAAGCTATTAATTAATTAATAGCTATAAGATGATATGTTTGCAAAAATATGGGTAGTTATTCAAAATCATTAAAAAAAAAAAAAATAAGCAAAATAGTATCGCGGCAAGAACTTCCTCAGCTCTACTAATGCCCTGGTTTACCTCAAAAGGAAATATAGCCAAATAAGTTATTCGTAAAGTGTGTGATAAGAAATGTGGATACCAAGGCCAGAATAAATAAACATTACTTAGCAAATACTCTAGCTTAGCTGTGTTCCCATCTCTA
Source organism: Xylocampa areola (assembly GCA_935421205.1). Lineage (NCBI taxonomy): Eukaryota > Metazoa > Arthropoda > Insecta > Lepidoptera > Noctuidae > Xylocampa > Xylocampa areola. Next base: position 12,918,251 of record OW285207.1, read on the forward strand.
TCTTGCACATGTAGTTCGACAGTTGTGTGAAAGTGACAGCAACAATGATAAGCCAAAACACGAGCCAAGTAATATTTATCTAGGCATTAGTGATTTTCTCTGAGTCAGTTTTTACTTATTTAAGTTCATACAGTAAAAGTTATGAATAAAAAAGAAACAGTAAACTATAGTTATGCAAGAAACTTGAAGAATATTTGTTTTTAGTCTAATTATACGCGTCGTCAATTACTTGCGTTAAGCGACAAATATTCTTTAATACAAGCCGGTAATCTAACTATGGAAGGTTTATAAGAACCTAAATTACCACAAAATATCTTGTATAAATACATGTATTGTATAAACAGTTAGCAATCTAATTAGTATACAACTGTCAGCTCAAAACAGATATGACTCTTTCTTCAAAAGGCCACCAGACTTATCCGTACATGATTACACTCTTATGTTGAGTAAAATTATGTCTAGACTTTAGAAGAGCCGTTGACCTTTAAGTTTGTGTCCCCATTTCTTCTCAGAGATAGTCAAATAGGATCAAAGCAAGATCAATTTCCTGTTAGCCTTACGATGAACGCAAGACATTTGCCCAGAGCGGAGATTTGCGGAAACCAGATCGCTTTACTGATACCAATACCGATACTAGAGTCATAAGAAATTTCAACTAAAATCACTTGAAATCCGAATAAAAGTGTCTATAACAGATGTATTTACAGAAATAAATATCATATATCAATTAATTTGAAATATACATTAATAAGTATACTCACGTATAGCCCGCTAGGACGTCCATGAGAGTGCTCTTGCCTGCACCAGACTGTCCCATGATGACCGTCAGTTCGCCCGCATTGAACGTGCCACACACCTTGTCAAGGATCTTCTTGCGTCCTGGGACATACAGGAAAATTAGTCACCGTACTGAGGAAAAACATTACAATACTAAGGTGTAATGTACTATAGCTTTCCTAACGAGGTCTGTGTTAGGGTCATGAACAATGGTACTCGCTTATGCAATATCTATCGTGGATGTAACACGCGAATAAAACGTAAAATGAGAATGTTGTCGATGAGCATGCTTGCTTAGAAGTACCATTTTCCTATATGAAATTGAAAAATAATACGGTCGCGAACAGGATTCGAGCCTGCGCCTCCCGGATAAATACTCCAGGCGCTTTAAACACTAAGCCATCTCGACCTCTGCTCACCACCGTGAATTCTTTTTCCATTTAATATAATAACTTTAGACTTCGCTAAGCATGCGTTAATGCTTTTCAAAGATTTATCTTGTACCATTTTACTTCTAGGGGTTATAAGAAACGAAAGAAGTTAATTAAACGATTTAGTAGGAAGACGGCACACTGCCACCCGTTCCTCGTTTATGAAATACAATACAAAGAAGTCTCTGTAACCTTCTTTGTAGGAATATTGAAGGCTAAAGTGAATAGATTTTTCCTGGATCTACATGCTCCATCTTCGGCTCCACTGTCGTTTACCATCAGGCGAGTTGGTGACCTAACCGTTATTCGATAAAAAAATAAAAACGAGCCTCTCATTTATCAGATTGGCTTTGAAACTCAATGTTTAGATCTGATCATGTTCAAGGCAACTGTTTGCTATTGAGACACTTTTCGGTGCCTACGCGCACAAAGTATTTCGTAGTATACTCCTACGATATCCGCAGGAAGGCGCGAATAAATACCCAAAATATCTAGTTTAGACGGATAGAAATTATAATTTTGCGTGATCTATATTGTAGATCTATGGTTTTGGATTAAAGTATCTGCATCAACATCGCAGGAAGTGCAGTTTTACCTTACCTGTCTAATCCACCACGGATTCATTAAGCCTTTAGTTATCTTAACTTAGGTATTTTAAAGCCTAATAATGTTAACTGTAAGTACTGTAACTGCCTCGTTGGTCTAGCGGTCTAAGCGCGACTGCTGAGCAGGAGAACTCGGGTTTGATTCTCGGGTCGGGCAAAGTGTTATTGAGTCTTTTTGTTAGGAAATTCCAGCAGCGTTAGCTATTCTAAGGAGTAGCAGCTCAGAGTTTGAAATTGTGCCCGGTAGATGTCAATACGCTCACCACCTATTACATGGGACTTAATAACACATCTCTGTCTAACCCTTCGGGAAATACAGGCGTGATGCTATGTTATGTTATGTAAGTACTGAATACATCAAAAATAATATTTTAAAGTTATATTTTTATTTAAATAACACAGAATCATATTTCTGAAGCGTTTGGCAGATGAGTACAGAGGGACATCCTCATTTTTTCGATACAGTAATAAGTCATGTGAGGTATTGCGATCAACAGTTCCAAGTTCCGGTTGCTACCAAGATTTTTTCACAGAAAACCCCAATTGGGTAGTGTGCGGTTGATATAATTATTATATTTGTTCCACAATATATCAGGCTGGGATACATTATTAAATAAATAAATAAAACTTCTCAGACCATATTTAAGAACATTATCTGCTAAATACATATAATAATGTAGCAACTGTCTCGTACCGAGCGATGACTTCTATCTAGAGATAAAGGAAGATGCTCGTAACAATAACGACGTTGACAATTGTTTTATTATATGCCTACCTATATTTTGAGCTTATCCAAAATAGCCTTCATTTTAGCTTAGAAGAATATGCCGAGAATACCTAATTGGATATCAGCCGGTCCTCTCAAACTGATTCCTGTATACTGGCATTTCGTACAAATAGAAGATTCCATTTTCGAAAATCATCATTCGGCTTTTGGTACAATAATATTCTTATTATTACTACCCCGACCCGCCCCCGCATAGAAAAAAAAAACACTCTAGTTACGTTTAGCCTACGTAAGCTATGTAAATTTTTATTCGACGATTTGGTTGCAAAATATTATTTTTCCTACTTACAAAGAACTTTATTAGGCTTGATTTTATATATACAAAAACGGTGAAAAATTATCTAAGAGATGGTGAAAACTGCATCAAAATCCGTTGAATGGATAGCGCGGATTGGAGTGGTAGCGGATAAACATACAGATGGACGCGGAAAGCGACTTTATTTTATACTATGTAGAGATACAACATATCAATATAAATCAATAGATAAGTCAAAAAATTGTTCAAAGCGTGTGGCAAAGGTTGTTCTTAAACAAATGATATATCTATACTAAACCGACCTTCACCTTCAACAGTTTTGCGTAGTAATAAAATGAAGTTACGTAATTAAAAAAAAAACACTTGGTATATATTATCTAAACTTATAAATTTTGGTAGAAAGAAAAACAGGGTAGAGGAAACTTAACCGCCGCCCATGGACACCCGCAACCGCAGAGGAGTCGCAAGTGCGTTGCCGGCCTTTTAAAGGGTTTGGGCCTCCGGTACCCTCACTCACATGGCGAAATACAACGCAAGCGTTGTTTGACGCCGGTTTTTTGTGAGGCCGTGGTATCACTCCAGTCGAGCCGGCTCATTAGTGCCGAAGCGTGGCTCTCCGACGGTTAAAACTGAATCGACACGACTAACTTTTTAGTTAGTACAATGTCGTACAGATGCAATTACCTTAACAAATACAGATAGATCTTTGAAAAGCATTAGGTCGTTTCAGTTTCCTGTAAAAGGACTGAATAGGTGGCAATGACGGCACCAAAATACGTATGGAATGTGGAAAAAAATTCGGGATAGTGAGCAGTGGTCGAGATAGCTTAGCGGTCAGAGCGCCTGGAGTATTTATCCGGGAAGCGCAGGTTCGAATCCTGCTCACGACCGTATTTTACTTTCCACAAAACGTTATGCATATATTTCAAAGATTTATCGGCATATATTTACCTGATTTTATTGGCAAATTGTCATTAAATTCCTCTATTTAATTTCAAAGTTAATTTAAGTTATTACTTTTTACTAAAATAATGGTAAAGGCAAGCCTAGCAGTTATACCGCTAGACTTATAAGTTAAATCGCAATTTGAACCCAAGGCACGCCACACCGACTATATGAAATCATGTGCGTATGTAGGTATATCACTTGCTTAAAAATGGTGTAGAAAAACGTCGTGTGCAAATGTTCTTCAATGATACGATAAGAAGATATTTAATAAAGAAAAATAATGAGAAAATATCGTGTTACTATTAAAAAGTTTTTTATATTTTCTTTGATTTTCTATTCTTAGATTTAACTTTCCATGAAATGACGGAACTTTACGTAGACAGCTGCATTATATGTATTTATGTTTGCGATTAAATGATTTAGAATATACTAATAAATACTTTACTTTAAATTAAAACTTCTCGTTACCTTGTAAGACTAAATGGAAAATTAATGCAGAGAAGCAGGCATATAAAGCAACCCGGATACGGAAATGTAACTTCAAGCTGCGGAAGGAATTCTACCCGTTTGAGACGTATGCGAAACGTCATTATATCGCATGGACAAGCTACATGTATTTTAAGTAGTATCTTAGGTTTTCGCGATCACTACACATTATAATAAAACAACTTTTATCGGGATTAATCGCGTGTATGAAACAAACACCAATAATACACGCGATTAATCCGGGTTATCCGGGTTGTAACGAAGCTAATTTTTATTATTGCACACACGTTAAAAATTAGCTTCGTTTTAAAAATCTAACTATTTGGTTAATGGATCATTTTGAACTACGTATGTATTTATACGGGAGGACTTTGAGCGCGGTGTCACGGTGTAAAGGACTTCGGAGATACAGACGGAATTCCTTAACGGTGAACAGCAATAGCCCGCATAGTGGACTAATTGAGCCATTTTCATACATTGTGTTGATTAGTGTATAATAATTTAAATTTTAAAGGGAATTTGAGCACAGTTGCTATGGGAATATCTAATCTCTAATTTCTCTATTTTTTATACTCTATATTTTTTATAGTCTCTATTAGGTATCACTTCAATATTCTTTACTCGACTTGTTAGTCGATTCGATTTCCGTGGGTGTCAAGTAGCTAAACTTGACAACCACAGAAATCGAATTCGGTTCAGCTGAAACTGAAGCCGTTACAATTGTTTATAAAAGAGTTGGAGTAATTCCAGTTTTCTTAAATTTTTTCATCAATTTAGGTTTTTGGCATAGGCATATTAAAAATAACAGAAAAGAAAAAGTTTAGTTTTTTGTGTTAAGTAAAGTTTTGTGGAAGTAGCTAGATATTGTATTTATTTGCATCCATTGTAATGGACTTCCGCAAAGTAACGCCTGAATCTATTCAATACAGAAAAGAAAATTCAAAAATAACAGACGATTGTTCATTGTTTTAGTCAGATAATAATACTCATCCCGGCCGTATTTCGGTCACGGCAGCCTATCTTCACGGAGATTAGCCAAGTACGCAGGAGATATTATAGTGCAAGTGTATGCGCAAACACAGGTGCACTCCCTCTTCCTTAACTCTCATATTCCGATGGGACTGCAATCCGACACGGCCGGAGAGAGATTAGGTGCAGGTCCGACGGCTTTACGTGCTCTCCGAAGCCCCTTGCTTCTGCGGTACTGTGAATTTCCCAACTGATAAACTGAATAACACTTTACCCGACCTGGAATTGAACCCAGGACCTCACGCTCAACAGCCGCGCTTGTGACCGCTAGACCAATGAGTTTTGTCAGATACCTAAGATACTTTAACAGGATTTGACTACAATAACAAAAAAAAAATGCAAGTGTTGCATTTAAATTTATGATTATGACGCACTTAAACGCAATTAATTGCTGTTTTTTTTGGAAACGAATAATTAATTATTTACACACGTTAGCATAATTTACTAGATAATATCCAACAGTAATTTGAATTTTTATCCTTTGAGTAGCTGCTGATTTTCACAATATTCCTTATAAAATATTAAAATCTTTTTTATAATATCTTCTTCTTGTACAGTAGTCGAACAACCTACCGCACGTGTCTGTGCTCGTCCGAGAACATCGGTCCGGTGTGCTGGTTTCATCACGTTTTCCATGACCGTATTAAACTGGTGATAATTAATTAAAAAGTATTTTCTTATTTATCTATGAGATTTTTATCAACGGCATATATAATCATATACCCTTTTATGTAATCATAGGTTAAGTTTTTAACACTTAGTCTTGCCCCCGAAAACTCTGTATTAGCCTCTTACAATAAATCTTTTATGATTCTGTATAATTGACCTACTCTATTGTATGACTAGCGGTATGTGGTATTGGCATATCTCTGTCTATACCTACCACCGCAACCGCGACCAAGGAGCAGTGAATAGTAATGGACAAAAAATTGTTTTTACGAACACTCATTTGATATATGACATACCTATAGTATATATAAAACAATGACACTGTGCCGTTGTTTTATTTTATTCTGAAAACCCTGCATTAAAATAACAGCATATGAAGAAACCAGAAAAAACACTAATTATTTATCATAACCTTTCGGCTCAGCAACGTACATAATTATACGTTGTAACAATAAAAATCTATGGTGTGTGCTAATGAGCGAGACAACAGCTTTATCATTAGTGGTTTATGTGTTTAGACAAAGGATATATTGGCTTAGAAATAATATATATGTCATACAGTCAATTGCACCAAAACACTGTAATAATAATATTATAAAAATGGTATTTAGGTATGTGAATCTAAGATCATGAACCAGCTCTTGTGTATTACAAAGCAAAAAGAGTACATAAGTATCGTAGCAGGGGCTATAGCTTCTGCCTACCCCAGTTAGTAAAAGGCGTGAATTTATGTTTATGAATTAAACAATCTAATTCTAAACTACAACAATTTATAGGTATATAAACAGTTTTATCATCACACTCATGTAATATTATGACAATGGTGGATACAAGCGCAATGAGTGCATCCATTCGTTAGTGCATAAATAAACCTATTACATGTAGACGATATATATGTAAACAAAATACTTTTATTGACGATATTTAATATACAAAGAGGTTAAACATCTCGACCTCTGCTCACCATCGCGAGTTCTTCATCAATATTTTAAAATGTCTTTTGGCGACGGCATTGCTATCTATTCAGTCCCTATACAGGTGACCGAACCGACACCACTAACTTTGTAGTTAATACAATGTCGTAAAGATGCAATTACCTTTACAGTTAAAAATAAATCTTTGAAAAGCATTAACGGATGCTTAGCGAACTCTAAAGTTATTATACATATTACATGGAAAAGGAATACGGTCGAGAGCAGGATTCGAACCTGCGCCTAAAAATATGGATGAAGAATTCGCGGTGGTGAGCAGAGGCCGAGATGGCTTAGTGGTCAATGCGACTGGAGTATTTATCCGGGAGGCACAGGTTCGAATACTGCATGCGTTAATGCTTTTCAAAGATTTATATTTAAGGTTAAATATCGCAAATAAAAGTATTTTGTTTACATATAAATCTTTCAAACGCAATGAGGCATGCGTAACAAACTCTAAAGTTATAATTTTTTGTGGAAAGCAAAATAAGGTCATGGGAAGGATTCGAACCTGCGCCTCCTTGATAAATAGAGGACGAGATGGCTTAGTTGGACAGCACCTGGAGTAGGTATTTTGAATCCTGTTCACGTCACGACTGTCCTTTTCTTGCCGCAAAAATGTATAATTTTAGTATTTTGTTTATATAGTGATAAATGGTGAATCCCGATGTCCTGGGTTCGATACCTGGGTCGTTCAAGGTGTAAATTCTCAGAAGCAGCCTGCAGTTTATAATTGTGCCCGTAAGATGACAATAGGCTCACTATCTATTTACATGGGACTTATTAACAGCGTCGGTGAAATGTTGGTGTAAAATATCTATATATAAATTAATTATAAAATCATTTTTTTAAAATAAGATTTGAAGACGGTCTAAGCGAACCCAAACTCGGATGGGTTTATCTTGTTTAATTCAGAAGTTCCTATGGCCACTTTGCGACTTCATTATCAGACCTCGGTTTATCATGTAGCACCAAAGTACTTACCAAGACAAAACAAATGAATCCTAACTCGATGGGTTTATCTAGTTTAGTTAAGAAGTTCCTATGGCCGTCTTCCGGATCATTAGAACAGCTCCATGGTACCATACTATTGTATTGTCACCGAAGATACATATGTCCACCAAATTTGAGCCTAATCGGACATCGGGAAGTGGTTCTAATTTAGCTTCCAAGATTCGTCCCGAACATACATATTTGTATGCAAGTTAAATAAAAGCTTGTAAAATAAATAAGTTGCCTAGATTTTATTTAAGTGGCTGTTAGCTTTGATTTAATTCTTTACGAAATGACTATTTTTATAACCGAATTATTTACAAGTTATTATCAAAGAATTAAATTAATGAATTAATGTTTATATTTCTAAGGTTTTCTATGAAGCTTATTTAGATTTTTATATGTTAATAAGATAAATCATCTGCTGTCAATTTTGTAAATGAATAAAATAGATTTTATTTGGTACTTATCAGTGTTAATCTTTTTGTTTGTCTGTTTCGGCTTGAAATGTTTGATGTGTAAGGTAATTCATTCGGTGGATTTATAACCAAAATATCAGGAGTGGTATTAGTCAGTTACTAAAATCCTTATCACAAACCTTGCGATATCTAAATCATCTGATAGAGATAGTAATGAGTCATCGATATACGAAAATAGGGCTGTATGAGTCATCGATACCAAATTATATTAATAAATAATTTTAGTGTAAAACAGTCAATTAAAATTAAGAGCTTTCTCTTGCTAGGTTTAAAATAGTTAATATTGTTCTTTAATCTAAATAGCTCTCTCTGAAAGCTGTCCCATGTTCTTAAGCCCCGTGGCAAGTGTTGTAATCGATTCGGCAGTTAAGGCGCCAAGAAGAAACAAACAAACGAACAGACACATATTTTCTGTTCTATATATTCTATATATTATAATTTCTTTTCGCCTAAAGTTTTAATAATTAATGGGTCATGTCAAATTATACGTATACATTATCCAAGAACATTTAAGGAAGGTTGAAACGAAATAGTAATTTATAGGTATGTACTACTGACATTTTTCCCATAGGGGTAGGTAGAAACTATAGAAGGCCACCTGCTAGGATCCTCACATACTCCTGCTTAGACCACTTTCATTCATCTTGACATTGATACACTGCTGAATATGCTTACAAGTACTAAAAAAATAACCCTTTGAAGAAAAATATTTATTCGCGTGACTGAAGGTACTAGCTAGACTACTAGGTCCTATTGCGTTAGAATTAACAATTAACTTTATCGCATTTCAAAGTCAAAGTCAAAATCATTTATTCCAATTAGACCATATAAAGGTACTTTTGAAAGTCAAGAAATGCCACGTTCCAAAATGTAGATTCCTATGGAGAAGAACGGGCAAGAAACTCCATGGTTACTCTTTTAAAATGTTGTGTTACAATAATTTAGGTACATTTATTAATAAAAAGACATTATGTGATAACGATGCAGATATAGTTGTACACGTAGGTACAATAGAAGATACAAAATTCCAACAATAGTTACAAGTCTTGGTAGTTTAGAGCTGACCAGTCCCAACTTGTGGCACCCGTTCACGAGTATCACGCCATATTTAACCATATTTAAGGGAACAGAATGACCCAACACATACGCCACCATAGTAAGACATTTATGTGAGTATGACATCTCCAACTACCAGACCTCAAGTCACGTTACTAGAATAATGTTAATGGCTGCATGGTGCTCACATTTACAATAAAGAAGTTATGAGTCTAATAAAAAAAAATTAAGAGTTATTTCTCTCTTTTTATATATAACATTTAACAGTAACATGCATTGCGTATACGCCTGACAAAATTGAGATAGATTAGTAAGCAGATGGGCTGTACTGGTTGAGTTGTCCTATGGAGCAGGACCAGCATGTTTCCAAGCATTTTTATCCTCAATGTAGTCTCCTAATTTGTAATATGCTTGTTTGCATAATGTGCGCTTTATATAGATTTTAAATTTTTTCTCATTTAGTTCCTGAATATTAGGAGGAATTTTATTGTAACATTTAATACAGTATCCCATGAAAGATGAGTGAACTTTGGATAATCTAAACCGTGGTTGGGCAATTTTGTTTTTATTTCTAGTATTATAATTATGCCTATCAGATATTTTTACAAAAAGATTCAGGTTTTTCCTCACATACATAATATTTTCATAAATGTATTGGCAAGGTACCGTCATAATATTAATCTGCTTAAAAAGTTCTCTAAGAGATTCGCGACGACGTAGATTATATATGGCCCTGACAGCTCTCTTCTGTAGTATAAAAATCGATTCGATGTCAGCAGCCCGTCCCCACAGCAGAATACCGTAAGACATGATGCTATGGAAGTAGCTAAAGTACACCAGTCTCGCGGTATCTATATCTGTTAGTTGCCTAATTTTTCTAACTGCGTAAGCAGCTGAACTAAGCCTTCCTGCAAGTGATGTTATATGAGGACCCCATTGTAGTTTCTCGTCTAACGTAATTCCCAAGAAAACCGTTTTATTTACGAATTCTAACTTTTCTTTATCTAACACAATATTACATTCACTTCTTTGCACGTTCGGTAAAGCAAATCTTATGCATTTAGTTTTTTTGCCGTTTAGCACTAAGTTATTTGCTGCGAACCAATTTTGAACCTGAAGGATAGTGTTATTTACATCATCAGGATTAGGTACGCGTCTATCTATTCTAAAAATTAAAGAGGTATCATCTGCAAATAACACCATTTTCGGCTGGTCTTTAAGCAAATAGGGCAAATCATTTATATAAACTAAAAAAAGGAACGGACCTAATATTGAGCCTTGAGGAACCCCCATTTTAATTTCAGACCCTAATGAGTTAACACCATTTACTTGAACTTTTAATATCCTATTTTGTAGATATGATCTAATTAAACTAAGAGCCGTATTTCTAAGACCGTAATGCTCGAGTTTCAATAAAAGTGTTTCGTGATTTACGCAGTCGAAAGCCTTCGACAGATCGCAGAAGATTTCAATAGCATCCTTTGCTTCCTCCCACGCAGCAAAAATGTACTTCATTAAGGAAACACCGGCGTCGGTTGTACAACGGCCTTTAGTAAATCCATATTGCTGTTCATGAAATATCGAATTTCTGTTAAAATGACGCAGCATCTGCGTGAGCATTATTCTTTCGAAAACCTTACTGAGAACCGGCAACACTGATACAGGCCTATAATTATTGGGATCTTTACTTTCACCAGATTTAAACAACGGTATCACTTTACTGTGTTTCATGAGATCAGGAAAGACCCCTTGATCTACGCACGAGTTAAATATTGAAGCTAAATAGGGTGCAATTGTTTCCATGATGGACCTACAAACTTTTACAGACATTCCCCAAATATCTTCAGTTGATTTGATCTTTATATCTTTAAAGGCCTTAATAATAGCAGCAGGGTTAGTATATTGGAACTGAAATTCCACAGTGCACGGATGTAAACTATTTCTCAGTAAAGCAACAGAAACTGCGGGGGAGGAATTAAGGGCTTCTGTCGTTTTAAAAGGAATATCAGTGAAGAAGTTTTCAAATTCCTGAGCTATTTCTAAATCGGAGCTTATGGGACCATGTGCAGTCTCCAGTTTGATATTTGAACTACGCATTTTATTTCTACCAGTTTCACTATTTATGATTTTCCAGGTAGTTTTTATTTTATCATCAGCTGTTTTAATCTTATTGCTAATATAAATAGCTTTAGCAGTTTTGCAAACGCTTTTAAAAGTTTTAGAATATGTATTAACATACTGATGAAAATATTCATTGTTATTATAAGGCTTCATACCGTAAAGATCAAATAATTTTTCCCTACTTTTGCGGATACCGTTAGTCGCCCAATCGCTAAAAAGAAACTTATTGCAAATACTTTTAGTTTTTAATGGGAATTTGTCTTTAAACTGGTCATTTAATATTTTAAAAAAGTCAGAGTAAAATTTGTCTGTATTCCATATATCATAGCTACTAACACACAAATTATGAGCTAAATTGTTATTAAATTTTTCTAGATTTCTAGTTGTAACTTGCCTATACTTAATTTGTATTTTTTGTAATGGTGTGTGAGATCTGAAAGTGACGGTTTGCCCACTGTGATCAGATGGCAAGCAATTTACAATATTTTTATTTAAGTAGTCACAGGTACAAAAATTTAAAATTTATTTACAACATGTAATAAAGAAAGGAAAATTATGATCGTCTCATTCAATTGGCTACGTGAACTAGCTTAAACAGGGTTATAGATGGAGTAACTTTATATACCAAGGTAAAAAAATACACTTTAGTACCATTGGCGGTATAATCGCTAAAAGCAGAACCAAACCAAACAAAGGGACAACCATTAGACGGACAAGAATTGTATAAAAAAAAGGTAACGGCTATAAAAGGTTTATAACAACAGAATTTAATGCTCTGATATTAATCATCACATCTTTAGCCAGCTTAGCCAGAGAAGGCATACATATATGGCTCTCCTTTTCCTTTCTGACTTTCCTTCTGACGTTCACTGATCGCATCTAGATTTTTTCTGTGTCCTTATTAACTCATCTAGTTACTCGGTATCGGTTGGCTCCAGTCGGTCTCCTGACATAACATTGCGCCACGACTCTACTTCCCGTTAAGGCAGAGGTATACTATTGACGTTTAACTGAAGTCGTTATAATAAAACCCATGTGGTGGTTAGTCAATTGCTATCTACCGGGCACAGTTTCAAGCCTAGGATTAATATTGACAATTTCCTTGCAGAAAACCCCAATTATAATTTAGTGCCCTGGTAATATAATGCAAGTTCTCTCACTAGCAGTCATGCTTACGTTCACTAGACTAGGCAGTACAATGCTCTCAATCTCCATGACATCAATTTATAAGGGAAAGTAGAAGGTAATCGCCCTATAGAAAAATGTAGCGACATTTATGCTATTAAGATCTATATCTTGTATCAGTAGCGTTATGTTTCCGTAATGTGCTATCAGTCAACAACTCAACAACATGTGGTATGCATTGTTTCTATTTATAATTACGCTTTAGATATATTTTATTATTGGGAGTACGTACATTAATTACGTAGGGTGGTCTTAGTAAAGTATATGCTTTAAATAGGAAAAAATAGACAACGATATTGAGGTTATTTGTATTCAGCATGCGACAGAGCAATATTAAAAATGGACCTCAGCGTCAGTGATGTGTTTAGCGTCTAATATATTTAGTGTAACACAATTCTACTTGAGTATCGGTTTTTATGGCATCGCATTATAAATCACAAGGTTGACAAACAATTAACTAGATCATATTTAAATGTGTGTTTACTATTATTTATTGAGAAGTTCAAAAATGTCGTTGAGGTTAGGGCCAGAGACTCATAGCAAGATGAAGTATGTGTGGATAGTGGTCAGAGTGGTAAGAACGTATCCTTTAAAAGTGGAAGAATAGATAGTAATAGAAATAGACATTTAATCTACACCAATTCTTCGATACTTTTTAAAGATACAATTCTACTGTTTTTATCGTGTCATGATAATATTTTATTAGAAATATGAATCTTTTAAATCTTTATTTATTATGCGTATGTATTAAAAGAAACAGACGTGGATCTTAAAATATGCTCGTGATAAATAATTTCGTTAATCTACTACACTATCTAAGGTTATTTCTCTCTTAATGTATCTCCATCGGCGATTCACTGGTTTCATAGTTACTTATCTGGTCGTCGGCAGCGTATTTGCATTGAGGATGCTTTGTCTTCTTGGTGTAATACAACTGTTGGTATCCCACAAGGTGGCGGTCTGACTCCTTTACTTATTAATTTTTTTACCAATTCTATCTTTGATAAACAAACTACTTTCTTCCTATCACCTTTACGCAGACGATCTACAAATTTATAGTAAAGCTCCTCTTGCAAAACTCTCTTAGACCGTTGACGCTATTACTATGAATCTGGCTCGAATTTATCAGTGGAGCAAAGGTACGGGTTGATATTCAACCACACAAGGGCTCAAGTAATTGTGGTTGGCAGTTCCAGGATGAAATGTAGAATTTATTGGACCACACTTCCTTTGAAGTGTTCTTTAATAATTCCTTATAATGAAAATGTTATAAACTTGGCAACTGTAAATTTATTTTTTAATTTTTTAAATACTTTGCCCCTCACTTGGAATATCTTCCTGTATCGTGGGTGCGTTTACAGACATATAATCTCACAAGCACACACACACCCAGACCCGGAGCAAATATCTATTGATCGTACAAATATTTGCTCCGTACAGGAATCGAACCTGCGACACGTAGCGCAAAGCGCCAACCGCGCTGTCAAAATTGATAGAACCTTGTCCTGGACTGCTCATATATAAGAAACTAGTCGTAAGTTGTTTGCCTCCACTGGATCTTTGAGAAGATTACGCAACTTTCTTCCAATTACTTCCCTTCTTCTTCCTATCCCAGCTACTAATCCTCTATTCCTGATGTCAGCTATCTTGACCTTACTGGGGACCAATTAGCTAAGTTTGATAGAATCAAAAAGTTGCTAAGCTCAAGTGGTTACCGATTTGACTTCGCATAAGTACTCATATACTTTTGCTTCTTTATAGTGTGCTCTTCCTTCCTTCTACTCTTTTATCTTGAAAACCGCTTCGAGTTTGTATGTGACACCCATATAAGGCCTGAGATCATCAGAGAATTTAAGACCGTAAAGGTAGGTACATCACTAACATAACATAGCATGACGCCTTTATTCCCCGAAGGGGTAGGCAGAGCTGTATACAGTTGTACACCCACATTTCACCAATGCTGTTATTAAGTCCCATATAGGTAATAGGTGGTGCGCCTATTGCCATTAACCGGGCACAATTCCAATCGCCGGGCTGCTACTGAGAATTTCCTAACAGAAAATGTCAATAACACTTTGCCCCACCCGGGAATCGAATCCGAGACCTCCCACTCAGCAGTCGCGCTTGGGACCACTAGACCACTACCCCAAATATATTTTATCCAGTACCCATAATTATTTCCCCCAAGGTTGCCTGGAAGAAATTGCCGTGATAAGGCCGCCCATTGTACTTCTTGCTGTGCATAATTTGTTATAGTTAGATTAAATATTTTGGTGTACAATAAAGATTAAAAGAATGATAATTAATAAATAATAATAATAACTACTATATATACTAACTATATATACTTTAAATAAATATAGCTTATATGATTTAAATAAGCGAAATAGTGAGAATGGTAACTGTGATCCAACAAACAAACTATAGGTATAGTTTTGTTGGACATTGCATTATATTATAAAACTAAAAAGAAAAGCTTAGAAGGTTCAAGATAAATCTTTGAAAAGCATTAACGCATGCTTAGCGAACTCTAAAGTTATTATATTAGGTTAGAAGGTTATTTAAAATATATTACGGGGATTCCTGTGAAAACGATAACTTCTCTCATTTAATGATAATGAGTCTTACAGACTTTGTTCTGTTGTCCCTCATTAGAATTATTTCAATGAACTGATAGTGTGAAGTCTGGTGAACATAAGAAGTTCATATGTTTAATTGTTAATTGTTCTTAAATGTACCCACATATTAAGGTGTAGTGTGTGTTTTACTGTTTTTTTTATTTTTTTTCTCTATACTACGTGCCTTAGACCCATTATGACGTATGCTAGCGTCGTGTTCGCACACGTTAAGTATTACAAAATCCATAGGATGCAAACCCTGCAAAATCGATTCCTTCGCAAAGCGACAGGCGCTCCATGGTTCATTAGGAACCTTCAACTCCACCTCGACCTCAGAGTGCCTACTGTAAGGCAATTCATGAAAAGGGCATCTAAGAGATACTTCGAATCTGCCCCTAATCATCCGAATCCCTTAGTTCTCTCTTCCGCTGATTACAGGCCGTCCCAGATCAATAAAATCCGCAGTCCACGTCACGCTCTCCTCCGTCCCGATCACTGTAGCTCAAGAGTCTAACAGACACACAAGCACACTCCGATGCGCTCGACCGCTTCGTTATAGACCTCACCGGCGAGGTCCGCGTCTGTCGCGAAATGTCTCATCATGTCCGCCCAGACCCTTGCTCGAGCCAGCCCGCGCGCTGAGCTAGTAGCTTTAAATTCGTCCCTTAATAATAAGGAAACTGATATGATCCAGCTAGTCCCTAGTTGTCCCCCCAGCAACGCCCTAAGCCGAGGTTCGTGTCCCGCAGGGGATGCCCTTAGCGTTGTTGCTTAGTTTGTAGTGTTTTAAAATATGCTCTGGCTGGAGGCATCAAACTGCCTCGCCTTAGATATTGTCCGGTTACGCAGACAAAACCCCTCTGGGTTTCTGGAAAAGGCCATTAAAAAAAAAAAACTGTTATTTTTATTTGCTGTATGTATTAATTTACTTCCTGTATTCCCTGTATACGTGCCGAAAAAATAAATGATTTATAAGGTAACATAATTCCTTTTAAGGTGGGTTTTTTACCTTAGTATATCCAATACAATATAACGTCGTAGAACACCTTTATTAAAACAAGAATTGTTAATTTGGCTCTCATATTATCCTGTTTGAGTTTTTATGGGTTTTTATACAGTGACTACTGTATATAATATAAATTATCATTGTACCGTAATGGAGCACGCATTAGTGTTTCTTTTTCAGCCCTTAAGTTAAAAGGTCATGTTTAGAGTTGTCTTTCTACAGTTGACCGCGTAGATGAAGTCTGAATGTTATGACCAGTTGTTTGTGTGTGTGTTTTTTTTTATTAACTTCTTTTTTATTTTTTTGTAACTGGCATGCACTTAAAGTAGTGGAGGTCGTTCGAGTACTTAGCTGTTTTTCCTTTCCTAGTCTTGCTTGATTGTTATGCTTTGTTTATATCGGTTTAAATGTTTGATATAAAAAATTAAGCAGTCGAATAACAAGATATCACACTGATGGCTTGATAACACGTTTCACAATTGACAATTTAAAATCTTGATCCTAAATGGGGAGGGGGACTGATATAAAATCGCAGTAATAAAGAGGTTGCACGAATATCAATAACTCACTAATGAAATCTGAATGATGTAAATTAAATGGAGATATCATTATCTTACTTAATAAGTGTTAATATTACAGAGTCGTGTAAACAAACTTCGTAATGGTGTGAAGGTTCTCTTACCTCCCGCCAAGATGCTCTGTCGTACTGTGTAGATGACATTTTCAAAAGATATATTGAGTGAGTCCTCTAGAAGTGTCGTAGAGTTGGTCTCCTGGGACTCTGAATGTTCGCTGGCCATGTTATTTAACTTTCACACACATAAACTAAAATAACTATAACACAACAGAACACACATTATCCATCGCGCGCTAATTTGAACAAAGAAACGCGTCCGATGTAAACAAAGACTGTAGCGCGACAGTTGCGTGACGCCCTGACGCGCTGGCTCTATAAAGTAAACTGCGCTGCGCAAGTGTGCAGGCGCTGGCGGAGTGGCTGCTTCGCCGACGATTATCGGTCGTTCTCCCCCACTCTCCACATGGCCGTCAGCTGGCCAACCACTATTCGGTAACTCGGTGCTTCGGTGTTTGTTATCGCTGTAAGACAGATAGGCAGTTGTAAAAACTGGTACCCGTCCCGCAACAGTAACGCAACAACGGTCAATGCCGCTGCACATACTGTCAGTCGTTGTACCGACTGTAAACAATAGTTGTTGTTCCGATTATCGACGATAAAATATTGCTAGTTATTATTGTCTCCAAAACTATTATCTATCAGTCTGGGGGCAAGGTGTTCGATTCTAGTCTAGGCAGTTAGGCACACAGACAAAATTCAAGTTTGAGTGTCGTAATTGTCAGCACCATGAGATCAGTAGTTATGTTTTATGCGAGAGAAAAAATATGTTTTTTTTTATTTGTTTCAATGTTGAAATTTATTGAGTCTTATTTTATCGTCGACCAAACTTTGTTCAAATGATTTAGACCAGGGGTTCCTACATTTTTAAGATAAATACCTTTAATTTTATGGAACCATGTTAATTTGTTTTTTTGTGTGAAGTTTCTTTTTATGTGTAGAATGAAATTGTTTCACTGTTTTATCAATAACTGCAATTCCAAAAAAAAAAAAAAATTAGCTGTGGTACAGCCATAAATAATTAATTTCGCGGAACCCTGGTGACTTTTCTACGGAACCCCTAGGTTCTTGAAGACACCCAGATTGTAAGTATCGGGGAAAATAAAGAATGAAAGTGCTTCACTTTTAAAATATTTCTAATAAAAGCTTGGTTTATTTACATTACAGTACCTTTGATTTGTAATCATTTGATATGGAGTTCCATAAAATAAAAAGTGAGTGTACCGTCATCTTAAAAGTTTAGGAACCCCAGCTCTACACAATGTGCAATACTGACATCAGCGCGTTCTATTTCGTCTACTTATACCACAATCTAATCATAGATTCTCATCACACGAGCTATAAAATGTATGCTAATAAAATAAAAATATATCATACGTATATATTTTATATATAGCTTTCGTTAAGGTACCTAACGCAAATCAACAATCGAATTCAATGCTACTGCTGCTACTTCCACAATATTGAGGGTACTGCAATTACCTGTGCACTGCCCGCCCCCACCTGCAAGTACTTTTATTTATGCACATACCTATGCAAGCGGACCACCAACCACTCTACACGTGTTTCGCTCCCCGCGGGGCATCTTTAGAAGCTGTTAGACCGTACAGTGCACTGCACCTGTCTATTGTGGTAGTGTATTTATTTGCATCCATTGTAATGGACTTCAGCAAGGTAACGTTTGAATCTATTAAAACATCGTGTTATCGATTTAAAATAAATAACATTTCGACTATATTAGGACGGGATTTCTGCGAAGTTTTAAAACAAACACACAAACAGGAAAATAACATATTAGGAATAGTTTGCAAAGATTATGTAAAGTATTTGGTCTCGGTAAATATTTAACAACTCTTAGATAAGCGACTTCAAAACATTTTAAGATAATGGTTCTTTACGAGTTGTGATAAACTTATTTCTACACGGACGAGTATATTTTGGCAGTGGTAAATTCAGCCAATATGCCTTATGTCGATTCTTATTATTTCTCTGTGTGGTCAAAAAATCAGTGGTCAATCCCAATGTCAAAGTTGTTAAAGGCGTCCGCGTCCGGAATCCTCGAATTAGTTTAACGAAGGTTGAAAAGAACCGGGATAGGCGGGTTAACGTGCGCTCCGAAGCAAGAGGCGATCAAATGAATGTTCATTTGTACCGCTCATGTATCCATACACTGACCACACAAACCGTGGCACCTGCTTATGAATCGTACCGATCAGATATGAAACAGGCTATGCAGTTTACTGTACCCGAGGACAAGAAAGTATTACTAAACAAAATAATTTCCCCTCA
Source organism: Xylocampa areola (assembly GCA_935421205.1). Classification (NCBI taxonomy): domain Eukaryota; kingdom Metazoa; phylum Arthropoda; class Insecta; order Lepidoptera; family Noctuidae; genus Xylocampa; species Xylocampa areola. The sequence continues at coordinate 12,937,591 of OW285207.1, forward strand.
ATTTTCCCTTCCGTCTTGAGCCCTTTAATGCAGTCCTGCGTGTCGCCGAATATCGTCTACTTAACGTTCGCGGTCTCGTGTGCCGTAGTATTTATTTAATTATTATAGTACAACACCATCCTTACAGGTAAACACCCAATGCGACAATGTTGGCATACCTATTAAAAATTAGAATTAAAATTATTACACATCCATCATATTATTAATACACATCCAAAACTTAAACTAACTTAATTAAAAAGGAACAACAAAAATAATAATTATTATTTAGATCCACAGTTAACAAATAAATAAAATATACACATAAAAAAAAATGATAATAACAAAAATTTCATGTTTACACTGAGCTGTGACAAACAATTTCAGTAGTCACCCTAATAAATTCTGCCAATGAACAACTGAAAATATCTAAGTTTTGCGCCACGTTATTTAATAATTTTATGGCCCTAGCGACTGGAGCATGTTGGCCTAAGTTAGTGCGAGCTGACGGAACCTCAAACAAACGTTGTCTCGCACTTAGTCTTAATATACTGCTTGGGACAAGCAACCTCAAAGAAGCTAACACAGATGGATTGTTTAGTTTGCCCCGGAAAACCTGGAATCCATATTTTACAAGTGCTACATCGCGCCTAACTTTCAACTTATAATATTCAACCATACCTATAACAAATAAGGTTGGATACATAAGGGGATAAAAAGGATACACTCCATTGCTTTAGATATAGATATCGGGTGAATTGCATCTTCTCCACCATGAGGCTATATTTAACTTCGGGATTCCAGATGATGGCACTCGTCTCTAGTTGACTTCTAACTAACGCATTGTATTAAACCTTCACAGCAGATAAGTTATTGAAGTCCTTGGTTTCTCTTATAATGAAGCCTAGGTTTTTGAAGGCTTTGGAGCAAATATTTGCAACATGTTCCCGAAACTTCAAATAACTAGTAACTAGCACTATTAAATCTCGTACCGAAACAACACGTGGTATAATAGTTCCCTCCATATCGTATTGATGGTGCAAAGGGTAAACTGCACGAGGGCAAGACATTAAATTACATTTAGCAACATTGAAAAGCAGTCTGTTTTTCCTACTCGATTCACTTACTAAATCAATGTCCCTTTGCAAGCGCTCACAATCACTTTTATCGACAATACGCAGAAAAAGCTTCAAGTCGTCTGCAAAAAGTAAGCATCTCGCGCTCGTCACCACATCAGGCAGATCATTAATCATTAGGATGAATTCTAATGGCCCTAGATTACTACCTTGGCTGACGCCTGACATAGTGCGGTATTGACGTGAGACATAGCCGTTGTATTCTACGTATTGCCTGCGGTTTCCTAGATAACTTTCAAAGAACTGAAGTAGATCCGGGGTAAATCCAGCTTTCGCGAATTTCATCAGAAGGATGTCGTTATTTACGCTATCAAAAGCTTTTTTAAAATCAAAATACGCAATATCTAGTTGCGCGCCAGCCTCAGAGTTCAACACCGGTGCTGCGTAGTTCATGAAGCACATGAGGTTGGAATTGGTGCTGCGACCCGCGCGAAATCCGTGCTGGGCATCGCTAAAGTAAGCGCTACCTTGTGGTGTTATGCATGCTGATAGAGCAGATTCAAAAATTTTTGCAAATGTAGACAGTACCGCTACAGGTCTGTATCCACTGACGTCTGCACCAGGTCTTCCTTTCGGAACCGGGGTTACTCTAGTTAACTTCCAACCATCCGGGTAAACACACTCTTTAAGACAGAGATTAAATAGGTGGTGCAGAGGCCTAGCCAGTGATTTCCTGCAATCTTTTATAATGTACGGGGGCACCCCGTCCGGACCCACCGACCGCTTGGGCTAGTAGCCGCATCTCCAGCGTCGGGCGTTCCTTTTTCGTTACGATAATTTTTTGATTAACAAAGATAGCTGCACAAAGTTTCCTCAGTCGGGGCTTAAAATATACCTACCTAAAATTGCTGATACGAGTAGATATAATAGTCTATATAAATTTTAAATGTGACTGGACCAATTTGGATAATTTTATTTTTCAAATATTCCTTGATGTGCGAGGAAGGTTCTTATTATAAGAAAAAAAATAGCACGGTAACACCACATCTTTCTTTATCACATTAAAACTGTTCCTAGCTAAGGTTTTCCTAGTTCAGCTTTTGACACAACGAAGTCTGTCGGGGCAGCTAGTAGGTATAAAATAAAAATGCATGCAAAAGTATTAGGAGGTCGTAAAAAGATTTTTTGATTTAGATTAGTTACGATAGAAAATATAATCCAAGCAAGACGGGCATGCGTGTGAAGCGAATCAATTCAAATCATCCTCCGTGAGGCTTTCTGTTTGTCATAGCCAGGGCCTTGATTCTGAACCGTCAGAAACTGGCGTTTTTGAATCCGCACAGAAAGTTTCCGATCAGAACCTCTAAGCTTTATTAAAAACGATGAAATTGATAAAGCATGATATATAATTGTACATAATCTTGTGTACAAATCTTATAATATTAATATTATTATATCAGAATAGTATTTTTAATTTTTCTACTTCAGTAATGTAAGTTAAAGTTTCCGTTTCGATACGGAAAAGTTTTCGAATGGTTATGAATAACCATACAGGCGTATTTACGCCTGTACGGTTATTCATAACATAAATATGAGAGGACTTCCTCTCATATTTATGTTGTTATTTTTCAATTAGCTCCTGATTTCCACAAAATATTTAGTAATAGGTATATACCTCTAAACCACGACTATATCCTATATGATTAAATTAATATATCAAAATTATGCAAAACAATTATTTGCGTGATGTTGAAGATATTATTTTTTTATGAATTAAATGCTATATGTTCTCTAATTTGTTATGTTGTTCTTACTAACAAATGTATTAATATGTTTTTGTCTTGACTTTTGTCTATGTGTTAACTTTCAATTTCGATGTTCAATTGTCCTAAAGACATTTCTAAATAATATTTTCGCATGTCACGTAAGGCATAATATGAGGAAACTAATAATGACTCTGTATCCATCTGTCTGTACCCATGTTTTTAGCTAAATAAATGATTTGATTTGATTTGAACAGCCTACATTCTTCGTCCAAACTAATTAAAAAAACTACTTGCTCAGCTGTGGTCCTTACTGGCTTTTAATATGAAAACCTGTACGGTCTATCCTGAAACCCAACAAAAGTATCCTTTAGTCTATTAATTCTACTACATGACATTGAAAGTACAGATAAATATGGTTCAGGTATTGCACAGCTTAGGTATATACATATTTTAAAAAAGACGCAGTTTAATTTACGTTAATGCCAGAAAAATTATTAACGCTTAATAATTCTTAAAAAATATAATGAAGTTAGAATTCATAGTAGGTCAAAATATTGACGTCAGAAATAAATACATTCCTCGTGTTTATTCCAAAATTCCCTATGTATATTCAGCGATGTCTTGTCATAAACCTAACATATTTTTTTAAATTTGGTGGCAATCACGATGTGGAGTACAGTACACAATAGCACGTCCCACTTTTCAATACGTCATATTGAGAAGTGCTGCATGAGCTTCAGATAATCTGCATTGATGCGTCATCAACGTGAAAGAGTATGTTTCATAGATTAGAAAAACATAATTAAAAGCTTAAACGTTGTAACCGTAATTTGTTCAAGGGTTTGTTGGAATGCTGACCGATTTGTTTAAGAAAACATACCGCTAAAGCTGTTTTTTTTTCCCGGTTATATATTGTCCAATAAGGTACTTTATTTTATATTACAATCTAGCCTAATGACTACTGAGTAATTTATTCATTGTAACTTAAACTGCTACGGTAATATAAATTTCTAAGAATTAGTCCAATAACTGTTCTTGGTCTTCGTTAAGGGGAAGATACTCTTTGTTCATGAGTTCTTAATTAAAGTATTCCAAATTTTTTGTCACTCACTGTTCACTAAACATACTCAAGGTTTGGTCCTTTTTAGTCTTTTCACTAGATCCGCATTATCGAGGAGCTGGATAGCCTCGACATTCACGTGATGGAGAAACCGCGTCTGATGTGCTTCTACATATGTCTTAATTATTGATTCTACGAACTCTATATTCAGGTCCCGGTGGGGGTCGTTATTTTTAATGTACTCGTACCAGGGTGCATTCACAATGTCTCTTAGCACTTTGTTCTGGAATCTTTGGATAATTTGGCGTTTACTAGGTCTGGTACAGCCCCACAACTGAATACCATAAATCCGAACTGGTATTAGGACTTGTTTGTACAACAGGGGTTTATTGTTTATTGAATATCTGCCAATTAGCCAAGACCTGCTTTAAAACAAGTCAAGTTCTTCCCTTTCTTCTTGACGTGGGCTTTTCAGCGCAGTTTTACGACACAAATTCCCGTGGCAATGACTGTTGATAGTATTATTTGGTTGGGTGTACAGAGATGATTCACGCATTTACTCGTATCATACGTGGTAACCTATATCACAACATAAATTTCAGGGTATCTGTAGAGTGATACTCAGATAATGAACATTTAGCCTAAACCTATATTCGGTGCTAATATAAGTACCCAGATACTTTTGTATGATTCATACAAGAGAAGTTTGTAGATTTAATATTTTTACGCACTTAATGAATCAGGCAAGAGAACATTTATTTTGGGGTCTGTGTGGGTATACTTGGATGGTCCGAATACATTTGAATACTTTATGAGTTAGTGCATGCACGTGATGAAATTCTTAAATAATTAACTGCTAATTTTAGAACAGCAGTGTGATAATAATTTTGGTATAATATAAACTTTTTATTTGCAGCAAAGACTTGATTATTGCAGGCCGCTTTTACTTTAAATGACAATAGATGCCATATAATTTTTCTTTTTTTTTTCATACTGTTATTGGCATATATATTTATTTGTTAGAATTTATTTTTTATGCTGTGTCGGTCAGTATTTTTTAAAACCATTTTAGATAACCTGCTTGTGTGTTTTGGATTTTTGGCCTGCTAATAAAGACTGCTTGGGCGTTATTCAGGCGAGCTATTCAAACACACCACAGAGGCAAAGAAGTATTTAGGAATACTTCTTTACCTCTGTGCAACGAAACTTTGTGGTATAGTCGATGCCACAAAGTTGCGTAGTTGCGTTTTTTCAAAGAAGTAAAATGGTTGTGACTACTATTCACAGTTTCGGTTTATGATTTCATGCGTCTCTCGGGACTTCCCGAGAAAAAGAGAGACTTTCATTTACGTTTAATGTAGTTGTTTAATTAAAGAAAACCTCGTTAATACACTTATGTTTAATTGAATTGAACAACAATTAACCAAATCTATTATTCACTAAAATAAATTATAGCTAGTCATTTAGAATATTGTATGGGCATACCCTGCGGTTTCACACGCGTTAATTTGAGTTGTAGTAAACGTTTTTTTTGAACTTTTAAAGGGAAACAATTCCGTCATACATGATTTTTGCGTAACTTTAACCGTTTAAGCAGCACACGCAACGGAAGCTCTCAAAAGGAATATTTTATCCCGTTTTTGCAACATCTTTCATTGATGCTCCGCTCCTGTTAGTCGTAGCGTGATGTTATATAGCCTAAAACCTTCTTCGATAAATGGACTATCCAAAAAAAATTTTTTTTTAATTCGAACTAGTAATTCCTGAGATTACTGCGTTCAACCAAACAAACAAAGACTTCAGCTTTATAATATTAGTAGATTCTCGGGGTCGGACTTCAAATGTCTCTGCTGCACACAGTCACAACTACTTCTAGCTTTTTGGCGCTAATACTTTAAAACTGGACAAACTGGTAGATGTTTCTGATTGATATCGTATCAATTCCTGTGGAATCCTCGGATACGGGGATTTTAGATAAATTTTGTACACGTGAGCTAAATGCCTAGCCGCCTGAGTTTGAAACTTTACATGCTATGGTTTGGGTCATTTTTAATATTGCGCATTTTCAGACTTTTTATTATTCCTGCAAAATTTCCAAACTTTGGAAGTTTCCATTTTAGTCCTCAATTAAAGACATTGTAGTCCAATCTATCATCATATATCGGTATAGGGACTGAATTGATAGCAATGACGTCGCCATAAGACGTGTTAAAATATGGAAGAAGAATTCGCGGTGGTGAGCAGAGGTCGAGATGGCTTAGTGGTCAGAGCGCCTGGAGTATCTATCCGGGAGGCGCAGGTTCGAATCCTGTTCGCGACCGTATTCTTTTTCCATTTAATAAAATAACTTTTTATATATAGCTTTTACATCTAAAACAAGCTGTGAGAAAGAAGTAGGTTCAGAAGATTGTCCCAACTGAATATTCGGTCATGGCGGTCTATGTACTATCGCGGCTTTTTTCGCCAGCCCACAAAAAAAAAAAATTCCGGTAAATCTTGCGCCGGCGCCATGTCACGCCCCCTTAAAGTGTTCGCCTATTAGGAAAGCGAGAACGTAATTTAGTTGCAATCTGCACTGCCCAGCTTAGTGACGCATCACGTGTACTCCTTTTTGTGAATTTTTAAGACGATCTAATTTGACCTTGGCGGGGCTACAGAGCGCTTCTATTTTTTTAGTGCAAGAGAAAATGAACTTAGTGGTGGTCAGGCAGGAGTGTCCGCGATAGTACACCGACATTAGTCAAGTACGCAAGAGATATTATAGTGTACAAGTGTATGCACAAACACAAGTGCATTTTCTCATCCTTCACACTCATAGTCCGATGGGATGGTAATCTGTCGTGACCGCAGAGAGATCAGGTGCAGGTCCAACGGCATTGCGTACTCCCCGAAGGTGTCGCAACTTTGTAGCTCCGGGCTGCTATTAAAAATTTCGTAACTGAAAACCCCAATAACTTTGTCTGACCCAGGAATCAAAACCATGAGCGCTTGATGGTGAGGCAAATAGATGTACCATTACCATATACGCAAAAATAGATGTACCATTACCATATACGCAAAAATTTAGTTTTGATATCGTCAAATAAAAAGAACTAAAAGAACTAAAATTGCCGTCACTCATTAAATACGTAATTCAGTTGTCCCTTTCAATCAATCAAACCAAACTTAAATAATGTAATGTGTATGAAACTTAACGTATATAGACATATAGTTAAACGAAAAATTTACCGAAAACTGGGGACTCAGAGGGACGGTTCAGTCATTCTGGAGTGATTAAATTGATGACGATGACATTACCTTATGATGTAATAAAAGGTGGAAGGAGTTGGCTTAGCGAGCGTTGGTCACGATAGCTTACCTAGTACACCATTAAATCCCGCTCGCAGTCGTATTTTTCTATCTATAAATTTAAACTTCATTTACACGGTAACTTGTATTTTGAGAGGACTAAAAATAAGAATAATGAAGAATGCGCGTGAGTAATAACCGTTAATCAATAATTAATAAAACAATATTTTTTTCAACATTTTCATATATTACTATTTTTCAAAGAAACATTGAAAAAATAATGGACAATTATTTTTTCAATGTTTCTTTGAAAAATAGTAATTAATATAGTCATTACATGGCCTCAACATGTATTAAAAAATATAATTATATATGATTTATAAAGGATTGGGATGTTGTTCGGCGATTTACAACTGTAAAGTGGTAACGCTGAGTTTAGTAGATCTGAAAATGATTGCTAGATAAATATCGCCAGGCGTCTCCTTAAGACGAATACAAAGAAGGTTGAAAATTTCAATGGGTAATAACGAGACAAGGTAGCTCAGTTGGTAGAGTGATGAACCGGAACGTCAAAGGTCGCGGGTTCAAATCACGTTCTTGTCCATTATTTTTTCAATGTTTCTTTGAAAAATAGTAATTTATATAGGCATAACATGGCCTCAACATGTATTAAAAAATATAATTATATATGATTTTCATATTTCTTTAATTTACGTAATATATTGGACGTGGCCTCTTGCAGTTAACCCATAGGGGTTTGATCTGCGTAACCGAACAATAGCTATGGCGAGACAATTTGATGCCTCCAGCCAGAGCATATTTTATATTACTACAAACTAAGCAACACAGCACTAAGGGCGTCCCCTGCGGGACACGAGCCTCGGCTTAGGGCGTTGCTGAGGGGACAACTAGGGACTAGCTAGGACTAGTGTAGGAGCTAGTATATGCCTAGCTAGTTTTTCAGTACTGTGGACCGAGGATAGGAATGCCGGTAAGCTTAGATTAGAAATTTTGCGGACGCCAAGACCTTCCAACCGGATGGGGAGGGTAGCCTGTACCCAGGCTCGGTCGTCCAAAGCCACATTTAAAATAGAGGTTAAAGTACTCCTGATAATTTTGTCTCGTTTTTTCAAAAGTTCTGTGTGTTTCCATAAGTAGGAAGAACGAAGAACATATATTAATTTAGGGCCAAAACAACAATAGCGGATTAGCGGCGCCCTGAAGATAGCGGTAACAACCTCCGCGGCGCTCCTGTTAAAAACACCATAGCAATTACACATAAAACAAGCTGCATAGGCGCTTGCGTAGTAACGCCGAGCCTACATAAAGGCAATTAAATAACGGGCCCGTGTTTACGGGCCGCGGAATAGCCTCCGCGGGCAGGGGGCGAAGCCCCGATCCCGCTCGACGCGCCCCCTAACGGGGTCGCAGAGAAATTTTAGAGAGACGAAGTGATTCATTCTGTGTCCGGCCGTCATAGCGAGCAGAGCTCAGTAATATTGTAAATAAAAGTTAAGTATATTTTATTATCGTATATAACACGTAGTAAATACTATAATGTGTCTATGTATAAATAAAATATTATAATTTAAACTTGTCTTGTGTTCTTCCCCTAATTAACCTTGTAATAACAACTAAAATAAATTATATAAGTTTTGAAATGTTATTCTCTTATTAGAAAATTATTGTTAGAAAAAACCTTATAAGTATATAGCAATATATCTTTTCAATATACATGTCGCAGATGGATTATAGAATCCGCTGTTTTACAAAATCTCTAGCTGCTTTACAAAACAGTACTGTTATGAAAAACGCTGAACGACGTTTAGCGGTTTTACATAATTACTGAACTATAACACGCAGAATTGAATGAACGTTTTGCGTTTATCGATGCAGAGGGTCAACGATCAGAGATTATGTAAAACAGTGTGAAATGAACTGTCAGATTGTTGATTTTAGTTCGAAACTTTGTCGCATATGGCTTTGTATGTCTTAACAATAATAACCTAACTTTATTTTACTTGTCAATAGCAAAAAAAAGATGAAAAATTTTAATGACGTAAATTCTAAACCACTATAATAGTCGACAATATATCGGGATTATGAAAGAAAATAAACGAAATTGATCCATGAGCGAGCGAAGCGAGGTCGGGAGTTTCGTGTATCCCGAAACGGCCAGGTTAGGTTCGAAGAGGATGACGGGGGCCAGCGAGCGAGCGCAGCGCGCGAACAGCTCCTGTCATTTTCTTCGTGTTTAGGTTTTTTCTAACCTTACAGACACAAAAAAAGGAAACCTCGCGTAGCGGGGCTCCGTCGACCCAGCCACGGAAAGTCAAATCAGAATAGTTTTTTTACTTGAATGGTGACTATCCATTTAATATACCTATACAATAAACAAACCTGTCCCACTGTAGATATGTCATTCTGCATTACGTCTAAAGGTGGGTAGCAGTTAGGTTAAACGTATCGCAATAGCAATCCAGCTGAACGTTGTTCAGCTGTTTTATAAAACAGTCCTGTTTTGTAAAGCAGCTAGAGATTTTGTAAAACAGCGGATTCTACAATCCATCTGCGACATACATATTACATATAATCTGACACATTTACGACCAGCCTGCTAAAAGATTTCTAGTGTTCTATTCAGTCAGACGCAGTTAGCTACCACATTACAAAGGCAACATACAGCCGGGTAGAAGCTAGTGTCAATTTTGTCACAGCTGCTTACTATAGCGTTATGACCGCCACAAAATTGTGGTTTTAATTAAAAAAAAAGTAAATTTAATTCTGGTGACGTAGCATGCTGTTGTGTTTGTGGTAGGTACCTGAGTCTGAGTAAAGTCTTTGGCTGGATACACGCTTTTCCTTTTTAACGTCACTGTGCACAACTGGCCACTCTTTGATGATTCTTGTTAAAGAATTAATTATTAAAAAAATATGTATCTATCCATTATTCACATCTTTTTGAAGTTACGATTTCTCTAATCTTAAAAGTATCGGTAGTGATTTATATTACAACCTGTACCTGCGCCCGTAAAAAGAAAGACCTAAGTTTTTTAAAGCATGGATCTAGAATGTCATTATCATCAGTAACTACAAATATCTACGTCTATAATTTAATCTTTCAAGCGCCGACAGTGAGACACAATTAATTACCCTAATGTTATCAGCTTCCAGAGGCCTAATGAATAATATAATAATAATTTAATAGTAATTTATAGCAACACTTCATTTTAGTATTAAGACATTTTTTTCGCAATGATTCACGATTGTTATCGTGTTTAGGTAATAGATATAGGTATTAAAGTAAAGAGGTTTTTGTCACTGGATCTATTTTATTTAATCGATAAACAATGTCGGAATGAATCATTTGTATCAGTCAAGAAATCTCGAATCACCGATGAGATTCATATTATATGATTAGTATGTTGATTCACTTATTGAAAAAACTCCTAAGGGAATTTTCTCAATTCGGTGGCATTTCTAAAACTGTTTGGTCAATTAGCATTATTTATGTTTAAGTCGAAAATAAACTAGCTTGCGATCTTTTTGCTTTAAAAACATGCATTAAAATAATCTTCTTACAACTTCTATCATTTTCGAAAGAGGCACGACCAGCATGCTTTGAAAGACGACGAGATTTTTAATCGCAAACGCAAGTTTAATTTTTCTTCTACACAACGAAAAAAGAGGTATAAAGGCATATACAGACATTGCAAGGTTTACGCGGCATGCGTCGGAATTAAATTACCTAACGTAGTCCAAAATATGTGGCGTCTACAGAGCGAGTTGACGAGCCATCATACACAAAATACGCTTATGCTTCATTCTTATTTAAATGGCAGACATGGGCTTGAAAAGGAACCAAATTTGGCGATTCATTCCAATAAAAAATAAACTACAAAAGCGTAGACGCTAAAACTAAAAATTCTTCTAAAAGCTACTACCAATAGGAGGTTGATGGCGATTATATGCTTGTATAAATGAAGCGCTTGGGTATTGAGCATAGGTATCTCTCGCAAAAACAAGAGAGTATGACACGAATGCTGTAAACAACACGCAAATGCAGAAGTGACCAGGCAATCGCAGCGCTTGCCTCACTATGTCTGTAAACGACTTTATCAATATGCCTTTGACAAGAACCCTGTCTGCCTTATATAACAAACTTAATTAATTAATACTATTCTACATGATAAATTATACTACTCAATTCCTTCATAACATATCACATAGTGAATAATAATTTACCTATCAGATAATTAGCATCATATTTAGCATCATATCTTTGTAAAACATAATGACAGAAATTGATATAATAATACTTGCTTATAATAAATTGTTATACATATTGATAATAAAGAGTTAAGGCAAGTGCGGCTCATTATTTATTCTGATGATAATAATGATTGAAAATCAAATTAAGTAGAAAGAAAGGATTAAGTAGAGTGGCCAAGAAACATGACACTATAAAGGGACCTGTATATAAGTAGTTATACAATAGTGTAATATAGGTATGTACTTATCTATTTGTGCATCGATAAGTATATTCTGAGGTCCCGGTTATAGTATATCAGTCATAATATGTATATACAGATCTATTTAAAAATATAAACATTATACATTTTAACACTTAGGTAGTTGTGCCTTTGTTTTTCAATTGATAACATACTGAAACATGAAGCCTGTATTCCCCAAAAGGTGACAGAGTTGTACTGTTATACACCCACATTAAACCGATGCCGTTACTAAGTCCGGTAAACCGGACGAATTTCCCAACAGAACAACTTAATAACAGTTTGCCCAACCCGGGAATCGAATCCAAGACCTCACGCCCATCAGCTGGGCTTATGTCCTGTAGGCCGATTATGCATTTTTTTATAAAAACAAGAACAGTTCATGAATTTATTGTATGCTATCGTCATCGTATCGGCCTGCCATCGTCGGCGGCTGAACAGGGACCTTGAAGTAATAATTGCGATAAACTATTATCTATAGAGAATACCACGGTCTGTTAAAGACGTAAATTTTTTATACCCGTCAACCATTTGGCAACAACGTATATCCTTGAATACATAGTCGATTTTCCACCGGATGGACATTATTTTCGAGTGAAGAAAAAACAAACATGAAAGGCAAAAACCGGAGAAATGTCCGGTATCGGGCGGCATATAGTCGGAGTCCGGTATATGTACACACTTTCATTATAATATTCAAGTGCAGTAAAAAACATGATCCGTTATCCGACGAAAAACTGAACACCTACAAGAGGCCTTCTCAGAGCTTTTATTCAAAACTTAGTAAATCTGAGAAAAATCGGAGAAACATAATTTGAGCATGACGATGTTAATGGGGTGATCTTACACAAAACATAGTAAATACATATTTTTATATATCACACATTTCTCTAGCGCCTGTCACTTCTTTAAGTATTATTTATACTAAGTACTTTGCTATCATTAAATAAATAGGAAACTAAAAGACCGCGAAGAAAAGGAACAGTTCAGTATTCCTCGTTTTACGTTCTTAGGCAATGCATAAATTACATACTTGTATCGTTATTGTCGTTCAGGTCCTTCTTTTGTAGAGCGAGGATGACGATTTTTTTTATATATATAAACAAATTAATAGTGAGAGCGGCTGAGAATGTTCAGTGTGGAAGCTCGGCCGTTCCCTACCTCCACGGTCTTTAAACTTATGCTACAGTAGTATAAGATCCCAATCCAATATCCAATAATGGTTTAATCTAAAGTTGTTGCATTCATCTCTTGTTAAGTCTGTACCACAGGGCGGCTGCAGTCAGAATATGCATGAGAACTGCGTTTGATAGGACCAGCGCCATGTTGCCTCCAATGTCTACGTACTCCATGTCCATTTCCTTGAGGAAGGTTGTTGGTGTGATGTAGTGGCAGTATTCTGGAATAAAATTTTGAGAATTTAAACACGTGGCGGAATTGATTGAAACGCAATGTAGAGGGAGGAATAAAATATTTTTACCAAAAATGGGTAAGGTACTCAGAAAATGGAGACTTTCAAAAGTGAACGTTCATTCCAGCTAAGATCAATCAAATTTAGCGTAATATTCATATTTCCTATCCCTTACCTTTAGAACAATGCATCCTAGTCCTATTGAAGCCGTAGACCGAATGTACAGCGACATGGAACCCTGCCCTGAAGTAGGAGATGTGGTGCAGCCAGCGGAACTGATAGGGCGTGTCCGTCAGCGCGAGGCAGAAACCGAAGACAGAGAACAGGCACGCGAGGACTGGACCGATGAATACAGCGATCTGAAAGATAAAGGAGGTTCTAAGGATGTTGTTCACTTTGTTGTTTCGCGTTATATTTGGCATTTTCAAGATTTTTTTACTGTGGATATAGCTATAGCATTATATGTATATAATTTTTTTATAGTGAAAATATATAATTGGTAACTTATAGTATGTCCTACATGTATGTTGGGAAAAAATTATGTCACGATTCAAACCATATAAATATATTAGGATCGATTAAAGGAGAATAGAAGGTAGCAGGATGGGATAAAATCATTATAAAACCACCTCTGTTTATTTTAGCCCAAACATTGAAAGTAGGCTTTCGATTGTTCACCGCCTCCAATTAGTCATATCTATAACATTAATTATCTTACCCTGGTTGGAGTAGTTGATCCGATGAAGTATCCCCAAGCTTGCGCACACAGTGACGTGGCAACCATGGTGGCAAGGAACAAGGTCGCTCGGTTCGGCTCCAGTGGGTTGTCAGTCAACCAGTACGATAGGACCACGTATGACACGCAGGATATCATCTGAAGTTGAATAAATTATCATGATGGAATAATTTACTAATGCGATGGAGATATGTGTCATTAGGGTAGAGTTCACGGGTACTGAGTGCCCCGCCAGGAGGGCATCACAGAATTATGCCCTCCTCAAAGTTCAGGTTAGAGCTAGAACTACATTTAAAGTGTCTGTTCAAGTAGTCATGCTGAAGATAGTGGTGCACTTATTCAACTCCAGCCAGTAAATTTGCTACAGTTGGAAACAGCTTCACAATTTATTGTCTTATATCTATCAGGCTATAATTAAAAAGAGTCGAAACATAAGAATAAGATCTCGCGTACAATAACCGTACTCCTAGTAAGATTTTTGTATGGGCAGTCATTTTTTAAATCTGATAACTCATGTATTTTAGTAACCAATGTTACTGAATAATAAAAACTAAAATACTGGATTGTACCTTTAAAAAATACGATACTTTTAAATTTTTGTTTAAGTATCCGAGTTTAAAATCCAACTTTATTTCTTATACCCGTTGTTTAAGTTAAAAAAGTTGTCTGGTAATTAATACCTAATTATAGTCCTCGTCAAAAATGTTATGTTTTTGATATTAAATTTATTATTTCCAGGTTCCATTATCTCTGAAGATGAGCCGGTTCGTAGATTAATGTGATTTTACAATGTTAGAACTTGGTAGGTTGTTGCATTGTTTCAGTGAGTAATGTGTGAAATATTTTTGTTGATTTGAAGAATTTTATTTTTATAATGGTGAGTGAACTTGTTTGATTACTTCACAGTATTTTTTATTTATTTATGGAATTTGTCATAATGTTAACAAAACCTAATTAAAGTTATAAATTGTTGTGGAAAGAATAATTACATAGGTATTTTAATTTCCACATAAAATCATAACTTTAGAGTTCGCTACACATGCGATAATGTTGTTTGATTTATCAATTAATTGAACATTTATAAGACTCACCTGAAACGGTAGTTCCACAGCTAATATTGATACTATGTATGGTCCTAAATTATACCATCGATTGAAGTATTCCCCTCTCAGAATATCCATTTCTAGCGGAACTGGAACATAAAATGTTTAATTTAGTAGTTTATTCCCAAATATTCATAGCAGTGTCTTCTGTTAGGATTGGACGTCTTAAACTAACGAATGTAGGTACTTTTACTTCTAATTATTACTTAATAAATTTATTTAAGACTAGCTGACCCGAAAGTCGCTGTGGTGTTCAATACCCCACAGCATAAAGCACTTTCAGTACTTAAGCATATAATTTGTTACGCGTGTTTGACCGTTCCTTATAATCAAAAAGAGTACAGTCGCTCAAACGTCAAGAGTGGATTAATAAGCTGGACAGGGTTTAGCTAATACCTTTAAACGAGCAATTCTTGTATATATAATCTGAATTTCGGAACCGTCTCCAACGATTTTCATGAAATTTTGTATGCAGGAGGTTTCGGGGGCGATAAATCGATCTAGCTAGGTTTCATTTTTAGAATACGTCGTTTTACCAAAACAGAAATCGAGCAAAACTCGGTCATCCAGGTACTTATTACTATCCCAATAAAGCCTTATTTCCATATCTACGCCTAAACTCATAATTGACTTAAATATTTTACGTCATATACTTACATGATAGCGTAACAGACATCTTTCCAGTGTATACTACAAGTAACATAGACCCATACAAGTAGACGTAGTTGCCGAGGACGGAGCCTGCCTCACTGCCTACCCCCAGGTACAGGTAACCGAAGATGAGAGCAATGACCACGTGAGCTGCGACCCGGTACATGAATAGAGACTGGAAAGAAGTTGAAAAAGTTTATTTAGTTGCGTACCAATAAAAATCACCCTATAAGAGATGGTTTTAAAGTTAATTTCTACAGAGCCGGACTCTTGCTTACTTGTGTTTATTGAAAGAAAACAGATAGGTATCAAGTAGAGCATAATACTATACTATACATACTACAAATTTACCTGAAGAAAAAGATTTCGATCAACACAGGAAGGAAGAATTTTTGGTTGTTGTGATTTATTTTGTCGGTGACTATGGCTATATGGCTACCTTACTTTAGTTTATAATGTCTAAAACTCAAATTGTACAAACTCAAAATGTATCTTAACATAACTTTGAAACCGAATTGGAATCATATACATATGATTCCAATTATTATTTAACTACTAATTATCTCTTAAAATTCTACGAAGCTAAGAAATGTGAGGTTTTCGTTGTTTTAGTTAGTCGATCGGTTCAATCGGCAAGATTTTTTACTTACATAGTTTCTAGTAGTCATTAAGTAGTTCCTGTAGAGTAGAATCCCAGTTTGTCGTAGTACTCCGGATTGTCTGTAAATGTTCTTTGATAACTTCTGCTTCTTATGCTTAGTGTTTTTAGGCTTCAAGTCGGAAGTTATATCTGTGAAAGTATTTGAATTCATATGTTATTATACCAGTTTTTGTTTTGTTTGTATAATAACTTTCGTGAGACATATTCATATCAATCATTGTTCACCGGTTACTACTCACGTGCATTTCTCGGGAATTGCCCGACTAGTTTCGAACTCGAACAGAGCCCTTAGTCATGAGCTGAGCCCGCGGCGAAGTCGCGAGTCAAACTGGAGCTGCATCGCGCCGCGTATCGTTGCGCTCGCGCCGATGATGCGCTCGGTGTCGGAAGTATTCGTGGATTTCCGCCATTCGTCGTGTCCGAGATGTTGTTTTTATAATGTCTGTCGGTGGTCATGACTAAGGGCTCCGTTCGAGTTCGAAACTAGCCGGGCAATTCCCGAGAAATGCACGTGAGTAGTAACCGGTGAACAATGATTGATAGTTTTTGTTTTGTTTAACTGTTTATCGAATTTGGTTATTTTTATTATGCGTCTTTGTTAGTGGAAGTCCTAGTTAGAAGATAGGTAAATTACGTAAGCCATAATATACATTATACGATACATAATGTAAGAGCTTTTATTAATGACTCATAGTCGAACATCATCAAATTTTTTCATATTTTATTCCTGCGTTTTATCGCCAGGACACTAATAAAAGCTAAGTTATTTTCTTAAATTGCAGATCTGGTTCACGAACGTCAAAATTGCGTAGAACTTAAACACTTAAACTGGTGTGTATCAAAACCCCAAAGGCGTTTACGCAAATCATTTTAACGAATACTATAAAACTAAACGCTGACATTAAGTTGATACGTACCTAAAGGGCCAGGCAGGGCAGGTATAGTAGGAATGTGGCTTTCCCAACTGCCGCTGTCGACGGGCGCGGACTTGAACTGGGTCATCGTTTGCGCACTTTTCACCAAGTCCACGCCGTACTCTCCTGACGCAACCTCCATTACTGGAAAATGAAAATGAGAACAGGTTTTTAAAGTTACTAGATCTATAAGTAGATAACAGTACGATGAGTCAGTGAGTACCTATCATATCGTCGAATTTCCAGATACATTCGGAAACGAGTAACAGGTTCAAAATGTTTTATTATTTGGGTATAACGCATCCAAGATTTCTAAATTTGCGAAGCGCTTGAAGTACCTACTTATGCAACGAACGCTGGGGATACCTGGTTACGGACTTTTAACCCAAAAAAAAAGTTTCATAGCGTGTTTAGTGAGTGAAATAAAAACATGGAAGTTAGTATTATTGATTCCGTGATCTGAAATTGACAAAGAACGGCTAAGCTATACTCTTATACCATATATATGGTGGCAAACTTAAGTTAAGGAATAACTTTTTTGAGGAACTTATTTGCACGCACATAGTAAATAATCACCATTGTTTTCTGACCACGACTATCGTCTAACTAAGTATATACGTCTCATAAGAACGAACTTATATGCAGGGGGATACCCTGTATATAAGTCCATTCGTACGTACCGTAGGTACCTATTTTTATTCTTTATTAAATAATAGGTTGAAGCGATTATATTTCTATTGATGCTTATTAAAAATCTAGATGTTAGACTCCCATCGATACCTATCAATACCTTACTTATATGTCGAATATCTAAATTTAACCAAATTACGTGACACTACATCAAAATACGATTAATATCATATTTCTGCTTTTGTTAGTTAATTAAAAGTGGTAAAAAGTTATAAGACGTAAAAATTGATTGAATCAATTTAATAATGTTTTTATGCAAAACCATTTAATTTATTAAAAATTGTTATTATATAAGCCTAAATAAGATTTGTTGTTCCTATGTTTCTATGACGTAAGGATAATGCCAAACGCTGATATTAAAATGACCACTTAGTAGTTTTACAGAATTCGTTTATTTTCTATCGCATAGGTACATTATTTTTCTTTGTTTTACTACAGGACAAGTAGAAGGACGGTATACCACATGGAACACCATTCTACGTGGAA
Source organism: Xylocampa areola (assembly GCA_935421205.1). Lineage (NCBI taxonomy): Eukaryota > Metazoa > Arthropoda > Insecta > Lepidoptera > Noctuidae > Xylocampa > Xylocampa areola. Next base: position 12,955,923 of record OW285207.1, read on the forward strand.
ATTAATAAAATATCAAATTTTACAAATTTTTACATGAACGTGGATCTAAAGATTTTTCATGGTTCATCCACGGTCACGTAAGTACCTACTGCCCATGAATGATATTTCCTACCGTCTTCCTTTAAGAAATACTAGATTTCTTCTGGATTCATGTGCTCTATCCTTGGCCACAACAACCAATGCTTATCACCAGGCAAGTGAATTCTTAAGACAACTCTTTACACAACATCAGGTTCAGTTCGAAGTCAAACCAGGCATATTAAACTAGTTGTCACATTTATCATGAGAACAGGGAAGCAAAACGAATCCTGTTTGTAGAGTAAAATTGTAGATACTTTCTTACACTGATATTTGGTTTATGTTGATGTTCGTAGGAGGTGAAAGAGCAGTTAAATATAATCTTAATAAGGAAATTATTATGATAAATGTAGAATCATAACTATTGGCCGGTCAATAGGGTCATAAAGATGTATTTTGTAATTTTTGGGTGATATGGTCTACATTTAGTAGGGTGTAGGTACCAGGGGACCGATACCAATAGCCGATTTTTTACTAATAGGAATGTCGGTGTCCAAATGAAAGTTTCTATGGAAGTATTTGTTATTTTATTGAGTTTGGCTTGTTGTGAGACTGTAGTTTATGATTATAATAAGATACTGACTGAGGGGCTCGTGGCTAAGTAACAGCCGCACGGATCGATCGAATGAGATTAGGCTGCCGCTTAATTAGTAAAAAATTCGGCATAAACAACATTTGTCTCTCCACGAACGCACATTGGACCGAGATATTAGAATGACACTTGTAAAAAAGTTTGACAGATTTTTGAGTATAGTTTTATAGTCGTATCGTAAGTAGAATAAGAAAACATTGATCGAAAACGAGCCATTATTGAAACGAAGTCAAAAAATAATCGTTGTAGCTACATTAGTGGAGTGTAGGTACCCCTTGTACTGTGATGTCAGGCTCAAAAGTGTAATTTTTACGTTAAAGTTAATAATAAAGTTAATAAAGACATAGAATAATCGTTATTGTACACCATAGGAGTAACATTTATTTTTTTATATTGCCTCTGTTTTGTAATTTTAGTCAGGTATGAAGGAGAAAGTTAAGCTTGACCACAGCCTGTCCGATTTTCACCGGTTCTGTTATGCAACGAGTGCCAAGTTAGGTAATACAAATTTTACTTTTAATTTAATCATTTTTTTTTGTTTTAAACGTATGGATTGTACAGAGCACAAAAAGTTTATTTTTACGTAAGGTTCATATTCGGTGAAGCAAAATCACAAAAATTATTCAAAATCAAAGTCAAAATTAATTATTACAAATATACAAATTTCATGTTTCGTGTTGCCTAGGTGGGCAACGTAAAATCATTTTAGTAGAATTGTATGGATCGGTCAAAATGTACGTAGAGGGAAGACGAGAGACGAAAGTAATGATTGAAACAATTTTGCGGGCTACTCCCGAACGGTTTTATATTCACGTCTTACTCACACACTATCGAACTAATACAAGGATTAGGGGAAATGACGCAATTTTCAGTGCTATCTCTTAATTTTTATAAATCATTGTTCACCTTAGGTACTACCCACGTGCATTTTTAGGGGTTGCCCGACTAGTTTCGAAGCCCGCGGCGATTCCGCGAGTGAGTTTGACTCGCGACATCGCCAGAATAATTAATCTCTTAATTGACCGAGTTTTAAGTATAATAATAAAGGATTATTACAAAGTTAATTAAATAATTTAATTAAATAAATTACGAAATTTTTAACAGACGAAAAATGAGGTATTCAAGTCGACGCGTAAATTTATTTAATAAAAAAGCGAACTCTGAAATAACGTAAGGTCGGGGAAATCCTACAAGACTAGAATTTTCACCGATTATTATTAGGATTTTCTATAAAGTCTAGATGACGACTTTACAGTCTTAACTTACGGTCGTTTAGGATTAGATTTGTGAATATGTTTAATAACTTCCACGAAGTCTGCAAAAAAGTAATCTATAAAGATTCAAAACGCGTAATTTTATTTTATTTCATTTATTTAATCAATAAATAGTTAACCGGTTATTTAGAAATCTATATATGAGCGTTATCTTACATGCATATATCAGACAATAAGAACAATGGAATTGTATATTAGGTATATCATTATAAGGAAAATTATCATGTTAGAAACAGGTTTCATTTAATGTTTATAATTAATTATATAAATGAAGTTCTTCGTGCTATTTAAAATATTTATCTTATAGAACAATCAACTGTAATCAGCGACTATTAATGATTTTACAGTTATTATATACTTAACCACGGTAATTTATAAAAAAAATTGATGTGTAGTTATAACACCTAAGTATACCTACTTAGGTGTTATAACTACCTTTTATAAAAAAATATAATACTATTTCTAAATTGTAAAATACTATTATATGTATTGTTTATAACAAGGCGCTGATAGCCCTTTGGAAACTGTGGCCGCTCAACGAATAGGCATGATGACTGATTTTGAAATCTCCTTCTATAATATAGGTACCTACACGTGTACTATTTCCGGAAAACACATTATTTCAGCCATAAACTAACTTTTTACGCAGATTATTGCATTTTAATCTATCTGATTTGAATTAAGCGCGAAAACGCTCATGGGTTTCATGGCGCCGCTTTTGATGGGTTCTGATTCACGCTTCGATAACATATGACAAAAGTCGGCGGCGGCAACGGCGGTGATTGACATTCAATTGAGGCGTGACGTCATTCGCTGTAATTGGTGTTTCAGTCAACATAGCCGATTGCAGTATTTTATACTTTTATTTTACTCAATGTTTATATTAAAACTAGGTAATTTTTTAGAATCCTGTGTACATATAATTTTCTCTAAACCATTTATTCTTTAATTCTTTAATAATGTCATCATGCCTATTTTGTCGCTAATTTTAAGTCAAGTCCGGAGGTCCTACGGTCGGAATAACTTAGATATTAGGTTGTTCCTTAGTCGCCGGAAATAATATATAGATCAGGAAACTACCGATGTTTCCCCAACTATGTTGAGGTTAGCTTTCAGTCTAACCGGTTGTAGATGAATACATAGATATATACATAATATCACGCCTTTATTCCCCGCAGGTATAGGCAGAGGTGTACACAGTTGCACATCGACACTTCACCAATGCTGTTATTAAGTCCCATGTAATAGGAGATCAGCCTATTGCTATCTATCGGGCACAAATCCAATCTCCGGGCTGCTACTGAGAATTCGTAACAAAAAACTCAATAAATTGCTGAACCTGGGAATCGAATCTAGGACCTCGTGCTAAGCAGTCACACATTGGACCACTAGACCAACGAGGCAGTGAAGATTAAGTAAGATAGGTAGTCAGATCTTTGTCACCCGACTACCCGTAACGACTGTCATAGATATTCGCTTGACAACCGAGATCGACGGTTTAACGTACTCACCGAGGCAAGAGAGAAGTAAAATAAGAATATTATTCAATATTTTATTTGGAAAGATTACCTTAGGATTTTTAACTTTTCTAAAAAGAAACTATGAAGCTTTAGTAGTGATATAATTAAGTAATTAAAACATTCATTGGATACGTACTCAATATTGGAACGATTTATTAAAAAGCTATTTAAAATTTGTACAAGTAATCGATTAATTTATTCTTATTGCTCGTAAATTAGTTCAAATAGTTCGACAGTGGACGTATATGGTCGAACGAACGTATATAACGAGTCTTATGTATGTACGTGTACGTGTATATGGCGACAGACCTTATGGGTATTTAAATTATGTTATGTATTCATATTCGATTGGTGTACACAGATGTACAGATAGACATACAAGGAACCTAATGTGTCACTCATATCGATGTATTTAGCGTAGTTACTGGACTTGTCATAAGGTTTATTGTATGTACTTAAGCTTTATCTATACTAAAATTGTAAGCGCAAGAGTTTTTTTTAATCCGTATACCTAAGAAATAAGTCAAAATCGTAAAAAAGGTTCTTTCAAATGAAGTATTTAGTGGATTAATTAAATATATTTTTATTATTTCATTCAGTTTTTAACAAAAGAGACAGGGATATTCATAATTTTAAATAAGGCAATGCTCGATAAATATAATTTGTGCTTCAAGTCTCCTCTAAGTTTAACACAGTAAGGCCTTCCCTACGTTTTTATGTCTTTCTATACGTTAATTAGCATAAATTGAGAGTTTATTCTGGTGGTTTTTCATTCATCGACATTTAAGTTCGCAGTTATAAATTTTAGGATTTTTTGTATTATTGTTTTTATTTTTATTGTGCCCTTTCTCGTTGCTCATGTTTATCTAATGAGAATAAAACTATAAAAAGACATTCTTTTTAGGTGTTGTTTATACCATAGCGAACCGCAGCAGGTTTACCTTGTATACTATGAACCCAAAATAATTAATATTAAATGTGATTGGGGGAATTGCAGACCGGGCAGAGGACAATTTCAAGGGGTCGTACCAATGTGACTCTATAGGACACCACCAGATGTAGTACGCAACTAATCGATATTAACTTTTTGGTAAGGTCCAAGGTCTAAGGACTCCGCCGATTCGTTCGAGCTTGTTGACCGAAATTTTGTACCTATCCGTCGGTGATGACAGTCAGTAGGTGCCCTGACTGTCATCACCGACGGATATGGACATGTGCTGAATTTCGAATACAGAAATACGTATCAATAGCAAAACAAAATTTTGTGTTATTCATGAATAAAAAAATGTGATTACCAGCAACATGAAATTTAGGTACATTTAATATGCCAAAGTAGTTTCTTTTTTCAATAATGCATCTACATTTGGCCACCAACTCGCCTGATGGTAAACGACGGTGTGGCCGAGGATGAAGCACGTAGATCCAGAATAAACCCATTCATTTGTTAAGTATAGTGGGTAGAGTTGGGGAGTTCATGCAACTGCCCAGACCCGTCTCCCACAACGGTTGCACCGGACTACATCCCGAAACACGACTAAGTCGCTTCACGGCATGGCTTCGTCCGATGGGTGGTAACCAGCCTTGGCCGAAGCCTCTCAACAGAGTTGTGTTGCCTGTTTTGCACCACCCAGGGGCCACGTGTAGGGATTCCATTTTAAGGGTGCACTCTTACGGACGCGGGCAGTCAGCCCCCAGAGTGGCCATATTGTTTTAAAACTTTCTCTTCCGTTCTATTTTAAGCATTACACGACTGAATATAAGTATATAAACAGGAGATACCATCAATCTCCTGTTTTTATATTTAGTGCGCACTTCAACAAATCTATAAAGGGTGGTAAACTCACGGAAATCAGCAGGGTTGTGGTAAGGTGGGCACCGTAGTCCTGCACTAGCCAACGCGGGTACCAGACTCACTCTAGGACCATGGTACAAGGCTCTCCCTTCTTCCAAGCAGAATACTGTGTCGATCTTTTCAAAGATGAGGGCCGAGGGCTGGTGGATTGTGGCGATAAGGGTCCTGCCGCCTCTTGCTAGCTTGTTCAGTAGTGCTATCAGGGACGTTGATGCTGATGAATCTAAGCCACTGCAAAGCCAAAACGTCTTATTTATATTATACAAGTAGTCTTAAAAAATTTCATACATGGCCAATCTAGACAAACCTAATTATATATATAGATAAATGATCTGACATTTTTTATTGAACTATAAACAAATAAAATATATATAACTGCTCGTTCATCATTATGATGTTCAAATAAAAAAACATGTCTCACCTAATAAAAAACTGTTCATAGCATATTTGTTTATGAGTGTCATTAAACTTTATGGTATTATAATGATTAATAATAACATTGGTAATGATTTTACCACACTTAACATTTACAAGGATGAAACATAAACTTCAATGTCAAGTACATATTACATGCTAATAAGGTTTTCCTCATGTTAAGTAAACACCATGGAAATTTTGCGTTGTCCCGTCCGTGGCCGATTTTTATTACAATACGCCATTGTTTGGCAAAACAAACCGCATATCTAATCAGTGGATCTCATCCTTGTGACGTACTATATTACTTATAGCACGTGTCAATGATAAATACGCACATCTACGATTTCGGAGTCGTTACACACATAAAACTTACAAGTACAAAACATGCGGAATGTAACTCCAAGGATCAATTGTGGAACACCGTGTTATTTTAGTTGGTAAGAGTTCTGTAGACAAAGTCACATGAAGTCATATTTATCATGTCATGAAATGACACAACGACATGTTACGAGTACGTCCTCCATATTACGCATATTTATTTTTGCAGAATGAAGAAGAGAGTAAGAAAAAAAAAGTACACATGCACTTGACAACATGTTTTTTTTTGTGTAGATAATCTCGCTTGTCAACCTAGGAGGTTATCGACTGCTTAACCGGGCTTTCCTGTGGTTGCCTTAAGATAATTAAGGCCCCCAGCCAGGGCATTCAACCTATAAACTAAGCGACAGGCTAAGGGCACCCCCTGCGGTTTACGGGCTTCGGCTTAGGGCGTCGCTGGTAGGAGGACAGCAAGGGACTGGCTGGATCGGATTCAGATTATTATTTAGGGGCGAACATAAAGCTACAGGTTTAGTGGCGCGTGCACGAGCAAGGGTCGGGGCGACAAGACAGAACGTATTCCTATGAAATATGCTAATTTCTTAGAGCGTACTTACATAGTTACAATGCTGCACTACATGTTCGATACATTGATATTTATTCTTACGTTCGAACATTTTCATACGGATTACTAGTTTAATATTTGGCAGTGGACATTCTAATGGATGCTATGTCCGATTTATATCGACTCAAACCAAACTATACGTCTCAACCTTTACAGTGGTTCCGGTACTCACAGCTCTTTGCGCCGCATACCCGGCAGCGATGTAAAATTGCTAATAATTATGTTGATGAATAGGAATGTTTTATACAAGTTCAGATTGACGATAGATTGGTAACAAAGACAAATAACAAGATAAGTTATTCTTGTGTAATTGAGTTTTGTGGTTAGTAACTATTAACTTGTAACCAACCACATGCATGAAATACTTAGAAAAACACTGTGGTTTATCTAAATTTCTAAATCAGTAAATCAGTAAACTTGCAAATGTGTTATGATTTGAATGCTTGTTTTATTTATACCTATAGAGATCGGTGTAGATAGAACAGCAATGTGATTTCTTGCAGACTTTGTGCGATTTTAATACTAAGCTTGGATTGATTTTTTTCCCAAATATGTCATTGTTGACGACTATATTAAACCCTTTTTAGTCCTCTGTATAGTATATTGTATGTGTGCTTCAATGTACTTACGTGGTTGGCTCGTCCAGGAACATGAGGGATGGGTCGGAGAGTAGTTCCAACGCTACGGCAAGACGTCTTCTCTGACCTCCGGAGAGATCTCGGCAGACGGTCATTGATGTGGCACTCAGACCTAAGAGAGCTAGGATCTCGTACACCTGGAAGGAGGGTAATGCTTTAAAACATTTAATTTTAAGTTATACATTTTTGTGGAAAGAAAAATACAGTCCTAAGCAGGATTCTAACCTGTGCCTCCCGGATAAATACGTCCAGGCCACTAAGCCATCTCAATCATATCCGGACATATCGGGGAACCGCTGTTTCGAATCCTGCTCACGACAATATTTTTCATTCCACAAAATGAATAGCTTTAGAGTTCGCTACGCATGCGTTTATGCAATTAAAAGATTTTTATTAAACATTTCATTTTTCAGCTAGTAAGTATTACTGTTTCTAGTTTGACAAGTTAAGTCAAGGTTGAGTTGTTATACCGAATTTCCAAAATTATTTAAAAAAAATATCTAACTACGGACTGTTTTTCCAATCGTCAGATTATTTTATCTGACTATTGCAAAGTCGGCCTTAAAAGTTAAAACAAAAGAGATTTTGTATTCGTATTTATTGGACATGAAAGATATATTTTAATCAAAATATATCTTTACGTCCCATGAGTCACAACGTCTTCCCTCAATCGTGGAAAGAAGCCACCGTCATAGGTATCCCTAAGCCGGGAAAACCCGCGGACGAACCCACCAGCTACCGACCGATCATCCTCCTCAACGTACTCTGTAAAATCTACGAGAAGCTTATTTATAAGCGACTCAAGGACTTTGCCGATGCGAAGAGCCTCATCCCCAACGAACAGTTCGGTTTTCGTACCCAACACTCGTGCGTACAACAGGTCCACCGCATCGTCGAGCACATAAGCGCCGGTTTTCAGCGCGGCACGATGACAGGCGCGCTCTTTTTCGACATAGCGAAGGCTTTCGACAAAGTCTGGCACAACGGCTTATTATTCAAGCTGTACCAACTCGGCGTGCCCGACCGTCTCGTGCTCATCCTACGGGACTTTCTCTCGAATCGCACTTTCCGCTATCGCATAGAGGGCGCACTATCCGCCCCCCACTCTATCCGCGCCGGTGTCCCCCAGGGCTCCGTGCTCTCGCCCCTCCTGTTCACGCTCTTCACTAGCGACATCCCCAAAAATAGACAGGCAAAGTTAGCTCTCTTCGCAGACGACACTGCCATTTTCTACTCCGGTATCGTGCGCGACCGTATAGCTAGCACTCTCCAAACTTCCGCCAACGTACTAGGCGCTTGGTTCAGGAAATGGAGAATAGAAGTCAACCCCGATAAGAGTCAAGCCGTACTCTTCGCGAAAAAGCGTAGGATCAGACCCCCCGACCCCAAACCGATAACCATGTTCGGCAAGCCGATCCCTTGGGAGAAGCAAGCCAAGTACTTAGGAGTCATCCTCGATAGACACTTGACCTTCGGTGAGCACATAAGGACGGTGCGCTCGCGCGCCGCCTTCGCTCTGGGTAGGCTTCACTTTATTATGAACGCACGCAGCAGTTTGTCCCTTAAGTGCAAACTGCGCATTTACACCACGTGCATACGCCCCATCATGACCTACGCCTGCGTAGTGTTCCCACACGCGAAATCGTACCGCCTCCATAAGATGCAGACCCTCCAAAACCGTGCCTTACGTAAGGTCACGGGAGCCCCCCTCTACGTTAGAAACGAAAACCTCCATCTCGACCTCAAGATTCCCACTATCCAACAGTTTATAAAACGCATTTGCAAGCGTTATTTCGAGTCTGCTGAAAAGCACCCCAACCCTCTTATCGCGGCTGCCGCCCGATACACCCCCTCCCAGATAAGTAGAATTCGCCGTCCTAGGCATTCACTATTGTACCCCGATGACGCTATAACCCTGCTCCAAGAGAGCCGTAGGGCCACCAGCACAGTACACAAACACAGACCGCCGTCATTTAGGCCTCGCCGCCGAGGCCCGTCGCGACGTCCCCGTAATGCACCTAATGCATCACCGCCCCGACCCTTGCTCGTGCCAGCCCGCGTAGCCGCTGAGCCTGTAGCTTTAAATTCCCCTAATAATAATAATTATGATAATCCTTGTTCGATCCAGCCAGTCCCTTGCTGTCCTCCCTCAAGCGACGCCCTAAGCCGAGGCTCGTACCCCGCAGGGGGTGCCCTTAGCGTGGTCGCTTTAGATTTAATTTAGTTCGTATGCCCCTGGCTGGAGGCCTTAATAATAATTTATTATTAGGGCATCCACAGGAAAGTCCGGTTAAGCAGCCGACAACCTCCTAGGTTGACCTGCGAGATGCCACTACCAAAAAAAAAAAAAAAAAAAATCTTTACGTCTATCCGTCGAAGTAGGTAACTAACTAACTTATTGAGAGTTCAGATACCTTGCATGTATGGATATTTATAGTTGAAATTTTTCACAAATTAATCTTATACCTAAAACAAAACTCCACAAAACAATTTGCATAGTTTGTGTGTGGGAACAAAATAATATTTATAATTATTGTTTAATAGTACGAAATAAATGAAGCGTATTTGAAATTATTGTGCGAGTTACATTAACATTTTTAAATAGAAGTAGCTTCAGTAAGTTTGACATGGGTTATAGTCATCATCAGGTCTGGGTTGGTTTTGGAACGGATTCTAGAAATCCAGTTTATAACATAACATAACATAGCATCACGCCTTTATTCCCCGAAGGGGTAGGCAGAGGTGTACACTTTAATTGTACACCCACATTTCACCAATGCTGTTATTAAGTCCCATGTAATAAGTGTTGAGCCTATAGTCATCAACCGGGCACAATTCCCAACTCCGGGCTGCTACTGAGAATTTCCTAACAGATAAACTCAATAACACTTTTTGGCCGTCCCGGGAATCGAAACCGGGACCTCCTGCTCAGCAGTCACGCTTGGGACCACTAGACCAACGAGGTTTATCCTGTTCATACATTTATTTAAGCCATTCTCGCAAATATTATTACCCTTCATCTCAGTTAACTAACTCTGTTTATATCCATAAACCAGTGTTAGCTTACCTGAAGCGGGGAATTTTTGCAAATATTCTCGTAAACATTCTTACTTTCACTGTAACTTTGATTCATATCCAGTGTATCTGAGAAGATACCATTGAATTTTTTTGACTAATTTGAAGATAGGTCGAAAATACGAATATAATTATATTTATACACGTGGTATAATTACCGTATCTTAATAGCCCCTAAAATTTATAATAATAAAAACATAAATTACTCGTATATAAAAACTCAACTAGTTTTTAGCTTAGAAAACTAACCTAACCTTTTCATTGTTTTAGCTAACATAGCATCATGCCTGTATTCATCGAAAGGGTGGACATACACAATTATATATTCACATTTCACTGTTATTAAGTCCCAAGTAATAGGTGGTGAGCAGTATTGTAGTCTGCCATCTGCTATCCATCTAATTTCAAACTCTGGGCTGCTACTGAGAATTTCCTTAAAGAAAAACCCAACAATACTTTGCCCGACCCAAGGGAATCGAACCCAAGACCTCATTGTCAGCAGTTGCGCTTGTGACCAACGAGGCAGTTTTAGCAAATGTGTTGATAGATTCTCGATTCCTCTCAGTATGAGGACAAGCCCATGCCTTGCATGCTGGAACATGCTGGTTATGTAATGTTTATTAAGATAATCTCAACATACTTTCTCCTTTCTCTCATGTGACGTGAAGTCGGCCAGCTTAAGGGCAGCGGCAAGAGACATGGCTTCATACACCGTGAGGTGCGCGCGTAGCTCATCGTGCTGGCGGATGTAGCGCGCTCCACCGCGTCCTGTCGACTTGGAGGCGCACGCGCATACATCGTTTACAAATATCTCTCCTTTGGCACCACGGGTTCTGAGGACAAGAGAAAGAGACTTCCTTAATTATTTGAAATGAACTGGCCTTGCCGAGAAAGTCGTGAAGGAACTAGGTTTTGAAATAGTATGGCGGTATTGTTGATTGTGTATCCTTAAAAATTAACCGAGTTCAACGTAAACATAGCAGAAGCGTAATTTTTGTTTTACCGTCTTCTTTGATGATCGTAATTAATAATAAGTCTATAAAGTTATAGCTTTGTACAAAACGAGGACATACTAACTAATGACAAATAAGTTAGTAAGGGTACATAACAATCTTGGCGTCCTATAAATATAAAACCAGTAAAACATTAATCAGTAGGAATAACATTAAAAACAGAGATTTGTTATTTATTCTATTTTACCCTGCGTACGATGGAATAAAATGCCGGCTGATCTTTGGTCACGCAGTATTATCGAATTTTGTACAAAATTTTACGTTTGTTCACGTGTTTTGCAAATACATTTACATTTACAAAGTAAACGAATAGTTATGTGCATTATGGTATTCACCATAACGAGTACTCATTTCCTGATAAGTGGGCTTGACTACTAATGGCCTATTATTGGACCAAAAAGTTAACCATTCTCATAAAATAACATATATAGTTAATTTATGGTTACATGGGCAACAGTATCCATTTTATTTTTGAATTTAAATTTCTCATAGGAAGTGAACTTTAACGTAATGATATTTTTAGAGGAAAGAATAAACTTTCAAGCCGTGTAAAACCCCACAACGTACGAGTGCCTAACCATAAAAAAACGTATGGTTCACTCAATGACCATTTATTGGCATTACAAGTCGATTTGTCGATGCTAAACGTGACCTGAAGGCGAACCTGTATTTTTTTTTTACTTTTCCGACAATATCTATATAGTAGCAGTAGCCAGCATTTAGAACTATAACAATGTTCGGTCACCCGTGTAGGGACTGAATTGATGGCAATGACGTCGCCATAAGACGTGTTAAAATATGGAAGAAGAATTCGCGGTGGTGAGCAGAGGTCGAGATGGCTTATTTATGGATTTTATTTATATTGATGGAGTATTTATCCGGGCGGCGCAGATTCGAATCCTGTTCGCGACCGTATTCTCTTTCCATTTAATATAATAACTGTAACAATGTGTTTTGTTTTGTAGGTGTTATATCTGAAGTTAATAATAATTGCGAAGGTCAAGCAGATTTTAAAATTCATCGAAGCGATGACTGTCGTCGTATTCAGGCCATTTCCTAGCAACGGGTCACTGAATCTAAAAATTATGAACAAGTTAAATATAATAGAAAATTGTGCCGTATGGTGTAGTCAGATAAATACATAAACCGACATATTACACGTGACTCACAGTTTTCCAACTACTCTAGAATTTGGATGACTAACGTTATCGTTTCAATCGAAGTCACGAGAAGATTTTTTCCCAGCTGTGGGATGGATTTGGTTGAATTAAATTAAATGGTAATTACGCATTGTATTCTGTACCTACGTAAGAGCCGGCCGGCGCACATCTGGCAAAGAGCAGCGCACTTACTCATAAATGTTGACTCCATCAAAACTATATCGACTTTGAAAAATATCAAAAATAAACACATCTACTAGTCCCCGAGAGCATAGAAGTGAATAGAGGCGCAGTAGCGCAACTTTCACCCGCGCTTTGGTTTGCCTAATGTAGGTTTGGGAAAACTTTGCGTTCATGTTCTGCGTTGCGCTTCGTCCAATATAGTTTAGGGGTAGTAGTAGAGTAGTAGTCCTTCTCATTTGATTAAAAGTTTTAATAATAAGAGTAACTATGTATTTGCTGTTATTAAGTCCCATGTGGGGAGTCTATTCCCATCAACCGGGCACAATTTCGAACTCCAGGCTGCTACTGAGAATTTCCCAACAGTAAAACTCAATAACAATTTGCCAGACCCGGGAATCGAACCCGAGACCTCCTGCTCAGCAGTCGCACTTGGGACCACTAGACCAACGAGGCAGGCGAGAATTTCACACTAGCTCCCAAGTTTATATTACTGCCTGGCTACCAATATAACCTTGGACGTTGGGCATACGTGATTGATAAAGTCGTTACAGTGATGTGTATTCCCATGTCAAACAGTGAACGTGATATTCTGAGCACGGAGGTGTTAATGTGACAAGATCGGTAACACGGTAGTATTTGAATTTGTATGTTAATACATCGTTAATACATAGATTCACATGATATTTTGATTAATAACTAGATTTTACAAATATGTGTACGACTATAACTTTTAATTGAAATAACTTGCAATTAAGCACGTATAATATTTGTTTGTAATAATTGTTATTAATGTATTTTCTATACCGGAGTGGAAGCTTGACAGTGAAGTACCTACCTACATGACCATACATGTTCGTATACATTTTTATTAGCAACGTTAACACATTTCTTATGCAGACCTTGACACCAGCTTTAGTTATAAACCTATTTGTTAATTATTATAACTTTAGGGACACACGACGACTATTTGTCTCGTCGGGTGTCCTTTATATATGAAGATCTCAATACTTACTTACACAAAACTGAATTTTATCGTAATTCGGTATGCAAATTCATTATAATACAAATAAAAAAATTAAATAATATAATAACAACTGAACTAATGACATAAAAAATAATAATAACGACTCCATGGAGAATATTAAATAGTTTAAGGTACAATTCTGAGTTACACTAAACATAAAAGGTCATGGACTAATTAACAATGCCGGTTCGAACTGAACCAGGTTAAACAAAACACAGGAGTCTTCATGACAATCTTTGCATGCAATTTAATGATATGATCTATATTTTAGGCACTGCCGCCCCAGCGTACGTAACGGAAACGCAACATTTGATTTTCAGAATGCATGTAGGAACGACCACAATATAGTTACAATATTAAATGGAAAAAGAATACGGTCGCGAACAGGATTCGAACCTGCGCCTCCCGGATAGATACTCCAGGCGCTCTGACCAACTAAGCCATCTCGACCTCTGCTCACCACCGCGAATTCTTCTTCCATATTTTAACACGTCTTATGGCGACGTCATTGCAATCAATTCAGTACTTACAAGTGACCGAACCGACACGACTAACTTTGCAGTTAATACAATGTCGTAAAGAATGCAATTACCTTGATGTTAAAATATGTATATCAAATTAATTAGAATAACACTACTACCTATATAGTCACGACAACTAGTGATAAAAAAGTATAATATTCAAATATTGTATTACCTGTGCATCTTTATGGAAATATAATAAATCTGTCTGTTTGTGGTCAACCGTTGTACTGTGTGTTTTATTAGGTTATGTTAATAATTCAAGATATGTCTTTGAAAAAGCATTAACGCATGCTTAGCGAACTCTAAAGTTACAATATTAAATGGAAAAAGAATACGGTCGCGAACAGGATTCGAACCTGCGCCTCCCGGATAGATACTCCAGGCGCTCTGACCAACTAAGCCATCTCGACCTCTGCTCAGCACCGCGAATTCTTCTTCCATATTTTAACACGTCTTATGGCGACGTCATTGCAATCAATTCAGTACTTACAAGTGACCGAACCGACACGACTAACTTTGCAGTTAATACAATGTCGTAAAGAATGCAATTACCTTAATAATTCAAGATATGTCTTTGAAAAAGCATTAACGCATGCTTAGCGAACTCTAAAGTTACAATATTAAATGGAAAAAGAATATTGTAAAGAATACTGTAACTTTAGAGTTCGCTAAGCATGCGTTAATGCTTTTTCAAAGACATATCTTGGACCACAATATATTTTAAAACTTGTATTCCCCTTTCATAACCATTTTATTTTATGATTTAATCGGAATCGGCAATTATCTTTAATTTCCTTGATCGGACAATACTGTACTTTATAAACATAAAAATCTATTGTGTTAAGCCAACAGATTAACCAAGGCCGACAAGATCCGGAATGGATATCTTGTCTGCCTGAATGGAGTTTCAGACAAGTCATTGTTAATATTAACATAACATAACATAGCATCACGCCTGTATTCCCCGAAGGGGTAGGCAGAGGTGTACACAATTGTACACCCACGTTTCACCAATGCTGTTATTAAGACCCATGTAATAGGTGGTGAGCCTATTGCCATCAACCGGGCACAGTTCCAAACTCCGGGCTGCTACTTAGAATTTCCTAACAGAAAAACTCAATAACACTTTGCCCGACCCGGGGATCGAACCCGAGACCTCCTGTTCAGCAGTCGCGCTTGGAGCCATATTATGTATAACAGTGTTTATATTATGGGGGTTATATTATGTATAACAGTGTTTATATTATGTATAACATATTTACAAGCACACGTCCTTGTCTGGCCATTTTCATCATGTGAGTCAGATATATAGTCTGTGCTCAAGAGGTGCAATATATGTATGAAGTATGATTTGTATATCACTTATTTAATATCAAAAGGCACTTTTGTTTTCCTTATTAGGAGAAATGATTATTTGTAAGTCATTTTCGTTCATGTGGATTCTTAGGTAGGTAGTTTTATTTTATGCCATTATTGTCAACATTAAAAATTACGGATGATTAAAAAATGTTGTTAGTGGTAAGTATTATGTTGATAGGTATAAGGTTTACGGTTATTAGGTTTCTGGGTCACTTTGTTTTATTTAATGTTTTGTCACACAAACGTTATATTTGACAGTTTTTCTTTATTTGCTTCACTGTATTTTTACAGTTGAACAGTACACACTTAAGTTTTTGTTTGCAAATACAAATCGTTTATTTATATTTATTTATTTATTTATTTTTCCGTTTAACTAGAACGGCCTGAGGCCAATAACACTAATTAAACAAGTTTACATCTATAGAAAGGGAACTTATAAATAAAGGTTAAATTACCAATCATGCATCTCGCTCACACAACCACAAACATTCCGACAATATCTTCGCCCATCCATCCTCAAACAGATCAATGCTTGGGCGTGAATCCAGAAGAATCGTTGATAAGAACGAGATAATAAATGTATTTCTAATGGATTCAGTTTATTATTTAATTTTTTACTGTTGAAACAAGACCTAATTTTGAGAAATACTTTTAATAAAATGTCACTTAATGTATCTATATCACCTCTTCCTTTAATGTTTGTTGTATTTATAACTACTTACGAGTATCCAGCGAGAATGTTGAGGAGTGTAGTCTTGCCGGCGCCAGAAGGACCCATGATGGCGGTCAGTTCCCCTGGTTTGAAGGATCCTGACACGTTCTTCAAGATCTGCTTTTGTTCTGCAAAGAACGAAAATAAGCGTAAGAAGAGATTTATAAAAATGTTCAGGTTTAATGTTTTATAGCATTCTAATCTTATATATTTGAAGTGAAGTCTTACGCCAAAATAAATAAACATTGCTTATAATCTTAGACTAAGATAAATAAACATTTAAAAGCACGTGCTCTGGCTTCGCTATTTACCAATCTTTGTACTGCATTTGTAGTTTGACAGTTGTGTGACAGTAACAAGAGTAATGTTAAGCCAAAGCACGTGCTTACCAATGTCTATTTATCTTGGCTTTAGAGAAAACAGAAAGAAAATCTTAAGTCAACAAGTATAAAATTTATTAATTTATGTTGCACTATGGGTGTACCTACCCAATCCATAGCGAAATATATAATTAAAAAGCCATGATTAATCAAGATATTGCTAAATCGAACCATAATTAGAATTTATTGCATTACGTAATTATTTTAGATTTTTTACTAAAATAATTTATTATTTTCGTTTATCAAATTATCAAATATGATTACACCGTCTTTAATCAGTTGTCTTAAAAAGTTCGCTACGAATCTGGACTTCCGTGTATAACGTCTGATTTGTATATTACTGTGATAGTGAGTTCATTGTCATATTATCTAAGGGTGATGCCTTACAGGGCGTTGTACTGCCGATTGTGTTTCTCTGTAATTTTTATACAGTTCTGACTTAACGATACGGTGGAATTAGTGAAGCTGTTGATCTTTTGGCCTGGGTTCGATTCCCGGGTCGGGGAAAGTGTTAATGGGTTTTTCTGTTAGGAAATTCTCATTATCAGCACGGAGTTTGGGATTGTGCCCAATGCATGGTAATAGACTCATCACCGCACTCATAACAGCATTGGTGAAATGTGGATGTATAAAAGTACACCTATGCCTAACCCTTCAGGGTTAGAAGCGTGATTCTATATATGTTTGACTCAATCAAGTTCAGCATTACAAAGAGAGAAAATAGTAAAATATGAACAATAATAATTCGCGACATTTAAGTAGGTTAGTTAAGATTATACATTTGTTATAATAAATAAACTGAAAACAAAATAATTATATAAATTGTCGCAGTTCATATCGGGTCATCGGTTATTGTATTGTCGCATATGTCGTTGCTACCTATGACTTCCTGACTTGACAGTAGGCGTGAATGTAGAGGAATATAAATTCTTATATAATACTAGCTATGCCCGGCGGTTTCATCCGCGTATAATTATATTATAATTAACCTGAGTTTTTCCTTATATAGTCAGCTATCTGCCAGTAAAATCTTATCAGAATCAGTCCAGCCGTTTTGAAGATTAGCCGGTACAAACATATACAGACAAAAAGTTTAAAAACAGATTTTTAGGCATGAAGAGGGAGAAAAAGTGCAAATAACTGTATGAGCTTAAAAAAACTATTATTTTGTCATTACGAACAGACACATAAATTTGATTTATTTGTATGTATGATGAATGATCATATAAGGAATCAAATAAAACAAGCATTTCATTTTTTTATCCTATAATTTTATACAATCAAAAATGTTTACACTGGTACCAGCTTGAAGAAAATTCTAATAATTTTGATTCCTAATTATTCTACTTTATTAACCCCTTAAAAGAAAATTGTCCAATAAATTAAAAACCTTATATTATATTAAAAACACGTTAATTAACAAATGCGTGACGAACATTAAGTGATAAGAAAATTGTAACATTTCTAGTCCGTTGAGTCAGCGACCCAAAGAGGATCTTGACTTCCGATACTATAGCTCTGGTCAATACATACATACATACATACATAGCATCACGTCTGTATTCTACAAAGGAAATAAATGTGAGTGTATACCTCTGCTTACCAGAGCTATACTACACTCACATTTTACCAATGCTGTTATTAAGTCCTATGTACAATAGGTGGTGAGCCTATTGCCATCTCCCGAGCACAATTCCAACCTACCGACTACTTAGAATTTGTAAAGAAAAATTTAATAACACTTTTTCGACCGAAATCGAACCCGAGACTTGCTCAGAGTCAGCAGTCGCGATTGGGACCACTAGACCAACGACCAGTTCTGGGTCAATATCGTGCACTTATGTTTATTGCTTGTATATATTTATCTATTATTCGCCATTTGTTAATTTGTAGAGTATTCCAGCATTGAACAATAACACCATAGCTGTTTTGAGCTGTCTGAACCTAACTGAATAGTTATTGTTGTTTTTATTTTGGAAGATTAAATGATTTTTCTTTCTATGGCTCTTTCCTTAAAAGACCATCCTACACTTATGGTTGCACTCAATAATTATCACTATCACTACATATTACAAAACAAAGTCCCCCACCGCGTCTGTCTGGTTTCACTAATAGACAAGGTTTAGAATTAGATGTATAATTCGTTAAGGTTTTGTGTAAATTGATTGAATATGATATGATTGTTGAAGATTTCAGAAAAAAAACAATCTGCCGAAAACGACGACTAATCCAGATATATAATAAAACAAAAGGTGATATTATTCCTTTTTTATAGGTCTACAGAAAAGTCCACAATGGCATATTTCTATCTTTTAAGTATAGCTTAATAAACTAATTCTAACAACAAAAAAAAAAAAATTTGGCTGATGCGACACTGATGGTCTACTTCCCTGGGCGAGTCGCTAGTATTGAATAAAATGATGTCTGAACTTTAAAACGTTTTGTTTCGGCATTTCTTCTCAGAGATAGTCAGATAGGAAATGCCGATGCCTATGGTTTAAAAATAGGCTAGCAAAAAAGTCTATAACAGATTTATTTACAGTAATAAATATCATTTATGGGTTTAAATATTTAGGTATGTAATTTTATACGAATACAGAAAAATCTTCGGAAAGCATTAACGCATGCTTAGCGAAATCTAAAGTTATAATGATTGAAATGATTTTATAGCGTGTTGATCAATGCTTTTGCCTCCTCTGTATGAGAAGAGCCCTTGCACTGCAGTGGGACAGTTTTGGGCTGGTTATGTTTAAACAGTACTTCTTATTAAATAAACTTCGATCGTCACGAGATTTTGGTTTGACGATTTAAATTTGATTTCTGTAAATAACCTGTTAAAATCGGTCTCTAGTTGCGTACACTCAGATTTGATGTCATTACAGTAGTAGCTATAATATATCGTTATTGTAAGATAAGTTAAGAAGGTATTAGTACGTTTTTTTTTGCACGCCGATGTTACGGTCAGCGATGGCCGGTGAAGCCGAAGCCGGTGTTGTGTTGGTACCCCAACGTGGGGTACTAAAAGCACAATTCTGGGGTCGTCTCTTACATAAGATAATGGTTACGGTGGAACGTGCAGTACTTTGCATTACTATGTAAAACATTTATGTTTCTCGCAAATATTTTTTTTTGTCTTATCGAGCTGTCGTTAGAAGAATGTAGTTATCCATCAAATAGAATTAAAATGAAATTAGTAAATTAATTCCTGATTAGCATATGAAATATGATATATTGACGAAAAATTGGCAACCACAACATACTTATCGAAGTTCCGACGGTACAGGACATTCGTCATCCTTTCATATATTTATGTAAATTTTGAACCAATGCTGTGCGTGTGAGTTTGTGATTCATTGTGATAAATTGTCTACCGTTACTTGTACAATGTAAATGTTAAATATTTTAAAGTATTTCCGTGACGATGCGTGGTAAGGTTCCCAAAATGTCACCTCTATATTGCAAGAATTTGATGTTAGATTGAATTTAAAATCTAGTTGATATCAGGTGTAAATGAATCAATGGTGAATATCGGACCATGTTACTGCAGCATGTTACCAGCATGTTTTGGTAATGTATTGATAATTTATTCTGATTATTTGTCTAGGCTCTAGGCTAAAACCTCACCAGAATGTTTTGCAGTCAACTCATGACACATAACTGCCGCACTGCAGGGCAAAGGCTTTTTCTTATACGGGGGAGGCTATAGCACTTTTCACGATGCTAGTTCACTGCGGGTTGGCGATTTCAGACCATAAGCTTCAGGTTTCCACACTATGTTTTTTTAAATCATATTTCTGTGATGTCTTTTAATAACTAAGAAAGTATGAAAAAGTCACATTGGTTCATGCAAGATTTGAACCCACAACTTATGGTACATCATTCATCTCAACTCAGTAATTTTTTTATGGTCTAATGCTGATGGCTTCAGCAGCATTATTTTACGTTATTTAAAACGTGTTTTGGTATATACCAAATATGAGTGAACATATGTTCACTATAAGATTTATATTTAATATAAGATGTAATACTTATTAATGAAATCGTTAGGAAATTCCGGTGTCATCATCCCATACTCTAGAAATCTCTAAAAACCACTGACGTGTCTACGAAAGTTCTAGTTTCGTTGTGGTTTACTTCTCATTAAGTATGCTCATCAAATACAAATAAAAATATTAATTAATTGCAATATAATATGATGCAGTAGTTACCGCGAAGTAAACACAGTGATTAAAAGTATCATTTAAAGGTATACTTTCACATTTGTCACGATATTTTAAATTAACTTTTCCTTATTGTTTCTTAAGGTTAAAAGATATACTTTTAAGATTATTCTGGAACTCTAAGTAACAGCATTAAAATTACAATAAAACATAATTCAAGATAAATCTTTGAAAAGCATTAACGCATGCTTAGCGAGCTCTAAAGTTATTATATTAAATGGAAAAAGAATACGGTCGCGAACAGGATTCGAACTTGCGCCACTGAGTCTCTGGCACTCTGACCACTAAGCCATCTAGACCTCTGCTCACCACCGCGAATTCTTCTTCCATATTTTAACACGTCTTATGGCAACGTCATTGCTATCAATTCAGTCCCTGTACAAGTGACCTCTTATTCTTTCCTCTTATTCTTCACGATAATTAATCAGTTCCGAACAAAAGAGATCATATCTTTCAGATTTTATTTGAATATTAAAAACGAAGATTTTATTATCATATAGGCAATCTTGAACGTTTGTTTGTTACTATAAATTTGTTGATACAATTCTTATATAAGAATAACAACCTCATGATCAGCTGGATAGACCATGAACTGATGAACTGGTAGAAGGTAGCTGGAGTAGAGCGAGTGCTGTGGCCTTATGGTATTACTAAGGTATATATACCGCTATATATCAAAGGCTAACGTTGTTCTTCCGCTGATTACAAGCCGTCCCAGATCAACAAAATCCGCCGACCACGTCACGCTCTCCTCCGTCCCGATGATAGGATCACTGTAGCTCAAGAGTCTAACAGACACACAAGCACACTCCGACGCGCTCGACCGCCTCGTTATAGACCTCACCGGCGAGGTCCGCGTCCGTCGCGAAATGTCTCATCATGTCCGCCCCGACCCTTGCTCGAGCCGGCCCGTGCCGAGCTAGTAGCTTTAAATTCGTCCCTTAATAATAAGGAAACTGATATGACCCAGCTAGTCCCTAGTTGTCCCCCCAGCAACACCCTAAGCCGAGGTTCGTGTCCCGCAGGGGACGCCCTTAGCGCTGTTGCTTAGTTTGTAGTATCTTAAAATATGCTCTGGCTGGAGGCATCAAACTGCCTCGCCTTAGATATTGTCCGGTTACGCAGACAAAACCCCTCTGGGTTTCTGCAAGAGGCCATTTAAAAAAAAAAAAAAAAAAAAAAAGGCTAACGTAGTATCCATGTCGTATCTCAGGTTCATACGACTGAAATGTCTTATGCCATATTGATGTATACAATTAAAGGGGGCCGGTATTCAAAAAGAATTGTTCTTTAAGTGTTTCATAATAAATTTTTCCTGTCATTTAAATGTCAATTGAAATATACGAAAACAGATTTTAGATACATTTTAGCTAAAGGACGTTTGAAGCACGATTGTAAATGAGAGGGTTAATATTCGAAAACAGATTATTGTAATAGTTTTATTGATGTTGTTATTTCAGTAAAATTTATATCAGAAATACTGTTTAAATGTTTATTCATGTTTTAAGTAGGTATTTTCATAATACTTATTATACGTACGCAACATCCCATGCAAAACTTGTTATTTAAAGTAAAAGAGGTGTGTTTGTATTTTTTTTTGTGTATGGCATCTCGCTGGTAAACCTAGGAGGTTGTCGACTGCTTAACCGGGCTTTCCTATGGTTGCCTTAATAATTTTAAGGCTTCCAGCCAGGGCATTCAACTTATAAACTAAGCTACAACACGCTAAGGGCACCCCCTTTTTATTTTCAAGAAGCGAATAATTATGTGGTAATTATTACAATAACAATTAAAAACCAAGTGTTGTCAAAACATAGGTTAATGAGTTACCCCATCATTATTATTGGATGACATCAAACCCGACGTATCACGTAGGTAGCTGCGGTTTCTTGAATTGATAGTCATATTAAAGTCATATTTATATAATTATGTGATAGTTGTATTTCTGTATTATATATTTCTGTTGATATCACTTCTGACGTGTAGTACGTATAAAAAGTACTTACAGGCACTTAACAGAGAATGTCAATATAACAAGCAAAGAGTGAAACGTTTCTTAACATAGCTATATCAGGCCATTTCTTGTATTCCTATAAGAAAATCATAGATTTTTCGATTACTGTGCGCCATGAAGACATTTTGTTCACAGTATTCTTGGCCGCGATTGAATTTTAAGCTAAGATAAACGGTAAACATTTCGAAGTATCCATTGGATTTTCATAAAATACATGGCAAATGAACATAATTTTTGTTAGAGACAAAATTGTGTAATTTGTTTTTAATTGTAAATGTTTACAAGCTACATACGTATACGTATTTTTTAAATGACGTCATTAACGCAAGCAGAAACAATTGAATTCAAAAGACAATCGTTGCTATTCTAATGCCAAGTTGTTTCAACTACCTATTCATCAAAGCTCAACGTTAATTTGCAATGCTATCCACTATTAATCAAAACCTGAACATTTAAAATGCAAATTGTCTGAAGAACACCGGGTGGTGTGATTAAAGTCTTCTAACCAGTAATTTGACTTCATATCTTACATTACAAGTGTTAACGCGGTAATTAACGGTCGCAAAGGAAATGATTTGTAAAAGATTAGATTTATAAAAATAACCGGATAGACAGAAAAATTAAATAAAATTGTTAATAAAATATGTATTAGGTATAGGTATAGGTAATTTTACCAAAACGTGTTTTTCAACAAGTATCTTTACGAGACATAAGGTGTTATGTAAAGTGCATAAAATAAAGCTAAGCGATTTCTTTGTTTAGTAGGTATAAGATGTTTTTATTTTACTTTGAAATTGCTTAAACCAGCATTTAAAATCATACACCAATTTCAATGTAGTCATGACTATTTGTTAACATATTTACGTGTATGTATGTGTGCGCACTATTTTGCACACAATTAATAAAAAAATATAGGCAAGTGTAATGATAAAATCATACAACATATTAGCTGGCTCACATGACTATTTTCGTGCTACTAATATAGATTCCGACGCACTAAAGTCTGTGCCAAGTCTTTCCATCACCTTTCTGTGTAATGAGATGCGGGTGTATATTAGTAATTCAGTATTCAAAGGTATATGGCGGTAGACAGTGCACTTAGCAAAATGTTGTGAAATGTAGTGGTAGAACTCTAATGACTGAATGAATCAGGCTAACGAAGTGATGGCAGATTAACAGCCAGATGGGTTGAAAACAAATGTGGTTAGTATAAACCAGGGACAGGGACGTTTGGCATGAATGGGAGAGGGCTTTTAGCAGTTGGTGGAACAAGGCTGTTAATCTTGCTTGATTGATGATTTAAAGATAGTCAATCTTTCAATAGATGTCAAGTTTTGGCAACTATGTATATCGACTCTTCGCGTGGCAGTAGAGACCAATAGTTTAATTAGCACTCCCGAGACCCGCAAGCCAAGGCACGGAGGGATTTAGACCAGTAAATAATAGTCACTAAATCAAAGGTGGTTTTATAGTGATATTGGACAGAAATAATTTAATAGACTTTTTCTATTTTTCTGAGTAGATTGAACTAAATGCGCAATAGTTGTTTTGGCATGACAACAACAATTTTATTTGTTGAATATATCCGAAGTTTCGACAACATAAATTAGAATTTAAATGTACCTATGTATTCTGTAATACATATTAACATAAAATCTAAATTTAATACGGTTTCCCTTCCTCTTCCAATGTATTGTAACTATCGGCAACTTATTTTTAAGTATCATGTTCCTCCGTTTGTAATCATTATTAGAGGATACAGTGTACCAAGTATTGTGTTACAAATGTCGGCGGCCTCGCAATTATCGTTCCAGATATGTAAACCAACCGGATAATGTATTGTTCCTTTATTAGTGAGATTTTTACAACGAAAGTGTAGATTAAGTCTATTCATATTTCCGGTTTATAGTTTAAGATTTTCTGCAGAAATCATAATGATATGTCTTTATGCACTGTTTATTTATAACTAGCTGTCACGGCATATTGCGACGTGTTCAGAAGCAATCTTTGATGTCTTCTTCTTGTTTAGCTGACTTCGTGAAAGATTTTGTTAGAAAACCCGAATGAAATCCGTTTAGTACCTAGTTTCTTAAGATTCATAGTATTTTTATTATTTAATACTTTAGTACATTTCTGGTTCATTAATTTTTATTACTAAAAAAAACTGTTATTTTACTCGCTTTTAGATTTTTATTCCAATCATACACAAATTCTGGTTTTTATGAAATGCAATCAGTGAAGCTCATTTGTATCTATTAGAATAAATTATATGTCCAGGATTTAACAAATCTATATCTATACTATAATAAAATCGTAAAGGTCGAACACGAAACATGGTCACACTTTCGCAAAAATCAGCTTGAAGAATCTCCAAAGGACATAAATTCGCCAATTTTAGAATTTGTCTTTGAAAAAACATGAAAATAATATAATGGATATAATGAAATCGGAGGGGACGGAGTCGCGGGCACAGATAGTAATTCATTATTAAAAGTAATTTTTTTCTTTATGCTGATCATGCAGAGACATAACATAGACAGACAGTAATAACAGATAAGACATAACCTTTGCGTATTTGTTTGCCCAAGTGTAAATCCTTGCACCAATAGTCTATTATTTTTTTAACTAGCTGTCCCAATTCCATCTTTCGCATAATCTGACAATTTAACATAAAACACATAATCAGGAAATTATTTTACATTTAAACAATTCCTTGAATGTACAGGACACGTAGATGATGAATAAACTAATCATTTTTTAACCAAGGATATGAATGGAAATACGTTAAGTATTTACATATTTAGGTCAAGAGGTGAAGTTAGTTGTTACCGACTGTATGTACAATTATGCGCAGGCGACTCATGCTCTGATGAACATCAATTTTATGAAGCCGTTTCAAAACTATGAATGATTAAGGTCAGCACTCTCTTTAATTACCGAAACCTGATGTTCCAGAAGCTTGGGGAAAGCAAGTTTAGTTTACAAGGTGAAAGGAAATTGTCAAGTTTAATTACGAGATAATGGAATTCAAGGGACGATACGTTCAGAAATAAATAGTTCAATCTACATATACTATAAAAAAACTGTAGAGGTTCTATTTTTCTGACTGAATATTATTTCTGTAATTTTATTTTGGCGTTTTCTATTTGACAACTTTTCAGGAGAAACGCCGGAACCAATTCGGAGTCAAGGTCTATTTTGAAGGCTAGACATCAGTAGTACGAGGCTATGTAAGTATTATATTATAAATTATAATGTTCAGATCAGCTTAGGGCTTTAAAAATAGTTTTATTTTACTTATCTTAATTCATGTTCGATATTAAAAATTGTTCATTATCTATTAAAATCAATTAAGAATCCAAAATAATCCAACAATCACACAGTTTCCTCTTATTTGTCGTTATACCTCGGTATTATAATGTGGCGCATATAGCAACTGTCGAAAAAACGAAATATAATAAGAACTTGTGCAAAGCAATTAGTATGCTAATGCTATTTGCATAAAACTATAAAAATCTTGGCTGTCGATAACTTGGCATTAAACAATACAACAGTATCCTGTTAAATTATTTATAATGTGCAAAAATCGATTCGCAGTCAGTGTCTACGTGCTTATGTGCAAACGGGTATCTCATCACAATATGAATGAGGAAGTGATTGATAAACATAGCTACGCGTATATGTACCTATGTAGGTACCTAGTTTGTATGATAAGAGGATAACTGAGGCTTGGCTCAAAGTGTTCATTCATAATTATCGTGAAAGGTTTGTTCCCATTCACTGATGGAGCAAAACATCTGAGTATTTAATTTAACCAAATTTTTTGTAAATTTATATGTAGAGCTCTACAAACTTTAACCGACATTAGATATTTTAAACCGAGGTATTGACTTATGTAATCAATATGTTGGTTTATTAATAGTTACTTTATAATATGTTATGATTATTTAATGACAAGTTGATCATAAAATCAATTAATTACAGACATAGATACAGATTTCCCCGCACAATACTTTAAAAAAGAGTTTGGTTTGTTTTATTATTAAAAAGACATATCTTTGTTTTATTAAAACAATGATCCTCATATATTGTTGTTTTTAGAAATTGCTAAGTTATTGTTGAATTGGGATTATTGTTCAGGGTAAATAATAGTAGCTATAATAGCTAATGCATATTTTACGCTTGTTAATTACGATGCTGATTAATGCAATACATTTATTGATATGATTGTATGATTAATGCAATGCAATACATTTATGTAATATGTATTAGTGTATTTATAAATTGTTAATTTTTGTATATTTTATTTTATGGGCCAAAGTTGCCTGAAATAAAGGTTATAATAATAATAAATAATAAATTTATGTTTTCATACTTCAACTACTTAAATAGAGCTACATAATCCAAGTCAGAGGTCTGAGAGGAGCATGAATAACTCTAGGTTTGATTTCTAACCACACGAAATCAGAAGGACAACAATATAATCCGTCATAGATTAACTGTATTGACCCTGCCCTTGGGAATTTTGGCGTAATCATA
Organism: Xylocampa areola; assembly: GCA_935421205.1. Taxonomy (NCBI): domain Eukaryota; kingdom Metazoa; phylum Arthropoda; class Insecta; order Lepidoptera; family Noctuidae; genus Xylocampa; species Xylocampa areola. Next base: position 12,983,440 of record OW285207.1, read on the forward strand.
GTTATGTATGACGTGTCACAAAAAGATACCGATGGTGTCAGGTAGTGTGACAACAGAGATGAACTCTATTCATGTGAATATTTCTATTGATTACGTATTTCACTGTATCTAAAAGTAGGGCATTGCGCCATCAGAGTCATCACTTAGATATGAAAATACTCGTGCCATTTATTACCTCGTAATTGTAAAACAGTTCTTTTTATCGAATTATGCAAGGTCTGTGAATTCATTGTTATTTTATACAGCTGATGAGAGATTTACTTTAAATATATACTTATTCTGCGATATTTATTATATACTTTTGCCACAAAAAATTATAACTTTAGAGTTCGCTATGCATGCGTTAATGCTTTTCGAAGATTTATCTATATATTTTTGGTTATAGAAGCTGTTTCTCATATGATGTTTTTTAAAATTCATGTTTTTATTTGGTTTTAAATGTTTAATTGATGGACTATTTCAACTAGACTTGACGGTAGAAGTCGTTAATAAGATATACAAAAATATTATCTAAACCGAATGATCGGCATTGATCGGTAACGACTTTGTAGTTAAATATGGCTTTTATAATTAAAGCTATTTTTGATCACAATAGAAAACTTGTTTAAACCGTTAACCGTTTCATCATAAAATATGATTGATTATCAAGAAAACCTACAGCAATATAGATGCGCTTGTGCAGATAAGCGTATGACGTGACGTCAAAGGATTATCTGGTGATTCATAAACAGCAGTGATAGCCTATTGGTATGTCTGTTAGACTGACAAGTCAAAGGTCGCAAGTTCGAATCCAAGGCACGCACCACTGTCTTTTCGAAGTCATGTGCGTATTAAAAATTAATTATCACTTGGTTATAACGGTGAAAGAAAACATCGTGGGGAAGCCAGCACACCTGATAGATATTCTCGATGGTGTGTAAAGCCATGTCAGTGACCTACGGATGGTTTAAACTCTGACACGAGTTGTTCATCAACCACACGAGAAGAAGAACAAGAATCTTTGGTATTTTCACAGGGTCATAAGTATCACACACAATATTTAAATATTACATACAAATACACATCTTATAAGTTTATTCTTGAAACGCACGCACTTAAATCCAAAACATTCTTTCCTTATTTACTATTGTACCAAATTGCAGTACCTAGTAGTAGTTCGGGACCAAACTGAAATAAGCTCAATGATTAACTGTGAATTGTTGTGTAAACTGGTATAGGTATTCAACAAATGTTCTAGTGCAGGTACTACGACTGGTTTTTTTATCTAAAATAAAATACCAAACAAGATGACAATAATGAAAAAATAGAAGGCACGTCTGCTATTAAATACAATTTTTTAAATTTTACGACCCTGTATTGCCCGTGAAAATGTAAGGATTCTAACGATATCCCTTAAATCTCATCGGTTCAGGCGTTTAAAAGTTATGATAGAATAAAGTAACTCACAAACATACATACTTATGTACATGAACCCTAAAACTAAACACTCTTTTTTTTGGGCAGTCGATTCAACGATGTGCAAGACGGCATTCAATTCAATTACATAACCTTGCTAAAGTGTGTAATACAACCTAATATTTTCGTATTTTACGAAAGCCATCAACAGTGTTTGACTAGTAAGACGTTACTGATAGTTACGCAAAGCCCTTGTTACTAACAAGGGCTTTGCGTAACTATCAGTAAGACTGTCTTTTTACGAAACTTAAAAAGGTTGATAGTAGACATTTTAAACTTATCTGATGTAATCTTCAGAGTAGTTTTAATGTGTAGGTTGCATATGTACCCTTTAACCGTTGTGGTAATTAGTTGGTTAGGTGTGATGCAACTAAACCTTCATTTGTCCTTTACCTTCTCAACCAAATATTCGAGTTTGGTTCAATTAAATGCAGTCACTCAGCAAAGATAACATTATAAAAAACTATGCCATTATATAGTATTTATTAGAGTCACATGATCCAAAGATTGATACTAAGTGAAATTTAAAGTAAGTTGCAAAGGAAACATAAATGTTATAGATGACGTTTAGCACGTTATCCAGCAACTCGCTTGCGTAAGCTCGTGTACCGTCTAGGAGATCATAATTATAACTTTAGAAATTGGGAAAACTATTAGAAGTAGTAGGTATAACACATAACGCTTGTGATAAAGATAAAACTAAAAATATAAACAATAATGATTTGACATTCTTATGTTCAGCACTGCATTGTTTAAAAACACATCAATGATTATTTTGAATCACATATTATTATGACAACTGTCGTTTATCTTACCTTCGGGAACATGCAATATTATTGGAATCATACGTTTTACGTCTAGTACTAAACGATTAAAGGTTTGATAAAAGTATTAAATTACAATATTTGGTTACAACTGACAATAAAAACTCAAGTCTGTAAAGGTTTGATTGGAATTAGAAAGCGTACTGGCTTATCTTTATCTAATCTAAGACATTTTATATTTCTAATCGTAATCAGTATTTTTATGTGGTTCTTAGTTATAATCGAATCCGATTGAAAAAACTATTAAGTGTGGTGAGTGTGGATGGAAGATGGAGCATCGAGGTAGACCGACCTCGAGGAAAGCAATAAATAGGGGGCGTTTAAAAAAAATACAGGTCAAGAACAACCTAAGCCAACGAGCATGCATGAATAGGTTATTTATTTATTTATTTTTGGGAAGCTTACAGACTAATTACAGTTATAATTTAGTTACAGTATATAAAATCATTAGCTAATTACAAGCGGATACAACATGTGGATATGTTATATATATTATAAACATAGATGTAGCGACAAAGGTGTATCAAAATTATGGGAATAAGAAATCAAAAGTCTCTGCCTCCCCCAATGGTAATCAGGCGTGATTGTATGTATATTTAATATGACGCTATTGAGAAATTAAATAATCACGATGAAAACTCAAGAAAACACCTGTAAAACCAATACAACAATTGTTTACGTAATCAGGATATTTTATCATTAATTGTTATCTATCAATGATTAATCATTGTTATTGTATTAATTATACCAATATTATCTTTTTTATATCGGCTTTACAATGTATAAGTAGTATAAGCTATTATTGTAATGAAACTAGGCTAAATTCAATACTTCCTTAGAAATACTCAATTTATATAATATGGCACAATTAGTAATTTTAGATTACTTTATGGACAGTGTCCATTGGCAACATTCCTTAAGGAAACGCAAGTGGAAAATCGTCGTTCTTAAACATAACATACATAACTAGCCCATAATTGTCCCTTTGCTGGGCAAGAGTCTCTTCTCACACAGAGAAATCACAAGCATTGATCACAACACTCACTCACTGCGGGTTGCCGACTTCAGACCATTAAAGTAAAGGTTTTCTCACAATGTTTTCCTGTACCGTATGTCTGTGATGTCTTAGATTTACTAAGAAAGTATATATGATATTGAAAAAGTCACATTGTTCTTCTTCTTATCGTATGGTTGATGAAAAACCTAGTGTCAGAGTTTGAACCACCCGTAGGTCTTTGACATGGTTTTACACACCATCGAGAATATCTCTCAGGCACATTGGTGCATGCTTACGTCAGCTATCATCGTTCTTACTCTACACTATTGTCATAGCTTAGTAATATGGCCGTTGGAATGTCAAGTCAAAGTTTACATCTTTGACCACAAACTTTTCATAATCAAAACTATAGAAGACTTAAATTAATTATAAGAATGAAAAGATCATTAGAAACATCAGCACACTAGGCATTCTCGATAGTGTGTAAAGCCATATCAGCGGCTTACGGCTTTAACTCTGAAACGAGGTTGTTTATCAACCATATGATAAGAAGAAGTCTGTATTATTAAATGGCCTTTGCCTAGAAACGAGTTAGTTGGACTGGTTGTGTTATATTTATGGAATCAGTTGACATAACATTAGTAATATCTGTTGATAGTTATGCAATGCGCCTGTACATAGCCGTAGACATAACGGTGCTCTGTGTACCTACTGTACCTACGGTTTTCTAGCGTAATCGACTAATGACAAATATTATGTAAGTCTGACTAATGAAAAACGAGTTGTAAAGAAAGTTCTCGCTAGAATTCCAGCCGCTTGCTCACTTTGGGTTTAAAAGTAGAATACATACATACAATCACGCCTGTTTCCCATTGGGGTAGACAGAGACTATAGATTTCCACTTGCTACGATTCTGGCACACTTCTTCCGCTTCACCTGTATTCATTATGTAACATCTTTATGCATGCTCGGCGGTTAAGATTACTCTTGACCTGCCCGTTTTGAGAACGTCCACAATTTGATTGCACTTTGTTAGTCGAGGTCGGCCTGCCCCGACTCTTTCATCCACACTCGCATTATATACTAGTTTTGTCAATCGCCTTTCATCCATCCTTTCTCCATGCTCAAACCATTCCAACATACCTTTCTCAATCCTCGTTACTACATCCTCTTTAACACCGCAACGTCCCCTTATTACGCTCTAATGTTTCTCACTCTAATATCTTACATAGTCACTCGAAGTTCATAGGTATTTCTCAAAACCCTCATCTCTTCAGAATACTTATGTGATAATATAAAGCATAAACTACTGTCCACCTTTATTAAATTTACTACCGGTTAGTTATAAGGAGAGGACTGTATTCCCATCCAAATGATATTAAGTGTAATGAGATTGTATAGTCATCATTAAAAAATTTGGCAAAAGATTACCTAGTAACTTATCTCGCAGTGTTTGTGGACTGTTGTTGGCAACGCGCACCCAATGCCGATTGGACTGTTTACTTTGAAAGAGCAAATAATTGAGAAATTGACACACACTTTCGTAAGTATTTCTGTATTCATGTTGTTGTTCTATCAGACTCGGTTGTTGGTCGCTATTGCTACATTAGTATATTATATTGATGAATGATGTACATTTTATGTACATCTTTAGGTATCTACTTTAAATTTAGTTAGACTTCCCAAACAGGTGTACAATTTAAAAAGCATCTGACAACGTTGATTGCTTTTTTATTATTATGATTACGTATAAATAAGACTGTTTTGGCTTCTTGAAGAATCCTTGTTAAAACAGATAATTATACGAAGATATCTTTTTTCTATAGGTTAAATTTAAAATCTTAAAAATATGATGCAGAATACGAGCCATATTTCTTGGGGGAGATCCTGTTGCAGCGACTACAACTGCGACCTCCGAAAAGGTTTGCGGAAAGCCATGTGGTTCGAGTCGGTAGGGATTCGACACAGAGTCTATGATGAATTTCTAGTTCCAGTTAAGACACACTACATAACATAACATAGCATTACGCCTGTATTCCCCGAAGGGGTAGGCAGAGGTGTACACAGTTGTACACCCACATTTCACCAATGCTGTTATTGAGTCCCACGTAATAGGTGGTGGGCCTATTGCCATCTACCGGGTACAATCCCAAACTCAGGGCGGCTACTGAGAATTTTCTAACAGAAAAACTCAATAACACTTTGCCCGACCCGGGAATCGAAGCCGAGACCTCATGCTCAGCAGTCGCGCTTGGGTCCACTAGACCAACGAGGCAGTTCACATTAAATGTAGTATATACGACATACTACATTTGCTTACTATATTTTACCCTTTGGCTCAGCCACGTACAAATACTTACTTCATAGCAATATAAATCTATTGTGAGGGGCTCGTGGCTAAGTAACAACCGCACAGATCGATTGATCGAGGTTAAGCTGCTCTTGCCGCGGTCGGTTTGTGGATGACCATCATTTCAGACCGAGACCCCTCCGTGCCTCGGAGAGCACGTTAAGCCGTCGGTCCCGGTTGTCAAATTGAGATCTATGATAGCCGTTACGGGTAGTCAGAGGCCTGAAAGTCCGACAGCCAGTCATACCAAGAGATATCGTTTTACCCAGTAACTGGGTTGTGGAGGTCAGATCGGCAGTCGCTCCATGTAAAATACTGGTATTAAGCTTTATCCGGTTTGACTGGAAGCCGACCCCAATGTAATTGGGAAAAGGCTAGGCTATCTTTCAAAACAAAAGAGAATTTATTTTAATGAAAATAATTAATTATGATGAGACAGTCTAACATTGTCGCAAGTATAAAAAAGATAAAAATGTATCCACTTCCGTTTGACTTGAGTTTAACTTACGTAAACATCGGAAGCCAAGTCTGATATATTATCATTATTATAAATTCACACGTGATACATATACCTGATGATTTCGAAACGCGTCATTGTAGCGTAATCAGCTCATGAGTTCGAAACTAGGCGAGCAATATCGAAAAATGTACGTGAAAGTTAGGGATCGAAATAGCCAGAGTATATTTAAGTATTAAAATAGGTACGTAAAGTAAAAACTTTGTACCCCTTTTTACGAAAATTACGGGGACGGAGGATGATAATATTGTTATTTAATATGCATAAGAAATACATTAAATTAATAAAAAAACATTACACACACTACCATGCGTTTGACACACATATATCTTTGACAATAAAACCTTAAAAACGTTCAAATTTAATATTTTAACGAGTTATGATCGTGATATTAGTAATTCTGCGAATACGAACGCTACAACGTGTTCTATATTGCAAGAAAAGCAAAAATCTGTAATACAAGCGATTTATCTGGTTAAAAGTTTTGTTACAGTTGTTGCAGTATATCGATTGAGATAGGCTTCGATGATTGATATAATATTTTGCTCTCATAATTTGTTGTAGTATTATTTTCTTCCACTATCTGTAGGTACGCGCACTCAGACGGATTGATTCCTATAATTTTGAGCAACGCGTACGCATGAAATGATTTGCTTTCAGCATACGGCACACCATCTATAGTCAATATTGTCGCCCGTATAACTTGGGAGCGAACCAAAAAAATATATATTGTATAATTAAAGCTTTAACTTGTGCTTAATTTTATATATTTCTATAAATGAAATACATAAATATTTGATCTACATGTCCTAGATAGCTTATTGTTAATTGATTACCATATAAATTTAGCAAATGTGTTAATAAAAATAATAAATATGTTTATTATCTTCCACAAATTATAAGACTGTTTAGATGTTATCATAAAATTTAACATGAATAATTTGTGGGAGACTGGTGCCTAAGCTAAGCCTAAGCCTGTATCTTAGGACCCCCTCTTAATGAAAAGATAACAATATATTGCATGGGTTACATTTATACAGCGTATATTTTAATTTGTTTTGATAGAATCAATATGGAAGTGAGATTATATTTGGGTTCAAGAGGTATCTGTATGAGAGTGTTTGAGTTTGTGACTGTGTTGATGTGTGTGAATGTGTTTGTCTAGTGCGTGGGAGTTTGTGAGCGAGTTTTTATTTTTGGTGCTCAGTCTTACAATAGTCAAATTTTAATAGCTAACTAGTTACCTTCTTTTTACAATCTATTTTATTATTTTTAAACACACCTATATCCTGATTTGCTTTTTTATATAATAAGGGTCCTCGAAATACATTAAATCTTTGTGCGAAATTTGTTTCGAGCTGGAATGCCTCCAGCATAGTGTTCATTGATTACCATATAGATTTAGCAAATGTGTTGATGAGGATCACGGTCGATGAGCTTAATTAATTAGAACCTGGAATTTGATAACACCCCGAACTTAACTAACACACTAACACTATATTTTGTGTCCAAAAAGGCTTGATTGCGGCCATTAAAGTCAACAACCTTAAAGATACGGTCGGTTCATTGTTTTGAACATTTTAAAACATATAACTTGATATGTTTACGTACAAAACATTAGGGTAGCTTTTCGGTGATAACCATGATTATCATAGTATGTAGCAAATATTGGATGAGTTTCGGAACTTAAAGTCTCTTATCTTGGGAAAACAGATGATGATCACAGATAGTAAGAGCAATTACACCCCAGAATATAAATGTTTATAGTCCTCTATATATATATATGATCATCATTGATAACGTGAATTTGATGACTGCTATAATAAAACAAATTTCAATCGAATTATACGTAGTGTTATTGATACCTATTGTACATATTTATGATATGACTGTGCATCGTTAATTTTGCGCTTGATATAACTTTGACTTTAATCTATTTGGAGAGACTTCTAGTTTTAGGATTAAGTCGCAAAGATTGCAAAGTTTCGAATAGAGTCTGGAATCATTAATTTTAAATATCAATCGAAGTTGAAATTCAATGATTATTAAACTTATTAATTTTTAAATTGATTGCACTTAGGTTTTCATTTAAGCTTGTACCTACTCAATTATGCTGCATCCTGTTGCAAATTATCAGATATGTATTTGAAAACCAAGCAGTCCCGTGTGAATTTATTTTACCCATAGGTAAGCAATTCTTTTTGTTATTAGACCTTAGGTAATAATGTAAAAAAAAACAAGTGAAATAAGTATAGAATATACCTATATAAAGTATAGAATATACCATACCTACATATACTGCGTATATTCTACATATATACTGCGCAAAATGTTTGAAATAAAAATCTTCATATCTAGGTTTTCGTGCCACTCGCTTTAGTTTGCTTTACGTAAGTGTAAAAAGTGGAACACACAAAGTGCTTATGAAATGATCACGGTATATAAAAAAAAGAGATAAAGCACCTATTGATTGATGGATAACCAACCCATAACTTTTGAAAGGCCGTTTAATAAAAATAATACTATTTGATTATAAATTGTCGTTAAACAATGTGCTTGTCCTTTGTTATAGTATGAGCAGATTGCTCACCTGAAGTCGAGCAGTTACGTATATTGTTATACTACGGAAATATTTCATATTACATAATCTTCTAATTTTGATCCACTATTATAACCGTCAAAATGGTGATTTTCTCATATGTTTTGACAGTTACACGATGGTCATTGTTGCGATCAATGATAAAGAACATTGAATAACAGTACTGTATGTGTTTTGGGGGTGGAGGGGGGGGGGGGGGGGGATTCAATATAAGACTAGACTGGGTACCAAAAAGGTATCGAACTTAATGATTCTTAGAAGATTATTTATTAATCAAATAAATATAACTGAAATATAAAATGCATTTACAAGTTGAATCATTAGCCAGCATTAAAAACTAAGAAATGACAAATTCACACCCGTCACATTGAATCTTTATTAACGTGCCCCTTGACACCATTGTATGAAGTATATATCTACTTGAATCTATTGCCAATAATGGCCTACAAATTACAGTAAACTCTGACTATGTAATAAGTACCTACTGAATACCGGTTTGTTACCGGCTCGGTTTATGTAATTCCGAGTTTAACGCTACGGGAAGTGAGTTTGTGTGAGAGTTTAGTCTTAGATAAGCAAAACTTCGTTTTGACAGTCTTGTCAGAATTCCAGAGCTTGTGCATAGATAAATTATGTACTATGACAAATTAGTTAATGAACTATTGAAGGCGTGGCTAATAGGGTAATATATTTTTATTGTGAATTACAACAAAAATATAAATTTTAAATTAATAACACTTGCGTCATATATATGTCAATTGTATTATTTAGCACAGCGTTAATCAAATTAACTGTTTCTGACTTCACCTCTAGTGTCACGGTTACTTAAACAAATGAACTTCGGTGATGGCCTTAGACTGTACCCATTGATAACAAATAAACACATGTGACGTCATTTTGACGCCCATATATTTCTGATCCGTTTCGGTCCATAGAAAAAAAGCAACCCTTCACTGAACCCAAAATCAGGTAAAAAGTTAAAATATAATAGACTTACCGAATCGCAGCTTGTTCGCTATAAATGTGTTAACATTGCATGTTATGTTTCTGAATTCCAGTTCCACTGTAGTTCGTGGCAAGAGGGGCACCACATTGTTATTTCCCCCCAGTATAGTCAAATCTTCTGCACCAGGCGTCATCTTCGCTACACCACTAACAGAACGCGGAATCACTTTCACCGAAGCTTCGGTATTGTCCTCACTTTCTAAATGTTTCCGTCTCGCTCTCACTACCGAGTCTGTTTCGAAGGGGAACTCGGGCTAGGTTGTCGTTCCAAGTTTGAATTCGAATTGGGAATTATCCATTGGCACTTATCTGTGGAAGAGAGACAATGATATTTAGACCGAGTTACACAGCATAGCTATGATTCATGAACTAAGTACGTACATTATATGTTAATAATGTATTTTAATATGTTTGCAAATTCTATTATGTCTGTTTGTGATTGACACCCACTATGACAGTTAACATGAGTAATGCAGTAAACCAGGTAAAACGGAATAACTGTAAAAGTTAAGAGTTTTTACACAGATTTGTATTGTTTTTCGAGTCATGTCTTTTAGGGCAGGTTTTGACAGAATAATAGTAATTGTTTACGCAAAAAAATAAAAAAACCGTGGTCTTTATTGTTTGTCACTTTGACAGTAACGTGTAAACAAAATATTCCTTTTTTCTTGCAAGCAATTCTTTATGTTGTTCACCTTTTAGTAATTAATAGGATATACCATTTAACAGTGGCATGACAAGAAAAACATGTAGTTACAATGTACTACAAAAGGTACCAAAAAATATTTTGTAAGAAATATCAATCATTGCTCGGAAGTATACATTCATTAGCAGCTACTGAAAATTAAGTATTTTACCTTATTTTTATTCATGTCGATTGATTGATGAAATGATGACATACCTAGTGACGGAATTTAAACCACCCGTAGGCCTTTGATATGGCTTTACACACCATCGAGAACATCTCTCAGGTATGCTGTTTGCCTAACGACGTTTTCCTTCATATAACGGATATGCAAGCGATTATTCATTTCTAATACCTAGGCCCATGATTAAGAAAAGACACTGGCCTAGGGTTCGAACTTCGGACCTTTGATTTGCCAGTACAACGGTCATACAACTAGGCTAGCACTCTACTACTAGGTATACCTCATTGATAAGAAAGGATCTGATACATAGTACCTATGTATTCTACGTACTGTGTAGAATAGAAATGGATATAAGCTGACTTCGAGACTTCACGAACTTCACTCGTTACAACGTCAAAAATGCACGGTAATCATACAAAGAAGTGAATGGAAAATAATGATTAAGTTGTATGAAATTAATGTTTCTATAGAAATATCAGATTTTTTTAATTGTTATAATGTCAAATTCATATGGAACCATATTAAAATATTTTTTTACCTAACTGCAATTTTATGTAAGTATACTTTGCGAAACACATAACACTCTTTTTTTGGGCATTCGTCTAAAAATAATACAATATCTCGTTTTGCTGTTAGTGAGTACAAAATTAAGCTTATTTAAATTTAAATTGAAAAATGAACCTAGTTTCTTTTTTATTTCCATTAATGAATGATTTTGAATGATTAAATATAACATATTGATGAAATGTTTGTGGTGACCCTACGAAAATGTTCGCACCTGTAGACATAGCGTCATATCGATCTTCACATCTAACAGTTAGCAAAAAAATCGGCATATAAACGGTTCGAGAGATTCAAACGCAATTCATTTGCCTGCCGGAAATATTATATTATATCTAAGTTTTTGCACCTACAGCTAAATGCGAACAATAGTTCGATCAATAACTTCGCACGCCGTTTACCATGTGACTGTAGAAATTAAGCGGATGATATTGATTATATACCTACTTATTCAATGAAATATTATTGACCCTGTTATCATTAATATTATGTTTTAATATACTAATAACGTCAGTACTTGAATTTTTCCTTTGAATTATGATTTACGGCCTTCCACCGGCCTTCCCATTAACAATGGAATAATTTGTATTCATAGCTTATCAATATTTTGTTTTTTATTCTTTATCCTTCATATAAATATCGTACTATTATTTTAGGTTATGTTATCTATTTACACATGGCACTTCCGCATAAATGATTAGATATGTATTTGGTCATTATTAGAAATTGATAATTTCCATATTTACTTTAAAAATGAGGTTAAATGTATGTATCTATAGAATATATTTTAATTATGCATGTGCAGAAATTAAAATCATAATTGAGTTTACAGAGACTTTATTCTATGCATTTTAAATTAATTAAATCGGTAATTTTTTTGATGACCTATATACATAAATAACAAGGTATTTTGCTTAAGTTCCTTATTAAGTATTTATTTATAGCAGTCTGGTACATGCAATTAGTTTTATAATAAGTATATTCAATGTTTTTGTTATAATTATAACTGGAACATATTATACTTATCTATTATTAAAACAAAAACTATTGCCAAATATGAAGTGCAACGTAATATTTGGCAATAGTTTCATTAAGATTAAGTTGCTTACTTAAATAAGAATAAACTCAAACCGTTCTTCCTCAATCCAAATTTTTGCGTGCCCAACAGTGTCCACGATGTTAGAAAATAGAAGATTGAGTTGAAAAATATTTTTTGAACCCAGGTCAAGGAAGTTGCGACAACGTGCATTACTAATACAAGTAGATTACACTCCAAATGAACCAGAAATGTGTAAATAGTGTAGTTAAAATAGATAGTAGATATCTACCTACTTAATAATATTTTATATTCAACACAACATGTGTAAGCCGATACTGTAACATCTGTAGAATTCTGAAATGATCTCATGCGCAGTAGATTTATTGATGACACTACTATTCGACCACGACTAAGTCCGTGTGCACCAATGTATATATCACATTTACACTCAAGGGGGTGAAATTGACAAAATATTTTCTAAGGATCCAGTATATGCTAGCCTCGTTTACTATTCAAACTGCCTACTACGATAGGCCAGCTCAAGGTCAAACAGTTACCACGGACAGTGTGGCCCACTGTACCATAGGCATAAACAGAGTAGTATAAAAAAGATTTCAAGATCCTAGATCCGGTTGATCGTTACGTTTTACGTTCTTGTTTTATTAATATATACTAGTCGAAATTCGACCGCTTTTCTATTATGGTTGTGATTTATTACGTAAATTCCTTTGAAGGGTTTAATTTTTTAATTCAAATAGATACATTCACATAAGACTAGAATTAAATGGAGACAACAAATTATTTGTAATAATAATAAGTTCCAACAAGACGAAAATTGTTCATCTAATGGCAAATAGGTATTAGGATAAAATAAATACTTAGATTTTAAAATTAGGGTTTGAACGAATCCTTGTCTCTTTTTTTGACCCCCGAAAAGGAAGTTATCTATATAACACTGACATTGTATATTTATTCTTTCTCTATGTTACCTACCTGCCATTCTGCATTTAAACTTTAGCTATGCCAAATCTCACACTCCTCGGTGCGTGCAAAATGCTAACAAAGGGGTTCAAAGTTTTCTCTTAGATGTCCGTTACGCTCTGATTATATCTATATGTAAATATAATCAAAGCCATATAAAAGTACGTTTTTACGTTAAAATATATGTACGTATAGGAAAATAGAAAATTGTATATAGGTAGCTTAAATGAAGTACCGATGGCTTGTCGTGGCCATGATGTTATCAGTATGAAATGCTGTGTATCAATGAACGTTTTTATCGAAGTCAATTGGCAATAAAGACTCATGAACAAACAAATACATTGAAAAGTTTCCATAGCTCCGTACATATGTACCTATACCTCAGGAGAATATAGCTACAACGGTGCAATTATTATGCCGTAAAATTTAATGCCTGCAGCAAGAATTATTTTAGTATTGATAATATAATCGTAGTTTCCATTTTCATGTAGGTATGCCTATGTTTACATTAAATTATGAATTTAATAACATAACAACAACATAACATAGCATCACGCCTGTATGCAGAGGTGTACACAGTTGAACACCCACATATCACCAATGCTGTTATTAAGTCCCATGTAATAGGTGGTGAGCCTATTGCCATCAACCGGGCACAATTCCAAGCTCCGGGCTGCTACTGAGAATTTCCTAACAGAAAAACTCAATGACACTTTACCCGACCCGGTAATCGAACCCGAGACCCCCTGCTCAGCAGTCGCGCTTGGGGCCACTAGACCAACGAGGCAGTCAATAAATTTAATATACTATATATATTAAATAATATATTTATTATATATGAGCACGTGCTAAATTTTATAAATTTACTGTTTCGTTGTATTTTAAATATGGTAGGTATTAATCTAGAAGTCCTGCGGAGAGTAGTTTGAGAACGCGAACTTCTGAAAACCATCAAGACTAGGAAGCTTGTCTGTTTAGGCCATGTTATGAGGCACAAAAGATATACCCTTCCGCAATTAATAGTGATGCGAAAAGATGTTGGTAAAAGAAAGATCGGTCGCAAGAAGATGTCGTGAATGGATAACATCAAGAGCTGGACGGGAATGACGAGTAGTGGCAACTTGATTCAAGCCTGCACGTGGAAGCGAGAAATTCGCTGATCTGGTGGCCAACTTTCACTAATTGGAGAGGCACGGGAAGAAGAAGACCGTATTAATCTCGTGAAAGTATCTAATTTTATAAGATTTTAAGGGAAGTGATTGTGTAGAGATAATTCCTTACAGTAAAAGTTATAAAAGAAATACTGAAAACCACGATAGGAAAATCTACGTGAGTCATAGCTATAGGAAGTAAGACATTAGACACGTTCGAAAGGTGGTTAGTAGGCTAATGTTTGAATAAGTAAGTTGAAAGTATAATCACTATTCAGTAATCTGTGATATTATCATTAAAATAATATACATAAGGAAATAAAAAAACAAGTACCAAAGCAAATGTTTACTTACATGCAATGTATTTTTTATAAGAAGTCCACGTAGGTATGTATAAATTTATTTTATTGCATACGCACCTGTTTTTGCAGACGATTACAAAACACTTGAGCCAAAACTGAAGTGTTCCTACGAAACGATAAACATTTGATGGCAATTGAAACGCTTACTAATCAACCAACCACACATTCAATCAACAACATTACATGGTTTGATTATCATAATACGAAGTATTTTAGGCCTTACATGTAAGGAAATAATGCTTTTATTTCTTTGAACATATGTGCCATATGGTTTCACATTGGTATTTGAAACTGCATGAGGCACTTATCGGCCCCCATACGCGTGCGTGTTTTATTGAAATACTAGCTGCGCCTCGCGGTACTACACAATGACGAAATTTCCCTATAACTGCAGGAACTCTCTGATTTCCCTGCATACAATTACTCTGTCCTATTCCAGGAATTATAAAAAAATTGTCTTTATTAATTAATTATTAATAAAGACAAAATTTTAACAAAATATGTTCAGTAGTTTTTCGTGATATTGTAACAAACATTTTAACAATAAAAAAAATATTAGTAGCATTCATTAGTAGAATATATAAAGGGAGATTTATATATCCATGTATAGAGAAACAGACACTTAAGTATAGTCTATTCTAATGCTGAATTAATGACGGGGACACTTCTAGGATGAAAGATCTTTAGATAAAGAATACTGTTTAACTTTATGTATTTGCCATATTTTTGTAACAATGAAATAAAATGCCACCACATTTTTTTTTTTGTATAGCATCTCGCAGGTTAATCTAGGAGGTTGTCGACTGCTTTACCGGGCTTTCCTGTGGTTGCCTTAATAATTTTAAGGCCTCCAGCCAGAACTTATAAACTAAACGACAACACGCTAAGGGCACCCCCTGCGGGGTACGAGCCTCGGCTTAGGGTGTCGCTGGTGGGAGGACAGCAAGAGACTGGCTGGATCGGATTCAAATCATCATTATTATTTCGGGTCGAATTAACAGCTACAGGCTGAGCGGCGCGGGCTGGCATGAGCAAGGGTCGGAGTGGACAATTACGGAGACGTCGCGACGGGCCTCGACGGCGAGGCCAAAATGACGGCGGTCTGTTTTTGTATACTGTGTTGATGGCCCTAATACTTTCTTGTAAGAGAGTTATAGCGTCGTCGGGATACAAGAGTGAATGCCTAGGTCGGCGAATTCTATTGATCAGTGAGGTGGTGTACCGGGCGGCTGCCACGACAAGAGGGTTGGGGTGCTTTTCAGCAGAGTCCAAATAACGCTTAGAGATGCATTTAATTAACTGTTGGATAGTAGGGATTTTGAGGTCAAGGTGGAGGTTTTCATTGCGAATATAGAAGGGGGCTCCCGTGGCCTTTTCGCAAGCAAAGGTTTTGAAGGGTCTGCATCCTATGGAAACGGTATGATTTTGCATGAAAGAACACGACGCGGGCGTAAGTCATGTTGGGGCGTATGCACGTGGTATAAATATGCAATTTGCACTTGAGGGACAATTTGCTGCGTGCGTTCAGGATAAAATGAACCCTACCGAGAGCAAAGGCCGCGCGCGACCGTACGGTCCTTGCACACCGAAAGTTAGATGTTTATCAAGGATGACACCTAGATATTTGGTTTGCTTCTCCCAAGGGATCGGCTTGCTGAACATGGTGATTGGTCTGGGGTCAGGGGGCTTGATTCTACGCCGTTTCGATAAGAGAACGGCTTGACTTTTATCGGGGTTGATTTCTATTCTCCATTTCCTGGACCAAGCGCCTAGTGCGTTGGCAGCGGATTGGAGGGAGATAAATGACCAGAGAGGTAAATGGCCGTGTCGCGGGCGAAGAGAGCTCACTGGGCCTTGTTGTCTTTAGGAATGTCACTAGTGAATAGCGTGAAGATGAGAGGGGAGAGCACGGAGCCCTGAAGCACTCCTGCACGAATAGGATGGGGATGCCACCACAATATTTATTCTAACTATGATATTATATAAAACTTTTGCATGCTGTTTGGATGTACCGCCACTATTTGAATGGATAGACTATAATTATTAAAATATTGTGGTTACTACCTACTTGTTAAGCTGATATAATGTTTGATTTTGTGGTTAAACTTGTGAAACAATGTGTTGAAAATCCATTTTTTTTACTTTTGATTATTTATTTCCTTTACGAATTCTTACTAGTAGATTTTTTTAAGCTTACATAGAAACTCGTACTATTACAAAACAATATCTTATCAACGAAATCGAATGAAAACAAAACGTGACTATTTTCGTAACCGATAAGTAGGTATATATTTCGTTTGTTAATCAATTGAAGTAATACGGCAATGAGTGAATAAAACAAATATCAATGTAATCTACTGCGACATTGGATAGATTAATACGTAGGTATGTAAGTAGTAACAATACAGTAGGTTACTCTTGAAAAAAAATCCGCTCGATTGACATTGGAAATATATCAGTTCGTACTTTTAAATACCAAAATGTCTAAAAATTTATAGAATCGGGATACTATTAATGCAACATGCTTTAAAATCGAGGCAACTGTAATGTAGGTAATTTTACTACGCATTGTTTTAAGGCGTCAACTTAATATTGAAGTTGGATTGGGATTAGTATTAATTTCAAGAGTAATCCCACACTTCGGCTAACATTTTCATAAGTATGGTTTATTAGGAAATAATATAATATGCGTAATAGGATCTTATTTATTTATAAATTTATTATCAGCGTGTACCTTTCCTAGTGTTGGATAATGATAAGGTCTTCTTATGAAACGGCCAGCAACATACATGAAGTTATCATTACAAATTACATTCCAAACAGTTTCCGAAATTGTTAATAAGCAAAACATAAAATTGCAATAGATGCTAGAAAGTAACAAATAAGTACAGCTGTAGAAAGGTATTAACCTATATCTCTCTACGAATAAGTTACAAATGGCGAAATATCAAACGCTAAATAATCAATTGTAAGTAGTGTTTAAACGTCGTGCTGTCACTGTTTGCATTAAAGTGACACGAAGGGAGAGAGAATAACGGTATTTGAAGGCTATTTATTATTGAGTACCGTTTGTGACGTTGAGTATTTAACTGTGGGCATAGTTTTATTTTCCATAATAAAGCAATATTTATACAATGCAGGGAGTGCAATCATGAAATTAACCATTTTTGTAGAATGCGGCGTTTGTTCCCGATTTCCAACTTTCCTAGTGAGCGGTCATATTGATCGTATAAACGTACTTAGTATTGATTTATATGCGGCCCTGCGGACTCTTGGAAGGTCGAGGTCGACACTCCACAACATGCGCCCAGATTGTAAAGATCGATATTCTTAAACCTTCGATCACTAATACAATAGTGATCGAAGTCTAATACATAGTTGGATGCACAGAAATATATCCTGATATATGTCTGTATGTGTATTCTAACAAATACCTACATAGTTTAGTTTCCTTTTTTAAAGAAATTGGTGATCTTATATATACTTAGTGTAATACCTACATATCTTTAAATAATTGAAAATAGATTTTTTGAAATCTACAATAGAGCTCCAATATTTCAATTTACTAAAACATTAATATATTAATGATGAGACGGTGTAATATACTTATATATTTAAGTCATTGGTCTCTGCCTCGTTGGGCTAGTGTTCCCAAGCGCGAATGCTCAGCACGAGGTCTCGGGTTCGATTCACGGGTCGGGTTATTGAGTTTTTCTGCTGGTAAATTCTTGGTAGCAGCTCGGAGTTGGGATTGTGCCCGGTAGATGGCAATAGGCTCACCACCTACATGGGACTCAATAACAGCGGTTGTGAAATGTGGGTGTGCGTTCATCGATGTACACCTCTGCCTATCCCTTCGAGGAATTCAGGCATGATGTATGTATTGAGTGGCATGAACTATACACGAACATGCGATTACAGCAATTGCGAGTGGTTTGCTGTAATTCATTGAAGAGTTCCATTATCTATCTTCGAAGGTATTCATGAAATCTTCACCAAATTTAAGTGCGACTACCTCGAGGAACTACCCTTTCAAATAAAAAAAGATTCAATGAAATCGGTTTACAACTGGCGAAGATACCGATGTTACATACAAAAAAAAAGTGACGAATAGAGACCCTCCTTTTTGAAGTCGGTTAAAAATAAAATAAGTGTCCGTTTGTAATGTCCAAATAATAGTACGTTTTAAGCTCACACAGTTATTTGCACGATACCTATGCCAAATAAAATTTTGTCTGTCTGTCTATTCTTCGAAACGGCTGGACCGATTCTGATAAGATTTTACTGGCAGGTAGCTGATTATATCAGGAGTAACTTAGGCTATTATAATATATTTATACGCGTATTATAAAAGTAACTTTTGATCTAAGTTGCCAATGTATATTTCAGACTATTTGATCTAAAAATAAAACTAGTTAAGAGTTTTGTAATCGAGTTTCATTTACATTCTTGAAGTTTTGGGAATAAAATATCACTTTCCCTGTTATTTTGTTTTGGCACACGATCATATTTATCAGCGCCGGTACAAACAGAAAGTATCAATAATGACGTAATACGAGTTACGTAAATATGTTTATTGGGTTAAAGGCGGTGGTCGATAACATGGCGGCAGTCTGTTTCGTGTTCTGAGTTCTGACTATGTGGCAGTCCTTATAGTACCTACATACTAGGGTGGAAAACTATTTCACGTTACAGTACGTCGAGTGTTTTATTCATAATCTTGACCGTGTCCTGAAGAAGAAATACACTGGACAGTTCAAGTTGATTTTTAAAGAGATATCTACTAAACATTAACGTAATGACTCCTCAAAATACTGCAATATATAGCACAGATAAATCATTCAAACGCATTATTGCATGCGTAGCGAACTCTAAAGTTTTCATTTTTTGTGCAAACATGATATGCAGTCGTGAGCAGGATTTGAACCTGTGCCTACCGAATAAATAACTGCAATATATATTTTTAATTTTAAATCCCATATACCTACTATTAAATGAACCTTTAAAATGCTGTTTCTCTATATAGTACTCCAACGATGGCCTACCAATTACAGATAACCCTAATTTTGCTCACTGTACTTTTCGAAAATCAGACTGTTTGCAAAATATAAATACAACAGAAGACATCAAGAGCTGGTTAGAATTTTACCAGCAAAATTACTAAGATGCATATTCGTACGCATCACGAGTCTAGTCTAAGCATAATAAATAAAAATAAAAAATGATTGTTGTGACAGGTGAAGGGATAAATAAAAAAGGCAATATAAATAAAATATTATGTTATGACTACGTAATATTAAGTTATGAAACACTATACGTAATGATGATATATTTTACATGAAACAAAAACAATTAGGTACATGGATTGTATTCAAATATCAGAATAATGATTAACAGTTAATTGTTAAACATACCTAAATGGAAAAAGCCTTTACAAATAGAAAAATATAACATGTTCTTTCGCAATATTAGTCTCGAGTATATCATGTATTGATATTAAGGAAGAAAGTAAATCATTGCTTAAATAAAATTGACCAAATTGCTCAGTCTAATTAATCAAGACACCTGCAATTCTTACTTCAATGTGCTTAAATGTTTCAACAAACTATAACTATTAGAGTTATATTAGTATGGTTACTTCATTTGAATGCCTACGGAAAGAAAGAAAGAGTTCTAAACCCTATGTAGGTACTAATTAGCGAAAATTGCTGTACGTCTTCAAAGTTAATACCATTGAATTGTGAATTACATTTAAAATGTCAGGTGATCAAGCTGAATAACATTTGAATAATTAATTTTGGATGAATGACTTAAAAGTAAAACCTATTCAACTAAACGTTTGAATAAAAGGAAATAAGTAAAGAAAAATTAGTTCAATGTCCACAATGCCTATTGACACGGCCATTCCTCGAAATAGCGTAGACATTGAGTTAAAATAGTAAACTAAATTGCGACGTCTTTTATGTCAATATTTGGTTCAATACGACGTTGTCTATTTGACTACACTCGACATTCTACATTAGGTACGCTAAGTAATTTTGATTAATGAATGTTCGTCTCAGTAGTCTCATCTTTCAGTTCCATTAGTTTGTTGTTCATATAAAGTAAATAATTAAAGTTATTATGTAATAGAACAAGATATATAACTCTAAACATCATTCTTTCAGCTTAATTAGGTAGTTATAAACACAATGATAAAGCCGAATCATTATTTTGTCACGTTGTTTGTATTATGGACTATAACCTGAAGTAATTGTTAAAACATTTATTATAACGCATTTGTATTTTAATTATTTTCAAACAGTTTATGTTGCAATAAGTATTACGAGTACGATGATTGGAAAAGTAACAATACCTTTGTATATTTTGCATTTTAAATACGAATACACAACATTACACTGCAAAACAATATTAATTTGATGGTATTAAAAGAGAAAAAGAATTATAGCTATTTCGACATCTTGTAAAGTGCTTATTACGTTCGTTAGGTAATTCAAAATAAATAAAGTCCATATTTTGCATAATGTGCGAGAGAACCAACGAAATGTTGACATTACCCAGTTATTACAGACTTTGCGCGTTTCAGTGTAATAACCTCAATTTCTTGAATGACTTGCCATTATTTTAGGTAAAAGTAGAATTATAAAATCACCCAATTTGTATTTCATTTCGAAAGTACCTAAATTAAATTAATAAAGCAGCTCATTAATATTGATAATGCAGTTGAATTGGTCAACTCTTCGAATGGAAGCAGTCAAAATTATACTTCATAACAAAAAAAAACTATTGTGTCTGCTAATTAGCGAGCCAACAGATTGTATACAATACGTACGTTTACTGCAAACAGAATCAATATCATCAATGTGACTCTTTCAATAAGATTATAATGTACTTTTTTAGTTAATACAGATTAATTACAATCTCACGGTAAACAAAAGCGTCGTGAAGACTTGATAATATGAATTTCTTCAACACGGTGACGCTGCTGTGAGTAAGACTTAAGATCAAAGCCCGTTTGTATATGACCCTTTCGGCTCAGCAACGTACCCACGTTGTAACAATAAAAATCTATTGTGTCTGCTAATGAGCCAGGCAACAGCATGAAAGAAAGAATATGTAATTTTTACTTGAGTTATAAAAAATGTAATGCACTGCAATACGTTTTCCAGCCTGATGTAATTTTGTCACGTAGGTACAAGCAATGATCTCAAAGTATAGTAAAAACACAAGTTGGATTATGAGTAGAGCAAGTGGCTTCCAGTGTGAAAGTCAATTACTTTACGAAAACTCAACATCAAAATTCAGGCCATTTTCTGGTCATTGCGATAGCGGAGAAAGTTGAACGTTTCGATACACTGGATGAACAGTAACCGTTTTATTATATTTTGTGTAGGTATTTTGTTTTTCATTTTTTGTGGGTACATGATGAATTTTATCTGTATTTAGTATTGTTTTCTTTTTTACCTTCGAATGTGGGTTACGAATTTTTTACTGTAAACATAAATGAAAGTAGGTGCGTAACACCATCGTTGTATAATTGTTAATGGTAGCACAAATATTACACTCCAAAAGTGACTCACCAAATATACAACTTCTCTATAAATAACTAAATTAAACGTATGAAACTAATGACTGAAAAATATTTCTTACATGAAATCACTGTCTAAACTGTGTGTTTTAAGTCTTCCGAGTGATAAGAATATTTTTATTGAGAACTCCGCGATATTTTTCACGTCGCGATTTGAATTTGAACGCACGACGAACACGCGACTGTGCTGCGTACGTTACGGCTGACGACTGATAAATGATAGTAGTACGAAGTGTTCGAAGCTGATACATTTGTTGGCTCACACTCATTTGTTTTTGTGTGGATTGTTACGGTGTTTTCCCTTCTGAGGTTTTAAAATCTCTAGGGGCATCGACATCACTCGTTAGTTTTTAGGTCGATAGGTACCTGCTTCTTAGGTGTGCTGTTATGTTTTCTGAACATTTATATATTTTAATAACATTACTTTTGTTTTTTTGGTTGTTTTTGTAAGTTAGCGATTTATAATAAATATTTTAAAACAATATTTTGATGATACAAACACTGTTTTGTAAGAATAAGTTCCTGCAAAGCACATCTTAACTTTTAAATTATTTATTATGAATTTTAACTTCGATACATTACGAATTCCGCAATGATTCAATTAAAACAAAATTAAATCACGGTATATTTTTTGGACCAAAGGAATATGGCCAATTGTTGTTTTCTCATGGTATTTATTTGATTACTGCTTCTTTATTTATTTTCATTACATTTGTTTTTTTTTGTATCTATTAAAGTTTAAAATATTATCACAATTTGCCCTATGTTGTCACACAAAAACTTGTCTATGACAACCAACCACAAAGAAAATTCAGTTACACAATCTTTCCCCATAATTTAGATTCTATGACCCAAATTATATGTTCATGTCGCAATAGTAGAGTACCAATAAAAAGTCTGGGACAGGCGCCGAGGTTTCATTCTCAGACTAGTTAGAACACCCATCGTATTTGGAACTTCGGGTGAAACATCTTAACATATGTATACATCATAACCTATTGTTAACACAGACATACTACGTATTATACTAAAATCTGTCAGGCAAAAGTAGAGGCTGGTCAGCTGAGAAGTTACAGATAATTAAAATATGTAGGTATTTCAACTATCTGTGCATTATTATCTGTATATTGTATTAATTAAAAACACGTAGGTAAATGACTTATTATTAAATGATAATAGAAAAACATAATTCAATATGCACTATCTTTACGAAAAACATTTATTCGGTACACAGGTGACTAAATAGATCTAATAAAATTTATTAAAAAACTAACCTCTCAACCTCATGTATTTTGAATAGTACTAATTTTGATCTACAGCTTTTTCTACATCGTTCGCATTAGATAAATTAAAACCAAATTAAATAAAAAGAAGTCCCGCAATAAAAGCTATTGCTTACAAGTTTATACCATCGTCTTCTAACGATTCGTTCTAAACTATAATAACGCTTACAGATAAAGTTTCTAAACGCATTAATGTATGCGTAGGCCACTCCTAAAGTTATTCGTGGAACGAAATGTACGCGATCTCGCGGATAAATAGATCACGCGCTCTGGCGCGTTTGAAATAGTTATCCGGGAGACGCAAGTTCAAATACTGCTCAAGACCGTATTTTTTTTTCCACAAAAATGTACTAGTTTTAATAACGCTCCATAGATAACTAAGCATTATTACAGGAAATAAAGAATCTACATAATATGTCCTCCGAGAACAATACCTTGCTCTGAGCCAAATGTTGAAATCGGTAACTCACAAGCAGAGACGATTTCGATAATATTGTAATTAGGTGTAAGTAGGCATTAATAAAAGGTCAGATTGCAAATATTCCATGGGGGATGGTACTGAAATTTTTCTATAATCGTTAGATTTCTTTTATCTTAATTTCAAATTAATGTTTTCGCTTTATTACAATAAGCTGCCTAGTCTTTCCCCAACTACTTGGGGTCAGGTTCCAGTCTAACCGGATGCAGCTTAATATCTGTATTTCACATGGAGCACGTGCCTATTTGACCTCGTCAGCCCAGTTACCGGGTAACACGATATCTCGTGATACGGCTGGTTGCCTCTGACTTCCCGTAACGGCCGTCGGTGATATTTATTTGACGACCGGGACCGACGGTTTAATGTGCCCTCAGATACACGGAGGGGTCTCGATATGAAAAGATGGTCACCAACCACAGAACGATCGCGGCAAGCGCTGCTTAACCTTCGTCGATCGATCTGTGCGGTTGTTACTTGGCTTTTTTAACAATAATAAATATTAGTAAAAAAATTTAGCGTTTTAGCTAAGTTGATGATATTCAGAAAGTAACGATTTGTCGTACATTGTAAGTTTTGGAAGTGATTAAGTAGATGAACTAGAAGACCTATGAAGTTATTTGTGCACAATAACTGTGTATTAATCGAAATAGAATAGGTACCTACATTTTGTATTATACTTACCATTATAATAATAACGGTTAACGTAGGTAAGTAGGTATTTTTAGAATGTTGGATTAAGTATAAAATTTCAATAATTAACTTATCAATTCCAATCGTGTTTATGGGTTGTGACAAAATCAGATATTAATTAATTCTGATCAGATGATAAAATGGCGCTTATTGTTTAGGTATACCTACTAACTTGCCTATAGCAGTATGCATACCACGTAGTGTGTATGACGTCTTCATTCACATACAGGGTTTTTCGATCTTAAGGATTACGCCATTTTAGACACCTTCCTTCCTTGGAGACAGGGACGTACTCATCTGCATATTCGGCTACATGCTATTATTATTTATGAGATTTAATAGCTTCAATTTCCTTACCTGTAACATAAATCATGTCTTACTATCTGATACTCATTTCAATTTGGAAAACCCTGTTACGGAAGCCGTGCTTCTATCATTTGCTTTTTACTATTTAAATATTTTTTAGGTACCTACGGAAATTGGAATTAGAATTGGCCTTTCTATATTTGACAATTTAAAAGCCAAAAGTTTTCCTTTAACATAGCTATAGTATATTATTTTATGTTCCCCATTAAAATAATTAGTACCGTGTAGGTTTTATTTTACTTCTATCAAGAAACATGATGGAGCCGAGGATGCTAATTATGCTTTAACGACATTAAAATTATTGGTGGTTTGCATGTAATGCTATAAAATATTGTGTTAATATGTGAAATCATTGATACGTCTCGTAAAGATCATCCATTTAAACAGAGTTAAGGTTGCTCTTTCCTAAATTCTAGGAAGTGCATGTTCGAATAAAATGTATCGCTTACTTTATTAATAAGGCCCTTTTAGGGGATCAATATGCAAGTGATAAAGAATAGAATTGCGAAATATGCGTATAATTGGAACTGTTATGGTAGTTACAAGTATTTTAGCCCGCTTCATTTTTATTTCTTAGTATAATTAATTGTATTGACATTGAATTGACATTCAAGAAGTGCTTCTAAAATATATTATTTTACACGACTGCTCAAAAAAGCAGTAATGCTTTTATATCTTATTCCTATGCAGGTTATAACAATCATCGTTTTACGAGAATCTTCGTTGAATTTGCTTGTGACGAGTAAGTAATTTACTGCGAGAGAAAGTGAAAGTATGCACGATGTAAACACGCCATGTAAGGTAAAAGCAAGTAATATGTAGATATACGGCTTGTGATATCGAATAAAAATAACTTTTATCACGAATATCTGGCGATGTCACCATTAATTGATTTTTATTTTATTTTTTATGTGGAGAAATGCCCTCGCATACCGCTATGACACGGGGGGACAGAGCGGTTATGTGGGCTTCGAACCCACTAAAACTCCACAGTATACTTCCCCTGCTGCTTGAGGGTGGGACGCGGGAACCCGACCGTGAACCCGCCCGCAGCGGTCCGTTGCCGGACTCCCTCTCACGGGGTTGGGTATCACCTCGGAGATCATATGCTATGGGTGCCAGACGACCCCGTGTCCGGACGCCCAAGGCCCCTGCGATGGATCAGGTCTGTGGCCCCGCTTACTGCCACTACGGCTGCAGAGGATAGGGAGAGCGGTACCTCGTTATACCGACACTCTTCCTCCCCTGCGGCCCCACCGCGGCCGCCATCTAACGGTGGCGGCCCCGTCAAGGCCGCGGAAGGTAGGGAGAGCGGCGCATCGACATACCGGCAACACTCCTCTACCACCGCGGCCCCCATCTCCCAGCTGCGGTGCTGCCCATATGACACAGCAGCCCACCTTAGTTGCAGCACCCCCCATAAGGCCCGCAACCTACAAACGTTAGTTGTCTACAAATCATACATGACTTTGTCTACAAATCTAAAAGTGTCTACAGCTACCATAGAATTATCGTACATGGAGCAAAATTAATCGTATTAAATGTGATATCAATGTTTATGCGTATGCTAAAATTAATTACATGGAGCAAAATGAACGTACTTTTCAAAATAATCACTATAATTAATTAATATATAGCATAATGAAAATTCTTGTTGTACGGTTTACAACCGCACATTACTCGCGTCAGCACTTTGTTAATTTTGCATATTTGTATGTATGTCAGTTCACGTAATAGCAAGTTCGCGTGTACTCGTTTAGCAAGTAATTTTATTTCAATTATTGTGACAAGACAATAAACGGAATAAATCTTATCAAGTGTATCATTTAGATCAAGACAAGATTGTACAGTTTACCAAGAGACTGTACATCTTTATGGTCCTTCGAGATTATTGATTCAGAAAGCGGATACTCTCACAAACCACAAAAGGAGTGTATTGACGCTGACCAGCAACCGTCTGCGACCCGCACGGTGAGCAAGAAAATCAAAGATTATCAAGTTATCAAGCCATTACTTCAGCAAGAAGTAGACAGCAAGGGATATCAAGTTCCGTGGAAATCAAGTCCTGTTTGTGGAAGGTTGTTTTTACTAACAAGTCCACATTCACAGCAAGTTTGTGCACACAGGAAATAAGAAAGGTACCTACCAATTATTTTATATCAAGCAAGCAAGATATCAGGACGTGACGACGTCTAACTCTTTACCAGAAGCTTAACAAAAAGTGGAATTAGTTATCTATTATCAAGTTCTAACCAATAAGTCAAGCTATGTCAATCATGGATGTAAACGACTTACTCTATCAGCAAATGAAAATAGCTGAAGAAATCAAGAAACTATTGATCAACTTCAAGAAAGATGGTCGACTCCGTAAAACTCCAGAGTACATTCAAAGACGTCTGGATACGTTAGATAATCTCTGGACGGAATACAGGAAAAATCATGACAAGCTTGAAAACCATTTGCCTCCGGAAGATGATTATTTTAACCAAAATTACTACGAGCGAACAAGGCAAGAATATACGACTGTGTACGAATATATTGAGAAAACAAGACTCTCTATCGTGGCGGAACAACCTAGAGACGTTCTGCCGGGCCCATCTGAAGATATCAAGAGGTGGGCTGAACAAGTGATTGAGGATACGTCAGAAACACGAGAGGTTTCCCCGCAGAAGAAAGAAAACACTTTACAAGAAAATAATCTGCTATCAAGTGTGCAAGGTAGTGTCGGCAAACAGAACGTAAGCTCCTTTGAACAAAGTAAAGTGGCTGAAAAACTGAAAAAGCAGTTAAGCAACTTCAAAGCGTTTGCAAGAACCGTCTCCAACCTAAATGTAGAAGCTATGCAAGAGAAATGGGAGTTTGAAGATTCTCTGAAGGCTCTTGCAGCGCGTTGGCAAGCGATAGACACCCTTCATTGGGAACTAGACAGTGAACTTGAAGGATGTAACGAGCAGTATGAATCAAGATTCACTGAGCATGAGATAAAGTATCTTGAGATCAAGAGATCTATAAACAGCAAGATGTGGTCAGTTTCTCATCGTGAAAAATCCACTCCTAAACTCGACATACCCGTGTTCAATGGTAACTACCAACAGTGGACGTCATTTAAGGATTTATTTACTGAAGCTATCCACAGTAACCCAACATTATCAAATGCGCAGAAGATGCAATTCCTTAAGAGCAAGCTAAAGGGAGAGCCTGAGCGTTTGATTCAGCATCTACAAATCAGTTCTGAAAATTATGTGGACAGCTGGGATATATTGAATCATCGTTATAACAACAAGAAGATGATATTCAATCACCATATGGACACACTGATGAACGTCACAGCTATGCAACAAGCGCATGTGAACAACATCAAGCGATTACATGACGTCACAACAGAATGTCTTAACGCAATCAAGAACTTGGGCATAGACACGAGTACCTGGGATCCAATTTTGGTGTATATTTTGGTACAAAAATTGGACGCGGAAACCTACCATGATTATCAAGCGTGGCTGAAACAACCAAGGGAATTGCCTACACTCAAAGAATTCCTAAAATATCTGGAGCTGAAATTTACTACGTTGGAATCGGGCCGTCGTAAACAAGAAAATTATCATCATAAAAGGTCCATGCCATCAAACAACAAACAAGAAAATTTCAAGTATTTTTCAAGCAACAAGGCAACTACAAAATCAAGTAATTCAAGATATAACAAAATAAAATGCCCAATTTGTAATAGTGAAGAACATGGAATTTATTACTGCAAACAGTTCTCGGAAATGTCACCGACCCAGAAACGACAAACTATTGCAAAACTCAACTTTTGTTATAATTGCCTATATAACCATAATGGAAAATCATGCACATCAAGCAAAAGATGCCGCGAGTGCAATGGATTTCATAACACTATAATGCATGCAGCGTGTTCGAAAAATAATACGACACATACAGATATGACGTCAAAACATATGGTCAATCCTGTGGAAACGACTCAAAAGAGTGAACGAGCGAGTGGTTCATCACATGTAGCACAACAACATGATGCTCCAGAAATTCTTTTGGCTACAGCTTTGATAAAGGTACAAGGAGCAGATGGGGAATTTCAAATAATGCGGGCTCTCGTGGATCAAGGCTCACAAGTGTCTCTGATCACTGCAAATGCCGCACAGCTCCTGGGTGTCCCCCGACAAAAGTGTAGAGGCATTATTACAGGAGTTGGCACCAAGGACAACACCTGTAGTGGGATGATAAATATAATTTGCTGTTCCTACACTGAAAACTTCATGTTCAATACAGATGCCTACATAATGAAAAGTTTGACAAGAAACTTACCCAATGAGTCATTCAGAAAACCATCGTGGGAATTCCTAAGAAAAATACGTCTTGCTGACCCAGACTTTCACATTAGCAAGTCAATTGATATCCTTTTAGGAGCCGATATTTATGCAAATATAATCATGGACGGTGTCTACAAGGTTGATAACACAACACCAGTTGCGCAACAAACGCGACTAGGGTGGATTTTGTGTGGAAAAATCAAGACTCTTCAATGTAACATTATTATAAACAACATTGAAGAAATACATCGATTTTGGGAAATCGAGGATATCTCTGAAAATACAGCTCATTCGACCGAAGAAACCATATGCTTGGATTTTTACAAGTCAACCACAACAAGGTTAAATGACGGAAGATACCAAGTCAGACTGCCCCTAAAGGAAAACATTGAAGAATTAGGACAGTCAAAACAGAAAGCTATCGCCCAATTTAGACAATTGGAAAGAAAATTTCTTAACAAGAAAAACATAGAAAAGGAATACAAACTATTTATACAACAATATCAAGAATTGCGTCATATGAAACTCGCAGACAACGGTAACACGAAACTACAGTATTATTTGCCGCATCATTGCGTGCTACGGGAACACTCTACAACAACTTCACTTCGTGTAGTATTCAATGCATCGGAAAGAACTTCTAGTGGGACAAGCCTCAATGACTGCATGTTTAAAGGTCCTAACTTACAAAAAGACCTTATGATGCTGATTCTGAGCTGGAGGCAGTACAAGGTTGCCTTCACCGCTGACATTGAAAAGATGTTTAGGCAAATTTGGGTGCATGAAGAGGATCAAGCCCTTCAAAAAATAATATGGAGAGATCACCCTACCGACATATTGCGAGAATATAAACTGACCACTGTTACATACGGCACCAAGGCCGCACCATTCCTCGCAATGATGACGCTTCGTCAACTAGCAAGTGACGAGAAAGAAAAGTTCCCGGAAGCAGCGCATGTGGTAGAAAATTGCTTTTACATGGATGATCTGCTACATGGGGCCCATACTCTTGAGTCCAGCTTAAAACTAAAACAAGAACTTATCCATCTTATGAACTCAGGAGGCTTTAATCTGAGGAAATGGAGTTCAAATTTTCAAGAGCTTGTACAAGACCCAAATAATCAAGATCAAGATAACTACAGTTTTAAAGCCACTCAGTCAACTAAAACTCTCGGTCTGAATTGGAACCCGAGTCAAGATGTTTTTGTTTTCGAATCGAAGTTCAAGGAAAACAAGGTTAGAGAGAATACAAAGAGGTCCCTACTCTCTGAAATTTCTAAGTTGTTCGATCCTTTGGGATGGCTGACCCCACTCTCAACCAAATTGAAACTCCTTTTTCAACGAGTATGGTCATCAAAACTGGCATGGGATGACAAGCTCCCGGAAGATATCAGTTTAGAATGGCAGAAAATCAAGGAAGATATCGAACAAATTAATTGTTTACAAATACCTCGATGGCTGGGTACGGACGTGATGAGTCAGCTCGAGTTACACGGATTTTGCGATGCGTCGCAAAAAGCATACGCGTGTGTAGTTTACAGCAAAATAATAAAAGCAGGTCAAGCCGAAATAAAATTAATTGCCGGAAAATCAAGATTGGTCCCGTGCAATAAAGAAGTTTCGTTACCAAGGTTGGAGCTCAGTGGAGCTCTCCTGCTATCTAAACTTATGGAAAAAATTCAACAAGCAGTAACATCAAACCATGACCTCAAGGTCTACGGTTGGATAGATTCTATGGCCGTGTTGGGGTGGCTACAAGGAAATCCCAATCGCTGGAAGCCTTTCGTTTCTAATAGAGTCAGCATAATCACCAAAATTATGCCACCGGACTGCTGGAGATATGTAAAGTCGGCCGAGAACCCCGCTGACTGTGCGAGCAGAGGATTGACAGCAAGCCAATTACATCAACATCCATTATGGTGGCAAGGGCCAAAATGGCTACCTACATACGAGAACTATCAAATTCTTCCTGTATATACAACAAACGAAGAAGTCAAATCATCTATTAATCAAGTAAATATCGTTATAAAGAATAATAGTATGATTCAAGAGCTATTAAGCAAATACAGTTCGTTTACAAAACTTGTACGCGTACTAGCATGGATGCGCCGATTTGTAACGAAGAAACAAGCTAGAGTTAGAACGCCATGGTTGTCTCTATCTGAATTAAGCGAAGCAAAGAAATTAATAATAAAACAAGTTCAAGGAGAAGTATTTGAGGACGAGGTGCAAAGTCTATTAAACAAGAAACATATATCATCGAAAAGCAAGATAGTAAAGTTGAATCCTTTCTTAGACCAAGATGGTATTCTCCGTGTTGGCGGGAGGCTGCATAACGCTCACATTGACCCTGAAAGAAAACATCCAATTATTATTCCTCAAAATCATCGCCTTACAGAGTTAATAATAAACCACTCACACAAACTTACCTATCACGGCGGGGCTCGGGTTACATTAGCGTTTACTCGACAAAAATATTGGATATTGAGCGGCAGCCGAACAACGAAAAAATACATACATAAATGCGTGACCTGTAAAAAGCAGAAGCCAATTATGCAAGAACAAATAATGGGAGACTTACCTGCAGCAAGAGTGAATCCCTCGCGCCCTTTCAAGCATATTGGCGTAGATTTTACGGGACACGTATTTGTGAAGTCCAACAAGGGACGTGGGATCAAAACCACGAAAGGTTATGTAGCGGTCTTTGTATGCATGGTAACAAAGGCTGTCCACTTGGAGTTGGTCTCAGACTTGTCAACTTCTTCATTCATAGCGGCATTACGCAGGATGTCCGCACGAAGAGGAACACCAAGTGACATTTACTGTGACAATGGGACAAATTTTGTTGGGACCAGTCGAGTACTACAACAAGAGTATAGCAACATAATGGAAGTTTTTAACGAGGAACTTTATCAAGAGTTAGCTGATATGGAAATCAAGTTCCATTTCAATGCACCTTCATGGCCATCAGCAGGAGGACTCTGGGAAGCCGCAGTGAAAAGCTGCAAATTTCACCTGAGGAGAGTCATAGGAGAACAAAAACTCACCTTTGAAGAGTATTCCACGTTGCTCACGCAAATAGAGGCGTGCCTTAATTCAAGGCCACTGTGTGCCATGACAGAAGACCCAGATGATCTCGACTATTTAACACCATCGCATTTCCTAGCAAGCGGTCCAGTTTTAACGTTGGTTGAGACCGAACGAGATCTTAGAACACGTTGGCAACTCGTTCAAAAAATAACGCAAGATATTTGGAAACGTTGGAGCGCCGAGTACTTATCTCAATTGACATCAAGGTCAAAGTGGATGCACTCGATGAGAAATATCAAGCTGAATGACGTAGTGCTCATCCAAGAAGACAAAGTACCACCTGGAAAATGGGTCATGGGTAGAGTTGCGGAGCTACATGCGGGCAAAGATGGTTTGGTACGCGTTCTTACGCTCAAAACCAAAACCGGATACTTGAAGCGCCCAGTAGTAAAACTATCCATACTTACCAGCCATGAAGACGATACTGTGAACCAAGGTCACATAAGCAATAAACATGAACCATCCCACTCTACTAGGGAATTGTCAAAAAAGAATTACACCAAGAAATCATTTTTCACTTCGATGATCACGATCTTTCTGGTATTTATGACCCTCATATCAAGTTCCGAAGCCTTCGTAAATATTACCAAATTCAGAGATGACCAGAGTATATACTTTGACAAAGTCGCCGACATGCGGTTAATTAAAGATGAGTGGAAGTTGGTCGTGTACTATCAAATGAAACCTTATTGGCAAGGAAATAAGGCGCTAAGCACCTATATAGAAGCATTAAACAGAAAATGCGAAACAATGCGAGAACAAGCCCATTGTAATGCGATTATACTCCAATTACGTCATGGCTACACTGAACTGGAGTACTACAACCAGCTATTACTGAGTCAGCAAATCGGTGAACGACCGGCCAGACGACGTCTGCGAAGAGGTCTTATCAACGGTGTCGGATATCTCGCTAATAGTTTGTTCGGAGTATTAGACGAGAGATTCGCCGAACAGTACAAGACTGAGATAAGGTTACTACAAGAAAACCAGAAGCACATCGTAGAACTTTGGAAAAATCAAACTTCATTGGTGGAATCGGAAAACAACCTGCTGAAGCGCACTGAGAATACGATGAATCAACAGCATAAAATAATTAATCAACATATGATCAATATGGAAAGCGCTATTGAAGCCTTGAAAAATACTGCGCAAGTAAATAGCGCCACTAATGACTTCGCAATTGAGTCTGTAATAGCAAGTAACGTTCTCAATAACTTAAAAAGCCTACAGAACACATTATTAGACACAGTGACTGATATTTATCAAGGCCAATTCAACTTGCATTTGCTGACGCCAGATCAATTAATCGAAGAACTGAGTATTATAGCAAGTAAATTAACGAAAGATGTGTCACTGCCGATCGATAATATTCATTTGGATCTCCGCAAGTTGTATAATTTGATGAAGGTCAAAACAAGAATGCTTCAAGAATTATTACTTTTCGAAATAAGAATACCACTCATCAGCAGAGAGACTTACGAGATTTTGAAAATCGTACCAGTACCCAAAAATTATCAAGACGGCAAGGTCATTCAACTGGTTCCGATATCAGAGTACATTGCGATAAATATCAAGAAAGATACTTTATTAAGAAGTCAGCAAGACTATCATTATTTCTTCCATCAAACCCAAAATATGTATTAGCTAACAAGAGCTCGTACATTTATGGTCCTTCGAGCCGGATGTCTGCCATCTGCATACGATAATAATTATATCTTACCTCCTCCGTAGCCACGAAATTATCGTATAAGTACGATAATTATCGTACGGATGCGAACACTGAAATCTACATCATATTTTTTTTAACTATCGCATAAAATTTGGGTCATAACAATTTTATGTTTCATAGTGCGATGACCCAACCTCATTTTTACGAAACAGGTTTTTATTGATCTTATAAAACTTATGATTATGTTGTATTTTTTTTATAGATGACGTAACAAGCACAGTTACCACATTGTTCACGAATACCGTTATCTTTTATTTTGAGGCTCGATGTAAAAATATCATGTATTTATATGAGTTGTATATTGCTCAGGTATTGAATATATTACATAATCACAAAAATTGTTTCTACCTATATCCGTTATAGACTTTGAAACCATCCAACCAATGTGCCCCAAATCGACTTTCATTAGAAAGGCAATAAATGCGAAGATAGTTTTAGACCACCAAAATAATGAGAAAAAAACAAAAAATGTAGTAGCGCACGCCGGGTATCCGTTAGTCTATTGTAGGTATTATATGTATTTTATGATTGAGAACAGCTTTCCTGATCATTCGGCCTGCCGCTGTAAGACCTGTTGGAAGAAAGCAGTGATAGCCTAGCGGTATGACCGTGGGACTGAGAATTCAATGGTCGCAAGTACGAGTCTAAGGCACTGTATTTTGAAGTATTTGCTTTATTTTGGACATTTTTGTTGAAAATAAGTGGAAGAAAAAAAGTGGAAGTTATAAATAAATAATTATGGGATTCAGGAATGTGT
The DNA here is from genome assembly GCA_935421205.1 of Xylocampa areola. Classification (NCBI taxonomy): domain Eukaryota; kingdom Metazoa; phylum Arthropoda; class Insecta; order Lepidoptera; family Noctuidae; genus Xylocampa; species Xylocampa areola. The sequence continues at coordinate 13,018,456 of OW285207.1, forward strand.
GGAAATTGTATGCAGAGCATTCTTTATTCTTCTTTACTAACTTAACAGTCTTGGTGGTGTTGATGAGGTTCCTCAGACCTAAGTTCCTTCAATGTAGCTTAAATTAAACTTTCATTTTGGAAAACTGTAACTAACACCAGTTTCCTTTGATTTCGCGACCCGGAACACATATAATATTCTTCATTGTTCTTCATGATAAAGAGAAAACAGGTTATGAATTTAATAATAAATATAAATACATATAAACAGAACATATACATAGCTATACTTTCCAAACTGTAATGGCAGTCAGCAAACGTCATGCTGTTAAGTAGGTACCCTGTGTATTTGTGTATGGTAGCAATTTTGGTCTATTTCCAATGTTCTAAGATTTCATGCCGTATACTCCGCCTACTGACGATTTGGGACGTCACATAGACTAAGGGATGATTTTGCAATGTCGTTGTTGGAGCTCTGTTGTTTGGGGCAGTTAGGACACGCGATCTCTTGCATTAGTATGGAATGGATTGGTATGGAATCCATAAAATATAATATAATAGTAATAAGAAATATATTTAATGGATTATATATATGTTTTCAATATTATCGTAGCTAAGGTTAAAATAATGTTATCCATACTTAAATGCGAAACTAACTCTGTTTGTTTTATACCTTTTCACGACTAAACGGCTGAACGGATCGTAATGAAATTAAGCAAGGAGATAGATTGTATCATGGGGAAGGACATAGGCTACCTTTGGTCGCGCAGACGAAGTCGCGAGTACCAGCTAGTTTAAATATAAAACGAGTTACTATGTAGTACTTACAATAATATGCATTATATTATAATAACAACGGATGTTCATATTTTAATATGACATTGAACTGTCGTATTAGTGTCATATGTGTATGATTAAATTATCTAACATTTATAATATTAATTTATTTGAAACGTTTGCCACTTCCGTATGCTACTGGGGCGACAAGTTAAGGATATTAGTTAAAAATAATTAAGAAAAGTGAGTAATAAGGCTTTAATAATTATGCTATTATTAACAATGATTTGTTTATCACCAAATTTTCTCGTAAACCTCGTAGAAGTTCAAATATTTTATCGGGAATCTTGCGACTTGCGAGTAAAAAATGGATAGAGTTATCTGTTCAATGTGAACTTGTGGACATAAAAACAGAAGCGACCCACTTTATTAACTATCAAAATATTATCAAAATGTTTAGGTAACATTTGTACAACGACCGCCTAGCTCTACACAAAGTGCTTTTTTATCAGCGGCCTTTTTTAATAGATACTAAATACAAATTTATGATCTATCGATCACGTTTTTATTAATGTATGAACAACCTATTGTCAGTGTTTAAGCCAGCCGTTAGCCTCTGACATTTCTTTACAAACCACAAGAATATTACCTCATGGCACCATTTGCACACTATCAAGAACATTTCTCCGGTATGCTGCATTGGTGAAATGTGGGTGTACAACTGTGTACACCTCTGCTTACCCCTTTGGGAAATACAGGCGTGATCCCATGTTAAGGTTATATCTGAAATATATTAATGGATCATAAGTAGTTAGAAATGTAGGACCGTTCAAACCAACATATATTATATTGAAGTTATGTAGTATCACATATCTCGTCTAAACATTATGTGTTGTGTCAAACAGTTTAGTGACACTGAGAATTTATCGCTGCGTCCGCTATACGGTTAACTATATCTATTTCCGTGTAGGGCTGCCATGTTTTTTTTTTAAGAAGTCTTATTCTAGTAGTAGGGATTGTCGTACATGGTTGGTGCGTTTTCAGACAAAAATCTCACAATTCAAGATAAATCTTTGAAAAGCATTAACGCATGCTTAGCGAACTCTAAAGTTACAATATTAAATGGAAAAAGAATACGGTCGTGAACAGGATTCGAACGTCTCCCGGATAAATACTCCAGGCGCTCTGACCACTAAGCAAAGTAAGTAGAGGTCGAGATGGCTTAGTGGTCAGAGCGCCTGGAGTATTTATCCGGGAGGCGCAGGTTCGAATCCTGTTCGCGACCGTATTCTTTTTCCATTTAATATTGTAACTTTAAAAATCTCACAAGCACACACACTCAGACCCGGATATTTGTTATTATATTTGAGACGTTTGGGGTTGAAACACTCGGGTCGTGGGGTCCAAGCGCTCGTATCAGAGAGGGCTCGCAAGGCCATTTGTCAACACTGCACGTGGCCAATGCTGCCAGCCTTATGGGTACATTCCCAATTGACAGCGACGCGGATGAATTTTTTGATGCTCTCAGATAGTTTTTATGTAGTGTTTAGCATTTCATAATAGTTTAAGTAGTTAATAATTATTATTTAGGTTATATAATATCGTATTTTTTTTATTAAAATATTAATATTATTGAATCTTTCTAAGATAAAAAAAACAGCCCATAACTGTCCCACTGCAGCGCAAGGGCCTTTTCTCATACAGAGAAGGCACGAGCTTAATCACCACGCTAGCTCACTACGGGTTGGAGATTTCAGACTACCAAGTCCAGGTTTCCTCACGATGTTTTCCTTCACCGTATGTCAATGATGTCTTATATTAACTAAGAACACACATAATGACTTTGAAAAACTCACTGTGGTACATGTGGTTTGAACCCACAACCTGTGGCTCAGGAGGCGGGCCCGTTTCCATACCACGAACCATTCGGCCACCACGAACTTAATAACCTTTCTAGGAAAAGATCACACAAATATTTACGTACTTCGTGCAGCTGCGGCAATTGAAATCGCTGCAATGACCACTGCTCAACCACGGCTTTAAGATAAGACCTTTATAATCCGTTTTTTTAGAGGAAAGTGTCGTGCTGATGTACCTATAGATATAAAACAGTTTTACGTGACCATAAATATGTTGACTACTTTTGGTACAAAAAGCCAGGTCATTAACAACAGTCATGACTGTAAGGTTTGACAACCCTTAAGATAGCCTTTCGTGGAATCGGGTTTCCGACTTGCGGCGAATCAGCTGCTATCCCGGAATCACAGTAAAACTTAGTGTAATAGCACTATGTGGGTTTATTCGGTAGGAGATTGGCATGTCTAAGTTTATGAGGATATCCACACACCTCAGAAATAACTCCGTAATAATTATGATATCACGACATATGTGTTCAATTTGACCTGAAGTCTACTTGCTCTTATTGGTATTTTTAGAAAGAAGTATTATTGATGAATATTTTTATTTTTTATCATTCATGGTCCGCGACTATAGATAAGAAAATCAATTTTCCATCTTCTTCTACCATTGTTCGGCCAATCTTATATACATTTTAAGTTGCTTGTGATATAATGGGAATCCCAAACTTCGGGTCTGCGGACTCCGCGGGGTCCGGGAGCATAATATATCTAAGCTGGTCCTCAGGTCAAATAAATAAATCAACAAAATTTTATGTCTTTTATCAAAAAATTTAACGAGAAGTTAATTTTTGATCTTCCATGGGTCCGCTGTTGAAAATGTTAAGGAAACTTCTTGATATAATGATGGCCACCCTAAGCTGACGTTGTTATTATTATCCGACCGACACCCCGCTTCCGATACAAAACGTTTCGTTTTAAACAAACTAAACGGTTAAAGGTCAAGTGCATGTGGTGGCGTTATGCTACATTTTATAACGTTAAAAAAAATACAATCGAAGGCTTTTCAAACCTTATAATACATTTTTTTATTTTTTTGGTGATGCCATCTCGCAGGTCATCCTAGGAGGTTGTCGACTGCTCAACTGGACTTTCCTGTGGATGCCCTAGTAATAAATTATTAGTAAGGCCCCCAGCCAGGGCATACGACTTATATACTAAGCGACAACACGCTAAGGGCACCCCCTGCGGTGTACGAGCCTCGGCTTAGGGCGTCGCTGGTGGGAGGACAGCAAGGGACTGGCTGGATCGAAATAGAATCATTTTGTAATACTTGAAAGCTTCGTTCTAGAAGTAGGTAGTGCGTTCGTATGCGTCAAGTTGATGACAATAAAGAAACGCAGTTGAATAAACTCCTCTTTTTAAAATTCGGTTAGGAACTTACCTACTTGGATCTAAAACACAATGATTATATAACGTTTCATTACCTAATTTGTTTAACCTCTAGTCTGTGGATCGATCGTCTGGTAAAGTAATTTTATATAGTAATGACGAGAACAAGTTTTGCGGACCGTAACTAACGCTCTTAAATAAGAATTTGTTAATAATTATTGTGTTTTAGTTCAATTTGATTTTGTTCTTGCAACTAAAAGAGCAGTTCAGTTTGACTCGCGACATCGCCGCAGGCGCAGCTCATGAATAAGAGCTCCGTTCGAGTTCCAAACTAGCCGGGCAATCTCGAAGAATGCGCGTGAGTAATAACCGTTAAACAATAATTAACTAAAAGAGCGCCGACACTTTGTAACTTGTAAGGCCAACTATTCTTCCTAGTTATTCTTACTAGTCTTACTAGTTTACTGACATATAACATAAATAATTATATTTATAAATAAGTTGGTCGGCCATACAAGTCTCTACTATAGTCAGACATAGTCTCTACATTCTCTGTAGTCCATTGATTAATTACAGGCAACGCTTATCATCATATAGCAAGTGGGTATTTTCCGATCCCCGGGAGTACAATTAATACTATAAGGTAATTATAGTAAAGTCGAGTAACGAGTCAGTCGAACCCAGTCTATCATAACAAACACACGATAACATTAATTATCTAGAGTTCTTCTAAGTAATAGGTATTCTATACCTACTTCAATTGATGAGAAAATGTAATCGGAGAAATGACCCGGAATAGAGTGATAGTTTGAAAGATTAGCGCGACGTCAGCATATCAAAGGTCAAGTCTAATAAACCTATTAGTAAGATTGGCTATTGATTAAACTACAACTATAACCCTTATGAAGCGAATTGTATGTACGTAGTTAGTTGCATTATACTAGTTATATACAGGAGTTTGGGCAAAGTTAAGGGACAAATAAATACAATATCTAGTTACTTCCGCACTAGTGAAGGTAGTCATGCAATTAAATGTGCATTGCTCGTCCACCCGCTGGAACCTATGTGCACATACGCAAGTGGTGAAAAATTGCATCTACCACCAACTACTCTATACGTTATTCGTCCCTTCGTGTAGATTGTAAGAACCATCACCGCTGTGTCAACCATCGAAAGTCCAGAGTTGGTTCCTTTATAAAGGAATGGAGATATTTTGGGAGTAATTGTCAAATGTTATGGCTTGGAACTGAAGCTTCTTGGCATATAATTAATTAAAAATATCGATAGAACGATAGATTTCATTGTAAGTATTACTGTATAGTAATAGGCTCGTTTGTATTGTCTGAAACTTACACTTTTGGCAGTTTTGGTACGAAACATCAGCGCTGTTTTGTGCCTTAAACTATAGGTTTTACCTTGAACAAATAATTAACTAACGATCATTTCTTAATTTATTTAAGTTTGCGGGTATTTTATAACTTTATTTCTCATGAGTTTTGCGCATGTATATATTTACATTATGTGCACGTAGATCGTTGCGGTCAGACTTCAAATATACGTTTAAGTATTTTTCACACGTGACAGAGAAAGCTTAATATGAAATTCTCGATATGTAGAAGTAAAACAGAACTGAAGGTGTAGGCAGAGGTGTACACAATTGTACACCCACATTTTACCAATGCTGTTATTAAGTCCCATGTGAGGTGGTGAGCCTATTGCAAAACCCATTAAGCCTATTGCCATCAACCGGGCACAATTCCAAACTCAGAGCTGCTACTGAGAATTTTCTAACAGAAAAACTCAATAACAGTGCCGAACCCGGGAATCGAAACCGAGACCTCCTGCTCAGCAATCGCGCTTGGGACCACTAGACCAACGAAGCAGTGTAGAAGTAACATGCTGTTATGGACAACATGCAAGTTCTTTCTATTATATAAGTACATATATACTTATAAGCGTCTTAATCATCGATATTTTTAGCGATTCCGATCCTTGGCCCTGTTTAATATTAAAACAATGCTGTCATTGTTTTGAATCGGTTCTGAACACGCCCGATTTCGAACACGTCACTAAAAACTACAGTGGCCGTGGAATGCTTCGCCAATACTGATTATTTTAGTTACGAAAATATCGATCTATTTGAAATTGTACTACCTGTTTTTCAAAAAGAGTCAGAGAAGTATATATATCATAAGTAAGATCTAGAATTAAAAAATGTGTTCCGTCATTATTAATAAAAAATTGGTAGTAATATGTAGTAACATGGGACTTAATAACAGCATTGGTGAAATTTGGGTGTACGACTGTGTACATCTCTGCCTACCCGTTCGGGGGATACAGGGGTGATGCTAAATAAATTTGTAGTAATGCCACAGGTAATGGCGTCAATTCTAATGTAGCAAACTAAACTAAATTTAAAACATTCCTGTCTTTTACCAAAAGTTACTATATGAGCAAGATGGGACGAATCAAGAGATGTCAAATTTGAATTTAGACACGTCAAATTAAAATCTCCGAACGTTTTTAGGAGGCACAGGTTTAGGTGGCCACTAAAATTAGAGACGTCAAACGTAAATTGTATGGACAACTTAGGTTGACATGATTAAATTTGAATTTTATGTCATCCCGTCCTGCTCTTATATTAACGATTAGTAAAAGACAGCTATGCTCTAAATTTAGTTTAGTTTGCTACATTAGAATTGGCGCCAATGTCTGATTTCATAAAATAAAAGAATGGAATCGTTTTTTTTTCCTAATTGTCTGATATACTTTGGTGTCACTTTCACAAGTTTTCGTATAGCATTGCGCATGTCTCAGTCGTTTGGCCGACAGACACGTCACTTCACATTATTATTATTCCGCGTAATGTCAAAGTTCATCGTTTGCAATTGATAAAAATGCGTGATTGATGACGTCAGTTAATGTGAATAATATAATTTCGACGAAGATTTTTGCTAAATGGTTCAGGGCCAACTGATGTCATTGGTTTTATAAGAAATAGGAACACCTGGTTGCCATCTATAGGCCACTGACACAAAATGGTATAACTATCTTCTTTTTCTTTCATCTTTAAATAAAAACGTTGCCCCCCCACACTAGGAATTTCTTCCTTTATCGTGGGTGCGTTTACAGACATATAATATCACAAGTACAAACACACCCAGACCCGGAGCAATTATCTATAGATCGTACAAATATTTGCTCCGTGCAGGAATCGAACCTGCGACACGCAGCGCTGCAGTCGGTCTCTCGACCACTGCGCCAACCGCGCTGTCAATCTATCTACTTAGTCTTAAAGATTTTTTTTAATATACTGGGTTTTTCTTGGATTTCGTTAACTGAAATTCATACATAGTATCATGCCCTTATTCCCCAAAGGCGTAGGCAGAGGTGAACACCCACATTTCACCAATACTGTTATTAAGTGCCATGTAAAAGGTGGTGAGCCTATTGCCATCTACCGAGCACAATCCCAACCTTCGGGCTGTTACTGAGAATGTTTTAATAGAGTCAACCCCATAACACTTCTCCCGACCTGGAAATCGAACCCAAGACCTCGTGCTCAGCATTCGCCCTTTGGACCATTTAGACCACCGAGGCTGTCAAAATCAGGCACTCCAATTCATTACATAAATATATTGGTTCGTATTTGAATATTTCTGCTCAAGCTGTCACTATCAATGCCCGTAACGGAGATTTTTCTAGAGTTATAGTAAATTATTCCGTGCTGTATCGGTATATTATTGAAGTGAAATGTTATGAATGCGAGTTGCTAAAGTGTGTCACGTTTGTGATGACACAGTCATTAACCTGCTTAAGCGCATAGATTGTTCTAGTCCAATATGGCAGGTTTTTTGCATACCATTGCTTGTCAAAGATGTCGTAAGGTAGATGACCAAACGAGAAATCTGAAACATAAAGAATTTAATAATCGGTGTTGACAACTCTACGATAGAAAGATCAGATAAATTGCTATGTTTGTTTTAGGTATGTAACCATGTTTCACATTTGAGTTTCTGATGATTAATGATGATTTAGACTTTTACTTCACTGTTTTAAAATCTACATAAACGGTACAATGGAGTAGTTTGCTGCGATGAGTGACTTTAATTAAATGGTCATGCGAAGAGGCTTAATTAGTAGAGGATAACCAAAGTCAAGGATAATGTTAAATAAAAATTTAACTTTATCTGTAAATGCACAAGTACATTTGGTATAATAAACGCAGTTCCTTGTTAATAGTAGGTATCATGAATATAGTAACAGGTAAGACAATAATTGTGAACATTCTTTTTCCTTTTTACATTTTTCGCCGAAATTGTGTCTAAATCAAAATTAGTATGAGCCTAAATTTAAAAAAAAATTGTGGAAAAAGAATACAGTCGTGAGCAGGATTCGAACCTGAGCCTCCCGGGTAAATACTCCAGGCGCTCTGACCACTAAGCCATCTCGACTTCTGCTCACTGCCGCGAATTATTATTCCACTTTTTAATAAATCTTTTGGTGACGTAATTGCTATCTATATATTCAGTCCCTATACAGATGACCGGTATCAATTTCTTTTGATTTGCTTAGAGTCGCGTAACTAGGCTTATTATCTAGAGGGGGCTGAGCCGCTGACAAACCGAATAAAGCCGAAGCCCTATAATTTTGGATTGCTGACACAACATCGTGGGCTTGGTCAGACTATTCTTGGGGTCCTCGACCCATCCTTTATATGCACACCAATGCTTGCTTAGCAGTTTTTAAGCTATTGCAGATATTGTAACAGTGACACGTTTACCTTTCTATTGTTATCCTATGGTCAGTGAAAAATATCTATCAGTGGTAAAACTTGAATTCCGAAAACCATCCATACTATTACAACATTTAAGCGCTGTTCATGTCAAATTGTTACTTGCGGACGTGCGGTTGACTGTACATTTATATTATATTTGAATTATAAAAATGACGTCCTTGTTTATTTTACTGCGTAGGTACATGTTTGTTCGAATAATAAATGAATATATTCCCTTATCGCCATGGTACTTATTTACTTGTATAAATTGCCTTCAATTGATAAAACTTTGCATCCGGACACATTGTACGTAGTTCTATCAAAATTAAAATTGCAACTATTTAATGAGGAAACTAAACATTTCTAAAATGTGCATTAGATTTTGTGTTCTAGTTGTACTCGTTCCAGGAAACGGGAATTTCCTTTCATATAAAATGATTATAATTATTTCAACTACGTAGGTATTAATTAAATTATTTTACTATACCTACATATTCTTTTTGAGTTAATTATAACAATAACAGAAAAATATAATTAGTGTATAATGTGTAATTGTCATTATTCTTCCTTCTCCCATTACCATTCTCGAATTCATAATTAGTAGTAGAAAAAAATATTCTACACATATGTACCTACGTAGTGCTAATTATATACCTGACCATTTACTACACTGAACATTTGACATAGTACTTATTGTGACCTTTTTAATTTTCGACACTAAGTGCGACTTCCTCACTGATGACATTGTTCACAATAATGTAAATTAAAATTAATTAATTGTTCCTAGAGATTAATGAGTGCGTATGAGCTACATCGAGACCGCACTTTCATTCGGGTCGCGCCACTGTTATCACGAAAAAAGAGAGTAAATAAAATAATAAAGATATAATACTTTCCATATAGGAGTGATGTTCGTTAGTTAATAATAAAAAAAGTTAATGTGTAACTTATTGTTCTAATTTAAAAATCATCCAAAATGAAGTGGCTATTCTATGTGGTTGTATTGGCGTACATGTTCTACAGAACAGGTATTGTATGATTATGATAAGTAATGAAAAACAAATAAAAAACTAAAATTGTTATGATTATACTGTGTGTATTTTTTTATTGATGTGTGGGAAATCCATTAATCCTGGGCAACTTTTACGGAAACTACTAAACCTACCGATTGTAGCGAATTTAAGTTTTAAAGGCACCGTGTGGTGTTAGAATTAAGAAGATGAATTATATAGACAATAGAAGACCTACACACGTTAAAAGACGGGGATTAGGCTCTGAGACGGTCACCATCTGTAGAGCTAGGCTACAAGTCCGTGGAATATTGACCTTGTGCTAGCCTTTCGTAGTAGGGAGTTTCAATATTATGCGAGGCTAGCTTTGGTAGTGGACCAGTAGGTCTTGTTACCACTGACTAGCTGTACTAGTTTCGTCCAACGTCATTATAGGTACAGGTAAATTTATTGTGTTGACGCCTTTCTAGGTGACATTAATGTTAATTATTAAGATTTTATCCTTGCAAGGGATAATGTCATCATTATTTTATTGTTTTTAGTATATAAAGTCTTCACTAGTGTTTTTATTACATAAACTTATGAGTTCAACATACCCATAAGTTTGTTAGTGTACCTGACAATCTTCCGAAAAAAGTCCATAAGTAAACATATTTTTGTGTACATTAAGAACAATACAATATTTGTTTGCTTAATTTATTGTTATTTTTTTGTCGTTAGTGTATGGGTTGAAACCTGTGGAAAACAATTTAATTGTGGAGCCAGTTACGTACGGCAACGATGGCTTTCTAAGAGTTGGCAGTCACAAAACTATCAGTTGTAAGGCGTCAAATAGAAATCAAAAGGTTAGTATTGTCAACGATGTTTGGAAGAAGAAATAAAACTATTATATTCCATGAGATGATTTTAAATTATAACATGTGGAATTCTACATACTCGTATATATAGAATTTTTCAACCCTTTGTAATCTAAGATGCATTTTGTCTATAAGATCTTAATTGGAATTGTAATCAGGAGAGATGATTTTAATATAATTTTCTAATGTATTAAAGCATGCCTGCGTTTATTTAACTAATATAAGACTTATACATACATATACTAAACTTAAAAAAGACCGATGAAGCGTCATGTTCACCAACAATATCACAGATATTTAAAATTAAAACAACTTTTGTTCATACAACAAGGTCGTGTTAAACGTAAGATTATGTCTTTTTTGTATTTTGTCTAGCTTAACTATGGATCGAACTGAACACCTTCGGATATTTTTTATTAAATCGACTGCTAATAAATCCAACAAAAACTTATTTTTGTCCAGATAGATCTGATCAAGAATGACTACAAAACACTGATCATTCTTTATATTGTAGGTGGAATGGATAGACCCGAATGGGCACACAGTGAAGCGTATCCCAGGCAGCCGCATTTTCTCCCAGGAGCATTTCGTGCAGTCCATGAGGGGACGGGCCCCGGCGCTAGTGTTGACTATCACCAACGCTGCGGTGCACGACACCGGCGTGTACCAGTGTAAGGCTGGGGATCTGGTAGAGAACGTGTCCTTGTGTGTTATTGGTGAGCGAGATGTATCTTTAGAAGACTAATTTGGAATAGTGAGCAGAGGCTGGGATGGTTTAGTTGGTAGAGCGCCTGGAGTATTTATTCGGGTGGCGCAGGTTTAAATTCTCAGGACCGTATTTTTCTTTGCACACCTTTATGTATCATTATGTAATGGTCACTCGTCTACCAGCCGACAACAGCAAGTGCAGCCTTAATCGAATCTTTGAAACGAGCCCCTATTTATAATCTATTCTAAAATCGTAATTCAAATTCCCCAAAATCAGATTTAGGTTTTGTGTCATAATGATGTTCCTGACTGTACCTACCTATGATTGTCGGCTAAGTCTACATAATTATGTGTAGCATTTCGACGGATGTTACTCAATGGAGATGTGTAGTTATGTGTGTAAATAGATTGCATTGATGCGTGACAGAATGATTAAATAGATAGTTAAATGACCAATTAGTAACGGGCAGGTTGTATAGATTTATTGCACCGATCTACCATAACATTATAATTAATCTATGCAATAGATGTTTACAGCTAACTTCTGATTTTTAATAATAGGTTGGGGAGAAAGTCTTTTTGTATTTTGTATGTATAAAATTGAAGAAAGGTCTCTGGTTGAACTGTTTGTATCTGGCTGGTTTTAATATCAAATAATAAAAGCAAATAAAATATTAAAAAACACTTCCCGCCATTTTTCAAATGTTTTTCTGTCTGCCAAAATGAATTAGTCTAACGAAGAAATTCGATACATTCCGAGGTTTTATTACAAAAAAGGGAAAAATACGAATACGGCCGAGAAAAAAAATTGTGCTAGTCTTACTGGGTGCGTCTCATAACGTATAAACTCATTTGGTCTAATTTCATTTTATTATAGTTCATTAGATATAATCAACGTGATATATACCAACTGTTGATATAATTTCTTTACATATAACATTTATTTATTCTAAAACTTAATTAGTATAACGTTGTTTGATATAACGTATATGTAATCTAAAATCATTTGGTCTAACGTTTAATATGTATATTGTTTATTTAATCGAAAATCATTAGGTCTAACGTTTAATATATATAAAAAACGTCATTATGGTTAACACTCCGACTCAGAGTACCCCGACTAGGATAGGTTAGGTTAGAAAGCCTTCGTGGTTATTTATTTTTTAAACCATCCAGCAATAGGATCCCCGCGCAGCGGGGCTCCGTCGACCTATCTTAGCGCAGGTGGTAATCAGTTACTAGTTATGTTTAATATCTACTTAGGTTACTATTACCTATAACTACGATAGAACTTACAAAGAATAAAACAAAGAAAAAATACTTTTAAATATTTATTAAACAAAATACAAAGTTATTGTTTTTTAAGCTTAAATTAGAAGCCACAGCTCGTAGACCAGAGTTTATACATTATGAGACGCACCCCGAAAGGTTAAGTAATAGATGATAGTAGGCGTTTTCATCATATTAGACCAAATAAGTTTTATATCTTTTGAGTGGTATGTCAAACGATTTTATATTTAATGTATGTTATGCTTATAAAAATTAGTTATTTTAAAATTATATCAATCGTTCATTATATTAACTAATCGCTATATTAAATAAAATTATAGGTTGATTATAGGTTCCGTTGTTATATGTTGTTAATATAAGAGTTTTTGTTGTTATATTATCTATTACTTACCCAGTCTTACTGACACTGCATTAGGATGCAGTGTCAGTAAGACTAGTCGGTTCAAGCGTTTTCAGTCCGGGAATTTTGATGTGAAAGATGCAGCTCCCTCTCTCACTCATGGACTTTATCCGCCTTCATACAGAAAAAGTCGATGCCATTTTTGAAAAAGTGGAGCATGATTTTATTAGTTGTTACGACATAGCCGGGGAACTGAGGATATACCACAAAAACAGATTCGACTACAGACTGTAACGATACCCGGATTAACACGCGATAAGGTGATACGGTGTGTATGGTGGGATTGGAAGGGCATCGTTTATTATGAGCTTTTACCGCCGGGCAAAACCATCGATTCGGATCTCTATTGCCAATAACTAATGAGACTCAAGTAAGAAATTGAGAAGATACGGCCGGCATTGATTATCAGAAAAGGAGTGGTCTTACATCATGATAACGCCAGACTCAAAATTTTGAGTGGCATGCCTAACATGTGTGTGCGCATGTTAGGCCACTCAAAATTTTGAGAGCTTGGTTGGGAAGTGTTAATGCATCCATTATATAGTCCTGACCTTGCACGCTCAAATTTTCACCAGTTTCAATCTCTGCAGAAATTTTTGGGTAGTGTTAGGTTAGAGATTATCAAGTTTTGACATTATCAAGAGAGTTAATGTCAAAACTACATGTCCCATTTTTTTTTTATCTAAAGTCCAAAGATTTCTATAGCAACGGGATTATGTCCCTACCTACAACATGGCAATAAAAGGGAACGTACGGAATGTACGTATATAATAATTATCCCGACCTTATATAAATAAATATTGTCAAACATAAAGTTATTTAGAATGGGTGATAGTTATTATTATTTATTTATTTCGAACACAAAAGATTCATGTAATGGTTAGTAACACTTATACAACTATGTTAGTAAAATTGCACTTTAAACTAAGTAAACTAAGACTAGGACTAATTCATAAACCTATAATTACTCCCTCCCGTTGCACCAGACCTGTAGCTGTGCATACTGGTCTAATGCCCCAGGAACGGGCAATCAGGCTTATTCACTATCACCCTTAAGATGCTGTTGGCGCTCCCGCGAATCCTTCGCATCAGGGATGCTGTTCTCTTACGCATAATAGCTTGAAAGCTATCTGTATCAGCTTCAGCAAACATCCCCGACGCGCTACAGAATCGCGGGAGCCCCATCAGCACCCTAAAGGCGTTATTGTACTGGATACGAAGAACGTTGTAGGACCTCTGCGTATGTCTAACCCATAGGCTGCACGTGTAAAAGGACTGGCAAAAATAATGTTCAAAATTTTCAGTTTAAATAAAAAAAAAACTAAGTGAAAATGAGTATTGAATTAAGCATTTTTTTTATGTTTCTGCGTCTGTGGCACAGATCAGAGGTTATTGGCCTCTTATGTAGGTACATATTTTCGCAAGTTTTAATAATAATGCATTTTTTGTCGAGAAATACACATGTCATACATGACGTCAGTAGAAGTAAAGACGACAAAAAAATACAATGGGTACCTCATTTTAAGTCTACAACTAATTATTTTTTAAGAAAATAATTTTTGCGTGGGAAAACCGCATTGGTGCTTAGATTTGCAATTGTTAATTTTTATTTTATTTTACACCTTTTTGTGTAGCTTAGCAACTATTTTTTTTTATTCAGTAAGATTTTGTCACCCGGGATAATGTAAGAATTCTATCGATACCCCATACATCTTTAAATCAGTTCAGGCGTTTAGAAGTTACGGTGAAATAAAGAAATTCACAAACATTACATTACAGAGCGGCACACTTATTTATTCGTACTGTACATACATGAAACCTAAAAACGTAACACTCCTGGTTTTGGGCAGTCGTGTAAAAAGACAAACAAATTCATAGTGTTGTAGAAAAAACTGAATATTTAATTTATCGCCCAGCTCAAAATACCTACCTTCTTCAAAGTCTTAGAACACTTAAATGGAAAACAATAGAAAAAAGTTCCGCCAACGCCATGAGAGGACGAATAATAGTCTGTACCTATTTGTCTGTCCGAAATCGTTTCGTCGATGTTCTTTTATTATTAAACGATCCTCGGTTGCACCAATAAATATTTAGATATTTAATAATTCGTTGCTTAATTTGTGAGAAAATTTTATAAAAATAAACGGTAGAAACATGGTAGAAACATACATTTCATAGACAGTGAATTATTGCTATCGGATATTGCACTAATCAACGGATGGCAAATAGGTTGGATTGCAATATGAATTGATTAGTGTGGAGGAGACTCCAACCGGTTGCGATGACGTAGGTAGGTGACAGTATTGTGCGGCGTAATTACTAGCATCCTACATCATACTTTTATGATGTGTGTGGGTGGAGTCAAGTCACTCAAGTGTGTTATTATTCCACCAGTTCCCAGTTCATACTCTACCAAAAGGATACTTTCACGTCCGATTTCAATTATAAAACTGTTCAAGTTTTTAGTGTATATATTTATTTTAGTTTATTTGTCATTTCAAGAAGGTTTGCATGGGATACATATGTAGGACTCATCGTTAGGGGTAAAACTTGCTTTTATAAAAGTTAGGATAGATGGTACAACTTATAATGTTACGTTCATATCCGCCACTATTTGTAACTTTGTCTAGATTTAAGGTAACCTTTGTGTAGAGAAAATAAATAATTCATTTATTTATTATTATTTATTATAATAATACTAAAGGAGATAGTAACTAGTTTTACTTTAATCGCAGAACCATCGGACTTCGCAGACACGCCACCTGAGGTAGTGGCAGACTTGGGTCGGTCCATCACGCTATCTTGCCAAGCTAAAGGAGACCCAGAGCCAAGGCTTGAGTGGAGCAGAAATGGAGAAATAATTAATGGTAAAGTAGATTAGTTTACAGCCTTTAATTATTTATTATTGTAAGTATAGGCTAATAATCGGATATACAATAAAAAATATCTTTAAAATTAATAATTTACTTTTATTCATTATTAATTCATTAATGGCTTTAATATTTTGATTTAATCTTTATATATTTAAACTCTATCCAGGTAGGATAGAGTTTTGACTTTTCACATCCAAAATACAATCTAAGCTATTGCAATAAATAATATTTTTATAGATTCCTATAGTTTTTCTATATAATTGGTATCTTTCGTCGATTTGAATGATATTTATGTTATTAATAAAAGACAGAGTTATTTCGTGATGTTCAAAGGCGAGTCTATTAATGTTTCTTATGTTTAAGAAACATTTTCTTAATTGTAGGGCACACTTTTCTAATATAATTTTCGCTAGAGTACAGAACTTAGTGTTTTCTTTCTTCCTTTCTTGAACGGAATAACTCAAATAATCACTACTCATTACTCCTTTCTTTTGGCGTGAAGTATTAGACATGGACTCCCTCTTAAAAGGTTAAGATAAACGGTACTTGAAATATATTAGTTTAAAAACACAAAAAATCAAAGAAATGTTATAAAACAGTATACTTACCAGCAAGAGGCAAAACGTAAGTCAAGCAGAGAACACCCTCTGACTCACCCACGTACAAATACGTAGTTCATAACAATAAAAATCTATTGTGTCTGCTAATGAGCGAGCTAATGAGTTAAAAAAATAACCATTATTATACCCTCCCTTTTTCTTCTCAGACGAAGACAGCTCTGCTAAATACAGGGTAATGACAAAGTACAACATTCAAGGGTTCGAAAGTCTTCTGACCGTCACATCACTTGAGCCAGAAGATAGTGGTGTTTACTCCTGTTTAAGCATCCAAGAAAGCGCCGAAGTTGAAGATTGTAGCCACACACAGAAGTTTAATATCACGCTAAATGTTAATTGTAAGTATCAAGTTTTTTTTCAACACCCAAATTTCCGACTCTTCCGATGATTTTCCCAAAAGATAAACGAACTAACATATGTATGCGTGTATATACTACATATATATGTATGTTTCCACGGGTCCTGCTCCTTCTTGAAGTCGGTCAAAAATACCAGCTAAATCAGTCGAGCCATTCTTTTTTTTTGTGTATGGCATCTCGCAGTTCAACCTAGAAGGTTGTCGACAGCTTAACCGGGCTTTCCTGTGGTTGCCTTAATAATTTTAAGGCCCCCAGCCAGGGCATTGAACTTATAAAGTAAGCGACAACACGCTAAGGGCACCCCCTGCGGGGTACGAGCCTCGGCTTAGGGCGTCGCTGGTGTGAGGACAGCAAGGGACTGGCTGGATTTAAATAATTATTATTTAGGGATGAATTTAAAGCTACAGGCTCACCGGCACGGGCTGGCATGAGCAAGGGTCGGGTGGACAATTACGGAGACGTCGCGACAGGCCTCGACGGCGAGGCCGAAATGACGTCGAGTCGTTCTTAAGTCTGGTGTACTTTAATACATTTGGCAATTGATTTTGATTTATATCCAATAGTTTGTCCAGAATCAGGAGTAGAATGTATAACACTACAGTTACTGCGTTTTCTGCATATTTTATAAAACTACTTACTATAGAAAAGACCTGACAATCATTAATACATAATCATCAATCCTACACAAAAAAATGGAGGACATTTAAGATAGTTTTTCTCTTAATTGATGTTAAATAAAATAAAATAACTAACTATAATAATAAACATATCAACTAATAAATTATAAAAATAAGTTCATTTGATTGAACTAATAACGATGGATGGACGTTATATGAAAATTTTTAGTTAGTTAATTTATACAAATAGCTCGATTGATTCAATTCGAATAAATATTGATTATCATCATAATTTAATCTGTTAAAAAATCATCTTCTTTGATGTAGTACCTATCTAACTTAGTGTTAAGCTCAAATGGAATCAACAAGGTTGCTCACTTTGATACGAAGATGGGAAAGGACATACAATTTTATATTTCATGGTCGGAAAACATAATTCATATTTAGAGAGCTTAAAATATTGAAATACTCAATTTAAACTGAACCTATATGCTTTTTATTCAAAACATAAATACCTTTATGAATATTTTGAAAAAAGATCACAGCAGAATCATAACTACGTATGTTTGTTTAAGGTTTTTTCCTGTGCTTGTGCTTAAATAACATAAACATGTATTATTTCAGATGCCCCTATATTTGAAGATGGTAATGAAACAAAGTTAGTTTACGGCAAAAACAACGAGGAGTAAGTATTTAACTAACAATATTTAGAGATATTAATTATTGTTCACCGGTTACTACTCACGTGTATTCTTCGGGTTTGCCCGACTAGTTTCGAGCTCGAACGGAGCCCTTAGTCATGAGCTGAGTCCGCGGCAATGTCGCGAGTCAGACTGAGGGCTCATGACTAAGGGCTCCGTTCGAGCTCGAAACTAGTCGGGCAAACCCGAAGAATACACGTGAGTAGTAACCGGTGATCAATAATTAATATGAATGTGCCTCACGAAAGTTATTATACAAATATGTAGAGAGTCTTCAAAAGTATCACCTTGACTAGATTCCTTAAGTAATTTTAAATGCTTTTTTTAATACATAACTGTAATTTCTTATCAGCTAGGATCTGAATAAAAATAACAGTGATTTTTAAAAATGGGATCCTGATTTTCTCTCTACTTGTAAATGACACATGTCTATGCCATCTATGAGATTTAAACACTGTAATGAAAAAAGTATAGGTGCTATGTATCCAATACTTTTTTAAGCATTAGACATATACATCATTTATTTGAAAACTGAACTACCCATATAGAATGACCGTGATTAAGTGTAAAGTCAACATTTTCGATATTACAAGTATTTGCATACATAATGATGTTGAAAAGCCGAGAGTGGTGGCCTGACATCATGGTTATTGTTGTTTTACTAAAGTATGGTTTTTTGTATTGAGGTTCCAACCTCAAAGGGGGAGCAAAGTTTAAAATGATATTTTTACTGAGATTGTTTTTTGATTTGTGCAATTTTTTTTAAGCCTTTATTTTATAATGTGCCAAAAAAGCTGTCGTTATAAGTAGGACAGATCAAGATATATTTACTCAAAATAATGTTTATGCACAGATAATAATTATTCGAGTGTTCGCTGGCTCAAACGACCAGTTTATTACTACTTGTTCTTTTCGCTCATGCAGCTTTTAATTTCAGAGTCGATATAGTATGCTCAGCAGACGGCTACCCAGCACCCACATATAGGTGGTTCAAAGAATTAGCTGGTGACGTTATGTACGAGTTCGATAAGAAACAGTTCAAACTGTCTGAAGATAACTCTAAGGCTATACTGACCGTGTTGGCCAACCAGTCCACGTTCTGGCAAAAGTTTAAGTGTCAAGCGACCAACGAACATGGAGAGTCGGAAAAGTATTATACTTTACTGAAAATGGAAAAGCCTAAAAAACCTAGCGAGGTGAGTTGGAACATAATATATACTTAGGATTGGCTGTATTCCTTGAAGGAAAGCCTTAAATTGTTATGTTGTACACCTACATATTACCGATTCAGGCCTGATAGAGTACGGATCTATGCCGACAAACTTGAACATCGAATCGATAACATTTTAAATAATGACTGCCTTGTTGGTCTAGTGGTCGCAAGCGCGGCTGCTGAGCGTGAGGTCCCGGATTCGATTCTCAAATCGGGCAAAGCGTTATTGGGTTTTTTCTGTTAGGAAATTCTCAGTAGTAGCGCGGAGTTCGGAAGTTGGTGGTGTGACACCTCCGTGCTTCGGAGAGCACGTAAAGCCATCAGTCCTACGCCTGATCTCTCTTCGGTCGTATCGGGTTGCCGTCCCTTCGCACTATGAGAGTGAAGGAAGAGGGAGTGTTTTTCGCATGCGAAACACACTCCCTCTTCCTTGTCTTGTCTATGCATAGACTTGTGCACTATAATATCTCCTGTGTACTTGGCGAATCTCCTCGGAAATAGGCCGCCGTGAAATACAGTCTGGAGGAGTATTATTATTAACATTTTAAATAACATAACATAGCATCACGCTTGTATTCTCCGAAGGTGTACACCCACATTTCACTAATGATGTTATTAAGTCCCATGTAAAATAGGTATAAATAATAGGTGGTGAGCTCTGAGCTGCTACTAAGAATTTCGTAACAGGAAAACCCAATAACACTGCCCGACCTGGGAATCGAACCCAAGATTTTAAATGTATTGTATAAATAAAAAATTGACGTTTAAAATCGACAAATGTCGATTGCTATCTATCGGAAATAATTCCATTTAATCTGTGAACGATGAATACAGTGAAAAGCGTCCACACTGCAAGAAAATATGCATGTAGATTCCTTGTTTGATTAGGACGTATAGCGTACCGCAAGTCACCCTACCGCACTTGGCGTCTCCGCGACGTCTAGCAGTTTCTAGCCAATTATTTCCAAGATAAAATGAAATAGTAGGTACTTATACAATGTGTAACAGATTCCGTGGCCATACTTTGAGGGATGAATGTAGTGTGTAAACAGGAGGTGTACGGACAAATTTTACTACGGAACCTACTTTGAAGAAAGTGCGAAAAAAACATGTGTGTCCATACATTTTGGTCGTTTAGGTATGAGGTATATTTTTATGGAGCAACTGTTTTCTTTTTGGTTCTATAGTAGAAGTTGTTCGTATATATGAGTAGATTCAGTCCCTTATGTATGTCTACGGACTTTTGTTACACTCTGTATATTATTGACAGTTTTAATCATTAAACTTTGCATGTAAATCGTAGATCGTAGATATTTTGCTCTTGCATATTCTGCAGGTGCAACCGTTATTAAAGTTTCACTAAAACGGACCTACCTTTTAATAGAAATTCACGACAAAATCTCCATTATTCTGCTTATGCTGAAATATATTTTTTCAGGTAAATTTATATAACTCCACTGAAAATGCGTTATTTCTTAATGTAACGTGGTACGAGGATATACATTTTCCAATAGATGGTGAGTTTTTTTCGCTTGCGTAGAATTCAGTTTGTGACTAAACGAGTACTCCATATTTGGCTTAATAAAACTGATTATTTACTTCGAATTCTATATTTTTATAGCCTATGTTACTTCTAGATTAAGTAGCTTTCTAACTGTAAATGAATAATTAAAATCGATTCAGTCGTTTCAGAGTTTGTCGATAACAAATAAACAAACAACATTTTCCTCTTTTTAATATTAGTATAGATTTGAAGGTTTATTCATGTAGGTGATAACTAAACTTATCCTTGTTGTCTCGCTTAGTATATTTTAAAATAAAATATATATCTTGGTTCAATTATATTTATTTAATAACATGTTTATCAAACTAATAAAGTGGGACCAATATATCATGGTTTTAAATAGCAGCTTTATTTTAGCATTCGATATACAGTATATACAGGAGCAAGGAGAGGGTAGAAAAATATTGCCGCCTTCTCCATCCGCCTGGAAGAAGAGTAAGCAGCAAGACGTGAAGTTACCTGAATCTCAATCTGTGCAGATAGACCTTGGAGGTAAAATTAGTTTTTTTATATACATAACTACTAGCTGTGCCCCGCAAACGTTGGTCTGCCATATAAATTTTCTGGATAGGGGCACCCCATCATCACCTAGGAGTATAAAAAATTGCCAACGACCTACCTACAAATATACACAAAAAAAAACATAAATATCGGTCAAGCCGTTCCGGAGGAGTTCGATAACAAATACTGTGACACGAGATTTTTATAAGTTAGATTAAACCATCGATTGACTTGCCAATACCAGACACAATAGAAATTTTATTGTTAAGTTATGATCGTGTCGAGAGTAATAAAACGGGATATTTACTATATTTATTGATTATGCGTCTAGCGATAGATAATTTTGTCTCATCTCATCTCGTTCTCATTGTATAAGCAGAGGGATTGTTGGGATGGCTGGGCGCGTGATGTACTTATCGTTTGAACCTGCGTCAGAATCAAATCTTGCTCACGATCATATGTTCCACATAAATGAACCACACAAAAAAGTAGTTAGTCTGACCAGTAATAATAGTTGAAAAAGAAAATACTTAAGCTGGGTTAGTTTTCGATATATAAATATAATACTTTTCATTTTTCATGTGACAAAATTCACACACAACTTTCGGCATTTTTGATGGTACATAACTGATTGATGCAGGTTTAAGAAACCTTTATGAAATATTCGACGGTTTCCTATATAATCCCCCGATTGCGATGAGAATTTTTCATGTATGTTGTTCCCATTCAAGACGTAAACAACTTGTTTTATACTTTTTAGTTCAGACATGACAGACGTACTTTTTAACTATACAATTCATTATTTTTATATTATTTTTACTTCACTGATAAATATAATGTAAAAAAAAATTGCCTCGTTGTCAGTCTAGTGGTTGCAAGTGCGGGTGCTGAGTGTAAGTTCTTGGGTTCGATTCCTGATCTGGATAAAGTATTGGGTTGTTTGTTTCGTTATTCTCGGTAACAACCTGGAGTTTGGAATTGTACCCGGATGATGGCAATAGGTTCACCAGCTATTTATGGGATAGCGGCTCGGTGAAATGTGGGTGTACAGTACATGTAGGTCTTACCTCGGGTTACAGAAGCGTGCAGCTGTGTATGTATAAATTATGATATATTTGTTTCAGGAATAATAGTCGAAATTGATGAATTAGAAGAAGATACCGCGTATTGGGTCCGATTACGAGCAATAAACGAGATGGGGGAGTCTTTATGGTCGGACCCTATCCTGGTCTCCACGTCGGTTGCCGAGGAACAAGTCACCACCACAGAAGCCCCTGAGGCCGAATCTGAAGCACAAAGTAATGAGGAAAATATGAACGATTCTACTTTTTACGGTATTTTCTTCGCTGGTGGGATATTTGTCGTGTCCTTCGTTTGTATGTTTGCCATGAGAATGGTAAAGTAGTTATTTTTAAGAACACTGAGGTTACGAATGTTACGATTGTTTGTATCGATTACTGACTGCTATTATCGATTGTGAGATTTTATCCTAATTGTGTTAGTTCGGGCAACTTTGATACAAATTTAGATGATGTGCTACAAAATTTTGATATTTTGTAATTTGTACATAATTATGTATATTTCAATTATTATTTTTTGACGTCCAGTACTTCTTTGTCATTGCTAATAAATATTTATTAGTTTATAATAAGGAAAGTTTCATAAAAAAAATACTATTTAATGTTTATAAACCATTTTATTAGAGGCAGAAACACCAGTGTAATTAACATAACAGTTAGTGTATATGAAACTCATTAGCCGACAATATTATATATGTACACACAGTAGAAATTACCAGATTCGTGTACAAGTGTTACAAACGGCAATAAACATTTTATAAAACAATAATTTTTGTTTAACTACTTATAAATTTTATGTAAACGCTACGAATGTTCAATATTCACGTTTTGGTGAATATATGCAGCACGTTTTGTGTGAGGCTCATACAAGCCCATAATTTAAGTGATACCAAGCTTCTTAAGCTAACTTTGCAAGTAATATTCAATGTTACATAATTCTTAACGTATCAGGAGCAATGAAGATGTCAATTGCGGTTGCCAATCATGGCGGTTTTTGTACAATCAATCTCAAAGATTAACCTTATAATTTTTTAATTTCCAGCTCGTATTAAGGTAAACCTATCTATGTTTAACCTAAAGAAGCGATACAAAGGAAAACAATATACAATATAATAGTCAGTCTTCCTGTAAGAACATGGTAGAACTGTGACTTATGCAATAAAAATTGACCGATTTTGATTTAGTTTGAAACGTAAAATTAGAAAAATTAAACTTTAACAAATTTTGAATAAAATAGTACCTGCATAAATATTGTCATAGTTTATAAGGTTTAAGTTTCGATTTCGTTAACATTTAAAATTAAACTTATTCTATAAACAACGACGATAACTTAAAATATATCTAACAGTAGGTATATATCTACTCATACATAGTGCATGTATCAGTTCCGGCTACACATACCTATGCGTGTAATTTTGGGGCTAAGCTACAGAGCTACAAAACATTAGAAGTGACAGCTTCGCTATTGTCCTTGTTGAAGTTTACCTCTTGCTCTCAGACATACCCCGCGAGCGAAAGACATTATGACAAATAGTGTTACTATTTCTATATGCAGACGTCAATCGGGTAATAGGTTCTGGTTACCCCTTTTACGTTGAAATATCTACCTATATTTCCTAAAACAATGGACCTCACTTATAAAGTGCTACTACATAATATAGGTAGGTTAACTTAATATATAATGCTCAAGTAGAATTATTTGTAGCCCCAAAAGTACACTTTCGACTCCTTTACATATACATATGTAAAAACTTAAAAACTACGTTATTTAACGCCGCGCTAAATAATATTAAAAGTATTATTTGTATATTTACAAGTGAAAGCTATCAACTGAGAAAGTTGGCTGTGGGGTCTTTGGTAAAATCAATCAATTGATATAATATCTTTCGTGAGACACATTCATATTAATTATTGTTCAACGGTTATTACTCACTTGCATTCTTCGGGAATGCCCGACTAGTTTCGAACTCGAACGGAGCCATTAGTCATGAGCTGAGTCCGCGGCGATGTCGCGAGTCAAAAGTTTGAGTAATAGGTAACCGTTGAACAATAATGAATCGATATAATGTTAGAAAATTACAAGAAATGTATCAGTGATCGCAACATTTAGATACGAACAGTTTTAAACCAAGTAAAAGTTATTTTGTAGTGTTACTTAGTCTTACTTAGACAACGTTTGACGTTTTCATAGATGACTAAGCAAATGTAGGCAGCCTAAGTTGTCTTTGACATGTTTTTTGTTGGCCAATTCTTAGGTTAGTAGACGCCTTATATGTATAACACGTACTTAAGCAAATCACAACAATATAATGAACTGTAGCGCATTTTATTTGCAAATAAAAAAGCAAAAATACCATCTCCTAGTTGTAACTATCAATCATATCTATCCATTTATTCAGTTAATAAATACATGTTATTTAATTAAAATATATATCCTCAGGCTGCTTACATATTCGGTAAGAGAATTGAACACTTAATTATTTAAAACTTCAATAATAGACAATTATTTTTATAAATTAAATATTATCTATCTACATTTACTTTGGAATGTCATGGGGATAGAATGTTCCTTAAAATTAACACTAACAGAGGCATTAACGATTTGGCTAAATATTTGGCATCGATTGCTAAGGAATTTATGATACCTAATCAATCATTCAATTATTTTTTAATTTAATAGGACCAATTATTGTTCAACATTTTTTCTGTTTGAAATTTAGACGACACTTAACCAGATCAGTTAGTTTTTTGAAAACATAACATAAAATTAAATAATAATTACAACCACATAAATCCGCACATAAACTTTCAATAACACAACTGTCAATATATTGTTAGCTCTCATCTGTAATAAAAAGCCGAAATACCAACATAATCACAACAAATCTCTTTATACATATACTTAAAAATATCCCCACGTCAATCAAAAGCATATTTAATAGAGATGCAGAAACATGGCGACGAAGATGAGGAGCACCGTGGCAGTGCATCTGATTGCGTAGCTCAAGGTCTTTGCATCAGTTATCTCTAGCCATTCTGAATTGCCTGCCGCATTGCGCGTACGCACACGGATGTGGTACATCGTACCGTTTTTTAGGGGTCCCACTGCGAAGAGGGTTTCTGAAAGAAAGATAGGTAGTTAGTGTACAACAAATCCATTGTATTGCACTACATCAAAAAAATTCAATAATTGAATACTTAATTAAGTATTTATATATTTTTTATTATAGTAGACAAGTATAAAACAAAAGTACAATCGGCGCTCTTATAAAGATTATGCGATTTCTTCCAGAATACCATAGGGAAGTAGTTCGAGCTTAGGAACTCACAAGGTGCGCACAATGGCGTTTTTGTACCCACTTTAGTCTTTTTTTTTATCTATGGCATCTCGCAGGTCAACCTAGAAGGTTGTCGACTGCTTAACCGGGCTTTCCTGTGGTTGCCTTAATAATTTTAAGGCCCTCAGCCAGGGCATTAGATAGAGTATACTTTAATGCACACCAAGAGGAAACACAGAAAGATACTTAAACATAAGAAAAGTACAATTGGCGGTCTAATCGCTAAAAAGCAATTTCTTACAGACAACCATTGGATGGACAAGAATTGTATAAGAAAAGATAACGGGTAGCTGCTGGTGTACAGTTTAATAAAACACATAGTTAGTTACACTCTACGTACACTTGGTACATATTTTATAAATAAATATTACATATACTCACATATATACATATATACCGTGTTTTATGAGCAAAATAAATTTAATGATGAAAAGTAACTATTTAAAATTTATTATATTTTTAATTTTATTCAAAAAGTCAAATAATGATCTTTCAACGTTTTCTTGAAACTTGTCAACGACTGTGCACGTCGTATAGACACCGGAAGTGCATTCCAAATTCGAATGGATTGGACAGTGAAGGAGTTGTCGTAGAAATTAGTGGAATGCATAGGCATTTTCAATTTTAAGTTTTCTGAAGAACTAAGGGATCGCGAATGTGTATCACAGACGAACCCAAAAAGTTCTTTAAGATAGGAAGGAGTAGAAGAGTGGAATAGAATAGTGTAAAGTAACTGCCTCGTTGGTCCAGTGGTCCCAAGCGCGACTGCTGAGCATGAGGTTTCGGGTTCGATTCCCGGGTCGGGCAAAGTGTTATTGAGTTTTTCTGTTAGAAATTCTCAGTAGAAGCCCGGAGTTTTGAATAGTGCCCGGTAGATGGCAATAGGCTCACCACCTATTACATGGGACTTAATAACAGCATTGGTGAAATGTGGGTGTACAACTGTGTACACCTCTGCCTACCCCTTCGGGGAATACAGGCGTGATACTATGTTATGTTTAAAGTAAAGAAAGAATATAAGTATTCCGACGAAGGCGAATTGGGTGCCACTTGATTTTTTTTGCGATATACCGACTCATGATCATATTTGCGTAGACCAAATATGAATCTTATACAAAAATTCTGAAGTCTCTCAAGCTTTTCAAATTGGTCATGAGTGAGATCTAGATAGCTGGCATCGGCCTAGTCAAGAACAGGAAGAAGAAGAGATTGTGCGAGCGCTATTTTAGTTGCAGTTGGGTGGAAATTACGGAGCCGTCTCAAAGATCCTGCTGACGCAAACATTCGACGACTGGTTTCTTTTAATTGTGGTCCCCACGACAAGGTGCTATCCATAAATATCCCTAGGTTCTTTACTGTATTACAAACAGGTATTTGGATACCTTCAAAGATAACTTGGGGAAGATGGAACCAGTCAATTTTCGAAATCAGGCATTCAACTTATAAACTAAGCGACAGCACGTTAAGGGCACCCCCTGCGGGAGCCTCGGCTTAGGGCGTCGCTGGTGGGAGGACAGCAAGGGACTGATTGGATCGGATTCAAATTACTATTATTATTTAGGGACGAATTTAAAGCGAAAGGCTCAGCGGCGCGGGCTGGCACGAGCAAGGGTCGGGGTGGATAAATACGGAGACGTGGCGACAGGCCTCGATGGCGAGGCCGAAATGACGGTGATCTGTTTTTGTATACTGTGCTGGTGGCCCTACTGTTTTCTTGGAGGAGGGTTATAGCGTCGTCGGGATATGAGAGTGAATGCCTAGGTCAGCGAATTTTACTGATCTGCGAGGTACCCCCTCCGGGGCGTTTAATGAACTGTTGGATGGTGGGGATTTTGAGTTCTAGGTGGAGGTTTTCGTTGCGAACATAGAACGGGGCGCCCGTGGCCTTTTGCCAAAAACGATTCTGAAGGGTCTGCATCCTATGGAGACGGTATGATTTTGCGTGTGAGAACACGACGCGGGCGTAAGTCATGACGTCTGCACATGGATGCAAATTTGTGGGACAATTTTCTGCGTGCGTTCAGGACAGAACGTACCGTCCTTAAGTGCTCACCGAAAGTGGGGTCTATGGGCTTGATTCTACGCCGTTTCGAGAAGAGAACGGCTTGACTTTTGTCGTGGTTGACTTCTATTCTCCATTTCCTGAAGCAAGCGCCTAGTGCGTTGGCAGCGGATTGGAGGGAGATAGCGATGTGGTCTTGGCTACGACCAGAGTAAATGGCCGTGTCGTCGGCGAAGAGAGTTAACTGGCCCTTTTTGTCTTTTGGAATATCGCTAGTGAATAGCGTGAAGATGAGAGGAGAGAGCACGGAGCCCTGAGGCACTCCAGCACGAATAGGATAGGGGGCAGATAGTGCGATTGTGGAAGGTGCGATTCGACAGATAGTCACGTAAGATAAGTACGAGACGGTCAGGCACTCAGAGTTGGTATAGCTTATATACGTATAATAAGCCATTGTGCCAGACTTTGTTGAAACTTTCGCAGTGTCGAAGAACACCTTGCCCGTCTTCGAGCCGCGTTGGAAACCAGCGCTTATGTGCTCGACGATGTGGTGAACTTGTTGGACGCAAGAGTGTTAGGCCCGAAAAGCAAACCGCTCGTTAGGGATAAGACTCTTTGCTTTAGCATAGTCCTGGACTCGCTTAAAGATAAGCTTCTCGTAGATTATGCCGATAGGTCGGTAGCTAGTGGGATCGGATTTGGAATTTCTGGGTTTAGGGATACCTATAACATGGCGCCATTGAAGATGGCGGTCATTAGTATAATGAGAGGGGCGTGGAGAAGTTTAATAACTTTATTCGTGGTGCAGTCTAAGCTTGGGGCTTTCCGGGGTTTGAGATTCTTAACGATATCTTGCACTTTATCGGGAGTGACGGGGGGCAGAGGATCATCAGGGTCCTCGAACGGTGGGAGTAAAGCTCTGCGTTCGACTTCCGCGTCAATCTTGAAGAGGTGCGCTTGGTCAACCGGTTGGGTGCGAGGAGAGCATTAGGATTCTAAACTGTCGGCCAGGCATTCCGCCTTTTCGATGTCATCGAAGGCTATGCTCTTATCGTGGCGGCCACTTTTGTCCGCGTACCGTTTACTTTTTAAGGTCATCAACGCGCGAGTGATACCTCATGTATTGTAAGGGTGAACACGCTACAGTAACAGCTTATCACGCTTACCACAATACTTAGTGAAAAAAAAAAGTGAGGTAATTTCATGTTTTGATTATTATAACAATATTCTTATATTACTTACTGTCTTCTTCTTCGATGTCAAGACGGAATTCAGACGCCGTGTCCCAGTCGGCTTGGTAGCCTTCTTTAGCAGGAGCAAGTTGGAAAATATATCCTGAAATGATACCGAAAATTATGTCAATTCTGAGAAATAAAATCGTGTAAGGAAAATAAATCACAACGATTAGGTTTTACAGCAAAGACCAAAAAGAGTTGGGTGTATCAGCTATTTCTGTTGGAGTCAACACTTATACCTAAATTCTTATTTTGTGAAGGTGTTTGGAAGGAAGGTGTAAGAAACTAAACCAAAATAGAGCTTTGCTGTCGTTTACTAACAATGGGACGGGATGAATTAGGAGATATTAAATTCAAATTTATTTGACGTTTTAATTTTAACGGTTACCTAAAATTGTGCCTACTAAAAATGTTCGGAGATTTTAAGTCAACGCGTATAAATTTGAATTTGACATCTCTTAATTCATTCCGTCTTGCTCATAAAAGTCCCTTTACTGTTTGTAATAGACAGCAATGGCCTATACAATTTCGTGTAATAATAACAGCTGCATATGAATTGACACCAGTATTTACATTATTTTATAATATCTGGGTACTTAAAAATAGTAAGAATAATTATTTACCCAGAACTGTTAGATTTTGGGGGTTTGGGGAAACTTCATCACCAGTAGCGAAGATGCAAGACGAACAGGATACATTAAAAATCAGCACGGTGACATTGGCTGCAATCAGTTGAACCTGAAAAATGTATTATAAATTTTAAATAGGCCCAATTTTTAGAAGGTTTGTAACATGGCGTTATTTTTATGAAAAATACAATGTGCCTGCCATTTGTGGGTACTTCCATTTGATAAGACTTTCGAAACCTTTATAGATTTGAGAGAGCCATTATGGGTGAGAAAGGTTAATCATTTTGTCATCTTAGATTGTGTTATAACGTCAATTACTATTTGCTAAAGGTCTGACTGACTCAATATACTTGTCTGGGAAGATGAAAAATTTGCTAGTAAAGTAAAACTTACGGAATCCGGAGGCTCAGGCTTGGAACCAGGGTTAACGTGGAAGATGATGGACTCAGAGCCTTTGGAATTGCTAGCAGAGCATCTGTATTCACCGTAGTAGCTTTCATCCCGAATCCTCAGGACAAGCACGGAGTTGGTCCCATCTTCAGACGTGATCACCTTCAATTAGATAAACATAAGAGTCAGTAAAATTCTTGTCCCTTATTGGTCTAGTGGTCGCAAGTACGGCTGCTGAGGGTGAGATCACAGGTTCGATTGCCGGATTGAACAAACTGTTATAATTTTTTTTAATAAGATATTTTCTGTAGCTAGTCGGAGTTTGAATTGTGTCCATGGAAACAGAAATGGCTCGCCATCTAGTATAGTACGACATATCTGTCTAACGGATAGTTAGTTAGGAATGTAGACAAGAATTTACGGCGATGTTACGTTGACGTTAAGTAAGAACATTATGTTACCGTATCTGGGTCCGTGATTGGGTCACCATCGAATCCATTTTGTCTCCTGTACCATCTGTAAGTGGGAGGGGGGTTTGCAATGGCGCTGCAAGTCACATTTTTGCTGGAAAATATAACAAAATAGAATTAGGTATAAATCAGATAAGACACAAATCTAAGCAAAATTAAACTGTTTTTAGATGCACGAACAGATACAAAATTATTACACATTGTTCAATTTGACAAAATTTCGTAGCTACCTATATTCTATCCGCCATGTCCAAATAATAAATTAATTGAATTTCAACATTTTATAATACAATTGACTAAATCATAACCTGGGATTTTATTTATTAAGCTATTAATTCATTTAGAAATACGGTCAATACTCACGTATCATTTAAAATAGCATACACTTCTTCAGTCTTGTATTTTTGGTTTGTGTACATCATTTGAGTGTCACTGTTATAAAGAATTGGTTTATCTGAAAATATAATTAGTCACATAAATTAATATTCGAGAACTTAAATAATAAAATTAAACCGAATTATTTACAAACTACTATATCTACATGTATACAACAACTTAAAAACGATTCTAAAATAAAAATCAAGAAAATCTCATGCGTCGAAGTATTCCTCCGCATCGCTGTCCTCCGGGAAGGTGCCCAGGAGACTGGCAGCATTTCGGATTCGTTGACCTAGAAACAAGCCAGCCTTCTGGTCACGCGAAGAGTCGAGTAGTCTCCGAGAAATCTCTTTAAACATGAGTTTCGCACTCGGACCCCATGACCCGAGCGTTTCGACCCCAAACGGCTCAAAGTCGTAGCAACTGAGCAAATCACATTATAAACATCGAAAAAATTAGGAATAAAAATATATAGACATATATATTAGCCCTACCTAGGGTTACCGTACACTAGGAATTTCTCATGTGTCTTCGTAATTCGTGGGTTTGTATAAAAAACCGAAAAAAAATTGACGACCATACAAATATCTTCTCCGTGTAGGAAATGAATCCGCGACACGCATCGTAGCAACCAATATCTCGATTACTTCAACAAAGTACCGCTGTCCAAATCCGATTTAACATAATACAAATAAAATATATTTAACATAATTTAACATAACAGATAATATATAATAAAACGTACGATGCTCTAGCATTATAAATTAAAGATTAGAAATATAGATTAGAAATGTGGCTTATAGCTGCGACGCAGCTTTCCTAACTAATGTAGTTATTCACTAATACGACATTAAATTATTATTATTTAAACAGGTCATGGACATGTAATGCCTATATTAATTTATTTAGGAATCTGTAAATGTGTGATTGCTAATAGATATCACTATCGTCTTCTTAAGACGAAAAGAAGGGAACTTGAACTTTAATAGATGCGAACAAGTGAAGCGGTAGGTCAATTGATAGAGCGATTACATGGACTGTCAAAGGTCACGGGTTTGAATCCCGTTCATGACATTAACTAATACAACATATGTGTTACAAATTAGTTTTTGAATTGAATTCAAAACTTATTCAACGCTATTTATGTCGCTTTCATTTCGCAATTCAAAATAAATAAATACCTATTAGCACTCAGTATCAGTATTTTGTACGTAAATGGCAAATACAAAACTCAAACATTCATACAAACATTCATAGAGTAAATAAAACAGATGTAGATAAACTATGTATAAACATATCACCCGTATGAAATGTTCATTAAAATTTTCGGAAATTACACCTGCATCGAAGAGCTTTTTGCTTAAGCCTTATCAATCAATTAATCAATTCATAGTTGGACATCGGTATTTTTTCATAGCGTAATGTTTATACCATTCATCATTATAATATAGGTCAGGCTGATAACTCGAATTCGGAACACGCGACCACTAATTGGAAAATTTTCGTAATTATAATAGTATTTATTAAGGACATTGAACTACATAATGTAAAATAAATAATTATTAAGTTATTTACATTTGTCTAAGGAAATTTGCATGTATGATAAATACCAGATAATATACTTTGTACGCCCTATATATCATATATACCTGATATATATATGATCTGTATCATATATACCTATTTTAAATAATAGTGTTAATAATGAGTATATATCTAAATCGTTTTGTTATCACACCAGGTACTATACAGGTATTTTGACAACTGTGAAATCAGACTAATTCACTTTTTGCAAGTATAGCTATAGATATAGACTGAACTAGTGAAGGTGTACATATTTTGGGTGCCATTACAAACCTTTAACGCACAGCGCCAACTTTTAAGTTTTTTTTTTTAAACGTTTCCCCACACTAGGAATTTCTTCCTGTGTCGTGGGTGTGCGTTTACAGATATATAATCTCACAAGCACACACACACCCAGACCCGGAGCAATTATCTATAGATCGTACAAATATTTGCTCCGTGCAGGAATCGAACCTGCGACACGCAGCGCAGCAGTCGGTCTATCGACCACTGCGCCAACCGCGCTGTCAAGTTGCTAAGATCACACACATTTCTATAGTAAGACATCAGGAAATAGAAAATAATGCCGCAATTTGGTACAATAAACTGCGCATCAGTCATAATTGGACTTGGTCGAGTGAATGGAGATATTTAATAGCTATTTTAGTAGAGAAGACTTACGTTGTACAGAAAGATGGACAGTCTTTTCAGTGTAGTGGGACAGAGCCTTTTGCCTCACTTTGCACACATAAAGGCCAACGTCGGCGTGGTTCAGTTTCTTAATTTCTAAAGTGTTGTCTTGTTTGATGGTGTATTTCTTGGGTTCATCTGCAACTGAAAGGAACATAATACAAGGAGTTATCGAACAATGAGTCTGATTATCTTTTCTCAGCTAATTTGGGATCGGTATTCTGGTCTAACTGGACCGTGGAGCAACTGTCTATTTGACCTTCACATAGCTGGGTCGCGCGCTACCTCTTGATAAGACTGGTTGCCAGACTTTCAGATATCTAACATCTAACTACATCATTTGATAACCGGGTCCGAAAGTTTAACTCGATCTGATGTGGTCTTCGGTGGTCCACTTTTAGGAGAGCGTCTTGGAGCGACGACACGTTTTTCTTAGAATTAAGATGTGAATCTTTCAAACTGCCTCGTTGGTCCCAAGCGCGACTACTGAACATGAGGTCTTGGGTTCGATTCCCAGGTCGGGCACAGTGTTATTGGGATTAACTGTTAGCAAATTCTCAGTAGCAGCTCGGAGATTAGAATCGTGCCCGGTTGATGTCAATAGGTTCACCACCTTGGGACCTTATTTTATTTATTTATTTATTTATTTATTTATTTACAACACAAACTATCTTTACAGGTTAACCTAAAGTGATAGAGTGGTACAGAACACAATTAAACTAAGATATAATCTTAAAACTAAGTACTTAAATCTAACTATACATGCAGATCAGAATAACACAATACTCTAGTGGTCGCCAGAGTAAAATCGTTCAGTGCACAAGAGAACAGGTCCAAGCTCATAGCTACCGCGTTGAGAGTGCACAGCGCACGTGTAAACGGGGCACGGCGGAGAAGGTTGGTGCGCGCTTTCGGTACCCCCAGCAGCCGCGGCCGCCGTCGCCTGTTTACGTACTCGTCAGGTACCCACAGCTTAATTGTCTGTAAAATGTCAGGATTGCAAATTTTTCCCCTTATTACTTTAAATAAGTATGTGGCTAATGCAAGCTCCCTCTTTACTTCTAATCTAGTATAACCTACCATGCCTAATACAAACAAGGTAGGATACAGCAGTGGGTATCCCGGATACACTCCATACATCTTATGGTACATAAACCTGATATATTTGTTTTGTATCCGCTCTAACATTGTATTGTATTTGGCTTCGCTAGGACTCCAAATAGCTGCATTGTACTGTAGGTGGCTCTTCACCAGTGCTTCGTACAAAGCCCTTAAAGCACTCATATTAGTAAACTGGTTGGCCTGCCGTAAAAGAAACCCAAGGTTACGGTATGCCTTTTTGCAAACCGCAACAATATGTTTTCTGAACTGCAAATCTGCGGCGAAACAAACACCTAGATCTTTGACCTCCGTGACACGCTGCAGCGGTTCACCTCCCATAAGGTACTGGTGGCGACGCGGGGTGTGCGCGCGGGTGTATGACAGCACTGAGCATTTTGACACATTGAAATACAATTTATTTTCCTGACTCCAATCAGTGACCCTATCTAAATCTCGTTGCAGTGTGTCATGATCGGCAATATCTTTCACCACATGAATCAGTTTGAGATCATCAGCAAAAAGAAGGCAAGTTGACTCCTTAACTACTTCCGGTAAGTCGTCCACCACGAGGATAAAGAGAAATGGTCCTAAATTAGTTCCCTGACTTACGCCCGATCTAGTGAAGTAAATTTCGGAAAAGCTCCCCCCACAGTCAACATATTGACGTCGGTTGTGCAAGTAATCGGCAAAGAATTTAATAGTGTGTGGAGTAAATCCCTTGTTGGCCAACTTCGACAGCAGCACATCATTGTCCACTGTGTCAAATGCCTTCCGAAAATCTAGGTAAGCTACATCCACCTGTAGTCCAGCGTCAACAGCAGGCACCAGTTGCGTCATCAAATTTAGCAAATTGCCTGTTGTACTCCGCCCAGGACGGAACCCATGCTGCGCATCGGACAAATGTGCGTTCACCTGCTTATATAAGCTATTGTGAATTGCTGCTTCGAACACTTTAGCAGTAGCACAAAGGACCGCCACTGGTCTATAGTCGCTTGCCTCGGAGCCGCCACTACCTTTCGGTACCGGCACCACTCGGCTAAGCTTCCAACGATCGGGAAACGACGCTACAGCAATACAGACATTGAACAAATGTAGTAAGGGTTCATCCAACACCATGCGACTATCCCTTAAGATAAAAGGTGGTATACCATCAGGTCCAACTGATCGTTTAGGCGGTAGGCGGGCTAGCGCGCGACGCACTTCTGAAGCTTCAAAGCAACCGAGGTGAACCGTATTAATTACTAATAATATAACTTGTAACGAAACGTAACATTCTCGCGCGATATATGAAACCATAACATTAAACAAAACCATCGCAAGTTGAACAAAGTTCATTTAGCTTTGGAATTTTTATGCTATCGAAGTCTCTAAAAAGAACAATTGCCTCTTTGTTAATAATATTACCTTCTTTAGTAATTTTAATATTATATTGTGATGGACCAAAAAACGATCTGTGAATTGGAATACCGAGGAAAAAGTAAGTAAGTAAACATAATTTACTCGATAAACTTGAAATCAGTCTGTAATAATGCATAACGTTTATTAAACCTATACATTTGCCTGAAATCTTCATCGGATAATTACATGAAGGGAATTTTAATTCGAACACGATTTCTGTTGTGTCGGCGTGGTGTTTCCAACAATTCAGCGGCTTTAAAATCCTCAATATCAATTAATTCAACCATATTAATATCCATTTTCGGGTAAAAACCACACAACATAATAAAAAAATGCTATTACTTAAAAGGGAAACTCACAAATATGATTTAGACCATCGTTAAACTAGGGGGTGCCGAGGTTTAGCGTTAGACCACGATATGGTCTATGGTTTATCGCAAAACCACGATTTGTAATATCATTTTTGTTTAAACCATGCTTTATAGAGATTTAAACCTGGGTTTTTAGTTAAACCGCTTTTTGTAATAAGACTGTTGATGACTAACCTCAGTGGCGCAGAGGCGGGACGTCCGGCCGCGAATCCAAACGTCGCAGGTTCAAATCCGGATGGATGAAGCACACAAATATCTATTTGTTTTATTCTAGGACCTCCCACTAGGCGGGACCAGTCCATAGAAACAGTTCAAGCGAAAGCGAGAAACGCTTTTGAGAGCCATCAACCAATCAAAAATTAACACTCTCCAAAATTCAAAAACACGTCTACACTGTACCAAGTCGCTACGGTGATTATAACAGCATCGGTGAAATATGGGTGTACAACTGGTATACACATCTGCCTAATCCTTCCGGGAATACAGGCGTGATTGTGTTACTTTCAAATTTGAAGGACGACTGTATAGCCAGCTAGGGAAATTTTATGTGGGGACTACTTTCTAAGGAACGTGTTACATGATTCTAAACTCCGAACTGCTACTGCGAATTTACTTACAGAAAAACTCAAAACACTGCCCGATCAGGGAATAGAACCCAATTCTTTAAATGTATTGTTTTTATCGTCTATAACTAAAATAGTTTACCTTTAATCTGCTGCTTATCTTTGTACCAGACGACGACTGGTGGGGGGTAACCATTGGCTTCGCAGGTCAACTTCACTGATTTGCCCTCCTCGCCCTCCATGGTTACATTTCTGTCGACTATGTTCACTTTTTCTGAAAATAAAATTTTGGTTTATGATAAACTAGCTGACCCAGTGAACTTCGTAACGCAATTTTTTTTCTGATCGTTTTTTTTAATTTTCTTTTATACAAACCTTGTCCTGACAATAAAGAAACACAAAATAAAGAATTATCTAATTTGGTGCAGTCGTTCGGAAGTTATGCGCGTACAAACATTTCGGCGATTCATTTTTATTTATACAGATTGCAATCTTATAAATTTAATCAAACAAAGAAGAATGATTAAATACAACACAAAAACAAGATTAAAAATTAGAAATCACAATTATGGAAAGGATTACGAAAAGATGGTGAAGATAATTAAAAAAAAAAAACTCATTACTTAGAATTTCTCCTGTATTATGTTCATTTATAGAAATAAAACTTTTAGGAGAACCGCAGTATTTATCTGTGGGCTATGCAAAAACTAATAAAAAAGTGCAGAAACTAATCTCTTGACAAATCCGCATTTTACTTTTACACGACTGCTCAAAAAAGGAGTGTTATGTTTTTAGAGTTCATGTAGCATGCATGTATATATGTTTGTGAGTTTCTTTATTAAACCATAACTTCTAAACGCCTGAACCAATCTAGATGTATGGCATATCGATAGAATCCTTAAATTATCCCGGGTAACAAAGGCTAATAAGATATATAGTATAAATAAAATAAAACTTCACCCATGGCTGGCGTGCTATTTTTTTTAACTAACTTTATCTGATTTAGACATTTTCTGTAAGGTTTATAATACAATTTAGTGGAAAAAAGAAATGGTCGTGAGCAGAATTTGAACTATACCGTATTTTCCTCTTTAAAGTTCATAAAGATGAATTAGCTGTAAGATTGAATTTTAATTTCTAGTCCGAAACTTATGAAAATGATAATGTCTATATCGTTAACGAAGGCTAAATCAATAAAATTCTCACCTCCAACGATAAATTCTCTGGTTTCGCTAAGGTTCCCAGCTTTGCAAGTCCAGTTGCCTCCATCGCTGATCTTAATGCGATGGATGATGAGGGGCACTAGGATCCCGTCTTCTTCATTCTTGAGCTCCACGGACACCCTGCTATTCTTGGTAGATCGCTCCTCGACTAACTTGCCCGAGGGGGAGTACCATTGAATAGGCTGAAAGAAATTTAGCAGTGGGCTTGTTAATTTGACTAATACTATATATTTAAATGTAATGGGCAACCTAAGGCAAATCTGCTTAGCCTATATTAAGAACGTTGGGGTCGGACGACGGCGTTTACCACTGGAACTCCTGTGTACCACGCTAGCACGACATCTCCTGGCAAGACTGGTTATAAAACTTTCTGTCATTTGACTATCCGGAATGATTGTCTAAATTTTCATTTGATAGCTAGGATCGACGGTTAACATAGGCACGGATGGGTGACGATGTTTTTTGACCCACAAACCAGCCGTGGCAACCGCTGCTTAACTTCATTAGCTATTAGAAGTAATGAAAAAAAATAATGAGAAGGCCAAATTCTACCTATCTTAATAGGAATATTTAATAAACATAAACATAGCATAATATTTGTTATTGTTTTTTACTCTTAATAGGGCACTGACATGTATTATAATATACCTAAATGTACTCGTATCTATTAGAAAAAATTTTTTGGCGATGATACTTCTATTTACTCTTAGAATATCAATGGTGGATATATTTTAAGGGGACTCGATTCTGTTTCATACGATCATTAAAAATATAAAAGAATAATAAAATTTGCGTATAAGAAGATAAACATTTAATAAAATGATACGCTACATGCCATTAAAATCTTAAATGTAAGTGACTCTGAAAATCGTAATTACAGAAACAATTATAATATACAATATTTTACTGTTCTATTTAATTTTTATTATAGTTCCAGACGATGCACGAGACTTTATTACTGAGCCTACTCTGCCTGTCAGTCTGTCTGTACCCCTGTTTATCAGGGCTATTTATCTTAAATCGTAATAGGAATTTCTTGAAATTTTCAAAGAATATGTGTTATCATGGAAATTAATACAACAAATAAAAAAGAAAAATCCCATCGGGGACAAAAAAGAAAAAAAAACAACGGTTTTTGCTCTGTCTTTAAAACGGTAATATATATATATAAAGAATATTTTATGTAGTTTAGTTGTAATGCATAGGTAGTCTACAATTATACTATTAGGTGATAGGTCGATATATAGAAGCGTAAGTGCGTGAGTCAACTCGCACTTAGCCAGTTTTCTAGGTACCTTTCAAACGACTTTATATTATATTATTTTCATTTAAGAAAATAAACCATTCCCTTATCCCTAACCTTTTTTCGAAGGATAAACTACGCATATTTCATACGTCTTTCATTTATTGAACAAAAGTTACGCTTAGTAAGTTAGTAGGTACGTACTTCTACTGTATTCTGTCCTTTACAAAAGATGGCTTTGGTTTCGCCGACGTTGTAGACCGTCGACCTGGCCATGATGTGAAGAGTCGGCTCCGGTATTTCATCATCAGGGCGCACTGCAATGAAAAAAAAAACGTGAAATATTCCATTTGTATAAAAGTGGTTATAATTATCGGGGCTTAAGTTTTAGGTTAATAATTGGCAGTGCTGGATAAAGGCAGCGTAGGCAAATGTGAACAAGAGATTGGACTGTTTGTGGTGTTGTCAACTTACAACATCATAATATACAGAATGGATTTTTTTACCGCACTCGGAGGGAAATTACTCTTAATACTGGAGATACCTAACAAATTTTACTCAAAGGAAACATTCCTTTATTTTTAAAGAGAGACAAATCTGCGTTCAAATGTTTTCGAAAATTTGCTTGCCACACTCGGTAATCGAACCGACTAAAATCCGAAAAAATAACACCTGTACTTTTATGGCATCAATCGATAGGGTTAATCCTAAGGATCAAATCTCTCTAACAAAAATGATAAATTAAATGAAAGGAGATCCATGAAATCTAAACTATGTAGATATATGGTGTAGTCAACGCTCACTTCTAGAATAAAGAAAGAAAGAAAGAAAGCATTTATTTCAGTCTCGTGGACGAAAACAAGAAAATGTAGATAAAAAATACAAGGTTTACTAAAATACGCCTGCACAAGACCAAAACAGGCCCCTATTTCAGCATAAAGCGGCAACACCGAAATATTGCCGCGGTGATTTTCAAATAGGTCCTAAAAATTATGAAAAACTGTTACGTGTACAGATAAATCTTTCAAAAACATTAACGCGTAACAAACTGTAAAATTTAGAGCTTAATCTTGGTCGAGCGATCTGTTCGGCCATTACTTAGCCATGAGCTCCTTTGAAAGTCTTTTGAGTATAGTAAATAAAATATATATATGCAACATGCCTGTATACCCCCGAGGGGTTACGAAGAGATGAACTCTATAATGCATATTACCCCACATTTCAAGTAAATGCTGCTATTAAATCCCACAGTAATAAGCAGGGAGCTTATTGACATTATAATGAGGTGAAAGTCACGAAAGTTATTATGTGGAAATTATCTCTATCAACGCAAGGTCTTCCTTCCCTATTTTCTGAGAATTTACTTAAAAAATAACTCAATTATACTGCCAAACCTGTGAATTGAATACAGCCGCACTAGGGCCCATTAGGCCAATGTGATAGTCTTAAGTATAGTAAATATTCTTCCATTTATAATTTTTCTGAGGTTAAACGTAGGTTCCAAACGCCAAGTCACTCTCTGAACTATGTGCGAGGAAACTTGTTGTGTCCACAAATTCCGGTCATGCAAAACTTTGTCCTGTCGCAGTACTTACTAAGTGCCACAAGAACTGCTATTAGTGTATTACTAATAGGTCCAAGTTAAATATTATTTATATATTATATTATGTACTTATTGATTTTTTATGTAGAGTGAAGAAGAGTGGAAGTACAGTAGATACATCATTTAAAATGTCCGTTTAAAAATACTTTATTTTATAAATTTATTTTTAAGGTCGCAACTGTGAGCGGTCCTATACGGCCCTTTATTTCTGGTGTGCTGA
The DNA here is from genome assembly GCA_935421205.1 of Xylocampa areola. NCBI lineage: Eukaryota > Metazoa > Arthropoda > Insecta > Lepidoptera > Noctuidae > Xylocampa > Xylocampa areola. The sequence goes on from OW285207.1 coordinate 13,059,442, forward strand.
TGGCAAATGGTCTCAAATAAAGAGTTCATATGTATGATACCTACATTCAAATATACTGTGCTAAGTTCTCGCGCCAATTTTAATTATTATTTTTACACTTAAATCTTAAGTTATAATATTAAATGGAAAAAGAATACGGTCGCGAACAGGATTCGAACCTATGCCTCCCGGAAAATTACTCCAGGCGCTCTGACCACTAAGCCATCTACTCAGCGACCTCTGCTCACTACCGTGAATCCTTCTTCCACGTTTTAACACGTCTTTTTGGTGACGTCATTGCTATCTATCCAGTCGCTATACAGGTACCTAACCTTTTCTACTTAAGTCTTTTCTACAAATGTATTAAAAGTCTAAGCATCGATTTCAGAAACTGTTAATAAGATTCGTTGTAACTTTTGATAGTTTATTTTGATTTTAGAATTTGCATACCAACTCCTTAGTTAATCTACTAGATGCAACCTTTCAATATGACCACCCCTTTCTGTGAAAAGCTTTATAACTTTATTACGTATTTGTCTCGAAGGCAATATATTAAGTAATTGGCAGTGTTGGTAGTTACTAAGGGTGTGGACGCATGTGGGTGTGTCTGACAACGGAGCGATGACCTAGACTACATATCGTGTAGTGCCTAGAGACCTAGACTAGTCGTAATGTGTTTAAATGTGCTAATGTTTTTGGCGTGTTAAGCGTGCCTAATCATAATTAAAATTAAAATTATAAAGTTTATTTGTAGGCACGGGGTGTAAGTACATCATAGCCTTCACCGTTAGTCTGTGAATATCATGTTCTAACTATATCAACACAGCTGAAAACAATTTATCAAGTACAAAGATAAAATTTACGCATTAATTTGCAAGGGAATAAGAGGTAATTTCAACAGTATCTTATTTCTTATTTGCAGCAAAAATCTCTCTGAATTCAAAGCGTCTGTGATCGCACTTAGCACTGAGTGGACGACCATTTACTGCAATTACAACCGTAATTTACAATTAAAAGAGTAGTTTTTTGTTTGATAAATGTTGGCAGCAGATGGTCTTTACAGCTCGCCAGTGGGAGAACGGATAAGCTCTTAAAGCGCTCAGACGTAGCAGTAACTATGCACTAACGAATTTAATAGCTATAAACGATAAAATACTGGGTATATAGATTTTGGAACGTTATCTCAATTAGCACAGAAAGTTTTTTAACTAAGACTTAATGTAACAAATGTTGTAATAATTAGACATTTTTAATTAAGTACTACTTCATGATTTTATTTCATCTGATTTTTAATTCATATTTCCGTACATCGAGAACACAGAACATATTTAAATTCTAATCATTTTAATAAATATGACTTTACGAATTTATAATGTTTGGAATATGCTGTCTTAATGCATACATTAATTCCATACGGAATACGTTAACGGCACCACATAATATGGAAGATGACAAAATATTAATTTTCCTTGATGGAAGAAACATCTACTTAGTATATTTCATGGGAGGCTTGACAAGTCATACATTCGGGTTCGTATATACATATAATATACTGTCAACCATGACTACTGGTAGTTAATTACCTTTGCTTTTAGTGTAATTTCAAATAATTTCTACGAGAATAAAATCATTTTGTGAAAGTGAACGGAGTCATTGATAGGTAAGTATTTACAAGGAAAAAATGAGAGTGTTCTGATTTCGACGACAAGCGTCCTCATGGATATAATATAAGCAGTTATAGCCTGATACTATATTGGTATGACCGTTGCGTTGGATTTTCAAGTCGAAATTCACAGATTCTTATTCACGTGCCACTGACTTTTCATAGTCATTATGGATTATATGCGTATTAAAATGACTGCCTGCCTCGTTGGTCTAGTGGTCCCAAATGCGAACACTGAGCATGAGGTCCTGGGTTCGGTTCTCGGGCAAAGTGTTATTGGGTTAATCTTTTAGAAAATTCACCATAGCAGCCCGGAGTTTGAATTTGTGATTAGGCTCACCACCTATTACATGAAACTTAATAACAGCATTGCTGAAATGTGGGGGTACAACTATGTATGTACACATCTTCTTACCCCTTGGGGGAATACAAGCGTGATGTATGTTTTATGTTAAAATTGGTATCAATTGCTTTAAACGGTGGAGGAAAACATCATCAACACAGCGCGAAAAGCCATGATAGAGACTTACTGGCAGCTTAAACTCTGAAATTCTGAAGTTGTTCATCACACGATAAAGAGAAGATTGATTTGAAATAAAATCCAGTCCGTCCTTTAATTTTTGAAGGAGGATGGGGAAAAATGTTTAAACGTTGGTCCAGTGCATGGTTCTATTGTCGACACGTTTGTCGATTTTAAGCGTAAAATTTGACATAAAGTGTTGATAAAACGATAAAATTCAATACATAAAATCGTTGGACAAATTTGTCCAAAAGATCCATGCTCGGACGCCAGGATTGACAATACTGCCGATTGACACTATAGTATAATCACAGATTTCTATTATCTCTGTTTATCAAATTTCATTCAATTCCAAACCATGGACAGGAAAACCATCCGAATAATTAATGAACACATTCTTCTGCTTCCCCATTTCTAAGAAAGTCTTTCAATAAACGAATGCTAACAGAAGGAATGGGAAATAAATCTTGGGTTGTTAATGGAAAAGCATGGGTCTGAGATTCATGGGTACAATGTGAACATTAATTTATAGGCACCCTTAGAAAGTAATAGTGATATGAATCAAAAGGGTAAGAATACTAAAATATGAACAAAAAAACTTTGCATTAATATTTAGTTTATATTTATAAGGAATTAAAGGGCAGTGCTGCTTTGTTCTTGTGATCTTTTTGTTTGTATGGTATCTCGCAGGTCAAACTTAAGGTTGTCGACTGCTGAACCGGGCTTTCCTGTGGTTGCCTTTATAATTTTAAGGTCCCCAGCCAGGGCATTGAACTTATTACACGTACTAAGCGACAACACGCTAAGAGAACTCCATGCGGGGTACGAGGTTCGGCTTAGGACGTCGCTGGTGGGAGGACAGCAAGGAACTGTCTGGATTGGATTCAAATCATTATTATTATTTAGGGACGAATTTAAAGCTACAGGCTCAGCGGCGCGGGCTGGCACGAGCAAGGGTCGGGGTGGACAATTACGGAGACGTCGCGATGGGCCTCGACGGCGAGGCCGAAATGACGGCGGTCTGTTTTTGTGTATTGTGCTGGTGGCCCTACTACTTTCTAGAAGGAGGGTTATAGCGTTGTCGGGATAAGAGAGTAAATGTCTAGGTCGGCGAATTCTACTGATCTGTGAGGGTTATCTTAAGTGCGACTGCTGAGCATGAAGTCCTGGGTTTGATTCACAAGTCGGGCAGTGTTATTTGGTTTTCTGCTAGGAAAATGTTAGTATTATGGAATTCTATTCCAGTAAATGGCAATACGCCCACTATCAATGCTGTTATTAAGTCACAAATAGTTCTTATTAATAGTATTGGTGAAATTTGGGCGTACAAGTGTGTACACCTCTGCCTACCCCTTCGGGGAATACAGAATACAATAGATTAAGTGGTGAGCCTATTCCCATCAACTGGGCTCATTTTGTTATTCCATGCTACTACTGAGAATTTTCTAAGAGAATAACCTAATAAAACTGCCTGACCAGGGAATCGAATCCCATGACCACACGACCAATCAGACAGTTAGTCTAAGTCATATTGTAATTACCAGTCAGATTCACGCTTTTATTTCTCATTCTAGCGAGGTAGGTAAACTTATATACTTTGTAGTAGTAATATATGGTCTGGGCCTAAAACGATTAGGTACCTAACAAAAGGTGAAAAGTCTTAGGTAAAAACTAACTTACATAACAGATGAAAATAAGAAAATGGAAAGCGTTTCCCCAATAAGTGAGCAAGAAATAAATCATTTTGACACTTATTACTAAGATGAGTAACGAGCAACAATAACTTTTGGAGGTTTAAAAAAAATATAACACGAAAATAATTAGAGGCTGAAAAAAGCCATTGCTCCTTAATGATCAGTATTGTTTTGAATAATGTTAACATTTGCTTATTATGAGAGTAATGGAATACAGCGAATTAATTACTAACAAAAACAACGGAAAAAACCTTATTTGTAAAACTTGTTCTTAGTAATCTTGAGTAATTTGTTGTTTTTATAAAAACATAGCTAAGAATTTTCTTTATTTTTTCTTTTTAATTAGGACTCAACTATTCTGAAATAACATCAGAAATTCTTTACTCGGGTGTAGGTAAGTAAGTAACAGGCATTAAGCAAGAAGGAGCACTGACAACAAATTAAAACTTTCCCTTCATTACCTCTTTACTAAAACCAAAAACTTTAATATTTTCCTTGTCACCGTTCAACGCTTAATCAAGATAAGTAGCCAAGTCAGGGGTTGTCAACAAAAGTTTAATGTCAGTAGGAAAACATTAAGGACACGAGAAGTGGTCAAAGTTGGACGCAGCCGTGGCATAAAGTCCACAACTTCATCTTAATGCCGTGTGGCGTCCATTAGCAAGTTACCCTAGTAATATGCCGAAATAGTAACGGAATGGAATCTTTGTATTGCCAAAGTTCTGGATTTTGACGTCATGTTATTTCGTATTATACGCAAACGTTCAGTTACTATGTGGACGAGAAGATCTTCAGTAAACAACAGGGTTGGTGCGTAATAATACATTTATTAAAATATACAGGTTGGTATTTAATATTTAGTCGAATCAATTTAAACATTGATTTTACTAATGAGATATGCCTTAGTGACATGGGTCATCAGACATACCTAAGCCTAATTGTAAGCTTATAATAATATAAGGGTGGTATTTAATACTTTAACTGTAAATCCCCTTTTTTCAATCAAAATATTCGAAATTACCACCAAAAATACTGAATTGCACACTAAATTTGCTCATCAAATAAATCAATTATACTATACTGTTAGATCTTTAAAGCTTAACTGTTTTACTGAATGACTATCTGTTAACTAAAAGTAAATCTAATAATTCTTCGAGTGCAACAAAATATTTAAACATATTTTTTTTGGAATCCATCACCTATTAAACTTTTAAGAACATGGGTTATTCTAAATGAAACACCAGTTAATCAGTCATATTTATCTAATCAAAGTTCACAAAAAATCTGCAAAGTGTACGGGGCTCCTATTTTTGTGTCCGTAAGGTTAGAAAAAACCTAAACACGAAGAGGATGACGGGGGCTATTCGCTCGCTACGCTCGCTCACGGGCCCCCGTCATCCTCTTCCCTGAACCTGACCTGTCCGAGTCGGGATACACGAAACTCCCGAGCTCGCTTCGCTCGCTCATGGATCAATTTAATTTATTTTCTTTCATAATCCCGATATATTGTCGACTATTATAGTGGTTTAGTATTTACGTCATAAAAAATATAATTTGTGTGCAAATCAGTATTTTTGTTTTACGGTGAGTAATATTGTTTCAAAATGCGTATATATGTGGTTTCAGCTAGATTTTTGCTGTAAATTAGATAAAAAAGCCATCAGATTTTGATGAATTTTAAACATTTTTTAGTACAACATGTTTAGGTAATCAAGTAGTTAATTTGTAGTACAGTCATTTATTTGATATGCAGTAGGTTATTAGTGGAGAAATTTTGTTTGCTTAAATTTCTAAATAGAGGTGCAGTTAAAAATTCCCCTAATTATAATTACAGTCTATGGACATTTATAAATAGAAAAAGATCTTTATTTGTCAATTCTTTTCATTAAGACTGAACACTAAGACTCAATTTGTAAGACTCTGACATGAATGCAATCGTAGTAAATGGTTTACGTTTTTCAAAGCTTTACAAGTAAATGGGACAAAAGCTTATTTGTTAAACCTAATGAAACAGCTTATACTTTAATGTTATCATTCAACAAACCTTATAAAACAGATGTAAAGGATTTATTTGTTAACGAAACGCTTTGAAAACACCCTGAAAGCGGGGAAAAAATACAGAGTTCCCCAAATGTTTACGCATGATTTCACTCTCTTTAATAACCTTCACATACTCGTCCTTATAAAAATAAAAGAAAACCAATTTGTTTTGTATTCACTCGTTGTAAATTAGGCTCCATGAAGAATGTTAAGCGCCCGACGACGCACCGAAATTTGTTTCAACTCGTTTCGGGTAGCAAAGCAAACAAATTACTGTGGTTCTTTTAACGAAATTGGAAGAATTCACTGATGTACATAGCTATATTTTTGGTATTTTCTGGTCGGAAATTATACTGAGAAGTTGGTTGCAAGAAACAATTGGTTAAATGTTGTTTTATTATAAAAATTTAAATGTCTACATAAAAAAAAACGCTTGTTATGGAGACTTTCCTTCGGGTATGTACGAGTAGGTATGTATTAGACAGTTTATGTAATTAATACGTAACTAAATATACAATTATTAGTCACGATATTGTATCTTCTGTAATAGACAGCCCCGACAAAGGAGCAATCGAACAAGAACGTAGTAGATTATTAATAATATTTTAGTTAAATACTCAGTAAAATGGACTAAAGATATACGTTACGGAGCTTGTATTAGGTAGGTACCACAAGTGATTAAAGTTTTATAGAACTCTACCAAGCTGAAATGTGACTTGGCAGGACATGTCCATCGCATGTCGAATGAACGGAGGCCAGAATTAAAAAATGTATAGAAGTTACAAAATAAAATCGATGTCGTAGATTTTTGCCCAGACGAAATGGCGAGACGAATGGAACTCAGTATTTATAGAGTCAGAGCGCCTGAAGAATTTTTCCGGGAGGCGCAGGTTCGAATCCTGCTCACGACCGCATTCTTTATCTATAAAAATATTTAACTTTTGAGTTCGCTGTGCATGCATTAATGCTTTTCGAAGATTTATCTGTATCAGTATTTATAATTCAACCCTTATAAGACAGTAGGTCCTAAGCGTCGATCTAATAGAGACACTGTAATGGGTGAAATTGCAATATGCTTTGGCTAGAGGCATCAAACTGCCTCGCCTTAGCTATTTACTGGTTACATAGACAAATGCCCTTGCAAGAGGCCATTACCAAAAAAAAAGGAAATTGTAGTTATTGACCAGGCGCCATTTTGAATGCGGAGCTTTCAATGAGATTTGTTAATTAATTCGGGCATAAAATAAAGTAAATACTTAGGAAAATTATTTGTTCAGTTGTTTGTAAACTAGTTCCCGCCTACGTCTCTTTTTTTAATTTGGCCCGTCCGTCTATTGTGCATAGATAGATAGGAACAATTGATTTATATAGGAAGATTCGGCGCGTAGTAACGTGTTCGATAATTCCTCTCTGTGGAGCCTACAAGTACCCATACAGAGTAACTTAACAATACGTAAGGTCTACGATGAACATATGTGTTTCCCATGCTGGTGAGCTACTTTTGTTTACTTAAAGGTAAGTACTTTTAAACATACTACCTAAGTAGATTAAAGGTTTGTATTTTCAAAAAAACATTTATTCGCTATCTATTTCGGTCGTATTTATACGTATCACACGAATAATCTTGATACTGGCTAACATAAAATATTAAAGCGGCTATTTTATACGAGACGTCCTCAAAATAACTCATTTGGAAGCACAATTTTTAAGGAGGCCGCAGTTCATAATCGGGATATCTTATCGTCAAGAGCTTTTCATATGGAGTGTGCAATGGAGCTTCAAAAATTGATATTCGGTCGGTCTCCATCAGTCGAGTTTACAGAAAGGCTCACCGAACGTATTAAGTTCCGTGTCAGGTAAATGTATGGAAATAACCTTCGTACTTATATGTTGGACTTTTAGATTTTTCACATCCATTTTATTATCAACATTTTCCTCCATGAATCGTTATTTGATTTTACATTTTTTATAAAGTAGGATTGATTGAGTATGAATCCTGTGTAGGTATGTACTCAAATAAATGGAAAAGTAATTCAACTTGTGAAAATTCAAACAATGCAATATCTTTTTACCCTTGGAAATTCTCCAATATCGTGGGGGCCTTACAGACAGAAATCTCACATGCACGCATATCTTAACCCGAAACTACTATATGTAGATCTTACAAATAATTGTCAGAGCAAGTATCGACATGCGGTAAAACAGCCAATTACTTGACCAATGTGACACCAAGCCGACAATTTGGGGTTTACTTATTGTTAAATGTCTCTCATTTTATATTCCGTCATAAGTTTTCATTACAATTCTTTCCATAATATAAAATAGTAAGAAAATTTATCTACTTACATCACTATCAGCAAAAATATTAACTTTAATCCTTGGTCCAACCGAAGTTAATTGCCGAACACCAAAGAACTATTTATCAAGTTACTAATAGACAATACATTCTTAGTACTAAAGTTCAACTTGGAATTCAACAAGAAAGTTTGTACATTCCGACGCTCGAATCATCTTCATTACCGGATCTGTTTATTTTGAATATTGAACCAGGACTGATGTAATTACGCCAGCGCTCAAGGTGTGAAGTAATACCTGTCAAGATGATTTATTAACGCCATCTTATTGGGCGCTTCAGCGCGGCAACTGAGTTACAGCGTATTTGGAAACAGTAGGATAATCCTCCAAAATGTTACCAAACGAACACACTTTTCAATTATTCACAATCTTGATTTGTTGCTCTACCCATAACTTATGAAACCTGTGCACGGCGACTTGTATGCGAAAATTTCTGTTTAATATTTAATAAATTAAGTGGTGCTTCTGAAGTACGCTGTGTCAATTTGAGCTGCAATTTAGAGGAGTACTTATATTATGAACCCTGTACCGTGCTCGTACACTGGTAATACATTACCTATTTATGATTGATGTATCATGTTAGTTAAAGAGTAGTAGCTAGGTAAAAGCGAAATCTAGGATTTTATATAGGTCCGTAGGTATGTGAAAGGAAATAATATTCCCGACAAAGAACTATATTAATAATATAATATAAAAAAATCGTGACGAATTAAAGTATCACGAATAAAACAAAATATTTAATTAAAAACATGCAACGCGCGTCCGAAAGCATTTTATTATTATTATTAAGAAAATTTATATGAATACGTACAGGTAAACAGAGACGTTTAATACATCATTTTAGCCAAATAGTCATCATGCATATTTTTAAGACCCATGTAACCACATGTCAAAAAATAAATTATTTGAATTTGAATTTTGAAATATTCCGTATGATTACTACGGTTCGGGTAAAAGTTGTGTATACTATCAGAAACGCTTCATAATCACCCCCCTGACCTTATTCCTATTTATTTGAGGTCGGCGCAGCATGTATTCTTCCTCGATCTTCCTCTATTCTTATAGCCATCTACATTATCAAAACGCTTCATATGCGACATTATTTGGTAAAGTCACAAACTAGCTAATTCACCAGAAATACACCAGGGAAATCTTGAATTTCTAAAGTTTAAAAGATTTCTCATAATGTTTTAATACGGATAATATAACATAACACACCATCACGCCTATATATTCCCCGAAGGGGTATGCAGAGGTGTCTATTAATAAGTGGTCCAAACTCCTGGTGGTTACTGAGAATTTTCTAACAGATAAACTCAATAGTAACACTCCCCCCGACCCGGGAATCGATCCCAAGACCTTATTCTCAGCAGTTTTGCTTGCGCCCAATAGACCTATTATGTTGTAATCGTCGCTTTACATCAGGCGAGGTGTGGCCAAATGCAAGCTTGTAATAAAATAAAAAGACCAAAGAGGAAAATACGGATAATGATACCAAAAAGACAGCAATTTTTGAATTTCAGGATAATTAATTGACACTGTAGAATCGACACACATACGTACGAAAATGGAAGCCTAAAATTCAGAAAATTCATAAGTTTACTTTATCGGTTGTAATAAATCACAAATAGCTCTAGTTTGATATATACTTTATCGGTTTTTTATCGGGTCTTTCCCGATAGTTACCATCTGGGTGTCTTCAAGATGCGAGTGAATCGGTTTCTTCTAGGCAAGCGTGCTCCATCGTAGATCGCATTATCGCTTAACATCAGGCGAGATGGCGGTCAAACGCAAGCCAATAAATTAATAAAAAAAAAACTTCAATAAATTTCCATCGTATCATTCTGATACACGTTCGCAGTGATTTGAACCTGTGCTATCCAATGTGTACACTACGCCGCAGTACGCCGCACGCCTGTTAGCAATTTGCAGCACAAATTGATCAAATAGAACTTTGTTACTCCGACAACACTCAGGTCGGATCTCCGAAACTGCCAAGTAATTTACTCACTTACTAACTGTCAACTTGACAGGTAACCACTTGGTTAATTTTCTCCGACGGACAAGCAGACTGGTGGCAACGAAATTGTTTTATATGACCCGAGTTCCGAACTTAATATTAACTATATTTGATATTAATATGTCAAGTTATATACCTTTAGCAAATACCGTGGTTATAGTTAAACGCAGAACTTTAACATTGAGTTCCTTTGTTTGAACTACAGTTGTAACTAACAATGCTGATTTCCTTTTGTACTTGAGAGAACTCACTCAAACTGGTAATTAATTAGTAATTTGAATGTGGAATCATATTCTTGGATCTACTAAGATCAAATTCTACAGTAAAACTCGTTTTAGTGTAGTTGGTTATTTTACATTATATCTAATTCCTAGATTTACCGGATTATATTATATTAGATAGATATACCGGATATTCAGGATAAATTTTGTCTTAGTCAGCCACTTTCGCTGTAAATAAACTTTAAGGTTACTGTCGCGTCAGTGGATACAAATCTTAGTGGATATTGTCATAGTTATCACTGGATTTTTGGTATTCGCCAAAACCGATATTTCTATTTCCAATTTTCAGATATCAATACCTGATACAGTCATTTGGTTGTAAATTGCAGTGAAACATTTGTGTACAAACTCTGACCACTAAGCCATTTCGACTTGGCCATGGCATGGTCGAGATGGCTTAGGCTTAGTGGTCAGAGCGCCTGGAGTATTTATCCGGAGGCGCAGGTTCGAATCCTGCTCGCGACCGTATTCTTTTTCCACAAAAATGTATAACTCTAATTTATAACTAATTTCAAACGGCATTTACCCATTTAACTCCGAAGGAAACGAAGGGCCAAAAATATATAAGGAAAATATATCTATGTGTCAAGATTTACGGCTTTTATCTATTGGCTTTCAAAATTCGGGCACGTGCCTTTGTCTGGCGTGAAACGTTGGTGCCAAGGTTCGTTCAAATCTTTGGCAAACATCTGCCTTGGGACCTTGGTGGTATTGTTGGTGTGAATGTAGGTAAATCTGTCACGCACAGCTGTGAATGTTTATTAGAGTAAGAGTTATTGCTGAGGTGTGAACGTGATCCATTGTTGGAAGACAAAACTTGGAAGGTCCAGGGTTTTGGAGGGATGAGCTTGGATTGAGATTTTTAGGACAAGTCTACGAGAGCATGCGACCGTAGCGGATTAGGTTTTGTGTTGCGTAGATTTGAGCGTTTCGTAATTCAGCGAATAAAATAAAGAATTAGAGCGCCGGCTGCAAGTTTTCTCACTAACCGATGCAGTACTGCGAACAAAATGATTTAAGGATGAAAGTATTAAATAATATTACGCGCAAAATGAATTACGAGTAGTCTTCTGAGATAATAATGTTTTTTCCAATACATTATAGACGGTAAGCAGTCATCTATGTTATTATTATATTATTGCATGAGTGCTCCGGTTTTGCACAGATGCAATGTGTTCATAAATTTAAATGAATAACATACATAAACATGAACTATGAAATTCTCTAGATGATGGCAAAGATCGCATCAAAATCCAACAAGTAATTTGAAAGTATTATGGGAATGTACGCAGAAGTTTTTTAAATTTAAAGTATATATATAAGGTCCTAATTTACTAGGTAATTACCTTTTAAGGGGCCAATGTGTAAGTGATTTCTGTAATTGTGATTCATGTAAACCGTAATTTCAATTTCTTTTTCTTATTTTGTGCCATTTGAGGAACAGTTTTCGTCTTGCTGGTACTATGGTAATTACAATAATTTATTACATCCATTTAATTCTTAACTTAAGTGAATGTATTTGACTTTTATATTAACCCCTTCAAAGGAAGTTACCTAATAAATTAGGACCTTAAATATAAAATTTAATTTAAAAAAACCACTGTGTACATTTATTCTCTATCTATAGGTTTACAACTATATTTGAGCAGTCAGTGACATACGTAACAAATTTTTATTGTATACGCATAAATCAAACACATTTACGCATGCATGATTTAAACCTGCGCCTCCCGGATACATACTACTAATGTACTAAATTCTACATTGATAGCTGTATGATCAGTGACAAGCAACACCCTCGCGGACAGTACACTTAGGCTCAATTGCACCATTACATGTTACTGTGTCATTTTGACGGAATTTTGATGGAAAAGCTGAGAAAGTAATAAAGTAACACGTTGGTTATGGTTAAAGTTATTATGCCTATTCCACCTACATAAATCCAGCACTATCAAATATCCTTTTGTTAAAGTAACCATAGTTAATAAATGAACTTAATATAACCTCTTCAGTATTTGACGGATCACCCAGCCAGAACAAATCCAAATAACCGAGATTGAATCTCGGGCTCCGCCTTTGGCCAAACAAAGAGTTATTATTGCTACATTTATTCTCTGAAACGATTCTGTATTTTGTTTGTAGTAATGCTTAACATTATTTCTATCTTTAACATCTTTCCGTGAATTTTATGTTGAGTAAATTCGTAATTATTTTTTGAAGAGATTTAAAATGCTGATTTTATCCAGTGTATTCATGTACTAACCTAGTTAATAAGTGTTTTATGTGTTTACTAACCAGAGATGGATGTATATCTGAAATAAATGGTTAAATAAAATAAAATAAATTGATCCCCACACCAGCTCTCCGCGGGTTGCCGATTTCAGACTATGAAGTCCAAGTTTCCTGACTTGGTTTTTCAAGTTACAAATTAATAGAAATACTGAATAATTATGGATGTTTTATCTCTCATTACGTTCATATTTCACCGTCTTTTCTTCAACACAGGAGCTCAACTTGCTAGAGAAAACTGAATTCAATATTTTTTGTCTTTTATTTAATTATCAAATTGACCTTTATTTAATTTGATTTCCTGCAATTTTTTTCCAGTATTCGCCTTTATAAGTTCTTACCGATACAAAAGAAAGCTATATATAATATATTTGTATATTTTGTGATGTAGGTAGGTACTATAAATTTTATCGGGACTTCTGTGCTCTCTATAGTGACCAAGCCACTCTCAAAGTAAGCCCTTATATTATTAACACACCTAATTATTTAATAAAACTAGTTAAGTGGAAGTTGCTGAAATTAGTTTAGAAGGCACTTAGAAACCAACACCGTCTGAAGACTTTGAAGTTTCAACTCTCCCTAAAGGCAGGTTAAAAGCCTCTTTAGTGCATGAAGTAATGGGCTATCAGTAGCTATTATTAAACCAAGGTATTACTGGCTTAATTTACTGTGCATGTTTGTATAGGTGTAGTAACTCTACTCGTGTAGTTTTAGGAATGGTTCTAGAGAAATTAGATATTTTGCAATACAAAAATTTACTTGTGTTATTGTACGGCCTTCCAACTATCTCTGTTTAAATATCATGTGGAACTGTTGCGTTGCTTTGCTTTGATGTGGAAGAAATAACCAACACTTTCTTTTATACGGTTTTATTATAAGATAGCAAACAAGCGTAGATACGGTCCACTTGATGTTAAGCGGTTACCGTAGCATAAGGACAACCACGATTAACACTCGCGCGTCCCTGACTCAGTAGGAATAACTGTTGCGTTGGCAATATACGGGACAAAAACGATCTCCCTGCTTCCAACAGACCACTTCAATGGAGCAATGGCGACTTTAGTCACTGTTAAAAACACCACAGTTTAAAGAGCAATTTTTTTATCCCATAAAATAATATATACCATACCATACGTGACAATCGAGCAGATTGATCGCCTGATGGTAAGCGATTACCGCCGCCCATGGACACCCCTAACCCTAAAGGAGTCACAAGTGCGTTGCCGGCCCTTTGCCGGCACTCGGCGAAACACAACGCAAGCGTTGTTTCACGACGGTTTTCTGTGTAGCCGTGGTATCACTCCGGTCGAGCCGGCCCATTATTGCCGAAGCATGGCTCTCTCACAGTGTCATATAGTAAGGATTTTCTGTAAGGTCCTCCATCTTACACTTCTACAATTAGTCCGAGCCTACCTCTCATATCCTTATTTTCACATTAGTAATATAATTTAGAAAATTAGAATACTTTTTATATAAGATAGTATAAGTGCTTATTTGAATAAGGAGCAATTAATATTCTAAGCTTATTTTTCAAGCGAATTAGATCATTTTACTACATGATCTGCTCACAATTTATGTAAATATAATTTAAGCTCTTTAATTAATTATCATATTATGTTGAGGCCTTTTGTTACAGTGTTCCTCATGTGTTTATTATTACCTGTCATTGTACATATTTAAATTATTAAATAATGATACATTTAATATCTTTGAACATATGATTTATCTTCAACCATTTTTAAATACTTGTACAATCAAGTCAAAACAAAAAATCTAGTTAGAAAACAAATGTTTATGAAAGGTGTACTAATTGTAAGGCTTCGCCATTTATTTTGTTGAACACTGAAAGTGTTTTGTAGCACCTATTGTACCCTATGATTAATGTTTTTAATAACTCAAAGGTTTAGATAGGTAAACAGAATTTGTTCTTAGAATTGGGGTAACCGATCCTCACTCAAAGGGGTTTGTTTTAGTGCAATTAAACGCTCCGTATTTGTTACTATTATTTAATTAAATCCATATTCTTTTGTTGAAGTTGAGATGCTGTATGGAATCGATTTCGCTTTCGATTCGATTTCTTCATTGTGGTCTGGTTGCGGGTTTTGGAGTTAGTTCTACTATTTCCCAATCTTTATATGATAAAAAACTTTTTCTCGCGACGTCGCGTCGTCGCGGGCGCCGCGGGGTCGTACGATACGTGCTCGTAGACCATCCCGAAAATGGACATGAGTAGGGAGAGAGGTACTAAAAATTGTAAACATTAATTCATTAGTTTCGCACCAATAACACAAAATAACACGTAAAGAAAGTATTACTAATATACCTAATTAATAAAACAACTTTTAACCAGATTAATCGCGTGTATTAATGGTTTTTTGTTTTTCCTGACGTTTCGAACACTTTGCAGCGTTCGTGGTCGCAGGAGGACTAAGGTGTCAGGTGTCTCAACAGTTTATTCAAAATTATTTCAGTCTACCGTATATATAATTGATAAATTCATAAAATTAGCGATTAATCCGGTTAAAAGTTGTTTTATTATAATGTGTAGTGATCGCGCAAACCTAAGATATTACTAATACCTAATTAAATTAATTAGTCATACCTAAATGGTAATTGCCGTTAACTAGCATGCGATACGTTACAGATTAGTAGACATATGTTCACCTTTTATTACTCTGTGGCATTGTAAACGCATAATTTGTTGCTATTTAATTAATATATATTTATACAGAATTAGATGATAAATATTATTAGTCCTTAAATTGTTGCATATCACTGAGGAATGTGAGGGTTTATTCACTAGAAACTTGACTTGACAACTAGTGGCAGTCTTCATCACATATAGCGAAGATTAAGGGCGGAAATGCAAACACCAGAGCGATTAAATCGGATTTTAATCAAAACACAACTGAGCACATACATAATTCGCAGACAAGAGAAAGTGTCAAACGGAAAAACTCACAATTAGGATGGGCATTATTTGAGACCCAATTATTACTTAAGATTTACAAGGTAAGTTACAAGGAGTATTATGCAAGACCCATTTCACCTATAAATTTAATCCTTTATGACGTTGCGTTTATAAAGACAGTTCTAATAAAGCTCGGGATCCAAGTGTATTTGATATTGTAGTGTTTGTTTGGGGTTCTGAGAACTAGTTCTTACTGATGATTTTCGTCTCTTTGATTCTTATAGCTCACAAGAACACGTGAAGTTCTTTCAAACAACTAGTCTTCTCTTGCAAAGCGCTGCGCTTGATATACTTAAATACGTTGTTTCGGAGTCCGTGTCTCAACAATTGGTATATGGTTTAGATAATAAATAAATACGTTTATAAAAATGATATTCATTTACAAAACACAAATTGTTTATGTACTAAGAAAAAAATATAAGTTTAGAGTTCACTAGACATGCATTAATGCGTTTAAAAATAAAATCTTAATCAGTATTTGGTTCACATCATATTCAAACAGATTTTTGCAAATAAAATGTATTATGTTTACCTAATACACTTATTTATTTAATATCAGTCTCTCTGTTGTACGTGTCCCGATTTAATTTTATGAGATTTCGTGCTAAACAACGTTGAACTTAATAGATTACACAGAGGATTTGGAAAGTTTTCACTCGTTCATTGATAGGATTATAGTGTTGGGTAACAGAGCGTTATTTAATGTTGGCACTGCGATTAATTATTTTTTGTTTTTACCGTTGCGATATTAAGTACCTATGTGTGAATTAAACTTGTAGTTTAATGCTGTTATGAAGTTAGCAATATGTGTTTGTAAACACGTTCACTGGTAAATGTTTAAAATTTTTCATTATCCACAAAGATACTATACATACCATATTTTGATACTAAGCAATCTGTAGTCTCAAACCAAAAAGCTAAAATAACAAAGATATCTCGTTTCAAATTGAATCCTCTTTCGATTCAGTATAACGTAAATATCCGGTCCACAGACAGTTCAACAATGCTATCGTGATCTTCAACAAAAGTCTAAAGATTAATAGGTTTATCGATAATATCGAAGTCGCCGATTTCATCGATAAAGTGCAGCATTAATGTCGTTGAATGAATTCGATAATGATCTCAGAATTGGGGCTCTTTCAGATGTGCAAATAAATTGTTTTGTTGTGTTGTAACAATTGTTTGTAGGCAGCTATAAGCTGTTGCGTCAGTCATTAGCAGACACAATAGATTTTTATTGTTACAACGTACAGATCTGTACGTTACTGAGCCGAAAGGTTTTTAATCATGTGCTCTGTCTTTAATAAGATGGAAGATGTTACCAAAAGGTCAAGCGGTTCCTATAGATATTCATATAAAACTTCAGAGAGCCTGCAGATGTATTCACAATCAGCGATGTCAATTAATCTAACTTACAAATTACAGATTCTATTGACTTGTCTTCTAAATAGTCCATAATGGTATAATATCTTTTAAATAGTAATAGTTTGAAGATATTTTTTTTAAACATTGTCGGAGGTGAGTCTAGAAAACTATTTGGTAAATGTAGCAGAA
The DNA here is from genome assembly GCA_935421205.1 of Xylocampa areola. NCBI lineage: Eukaryota > Metazoa > Arthropoda > Insecta > Lepidoptera > Noctuidae > Xylocampa > Xylocampa areola. The sequence goes on from OW285207.1 coordinate 13,076,808, forward strand.
TCCAAAAGTTCAAACTAAAGGTTTGCCAACGCATTATGGAGTGCACATACTCGGTGTTAAACTAACAGACCACGTTCGAAATACCACACTGAGTTCCAAAACACGAATCAGTGATGGAGCTCAAAAAGCCGCAAAGTTGAAGTGAGACTGGGTGGGCCATGTCTGCCGTATGCCCGATCAACTGTAGGCCAATAACACATTTTTTTTTATGTGGAGAAATGCTCTCGCATGCCGCTCTGACACGGGTAGACAGAGCGGTTATGTGGGACTCGAACCCACTAAAACTCCATAGTATACCTCCTCAGCTGCTTGAGGGCGGGACGCGGGAACGCTCTCGCACACAACCGCGAACCCGCCCGCAGCCATCCATTGCCGGACTCTCTCTCACGACACACCAAACGGATGGCGTGCCGCAACCACCATGGAGACCATGTGCAATGGGCGCCAGACGACCCCGTGTCCGGACGCCCAAGGTCCCCGCCACCTGCCACTACGGCCGCAGAGGATAGGGAGAGCGGCGCCTCGCTAAACCTTCACTCCTCTTCCCCTGCGGCCCCACCGCGTCCGCCATCTAACGGTGGCGGCCCCGTCCAGGCCGCGGAAGGTAGGGAGAGCGGCGCATCGGCATACCGGCACTCCTCTCCCACCGCGGCCCTCATCTCTCAGCTGCGGTGCCACCCATACGACACCGCAGCCCACCTCAGTTGCGGCACCCCCCATAAGGCCCGCAACCTACACCGCTCCAACATGGGCTTGTAGGCAAAGCCCAGAGGAGCGGCTCTCCCCGGGTTACTCTAGCTTCACCGTGAGTGACCAAGTCACGGCTACTAGAGCCCCCCACCACGACAAGGCGGAACCCCTGGCGGGGAGGCCAATAACACCACTAAGTGAAGTCCTGATGCAACTAAACGGCAACGTGGCAGACCCCGAAGAAGATGGTGGGATGAGCTATTCTATGTAATAAAGAATGGAACACACTAACACTAGACATCAGACATGGTAGTCATGGGGGGAGGCCATTGCCCAGCAGTGGGAGGATACACAGACAGTAACAGTAGAATACTGAATACTGTTAGGTTACAGTGTCATAGTGACTTTACATACCAGGAGGGTGCAAGTACAGCTTCTTGCAACTCCCTCCTAGCACCCATATACAAACTGTATAGTATTTTTATTATGAATTTGCGTGTTACCGATTTATGTATCAGTGAATATATAGTTTCACAACTCCGCTTTTGGATCTAAATTAAAGGTTTAGTTTCTCGAAACTTTTCCTTGTTAGGTTATTATAAAACCGCGGTGTAGTCCCGGCTGTAATGAAGCCACATGGACTCCTGTTTTGTTTACCGTACCTACTAAACTACCAAATTGCTTTCAATACGGACTGAATGAGATCAAGTTTCATGTCACGTACCATGGCCTGTTGATTTGGGGTATTATATATCTTTTTATACCTTATGTTTATATTTATTATGTCCATGTTTTTGTCATTTACGGTGAAATTGGCTAGAAAGAGATTGCGATATAATAATGACAAAAAGAATTTGGTAGCGGTCTATTATATTAATGATGGATGGTGGTTAATGTACTTAATTCTTGTTAGTTTTGCTACAACCAACGTAAGCTGTGATATGATTGACAGAAAAGTCTTGTTGCGGATTCGAAACGTTTAAATTCAAACCAAAATACATTTACTTTCTAATATCTGATTTACCTAAATATTTAATAAACAAACGGGCATGTTGAAGTAAAAATTTTCATTTAATCGTACCTACACAAATACGTGCTAACATTTAACTCATCATTTATTTATTTAAATCCTGAAAACCCAGTCACATACGACGTAATACGTTGTATGCCGTTGAAGCTAAATATAATTCTACTAGGCGAAGTTTTTAATTCAATTATTGTATTAGCGGCCGGACTTGGGAACTGGTTTAACGCTGCTCTGCCTCACACTTGTTGGCGTTCCAACAATTCACAGCAATTGTTCGTAATTTGTTGGTAGATATTTTATAACTCGATTAATAGTAGGTAGGTGGGCAGAAAATATACATTCTGCTTATTTTACAGTCTTTTACTAAACCGATTTATCGACGACAATCACACAAGTTGTATTTGTTTTATTGCAGTGATATTACTGTTAATTTACCGTTGCACTGGCAAGTCAAGGGTCACAGGTTTGAGTCCCAGGAATGCACTAGTTACATTTCAAAATCATCTGCCAATTGAAACTCATTATACCTTGCTCGAAACGGTTGCAGCGTCATTTGTTAATAATTCAAGATTCTGAAATAGTGGTCAGAAATTGACAACAGATTCAGTGACAAAGGGAGCTTTTTTTTGTGCATGTCATCTCGTAGGTCAGCCTAGGCGGCCCGCAGTCAGGGCATTCAACTTATAAAGTAAGCGACAACACGCTGAGGGCACCCCCTGCAGGGTACGAGGCTCGGCTTATGGCGTCGCTGCTGGGAGGACAGGAAGGGACTGGCTGGATCGGATTCAAATTATTATTATTATTTAGGGACGAATTTAAAGCTACAAGCTCAGCGGCGCGGGCTGGCATGAGCAAGGGTCGGGTCACACAAAGGGAGCATAAGTAAAGGAACTTTTAAACGTTAGTAGATATCATGGGGCCCACCTAAAAAAAAACTCGATCGTGTGTAAAGCCATGTCAGGCAGCTTAAACTCCAACAATACGTTGTTCATCAACCATACGATAAGAAGAAGTTGTATTTCATTATACTTAAATATACAAAGTACCTTTTAATGTGCTTACATTACACACGCTCATATTTTACAAACCAGTTTCTGAATACAAATATATTAAAGTTTTCTATGATATCTTTCCAGTCTGGGCCCATATGACACATTTACCTTCATATGTCGCAGCCGTGACTCCATTATTTCATCCTAGACAGGCGTCCTAAACCTTTTCTTTATTGTCTTCCTTTCTTTTTTGCAGACCGAACAAGATTTTCACTTAAATCACAAACTTGTCCCGATAAACGAATATTTATGTAAATGCTGCGTTTCCCGGCGACCGCATAAAATTGTAGGGTATTCCACACAATGTCTGCACAATTTCTCATTGCAAAGTCGTTTATGTCAGGAAAAGGCGGCCGGGGGTTCGATTCCCGTCGGACGATTTGTTTTGTCTTGTTGGCGCCTTGGGATATGGCTTGTTGGAACTTGTTTGATGTAACAAATTATCCGGGAAGAGGGGGAAAATCCCAAAATTACTTTGCACTTGTAGGCTCTTGCCATTGATGATGTTAGGAAGTTTTTTTTTTTAGATGTTTGCGTCCCTCGTGGTGAGCTTATAAGTGTGCAAATTTGTGGCGATTCCGTCAATGTGCACAACATTTTTGGATTCGCCTACAACAAATCTGATTTATTTTTTATTTTGGAAGGACGGGGAATTCAGGTTAGTTAGCTAATTCGCGTTGTATCTTATATCTACATACATTGATGTGAATCGTAGGTATTATGTATAAAAAATATTCAACCATTGCCTTCTGTGTTGTAATTTTGTAAAAGACAAACTATTCAAAATCATATTCAGTCACGGCTGTCTTCATAAAATTCAAAGCATGAAAAATACTAGACACACTTTCGACCCAGTTAATGTTAAACATTTTTGCGAAGTGCAATATTTCACACGTAAAGTAGCTGGATGCGATGTAGGAAAACCAAGTTATTTCCAAGAGGTAGCCATTAAGCTAGCTATCCCAAAACGCTTAGCTTCGAGTACTTACGCTACTCTATTTACTCTCTATTTACGTTTAGCAAAATGGTTAAACCTAGGTTTATTAATAGCCGGTAACGGTAACCGACCGTTCAGTGTAATCCTGACGCTAGTAACAATTAATTGGATATTTTAACTAGCTTATTTAATTGTTGTGGTGACACAATGTATATTATTTCATTTAATGTATGTAATCTTTATTCGAATTCATATTCAAACCGTAGAATGGTGTTGTTTCATATGGTAGTTGCACAGTGTGGTGATATATTTAATAAATGTGTGTCTAAGACATCATATTATTATCTATTTATGATTATTATTATAATATTGTTAATGTGAAACAGAGAAGGAACATATATTGAAATGCACTGAAGCGATGAAAGTGTTACTTCCTTAAGACCATGAATATTTAGGATTAACTTAGAGTGTACTTTGCAATCAATCACGTGGGTTCACTAGCAACATAAATAGATTAATATTAATATATATATATATATATATATGATTTAATTGATGAATATTTCTAACTAGCTAGTAGGTACCCGCGATTTCGTCTGCGTGACAAAAGATCAAATTTATCTCTATACCACATTTCATTGAATCAAATCGCCTCTTATAGTTGATGAACAACCTAGAGTCAGTGTAAACCACCCGTATGTCTATGACATGGCTTCACACTCCATCGTGAACATCTCTCAGGTGTGCTGGTTTCCTCACCATGTGTTTCTTCACCGTTTTAAGTGATCGTTAATTTATAATACGCCCATGATTTCGAAAAGTTCTTGCATGATTGAGTAACTAACATTCTAACATAAAAACTTCTACATTTATATTATTAACATAACATACATAGCATTACGCCTGTATTCTCTGAAGGGGTAGGCAGAAGTGTACATAGTTGTAAACCCACATTTCACCAATGCTGTTATTAAGTCCTATGTAATAGGTGGTGAGCCAATTGCCATCTACCGGGCACAATTCCAAACTCCGGGCTGCTATCGAGAATTTGGGAATCGAACCCAGGACCTCACGCTCAGCAGCCGCGCTTGCAACCACTAGACCAACGAGGCAGTAGTTATATTATTAGTAGGATTATATATTTCGTGACCGATTATGATAAAGACGAGCATATATTAAGAACAATAATAGTAATTTAATTGGAATAACGAAATGTTAGCCCTGATCTGACTCTTTAAATCAGATTTAGACCGAACAATTTCATACCCAAAAAACGGACTCGCAACCTCCGAGCCACGACGACATAACATTATATTTGTAACGAAAGATCTGATGGTATATTATATAGGATGTGTGAAGATAAAAGAGGATTAAACGTACGTATGCCTTTGATAAATAAAACTGTCTCCTCGATTCAATAAACCCGTGTGTATTACGTATTGAACCCTTAACATAAATGCTGAAAGAACAAGTATTGAAAGTATTTTATTTATTCCTACGTTTATATTTCACTTAAAAGGCTGTAATCATCGTTTTTTACAGTTACGGTTTTTATCATAAAGATAAAGATAAAGATCATTTTATTTGTATTAACATGAGTAGGCATGCATAACATGCAAGTTCTCAATGGAAATATAAAAGACAGTCATGTTTAGCCATTACGGCGTACAAATATAAGAAAAGAATAGCCTTTACAATACTAATTAGCGTTCGCCTTATAAATTTATATTATTGAATTATACAATATACATTAACACAGAAAAATAATAATTAGAAAGTCTACATATATATAACTGTACTTATCTAACATTATATTTATTTACCTATTAATTAAAATATTATATATTACACAGACATTAATCAATTTCGTATATATTATTACTTTTGTGTATTAAATGAATTCCATTTTATACTTAGCAGTGTGTATGAATTTATTCTGAGTGTCTAATAGCAATTAGTGGTCAATGTTGTCATGCAGAAAATCTGTAATATTGTAGGCTTTATTTGCAAGGAAATTATTTAATTTGTTTTTAAATATACTACTATTATGTTCTTTCCAGAGTTTAGGAATTTTATTATATATTTTTGGGCCCATGCAAAATAAGCTGTTATTCATTAAGGTAGTTTTTGACTTATGTAGACGGAGCTTACTGTTATCGCGTCTATTACGAACGACCGCATCAGACATACGTGGAAATAAGTTCGGATTGCTCTTAACAAAACATTGCGCTTTCCAAAATATAAAGAGAAGGTAGTGTCAGTATGTTATATTTTATGTAAAATGGTTTACAGCTCTCTGTGACCTTTAGTTTGAACATAGTCCGTATGCATTGCTTCTGGGCTTTAAATACCAGTTCTTTATTCGTAGAGTTACCCTAAAAGATTATGCCGTATCTAAGATTGGAGGAAACTAAACTGTGGTATGCCGTTTTTTATTAAAGCCTCTGTGTGTGTTTTAGAATTAAGTTTTTTGTCAACAATTACACCAAGAAACTTCGCATTGTTAACTTCATTAATACTTTTATTATTGTAGTGTGTATTTAGGTTAGACATAGTAGATCCTCTTTGTGTAAAGTGCATAATATTGGTTTTTTCCAAATTGATTTTTAAATTATTGTTGTCTAACCATTGTATCATCGATATTAGGGATTTATTAATGTCATTATTGTAAGTATCTTTTCTTTTATATGGTATAGTTATGGTACTGTCATCGGCAAATAATGTCACGTATTGTTTGATGCTTTTGGGTAGGTCATTGATATATATAATAAACAATAGAGGTCCCAGGACACTGCCTTGAGGCACACCGTATTTGACTACTCTACCAGATGAGCGATAAATTTCTTCATGTTTTGTGTGAGTGTTTACTGAGGTTATTTCTATATATTGCTTTCTATTCGTAATATATGATTCTATGAGACGCAAAACGTTACCTCGGATTCCATAAGCTTCCAATTTCTTAATCAAAATGTCATGACAGACGTAGTCGAACGCCGAATCATGGTACAATTCTCAGGTAAAATTGTTAAATATTCGGCGTAGCCAATTCGTCTGACAAAAAAACAATTGCGAACAGTCATAGCAGTTCTCATAGGTCATGGCTCTCTTAATAAAAATTTCTTTGTTATGTGTAGTAGTTACCGGTTGAGTTATAGATAACTGTAGGCCAAGATCACCACTAAGCCCTGACACTATAGACGGCGTTGTGGCAGATCCCGAAGAAGATGGCGGAATGAGCTAGCGAGATTTGATATAAGATAGAACACAATAGCTCTAGACAGACAAACATGTGAATCATGGGGGGAGGCCTTTGCCCACCAGTGGGATAATACAGGCTGACAGTAACAGTAACAGGAGTAACTGACGGCCCTTTATGCAGAACCTGCATGAAGCAAGATGAAACGGCGGTGCTAAATTGCCCTGAGGTCGGCACATACAGTACTTAGGTACTACGGAAACCGCTGTCCTGTTCGAGTGGTCGCCAGGAAGATTAAATTCCTGCTAGGCTTTCTTGAGGAGTTGGGGTGGATCGAATAAACCATTCCCACCCCGGACAAATTCACTCAGAGTTGAGAGTTGTGGAAGCAGCCCGCTTTATCAATACTAATAGAAATACCAATGCTATCATTTTCAAAAGAAAAATACAATTAAATGAATCTAGCGTTCAGATAACAATTATATACACATCGAACATGTATTTGATTAGTCCTTTCAAGTGGTAATTAAACAGCTTCCGCATCCCGAACAGCAAAGTTAAATTGAGGTAGCAACCCTATTAATAGTTCAATTTGAAATACCGTGTAATATCTATTGATAATGGCTAGTTAACAAGCTGATAACTTATGGTTTACAACTCCAACTGGATTTTAGACTTTACTACTAATCTCAGTTTAACGAAGAATTAATCTTTGTTTTAGTAAAATTGGAGCACAAACTACTAGGCTGAAGATTATGTGCGGATCTGTTCACCACTTGCGTATATTTATCTCTTGAAGGCTTTCAGACAAGTCTATAAAGTTTATGGTACCGCTTATAATCAAAACAAGTAAGTTTAAGTTGGAATCAAGGCTTCAAGGCTAACGTATTTGCATGAAGAGATCTAAATATGTGGACGGAGATGTGCAGAAGTTAAAAGTTTTCACTCCCGGGTCGCGCCTCAATGTTGACTTTGCAACGGAAATCACGATGTGAAGAGATTGTAACTTTTGACGCGTGGCTCTATGTTTACTTCAAAACAAATCTGGTATAAGGATATGTTTGTGTTGTCGACTACTATCTTCCTTTGAATACATATTTCTGGTTCATTTTCTTAGTGCCGTATTGGTCTTAAATTCGATTCCCAGGTTGGGCAAAGTGTTATTAGGTTTACCTGTTGCGAAATTCTCAGTAGTACCCCAGAGTTTAAAGTTGTGCCCGGTAGATATATAGAAAAGGCTTATCACCTATTATATGGGACTTAATTGCACAGCATTGGTGAATTGTGGGACTACAACTGAGTACACCTGCCTACCCCTTCAGGGAATACAGGCGTGATGCTATGATGCTATGTTATTTTCTTAGTACTTGCTGGCAAGGAAATATAAAAGTGCACCGACTCTATCCCATAAAAAAGATGCCGTTCATCAGAAATTACGAGCAGCCACAACTAAGTACAGTAAACCCGGTAGCATCAAAGATGCTTGCGGTTAAAGAAAGCTCGGTATAAACGTCAAATTCTAACGAATGAGATTCCAGGGAATCTCTTTACCGCGAAACCGTAGGTACTTACTAACAAAATTCAATTACTGACGACAAAGAGTAAAAATATTCTTTTCCCGGTCTGAGAGGGAATAAAATAAAATGGTGTCTAACTACGGTTAGGTATTCAATAGCGGATACGGCTGTCCGAGTCGTGACGTGAATTGGAGGAACGATTTTTCCGATACGCGTATGAAAGTGAGTGCATTGGAATTTAATCTGGAATGAACGGCTTCATTCCGTTTAGTTGGCTATTGTTATCATATTGTATGCATATAGAAGAGGTCACAAAAAAATTTTTGCACCATTGTGAAGTTTTTATACGTATATTTATTTACATGATTGCTTATTGTTCCTAATTGTATATTGTACGCTGCTTCCGCTGTCTAGTGGCTGCAGGCGTTAAGTCCTAGGTTCAATTTCAGGGCTAAGAAATCTTCAGAAGTGCAGCCCCGACTTTGGAACTGCGCTCTATAGATGGTATTAAGCACAACAGAAATGGGATTCAATACCATCACCCGTGAAATGTGGATACATAATATTGTACATCTCTGCTCACTCTTCGAAGAATACAAGCGTGATGCTATTTTTATGTTACGTTATTTAATGTTCAACTTTATTCTCGAAAAACAAGCGAAGCTTATAAAATTTTGATGTTTGAATTACGGATTTCTTTGTATATTAGACATAAGTCCTACTTTTTAGAAGAAGAGGACTCGCATGTTCGTTAATCTTAAATAATATCAGAAAGCAGTAAAATAATTCTTCATATTTAACGGCTTGTATACATAATCACACCTTTTATCCTTATAGGAGTAGGCGGTGTACAGTGCACCCTCATTTCAACAATGCCGCTAATAAGTTCCACGTAACAGGTGGTGAGCATAATACTACCATGGCTATCTAGCGGTCAGAATTCTTCACTTCAGGACTGAGAACATGAAATAAAAAGAACTGAGAATCTCCTAAAAAAAAAACCTAATTACACTTGGCCCGATTCGGGAATCTAACGAGCGAACTCATGTTAAACACCCGCGCTTGCAACCAGTACACCAATGAGGCAGTCCGAATGAAAGATTTCATTCAATAAAACTAATATTTGTAACGTAAACATAACATAACATCACGCCTGTATACCCCGAGGAGATAGGCAGAGGTGTTGTACACCTTTATTTCACCAATACCGTTCGTAGTTCAACAAATCAGTGCTTTTACATTATTAAACCAAAGGTTTTCTCCAGTTCAATATATCAAGTAGGTACATGAAGTATTATTTCTTAGCGGTATTAGTTAGTTCATCCTTGATCTAAAAATTGGTAATAGATGGTCAGCATAATGCTATCCACTGGGCTGCTATTGAGAATTTCTTAACAGAAAAACCTAAACGCACTTTCCCTTGAGAATCCAACTGAGAACCTCGTGTTGAGCAGACGCACCCACGACAATTAGACCAGAGAGGCAGTTTGAATGAAATGAATTAAGCTTTAACATAACATAGCATCACGCCTGTGTTCCCCGAAGGGATAGACAGAGGTGTACACAGTTGTACACCTACATTTCACCAATGCTGTTATTAAGTCCCATTTAATAGGTGGTGAGTCTATTGCCATCTACCGGGCACAATTCCAAACTCCGGGCTGCTACTGAGAATTTCCTAACAGAAAAATTCAATAACACTGCCCGACCGTACTAGACCAACGAGGCAGTTTAAGATTTAATTCAACATAACTCTTATTTAGTCGTATTTATAATGTAAACTAGATAAAGGACTTATTCAGCTTATCCCGCTACGCTTGGATGGTAATTAGATACTTGAAAAGGTTCAAAAGGTTTACTTCTCAAAGTTCTGGGAAAAGCAATTAATTAGTGGCATTTTATGCTTTTAGTACAAAAAGTGTTCCAAGTAACTTTGAAGAAATATTCTGCGACATTGTTACATAGAAACAACATAGTTGATAGGTAGGTACTTATTACATATGAATAATATAGCTATATTTATTATATATATGCTTTAAAAGTTTTTAAAAAGAGACTCACTGCCTTATTGTTAAACAATTGTTATTACTCTGTTCAAGAATTCATAAATGATCCTTCCATTATGTAAACTTTATTGTTATTAACATAGTATTAGTTTTAAGATTATGGTGAGCAAATGTCGCTCGTAAATGTTTACATGCCTAAATAGGCAGAATGTACAAGGATTCACTAAATATCTGTAACACCAATTGTAAACACATACATTCTGTGCAAATAAATGATTACTTACTTACTTACTTACTTACTATATTTTCGCAATTTTCATAACTCACTGCCTCGTTGTCTAGTGGTTGCAAGTGCGTCTGCTGAGCGTCAGGTCTTGGGTTCGGTTCTGAGGTTGGATAAAGTGTTCACCCCCAGGGGTTCCACCTTGTCGTGGTAGGGGGGCTCTAGGAGCCGGAAGTTCCTTGGACAGATTAGTCATAGGTGACAGGTTTAATTGCAAGTCACGCACTACTGACTTTTCGAAAACATGTGATTATTATTATCACTAGCGGAAAATATAGTGAGGAAACATCTGACAGGAATTCTCTATGGTCGTCAGAGACTTACGGCTGGCAATAGGTTGGTCACGTTAAGAAGAAAAAGCTTATCCACTTTTTTCAAGTTTAGAAGTACGGACCGTTGAAAACCTAAAAACACAACAAAGTGTTCAATGACTTATTATAGAAAGACAAGGCAATTTATTAACAATGCCACAGTGAGCGAGCAGAATCGTGTTAAGTGTCTATCAATGGCCGCAAGGTGACAGTGAATAATTCCTGGTCCCCTTAATAAATCAGCGGATTACCAGTCCAGACATCTCCAATGTCAACGTTATTAATAAAACTCCTGGGTTAACGGAAACTGGTGAGAAAGATTATTGGATAACTAAGACGAGTGTAGTAAATGTGTCAGGATTATTTCAGTATCGTGATTTAGCTTCGCAAGATATGAAAAAAAGGAAATAAATGTCAGAAGTATTTGAATGGGTTTTTATGTCGGAAATATCTTCAGGTTAGATATATAGGTAACTGCAATTATAGCTTTTAAAGACCTCGTAGTTTAGAAGTATCTCTTGTTTTAATAACGCGGTGCAGAAAATATATATAGGTATATGGTATCAATAATAAGTGTATTGTTTCATAAAAAAGTGTTACTATATTTCGTATGACACTGGATCCCGCATTAGGATGCCCTGTCTCGCAGGATGAGTCTCTTTCGATAGATAATATGAATTATAAAATAAAACAAATGCAGCGGTATAATAATTTAAACTTAACGCTAAAAGTTTACCAAATGTGTGAGTATGTGATGAGTGTCAGTGTGTGTGATGAGTGTAAGTATGTATGTGGTGAGTGTGTGTATGTGATGATGAATACTTTAATAGTTGAATGATAAAAGGTTTTCCGTTTCAGCATAATTAAGCCCAAGCAGCTAATGCTGAACCTGTTTTTTTGGCAAATTTTGTTAACTTTTTCAAACAGGTATGGTCCAATGCGAGAGAAAGCCTTATTATCAAACTTAAGTTTTCAGAAAACTTTGTTCTGCTTAGGTTTTCTACGTGTGTGCTGATCTGTTACCTCTGTTGCAGCTGCAGTATATATTACGCAATGACGAAATAAAAGTCAAATTCGTACGCTTACTTCTATTGATATCATTGTTTTCAATTGATTCTATTTCCAGTTTTTTGACTTATTATAATTATAAGCTATTTCAAACAATATCGGTTATTTTAATAAAAACATTAAGTGGCAGGAAGCTACGTTGAATTTAATTATCATATATTTTTGTGTCAATTTACCGTCTAAGTGACAAAACTATGAAATATTGAAATATACTATAAGCTGTATTTTCTGTTGGAAAGGGACACTGATTACCCACAAAAAAACATAAAAGGATCGTAGGCACCCAGAATCAACGGTTTTTGACTGAAAAATAAAGCCTAATTAACGAAGATGGACATAATCGCTGTCTTGCTCTTAAAACTTCACCAAAGTTACTAAGGCTTTGATGAAAGTTCGCCCAAATTTATTATAAAAATATCAGGGGAGCTTACTTTTATTGAGATATACAGTATATGAATAAGAAAGAAGGAAATCGGCGACTAGCAGACAAGACAGCAAGATGGGAGTGGTTTTATGTTCGCCTGGAAAAATGTATGTGAACTAGGATGTTCGTGCTAAAATATTTGAACATTTTTCGTGGTGGTTGCAATAATGTCAAAAGGAAGGTATAATAAAGTTAGATTGGGAGTGATTCAGCATGTTGGTAACAATACAAACTAAGTAGCCCCTCTGTATTGATTTTGAACTTAAAATTTAAAAGTGATATGGCACATTTTATTATAAGCAGAATTTGTGGTAGTAGAGTACAATTTTGGAATAACTTTCTTTTTTTACTACTATATTTAATAGATTCCGGCATTACCTAGGGGAAGTTAACAATGGATGGAAATAAATACAGCAACTAGCTACTTGCACCATATTGAGGGTAGTCATGCGGTTACCTCTCGCTGGTGGATACTGCACGTTCTAACAGCTCCTGATAATGAAAAGACGTGTAGACTAGTTGGTGACAGTATTATTTTTTCACCGCTTGCGTATGTGCATTCATTTGTGGGCGAGCGGGCAGTGCACGGGTAATTGCATGACTACCCTAATATTGTGGAAGTAAATAGTGTAATTTTTTGCATCCGTTAAGTGAAATATACTTAACTCTTCGAATGGGAGAAGTACAAAATTATACTTCATAACAATAAAAATCTATTATAATTATTGAATTCAAACGGGACTTAATCGCGCTAAAAGTATAATTTTTATTTATTTACCTCGACGTTTCGATGTCTACTCGTGACCACGACCAATGCAACTTGAGCGATCTTTCAATATGTATGTCATCATTCTGAGTTACTTACTACTCACATACTTACTTTTGAACTTCTTCTTATCGTAAGGTTTCACAAGCCAACCACTCGCAGGCCTCTGACATGGCTTTACACACTATTGATAACATCTCTCAGGTGCGCAGATTTCCTCAGGTGCGCAGATTTCCACTTAATGTTTTTCTTCACCGTTATTACCCATTGAATTGCCGATACCAGATAACATATGAATGTAATATTTATGAGAAAATGTGTATAGATCTATACGCAATCAGAGTAATACGGAGCATCATCATCATCGCCTGCCCTTATTCCAATTTATTTTGGGTCGGCGCAGCATGTATACCTCTTCCACTTTTTAATTGTTTTTAAAATTGCATGCTGCAAAAGTTTTCGCAATGGTTTATGACTGGCCGCCTGCCTGACATCAACCCTCATTGGGAATGCTGTTGGTGGTGGTAACCGCCACCAATACGGTCTCCTTCTATATAGCGATTTCACACCGAATATTATCCATGTGCCAGGTTCTGATTTTATCCTATCATCATAGTCCACTAACTGGGCCAGAATGTGCGAGCACAAACCGATCAAGATCGGTCTCTGTTTTGATAACACATACGATACATCTTGGAGAGTAATACGGAGCATAGGTATAATAATTAATGTATCAGTAGTGCATGCCTGAGTTTTGAACTAGTATTAATTCTTACAATTAAATTAGTAGTGTCCGTCAATATAAATATCATAGCTAGAAATACAGTTCATAAATTAAACAGCACTTGTCTACTAATACCTATCGCTAAACTCTAAAAGCTTAATTATAAAACTTAATTTTACTAGCTACAATAAAGTTGACTATATTTCTCAAAGTTATCATATTAATTTAATGAACGATTAGTTATTAAAGCCCGGCTTTATTCTACGGGACCGGTTACAGGTGGGGTAATAAATTATACCCCTTGTCCTTTCTCCTCTGTTAATGGAGGGTCACACATTCAGTTTGTTTTGCTTTTTTTTTCAAATGTATTAATATTTACGTCAGAGAGTTTCCTGTCCCTATATTTTATACCTTAACTGGTTAAACCCGCGGATTTGTTACAATGTAAGCTTATTTCTTATTTTAAGGAAGAAATAATTTTGGATTTTTCTTTTCTGAATAAATAATTTTCCTGGAAAGCAGAATTTACGAGAGTCTTATAAAACGTAAATACTTAGAATTTAAATATTTTCGGATCACTTTACAGTAGTCGGACACTACTGTAAACACACTTAGATAAGTTAATTAATTAAGTGAGACAAATAATGAAAACAATGCATTTACACCCATTTGTCAATCTATTGTTACACGTATGTTAGGAAGCAAATGTATTTAATATGTTGAAATATTCCCTTCTGTTTAATAAGTCGTGTCTGTGTGGTTCCGGAAAAGAATAGATAAGGGTGTCGAAAGAGGCGTCTAAGGAATATAAAAAACGGGTTTTCCAAAGTAAAATAAGCAATGCATCCTAAACTCTGCGAATCTTATTGGTTTGCCAGTCCATTGGCTCACAGGGAGCAGAGGAGAGAGTGGGCTTGCACCAGCGCAACCACTCGTCTACTTTAACCTTGCGCCGATGACCCTAGCTATTGGTTCTAGTTATTTAAAACCAAGTTCTGCCTTACGAGTCATATTAGGGCTCACGAAAGGCAACTAACTGTTGGGGTCGCTGTTATCGAAACCAATAAGGAGGATTATAATATTAATATGTAACAGTTCAGTGCGCGCTTTTTGTCCAGCGTACACTTTACACATCCTTGTCTGAAAAGCTTCCAAAGGGTACTTGGTGTTAGCCGCGAGTACCATAGAAATATTTTTTTCGTACTCAATTCACTAGACTGTCCATCCCCTAGTAACTAGTTAGTACCTCGTTTGATCAGCTATCGGAGGGTTGGGTCCGATTGCTTTCCTAATTAATTGCCCTATATAACTACCCAATAAACTAGGACAAAATAACGACACCTTACCACACTAATCTAATGAAGAGAGCCATGCCAAGGGAGTCAAGGCTACCCTTATTTTACATAAAAAATATTATGATTCGAAGAAAATAGGATAATATACATAGAGTATAACTTGCCCAAACAGTAAACGCGTTTCTCCTTGATTTGTTTTATCACGAAGACACAAACAAAGGACATGAGGGTTTGGAATTATTATCTTTAAAGTTCGAATGGAATCCGCATATATACGAACAAAATAGAAGCTTAGAACTTAATTCCCTCGGACCGGCATTTGTTAACTATTTCGAGTGTAACCCAGTGCGCAGTCCTATTGTCTTAGTTTTACATTGATCAATGTACTTATCTGATGAATAAAATGAGCTTTACACACACTCATATTCTATTCATATTTTTATCAGTAAAAAAACATTTATGAAATAACATTTGCGAGTAAATTGGATGGCCATTTACCGATATGCGCACTTTTTCGGAACATCCGATTCCATTTCAAATTCGATTTTTTTATACCAATTAACATCCTGTATCGAGATAAATCGAATGACGCGTCATTTGGTCGAATTGGTTTTGTAGCTGGCGAGAGAATTTCCAAATGTTTCAGTAATATATAGTATTAATATATATATAATTATATAACAACCTTCATAGGTGCAGGATTCAATTGGTTCTTTTGGTGAAACCAGTGTAATTTCTTGTGTGAATATTTTGCATGGTAAAAATATGTTCTTCGTCTTTGTCAGTCTGGAACTTTGCTACAAGTATCGTACCTATTAGCAGGAGTGTCCATTATGATCATGACAGACGTTATGTTTAATGTCACATTGTTTACGGCAAAACACCACATTAGCAGCTTAGGAACCGAGCTTCCAACTTGATAAATGTTTAATATTTTACAATAAGTTAATATAATCTTATAAGCAATTATACAAACGTTTCCAACATTTCCTTTACGCAAAAGTTTTAGGTTGCAGTGGAAATAGGAGTAATTAAACTGGCCGTAGTTTACGAGCCAACATCCTGACATTGTTTCAACTTAAATCTAAGTGGAGGCGAATACGTTCAACTAAACAATTGTGCGATAGTAGGAATCAAGTTGAGTTAGAATGCGTACCTCACCATTGACTTAAGCCATTTAACAATCGTTAGGTTAGGTAAATGCTAGAACCCCCCCAGGGGTTCCACCTTGTCGTGGTGGGGGGGCTCTAGTAGCCGTGGCTTGGTCACCCACGGTGAAGCTAACGGAACCCGAGGAGGGCCGCTCCTCAGGGCTTTGCCTTCAAGCCCATGTTGGAGCGGCGCCGGCGTAGGTTGCGGGCCTTATGGGGGGTGTCGCAACTGAGGTGGGCTGCTGCGTCGTATGGGCGGCACCGCAGCTGAGGGATGGGGGCCGCGGTGGGAGAGGAGTGCCGGTATGTCGATGCGCCGCTCTCCCTACCTTCCGCGGCCTTAACGGGGTCGCCACCGTTGGATGGCGGACGCGGTGGGGCCGCAGGGGATGAGGAGCCGGTATTGCGAGGCGCCGCTCTCCCTATCCTCTGCGGCCGTAGTGGTAGGCGGCGGGGCCACAGACCTGACCCGTCGCAGAGGACCTTGGGCGTCCGGACACGGGGTCGTCTGGCGCCCATTGCACATGGTCTCCGAGGTTGTTGCGGCACGCCATCCGTCTGGTGTGTCGTGAGAGAGAGTCTGGCAATGGAAGGCTGCGGGCGGGTTCGCGGTTGTGTGCGAGAGCGTTCCCGTGTCCCGGCCTCAAGAAGCTGAGGAGGTATACTGTGGAGTTTTAGTGGGTTCGAGTCCCACATAACCGCTCTGTCTCCCCGTGTCAGAGCGGTATGCGAGGGCATTTCTCCACATAGAAGAAAAAAAAAAAAGGTAAATGCTAGAAGTCTAACTAGCTATTGCCGTAGGCTTCTATTCAAATATAATTTTATTCATATTAGCTATTTAACTTATTAGATTTGGTGGTCCTAGGGTACAAATGCTCGGTAATGACTTGGTCGATTTTTGGTTTTCTTTGAGTTGATTAAACGATATCAAATTGTTTCAGGCCTGGGGCCTAGGAGAGTGTGCATATGATGACTAACTGTAAGCGAACCCCATAATATTGGAAAACATTAAAGTAAAAGAAAGAGGTGTTTTTTTAAATTACACCCTGATAATAGTTAAACATCTAACCCAGGTATTAATATAGTTATTATGTTGTGATACCAAATAAGTATGGCAATTATGAAATGTTGCTTGTACAGGCTAGGATTTGTTTAAGGGAATCTAGATATAATGTACAAACGATAGGAACACAGAATTTATATTAAAACATAATAAAGAAATATAATAATATAAATAAATATAATAATAATGGAATCATTGTGGACTCTGTAAGGCACAGGGTCCATAATGATTCCATTATTATTAAATTTTACCATCTTATGTAAATTATGGTATGAAAATATACAATATGAATATAAATAATAACTCAAAAAGATACGTTTAGTAAAAAAACAAGTATTTATCGTTCAGAGATCATTTCAAAATCATTATAAAATGTTTGTTTGAGTAACATAACATAACATTGCATCACGCCTGTATTCTCCGAAGGGGTAGGCAGAGGTGTACACAGTTGTACACCCACATTTCACCAATGCTGTTATTAAGTCCCATGTGTGGTCCATGGTGGTGAGCCTTGTTTGAGTAAACATTATATATTTAAAAATATTAATGTTTACCTACGTGTAACGTTAGCTTTGTTGCAATTTTATCTGTTGCCTCATTAAATATTATTATTGATTGAAAACATAAATGTACATGAACATTTTTAGTTTTAGATGAGACTGGAAAATTACATGAAAGGTTTAGAATTTTCAGCTGCAAAACCTTGCAGGTCACGTCCACCCGCTACATGTACTACGTTTATAGTATTCTGAAAGTCTCAACGAAGTTGTAAACTCTCAGTGATGTGCAAAGTGTATGAGTTTTACTACTACTTTTGTCTGACTATAAATACATGACGAGCTTTGTTGAGAAAATAAATCATGCGATGTTGCGCTTTAATGGAGTAGTTAAATGTAGTCTTATTGTAGCATCCTCAAACTCCAGAAGTATTTGACATATGGGATTAACTATCTGGAATAGAAAGAGTGGGGGTGTTATGACAAAACTTGGAAGATGCCCGGCTGTGAATTCGCTTTATTAGGAAGACAAAGATCACAGGCTTCGAACCCTGATCATTGGTTTATAAACGGCGAAAGAAAATATCGCTAGGAAAACAGCACAACTGAGACATGTACTTGATTGAGAGTAAAGCTATGTCAGAGACTTGCGGGTATAGTAAGTTCTGACAATAGGTTTTTTATCAATGATACGACTTAATGAAGTAGTGGCATGCGATTGCTCTAAGTTTAAGAGAGACTTTTGGCATATTTCGTATTAAGAATCTTGGCATAGTGAGAATAAAGTTTAAAATACAAAAACTGACTCGAAGGAAGACTGACACATACAGAACTACCTCGATTAGTAACAAGGGTCTCGTCCGAACAGTTTAGTCCGAAGTTCAATAAAAGTAAAGTCACTGTTTATTTTGCTGAAAGTATAATTAAATACTCGTTGATTACATTGAGCTTAGCTTAGATGGAGGAAAATTCAACAATTACACTGTCACAGGAAGTCACTACATACGTACATGACATACATGTTGTATAAATGTGGACACTGAAGTTGACCCATCTGGAAGTGGGTTAAACAATCCTCGACCGTAACAAAAGGTTAAATAAAACATGTGCCTCCATGAAACAGTTACTTTGCGGCATGTTATCAAATAAAACATATTTTATAATTGCCCGAGGCTAAGCATCAGTAAATATTTTCATGCAGAAAGCATAATTAATTACAGCTGGAGCCACCATAGCCTAGTGGAACGACCGTCGGACTGGCAAAATAAAAGTCGCAAGTTCGAACCCAAGACACGCTACACTAACTTTTTGTAATCGTGTGCGTATTATAAATAAATTAGCAGTTGCACAAAACAGCGATTGAAAAATATTGTGAAAAAACACACACACATCACATCATCGCTTACCATTAGGCGAGTGGCCATACGTAGAATCATGTTAGATTAAAAATTAAAATAAATGTATTTTCGACAGACAAGAGAATAACGGAGTTAGTTTTAGAAAGAAATTAACAAGTTTCTTAAGTAAGTAGGCATGCATATTTTCATTGTTTTTCTATCCTATTTAAAGTACATCGCTAACTACCCGGTATTATTTCTTGCACGATATTTGGCCATCCGATGGTTGTTTGTAAGAAATTGCTTTTAGCAGAAAAATCGACAGACAAAAATTTAAGTGTCTGTCTGTAATTTCAAAGTGAAAGCTAAAATTTAAGTGAAAACTCTGAAATTATAATAACATAGCATAACATAGCATCACGCCTGTATTCCCCGAAGGGGTAGGCAGAGGTGTACACAATTGTACACCCACATTTCACCAATGCTGTTATTAAGTCCCATGTAATAGGTGGTGAGCCTATTGCCATCAACCGGGCACAATTCCAAACTCCGGGCTGCTACTGAGAATTTCCTAACAGAAAAACTCAATAACACTTTGCCCGACCCGGGAATCGAACCCGAGACCTCCTGCTCAGCAGTCGCGCTTGGGACCACTAGACCAACGAGGCAGTTTGAAATTATAATATGTTGCCTAAAATATGATATTAATATCTATGTAGCCTGTTTTTAGAATTTTTGTCTGTTTGTCTGAAGTTTGTCACGAATTGGTTCCGAGACTGATCAACTTAAACTCTTAAAGAAAAATTTTAGGGATTGTATCAGGAATTTTAATAAATAATTTCAAATTACTTTTCAATAATTATTTTTCAATAATTTTAAATTAAATTTAATCAGGAATTTTAATAAATATATAGTAGTACTCTGAGAGTACTGATATGAATATAAAGTGCTTTTTGTCCAAGTCCCACGCGAATGAACACGGCACAGAATAATGGAATAGTAAGTATTAAACTGGATGAAATTAATTAAAAAATTAAATAGCACTCCTGCCATTATTTAAAATCTTACTAGCCTTATTACCCGGAATAATGTAAGGATTCTAACGATATCCCATACATCGAAATAGGTTCAAGAATTAAGATAGTGGGATAAAGTAACTCACAAACACCATACATACCTACATGAGCCCTAAAACCATAACACTCCTTTTTGAGCAGTGGTGTAAAATTACTCTGTCTATCTATCAAATATGATCAAAACTACTAGTTACTTGCTGCCATCTATTTATCTATAAGAAACTGGTAGGTAGTGAACTTACCGGTGTTCTCAGCACAACTCACTCACAAACATGCAATGTTCCTCACTTTACCTAATACTTAACCACTCATGATGAAAAATTACCAGTAGTCAAACTTTTTAGCTGAATTTGTTTTTTAATCAAACTTTGTTAAAACGTCTGCGCATAATAGTATATAGAATGCTTTGATTAATTTGTGGTTAAAGACTGAATTTATAGTACGTAGCCACGGCGAATTAGCTCAGGTATTTGAAGGTCTTTTTCTAGGGGCTCTGCGTAAATGTAAGAATGCTGCTTACAGAGAATAGCTCGTGTAGATATTATTAATTCACATTATTATTACCGATAAATCTTTCAAATGTATTATTGCATGCTTAGCAAACTCTAAAGTTATAAATTTTTGTGGAAAGAAATATAGGGTCGTATCGGGGCTGTTCGCTCGCTACGCTCGCTCACGGGCCCCCGTCATCCTCTTCGAACCTAACCTGTCCGTGTCGGGATACACGAAACTCCCGAGCTCACTTCGCTCGCTCATGGATCAATTTAATTTATTTTCTTTCATAATCCCGATATATTGTCGACTATTATAGTGGTTTAGTATTTACGTCATAAAAAAATTTCATATATTTTTTTTCTATTGACAAGTAAAATAAAGTTAGGTTATTATTGTTAGGACATACAGAGCCGACAAAATTTCGAACTAAAATCAACAATCTGACAGTTAGGCAGTTCATTAGAACTATTCTAGAGACCGTAAACACCACCGGAAAGTCACAAGAAAGCAAAATACACCATTTCGTTTACTTCGACGACGTATTATTTTTCAGTTATTTTGATTTAAATACCAAACTACTAAACCAATTTTCATAAAATTTTAATGGGACCAATCTGAAAGTAAATTCTTTCAAATAAAAAAATAATTTTCCAAATCGGTTGATAAATGACGGAGTTCTGAGGTAACAAACATAAAAAAAAAAAAAAAAAAACCTCCTCCTTTTTGGAAGTCGGTTAAAAATGAACAACAGAAACAAACATTTTAAGGGGTAGACAGAGGTGTCACAGTTATACACCCACATTCCGTCAATACTGATAAGTCCCGAGATGATGGTAACCCTATTGCCAACCGGGCAAAAATACAAACCCCGGGCTATTATTGTCAATTTTTTTAAAAGAAAATCCCAATAGCTCCTTGCCCTACCTGGGAATCGAACCCAAGACCTCATGCTCAGCAGTCGCGCTTAGGACCACTAGACCCACGAGGCAGTCATTTCATTCTGTGTATGAAAATATAAAGTTTTGTACTTCAGACAAAGATTGTAGATGTAACTTGTTTATTCAATCAAATGTTTAATGTGATATTTCCATATTGAAAGCAATACCTTCATATCAGCATCAATATTGCGTCATTTAAGCACATAAAGGAATGTTTCGTTTGAATATTAAATAAGCGGATGAATTCAATAATCCTCTTTCAAGTGATTTATTTTTGCCCTTGTGACTTATTTTCTTGTACGCTTTTGGATATTATGTTTTTCGTGAAAATAATTTGTTTTTCTCATTTGTACTTCAAAAGTAACAGTCATGTAAAAATAACTTGTATCGACATATTCAAATTTAACCAAAAAAGAAAATACACAAAATAGCATCATGTCTATATTCCTCGAAGGGCTCAGCCCATACAACTAGGGCACAGTTTAAAATTTCGGGCAGCAAATGAGAATTTCCTATAAGAAAAACTTATACAATCCACTCCTGTTCAGAAGTGGCTCCTGCTATCATCTCCCTATAAAGAAGCATGGCAGGAAACGTACAAAAAAAAAGATTTTAGGGATGTTGTAATATTTGTCTTCGGAAGGACCACAAGTGAAGAATAACTTTCACCGTGTTATATGGTTTTTGAACCATGGAATAACATATTATAAATTATGTTTAACATTTAACGAATTTGCGAACTCATTATTATGTATTTCGAATCTGCCAGCTGTTAGTCATTGTCATCAGTCGCCTGTTCCATATTCATTGGTCATGGTCGTTTGGCTATCAGTCTTTAACAGAAAACGTAGAACAAAAATTGTTTTTTTTTTTTTTACATTTTTGTTCCCTTTAGTCCCAACTCTACCTTCATAAAATTCATATGGTATGCTTTTTCCATAAAGTGCACCGATACAGACGTGCACTGTGCACGTCTGTGTCGTATCTTCACCAGTAGTCAGCATGAACCAACCCTTCTAATTTCTATCTCGTCTCATAACGACTAAAACCACTACGTGCATCCAATAACCACCCCTAGGTCCCAGGATTTATAGCTGTATGTATTCATAGCATCACGCCTGGATTCCCCAAAAGTTTCAGCAGTGGTGTAGGTACACTGTTATACAGCCACAATTCATCAATGACGTTATTAAGTACAGTACAACTTGAATAAGTAAATTTCCCGTAGCTTAAAAAATCAACAAAAATGAATATCATACCCCAATTGCAAGAGCAAATTTTAATACTTTTTGATGCCGAGCAGTTCCCAATGGCAACTTTATACATTCGAATTTTATATTTTAAAACTCATTACTTTCTTTGCTTTGCCGTATGTGTTCAGGCTTCAGTATGCACCAATCCCAATCACTTTGAGCATTGTTTACCACGTTTGGGGTATAAAGACTTATTAGGTATATGAATATATTTTTTGTCAAAAATGCTGAGTGCGAGAGATTGATTAAAATAAAACGTTTTCATTTGGCATTGCACTTTCGAGTTTTTGACATAAAAATTTGTCACAGCAGGCATTGTAGGCGGATTATGAAAGTTGCGCTAAAATAGTTTTTTTTTATAATAGTGATAATTCTTTCAAATGCGTTAGCGAATGCGTAGCGAATTTTAACATAATTTATACATTTTAGTGGAATGAAGGATTTCAACCTGCGCCTCCGCGATAAATGCTCCAGGTGCTTTCGTTTGTTTTTAATTAATATTCTGCAGAATGTTTATACGTATTATAATAACATTACCGCAGTTAATTACCGTTATTAAATTCATAATTAGTTCTAAGAGTGAACTAATTATAACATTAATAATAGTTTCCATTTAACACTGCACGTATGAATTGTATGCGAGCGTGTTAGCGACATGTGTGTCCTATTTAGACGACAGTGACGTCAGAGCCTCCTATTTACTGAACTCACCATGTTTGAAGGCCGTGTATTCACCCCAAACGCTTCCATGTCATAGTGATATTCGCGTGACTAACTCATTAATTTCAGATACCTACCGTTCCCCAAAACCACCACAGTGCTGTTAACTTAGCCTAGTAACTTCAGGCCAAATATATACGTGGAAAATATTAAATTTTGGCCATTATTGTATAAGACATGAGGAAAATTTTAAGGTAGGTAGGAGTACTTATCTTATTGAATCCTTTGGAATTGGGCGTTTGAAAACTAAAGATGTTGAATAACATTGGGAATATACCTACACATCTCGTGTCTCAATTGAACAAAAGATGCCAGAGAAATTGAAAGGCAACCCACGTTATGGAAAAGTAGGTCTTCTTTTTATCCCCAATAGATATGGATTCCCTCGAAGTGTTTCGTAAAGAAATTATATTTCTTTGTCACAATCACACCTTCACAATAGAACGGGCTTTGTGACGATGTTCTGACATGTCCCCTGGCACACCGATAATAGGGAGGTGAGAAAACAAACGAGGATAGGTTTTTCGTATTTGTCTTTTAGATTATTATTTGTATATGAAACTATATAAATGTTATTATTAAAGAAGTTATTGTTATAAATATATATTTTTTCGTCGTATTTAACACTATAGTCTAGACTAATCTTATAGAATAGGTTTATTTAAGCAGACCTTTTATTTTAACATAACATAACATAACATAACATAGCATCACGCCTGTATTCCCCGAAGGGGTAGGCAGAGGTGTACACAATTGTACACCCACATTTCACCAATGCTGTTATTTAGTCCCATGTAATAGGTGGTGAACCTATTGCCATCAACCGGGCACATTTCCAAACTCCGGGCTGCTACTGAGAATTTCCTAACAGAAAAACTCAATAACACTTTGCTCGACCCGGGAATCGAACCCGAGACCTCCTGCTCAGCAGTCGCGCTACGGACCACTAAACCAACGAGGCAGTTTTATTTTAACCAAAATAATTTTATTTAATGAGTTTCACTGTTGATTGATTATTAATTAAATAATACATATTACTAGAACTAGGACTTGCCTCATTGGTGCCACTAGTGGTTGCATGAGACTGCCGAGCATGGTATACTACGTTCGATTCCAGGGTTGGGTACTGTTATTGGGATTCTCTTTTAATAAATTTCAGGTAACAGCCCGAAGTGAGGTACTGTATCCGGTTGATGGCAATAGGCTCACCACCATGGGGCTTAATACCAGCGTCGGTGTAATGTGGGTGTACTTACAACTACTGATGTGTACACCTTTGTCTTCATTTTGGGGAATACAGGCGTGATGCTTTGTTGTGTTATGTTAGATATATAAATAATACCCACTCAGGAGACAGGCGACAGTGTAATAACTGATATAATAAGAAACCTTTTCCAACCACGTTTGGGTCTAACCAGATGCAGCTTAATTCACAATATGTATCTTACACGGGGCGACTGCCTCGATAGCCCAGTTACGGGCTAATACGACATCTCGTGCTAAGACTAGTTGTCAGACTTTTAGGCATCTGGCTGCCTGTATCGTTTTTCTAAATATTTATTTGAAAACAGGTACCGATGGTTTTAAAGTGCACTCCGAGGCATGAATTGATTAATTGATCTTTTTTGTGATAAACACACCCAAGAAGTATCTAAACCGAAATCCTCTTATAATAAAATATTAGTATGATAACATTACTAATTTTATAGTAGGTAGGCAACGGTTATAATACGCACCCGTAACGCGGGGTGTGCAAATTTCCTGTCTGGCATAATGGTACCCACCTTAATTCATGACCTCGTGCTCGTACAGTCAGCGACACATAACATAGCCAGACCATAACTGTCCCACTTCAGGGTGAAGTCTTCTTCTTATACGGTGAAAAAACGAGCATTACTACGCTAGCTCACTGCGGGTTGGCGATTTCAAACTATTAAGTCCAGGTTTCCTCACGATGTTTTCCTTCACTACTATATCTATGATGTTTTAGAAAAACTGACAAAGTACACATGACGTTTAAAAAGTCACATTGGTACATGTCAGCTTTGAACCCACAACTTGTGGCTCAAGAGACGAGCCTGTACCCGCAATACTGCACACACCACAGTGACATAAGTTCAAATTAAAATTCTTCTTTCTGCACTAGCCTAAGCCTGTGCCACAGGGGGTTGTCCCAATGTTATTTTATGCTTTATGATAGACGTATATGTACTATATATATATATCTATAAATGTAATAATTATCCATGAGACTCTTATAGTTAAATAAAATCACTATAATATATGTACTTATTACTAGGAATTCTTAAATGATGAGATCAAATCTTGTATAATGAATGTCTAATATAATCCTCAGTTTTGTCGTAGGTCCATGAAAGTTCTCTAAAATTTTTGCTTTT
The DNA here is from genome assembly GCA_935421205.1 of Xylocampa areola. Classification (NCBI taxonomy): domain Eukaryota; kingdom Metazoa; phylum Arthropoda; class Insecta; order Lepidoptera; family Noctuidae; genus Xylocampa; species Xylocampa areola. The sequence goes on from OW285207.1 coordinate 13,103,033, forward strand.
GCTTCACGTTATTATAAGATTTTCAGATTACATATTCTGGTGATGTTGATGAATATATTAGTGGTTTCAAGTAGGCAGAAAATCGTTTAGAAAATAAAATGTTTAATTTTTTATCAAAAAATGGATCTACCTTTGGCCACCAAATCGCCTGATGGTTAGCGACGGTGTGGCCGGGGATGGAGCACGTATATCCAGAATAAATCTATTCACTCTTAAGTAGAGTGGCTTAAGTGCAGGGGCTCGTGGGTAAGGAACAGTCACACAGATCGATCGATTGAGGTTAAGCAGCGCTTACCGCAGTAGTCATAGGCCTGAAAGTCTGACAACCAGTAATGCCACGAGATATCGTGTTACCCAGTAACTGGGTTGTGGAGGTTAGACAGGCAGTCGCTCCATGTAAAATACTGGTATTAAGCTGAATCCGGTTAGACTGGAAGCGGACCCCAATCTAATTGGGAAAAAGCTAGGGAGATACTTTTAAGTAGAGTGGATAGATTTTGAGAAAACGATACTTCGGGAGTTGATGCAACTGCCTAGACCAGTCTACCACAACAGTTGCACCGGACTGCATCCCGAAACACGACTAGGTCGCTTCACGGCATGGCTTCGTCCAGTGGTTGGTAATCAGCCGCGGCCAAAGCCTTCCACTAGAAAAACACAATCTGTTTTAAAGGAGACCAGAGGGAGCTTCAAGACACGTTTCCTGACCAAGTCCTTGTAGTCATCTGAATTAAGGACTTTCTTTTACTTTAGACTGACTTTTCTTCTGACACTGAACTTGAATTTCTTTGAAAGAGAACCATTAGATATCGAAGTAGATTCAAAGTTCATTGTTTTCAAATCAATTTATTACAAATAGTATGAAAGAAAGAAAGAAAGAAAAATGGTTTATTCTGGCACACAGAAGACATGACAACAACAACATACATACAAAGAATATCTCATAATAATATAAAATATAACGACGAAAATTTATGAATATTTATAATGCCACTCTGTGCTATGCCAGAAAAGGCCCAAATCTCAGCTCTATGCTGCAGCATTGTTGGCTGCAGCGCTGATTTTCAGTTTAGGCCTACTTAAAAAAGACCATAGTACCATAGAGCTCTTTAAAATATCCTCTACTCCTACCACTGATCATATAGAACTGTACTAGTAACTCTATCATAATATGTAACGAAACAAAATCATTGAAACTTTTAATTTATAAACAACTTCCAAAACTTTTTATAATTTAAGCAATTTATGTTGCTGATTGTACCCATAATTCATGATCTCGGCGTACAAACCGCAACCGTGACATAATGAATATTGCGTCGCCTATGAAAAGCCTTCTAAAGACATTTTGTCATGACAACCGTGAGCTGTCATGTGATCAGGTAAAATAAAATAAATGAGATAACGACACTATTAACAGTGAAAAGTGAAAATAATGTTTTTTTGGTGAAATATTGGCCGTTCATATTATATGTTAGTTTTTTTTTATGTTGCCCTACACTTGAATTTATTCCTTTATAGTGGGTATGTTAACAGACATATAATCTCACATACACACGGGTGTGTGAAGAGACCCGGAACAATTATCTGCAAATCAAACAAATTACTTATTAAATGCCTCGATGGTCTAGTGGTCCCAAGCGCGACTGCTGAGTAGGAGGCCTCGGGTTCGATTCCCGGGTCGGGCAAAGTGTTATTGAGTTTTTCTATTAGGAAATTCTCAGTAGGAGCCCGGAAATTGGAATTGTGCCCGGTTGATGGCAATAGGCTCATGGGACCTAATAACAGCATTGGTGAAATGTGTGTGTGTACAACTCTGCCTACCCCTTCGCGGAATACCGGCGTGATGCCATGTTATGTTATGTTACATACAAATATTTGTTCTGTCCTGGAAACAAACAAGCGACACGCGACGCAGCAGCCGGTCTCCACACAACTGCGCCAACGCCGCCGTTAAATTTTGCCAAAGTGCGTTTCGACTGCTATTATTTATCACATTATTATTCTGAAGAAATATTTTTTCAACGGACTGAAAACTGGTACCTACATTGGGCTTGTGGTGGCAAGGCGGCTGCTGAGCATGAGGTTCTTGATTCGATTTCTAGGTTGTGAGGAGGTGATGCTTGCGAAGGAGGCGGCGGAAAGGGAGAGAGAGGCGAATTCGTCCCACCCCTGCCGCAGAAGACGCACCAGGCGTCGGAGGGCGCTTAACGATCTCCGGCCACCGTGAGCTTTGGTCTGTGGGTGACGAACTTGGGTACTTCGTTGCCCGACCAGTGATAGGCCCGAGACGGCGGCGCGCCGCGATCTGGCGCGCACAATTCCGTGGAGTGATTAGCAGGCCAACCATGGCCGACCTATACAGGCGATGGGGTCACGAGCCATAACCTGCCGGGGTTGCGGTGAATAGAGTCGCGATCCCGGGACCCCAGTAAAGGTTAGAGTAGGACCGGTGTGGTTTTTAGTCGGCAGGAGTCCGGCAAAACGTCCATAATAGATTTTCCACACTTGAAAAAAAAAAAGGTCGGCAAAGTGTTATTAATTTTTTTTCTGTCAGGAAATACTTAGTAGCGGCCCTGAGTTTGATCCTACGAGTATTTAGTAGTTCTTTTTATAATGGAACAAACATCCAAACTTTCACTATTATAATATTAGTAGGATAGGATATGTAATTGTATCTTAATAATTTGTAAGTAGCGGATGATCGTAGTTTTGATTGATTCTAATACCTGATTGCTTATGTTCATAGGTTGAGATTTTTGCTCACTTTCAAAATAATTACTAACTTTTAAACTATCGCTAGCGCATTATATCTATGTGCATTTAAAGCAAAACCTTTAGAAATTAGAAATACATTCAATGAATAATAACACCCACTAACTTGGGTTTGAGATACACACACCTAGGTATATCCTTGAAATTTAAAATTTATATGAAATATGGTCTAATTTCGGCCAGTGGGCGACCACTAGTTATTTTAAAACTAACAGGAATTAACGCGTAATCAGTACTTTTGAATTGCTTGACATTACGACCAGATCTTGGTCACAAGCAAAATCTCTCAACCTGGTCGAAACGCGCAAGCAATTCAAAGGTATTGCGCGTTATTTCCCGATAGTTAAATAGTAATTTAATAATGATTGTATTAGCAGCACTCTTCTAAGTTTTAATCCCATGAAAATCATACCTATATCATAGTGTTTAGGTGTATACTGTGTACCTATCACTTCCCTTTCTCACGCAGAGAAAGCACTTACGAGTTTAAACGATATTAATGTTCGGTCAGTTGGAAGTGCTAAAAGGCACACATCTTTACTAAAAGACTGGAATAGACGTAAAATTGTAGAAGCAAAAGATAATTTCTAGTCTATATATATCCTAAAAGATTAGACAGATCCTAGGCCTGTCGCACCCCCACATTTCAATAATGGCTAGGTAACAGCCGCACAGATCGATCGATTGAGATTACACTGCGCTTGCTACGATCGGTATATGGATGGGTGACTATAATTTCATATCGAGACCCCTTCGTGCCTCGTCGGCCCCGGTTGTCAAATAAATATCTGTGACAGCCGTTAGGGTAGTCAAAGTCATGGTATTAAGCTGCATCCGATTAGACCAGAAGCCGACTTCAACATAATTCGGAAAAGACTAGACAGATTTTGATGTCAAATATGTACCGGCCACGTTAGTAGACTCCGCGCTGTTATAGAGAAGGTCCTAAAAGAAGAATTTCTATAAATTTTCCCGACCCGGGCATTAATCCCGAAAGCACTTGCGATTACATAAACAATTAACACAATTAAATAAACATAAAATATACTTCAAGATATGTCTTTGAAAATGCATTAACGCATGCTTAGCGAACTCTAAAGTTACAATATTAAATGGAAAAAGAATACGGTCGCGAACAGGATTCGAACCTGCGCCTCCCGGATAGATACTCCAGGCGCTCTGACCAACTAAGCCATCTCGACCTCTGCTCACCACCGCGAATTCTTCTTCCATATTTTAACACGTCTTATGGCGACGTCATTGCAATCAATTCAGTACTTACAAGTGACTGAACCGACACGACTAACTTTGCAGTTAATACAATGTCGTAAAGAATACAATTACCTTAATAATTCAAGATATGTCTTTGAAAAAGCATTAACGCATGCTTAGCGAACTCTAAAGTTACAATATTAAACCACCATTTTCAGTTCCATTTAATATTGTAATATACAATATATATATATATATATATATGGAATTATTAAGGTAATTGCATTCTTTACGACATTGTATTAACTGCAAAGTTAGTCGTGTCGGTTCAGTCACTTGTAAGTACTGAATTGATTGCAATGACGTCGCCATAAGACGTGTTAAAATATGGAAGAAGAATTCGCGGTGGTGAGCAGAGGTCGAGATGGCTTAGTTGGTCAGAGCGCCTGGAGTATCTATCCGGGAGGCGCAGGTTCGAATCCTGTTCGCGACCGTATTCTTTTCCACAAAAATATATAGCTTTAAAGTTTGTTGAGCATGCGTTAATGCTTTTCAAAAATGTATCTGTATAAATTAAAGTCATGTAAGTAAGTATATTTTATAATATTAAATGGAAAAAGAATACGGTCGCGAACAGGATTCGAACCTGCGCCTCCCGGATAGATACTCCAGGCGCTCTGACCAACTAAGCCATCTCGACCTCTGCTCACCACCGCGAATTCTTCTTCCATATTTTAACACGTCTTATGGCGACGTCATTGCAATCAATTCAGTACTTACAAGTGACTGAACCGACACGACTAACTTTGCAGTTAATACAATGTCGTAAAGAATGCAATTACCTTAATAATTCAAGATATGTCTTTGAAAAAGCATTAACGCATGCTTAGCGAACTCTAAAGTTACAATATTAAATGGAAAAAGAATACGGTCGCGAACAGGATTCGAACCTGCGCCTCCCGGATAGATACTCCAGGCGCTCTGACCAACTAAGCCATCTCGACCTCTGCTCACCACCGCGAATTCTTCTTCCATATTTTAACACGTCTTATGGCGACGTCATTGCAATCAATTCAGTACTTACAAGTGACCGAACCGACACGACTAACTTTGCAGTTAATACAATGTCGTAAAGAATGCAATTACCTTAATAATTCAAGATATGTCTTTGAAAAAGCATTAACGCATGCTTAGCGAACTCTAAAGTTACAATATTAAATGGAAAAAGAATACGGTCGCGAACAGGATTCGAACCTGCGCCTCCCGGATAGATACTCCAGGCGCTCTGACCAACTAAGCCATCTCGACCTCTGCTCACCACCGCGAATTCTTCTTCCATATTTTAACACGTCTTATGGCGACGTCATTACAATCAATTCAGTACTTACAAGTGACTGAACCGACACGACTAACTTTGCAGTTAATACAATGTCGTAAAGAATGCAATTACCTTAATAATTCCATATATATATATATATATATTGTATATTACAATATTAAATGGAACTGAAAATGGTGGTTTAATATTGTAACTTTAGAGTTCGCTAAGCATGCGTTAATGCTTTTTCAAAGACATATCTTGAATTATTAAGGTAATTGTATTCTTTACGACATTGTATTAACTGCAAAGTTAGTCGTGTCGGTTCAGTCACTTGTAAGTACTGAATTGATTGCAATGACGTCGCCATAAGACGTGTTAAAATATGGAAGAAGAATTCGCGGTGGTGAGCAGAGGTCGAGATGGCTTAGTTGGTCAGAGCGCCTGGAGTATCTATCCGGGAGGCGCAGGTTCGAATCCTGTTCGCGACCGTATTCTTTTTCCATTTAATATTGTAACTTTAGAGTTCGCTAAGCATGCGTTAATGCTTTTTCAAAGACATATCTTGAATTATTAAGGTAATTGCATTCTTTACGACATTGTATTAACTGCAAAGTTAGTCGTGTCGGTTCGGTCACTTGTAAGTACTGAATTGATTGCAATGACGTCGCCATAAGACGTGTTAAAATATGGAAGAAGAATTCGCGGTGGTGAGCAGAGGTCGAGATGGCTTAGTTGGTCAGAGCGCCTGGAGTATCTATCCGGGAGGCGCAGGTTCGAATCCTGTTCGCGACCGTATTCTTTTTCCATTTAATATTGTAACTTTAGAGTTCGCTAAGCATGCGTTAATGCTTTTTCAAAGACATATCTTGAATTATTAAGGTAATTGCATTCTTTACGACATTGTATTAACTGCAAAGTTAGTCGTGTCGGTTCAGTCACTTGTAAGTACTGAATTGATTGCAATGACGTCGCCATAAGACGTGTTAAAATATGGAAGAAGAATTCGCGGTGGTGAGCAGAGGTCGAGATGGCTTAGTTGGTCAGAGCGCCTGGAGTATCTATCCGGGAGGCGCAGGTTCGAATCCTGTTCGCGACCGTATTCTTTTTCCATTTAATATTATAAAATATACTTACTTACATGACTTTAATTTATACAGATACATTTTTGAAAAGCATTAACGCATGCTCAACAAACTTTAAAGTTATATATTTTTGTGGAAAAGAATACGATCGCGAGCAGGTTTCGAACCTGCGCCTCCCGGATAAATACTCCAGGCGCTCTGACCACTAAGCCAGAGGTCGGAATGGTCGGATACAACAAAATTGTCGATGTGAAACTATTTAATTATTATTTGCTGTTCTAAATGCTGGTTCAATATATTATTTTCACTTCACATTGTTACAACAATATTTAATTCATTATTTAAATTTGTCGCAATTACGTTACATTGCAGTTGTGCAGTTATATTGATTTTATGAAGCTGAAACAATTATTTCAATTCCTGATTTCCGGGCAAAATATACATAATGATGATGGTAACTTCTAAGCGTTAATTAAACTTTAAATTAAAATACCTAGAAACATACAAAATAAGTAGTACTTAATAATTAAATTAATAGAGAAAAAATCTGCTAAGGCATTTTTTTCGAAGTAGGTATTCGTATCATGTCCACCATGTGTTTCACCGTGGGAAAGCCATGCTTCGGCACGAATGGGCCGGCTCGACCGGATTGATACCACGGCCTCACAGAAAACCGGCGAGAAACAACGCTTGCGTTGTGTTTCGCCGAGTGAGTGAGGGTACCTACCGGAGGCCCAAACCCTTTGAAAGGCCGGCAACGCACTTGCGACTCCTCTGGGGTTGCGGGTGTCCATGGGTGGCGGTAATCGCTTACCATCAGGCGAGCCGTCTGCTCGGTTGTCCCATATTCCATAAAAAAAAAAAAATGTAGGAGCAATGAATTTCGTCTTTAAAAATTCTCTATTATTATACCCAATAATAAATTACACTATTACCAAATATTATACTGTATATTTTGTAGTATATCATTGATTATTGTTTTTTTATTGAGGTTAATTAATACAAACATAGACCATATTTCTAAAATTTAAAATATAGATATCTTTCAAAACAGTTTAAATACTCAGAACTGATAACTAATAAGAAATTCTGAACTTTATGTTAATTAATATGGTACTACTCTATTTTAAACTGTTTCTTTCTGTATCAGTTACGATGTACATAGATTTGATACGTTTGTACAAATTTTATTTTATAACAACACGGATTAAAGGGTTTCTGAATATTACCAAGCGTTACTGTGTCTTGGAAAGATTCATCGGGAGATTCATACTTAGGGATTTAAGTACTTTTCGGGCCCCAAACGTTGGTAATTACAATAAATGAATCGTATTTAAAAGTCATATTCAAAACGATAGAATGCTTTTAGCGGAGCTTTTAATATAATTTATACTTTGCTTTCGGTTTAATAATTTTGTATTTATAATACAGATTTTTATTCTGGGTCCACGTATACCCAAAACAAAACATAAACTCTTAGTGTTGGACAACGCTTATAAATAAATAAAACAAACAGAAAATTATTATATAAATTTTTCTTTATACATTTATTTGGGAATTAAGCTTACAGCCCGCTTGGCGGTAAGCGAATACTGTAGTATGAACGCATGCAATACCAGAGGTATCAATCGCACGTTGACGATCCCGGATGAGGGTCGACAATGTCAAAGGGGATAACAAACGCCAAGCTTCACGAAACGTTTCCTCCACTGGCAACCTTGCTTACTGTTCGAAAGACAAGACCATACGAAACCTTAAAAAAAAAGAAAACGCAAAAATACACTACACTAAAAAGCAAAAATTTACATAAAAACTTTTTTACAAAATACCTTTACCGCCGATAAAGAAAACTGATAATTTAGAAATAATATTTTGTGTTAGGGCCTCGTTCACCATCTCCAAGTAAAGCGTTGATTAGTTACTTCATAGTTAACGTTAATCAGCAAGTAAAATTTACGAGTATCTTTTGTCAATTTCACAAGCGAAGAAAAAGCTTCAAGTAACAACTTACTGGTTAAGTGAATGACGTAACAAATCATACGATGCATTCATTCGTTGATACATCAATGATACTCGTCAAACGTCATTATAGTGTCAAATGTCATTATTTTGTATTTGTGGAGCTGAGATATGGACACAGAATTAAAACTAGGTAATATCTTAGGTTATGGACCGTGTGATTTAATTTTTGTTACTTTTGTTTTGTTGTACTTACATAAATAAATAATACCTATGGATAAGGTCAAAAGAGGTAGAACGGCAAACTTTACGTGGGACATTTTATATAAATAAAATAATTTTAATTCAGACAAAAACAAAATAGCATAAATTCAGTATAACTAATATGATTCTTTTAATGTCTGAATTAAAATGATTATATTTTAAATTATTATATTTTTGTTGAATAAAATAATAGTTTAAAATGTAGGTATACGTTCTTTGCAATAAATTTATTCATATAAATGTATAAGAAGTGTAAATTTAAAATAAAATAAGATTTTTAATAATAAAATCCATTACGTACATTAAGGTATACAATAAACTTCTCAAAAATTTTGGTATCATTTGTACAGAAGAAATACCAAGTGCTTGAAAACAAACAGCGATAAAAAAACCATTTCATCCAGGTCCGTAAAATAATCAACACGGAATTTAAATACACGAATCCTAATATATATGTACGTTGCATCGTGGAATATTGTAATACATCTAATTAATGATCAAATCAATCCATTTATATGCGTTTTATTTAAAATAATCGTAGATGAGCTAAGCACAAAATGACAACAGACAAAATTTAACCGTCAAGTAAATACGCTAATTGGCAGAGGATGTGGCAAGTAAGTTACGGGTCAGTATATCATACGATTAGTGCTATTCAATCGTCGTGAAATCCACACGTGCAGTTACGGGTGACCTTAACTAGCGATTAGTCTACTCGACACTTTACTTGAGGGTGGTGAAAGAGGTTTATTATTAACTAATTGTAAGTGTAACTAATTTTGAGTCGGCGAAACTTCCATGATGCATTTTCATCTTATTTTGTTCTGTTTATTTCTTTGAATTATTTTAATCATAATAAATAAAAAAAAACATATTCGTTGATTGTTTATTTGAACTTCTTTTTTAGTTTTCCTGGCAGTTTCGTTTTTTAAAATTTACAAAGAGCAATGCAACTGCCAACAAAATACTTCCGAGATACATGAAGTCACGTGCAACATACGAGTACGTGGCTCAATGGCCTGGGCAGTTTGTAAGTACAGATATTTTACCTCCTTACTCATGAAGACAGTATTATTTGTTATTTTTCAGTCTGATGAGATTAATGCCTTTCTTGCCACTACCCGCTTAAAACTATAATTTTCTTTTTAGATTCTGGGTTTTTAATAGACTCATAGTAGAGTAGCTGCTGCCCGCGACTTTATCTGCGTAAACTTTAGAATTGGGACCAGCCGGGATAAAAAGTGCCCTATATATTAATCCCGGATATGAACTATATGTGTGCCAAATTTCATCTAAACCCGTTCAGTAGTTATTGCGTGAAAGAGCAAGAAACATTCATCCATCTTCACAAACCTCCGCATTTTTAATATTATAGTAGAATAGTAGGTAAATTTATAACAATATAGAAAGAAAGAAAGAAAAATTTATTTCCACACAGAGCCGTAAGGATACTTAAACTAAGAATTATAAGAAATAAATAAACAATCGTATTATAAAACCTTACAACGCAACTGTGCAAAAAATGGTCGCCAGTCAGCCTAATGCTTATATTATAGTAGAATAGTACGTAATTTTTTTACGGTGGTTAGAAAAAGGACGATTGGCGATAAGCACTCGAGCTTTACTGGTTTGATTTGAATTGTACAGATATCTTTTCACACATCCTATATCTTCAGAGTCCTATTTTAATATGAATATATTAATACAGTAGGCACTATCCAATGACAGGTCGTTCGTTACAGTAACTTTCTAATAGAACAACGACCGAATACATCATCAATTCTCGCCACGTTGCCATTCGTAGGCATTTGATAATGAATGCTATTTCAGTGCCAAATACTAATTCAAAGGCTTGGCAATGAGACGACAATAACAAAAAATAAGGTTAACTGAATTTACCATCACTAACATAGTCTGGATCGGCCTTAATTGTCTGTGAGCATGAAGGGTCTTAACACATTATGAGTAAGCTTCATACAAATACTGTAATACTAGTAAGATAACAGTTTAGACACGGTCATTTCCTACGTATATTAGGTCAAAATGTAGGTCACGAGGATTTAGTGTAGGGTAATATATTTGCAACGAATTTTCATGGACTGTTTCTTGGCGAGACTTTACGTCGCCACTGTGACCCGAGACTTGGCTTGTATTCAGCAGTTTCAGTGATATAGTACTTATCCCAAAACTTAAAATCAGATAGAATGGGATCTGTGCCTCATGGCTTTGTACATATGCAGACAAAACTGGGCTACATTTATTGTTTGTACAGTTATGACCAAAAGCGTTTGTGCGTTCCAATTGGGAATTGACGAAATACAGACGGAAGCGTCGTTTTGAGCTTTGAAATGGAATTGTTTATTTGGTGTTACATAATGTATGTAATATTAGCCTTTGTGCCAAAACAACACAGACCGAAAAATGAAAACAGTTCGTAGTTGATCTATTGGTCCTGTAGACGGATTTATTTATATCAGGCAAACTAGCAGGGCCCTCGTTCTTTGTCTCGTTAGACTTTAGAGGACTGTAAGTATATAAAACATTAAATTAGGCAGAATTGATTCATTAAATCTGGATCAAAAATGAATTATGCTAATTTTTGCATCCTGTTTATCTAGTTATGTAATTTTGTTTTTGTTTTCAAGTTCTTTTTCTTACAGGGAGTAGATAAAGGTGTAACTAACTGAAAAAAAAACCTTGTACTATGCATTGACCTCAGTAATATTTACTTTACACTATACAGCCATCAGTATGCACTACATGGACCTTCCTGTACTTAATGATCCTGAACTGATAAATGTGATAATCGCTTCGTTTGTAAGACATTACTGGTCATAATCATAATTATATGATGAGATTACTACACAATTAGATTGGAATTGCTGTAATGTTTAAGACACTAATATAATTATAGTTTCTTGTGTAATAATGGCTTGGTTAAAACGCCCATAGAAAAACAAAACAACACAAATTTCAGGTTAAACTAAGCTTAAAGCCAGGGAGTTTTAGCTTTAATGCTTTACTAACTTAAATTACGTTGTGTTAGGTAACACGAACCCGTATTGGCGATATATAAAACAATTTGTTGGCAAGCAATAAAGCCAGCACATTGGTCTAAACGCCGGGGCTTTGTAAACAACCGCCTCTGATTTATGATCGAAGGAATCGGGTTTATTAGTTATTTTGAACTATCTTTATTAATAAAGATATGGTGAAGTTTTTATGGATCATATATTCCTGTATTCCGAGCGTCATTGCAAAAACACTTGATTACTTGTACGTGGGTTGCTGTATTCAATGTTGCGCAGATAGCAATTGATTTGATTGATTTCATTACAGATTCTGAAGAAGTTTAATACATTTTCCATGACATGCAGAATTTATGGTAATATAATTATTAGGACATTATAATAAAACAACTTTTAACCGGATTAATCGCGCGTATTATTGGATTTCCTAACGTTTCGAACACTGCAGCGTTCGTGGTCACAGGAGGACGTCAGGAAAAACAAAAACCAACACTATACGCGATTAATCCAGTTAAAAGAAATTGTTTTATTATAATGTGTAGTGATAGCGAAAACCTAAGATATTACTAATATATTAGGTATTGAATAGATTCAGGCATTACTTTGCGGAAGTCCATTACAATATCTAGGTACTTCCACAATATTGAGGGTAGTGATGCATTACCTGTGCACCGCCCGCCCGCCCGCAAATATATGCATATACGCAAACGGTGAAAATTCCGACTAACACCAACTACTCTACACGTGTTTCGCCCCTCCACGGGGCATCATCAGGACCTGTTAGATCTGCTGCATTTATTTGCACCCATAATATATTAGGATTTCACGATCACTACACATTATAATAAAGCAACTTTTAATCGGATTTATCGCGTATAATATTGGATATAAAGGCGTGATTTTGTACATGGAATTCAGCCCTTGCAGAAATATTACTGGAATTTATGTTTCTCATGGCTTGCTTCTAAGCTTCTTCACCTTTTTGTGTGGCTTGTAGCCAACCAGGTGTCATAGCTGTTGTTCAAGCCACTGAGCTAAATAAATTTTATGACTATTTATTATTACGTTTAAAATCGCCGGAACCTACGGTCTAACGTGCTCCAGAAGTAAACGTTCAGATTGCTTTTAGTTCAATAACCAGATACAAGACACCTTACTACCATGAATAAAAACTTTATCTTAGAATCAAACATAACACAAGAAGATCATTACATTTCGTTTAAGTAAAGCTACTAATTTATTGTTGTCTGTGAATCAGTGTTTATATGTATATTGTGAGGGTCCTGAAATGAATAAATAAAAAAGCTCTGTCCAGTCTCTATTGCCAAATGTCTCCGTGTCAGTCCCACGACTCCTTGACGAAAGCAGAATTCATTGACCTTTTTTACTGCGGAACTAAGATATGGCTCGTTGTACGTCATCCTTTTTAGTACCTACGGAATGGAGTCCTTGATAAGGTATAATCTTGATGTTGGTAGTTTGTGTGGAGACGTAAATAAATATTTGGAGGCGAAAGGTGAAGTGACGAGGGTGTATGTGACGTCATGTATAGGAAGATATTGACGTCACTCAACTAAAATTAGAGCAATGCTGTCTTTTATTAACATTTACTCTATGAGACGTTAGATCTCCGAATTTAGACACGCCAAGGTAAATTTTCCTACATTCTTAGTTAGCACACTTTTAAGGTGGTCACTAAAATTTGAGACGTCAAGCTAAAATTTTACGGTCTTTTTCGAATTGACATGACTAAATTTGAATTTGACGTCTTTTAGTTAATGCTAACTCACTCAAAATGTATTGTAAGAATCGATACATTTATTCGTACTCGCATATTTATAAATCTACCGACAGCCATACTATGTTCGGTGAGTTGACCCTTCCGGTTATTATGGTATATTTGAAATATCTATTTAAATTATAATAATTGTGTAAATAGTGCCGAAATCTTTATAGTTATAGATACTATTTTTTTTTAAATATTGTATACGCGCACGCACTACTTCTCGAATTATAGTCAACTTCCGTTAGTTGTTTGTTCCGGTTTAACGTAAAGTGGGGAGTAGTACGTGCGCTAATCTGGCAGTTGACTATCTACGGTCAGAACGAGCAGACGTGTAAAAGAAGTGTATATGAGATATAACAAAGTATAATAAACTGATTAATCTTTAAAAGTGTTCTAATTTCTGATCGCGCATAGATCAGAAGTGGGATATAATCGTGATAGCGACTAAAATCGCTCTCGGTGAAAGGACTTACCGCCCATAGAAGAACTTAATGGGTCGAAAGAGACAATTTAGTCAGCGTAATGCAAAATCTAGTGATTCCGCACAAAGCGAGTCGGGATCTCCAGTACGTAGACGTTGCAAAACTCGACGAAGTCGTCATAGGTCTCGGGGCCGTAATGTCTGGCGAAGGAGTGAAGAGTCGCGAAGCCGTGATGGATCACCAAGACGCAATGTGTCACAACAACATAGCAAACCTCGGAGACGCGACGTGTCGCGGGGCCGCAAGACGTCACGAAGCCGTAACCTATCACGAGGTAGCGAACCATCACAAGGTCGTGAACCATCGCGAAACCATGACAAGCATAGAGAAGCGCGTGGCCGCGCTGTGCCGCGGAAGAACGATGAAGCACACGACCGGGTTGTGACGCATGGCCGCGACGTGTCGCATGGCCGCGACGTGTCGCACGGTCGCGACATGTCGCATGGTCGCCAGGAGTCGCATTGCCGCGACGTGTCGCATGGCCACGATGTGTCGCATGGCCGCGACGTGTCGCGTGGCCCAGACATATCGCGTGGTCATGAGGTGTCGAAAAATTGTGGTATGCCTAATGATGAAGGTACATCAACCACATTGCGCCCAGAAATCGTACCGGTAGCTGAATCAACCGTGAGTACCCCTGGGGTTCCAACTAATACTGACTCTAGTTCTAACGTTTTGGTGTCTGTGTTTAGAGAGCTTATTCAGACCATGAAAACAGATGGTACCAATGAGCGGTATCCTGTTATGAATGTTATTCCTGAATTCGATCCCGGTAAAAGGAATCAAACTGTTGAAACTTGATTAGTAAAGGTTAATGAATGTGCTCAGATCTATAACTGGACAGAGAGGCAATTAATTCATTATGCTCTCCCAAAATTAACTGGCTTAGCACAAAAATGGTACCAGGGTCTACCTAGCTTACTGTTTTCATGGAATGAATGGCAAAATAAATTAAAAATGGCATTTCCGAGTGATGAGAATTATGGTCAATTATTAACAGACATGCTTGCTTGCAGGGCTAGATTTGGTGACTCTTTGGAAGAATACTTCTATCAAAAGATTACACTATTAAATCGTTGTAAAATATCTGGCAAAAGTGCTATAGATTGTATTCTATTTGGTATTGACGATAGGTCTGTAAGAACTAGTGCTGAGGCTACACAGTTTACAGAAGCTGATAAGTTGTTAGTTTATTTAAGAAATGTTAGAATAACTAAAAAGTCTGAGAAGCCAAGTCTGACTATGCAACAAAGCAATGGTGAAAATAAACATCGACAGTTCAGACTCGCCCAGAGTGAGTCTGATAGTAGGAGTAACAAAGGTTACCGACTTACTAAATGTTATAATTGTGGTGAAGACGGGCATCCGTATTTTAAATGTAAACAACCGATCAAGCGCTGTGATAATTGTCATAAAGTAGGTCATATGACCAATACGTGTCCGGGAAAAACAGATTCTAAAAACATCCGTGATAGCAGTAGTAAAACGGTTCTACGAATTTCGAAAGAACAGGACATTGAATCTAAATATTTTAAGGTTGTCACTATTAAAGGCATAAATCTCGATTGCTTCATAGATTTTGGGAGCCAATGTACTATGGTACAAGAATCCACAGCAAGAAAGTTAGTCGATTCGTGGTCAGTATCTAATTTGCCAATATTAAGGGGATTCGGAGATAGTGTTGTCAATTGTTTGGGTAAATGCAATGTAGAATTAGAAATAGATTCGATCAAGGGTTCTGTAGAGGCTCTGGTTGTACCCGATCATTTCTTAAAAGTACCTGTGTTAATTGGGCAAACGTT
This sequence comes from Xylocampa areola, assembly GCA_935421205.1. Lineage (NCBI taxonomy): Eukaryota > Metazoa > Arthropoda > Insecta > Lepidoptera > Noctuidae > Xylocampa > Xylocampa areola. The sequence continues at coordinate 13,118,742 of OW285207.1, forward strand.
TACAGAGCAAGACCATATCGTTGTCCATAAGACAAATAATCAATTAAAATTATACGCAAACTCAACTACAGGCATTTATCTGTATGTTGATAGTTCAGTAACAGTAAAAGGGTTCACTGTACTAGACGTCTACACTAAACCAGAATATACCGGTGATTTATTTATTGAACCAAGTTTTTGTCAAAGTCCACAAAAACAGTACGAAATACCTCAAAGCATAGTTCGGGTAGATAACGGTCGGGGTAAAATTGTTATTAAGGGGTCTAACACGGAGCTTATCTTGACAAAGGACTCTCTATTAGTTCGAACACTACCTTTGAATGGCGTAGACATACAAAGCGTGGATAGGGTTGAACACTGTCCCGAGAATATTACTATACACCAGATCGAAGCTGACATGATACAGGTAGACAACTCAATTGGCTCTAGTAATATAGTAAAATTAATTGAATTACTTAATTATTTTAGGAATTGTTTTGCTTTTTCGACAAAAGAGTTGGGTTGCATAACCAGCACTGAAATGAACATTCACCTCAGTGATACCACACCAGTAGTATATCGACCATATCGATTGTCCCATTCAGAGCGTCAGGTAGTTCGGGGCATGGTTCAAGAACTTGAAGATTCTAATATAATAAGACAGTCATCATCAGATTATGCTTCTCCAATTGTGCTTGTTCGAAAGAAGACTGGTGACTATCGTTTATGTATTGACTTTAGGGCACTTAACAAATTAACAGTCAAGGAACACTATCCCCTTCCACGCATAGATGACCAATTAGATAATCTCTCTGGTTATAAATATTACTCTTCTTTGGATCTCGCTTCGGGATATTATCAGATACCAGTGGCTGAATCATCAAAACGATTTACAGCATTTATTACCCCAGACGGCCATTACGAATTCAACCGCATGCCGTTTGGACTTGTTAATGCTCCGTCAACATTTCAAAAGGCTATAAATAGAATTTTAGGAAATGCGAGATTCAAAGAAGCATTTGCTTACATGGATGATGTAATAATTCCATCCAAAACAATAGATGAGGGTTTGCAAAAACTTTATGATGTCCTTGATTTGTTTCGTTCCTCTGGTGTAACTCTTAATTTATTAAAATGCAATTTTCTAAAACAATCTATAGATTATTTAGGCTTTGAAGTTAACGAGTCGGGAATAAAACCTGGTAAGAAAAAAATCGAAGCAGTAGACAAATTTCCAAGACCGATCGACCAACACAAAGTCAGACAGTTTCTAGGGTTGGCCAGTTTTTTTCGCAGGTTTATTAAGGGGTTCTCTATTATTGCGAAACCATTGACGCAACTTCTAAAAAAAAATACTCAATGGAAATGGAGCGATACAGAAGAATCTGCTTTCTTAAATTTAAAAGAAGAACTTGTCAAACGTCCTATCCTTTCTTTTTACAATCCCGAGTACGAAACACAATTGCATACAGACGCATCTAAGATAGGTGTCGCTGGAATAGTAATGCAACGACCAAAAAAAGAATCCCCTTTTAGTGCCGTAGCTTTTTACAGTCGACAGACTTCTCCTGAAGAATCTAAACTGACATCCTATGATTTGGAAACGCTGGCTGTGGTGACCTCGCTACAGCGATTCAGAGTATATTTGTTAGGAATATCTTTCACCATAGTGACCGATTGTAATTCGCTTCGTGCAACTTTTGAGAAAAGAGATACTCTTCCCAGAGTAGCGAGATGGTGGAATATTATACAAGAATTCGATTTTCATATAGTCTATAAACCTGGTACTGCTATGACTCACGTGGATGCGCTCAGCCGGAATCCTATTCCATCGGATATGACCGAGTTTAAAGTAAGACATATTAACACTGATTGGATAGCTACGGTACAACAAAGCGACCCCGAATTACAGAGAATTATTTCTATAATAGATGATACCGAAAATGACAATGTTGTGGAAATCAAGAATAATTTTGTAGTAAAAAGAGGTCTATTGTATAGGAAAACAGATGATGGTGATCGCTGGGTTGTACCAAAGGGTGTTCGATGGCAGGTATTGAAGTCAAACCATGATGAAATTGGACACTTCGGTTTTGATAAAACTTTTGAAATAATCAAGAATAAATATTGGTTTTCAAAAATGCGGCGATTTGTCAAAAAGTATGTTCAATCCTGTTTAGAATGTGCTCATGCTAAAGTGCCATCTGGTAAAAGGGCAGGTAAATTACATCCAATTGAAAAGATCGATCAACCGTTCCATACTCTCCACATCGACCATTTAGGTCCTTTTGTCAGAAGCAAACGCAAAAATGCCTATCTGTTATTAATTGTTGACGCATTTACGAAGTTTGTCATACTTGTACCAGTTAAATGTACTAAATCCACTCATTCAATCTTCGCGTTGAAAAATTATTTCCACACATTTAGTGTTCCAAAACGTCTAGTTTCTGATCGTGGGACGTCATTTACATCTAAAAATTTTCAAAATTATTTAAACTCTTTAGGTATAAAACATATTTTGAATGCTGTAGCGACACCGCGGGCTAACGGTCAAGTCGAGCGATATAATCGAACAGTTTTGGCAGCACTAACTGCTTCAAATCATGGTAAGCCGGAAAACTTATGGGATGAATGTGTATCAGAGATTCAGTGGGGTCTTAATAATACTCAAAATAAAGGAACAGGGAAAAGTCCCGCTCAAGCACTATTTGGCCTTAACTTAGTAGGTACCTCAAGTTCGTTATTGCAACTTAGTGTTACAGATGAAATTGAAAATATTGATTCTTCTATAGAAGATATTAGAAAGGAAATGACTGAACATATAAAAGATAACCAAGATAAACAAAAGGAACGTTTCGATAAAGTAAGGAAGGAAGTAACGTATAAAAGGGGGGATTTAGTCAGGATAGAAAGAGAAATACAGTCAACAGGTAAGAGTAGGAAATTAATCCCGAAACTTAGAGGTCCTTATCGTATAGTAGAAGTCCTTGATAATGATCGATATGTTATTGAAGATACTCCATTGTCTAAGAAAGGTAATAGAAAATTTAGTGGTATCTTCTCGGTAGACAAAATTCATCCGTGGATGGTGTTTAATAGAACAAATTCGGAGTCTGAATCATCAAATACTGATGACAGTAATTGACCCAATTGATAGTTGTATTTTCAAGTTATTAAATAATGTAGGTACTATGTAAACATGAAATCCTAGGAATTATTTTAAAGAACGCAGTTTAAGTATCTCAACTGAGAACATGTATCAGGACTAACTAAAATTGGTTGTAGGACGTTAAGGATATGCATGAAGCCTTAATATTCTAGTTCTAGCATTGTTTTAGTAATGTGATTAATGAGTGGCTTGGCTGAGAATATGTCTGAGGTCTCAGCTAGGACAGATGTTAAGGATATGTATGAGGCCTTAATATCTTGGTATTATGTTATGTATTGTGAGTAGTGAGTGGCTTAGCTGAGAATATGTCTGAGGTCTCAGCTGGGACAGATGTTAAAGATAGGTATGAGGCTTTAATATCTTAATCTTATGTTTAAGTATTGTGAGTAGTGAGTAGCATAGCTGAGAATATGTCTGAGGTCTCAGCTAAGACAAATGTTAAGGATATGTATAAAAGCCTTAATATCTTAGGTTAACTTTATATGTATTTAAATAATTCATAGCTTAACCGGGAATACGTTGTTAAGGCTATGATAGCATAATGAAAATTAATCAATTTTCCCGGGACGGGAAATTTATCAGGAAAGGCCGACTGTAAGAATCGATACATTTATTCGTACTCGCATATTTATAAATCTACCGACAGCCATACTATGTTCGGTGAGTTGACCCTTCCGGTTATTATGGTATATTTGAAATATCTATTTAAATTATAATAATTGTGTAAATAGTGCCGAAATCTTTATAGTTATAGATACTATTTTTTTTTAAATATTGTATACGCGCACGCACTACTTCTCGAATTATAGTCAACTTCCGTTAGTTGTTTGTTCCGGTTTAACGTAAAGTGGGGAGTAGTACGTGCGCTAATCTGGCAGTTGACTATCTACGGTCAGAACGAGCAGACGTGTAAAAGAAGTGTATATGAGATATAACAAAGTATAATAAACTGATTAATCTTTAAAAGTGTTCTAATTTCTGATCGCGCATAGTATATTTAAGTAACTTACAGCAATATTTTAATGTTAGTTTATTTAGACTTATTAACGTAGTTATTCAGTTGTAATGTTCAGCTGGAAATGTAATAGGCAGACAATGAGCTCGAAATATCCTCACAAGATATGCACTCCTGTTAAAGCCATAAAAGTGGACGTTTCTCTTCCGCTATTTTGATATACTTTATAGGACACTAAAGTTTTCACGGGGTCTTTGAGTGGAAAACTAAAAGATAAATCGTGAGTAAACTGCTAAGCTTAAGTCTTGGAGAAGATGTAATTTTTCTTCCGCTTACGACGAAAAATAGGGGCAGAAATAAATGCGATCTTTATTACAGGTGTGGGTAGAAATACAAAATAAGACACCTAATTGCCAGTTAACGATAATGTGGCATCTATCCAGAGACGCGTGGGGATAAAAAAACCTTTTTCGTTCCGTAACCAAGCAACCGCGGACCACGTGGGCTTTGATTTATTACTTTCCGGAACTAATTAAAACACTCTGATCGTGCCACTCATGCGGATCGGACGGATCTGCGAAAGGGTCCAAATTTATATCGGATAGAAACAATTTGCGGTGTGTTCTGGTCTTGTAAACTGACAGTTTGAACCACAGATGTTTCCATCCCACTGTCTGAACTTTTAACCAGTCTTTGTGCCCTTTTTTGTTCAATTAACTGTTCGTATGAATTTACGTGTTGTCCGAACATAAAACAAGTGAGTGTGTGCGGTAAATAAATTTCAATACCTACCCTTGGTAGTATCTACAAAAAAAGATAAGAGCGTTATTTTCTTGACTTTGCCGTCAGTGTTTCTTGAATGAAGACTAATAAGAAGAAACAGCATCATAATTATATAGAAGATGGGAACTGGCCAGGAAGCATGGACTGTCCTTCCACTGCTTGCGAACACGGTGCCAATGACAGTCATGAAAGCTGAAGAAGTTTGGCATAGGAGGATGCCCCAAGTATATAATTATAGTCCTCCTTATCGGTTTCGATAACGGTGACCCCAACAGCTTTTTACTTTTGTCAGCCCTAATTTGACTCGCTAGATCAAAAATACTTGGTTTTTAATACCATCGTGTTAAATAAAAACCAAGATGTGCAATATAATTTACCCTTTACGTAAAGTATTGCACTTGTTTCTTCAAGGGGTCAGGCAGAGGAGTAACAACTGCTATACACCCACTTTTCAGGGAATTATTAATTCCCATATATAAATAGGTGGAGAACCGGCAACCTATCGTCCACGAATTCAAACTCCAGGTGGTTATTGAGACTTTTTCTAAGAGTACCTATTAAATTCTGATAGCCAAGCAGCTCTCTTAGCGTTAGATTCCAACGTAGTCCCATCAAAACTAGTGGAAGACTACATGGCTCGGTTAAACTCTCTATGCAACAGGAATAGAGTAGTTTTGAGGTGGGCCCCCCTAGGAAAATCCTGCAGTTCATCACAGCGGCAGGGTTTAAGGATGAACTCTAATTTAAAAGCAGAAAGTGGCGATCACAATAGACCTTTTGCGGACTAAGTGACTAGCCACAAATAAAAAAATATAAAAAATAGTACCTAAGATTCAATAACACTATGCCCAACCCGGGAATTGAACCCAGGATAACGCTCACCAGCGGCGCTTGCAACAAGTAGAATAATGAGGCTGTCGCGGTGAATACTGCAACGAACCCGTGACCTCGGGAGCCGACGAGTGTTAAAACAACACGATAATACCGTGTGGGTTTTAGTCGGTAGGAGTGTGACACTGCGTCCGCGTAGGACAGTTCACACACAAAAAAAAAAAAAAAACTAATAAGGGAGCTGCGACCTAACATTGAAAGGAATACCAAGGAACTTCTATATTAATAACCTTTTAGGAAAAGTACACCACAGTTGTAAAACTGAACCTGTCCCAAAGGCTGTCGCGCGCGAATTGCACATGTCTTCCGTAACTGCACTTGCCAAGAATAGTAGTCAGCTTTAGAAAACATTGCTCGGGCGATAATAGCATGACGCTTGTATTATCCGAATGGTTAAACTGAGTTGTACTGCAGAACATCCATATTTCACCTATGAAGTTATTGTCCCACATATTACGTAAATAAGTAATGAGTCGGCTTCGAACCTGCACCTCCCTTATAAATACCTCCACGTCTGCCGACGACTCCCAATTCTTTTTCCACATTTTAATATGTCTTTTGGTGACGTCATCGCTATCTATTCAGCCCAATTCAGCCCCTGGGAGATATCCAGGAGGCGTAGGTTCACGACTGTATCTTTATTTCCACATAAAATTATAAATTTAGGGTAAGTTAGTGTGCCTCAATTCTTCTGAAACATTAATCTGTTAGTGATGAGTCTTTTAGGTACAATTGCAAACTGCCACTGAGAGTTTTCTAACACTTTGCCTGACACGGGAAACGAACCTAGGGCAGAGAGACAGTTCCGTATTCTTCTTTAATAGTACATTATAATTCAAGTGAGTTAAGTTGGTCATTGGGTACACACCAGGCTGGATTGCAGCTCGAGCCGCAAGCTAGGGCATAATTTGTATTCAACGCATTTCAAAGGAGCTCAGTGAGAGCACATTAGGTGGTCTCAAGGGTGGTAATAACATTTTACTCGACTCTGGAATCGAACCCGTTATCGTCTTCTAGAGTCTAGATACAACAATAAGGCAGTTCTGTATTCTTCTTTTATGCTAGGACGTTGAAGCTTAAAAATTCTGAAGTACTTTGAGTATCATAAAGAAGTTTGTATTCTACATATTCTCAACGAGACAAGTGGGAGCACGCGACAATAAATAAATATCAATGTATACCCCCACGGTGGCGAACACTTGTTTTGTTATAAATTCGATGCCTTCCAAGAGAACTACAACTCCTTTCGATCCTAGCGATTCCATTATACCTTGAATACAAAAGAAACCTAGAAAGTTTTTTTTTTTAGGTATATTAATTGATTGAAAATATATTATTAAGTGTCATAATTTCAGTATATTCATCACGTATGAAATTAAAAATATGAACGTTTTTGACAATTGGTCTAATACTAACTTTTAAACTATCGCGTTGCATGATATTATTATATGTATAACTAACAGGAATTAACGCGGCAGGTTGCACTGATCGTGGTCACAAGCAGAGTCTGCTTGTGACCACGATCAGTGCAACCTGGTCGAAACGTCAAGCGATTCAAAGGTATTTATTGCGCGTTAATTCCTGTTAGTTATACATATAATAATTGGTCTAATTACTCGAGTTAATATATATTTTAACATAATAATGTCTATCAACTGATAAATTATTATTTTTGGCTTTATAGACTTTGTTTTAATATTTATAGCTTCGGTATGAAAATACTCTTAATCTTGAAAATTAAACATACATACTCGTCAGGTATTTCATTATACCTACATATGTATATTCCAATAACTTTACGTACTTAAACTAAGATGAAAAAATTAAAATAGTTCGTTTCTAACAAAGAGGGTAACATGGAGTTACCTCTACAAACGGTTAGCACGTTAAAGAGGATTTAACTTATGCATAATTAATGAAAGTCACAGATTTGTTAATTTAAAGTCCCTACGTTTAGTTCCTCTGTATTTAGGTTTATACTCCTGTTTATTTAATAAATAAATTGCGTATAATTTGTAGGGTTGGCATTGAAAAATTCTGGGCGTTTTAGGTATACAACAAATGTTGGAATAATATATATGTTAATAGTCCAGGTTTGTTATTAAATTTCATCTGCTTTAAAACCTCATTATTCTATTAGGTCCTGGGTCAGATTTCCGAGTCGCGCAAAGTATTATTAGTTTTTTCTGTTAGGCAACTCTTAGTAATGAAAGTAAACCACAGTTAGTAAAGCAGAAATAAGTATTTATTTATCTATTGTACATCTATATAAGCTAATTTAAACTATTTCTACATTTCACAAGATAGCTTAACCTGTATTACAAATAATTTATGTATTATAGACACATATTTAATCATACTAACTTTAACTTTTAAAATGAACTGAACTGAAAATAATGATACAATTATACAAACACTTAAGCCCAGTGTGTTGTCTCAACGACGATCAGGATCAAAGTGAAGCTCCTTCCAGTTACACTCGTTTGTTAATTTTGATATTAATATTATAACGTCTTTTACGTCACGTCCGTCTCCGGTTATGCATTTTATTCCGGAAATAAAAATAAGAGCGATAACATCCGGCCGTCCTGCTGACGCGTTCGTCCTCGAACAGCGTTTTAGTCTGATGTAAATGCTGAAAACAGTTAAAAATCACAATTAATTAACGCATTATAAGTTTCTTATAACCCTCAAGCCTCTTAAACAACGTATAAACCGCTCATAGGGCGTCTGAACCAAGCTGGCTTGAACTAGTTGATGTTCATATAGAATCAATCTAGTTGTGTATCACCACTTGCACTGCAACAGCGTTCACAACGGATTCTTGTTGCAGTGGTCCAAGCCAGACACCCTACAGCATGTTCACAATGTTTGAAGCGTCTTTACGTCAGACATCATTGAAGTTGATTTGTCATCCGGTTTAAATAAAATTAAACATATTTGCAAATTCTATTAATATAAAAATAAATAACATGAAAATAAAATGTATGTATTATTATTTTAAAATTGTACCTGTATGTCTTTGATATAGTATACCCTGATAACATCCGGTCTTATTCAGAAATACGGATCCATGGCTTCATGTTCTCCACGCATGCAATACCATCATATCGCTTTGATGATCTTTCGGCTCCTCTCATGTCTGATACTTGGTATCTATCGTGATCCAAGACCTTTGTCACTTGAAATGGACCCTTGTATAGAGGCATGAGTTTGGTACTTTGCCCATCATTAGTGTGGCTTGGGATTTTGAGTACAACCAAGTCTCCTAAATCATAGTTAGGAGCGTCCTTTCTCTTAGCGTCAAAAGATGCTTTTTGCTTCTCAGCATCTTTCTTTATGTTTGCGTCGACCACGTTCCTCAACGCAGTGACGTCAATAGAACGCTCCGTGTTATCGTCATCAGTGATCATATCGTTGTTCATCCGAATTCTATACCCGAAAAATACCTCACTGGGCACAGCAGATGTAGTTTTATTAATCGTACTGTTTATACCCTGTTGGATATTTGTTATGTGCTGGTCCCACTTATTATTGTCAGCGTCAGCACCCATGCTACGCAAGGCTTCTAATATTGTCTGATTATAGCGTTCTACTTGTCCGTTTGAGCGCGGTACAGCAGTGGCAATTATGTGAGCTCTAATATTTAGATCTTTGCAATAATTTGTAAATAATTTGGATGTAAAAGCGCTACCAGCATCGCATACTAAACGTTTTGGATTTCCAAAAACTTTAAATATTTTATTTAATTCGTTAATAACAACTTTACTTTTAGTATTTTTGACAGCAGAAATAAATACATATTTTGTGAACGAGTCAACTAGTACTAGAAGATAACTATTTTGCAAAGTAGTTCTAACAAATGGACCAAGGTGATCGACATGGAGTGTGTGGAATGGCCTAGCGTGTTTCGGAATTGGGTACAATTTGCCTGGTTTTTTTCCATGAATGTTTTTATAATAAATACAATTTAAACAATTCTTGATATATTTTGAAACAGTCTTTTTTAAACGTGGAAACCAATACTTTGATCTAATTCTCTCAACTGTTTTGTCTACGGCGAAATGTCCGACATCATCATGGTTAGCTCGAATAACATACCATATACATCGTTTAGGCACTAACCAACGTCTTCCAAATTCTGTTCTACGGTACACCTTGTTTCCTAATAATTCGTATTCGTTGAATATCTGTTTATTAGTCTCGGCCTCACCTGACTGTAATATGTCCCTAATACTACATATACTGGCATCTTGTAATTGAACTGATAACAACCAGTCACTTTCAGTTATTGTCATTACGGTTTCAGTGGCTTCAGACATGTTATTGTTGTCGCTAACAGGATTTCTGCTTAGTGCATCGACATGTTGCATTTGTGACCCGGCTCTATGAACTATTTCGAACGTAAATTCCTGTGTATACAAAACCCATCTACTTATACGCGGAATAATTTCTTTTTTGATTAAAGCATGCCGTACCGCATTACAATCTGTAGTTATTTTGAAATGAGTACCTAAAAGATAATGGCGAAATTTTTGTAACCCTGCTACAATTGCCAAGAGCTCTAGTTCAAAAGAATGATATTTCTTTTCATCTGTACTAGTTTGACGGCTGTAGAAATATACGGGTTTCTCATTTTTACCGGTGAACTGGGTTAAAATACATCCTATTCCGTCGCGACTAGCATCGGTATATAAATTAATCGGTAATATTGGATCAAAGACATTAAGCACCGCATTATTAACTAATGCATCTTTTACGTTGGTAACAGCTTGTTCTTGTTCAGGGCCCCATTGCCAGATTGATCCTTTTTTTAATAAACTGGTTAATGGTTTGCAGAGAAGGGCACAGTTAGATATAAATTTTCTGAAGTAGTTAATAAGACCCAAAAACTGTCTCAACTGATGAATAGTCTTTGGGGTAGGGTATCTTGAAATAGCATCAAGTTTACGGGCACTTGGGCGGATCCCTTGTTCAGAAATATCATAGCCCAGAAATGTAATGTGTTTTTTTAAAAAACAACATTTATCTATATTAATAGTAAGGCCGTTTATCACAAAAATATCTAGCACCATTTCTAGGCAAACTAAATTTTCTTCAATAGTTTTAGTTGCAATAAGCAAATCGTCCATGAAACAGATTACTCTCCCGAAACGAAGATTACCTAAAACAGTATTCATTAATCTTTGAAACACTGCCGGCCCATTACATAATCCGAATGGCATTCTCAAATATTCAAAGTGACCATCGTTTGTAATGAATGCCGTTTTATGCACATCTTTAGATTTGATACAAACTTGATGATACCCACTTTTTAAATCTAAAGAAGTATAAAATTTACATCCCTGCAATCTGTCAATGAGGTCCTCTATCATAGGCATTGGGTATTTCTCTTTAATAGTTATTTTATTCAGCTGCCTGTAGTCGATGCACAACCTTTTGGCCCCACAAGCTTTATTAACCAAAAGAGCTGGGCTTGCATAAGCGGAGTTACTATTTTGAATAATCCCATTCTTTAAGAGATCATCTGTTATTTCGCGTGTAATTTTTCTTTCTGATTCTGACATTCTGTACGGTCGTTGATAAACAGGTTTGTTGGATGTTAACTGAATCTCTAATTCTACAGATGAAGTTTTTCCCAAATGTGCCATATCTTTAGAAAAAGATTGAGGGTATTTTGATAAAATGTTTTTTAGTATGGTTTGATGGTTATCAGATACGTTATTAATATCATCGATCTTACAAATATTTAATGCCTGAACTGGTTGGAAAGTTAAGTTATCTCCAACACGAACATACATAATACTTCTATCTTCCGTAAAATTTCTTCCGATCAGAAGGTCACAATCAGAAAGTACATCAGTTATATATATAGTAATAACCAATTCGACAGAATCGACTCCTACTTTGGCGGCGACAGCCTCGTTTACTTGGACAGATAATTCATTTGTAAACCCTACTAGATTAATGGGATTATTCAGAGTAAATGACTGCAATTTGTGTTCATTCGCTAATGTTGCTGTAATTAACGAACAGTCACTGCCCATATCGAAAAATGCATTGCTTTTTACATGATTTAGCCAGACCGGCTTGTAAAATTTTTGTTTAGTATTCAAATCAGATATCATTTTCACCTCAACCTCCTTCTCAACTTTGTGCTTTAGTTTCGACTTACATGCAGCCTCTAAATGTCCTAACTTGTTGCAAGAGGAACATCTGACATTGTCTTTGACCGTGCAGTTGTTCCTCCGATGACCCACCTCTCCACAACGGTAGCAAGCAAAATTGGTACTGGGTACAATATTTGAATTTGTAAAAGTTTCGACCTTACTATCAGGTTTATTAAAAGTACTAGAATGTCTGTCTGTCTGTAATAGTCGAGCAGAAGGCTTAGGTTGTAACGAATTCTTTTGAGAAAAGTCCTTTTCCGTAGGTACGTAAAGTTTACCATGTAAAAATGAAGCTAGTTCGTCACAATATCGGAAATTCCCTGCTTCAGCAGCTACACTAATATTTGTATCACCGATTGAACCTACGATAACAGATATGATGTCTTGTTCTCGAAAACCTAATTGCAAACGGTCCACCCTAGCCTTTTGTTGAAAAAAAAATTCGTACAATGACTGATTAACCGATGGTTTGGCGTTGATTAACTCGTTAAGAGACCTAAACATATTTCGTTTTACTTGAAAAGTGTCCGATAACGTAACACGCCATTGCTTCCACTTCCATGCGGTCCACCTAGTCTCATTTTTTTGCAAAGAATCTAACCAGGTTTTTGCAGTGTTGCGTAATTTTTGAAGTGCCTGATATTTAATCATATTATCGGACCATCCAAATGCACGAGCGTTAGCTTCTATAACATTAAGCCACATATCTATTATATCAAGTAGCGGGTCAAATTCGGGTATCACTGACGATAGTATCACATTCTGACTCACGGTTGGCGATCCCTTACGACGGTGCTTGGTTTTCTTGCGCCTCCGGTCTTTGCCATTACTGCTACTAGAGCTGCTGCTCGATGATGAAAAGCTCAAACTGCTCGAAGACTCCCTCTTGGACCTTCGTTTGCGACTCCGTGGCATGCTGTGAGCGTGAACAATCCCACTTCTGATGAAAGTAAACCACAGTTAGTAAAGCAGAAATAAGTATTTATTTATCTATTGTACATCTATATAAGCTAATTTAAACTATTTCTACATTTCACAAGATAGCTTAACCTGTATTACAAATAATTTATGTATTATAGACACATATTTAATCATACTAACTTTAACTTTTAAAATGAACTGAACTGAAAATAATGATACAATTATACAAACACTTAAGCCCAGTGTGTTGTCTCAACGACGATCAGGATCAAAGTGAAGCTCCTTCCAGTTACACTCGTTTGTTAATTTTAATATTAATATTATAACGTCTTTTACGTCACGTCCGTCTCCGGTTATGCATTTTATTCCGGAAATAAAAATAAGAGCGATAACAGTAACAGTTCGTTAATTGAAATTGTGCCCGGTTCATAGCAATAGGTTTATTGCATGGGATTTAACTTAACTTTTTTAACTGCATAGGTTACTGTAATGTGACTGTAAAAGGTGGGTACAATTCTGTCTAATCTTTCGGGGGTACAGGCGTGATAATTTTGTGTTTTTGGATACTTATCAAAATAGTGATAAAAATATATTATAATAGTAATAAATAAAATATTTTGTAACAGAGGATTAGTAAAATTATGTCTAAAAATAAGGTAATATAAACAAACAAACAATATAAATTTGACATTTATAAAAATAGTCAGGTCGGTTAATTACTCTGGTCCCTTTCTAAAACTAGAAACAGAAAAACTTAACAGTACAACGAAACCTTAATCATGTCGTTTGTGATTATTTCCCATAACATGACGCCACCATAAAATATGGAGAGGCCATGGTCCCAAAGTCCTTACAAATTAAATCTTTCAACCCTGCACGTTTCTCGTGTAAACGTGAACTATTTAGTCTAATTCCGACTACGTTTGTTAATCAAGTGCGTGTTTTAGGTTTTGGTTAAAACTCTGAAAGGTTTGTCTGTTTTTGGAAATATAGGTAGATACAAAATACAGGCTCGTTTCTGAATTCTCATCCCTATATTTCTTTTTATAATCTACTTTTATATAGAAAATCTTAACTTGCTTATTTAATCGTAACTATGGAACTCTTCGCGTGGTTATCGATGTTCAATTGTCACTATTTTCATCATAAGCAGTGATAGCCTAGTAATATGACCATTGTGGATTGACAAGTCAAAGGTCGCAAGTTCAAACTTAAGGTTAAGATTAAGGACCAACCATAGACTTTTCGAACTTATGTGCGTATTAGAAATTAATTATATTACACAATTATCATATTATTTAAAAGATGTACGGGTGTTATAAACTCTGACACCAGGTTGTTCATCAAACACACTATACGAAGATTTTCATAAGACATCGAATCCAAATATATTGCTAAACTGACACTTATATTTAATTAAATGTAATAACTACATAATACCTATTATTAAAATAGAATACATAAATATCTATGGGTATGTTCCCAGTTGACAGCGAATGCTCTCTTATAGTTTTAATTAAGTTTTTATTTTTATTGTAATAGTTTTAGTTGTTAATCTTTATTCTGTAAATGTTACATATTATTCACATTATGTTCTTTACCTTATTAACTTAAATATATCTATGGAGAGGTTATGTCCCAATGTCCTTACAAATCAAATCTTACAACCCTGCACATTTCTGGGGTACACGTGAACTATCTAGCCCGAATTCTGACCACGTCTGTTAATCAAGTGGGTATTTTAGGGCGGGCCTGTGCATACTTAATGAAATAATTTGCATAATCTTCGTTTGTTACCCCGGATTGGTTAGCGGGGCTGTTGCAGTACACTTTGTTATACGAAAACACTGTTTAATTGTTGTTTTATCTATTTCGTTTTGTGTTATGTCGCAGGAATAACTGAGAACTTAATTTAGCTTTATTCAGAAGTTGTAATCTTGATTGTTAGAACACTGTTTGTTTGTTTCTGAGATAATTTACTTTGATAGTAATGTTATTGCTATGTTTTTTCTACATTATATTAAGATAAGTTATTTGTTTATCCGGAGCAGAACATATTTCATGATTCTGGACGTTTTATTAGAACTTAGAACAGGCCTCTAGCAATGGAATGCTTAACATTTTCCCATTGGTTTTGTATCTTCTGTGTGCACCGCTAACTGCCCATTATAATATATTTATGCACGATATTTGTCCATCCGACAGTTGTCTATAAGAAATTGCTATTAGCGATAAGACCACCTATTGTACCACTATTGGTATTGATTATTTTATTATGCTCTTGTTTAAGGTGTACATTAAAGAATAATGTATCTACCTTTCTATAAGATTTATTCCGTGATGGTATTTTACCAGAATACGGGAATATACCGTGCGATTGTTTTTCGCAAAATGTGATAGTGGAAGCACGTGCAGTGAGAAAAAAACATTCGCATGCGGATTTACTTCATAATTCACAGACGCAGCAAAAACGCGACACAGCACCTAGCGCGTGCTCTAAGGTGTAATTTACTTCACCTATAAATACTGGGAATGACCGCACAAACAAAAGAACAAAAAGCAACCATCCCCCCAGGTGATATAGGATGAATATCATTATTTAATTCAGTTACACCATAAAGGCAAACTACAAACAATAAAGTGTCGATCGTCATGCATCGCCACCCAACAATACACCCAACTGCCCATATCAGATATACACAAAACCAGTATAAACAGGTATAAATCTATTTGCAGTCACATTGCTGCTCGCAACGGGTGCAACATCAAACATAGAGGCTGACGCAGCAATGAATGTCGTACATAAATTACACAACCCGTCTGATATGTGGCACTGGGCTGCTGGTCACACTAAGTAATGGGTTTTAAGCGCAATGCCCGTAGATTTTACGGACATTGGCTAAGCTAATTAGTTTGGGGTTGAAATGTTTTATTAAGTGTGGAAATACGCCGCAAGTCTCCTTGTCTTTGTTTATGATTAACTTTACATTTTTATGGTACCTATGGCTTAACAGTTTTTTATTAATTCATTAACAATATTACCGTGTTGATTAATTAACCGTGGTGTGTTTGTGCTATAAATCATTTTTCTTTATTTTTATAGAACATCATTGTTGACTACAAGCGAGGCTTGAACTTGAGACATTTGTCGTACCGTGACAACACTCTATCAATTGAGCTATTATATTGCTTGATCTATAAAATCTAATATCCCTTTTATCGTCTTATAGAAGAGAATAAAAAACTTTTTGTCTATCAGTTATATTATAGTTAATGAAATCTCTGTTTATTTAAATAAAGGAATACCTAAAAATAATGCTATTCCGTGCTGTAAAATTATCTCGAGTAAACCGACTGCTGTTGTAGACTGTGCTTGATATCAATGTACTCATTATTATTAATGCAAAAATAACCAATGGAAGCAGTGCCAGAGAGTACCGAAACTTTGATCATAAATACTATTGTAAAACAACAAGTTGTACCGTATTCACAATAATACTGTGCATAAGTAAATAAACACTGGGTTCAATTCAGTCGGAACTATTCGCAGCCACTGAGCACCGAATAGTTTTTGAGTTTCCCACTGAAACGTAAAAACAATTTCTAAATGGATTTCTCGTTTGTTCGTTTTGGTTCATTTCACCATTTCAACGGTTTCGTAATGTTCACATCTATAGTGAAGTTTCCTCACATGGACTTAATTTCCGGCCGAAACGCGTGAATTTGATATAAGAGTAAGATTTTTCCTAGACCCGGAACAATTATATACAGATCATAAAAATAATATATCGACGGAGGAAAGGCTATTCGGGTCAAGGAACATTCCTGTGCTTAAAAAAAAAAACTTAAAAAAATCAGCCTTTAGTGACCATTCCATATTTCACAAAAATTTCGCTTTAGCCAAATAGCTTTTCAACCGTCAATATGAATATCGACAGTTGAACGGCTAATTAGTTTAAGGCACAATTCTGTGATTTTCAAAAATAAAGCTTAAGAATAATTCTTTAGAATATTTCACAAAAAAATTCGCTTGAACAAATAAGCGTTGAATATGTATGAAGTATCCGTACGAGTATGTAATATGTATGTATGTGTTGTATTTTGAGAACCCACAATAATAATGATATTGGTGGTTGTGTTGTAGAACCCAATTTAAACGTAGCGCGACTTCAGATCACTAGATTTTCAGAATTAATGAGACAATCTCGGAAATAATCGACCTCGGGGCTACTAGGTACAACTTGGTACAACTAGTGCAATATGCAGTCTGAGGCATAAACGCTGGATGTAAGTGCATGAAAGTGAACGTGTTCTCAGCATCAGTCAGTAACCTCAACTATAACTTACTGCACCAATGGCAATCGTATCATAGTAAGTGACCATAAGTGAAAGTGAAATCAGCACCATCATTACTTACAACTTGTACTTATTCCTAGTAGCCTACATCAGCTTTTGTCAACATCTCTGTCCTAGATTGAACGAACTTAAATTTGTAACATAGCATCACGCCTGTATACCCCGAAGGGGTAGGCAGAGGTGTACACAGTTGTAACCCCCTATTTCACCAATGCTGTTATTGAGTCCCATGTAAAAGGTGGTGAGACTATTGCCATCTACCGGGCATAATTCCAAACTCCGGGCTGTTACTTAGAATATTCTAACAGAAAAACTCAATAACACTGCCCAACTCGGGAATCGAACCCAGGACCTCATGCACAGCAGTCGTGTTTGGGGCCACTAGACCAACGAGGCTAGTAAATGAGTAGTTAGTACTAAATATCGGGTTAAAATCAAAACACAGCAAGTAAACACAATTATGCATCAAACTCAACGCTAGATTGCGCTAGAGAATTTAATATTTCCTCCACAAAATAAAGTACAACGAAGCAACATTGATTAAAGCGCTACATTATTTTGATATAAATATTAATGTCCGCTACTGTTCTTGAAGTCTATTATATAGGTATATCTTCGTATTATCAGATAACTTGTAACGTCTTACAAGTGGGAGAGTGTAGGAGTCTGATTAATGGGCTGAGTTCAAGAAGTATGCAGCTGCAATGTAAAACGACTTGATTTATTCGATGTCTAACTTAAGACACTGCTAAAGTGGTATAGGTTTCTATACCATGTTTAATGTACCCATGTTAAGATAGATGTTTACAAATGTGCATTACAATACAAACACCCTGGTATATCATCTTGACAAGAATTAAACTACATAGAGCGATCACAAACGACTGAAACTGCCTCGTTGGTCAAGTTGTCCCAAACACGCCTCCTCGTCCCGGGTTCGGGCAAATTGTTATTGAGATTACCAGTTAGGAAATTTTCAGTACCTGCCTGGAGTTTGGTATAGTGCCCGGTAGATGCCAAAAGGCTCACCACTTATTAATAGGTGTTAACTTCATTGGTGGAATGTGGGTGCACAACGGTCTACAACTCTGGCTACCCCTTCAGGGAATACAGGCGTGATTCTATGCTGTGTTAGGGTGATCTAAAGTTTAATGTACGTCAGGATTGAGGAGCCAAATCACCGATCTGAAACCTTCATATGTAATGTTTTTGTTGTAAATTTGTAGAATAATGTAAAACCAATCCCAGAATTTGTAAAGAAAGAAAAAAAACAAGTTTACAAGTTTGGATTTATGGCCAAATATTTCATTGACATTAAAATATGGCGATCAAAGTGTCTGGTATTTTTAACGTTGCGTAAAACAAATCTCAGTTCTTAAAATGGGAAAGACACACTAAGGTAAATGAAAGAATGGTAAGAAAAAACATACCGTTTTAGTTGCCTAAAGATGGTACAAAAAAATTTCGTCCACAGTCTATATGGTATACCTACCTTAAAGACTACGGAAAAAAAAAAATGTCTCTCTTATGATAACGAAATCGTCATAAAGAAACCTGGACTTATTGGTCTGATATCCGCGTGAGCTAGCATTATGGTCTATGCCTGTTCCGTCTTCCCAGCCATGCCCAGCAGTAGGACTACTATGGAATGTTTATTATATTATAAGCTTCTTTGTTAGTCCGATACTGTATTGTCATAAGTAAAATTCGGCCGAAAAATGTATGTTAACAAAATCAAAGCATCATACGGAAAATTCCTAGAATCTGCGGCTTCCAATCTGTTTTTATTGTTGACCGAGGAGCCGCAATAAGCTTTATTTACTTAAGGGTCTGTTTTGTGGCCATTTGTTACAATTAAGGCAATTTCATGGTCACAGGACTTACGTAGATGTTTGAAGCTTACATAAATGGGAAATGTTGAATAATACGGGTTACTATTATGTTTTTTTTTATGTTTACTCATTTTATTATATATATTTATAGTATTTATTATAAAAAAGCACACACACACACAATTACTCTAAACAATAGCAGTTCTATATTATTTTTAAATTAGCACAAGTACCTATTGTCATCTAAAATCGCAATTTGTGTGTAATGCTAGAGGAAAGACCGAGATGTATATTTAGAATAGGCCTGCCTGGTGTGGGGACCAAGGACAATGAAAACTGTTATTGGATTTATAGTAAACAATAGATAAATTTCTTATTTCTATAATGTTATTATTATCAATTTGCTTAATCTTTTTTTAATTACGTAAGGATGATATTTTCTAGTCTAACTGAACAGCTTAATGTCAATATTTTATATGAAGCAACTTGGGTTTGGTTTTCTTCCCAGGTCCCTTAAAGTTTCCTCAATCCTCAAGAACTATGAGTTTGTTTGGTTAGGGTGACCTATCGATATTGCCGACCTTGGTTTTTATTGAATTTTCTCCATGCAAACCGTTATAATTTTAGCGTACATCCGTGTGTGGTTATTTATATATTTATTCATACCCGTCAGTGTGAACAATATTTACGAGTCTAGCAATGATAAATTAAATTTATCATAATTATGGAATTATTATTTTATTTTATTTTATTAAAATGCAATTGTAAGTTTTGATCTTAATTTTAATCTCTGCTGACATTGTATTTTTTTTATGACATTATTTTAATTTAATTAATTTTGACGACTGTAATATGGCTGACTTTGTTTTATCTTTTTGTACTATTTTATTTAACTTTTTTCAATTTTTATTTGCTAACATTGTTTTTTTTTTTCAAGAGGTTTTTACAATTATTTTATCTTTGATCATAGCATCACTATTTTGTATGCCTGTCGGCGGAACATAGGTTGGGCCAAACACTATATATGCATAAGATCATTGTACCCTGTGTTCACAAAATAAATGAATTTGAATAATTTGAAATTTGAATGTTTATGGTGGTAATAATGCAATGTTTTCCCAAATAAAATAAAACTTGGGTCCTAAAGATGCTATTCTGCCTTTTCTCAGACTATGCAGATTAATTGATTGCTTTTTATTTTTTCTTTCTTTATACTTCACCTTTTCATTCTTCTTCTGATCAATGACTCAATATTTAATTTCCTAAATAGATTTGGCCAAATTGAAATAGAATGCTATTGGGAAAAGGCTAGGCAGATTTATATAAATGTAGTGTTTTGTATAAACCTATGCTCATAATAATTATGCTTGTTTCACATAATGTTTGCTCATCGGTACAACCCAACGGCAAGTAGACTTCAAAAACAATTAATGAAATTATTTCGCTAATTAAATATGTAAACAGCGTGGATATACTTAGAATGTAAATTTAAAATATCTATCTATATTTGCATTATATCAAAGTTTCAAATTGAAGTTTAACTAAATGAACGAGGCATCCCCAGACAAGTATCCATTGATAAAAGAAATATCAAGAACCTCAAGAAAGCAGAATTAGCGAAGAAATGCCTAGTGGAAAACTAGTAGGGTTACTATAACATAAAGTTCTATGCCAATCCCATTCCAATGACAACACAATGCTTAATAAAAACAATGCGTAATCTTAAAATAAACTACTACTATATTACAGGCATTTCAATTTTAAACACTTGCATAGTAGAATCCTGTTGCTTTTAGCTATTGAGGCATTTAAAAGTATGAATTGTCATCATTCCTAGGTCATTCGAATGGATTTAATTTTAAAACTAGCCATAGGAAATGGCTACCACTGAATATCTAAAAAGTCCTTTGCATTAAATACATTGTAGCAGTGATAGTCTAATGTTCAGGGTTCAAAATCTAAGGCTAACATTTGGTCACGAGGCTAGCTTACCTTCTTACGTATAGGGTTTTTTTTTATTCTATACTTAATTGAACTGACTTTTGCCATTTCAAATGATTCCGGGATAATCCAACTGCCATATTCTTCTTCAACCTTTCCGTGTGTGAGGATCTTCATAAAGCAGCCACCATATTTGTTGATGATAATGATTAATTACCTGAAAAAAAAAAACGAATTATCATGTTAGCGGGTAAATAAATCTTATTTATATGAGCACACACCCACACACCCACATACGCATACATGCCCACACGCACCCCACAAATTGTGTCGTTTAGAGCCAAATAAACGTTTTCTTTCTTGTCTTTTTAGAATTGTTCTAAAAAAATTTGACAAGAAGTTATTTTTAGTAATAATAGAAATATTGATGACGTACTTGATACATTCCAAACTAAATAGATTCAGTCAGTCATGATAAACCTCACAGTTGTGCTCACAGCGAAAGCCAAGCGAGCGTAAAGGTAACGAGCTCTTGAGAATTCTGTATGTAAACTAAATCAAACCGTATAAATAAGATCGCTGACGTTCGGGACGGTTCGGAGTGGTCACGTTTGCTTTACGGTGGATAACGAAGGCAAATATTCAGATGTAGAATGCAAATCATCGTCTTAGCCGTCCTGATCAGAGATTTCAAGACTATCGTGACTTGGAACTTTGTTGGACTCTTAGGCCAAGAAAAATTTATATTACTGAGCACCTGCTAATTAATGTACTGTTATGAATTAGTTAATCTATTTTAAAAACATAAAACTAAATTTTTTGGGCTATCGTGTAAAAATGCAACATAAGCCATAGACCCGTCGTTTCCACGTTTATGCAAAGTTTATAAAAGGTAAAATGCACATGGTATGTTATTTGTATAGCTCCATTACACATTTACATGAACTACTTTGCAGTCGTTATTTATAATTGAATTAAATTAAATTAGTAAGTATTCATTAGAAAAATAATTTAAGGTCCCTCGGTATGCCATCCTAACAGATGGTAGTAGGTCCTTTTAACCTGGCAATTCAAAAGTCAAACTCTGGCAAGTCAAAAGTCACAAGTTCGAACCCAAGGCACGCCCCACTTACTTTGCGAGTCATGTGCGTAAAAGAAATTAATTATCACTTGCTTAAAACGTTGAAGGAAAACATCGTGAGGAAACTAGCACCAGAGAGATGTTTTCAATAGTGACTGGGCTTACACTGTAGGTTACCTACACCTATATCAATCATTCGATAAGAATACAATTTCGATAAAAATGAAAAGAACTTAAGCTTTAAAGCATTTTATTTTTTGTAAATAAGTAAGTTTAACGAAATGTTTTAATTTTCAGTCACCAATTTTATGTAGTTTTTATATTCATTGTAAATAACGCTTTTTCTGTCCCGTAATTTAAGCTTCGGGTTACACTATACGAAAATGCAAAATGAAATTTTACTCATATTTAACCGTAACAAAAAATATTAAAAATATAGGTGTCCTCCTGCGACCACGAACGCTGCAGATTGTTCCAAATATCAGGAAAAACAAAAAGTTGTTTTATTATAATGTGTAGTGATCGCGAAAACCTAAGATGTTGCAATTAAAATATATATTTAATTAAAACTTCAATCATATTTAGCCGACTTCCGGGGTGCTGTTTCGTAATTGCCACCAATGACAAAATACATTCATAAGATCAGAAGGTCCATAATAGAAAGCGATCAATAATAGCCCTTGCATTATCCAAGACGTAAGTAGGTATCTGTACGTGGCTGAGCTAAAGGGGTACAAAACTCGACACCATCCTAATGTAATCCACCTTCCTGCTCCATCATCAGATTCTCGTCATCCAATGTTATGAACTTGTTGAGACATATTCAATGAGCCTAAACTTAATGGATTTAATGGTGGCTATCAAGAATTCCGTTAATCACCTTCCAACTTGGGTTCGATGGTACCATACTATTGTTTTGTTATCATTTGCAAAGTTTCAAATAGATACGCCAATAAAAGTGGGTGATATTTGGATACTTTTTTTTTATAAATTCTTACCCATACCGTCGACCTTAACTTAAGCGTGATAATAAAACAGATTATTCGTTTGAACCTACAATTTGCTGTTGCAGAGGTAGAATTGTCAAACCATGAACATTTCGCCAGGTCACTTTTTTTTTTCATGTCTGCCTGTAATCATCCTCTCCTGAATGTAGAACGCGGAAATACCGACACAGTTTAGAGATGTGTAACTTGCGCTAGGTATATGCTCACGTTCAGCAAATTATTTTGTGAGACTAGAATGCAAAGACTAGGGCATACAGGAATACTACCTGTCGAAGACCTAACCATTTATTTCAAAAATAAATTTTGGTAAGTTAAAAAAATTGGAAAAGATAATTAGTGTGTTGGTTTTAGTTATTTACGTACAGATAGAATATACTTTAGATGAGCATCTACCTACATCTAAAGTTATTATAATAATTGTCCGAATAAAATACGATAGCGAGCAGGAATCAAAACTGCGATCCCTGATTCAGTGCATCAGGTACTTTAGCATCATTTACTTGACATAGTCCCGTTGCCATCGTCCGCACACGAGCAAAAATGGGCTAGCTCATTTTATCGTGAGTAATATTCTCGAGTTCAGTGTAGAGTGGCATTTCTGTACTATTTTACTAGAGGCAGATCGTCATAAGCGTCTGTATGTTGCGGACGCTCCCTATTTTGTGTAGTGTACTCGTATATTTTAATGGAAAAACTTTATTTATTAAAATCCCTCATTCATAATAGTGGGAACGCGAACAATAGGGTTCTCTGGCCCGTTTTTTTTATAAATAGGATTTTTTATGTTTTGCCTGTTAATGCAATTCAAAAAGGGTTCTATGAGCTCTCATGTCTGTTTGGGCTTATTGTCAATATGAGCAGTAAATCTATTTACATACAAGGTAAAGATGCACGCTATTTATGATGTTATGCGATGAATTTGAGACATTATTTCACAAAATTAAAATCTTTCGTAGACTTTTAACAGTAGATGTTAAAAAAATAAGTAAGAGTGAGGCCCAGTGAAGCCTCATTTGTGCTTTGTGTTGTGTTGCGTCGTCGCAGCGTCAACGCTGCGTAACTTTAATTTTTTTTTGGGATTTGCCAAATTATGTGTTGCGTCGTCGCACACGACGTTTCAACGGATCGACGGACGAGACACAAAGCGGGGGGAGGGTGATGTGATGCGCTGCGCCGTCAGAGCTCCGTGCAGTGTTCCACTGCTAGAGGAGCAAAATAGTGGAGCATACACGCAATTTTTTATCTCGTCAATGATGTCGATATAGTTTATATAGTGTTACATTTCAAAAATATGAAGGATGTTGGGCGCTAGCTTAAACTATAATATTTTTCCATTAACAGATTTAAAACTTAACAAACTTATTTTAATGATCTTGGCAGTGCAATTGTTTCTTATATAAATCCATTAAATAATTTTATTTTAGTTAATTGCAAGAAATAATTGTTAGCGCTTTTTATACGTATATCCCTTTTTCACATGACGACAAATTTGTACGAAAGTTGATCTACTTTCGTCAAATATTTAGTTAGACTTTCAGTAAGACAACAGATAATAATTCATATTCCGTATTGTAATCAAAATTTAATACGGAACCTTACTAGATATTTTTAATGTTGTCATTGTTCATGCTATGATTCCCAGCATCTCTTTCATGTGAATTAACTTGTCCATTTATCCGTGTGTCAAGATACACTGGACAATGATCTGTCTGTCTCATAGTTTATTATGACTTCGGCTTTAGGCATGCTTAAACGATTAACTTTATCATGACATTCGTTGAAACCACTACCAAGGGAAAGCTTTCTTTGGTCTGTTAATATTATGAAAAGTTTGTTATTGCGGTAAAATAGTATTATTATGTAATTTAGTATCTATTCAAATGGTGGATAAAATGAGAGTAGATATTTATACTGAAGTCTTTTAATAAAGGCTCAAAATTAAGTGTACGAAGAATTAAGGTTTCATTTTTATTAAAAGAAACCTTTAGAAACATTTCAGACTAAAAACTAACCGCCAGATTCTGCCGGATTATACTTTGGGGAAGTGTAAATAATCTGAGATAAACATTTACTGCTTTAATCTAGATCGCCAAAAACTTAATATTATCTCTGGGCTCGGATTTTTGTGTGGACGTAATAAATGTTGAAAACATAGAACATTTCCTTGCTTTCCCCCTAATGAGAATAAAAAATAGAGCTCAGTTGAATCTGTCTCTTACAACTAGGTCGGACTATAATGCTAATTATTAAGCAAGCTGTATATAGCTGGCTGGAAACTGGATTTATAATGTTTCTTAACTATACTAGCGGGCGTTGTATGTTGATACTCGGATTTTTATGTTTAACGTAATGGGTACATGTTTAAAACACAGAATATTTCCGGAAAAATATACCATCCTTTCGGCATCATTCTCTTTGACCACAGGAGTTTAGCCAGGGTAAAAGTTTGTGTCATAATTTTGAGTCTTCTTCGACTTTGGTGGCGGATAATGGAGTTGTTCAAGCTGCCTTTGACTTGCTAATAATGCTCCTAGCGCTAATCCATCTACAGAATAACCTCGCCAAAGGTTTATAACCTCAACGATAGTACAAAGGACTATGTACACCTCATAAGTTTGGAAATAAAAACATGTCATAATAACAACTGAACAAAAACGACCTTACTCACACAGGTACCTACGATTCCCGTAGACAAGCTCTGATTATTTAATTATGTATGACGCATCAAACGCCGTAGAATTCCTCGTGTATTTGCAGGGGAAGTCATCACTAGGGCCGCAGCCAGAACTCATTAGTGACATTAACGAAGGTCAGGGGCGGGAACGACACGGGTTGATCGATAAACTGACCTATTTCAATGAGGAGTCTAGAGTTACAACTACA
This sequence comes from Xylocampa areola, assembly GCA_935421205.1. Taxonomy (NCBI): domain Eukaryota; kingdom Metazoa; phylum Arthropoda; class Insecta; order Lepidoptera; family Noctuidae; genus Xylocampa; species Xylocampa areola. The sequence continues at coordinate 13,144,710 of OW285207.1, forward strand.
ATTGGGTTGTGTAAACAGTGGCTGTGTGGCAACCAAGTCAATTTTAAATTGAGTATTGTCACCTGGGGACATGCGCGGAGTTCCTTCGTCACGTTTCTATTGGTTTTATCTGCATCATGACAGAATGTCTTTGAAGCGCAAGCCCTCAGGATTCAGGATTAATAATTATGAACGTGCCTTACTACTAAAACAATCAGATCACATTGACAGATAAATGTCTTCCAAAATATTAGTTTCCTATTAGCCGCTATGAAGTCAAAGCCTGTATCACTGACTTTTCGGTGATGAGTACATATTTATATTAATTTTATTATAAAACACTTGAGGAAAAGAGAAGGTCCGCGTCATGATAAAACTAGTACACTTTCTCGATGGTGTGTCTTTGTGCGGGTTAAACGTTGACACCTAGATTGTCCATCAATAAAACAATAGCATCACGAGCTAGCGGTGCGAGCATGGTTCTTTTTGTCGACACAATTTTAGATTTTAAGCGTCAAATTTGACTTGAAGTGTTGATAAAATGATAAAATTCAATACATAAAACTTTTATCAAGTCGACAAGTTTGTCGAAAAGATCCGTACTCGGACGCCTGTAACGTCAAGAATTACGCAGAGGAGTACCTGCTGTGGTACACCCATATTTCACCTATACCAAAAGTCCCGTTTAATAGGTTGTATGTGGAATTAATAATATAATTGTGCCCGGTTAATGGAAATAGTTCCATCAGCAGGGCACAATTACAAATTCCGGGCTACTGTTTATAATTTCTTACCAGAAAATCTGCAGCAGATGCGGCCTGACCTGGGAATCGATTCCAGGACTTCACAATTAGCAGCCGCAATAACGACTACCATAGATTATACAGATATATTAGTATAGATAGGCAACTGGCCAAATCAGATTAAGTTTAATTTCCTTCCACTCTAGATGGCGCTGTTTGATAGGTTACCCAAAAAAGTACTAGGTGGCAGCACAGTCACTAATAGGCAAAATAAAATTATTGGAAGAGACCTGAAGGACTACACAGCATCAGGTTCAACTCTGATTGTAAATGTAGATATTGAAAACCAGAGCTAAACCCGATGCCGTATAGTCCTTCAGGTCCCTTCCAAGAATTTAATAGACATAATATTTGTATGACCTAAATAAAAAAACTTTATCAAATAATATTAATTTTTATTATTTCATTATATTCTAATTATTGTTTCTACAACAAGTAAATCCCATTTTTTTCCCTTTAAAGTTCTATTTACTCCCAACCAATAGCCTTGATTTATATATTATATATTAATTTTATTTCACCTAATTCTGCACATGTTATGTGTGTGTTCATGGATATTGCAAAAAGTGAATTTAATCTATAATTAGGAATATTACAAAGGACTAGTGGTGATTCTCGAGTTGATGATTATACGTGTTAATAATTGGCACTCTGAGTCAACAAAATATGTTTCTGATATATAATTTAGAAGAGTAAGCAAAATTTTTTTTATTGCATTCTCTCTATGAATTATTTGGGTAAAGCTCAATTGGATTTGGATGCAATCAATTATAATGTTAAAGTTATTATATTAAATGGAAAAAGAATACGGTCGCGAACAGGATTCGAACCTGCGCCTCCCGGATAAATACTCCAGGCGCTCTGACCACTAAGCCATCTCGACCTCTGCTCACCACCGCGAATTCTTCTTCCATATTTTAACACGTCTTATAGCGACGTCATTGCAATCAATTCAGTCCCTATACAAGTGACCGAACCGGCACGACTAACTTTGCAGTTAATACAATGTCGTAAAGAATGCAATTACCTTAATAATTCAAGATAAATCTTTGAAAAGCATTAACGCATGCTTAGCAAACTTTAAAGTTATTATATTAAATAGGAAAAAGAATACGGTCGGACGGTTCGAACCTGCGCCTCGAATCCTGTTCGCGACCGTATTCTTTTTCCGTTTAATATAATAACTTTATACTTGTGACTGCTGCATGCTTAGGTGACTTTGTCCAATAATTATTATTAAAACAGAAGATTGTTTCCTTATTTAACAATTTAAATGATTATAATATAACACATTGCAAAGATAAAATGGTACTGATTAATCTGATTACTGAATTACTGATCTTGATCATATAATTATTCACAGTAGTTACACGGGAGTAATTCTAACATGCATAATGATCAACACGAGAATCACCACTAGTTCTTTGTAATATACTAATTATTGATTACATATTTTTTTTCACAATATCCATAATTATGCAGAATTAGGTGAAATAAAATTAATTACAATTAAGGTTCTGCATATTATGCATTTGCATTGAGAAATTGAAGATAGTTCTGATTAATATTTATAACACAATTGCTTCTTATGCTACTAAAATTTCTCGATATATTAAATATAAGGTCCTAATTTTTTAGGTAATTTGCTTTTCAGGGGTCGATGTGTAAGTGATAAGGATGATAAGGATTTAAGTCATAATTCTAATATTTACAACAGTTTCATTTTTTTCTTAATGTTCGCCGTTATAGGAGCAGTTTTCGTCTTGCTAATACTATGATAACTACAAAAAAGTTGTTATATTCATTTAATTCTTAGCTTAAGTGAATTTATTTGACTTATATATTACCCCTTTCAAAAGAAATTACCTAATAAATTAGGACCTTATATTATGATTTTTATTCAGATATTCCATTTCCATAAATGTTTTGATATTATGAACCCAATTTCTATTAGAAAAAATCTTGGTGTCATTTTGATAAGAATGACTGTTAAACAAAGTTAGTCAAACATTAAAAGAAAATCTGCCGTGTCGGAGCATTCTGTCGGGAACATGTTGTGTCTGTAAAGAAAATAAAAATAATTAAATTTTAAAGTTCAACTTGATGTATAGGTGGGAAATAACATTTAAAGAATGAGAAGATTTTTATTTTTAGTTATATGTATAGCGGGTTGAACGACTATCTCAATCAAGCAACATTTCCGTGCTTTAAGATATAAACCATAATTGTTGCTCGAACCAAATAGTCATTCAATCCTCAATATAATATTATCCTAGAATAAAGATTTGTGTGTAGCATGCAAAGGTAAAATTGTATATCAAGTTATACAGTTACTTACTTGTTTGCTGCTAATCTAATTGCTCCAGAGACTCTTTGGCTCAATACATATTTCAGAAGCATTTTCGGATTTTTCTCTTTTTACATATTTTCTGAACATTTATTCACAGAGTTCATTTCATTGTCCCTATTGTCTTCATTAAAAAGCATTGGTATGCAAGCTCATTTTGCACCATTTATTTTACAGTTTGCATGACTATGACATCTTTATTAAGCAAGTAATTCCTTACTTCTTTCATTAAGTGAAGTGATCATACAGAGGAAATACCTTTTTAGAAACATTTGAAAAGGTCTTGAAAAATATTCTTCTCCCAATTTTTTGTATGCTTCCCTTATTTCACTTTGGAGACTTTTAATTGTGTTAACATTGCTAGATGCTTGTTCATATATTGTGTGTAAGCACATTCATGCTATCATATAATTATCATATTTTTATAGTGTCTTCATCTGATTGGGCAGCCTGGATTTTATTTGTTTGAGATTTATATTTACTGCATATTTTCTCCAGTTTCGCGTTTAGTTTTGTAATTGTATTTTCACACATGTGATACTTATCTGGAAAATAAATAATTAAATAATTAGAAAGCTTCACACAATTATTGTTAACGAGTGTATAAAATAATGTATAAAAAAGTTTCATACTGTGTGACTCTGATTACTCTTACAAAATTATATTAAATTATGTTACTCACCAGTAATAAGTGTGGGTTAGTTAGGATGTTTCCTGATGGCATTTTGATTTTATCTCATAGATTTTTGGAAACTTTTAGAGTATGATGATCCTAAAACAGTAATAAAAACAATATGAATATGTAACTATATTATTTACGCACTAAAAACACACAGCCTTTTGATTAAGTAACCGTTGCACAAATCAATCAACCGGTTTTAAGTAGTTTGCTCTGTGGATTGGTACCAATAATTTCACATCAAGACCTCTCTGTGCCTCTGAGAGCACATTAATGATAGCCATTATGGGTAGCCCAATGTCAGAAAGTTTGACAACCAGTCTTACCACGAGACATAATGTTATTATCTTACTTGAAGAGGTCAGATAGTCAGTCGCTCCAAGTAAAATACTGGTATCCGGAATTAAGCTGCATCTGGTTAGACTGGAAGTCGAACCCAACAAGCAGAATGCAAAATAAATAATAAAGTTACGGAAAATACACCCATAGGAATAGTAGTACAAAGTATTGTAGTAAAGAAAGTATGATTCAAGTAAAAGCATTCATAACAAAGAAATAATAATCACATCTACTAAACAGATAAGTGTGACCAAAATAAATACTACTAAGATAGGTTTGAATATTCCATTTAAGTAAATTGTTTACAAAGCAGTATACACAAGTAGTGTAAAACAGCATTACCTATAACTTCAGCAGAAGTTGGTTAAAGAATATGGTTGTACTTCCAGTACTGTTTTGGTAGTCTTAGGTATTGTATGATGTCTTGATTTAATGTTTTCCACAGGTCTGTACACTTGACCTGTAAGATTTTAGAAAATAATTGATGAGCACAATAGATACTTTAAAAAAAAAAACAGTAGTACATGTCATTAATGTAGTTTCAAGGCACAATAGCTACCTACTTTATGAGATTTAAACAGACGGACCAAGGGTAAAAGAAGATAAAATTACTTATTATAATGTATAGTTATCTTAATATCTACAGTGAAATGGTAAAACACAATTATAATAACAACAAAAGCGCCACTGATCTCTGACAATAGTTAAGGTGTTTGAAATGAAAACTATAATATTAAAATTCAAGATAAATCTTTAAAAAGCATTAACGCATGCTTAGCGAACTCTAAAGTTATTATATTAAATGGAAAAAGAATACGGTCGCGAACAGGATTCGAACCTGCGCCTCCCGGATGAATACTCCAGGTCCAGGTGAATAGGTAAGAGCGCCTGGAGTATTCATCCGGGAGGCGCAGGTTCGAATCCTGTTCGCGACCGTATTCTTTTTCCATTTAATATAATAACTTTATAATATTAAAAGTTTAACAATGTTTACAATATTATAACTGCCACCTCTCTGTATTCTATTTTTTAACCTTTATATTGTTATCCTAAAGTTACATGGATGGCGCTTTAGTTACAATATGATAAAGTATATTTTTTACATCTATTATTTTATACTTGATGGATTTTGAAATACCTGAAGAATTGTTTAGAACAGATGCTTACCAATGTTCAATTTTGGAACAGTATTTTTCATCAACAAGCCACTGGGTAATCTATAATAAATAGTCTTCAAAATGCCTGTACCAAATATGTACAAATTAATTCTGGAAATAGTTTTCTCCTTTTCATTGTTGATTGGTGTTACACAGCTTTCCATTTATTAAAATTTTGACCTGGTGTAGTTCCCATTTTACGCTATTGGGAACAGGGTAACTGTTTAACAGGCCTGAAATACAAACAGAACATCCCTTGAAACAAATTCTATATCTGGAAATCAAAATTTCGAAAACGTAGATAGTAAATAAGCCAAGATTCTTATAAATACCTTATCTACATTTAATTTGCCACCGAATAAATCGTGTGAATAACACGTACTCAATATATTCCATAGATCTGGTTTAGGTCTTTAGATAATGTATTCTTTTTTATTAGTGCCCTAACTGTAAGCCCAACAACATAAAACTTATTTATATTTACTTACCAACATCAATAACACATCCAAACTTGGAATTTAGTTTTTCGGTATGATGTGTGTTCAAATCAGAAAATCGTATACGTACGCTGAGTATATTGCTAAAGTAATAATTGTTGGTCAAAGAACAAAACTCCATCAAAGGCCAAGTAGTGGTAAATAAAACAATTAAAATTATAGTCACGAAAAAGTTTTGTAATATTTCGAAAGTTTTCAAACGAATTTTATAAAAAAAAAAATGATTGTAATGAGCGAGGGTTGCCTCAATAAGAATATTAAATTCTAACATTTATCTTATTTTTATAAGACGTCCTTTTTAGTTTTTAATAAATTGGTCTTTAAAATTATCATTAATATTTTTTTAATAAAGTTAAATAAAATACAAAAATCATACATGTACATTTATGGAATAACTTACCTTGATAATGTCATAAAAAGAGCAAGTTATTGTACCACTATAAACTTTAATTAATGATGTTGCAACTCTGTACGACTTGCTTTCCATTCTACGCAGTATTACGCAATACAATATAGATTTTTTTTTTGTTAAAACCTGTTTGTTCATATTTATATTGCCAACAAATATATTTACTATTATTGCCTAATAGTATGATGACCAAATATATCGTAATTATGATTTCAATTATCACTGTCGACGAGTATATACTGATACTAGTGCCATCTAGCGTGTTAATTGGCATATTCTATCATTTTTTAACATCCCTTCCACTCTAGATGGCGCTAGTCTCGATATTTTTTTACATGTAGGGGACTTTCACCCCCCTGACGACTACCAAACCAACGAGACAGTTTTCATAAATATCAACGAGGCATTTTTTTTTTATAAAAAACCGGTAGTTTACATTGTTGCGTATCCTTTTAAAACAATAACTTTTATTATTCGTTCTTTATCCTTTTTCGGTCTAATTCTTTGGCAGGAACATCGTGGAGCATAAATAATCAGATTATGTATTCAAAATGATCCCTCGTGAGTTGAGGTTAGGATATTCAGTCGAGTGTCAATCATCGCGAGTGGTTCACCATCATTACGTCATCAATCATTCATTCCATCGTGAATTTCCGTTTCACCTGTAGTTCAATCTCCGATGGTATAATTTCTTTGTAGAATTTTGTCAGTCAAGACTAAAATTAAATTATAATAATTGTATCATGTTTCAAAAAGTGGTGCACGAATTTATGTAGTTAAGAAAACATTATGACTTCGTGTCTTGTAAAAAACCGGCCGAATACAAATCGGACTGGCCCAGGTCTAAGCTATTTTGATATTTTGCTTTGTTATTTTTCGTTCGTTAATCCTATATTCTGTATAAAATTCAACCAGTTAGCTATTGCGACTAAGGCAGAGATTTTTAACAGATTGGCAGACGGCGCAGGCTCAGTAGTTTAGTAGGCAAAGATTATTTTCGTCGCTGTTTTAATTCAAGCAGTGCGTTTTTTTTTTTTCATACTTTTTTGTGAGCCACAGTTATTATATTATTATTTTGTAAATCTTACTAACCTATGTTACGTGGGAATATGCAAGGTTTCTAACGATACCCCATGCATCTAAATCATAAACATTTGGAAGTTATGGTGGTATAAATTCACAAACATACATATATGTACTTATGATATACATGAACCCTAATACACAACACTCCCATTTTTGGTCAGTAGTGTATAAATTAAGAACAATACAGCCAAAGTAAATTGAATTTCAAAATTAAAACACTTTCATTTACTTCACTGCGCCGTAGTTGGTAACAATGCGACTGTAATCGAAAGAGGTTTGCCAGAAGCGTGGCAAGTGGAATCGGTAGTCTCTGCCTACCCTACAGGAAATAGGCGTGATTGTATGTATGTATGAATTTAATCGATAGTTTTTTTAACCAGTTTTTTCAATTCCAATTATTAGTTTTCTTTTTAATACTACCTACTTTGACTGCAAAAATCATTATTGTATTAGTTTACCAAAACAGTACCTAAAGAAATAGTCTATTTCTATTATTAATTCTAACACTACCCCAGACATTACATGGTATAAGAAACCCTAATTAACATTTAATAACAACAGCGCACGTGTTTCGACTAATTATAATGAGATTTATACAAAAACCTACCTACTTGTATAAGTTAAACAAAGAAAATGAAACATCAAAGCTTATTAATGAGTACCTATTTATTTTGAACTAATAAAATAGATGTTTGTTCCCTAGGAACTGTTACTACGCACATAGTTTATAAACATAACATAGCATCACGCCTGTTTTACACGAGTGGTAGGCAGAAGTGTACACAAAAGTAGTTTGTCAATGTAGGTAACATTTTTTACATGCAACATGTAATGTAAAACTTTTTACCTATATTGACAAATAAATATTTTTATTTCTAGTAGTTTTACACCCACATTTCTCCAGTGCTGTTATTAAGTCCCATGTAATGTCTGGGTGGTGAACACAACACTCTGGGCGGCAACTGAGAATTTCCTAACAGAAAAACCCAATAGTATTTTGCCAGACCCGGGAATTGAACCAAGGACTTCATGCTCGGCAGTAATCCTTGCGACCACTAAACCAATGAGGCAGTTATGTATCATAATATGACATATTATATACAAAGCTGCCTGTTAAATCAAGCAAGCCATTGATCTCTGCTTGCTTAATGCATGTTGAAATTTTTTACCAGGTTCCCTCCCTTTATTTACCATCCTCATACTTGACTGATAACTATATTCAGGTATAAAGGAAAAAAATATTCATCAAAGTAAATTCTCAAGATATCTACAGAAACAATATTCTCGCAAATCCCGATAACCTAAAAGAAAACCATCGAAATCTCTCTCTTAAACGAAAATCGTCGACGAAAGTAGACTAACAGCGTCATTGTGTCGCCGATCGTACGTTCAAGTTATTGAATGAAAAAAATAAAAATCCCAACCACCTAAATTGAAAGGCTCTCTTTGAAGTGAATAGCGAAGTAATCAGTGCGATGCCAAAGTTGCGGATGTTAAATAAAACAACAAATTTACAATAAAGTGCAGTGTACATGATGGGCTGTTGTCTAAAAATAAATAAACTTCGGAACTTCGCGGAGCTAATTTCTGTTCGTGATATACGTGGGTTTTAACTAATTAATTTGAAGTTAATAGTGAGCGGAAAGCTTCATAACTACTTTGCTCGATATTATTTATTTATGGAGCGAGGAATCTGGACTGCCTTAGTACGTAAGTGTTTGTTAAAAGTCTTATAGGACAAGTTCAAGTTTAATTTCTAAAATTTAAATAATTAACTTACTTAATAAATTTACTTTGAAAGATGATCAAACAAATTATGAATAAATAAATGTATATGAAGTAGACATCAAAAGTACTAACTGCCTCGTTGGTCTAGTGGTCCCAAGCGGGACTGCTGAGTAGGAGGTCTCGGGTTCGATTCCCGGGTCTGGCAAAGTGTTATTGAGTTTTTCTGTTAGGGAATTCTCAGTAGCAGCCCGGAGTTTGAAATTGTGCCCGGTTGATGGCAACAGGCTCACCACCTATTACATGAGACTTAATAACAGCATTGGTGAAATGTGGGTGTACAACTGTGTACACCTCTGCCTACCCCTTCGGGGAATACAGGCGTGATGCTATGTTATGTTATGTTTATCAAAAGTACTGTAGCAGATCTAGAAGTTTGTTTGATAGCTGAATATAAAGTAATTGTATAATTTGTTTCAAATTACAGAGTACATGCCAAAGTTTGCCTAACCCTTCAGGGTCTACATGTGTGGCGACATAATAATCTAGAACATTGTTAATTTTACTTTGAGATTTAAAGATATATACCTAACCCTCACGATGCATAATATAAACGCAAGGACACGATATATATGTTAGATGACAAAAAAATCGACGACTTTATAATGAACTAGCTTCTGGCTGCAACTTCGTCTGCTTGGACTTCAGAATCGGGTCCAGCCAGGATCAAAAGTATCATGTGTTAAACCAGGTTATAAACTATCTGTGTGCTTCATTGTATCCAATTTCGTTCAGTAGTTATTCCGTGAAAGAGTAACAAATATGCATCCATCCTCACACACTTTCGTATTTATATTATTAGTAGGATAGGAAGTAGGATATAATATATAGAATAGCACTCCTAGTGCGGAATTTTATTGGATATAGACCAACGGGCAATCTTCTTTCTAGTGAGACCCCACAGGAGGCCCAAGAAATGCTGGCAGGATATCGTAAAAGCCGGCCAAAGTACTAATAAACTCACCGTGAAGGCCGGACAAGATTGCTCGAAATTGAGATGACTTAGTGGGAAAGCCGACTCACCGGAAATGGTACTAGGATGGTATAAAGTTAAGGAGACAATAATAATTAAATTTATTACAAATATTTAGGTATAAACATTTAAGGCGAGGCAACATTTGGGTCTTTTAATAATCTGGACATTTGCCGAGAAAAAGATGGCTCGATGTAGACAGACTAAAATTTATTGAAAATTTCCTAGAAGTAGACTGCACAGATTGATTTGCTAATTTCAAATTTCAAACTATTATTATCGCAATATCAGAAAACATTATATTCTTAGATAATATTAACAAGTTTGCTAATAAACCGTAACTTTCTTGTGGCAAGCCGTAATTGAGACGAATTCAAAAAGTTTTTCTCGTGTCTCCGGAGGCGTCTTATTTACTTTTGTTGTAATGAAGCAATTTTCGCGTATAATAAAAAGGTTGTATGTTTTTTGATGGTGGAAAGGAGGGTAATAAGTTTTCCTGTCTAGTGTTATATTGTGTAATATGCAAAGTTATTTTTTGTTCAGAAGCTGTTCTGTATATCTGTATACTATAAAAAATTTCTAGTCTTTAATTAAAGTTCACAGTCGGATAATATATGAATATGATAAACAGAGGTATAAATCAGCTCAAATAACCAACCAAGCAATGGTAATAATATTTTCTATAAAGTACGTAAGCAAAATATCTTAAAACGTAGCTAAGCTCAGTCAAACAAATTAAAACCAACAAAATACTCTGAAGACATCCTTTTATATTCGATTATGGTACGCGTGAAACGATTACATAAACATACAGAATTTGAGAAGGAGAGAAAAGACTAATGCTTTAATGCCTGTTTAATAAATTTAATGGATTCACAGGCAGATACAGGCGTTTATGGAGGCTTTTGATATATAGGCGATGAGTTGCGTGTTTCTAGAGGCCCACCCATCATGTTTATGGACTTTGTGTTATGTATAGTTCACGATATTGAATGATGATACAAGTTTGTGGAGCGGTTTTGTTTCGAGGGTTGATTGGAACTTAATTTTGTTATGACTTGGAGAATTTCTGCTTCAAGATCCAAAGCTTTCATCATGATGTTTCGGTTAAATATCAAAACCTTGTTAAAGATTGAAATATAGATGTGTATAGTTGAGCATTTTGAGACAAAATAAAATAATATAATTTTTACTAAAAGTAATGATGTAGATAACTTTATAAATACTATGCAGACAGTATGTTCAATTGTTATACTCTTATTAAAACTAGGTATTGATTAGATTAGACTTATTTTGTCTAATCTAATCTGGCTTGGTTTTTTCCAACCACGTTGGAGTCGGCTTCCATTTTAACCAGATGCAGCTTAATACCGGAGTATAGAGAGTATGGAGTAGTCTATCTGATCCACTCAATTTAGTTATTTAGTAAAACGATATCTTGTGATAAGACTGGTTGTCATATTTGTATGTATTTGACTGGGCTATAACCACTGTCATTTGTTTGATAACCGGGACCGACGGTTTAATGTCTCTCAGAAGCACGGCCCCTTCGTAGCTTTCTCGGTATGAAATTATGTTCACCGTTCCATAGACCAATTGCGAACAGAGTGGCTTAATCGAAATAAACCATGCGGCTGTTACTTAACCAGAAAAAATATGACCATAATTATCGCAAACACAAACCCAGGAATCTCGTTACGTAGCGGAGGTATCGTAAAATAAATAAGCCCCCTCTATCAGTAATATAGGTACTTACATTCAGAACTTAAGTAGTAAGAAAAGAAATAAAAAACTACCACCATCACGAAAAGACATTACGATCAGAAAATGCGGAGAAAATGTAATAAAAGATATAAATAAAGATTACATTGAGGTACTTAACATTTTATTTGTTATGGCGGATATCGATTATAATTTAGGCAGGCCGATTGTATTAATGTGAGTACAATGTTTGTTGTTTAAATTCGTTTCAGCAAATTACTAATGATTTATGTTTCATTTCTGTTACTAAGTAGAACAAAAAAAAACTTATTTTTCATATTAAATATAAATGTTTGAAAGCATTAACGCATGCTTAGCGAACTCTAAAGTTATTATATTAAATGGAAAAAGAATACGTTCGTGAGCAGGATTCGAACCTGTGCCTACCGGATAAATACTCTTCTTTTTCATAATTCCTACTAACTACTACTGCGACCATACACGTCCGGGTATCTATAGTGAAACCCTCTGATATAAAATCTCTTTACAGTACGCTATAACGATAGAATCAACTTGCATACAGCTTCCATATAATCTGGGTCTAGTCAAGTGTTTAACTAGAAGCCGAGGTCTCAGACGATCAAAGTCGAAGTTTCCGCTAACAAAGCGCTGTCCAGCCTTAGACAACCATAACACTATGGAACAAAGCCTGTCTATTATAGGAACAAGTTAGGTAAAGCGTCGTGTGATCAATCTTTTAGAGGAAGGTAAATGTATATTGTAGTAATGTTTAGGTTTTCCGCGGTATAAGCTGGTTCAAGCAGCTTTATTGGTATATAAGGTAGTCACCGTTGTATATGTACACGATTATTTGGGTATAAAGTGTAAAAAAGAGCTATTATTGTACCTTTCATTCTCGAAATTACGGTCCATATTTGTTTCAAGTGCTGTATTTTGTTACGTCGATCATTATTTGGCAACATTTTTCCTCAATTTCTTCAGTTCTGTGTAATGTTTTTATATAATCAGATAAAAAATTACAATAAAACGTGACACAGCGCTACATACATACCCACGAGTTCCTAAAAATAAATATTGAATGATAGAATATCTACTTTCCGGGAAAAAATTATATAAAAATGTCGAGTCTGTAAGCTGATTGATTATCATCTTACTCTGGGAGGAAATTATTGGACGAATGAAGTTACCATCGATGTTATTAACGCATTTTTTAACACCTACGTCACTTTTGTATATTGTTCGGGTTTCAATATTCCACTTGCCGGTAATGTTTTAAACCATAACATACATACAATCCAACAAAAATTGATGGCGTCAAGCTGTCAAAACCATTCGTTTTATAATGCAAGTACGAGATTTCCCTAATACTTCCTTTCTGTTTCCGAGTATTATGGGCATTTACAAACACCGGTTAAGCAGACGACCATGAAAAATAGCAGTTATTTTAAAAAGTAGGAGAATGTGCTACAAATGTCGAAGGCTCACGACTTAATTATGTTATGCACAACTTTTTTATCAGAGTTACAAGTTTGTGCCCCTAATGTTTGTTGAAGTCAGCAATTATTGCTTTTAAATGTGTGTGTTAAATGTGTTTTCGTTTACTTTATTGGAAGAGAATTCTTCCGAACCTTTGACCTTATGGTAATTCTTTATTTATATAAGAGCAGACTATGCCTATATATATATGAGTTAGAGAGAAGAGATTCTTGCAAATGAGAGCGGTTATAGTGAATCTTATACTAATACTTTCTTGGGTGATTCATGTTGAAGAACTTGAAAAACCAAAATTAAGCGCTAGTTTGACACCAACACGCACCATAAATGTGCCCGATAGATATCTATTATTTATTATATATTATTATAATCGTCATATATTCAATGTCAAAGCAGCTGACCACACTGTACCTTCGACCACCTTTGACGAGATTCTGGGATTCATAGCTTTATACGTGGGAACTCCAGCAAGTTAAGCAACATATGAACCCTTGAACGAAGATCACGAGATATGCGTATGACAACAATTAGTATATGTATTTCTCTAAATTCTGCTTATACCGCTTTACTCTAATATCATAGTTTAATTTGTTTCACCCTGAACATGAAAGCCCAGTATCTGTTTAAGCTTTAAGCGCTGTGCGTTAGCAGCTAGTTTACATAATAATAGAACGTTTGCAGTTCCATCCGGTCCTAACAAACAAATGTAAACAGTTGCTGTTTTATCTCGTAGTGAACGTGTAAGAGCCTGTGCAATAAATGGTTAGAGAAAATTAGATTTCTGTATCGTAGTTACATTCAAGCGATTGGATTGTGGAGGTCAGATAGATAGTCGCTCCATGTAAAATGTTGGTATTCTTCGTTGCTACTTCCGGTTAGACTAGAAGCTGATCCCAATGTATTTGGGAAAAGACTGTGTACGAGATATATGTAAGATCAGTGCCTGTCAATCAATAGAAACCGACTACAGCTAGCCTTTTTTCAGTCCAGGGTGAATATAACTTTACAAGAGCCACGAAAAAAATAAGAACGTCTCTTTAAGGAAATTTAGTTTTAGGTTATGATTTATATGTAAGTACTTACTTATTATATTCACTGCGTAATATAAAATACAGACCGCCACTACAATTGTCTGTCCATGTATGATTTTGTTGGTAAGTACTCAACAGATTTTATATGGGTTTTCATGACTGAATAGCCACCGAAATGCCTTTGGTGCCTATGATTGAAGTAGGTAATATTTTTGAGTTTAATTGTGGATATTTGGAATAACGTTCATGGAATCAGTAAAAGCTCTTTCAACAACGGTCATTGTCCTGCGAATTTGAGTGGGTAAATTTTTTATAATAATCCAAGATTTATTTCATTACAGCCTCCATTTTAAATGTCGCTATTGTTGTGTTGTGATCTTCAAACATAACATAACATAGCATCACGCCTGTATTCCCTAAAGGCCTACCCCGAGTTGTACACACAATTGTACACCCACATTTTCACCAATGCTGTTATTAAGTCCCATTTAATAGGTGGTGAGCCTATTGTCATTAACCAGGCACAATTCCAAACTCCGGGCTGCTACAGAGAATTTCCTGATAGGAAACTTAATAACACTTTGCCCGACCCGGGAATCGAGTCGCGCTTGGGACTACTAGACTAACGAGGCAGTGTTAGTGAGTTATTCTGTTAGAAAATTCTCAGCCCGCCAGCGGCTAGCTCGGAGTTTGGAGTTATGACCGATTGATGGCAATGAGGTCACCATGCCGGCCACCACCACGGTGGTAGTGGGATCGCGATTGCATTCTCCGCAACCGCGGCAGGTTTTGGTCCGTCTGAAAGTATTTGCTCGACCAGGAAATCGAGTTCAAGAGCCACAACGTTGAAAGATACCATAAAAATTATTTTACGCTATTACAACCGCCACCAAAACAGTTATGTCGATATAAAGGAAAGACTTGGGGCAATAAAAAAAAATCTTTCAACATACTTAATTATACAACCGCGACACCTCACCTAGGTGAGGTGTCGCGGTTGTATAATTAATATAATTAATATGGGTAAAACTTAGCTAAAGGACCCCCCAAACCCCCGACTTCTGACTGTCACACAATGTGACTTTGAAACTGTTTTTTTTTGTATTGCGTTACTATTTACGTTTAAGGTCTTACACAATCGATTAAATTTGAAAAGAATCTAGATATTTTTTGGCTGTAATTGTCTGTATATTGAAAAATACATTTACATTCTCGTGAAATCGAATTCGTTATCTCAGTGAGAAATCTCTTTTGTCCTAGATTTTTTATTCAGATTTTTTTTTCTGTATTTGCATAGTAGTCTTTATTGCTGTTCTTTTGTCTGCTATTATGATCTAAATACTTAATTCTAATAAGTACCTACTTTTTCTTAAAGTGTTAACGAAACTTTTCAAAAACAGATAAATCTGCGACATCGACACATGCGATGCGAATTTTAAAGTTATAAATTGTTGTGGGTAGAAAAATGCGGTCGTGAACAGGATTCGAACCTGCGCCTCTTAGCTAAATACTCCAGGCACTCTGACCACTAAGCCATCTCGACCTCTGCTTACTACCCCGTATTCTTCATCCACATTTTAATACGTCTTTTGGTAACGTCATTGCTATCTATTCCCCATAACAGGTGAACAGAAACAGTTTTAATAATTTTGAAATAATCGCCGACTACCTGACGCCGACCCCGGCTGCTGATCGTGAGGTCTTGGGGTCGATTCCCAGGTCGGGCAAATAAATGTGGGCGGATCAGGAGCTGTCAGGGGTGCGGTGAATGCAACCGCGGTCCCGGGACCACCGTAAAGGTTTAGAAGTTTACGGTGAGGATTTCAGTCGGTAGAGTCCTGCACGGCGTCCATGATCGATTTTCCACAGTAATAAAAAGGTCGGCAAAGTGCTGTAGGGTTTTTACACGACTGCCCTAAAAAGGAGTGTTATGTTTTAAGGGTTCATGTATGTATGTATGTAAGCATGTATGTATGGTTCAATGAAATCGCGTTAATCAAAGTTAAATAAAATAAATAATTTAGTTTTATAAGAAGTACTTTTTTTCATGTTAAAGTCCTCTTATACAACACGATTTACCTTTTTCTAGCGATTTTCTTCATACGAAACCCTATAAACTAAAACACCTTAACGAAAACACTGTAATATTAAATATAAAATATTCCTCAGCTAAAATAACAGCACATGAATTGAATGCGCAAACTACTTCTGAAATTAACTATTACTCAGGTCGCTAACGATACCACGGTGGGGTCATGAAATGAGCGGCTCTGGGATAATTAAAATCCACTATAATCCGCTTGAGAAATTTCTTCGAGTTGTACCGAGATATTAATACTACGTTTGGATTTGAGTTGTAATTAAGTGTTTCTGTTTAAATAATGTATAAATGTAATAGATAGAGCCAAATTACTTCACTTATTTTGAAAGTAAGTTTCAAGTTAGATAAGTGTTTTGGTTAATACGAAAGATTATCTAATATTCGGTTGTCAGCAGGATTTGAACCTTCGGTTTCCGGAACACTTCCCGAAATCCAGGCGCTCATCATCATTTCATAA
This sequence comes from Xylocampa areola, assembly GCA_935421205.1. Classification (NCBI taxonomy): domain Eukaryota; kingdom Metazoa; phylum Arthropoda; class Insecta; order Lepidoptera; family Noctuidae; genus Xylocampa; species Xylocampa areola. Next base: position 13,161,569 of record OW285207.1, read on the forward strand.
TTTGGTGGTAGGATTCTTATTATCGTAATGAACAGCTTTGCTCCAATTTCTTTTATTTACCACATCGGACAGTTTTGACTTCTTAAAAATAAATTATGTTGGTAGGACAACAGGAATTTCTACTGTATGGTGCGTTTACAAACACAAAGCTTATACGTACACATAACCAGACCAGAACATTTATTTGTAGATAATTGTACTGTTCGGGAATCGAATCCGCAATACGTGACGCAGAAACCAATCTCTCGACCACGGTGGTCAAAATACGGTGGGGGCCAAACGTATCATTTCTGGGTAGATATATCTATATAGTTCATATCTTTGCAGATCATCTAGCTACCATCACTTAATTTACCGTTTCGCGGAAACCATAGATATAGAGCCCTACTCCAATTAACATTACCACGTCTTGCAAATTCCAAACTCACCAGCACTTCAGAGCTTCTTTGATAAGTCATATAGTCAAAATTAATTAGCCAGACAGCGACTTGTCAAGTACTTTTCAACATTTAAACCTCATCTAAACTGTATTGAAAAGTTTACCGCACCCTTACCGCACCTCGGTATTATAGCTTTTGACAGCTGTCAAGCGCTTACTTTATGGCCATGCTTAATTGCCAGAAAATAAGGTCATAATTATAACTATTATAAATAAGTGAATTGTTTTTTTTTTATTTACTTTAAATGGAATTTTAGTATTTATTGTGTCATTTTAATTCGGGCGATAATTGAACGCATTATGATTTAATTATGTCTAGATAATGGAGTTTTTAATTAACAATTAAGCTTTTATTACAGTAGTTTCATATTAAACATGCTTTTATGTGCTGTTAATATAACTGAAATGTAAAAGTATGTATGAACACCGCGGAAATTTAAAATTAATTTGAGCTGCATACAATTCAGTTTTGCGCTTAAATTATGTGTTGAAATTTATTGTAAACATATGTTGGACAGCGCACAAAAACACACTGTTTAATTTAATTAATTTGCGCTTAGGAAAATATTATTACATCATATATCATAACCGTTTACGTTTGTAGTTTAGGTAGCCATTGTTTCTGTTCAAGACTATTAGTGTGCCTTGCACAAAGTCAATAATCAACCCTTTTTACAAGACTGTCCATACAAAGGAGTGTTATGTTTGTGAGTTTCTTCATTCCATCATACAATCTTTACATTATTCCAGGTAACATAGTCTAGTAAGATTTAAAAACATAGTAATGGACCAATTCATTAGAATTTTTTTTATGGTACACGAACGAAGTAAAACACTTTATTCACATATGTCAGGCGCTCAGGCTTCTTTTTAAATTAATTTCATCTTGTTTGATTTATTTACTTTCAACAGCACATAACGTATACGTAAGCGTATATTCATTATGAAAGTCTCCTTATATGTTTCCAGAAATATAAATCTTGATAAGTCAAGATTTTGATGTCAGGTAAGGTAAAAGTATGATGAAGTAAAAGTATGATCGCTAATTTCAGAGCCCAAATCAATATCTTTCCGCCACCATACTTAATTAACAGGCTGTCCCTTAATAGGCCACGCCCATCCGTGTAATAATTAAAGGAACATCAATTTGTATGTAATCTACGCTAACTGCCTCGTGATCAATAAGTAATTACGGTAGACATTACTTGTAAAGGAAACTATCACAAGGGGTGGATTTGTATAAGTATATGTATGTATTAATCTAACCTTAATGTTGTGAATAGATTTTGTAACCATTTAGATTAATTACTTCATTGCTTTTGCTTGATTTTGTCAATTTTTTATATATTGTGATAAAGTCATCTTTATTTTGTAATTTTCACGAATATGTTCCAAATCTTAAAATAAAAACGGTTTCTCTTTCAAATAAAAAAAAAACGGGTCGTTTCTAACGCTTTCGAAAAGAACAGCAAAGAAATGACATTGAATTGTACGCTGATGGCTAGTTGGTCCGACATTGGAGGCTGATATAAGACACATGGTTTTAAAATGGAGATTACATTCAATAGGCTTGTTGCTGATATATTTAATGTATAGCTAAGATAAGATAGCAGAAGAAGATGCTATGTATCAAAAGATACTCTGGACAACAGATTTGGAACAGCTTCTGCACCGTACCAAGTACTCTGAACCTTAAGTTAGATTTCAGAAATCGTGTCATGTGTCTTGAAAGACTTCACTCAGTATCATTCTGTGTAACTCTTCGGGGAAAATAAGCGTGATACTATGCATTTATTTTGAAACACGAATTATTGTTTTGGAGGTCCACTATGTATTTTGCTTTATTCTTATGAACCAGTGCATAAAACATTTCATTACATAAAATGGTAAGTCAACCTATGGACAAGTTTTGGCTGATGTATTTTTGTGTTATTCAGTAAGGATTCTGCTTACTCTTTATAGTCGGTGCTAAATAAAAACCTATATACTTAATATTCCAAACATAATATTGTCTGACGAAAATTTATATATAATATAATAACATAATACATATAATAAATACAAATAATAAATATATATATATAATAACATAATACCTTTTTTTTTATTATATTGATGGACATAAGAATACAAACCCAATTTACAACAAGTTTTCGTTATTAGGAGGTTTGTATTATTAAGTAAATATCAGAAAAGAAAAACAAATAAAATTGGAGTTTTGGAACATTATATCGATTGACTTAAGAATACAAACCCAATTTATAATTAGTTTTCGTTTGATTAGGATTTTTGTATTATTAAGTAAATATTAGAAAAGAAAAAAAATTAGTTTTGGAAAAGATTTAGGAAAAGTAAAGCTTTAGTAAAGCTGAAAAATAAATATGAAATAAAGAATATTTTAAGCAGTCACTGGCACTTAACTAGGAATTTAATTGAAGTTGCCTGGGGTGTCATCTGACGAGCGCCGACTACTAATGAAAAAACTGTTTCAAAAGAAAACACAACGATGGATTGTTATTAATCGAATTAGGATAATTTCTAACTTTAATACTACAATATAATTGTTACACAGTAATAACATATCTTTATCACGTGTATTATTGGTTTTTGTTTTTCCTGACGTTTCGAACACTTTGCAGCGTTCGTAGTCGCAGGAGAAATCCGGTTAAAAGTTGTTTTATTATTACATATGCACACACATATCTTTAGTCCGTTTTCATTCACAAGCAGCTCTTCAGGTATCTTTATCAAAACCTATTGCAATACTTCAATTTATGATTTTTTATGTAAACACAAAAAAAAAACTACGATAGCCTGCACCATTACCTATATAAAAGGTAAAAAAATAACGAATTTTATTACATTTGAGCAAACGAACAAAACAAAAGCCACACAAAATTGTAAGTTAAAACACAATTAAACTTCCTGGACAATGCGCACTTTTATATTTTACCGATAAGTTTCCATATTTTCCCTGTGTGGGGGAAATCCAATCGATTCATTTGGCGATCGACGCAACTCTAAAATGTTCGAATGATCGTTAAACCGTGTATCGAATGAGAATGCTAATCGATTCGTATTGGCAGTCGGCGACAATTTATAACGATCGTTAAAAGCGACGAGAGAGTAGTTAGTGGAAAAATTGATAGTAGCCTGTATAGAGGAATATCTTGAGTGTAAGCCGTAATGATGAAGTATCTATTGATCGCATCAACTCAGCGCTCTCTAACTCACAGCGACACCAAATGGCATGTAAAGAGCCCATATATCTTGTTTCCTATTGATATACTAGGATCACTAGTCCATTACCATGCTTTAGAGTGATTGCGCATTAGACGACGAACGTTCGAAGCGACTCGTTCACACTAAAAGGATCGCCTCATGCATTTTTGTTTGTTTTAATTGTTTTCGTTTAAATAATTTTCATTTGTTGGCAGTCATTGGGGAATTTGGAGTTAGATGTAATTACAAAAGCTGGGGGTGGTCATAGGACAAAATGTTTTATAGTGTTATGTTAAACCTACTTATAAGTTATTGTTATTGACGGCGCGGTTGGCGCAGTGGTCGAGAGACCGGCTGGGGCGTCGCGTGTCGCAGGTTCGATTCTGCACGGAGCACAAATATTTGTATGATCTACAGATAATTGCTCTGGGTCTGGGTGTGTGTGTATGTGAGATTATGTTTGTAAACGCAACCACAATACAGGAATAAATTCCTAGTGTGGAGTCAAGCTTAAAAAAATGAAAGGAAAAGAAAAAACAGTGTAAAGTAGATGTTAAGATGATATTATAAATTTATATTTATTTGGTTTCAATCATAAATGAATGTCTAGGTAATTAAAATAGACTACAAAACTAAGATTCAGTATATAATTTGATTTGATTAACAGTAATTTTTAAATAGACACTGGTACTTACTTGTGCATCATCATCATCATCACCCCCCTGCCCTTATCCCAATTTATTTGGGGTCTGCGCAGCATATCTGTTTTGGCTATGTTACTTTACTTGTGCATCAATCAAACGATAAAAATAATACCAATAAAAATAATAATGTTGAGGTGACATTATGTTAGATGTTGCGTCACGTTCTATCCCATAATTATACTTAAGATTAAAATTCACGCATTTGTACACAATTAGTAGTCATCTTTACTAATATTATTTGTTAATTCCTTCTCTCCTGATCTACTCTCAAACCATCCCAAAATTACGACTCCAAAAACCACATATAAAAGTATTGTGGCAGATTAGATATAGGAATATACAGTGACTAGTCTATTTCGTAGGTGGCTTGTATCTTTGTATTTAGTGGCTTGTATCGGCCACTAACACGCTATCGGTGTACAAACGGATAATTTGCTATCGGTCGGAGACAGGGCGGTGTAATGGGCTATTCGCTCGCTACTGTGATATAACCCGATTTACATCTATCAATATTACAATGGGATATTGTAGCGCTTGAATGTGCTGTATTGAATTATTTATAGTGTGATATTGTTGAATTAGTATTCAGTTCTTAATGTTGACGTTGCATAGGGAGTATTTACTGAAGCGATTATATTGGTCGAGCAGTTAAGCACGGGTTGTTAATCAATTAATTAAAAATTAATTATCTAACGTTTATTTGCAACCGCCGCGCATGTATGATCAGATGTATGAACGTGGACGAAGCAAATGGCATATGTAAGGATCGTAGCAGGTGGCGTTCTGTAGTTTCTGCCTACCCCCATGGGAGAAAAGCGTGAGTTTATGTATGTATTTGGTTCACTTGATAGTCCAACGGTCGTATTACATTTCCAAACATACACTAAATACACTCTCTTATTTTTTTTATCCTTTATTTATTTAGGGCTTTAATGTGGCCAATTTATTTGAATGTTTATAGGTACATGTTTAATACAATAAAATTTTAAATTTATCTCTCCCATAAACTGGCATTTTTTGATGTTGGAATTAGCTTTAAGAATAGTTATATAATATCTGTATTAATATAAGAATATTTATCTAATATTTATGTAGTAGGACAGGAAAAACATAAAATTAATGTAGGTACTCTACTGTAATTTAATTATTTTTAAAGTTTTTATGATTGTCTTGGGTATCAACTGTAATAATAATTATAGTTAATACCGAAGAGCCTCGACAAATACCTTGGGCGGCTCTCTCTAGGCAGCTGAGTCAAGGGTTTGATTTAGAAAGTACTACTCCTCGATACGGTGTGAATTGGCAGGTTTCTCTTTTTGGAGCCTAAACCACCGGTGGCTTGGATCCTGTTCCCGACGCCGCCGCCAGTGGTTAGCTACCAATTTTTTAAAAAATATACATAGTATTTTTTTTACTTATTATGAATTTAGAAATATGAGAATAATAGACAACCAGTCTTTCCACGAGATATCGTGGTACCCAGTAACTTTATGGAGGTCAGATAGGCAGTCACTACATATAAAATACTGGTATTAAACTGTATCCGATTAGACTAGAAGCCGATCCCAATGTAGTTGGGAAAAGGCTAGGCAGATTGAACTATAACGGCATTACACGATCCAAGTTTGGATTGTCCCAGATAAATAAGAGTATCGTTCGGCCTTTGTCACATAAAACCGAATAAACGATTAGTAAACCGTAGGCGTGCGACAGAACTTCGTATAAGTGACACATTGACTGACTTTTCGTACAAAATATACGACTATATTATAGACATCCAAGACTATCTTAAGAAGACTTATAGTATTTATGCAATATTAAGTGTACTCTATAAATGAAAACAGACCTAAAGTTATGTAGTTTAAATATGTGTTTTGTTAAATGTCAAACAATGTACTCAACTTGTATTTCACGAAGTGGCGTCATATTATTATACTAATTTTAATTTCATACATTGAGAATCAAATGCCTGAAAAAAATCATAAATGTCAACCTTTCCGGGACTGCAATAACATAAATAACATATTATGTCCACTTTATTGTACACCAACATAGATATATAAAACACTTTACAAAAACATAAGTACAATCGGCGGTCTTATCGCGATGTAGCGATCTCTTCCAGGCAACCAAAAGGAAGTAATTAATTTCCAAAACTAAAATCAGTTTACAAATTGTCACAGATCCTAAACTACGCACTATAAATGTAAATCCCAGTACACACTCATAATCATAGCAAAAGTTTTATCCACACCTTTGTTTCCCAGTAACTGGGTTACCTGTCTACAATGCGAATGGGGACGCAGTATAAACAAGTGTATCTACACCTCAATCATACGTCGTTATAAGGAAGCGTCGCTCTGAATCATTGATTTATCTAACACGTGTACATATATAGAAATGTGTTTTATTTTTGTTCGTGTGTTAGCAGATTTAGATACGAAGGTATGTATGATATTTGACTTGTTTTTCGTTTACGTCGCACACTCTACGTCGGAGAAAGGGAAAGACAGAGAGAGAGGGATCTTTTGTGGATGTCTCTTGGAATGTGATACACCCCTTTCAACAAATAACTGTGGTTGGAATTTTGAAAATGCCTTATTTATCTAGTTGTGGCTCGTGGCTAAGTAACAGCCGCACAGATCGATCGATCGAGGTTAAGCTGTGCTTGCCGCGGTCAGTCTGAGGATGGGTGACCATCATTTCATACCGAGACCCCTCCGTGCCTCGGAGAGCACGTGAAGCCGTCGGTCCCGGTTGTCAAATTAAGATCTATGACAGCCGTTACGGGTAGTCAGAGACCTGAAAGTCTGACAACCAGTCATGCCACGAGATATCGTGTGACCCAGTAATTGGGTTCTGGAGGTCAGATAGGCAGTCACTCCATGTAAAATATTAAGCTGCATCCTGTTTGACTGGAAGCCGACTCCAATGTAATTGGAAAAAGGCTAGGCAGATATATATCTAGTTGTCCCAAGCGCAGCTTTTATTTTCTGTTAGGAAATTAATATGATGAGGAAATGTTAGGAAATTAATCAATAGTAGCGTGTAGTTTAGAACTGTGCATAGTTCATGGCAGTAGGCTAACCGCATATGACATGGTACTTAATAATGGCGTTGGTTAAATGTTGGAGTAATACCTATCCCTCTGCCTAGCTCTTCAGGAAATACAGGCGTGAGGCATTTATGTACCTATGTAAATACCTATTGTTATGGCTGCCCCGGTGGTCTATTGGTCCCAAGTGCATCTGATGAGCTTGAGGTTCTGGGTTCGGTTCGGTCCAAAGGTCGGGCAAAGTGTTATTGAGTTTTTCTATTAGGAAATTCTCAGTAGCAGCCCGGAGTTTAGAACTGTGCCCGGTAGATGGCAATAAGCTCACCACCTATTACATGGGACTTAATAACAGCATTGGTGAAATGTGAGTGTACAACTTTGTACACCTCTGCCTTTCCCTTCGGGGAATATAGTCGTGATGTTACGTCTGATTGAAAACAACCAGAACGGACGAATTAACGTTCTTTCGGAAACCCGAGAACCATAGATAAAAAAAAATGCCGGGTCCGTAGCAATATTAATCCATCCCCATCAAGCGAAACAGCGCTTGATTTTAACAACAGATTTTCGCGAATAATCGTTTTACATCGAGTGATTTACAAATGTCTATTCCTCCTAACTAAACTGTCACGAGGGCCGCTCTCAGACATATGGGGAGATTTTGATATTTCCCGTAGAACGTACAGATAGGTATTTTATGCTTCACCTTTGGCAAGTCTCGGGGGAAGAACTTTGCATACCCATCGACAGCGTGTTATGGAAGGGTAATTGTGGAAATCACAGCTATAATAGCTTTCATTTTGACAGTTAGACAGTATACATTGTGTTAATCTTAGTAATCAAGGAGGTGTAGTTGTGGACACAAACTATGTGAAATTTAAAGCTACATGGCAAGCAAGTTGCATAATTACTTTCCAGGTTCCAAAAAATACTTTTTTAGATGAGTATACTGTTTTTGTATTGTGTCGTGTGGTTATCCGAACTATATTATCTACTCAAAGAAAGATGGTAAGCATAACGTTGGATAATAGTTATAATAGTAGACATCTCCAACTACCGTTCGTGACAATCCCAGTTGGAACTTTGAAGTAGAGGCAAGAATGGGCGAACTTTGCCCAGTTGCATAAGGTCTTTCTTTTTAAGGTTTCTTATACATGAATAAACATAATACAACTAGCCCGTAAATGTTCCACTGCAGGGAACGGGCCTTATCATTTACAGAAGGTACGAGCGTTGATAACTATGCTAGCTCACTGCGTAGGCGATTTCAGACCATTAGGTCCAGATTTTCTCATGACATTTTCCTAAACCATATGGATGTGATGTTTTCGATGAACTGAAATTGTATACACCTTTGAACTCACAGCCCATTGTTCAAAAAGCTGGTACGTAACCACTCGACCAGCAAAACATCTAAATCGATGTAAACATAAAGGTCCCATTATTACGAAAGCATTTTGCTTGATTGCGAAATCCTGAAACATTTTTGCTTTTACCTGAAAACGTGATAATACATGCATGCGAAGTATAGAACCATGGGATTTTTTTCTAAAAATAATGATGTCGATAAAATCGTATGATAAACTGACAACGCCGTTTGCCCCTTTTCGTTCCCCAGGGGTCGAGGTGGGTCATATCTTTGAAGGTAACCTATACGGATACGCATCCATTTCCGTATTTTGCTTTGAAATATGGCTCGATGTTTCAGGAATGTTATTGAAATTCATACGTTTTACCAAACTTGTTTTGTTAAGTATTTTAAATCAAAGGATGATATATTTTGACTAAGTCCAGAACTTAAAGAAATGAAATTTAATAAAAAAAAAAAAGTGTCAACTGTTTATGCAGACATTTTTGTTTAGAATGTTATAGTTTGGTCGCATTAAGGCTTAATTAGCTATCTAGGCCTTTATTGCCGTCATCAGATCTTTTTACTACTTCCCGAAAAGAACAATGTAATGTAAAAAATCGCATGTTTAAACGACAAAAGTGTCAAAATATTTGTTAAGTTATTAATTTAAAAAGCTTTTGGTGGACGCAGCAAGGTCACCATAAAAATACAGGTGGCAATGACACACCCTGCTCTGGTTTATAGCTAATGAAAAGTGACGCATTAAATAATTACGTTTGACAGGGGAAAAGGGTCAGAAAATCGGGAAATCGTATTTGTGTCTGTTAAGGCCTTTTATATTACTCCTTGTCTAGGTGCTGATACTATCGGTAAATAATTACCTAACCGTAATGATGCTGTCTTTAACAATACGGTTAAGGTTTATTTTGAATTCGCCGAAAACATTAATAATGTTGTAAAGAGCAAGGTTTTGTTGGTCCAATGGGCTTTCTTACCGGATCGATTTTCACCGTGGGAGAGCCACGCTTCGGCACGAATGGGCCGGCTTGACCGGATTGATACCACGGCCTCACAGAAAACCGGCGTGAAACAACGCTTGCGTTGTGTTTCGCCGAGTGAGTGAGGGTACCGGAGGCCCAAACCCTTTAAAAGGCCGGCAACGCACTCGCGACTCCTCTGGGGTTGCGGGTGCCCATGGGCGGCGGTAATCGCTTACCATCAGGCGAGCCGTCTGCTCGGTTGCCAACTATTCCATAAAAAAAAAAAAAAAAAAAAACTGGTAAAGTGTTATTAAGTTTTTTTGTTACTACATTTTCATCACCAGCCCAGTGTTATCTATTAAATTGGAATAAATAACAGCATCGGGGAAATGAGAGTGTATAACAGAGTGTACTTACTCTGCTTAACCTTCCAGGAATAACTGGCGTGATACTATATACTTGTAAGTTTTGCCCAATAATTTTTTAAATCTCCAAATTGTCTCGTCCCGGTCTTATGGTAAAAAATATAGCAATTCTTCTTCTAATATTAGCTAGGTTGAACTTGAGCAGAATCTACAATAGTAAAAGTCTAGTCCATAATATTATTTATTCAGTTTTCCGTCTCAGTAAACATCTAATACAACTCCTAAAAAGCAAAACATAAACTTCGCAAAACATAAACTTCGCAAAACAAAAGGCCTTACCCATCACCTTGATAGCTTACACAAAGCTTACACACCTAACCATTATTACATTACCTCAAATGTTTACCCTACGCCACAGAGCATACAAAAAACCAGTACCTACGCAAGTACGTACCACGAAAGGTAATTTGGCGCTATCTTATTTATGTAATTACTCTAGTATTGCAAACATTTGACCGCCGTTACGGACCGTCATTTGTAACATGCCGGACTAACGAAGTTTCCGCATCAAATGCTCCTACACACGAGCCAGAGTTGCGGAAACCTAGCCGCAGCAGGCGTTTGGGAGTGCGGCCATAAAAACAGCTTGCAAAAATAAAATACCCTCCAACCCCGTTTTTAGTCCTACAAATATGGACATCGGTAACCAAGTAATAAAGTGTGTAAAGCCATGAAAATAGCACTTGGAGTCGATAAATTGTGTCTGGACGCAAACTACCGGAGTTACTTGGATGGTAGTTTGCTTACGTCTGCAAATATGGGTATCGTGGACCGTAATGGTTGTACCATATATTATGTTTACAAGGAAGATTTGTCGCATAGGTACAATGTATTTAGATCAGAACATACCGTAGCAAATGTCGTAATTTAACTTTAAAATATACATATATGACAAAGTCAAGGGCTCTTTTCGCACAGAAAACACATGATCATTGATCACCAAGCTCTAGCTTTCTGCGGTTTAAAGATATAAACATAACATATGCCTGTATTCCCCAAAGGGGTAGACAGAGGTGTACACAGTTGTATATCCACATTTCACCAATGCTGTTATTAATCCCAAGGTAGTGAGCCTATTGCCCTTTACCAGGCATAATCAAAGCTCCGGGCTGCTACTGTGAATTTACTAACAGAAAAACTCAATAACACTTTGCCGGACCCCGGAATTGAACCCGAGACCTCATGCTCAGCAGTGCTTGGGACCACTAGACCAAAAGTTATAATGCAACCATTGAATAGTTTATATTAATATTGAATTAACTCATACCAAGTTTATGTAACAGCTTCCAAAGCCAAACCGCTGATTGTCGAGCTAAAAATTAATGGCATGTAGAACATCACTATCTACAGCTTATGATTTAATACCAACTACAGCCACAAAATACCAAAATGGTGGCCACATAACGTTTTAATTGCAAACAAGGAATCTAAAAGTACGTATTAGATTAAATTGCTGTGGTACCTTAGAGCTTCACTGTAGAATATGTTGCAGACCTAGTTCAGCTTATTAAATAATAGAACCTATTTGAATAATTGTTTTAAATAATTCATCTGTGATTGTGATGCATGAAAGTCCCCAGTTTTACTTTTTATTTTATTGTTAGATATATTTTGGTGTAAAAAATATAAAAGAAACATTTTCAAACGTTTCTTAAAGTAATGTGCAATGGGCAATCGTTTTAATTTAAGTTTAAGTAAATAAATATATTATATAAACATATAATTTATATAAATTTTACTGGGACATTAGTAAGCATTAACCAAACAGGTACAAGAAATCTTTCTTTAAAGACTTTTTTTGTATAAAATTTCTTGAAAAACGATTATAATTCTTTCACTATATAAAATTTTGTTTATGCATCCAATCCAAACAATTTTTTTTTGCTCACCACCTAATTAATTATTTGATTATTTAATTAATTATATAATAGGATATGTATATTCTACATTTTTTTTCTGTGCAATTATAGACAAAATTCATCTTACGAATCTACTTTTAGTAACATAACATAAATCCTCTTTATTGCACACCAAAAATACAAAAACGACAAAAACACTTAAAAAATAATAATTGGTGACACATACACTATTGGCGCACATATACAATTACTTATACAATTGGCGGTCTTATCGCACTTCAGCGATCTCTTCCAGAGAACCATATGAAAGGGAGAGAAGCGATTTGTAACACACAAGGGGCAGCGCGCGGTGCAGCGGATACGAAATTTTTATTAATTTTGGAACCCAAGGGTCTTGTATCTTTAGAAAGATGTAATGAAACAGATAAAAGCCATACCTATTGTATAAAATTAAAAATACAGTGTCTTCATAAAAGTTAATCTTATTATAAGCTATGGTACAGTGTATGCACCAGTGCACAGCACTCTTCAGCACATCACTTTGTACATTCTGAGATACACAGATGTTAAATCAGTTTATAATTATGCTTTCTAACAATATCAGATCAATTTCAAATCTATTCCTCTGTTCTCTGACGTCGAAAGATTGAACTAATAAGGTTCTAATTTTGTCAAGGCATTAAAATTTATGTCTTCTTATTCAATGGTTTTTCCCTTGAAAACTTAAAGACTAATATATTTCGCAAAGAACATCATGACATTGGCGAAACTTTACGGCGAAGTTTGGTTTAAAGCCTTCAGCGTCCTATATTTTATAGCATGAAAATCGACTCTCAAATCCGAACATTTTAGAATACAAAAAGCGAGCTATTGAGTTTGTTGTGTAACAATATATACTTTCTTTGTGTTTCGAAACAGCCTTGAGCATTCATGATATACGAATAATTTGTTAAATTACAGAAAATTTCAACAATTTAATAAAGCCAAACTGGTCATCCAACTGATTAAAACACAGGTGTCGCATTAATGCAAAGTCCACTTCCAACAATTTTTCCCTACTTTGAAAATATTTTTACCTCTATGCGAATAATAAATCCCGACATTAACATTAACGTCAGCATGGATAACCTGATTTTTAATTTAAAATGGAACCTTTTTAAACCTGTCTGCATCAGATTGCTCCTATTTACCCAGAATCGCGAACGTTCAAGAATAATTTTAATGAAATGAAAAGATAAAAACTTGAGTTTTAACTCCGGGATTCATGCAAAATACATGTGACATCAACGAAGAGAAAATGAGGCAAATACTAGTGTTAAACACAAAACTAAGTTGACCAAATGTCATGTTGTTTGAACTACATCTAGCCATTTGCTTTTGTTGAAGTCGGTGCAGACAAAAAGATCTCAAAACTTTTGCGTCCTTTAGTTTTTCAACTTCCTGTTTCTAGAAGACACGACTTTTCTGCTAAGAAAGGAAACACTTCTTTACTTAAATAACTTAAGTAACTTTTAAGTTAAGAAAACTGCTCTGAATTTTAATATTTTTTAAGTTTTTAATTTTCGGTGCCGAACGGCTTACACGTTTTGTGGGAAAATTGTTTTACTTTAAGTTTGATATTGCGAAATGGAATACTACCTAATTTCAACTAGGTATGTTAAGTTATGAAACAAGTGTGAAGGAAGGTGTTCAAAGTTTATTTTGAAAATTGCAGTGAAGTATAGTTTGTTGCAAAAGCTGACCAAATCCAGGTTGTGATTTTATAGTAATAATTGGAGAACAAAAATAAAGCATTATAGTTAGATAATGTTTTGGGAAATGTTATTTCTTATTAAAGCCAACGGAAACTGTTATAGGTTTTGAAAACACATGTTTCATAAGTCATATATGTGAACTTATTTTTTCTCAAATAATCCTCCATGTGTGACACAATTTTAATTCGATGTTAATTGTATTTACAGAAATAAATTTAGTGACACACAGACGGGCAGTCTTGACCATTCTCATTAAATGTACCTTTTTTCACCTTTTCTCGAAACCTCTGCGGAATCCCGAAAAGCGGGCACTGCATGTTCTACAAAGGAGGAAAATATTGTAAATAGCTATCGTGAAGAAAAACTATTGTATGTAAATATTGAGTGCTCCGATACTTAGTACCTACTTAGCGCTGAAAAAGTTTGTTTGTTAACGTTATTGTGCAAGTTGTGAGGAGTTGATAAATGGATTGCACAATACCTATTGTGAAAGATACGTCCCTTGTCACAAAGTTGTGTAGGAGGCCACTTTTCTTGTTTGCACGGCCATTCGGAAACTCGAAGAATTGATGATTGTATGGCGCATAACAACGTAGATGTAAACATAAAGTTTTGTAGAGGTTTATATAGATAGAGAAAGACAAATTAGCATATACATTCTAAAATTCCTAAGAGATATAGGTACAATAGTATAAAGATAAATCTTTGAAAAGTATTATAGCATGCTTTTCAAATGCGTATTCTTTTTCCATTTAATATAATAACTTTACAATAGTTTAGTAACATTAATGTTTATGCCCAAGTGCATCAATTGTGTCTGCTAATTAGCAGACACAATTGATTTTTATTGTTATGAAGTCCGTATTTGAACGTGGCTGAGCGGAAGGGTTAAGCAACACATTGTGTTGTGCAATATTTTGTAGTCATATACACACGTCCCCAACTCATGAAAGTGAATATTATATAATATCGGGTACCTATAAACAAAGTCCTATGAGTATCATAAACCTAATGTTAAGCTAATGATAAAAATTAACCCTGCAGAGGTTTCTCAGTATTGAAAACGTTTTACTCGCTACTACTTCATGTGGGTCGGTCAATCTTTACATAGTTACATGACTTTATTCAAATCCAGTTTAAATGTTAATATTATACTGGCTTTCTATTGAATGCCAAATACTACTTACGTACTTATTATAAAAATAATGGAAAGAAAAATAAGCGTAGATTTCAACTCGTTATTCCAAGAAAATCATACCGGGATAATCCTACACAAATAATTTAAAAACGGACCTTTTCTCAAAACGGCTCAAATGTTTTTTTCCGGCTTTTCGGATTAAATAAGTAGGTAGTGTAAGCTCGTGATTCATTTTCAAAGAAATGTAAAGAGTATTGCTAGGAATGGAGTACATCATTTGTAAGAAAATCCAAAACTAAGCTTGAGAAAATATTCAAAGCAGCTATATTACATTAATTACATATCGTATATCTTATTACGCAGCTGCATGAATGATATTATCCATTCTAATATTATAATTTTTTTCTCGTTTGTTTGTTACCTTTTCACGACTAAACAGCTGAACGGATCGTAATGAAATTTGGCAAGGAGATAGATTGCACCTTGGAGAATAACATAGGCTTACCTTTTGTCACGCAGACGAAGTCACGGGCACCAGTTAGTTTTTTATAAATAGATCTTTTGAAGATTTTTGTACAAATAGGAAGGTACCTACTACACACTAAAATCGTTTAAAATTTTGTTATGCGAGACATTCAATCACCAAACGGTTTCAACACTACGTGTATCGGCACCAATCAAAACCAGCTCGAAACGACCTGTCCAGTCCAGGAGTTAGGTCGCCTAACCATTTTCTTTATTTGTTTTACTCAGTAGGTAGTAAAGGCTAGAGTTAATTGGATTTCATATTGGATTACTTTTAGTTCTAATCTTACGAACTGAGAAGTTTAGTCTTTCTAAAACTTTACAAATTAGGCCGAACATTTATTGTGACACGTTATCAAGGGCGATCATGCTTCATCCCTTTAACCCGTAGGAAAAAAAGCAAACGTCACAAAGCCGTGAAATACCGACCCTTGTCATTGAATTATCAAAGATGTCCGAGCTCGCGTGCGTTTCAAAGTTGTTATAGCCAAAAAAAAGAAAACCTTTTTATTTCAGGCCATGCACGCGTTCACAGTTACGCCACGAGTGTCTTGTTATTTTTCCATGCAAGTGTATATGCAGGTAAGTGAAGAGCTGTCAGACCGCAGTGCTAACAAGCACTAGAGCAATTCTAAAACATCAATTGTAAACTAAAATGTGAGCAGTATTTTCTGCGCAAAAAAAGGAAATTACATCGCATTTTTTACTCCGTTCATGTTTTCATAGTTTGTTTTGACCATACGCTTTGTATATTCCCTTTTTTTCTGTAAAAGGCTGTATTCATAAATCGTTTTCAGTGTTCCGTAGTAAAATAAGGAAACTTTTTATGTAGTTCTCTCACGTCCATTTGAGTCGGTTGGGTGAAAATAAATTACCAATATAAAGAGTTGGAAAAGAGGCGGTTGGGTACTTTACAAGAAAAAAGAAGATTCAGAATAAAAAGAGAACATTAATTAGGCAATTAAAGCTACATTTTATCAACATCAGAAGAGATAATATTATCAAGGTGAAAAAAAAACCTGTTTTGTTGTGTATCTTAATTAATGTTCACCGGTTATAACTACTCACGCGTATTTTTCGGGATTGCCCGACTTGTGTTGAACTCGAACGGTGACCTTAGTCAGCTAAACCCGCGGCGATCTCGTGAGTCACACTAAGCTTAAGTCATACTGAAAAAAAATTAGATCTCTACAATACAATACAATAAGTTTATTTGCTTGAAGTATGGTGCAATACATAGGTTGATATAAAAAAAAAATTAAAATCTGCACACTTCGTCGGAAAAACATACCCAACACCCAATTTTTTTTAAATTTACATAATATTTTTAATTAACTTAACATTAAATTTTATTGACTACATTGTTAACCGTGCTAACCTTTACTATTAATAATTTAAATTAAATAATATCTACTAATTACATAAAATTATTAAAATTATCTCTTAATTAGCATACACAGAATATACATAATACCTATCTCGGTATTAAATATACCGTATGTTTTTGATCTAAGGTAACCGTGTCTAAAGCCAATACGCAGATATTTGCTTAACCGGTACACCCTTGTACTTTTATAGAACAAAACTAAGGTGCGTATACACATATCCAGGTTAGGAGCCTCGTTCAAACACTCCCTGCACAAATGTTTGTAAACAGAGACATTGTGCGAGCTTAACCAAGTACATATAGCTACGAAATACCACGGCATATGGAACTCTATATACCTACACCTTATTTTCCTACGTAATATGCTTAATAAGGGGTGTTTCTATAATACAACGCGTATCTTCGATTGAATATATATGTATGTATGCTCTTGCGAAGGTCTTTCATGTCAATGTTATATTTTTCTCAAACTATGTACCTTTTTTACTACCTCATTGGTCGAGTGAGCCTAAGGTGCTGGGTTCCTTTTCCGGGTCAATCAAAGTGTTACTGAGGTTTTCTTGTAAGGAAATTCTCAGTAATAGCCTGGAGTTTAGAATTGTGCCCGGTTAGGGGCAATAGGCTAACCACGTCTTACACGTAACTCAAAATTGGTAAAATTAGGGTTTAAAGGTTTAAAAGTTTATTTGGAACAATTTATGTTTACACGAAAACAAAAGAAAACGAAGATAGCTACAAAAGTAAAATACTGTGGCGCAGCTATCAACGCCCAACTAAAATTATGTTAAATTACATTTTTGTTCCAGAATTATGATGAGGAAAGTTGCACTAACATGTTTATTAAAAAAAATTACAATAATTAATAAAAAAAAAGAAGATAAAGTGTGTGAGGGTGTGTGTCGGTGTGTGTGTGTGTGCGTGTGTGTGTGTGTGTGTGTGTGTATGTGTGTGTGTGTGTGTGAGGGTGTACAACAGTTTCTTTTAAGGTTATTTCGTGTAGCTTTAAAGTCAAATCTCATGTCAGTAATGTACAAACTGCTCGGAGACCTCTGACTTGGCTTAACGACTGCTATGTATTTCAACAACCGGGTTCGACCGTTTACGTGCCCTCCGAGAAGTTTTAAGATGAAAATGCTTTTTCTACTTACTCATCGACGGACTTATCGCGACTAGCGTTGCTTATATATGTTTAACCATTGTTTAATGATGAAAGAGATTCGAATGAACATACATCAAGTTTGAGTAGCGAACCATAAACTACTTACGTCTTGTGTAAGCAGTAAATTTGTATTAAGTTATCAGCATTTTGATGTGGCTTTACAATCTTGATAGTTATGGTTATAATTTAGAGATATTGGGTGGTTTTTAAATCCTAAATTAAATGGAATTTGCCATTTGAAATGCCTTAGGTTACTAATCAAGTTTGAAAGAGCATTACTTTTCATTCAAAGCCGAGAACGAGCCACCGATGTAAGTACCTAGTTATTTAACATTAAGTATGGTTCCAATTTATATTGTAGAAGTCGTATATATTTTTGCGGAAGCTCTGGATTTAAATTCAAACTCCTATAAAACGCGTTTATGCCTCGCTCCGAGATAACTCGTACAGAATTCCAGGAAGTTCTTGACTTTGACACGGTTTCGTTAAAAAATAAAGCCCATTATATCCGCTTGTTACCTCATAGCTTTATATTGGACTGGATATCGCAAATACGTCTTATAATATGAAAATCAAGCGTATGTAATTTCGTGTAGCTATAAAAGATCTCCATTCCCTAGGTTAATCACTTTTGTCAGATTAAACAGTTTATTGTGCCATAACGTTTCCATTTTCTTTTCTATTCTAGTAGCTGTTACCCGCGACTTTGCCAGCGCAAAAGTGGTAGCCTTCTTCAGATTCAATTTATCCCTACACCAAATGTCATCTAAATCCGTTCAACAGTTTTTCCGTAATTAAGTAAGAAACTTCAAGCGACACTTATTATGTTTAAGTTATGTTTATTATTTAATTAGTTTTCTCTAATCTTCATTATCTTTTTATGGTCTGTTAACATCAACTAATTCTAACCGAAGTTGAGGCCCTAGTGACCTGTAACACAGGTTTTTTCCAAAAACCTACTTCAGGCACTAGTCTCTCACATATGTGTGAAATTAACTAACTAGTAATTATATAACAACTAAGATTAAGCCTACCAATTGTGAAGAGAGAATCAAGTATTTATTATATTATATTATAACTTCCAAATGTAGAATTTTTCACATTTACAATGTCTTCTTGTTATTGTATGATTGATGAACAACCTAGTGTCAGAAACTACCCGATATAGGTCCCAAATAGGTCTCTGACATAGCTTTGCACACCATCAAGAGCATATCTCAGATGTGCTGGTTTCCTCACCATATTTTTCTTCACCGTTTTAAGCAAGTTATAATTAATTTAGGATTATCGAAACTACGAACAGCAAACTCATCATGTGAAAATTGACGTTATGCGCTTACTTTAAGCCTGATAATGGCACGTCAAGTATGTACAATTGCGGCATCTAGTTTAATATATTTCCGTGATGTACCTTACCTTATTAATCTTGTATTGTAACCTGAATTTAAATAAATAAAGTCCCTCCTTCATATCGTGGCTAGGACCAAAAGGAGCGGAGCATCAATGAAAAATGTTGCAAAATCTGGAAAAAAATATTCCTTTTGAGAGCTTCCGTTGCCTGCGCTACGTAAACTGTTAAAGTTACGCAAAAATCATGGAGGACAGAATTGTTTCCCTTTAAAAGTTCTAAAAAAGTCCTGGACAGCAAATGTTCATCTTTTAAGGTTGACTCACTATAACCTTTTTTATGGTTATCAAATTGGTTCTAAAATAATGCGTTATTTGCGAAAGTGTTTTTATAAACATGATATTAATCATTATCCAAATAAATACGTTATTCATCACAAGTATTTAATTTTGAACACAGTTGCCCTTGACACAATTTGATTTCAATAATATCTTAGGAGATATCATAGTTTAAAATAACTTCGCAACATAATCATGATCAAGTACCACGCGCGCACTTATAACATAGCATAGCATCACGCCTGTATTCCGGGACCACTAGACCAACGAGGCAGGCGCATTTATGATATGCTAGGCGCGGTCATGAGGGGAGAGGGCGCTCGTGGAATATAATCAAATATAAATATATTTTAGTAGGCTTTTTTTTTCAAGTTAACACGGCAATTTTTTATTGATATGTCAACATTGACATGTTTTTAGCTCTAGTTGGTTAGATCAAGGGTTAGATGCATAGTTTTAGAGCTTAGACATATTATAAATTCTGATGAGCCACTTTTGTCGTTAACCGTACTAGATTATCAGATTCTAAATTATTAATTATTCAATGTAAGATACGTGACGGTGAGTGCTCGTTCCTTTTCTAGTACAAGACGCCTTTTTTCAACAATTTAGTTTGTTTTGAGCAAACAGATAAAACATTTCAAAGTTTAATTTACTGATAAAAGAAGTCGGTTAAAAATACCCAATTATACCGAAATTCGTGTAACTCAAGTGTTTATAAGAGGTTCAATCTTATATCAAGATTGTCCTACAATTAAGATTCGATAGCGACCTCCGTAGCGACAGATTATTTACTTACAGCTGTATTTCCTTAGATCATTTCGAAGTTTCATCCATTAACAGTTTTCAGTAATAATTTTCATTTGTTTACATATAAAACAGAAAGTTTTTGGCTGGTTTACTTAGAAATACGCCTGCGTTATACATATTTATCTTTGTAATTGAACACGGTAGAAGTAAATTAGTGTTTTTTACAGTTATTTTTTTACGTAGGTATGTACTTTGAATAATAATAATCTACGATTCCCTAACCCTTCTAGCTAGGTCTTTTATGATTTTTTTATTTCTTTGGGTCATGGCTGTGTTCCCCGAAAGTTTAAGCAGAGCTGGTGTACTTTTCACCGTGGGAGAGCAATGCTTCGGCACGAATGGGCCGGCTCGATCGGAGTGATACCACGGCCTCACAGAAAACCGGCGTGAAACAACTGTTGCGTTGTGTTTCGCCGAGTGAGTGAGGGTACCGGAGGCCCAAACCCCCAACCCCCCCTATGATGGCGCAGTTGAAAAATCGTTTGCTACCCCAGGAGGGTACCGACTGCGCTAGCGTTGGAGAATCCCTCTCTGGACGTCCGCGTTCAGGACACAACGCACCTAAACGTGGACGCCCAGGCCGCCCCTCGTATTCTGGGGGGGGCAAAACTGCGCTCACAAACGCCCGTTGCAAGAGCAGAAATACCTTGGCACCCCCTCCCACGCTAGCCGTGGACTTCTGCAACATCAGGGGATTACATACCAACCTTAATGCTGTTCATCACCATCTAGAGACAGTAAAGCCAGCCTTGCTCTTCCTGACCGAGACGCAGATATCGTCTCCAGTGGACACTACCTACCTTACCTACCCTGGGTACGGACTTGAACACTCCTTTTTGTCCAAAGCCGGAGTGTGCGTGTATGTCAGAGACGATATCAGTTCTCGTCGCCTCGGGAATCTTGAAGGTAGGGACCTCTTCACCTTATGGCTTCGTATAGATAGTGACGACCATCCCCGCGTCTATGCGTGCCTTTATAGGTCCCATAGCGGTGATACCGAAACTGACCGACTGATTGAGCACATCCAAATGGCTTCGGACTTTGTGCAGCAGCAAATCCCGTCAGCAGAGATCGTTTTGCTTGGCGATTTTAACGCCCACCATGCCGACTGGCTCTGTTCCAGTAAGACCGATCATGCGGGGAGATCTGTTCACGACTTCGCCCTGGCATATGGCCTGACACAACTGGTTACCACGCCCACACGAATACCAGATGTGGAGAGCCAGAAGCCTTCACTGTTGGACCTTCTACTGACTTCTCATCCGGACGGCTACCACGTAGCCGTAGGCGCACCACTTGGTTCCCCAGACCATTGCCTTGTCCGGAGTACTGTGCCTGTCACGTGCTCGCCGCGATCGCGAGTTGCACGCAGCCGCCGTGTGTGGCACTACAAGTCAGCGGATTGGGATGGGATGCGGTCCTTCTTTGCGTCCTACCCCTGGAGACAAATATGCTTCTCGCCGGATGATCCCAACGCCGTTGCTGATTCTGTCGCTGATGTGGTGCTACAGGGTATGGAACTTTTCATTCCATCCTCTGTGGTTCCCATTAGTGGCAAATTTAGGCCTTGGTTTGGTCCATCTTCCAAAAAGGCTTCTTGCAGGAAGCAGGAAGCTTACCAAGCCTGGGCTGATGCAGTGGTGGCACGGGATGAAAATACCAGCGCATTAAAAAAGGAGTATAACTTTGCCTCCAGGTCCTTCAAAAGAGAAATTGCAAGGGCGAAGTCTAAGCACATCGGCAGAGTTGGCGAGAGGCTTGAGCGCCTTCCTTCGGGAACTCGTGCGTTCTGGTCTCTCGCCAAAGCTATCGAAGGAAATTTCTGTAAGCCATCCTTTCCACCTCTACACATAGAAAATGATTCGTTGGCCCACGACGCAAAGGAGAAAGCCGATCTTCTGGGCAAACTCTTTGCGTCCAACTCGACCTTGGATGACGGGGGACAAGAGCCGCCTACCATACCGCGGTTCGAGGGCTCTATGCCGGATATCCGGGTCCACCAACGCGCAGTGCGTTTAGCACTTCTATCCCTCGATATCCATAAGTCGAATGGGCCTGATGGAATCCCTCCTATTGTGTTGAAGATGTGCGCTCCAGAGTTGGCACCAGTTTTAACACGTCTTTTTCGGCTCTCTTACTATTCTGGCATAGTCCCGACATCATGGAAGACAGCATTAGTCCACCCGATCCCTAAAAAAGGCGACCGCTCAAATCCGTCCAACTATAGACCGATAGCCATAACCTCCCTTTTCTCGAAGATAATGGAGTCCATTATCAACTGCCAGCTCCTTCGATATTTAGAGGATCATCACTTGCTTGATGACCAGCAGTACGGTTTTCGTAAAGGCCGATCGGCTGGTGATCTTCTAGTATACCTGACACATCGTTGGGCACAGGCGATTGAGACTAAGGCGGAAGCCTTGGCGGTCAGTTTGGACATGGCGAAGGTCTTCGATCGGGTCTGGCACAAAGCGCTTCTGTCGAAGCTCCCTTCCTATGGGCTTCCCGAGAAATTATGCCAATGGGTCACCAGTTTTCTTGCAGACAGAAGCATAAAGGTTGTAGTTGACGGTGAATGCTCCGACTCCATGTTTGTAAATGCTGGTGTCCCTCAAGGCTGTGTGCTATCGCCTACTCTGTTCCTCCTCCATATCAATGACATGTTGCAAATCAGCGGCACTCATTGTTATGCGGATGATAGCACAGGCGATGCTTTCTATACCGGTCGCGCTAATATTTCTCGGGAAAACGTCATCGAGAGCCGAAACAAACTTGTGTCTGAAATTGAGACCTCTTTGGAGAAAGTCTCAGATTGGGGTAGACTTAATTTGGTCCAATTTAATCCCACAAAGACACAAGTTTGCGTATTCACCGCAAAAAAACTGCCATTCGTTGTTTTTCCTCGTTTTGAGAGCACCCCATTAACTGCCTCAGCCAATATTGGAATACTTGGTGTCGACATATCGAGCGAAGTCCAGTTCCGCGGCCATTTAGAGGGTAAGACTAAGCTAGCCTCCAAGAAGCTTGGTGTACTCAATAGATCGAGACGGTATTTCACTCCGGCCCACCGCCTACTACTTTATAAGGCGCAGGTCCGGCCTCACATGGAATACTGCTCTCATCTTTGGGCAGGGGCACCCCAGTACCAGCTTCTCCCTCTGGACCGCATCCAACGGAGAGCGATTCGTATCGTCGACTGCCAAGATATTTCAAACCGGCTAGACCCCTTGGCGCTGCGTAGAGATGTGGCCTCGCTATGCATCCTCTATCGCCTATACTATGGGGAGTGCTCCGAGGAATTGTTCGGACTGATCCCTGCCGCCTCTTTCCGCCATCGTTCTACGCGACAGCAGTTCCATCCCCATCATTTAGATGGTTGGCAGTCCATAACTGTGCGTTTCTCTAGAAACTTTCTGCCTCGCACAACAAAACTGTGGAATGAACTGTCGCCTGCGGTATTTCCGGACCAATACGACCTTCAAACCTTCAAGAAAAGAGCGTACTCCTTTTTAAAAGGCCGGCAACGCACTTGTCACTCCTCTGGTGTTGCGGGTGTCCATGGGCGGCGGTAATCGCTTACCATCAGGCGAGCCGTCAGCTCGTTTGCCCCCTATAACATAAAAAAAAAAAAAAAATAGTACACCCAAATTTCACAATTGCTGTTATTAAGTTTTTTTTTTTTTACTTTACGTATTAAATATCCAAACTATTTTTATGCATGGTATCACACGGGCTGCCACATACCCTAGCCTGAGGATCAACACATGGTGGGGTAACTTTTAAGGTGACTTTCAAGGTATGGTAACTTCTTAAGCTCAACAGAGAACTGATCCTTGTTCACTAACTCAATTCTTTTTGATGGAGAGAATTTAGTTTTGCTATACCTACTTTATTTCTTTCTCTGGCGTCTTGCGTTATTAAAAGAAAACGAACACCTACACATATAAAAAACTCTGTCCAAACAGTAGTGATACTTAGAATTTAATAACTGAAATTGAGGAAGGAATAGCCGGCTCTTATCTATTTAAAATTTATTCAGAACAAGTTTCGCTTCAACCGGGATGGTATAAAATGAAATAGAAAAGAGAAAATTTAACATTATTACAGGTTTTACATAATTATGTGGTTTGGATAGATATAAGATTAGCTTTAAAAATAATTCTAGGAAATTATTTTGTTCATACGATTGTCATTTGTCATCAGTTGATCCGAATTCTTTATTCGAAACTCTAAAACAGTAGTATCACTTTTTTCTTAAATGTATTGTTATATGTTATGGTTATAGATGTGTTATGATAATGTCATTGGTCCATCGTGTGGGAGACCGTCTTTGCGTCTGGTTCTTCATTCTCGTCATTTGAGAACCTTTATTCTCCATAGTTTATTGAGTCTACGAAGTATATGACCTGCCTATTGCCACTTCAGTTTTCTATGTGAACTGAATCGTGCTTTAACGAATTTCCCAATTTCGGATTCTCCATAGCTTGCTGAGCGACTTTGAGCGTATGTAGCGACTTTCTACTTATGGACGAGGTCAGCATACTGGGCAAATTGGTTGGGATTACGAAAAACGACCAATATAAAAAAAAAAAATATATATAATTTTATTTCCAAACTTCATTGGTAGGTATTGATTTATTTATTGATTTGTGTCAGCTGTATAGTCACCGCCTAAAATAATTGACATAATCAACAGCTTGTACTTATATTAAACAACATTTTGAGGATTGTGCGGTATATTTTGAGGGAACTCAAATCATCGTAAACACAACTTGTAGGGAGAATTGCATAATTTCAGATAGCCTCTGTGTCCATTGGGGATACATCTGATATTGTAATAAAGGCCCAATTGTCACGTTTAGATTACTGTTACAGAATAATTTTGACGTCAGTCTAAATAAATATTGCAGACAAGGAATACTTAACAGCTAATATTTGTCACTTTACAGACTGGCAATATTTTTAGCCGAAAAAAAAGGAGGGGGTTCTCAATTTGACATATATAAATCTAATATATAAAAATCTCGTGTCACAGTGTTTATGTTCGAACTCCTCCGAAACGGGTGGACCGATTTTTATGAATTTTTTTGTGTATATTTGGTAGGTTAGAGAAAAGGTCTTAGGCTATTTTTATACCCGTAGGTGATAAGGGTCGCCCTATCCAGCAAATTTATATTGGGTGAACAACGTTTGCGGGGCACAGCTAGTATATAAATATATATACTTAATTACTGTTTACAGAGTAGTACTATTTTGATGATTCCTTTTTTATTGGATAGATGATACTTTCAAGTTGGTCCCATATAATATTTCACCCTAAAGTTCACCCTTAGGGGGCTCTTTTATCCTTAGGGATGGATAATAGGAAAAATGGGAATTATTGATTGTTCACATGATTCTGTTGAAACTTTGCATATCTACATTATGTTTTTTTATGACACTACAACAACATAATGGAAACCTGGAGTTAATCTGATGATGGAGACGAAATATAGTCGAGGGAACTCCTCGACGGTTTACAACAACTAATTCGTATTTGGGCATTGATCTTGATGAGAACTTTAGACCTAGCTGTGTTTTTTAGATTACAGCCACAAAAAATAAATAAAAAATAAAAGCGTTTTCACTTTTCCGTTTCCTTTCTTGGCGGGTTAATTTATTATGAAAAGGTTTTTATGATTTTTTACCTATTAGCTTCTGTCCGCGAATTTGTCTACGTGAACTTTAGAATTGGGCCCAGTCTGTACAAAAAACATACTATATGTGACAAACTACCTGTTTGAAATTTCATCCAAATCCGTTCAACAGTTATTGCGTGAAAGATCGACAAATATCAATCCATCCACACAAACTCTCACGTTTATAATATAAATAGTATAATAATAATAAAAATATTTTTGCATGAAGCGACAGAAGGCCTAAAGACGTCTTGCGTATACTGGCGCGTAGTGTGTCTGTTTCCTCCTGTTGCAGGGCTCATAACTTGAGGATTTACAGGTGTTCGAAAAAAATATATACAAATGTGGGTTTGTATTTTTCTCTTAAAGTTTTACTAGGCAAAAAACTAAAGGTGTTTTGATGCACGCATGCATGCTCTGAGTTTGTTTCGATTAAATTATTAATTTTAAATAAATTGACTTTGCACTAACCATGGTCGCACAGATGTCAGGAAAAAGAAAAACCGATAATACACGCGACGAATATGGTTAGAGACGAAGTTGTTTTATTATAACTTTAAGTATGTTAAAAATATTTTTATCGATATTTTGGTTTCATTATCCACTCATCACTAGCTAGACTCAAACTGTCCATAAAAATTAGAGCAGTAGGAAGCATAAGTGCTTCCTAATAAATTCAGGATTTTCTCGGATCTCCGCCAACAAAGCTCACAGAAAATAGGTTTTTGCAAAAAACAAACATTGGAAGTAATTTCGATTTCATCCTCGCAGCGAACGTGTTAACACATCATCATTACCAGTCCAACTTCACCCACTACTGGCATAGGCCTCTTTATGCTTGTACCAATCTTCATTCTCCTGTGTTAGTCTCATTCAGGTTTTACGGCCGATAATAATAATTTTAACCGCCCATTTTGTCGACGAACGACCACGACGATGTTATTTACCAGTCATCCATAATAACTATAAAAAAACTCACTTTAGATCACAGACAATCTTACACAGAAAGATTTTTTTTTCAAAATTTCATGAAATACAAAAGATTTCCGAAAACAAAACGCTTTATTGAAAAATAGCGCGAATAAATAAATTCAGTATTAAAAATGTTTCTACAGTATTTGAAGATGCCGTATTCAACATTATTGTTTTGAGTCGTATTGACTCTTGTCACATACACAGAAACCCCTAGAGGATCCAACCCATACCCGTCCCTTAGTAAAGGGGTGTGGAAATGAGTAAGCACATTTTGTCACATTTAGGATAACCAAATGGATTCCCTTGTCAACGTTACGTTTAACGAAGGTGTTTTTTTTGTTTCTAAAATAATGGGTACCAACAGGTAAATGTAGCAAAATGACTGTAGTTCCATTTTTTATATAACAAGACACTGAGCTGCTTAAACAACAACACGAGCTCCTAGATTAGCTATTAAGTCAGATATATGCCTATAACAAGTATATTAAATATTATAAAAATGAGAGATACATACAGATAATTTATATGTATATAGGAAAATAGCGGCGAAATACTTGGTCTGTATCAAAATTCTAAAATTGTCGGTAAAGCAGTCGTGAAATACATTATTTTCGTATATATACATAAAAATATTTAATGTTAGTCAGGGGAAAAAGCCTTGAACACTAAGATAAGATAAATAAATCACAGCTCTAGACATTACTTTCAATTGCCTCAACACTATCGGAAAGAAAGACATTTTGGTAATTTGCCAAACGGGAACGGCCTTGCCAAAAATCGTATGATCGTATCAATTTTAACGTTTCGTGAAAAAAAAAAAACTAGAGTACATTGAGTGAAATCGATCTTGAAATATGTATTTGAACCATGTTTTCGGTCCTTATATGAAATAAAAAAGCTTTTAACAAAATTGGCGATTTAGTAAATCAACTTAGCCGATCGTTTTCAAATGCTGATGTTAGTATTCCCGTGACACTGAAAAGCGTACATGCTAGAGATCGAAAATGTAATCAAATCCGAAGATTGGGAAGCTGGTGAAGACTTATTTTTTATACATTATATGTAACTAGCTGGTGCCCGTGACTTCGTCTGCACGACTAAAGGTAGCCTATGTTCTTCCTCAACATACAATCTATCTCCTTGACAAATTTTTCATTACGATCAGTTCAGCATTAGTTCCGTTTAGTCGTGAAAAGGTAACAAACAAATAAAAAACAGAGTTACTTTTGCGTATATAATATTATAGTATGCATGCATGTATTTTAAGAAGTTTTTTTGTGTGTTTTTATTTTTGGGACTGCCTCATTGGTCTAGTGGTCCCAAGCGCGACTGCTGAACAGGAGGTCTCGGGTTCGATTCCCGGGTCGGGCAAAGTGTTATTGAGTTTTTCTGTTAGGAAATTTTCAGTAGCAGCCCGGAGTTTGGAACTGTGCCCGGTAGATGGCAATAGGCTCACCACCTATTACATGGGACTTAATAACAGCATTGGTGAAATGTGGGTGTACAATTGTGTACACCTCTGCCTACCCCTTCGGGGAATACAGGCGTGATGCTATGTTATGTTATTTTTGGCATGAAATGTTTGCCTAATATTTAAACAATCTCATTGAAGATACGCTTTAAAAATTAACGTTTGTTATCTGCGTTTCTAATGGCAAAGCTACTTATCATTCACTAGTATACCCCATACAATGTTTAAGAAAAATATTTCCGTCAAGGGAAATAAATGTTTGAAAAATTAATAACTTCCTTTTTAATAAAAATGTACGTATGTATGCGACGGAAAGGGTTCACGTACCTCGTAAATAATAGTACAAGCCCCTAGTAATGAGAACAAGTGAGTTGAATGCTAAAATAGCTTCTTTGGTTCCAAACGACTCCCCGGCTAAGAGTTTGATTGTCGCAGACACTATAACTCAGATCTTTGAGCTAATTGAATACGTAAGTGAAAAGTCAAGATAAATAGGTGCTCTCCATCTTGACTTAGGAATACACTTGTCATAATAAATTACGTATAGTGTGACAACATTTTCTGGCTTTTTTATTTTTATGCTAAATTGTTCACTTATTGAGTCAGCACAACATTTTAGAGCAACAGTAGGTGGGCACACAATATATCTGACATTTAGTTTAACTAGTGAACGTATATTATGATAAAGTTACAATATTAAATGGAAAAAGAATACGGTCGTGAACAGGATTCGAATCTGCGCCTCCCGGATGAATACTGAATTGATAGCAGCTGTACTGTGTAGGTACTGAATTGATAGCAATGACGTCGCCAAAAAAAACGAGTTAAAATATGGATGAAGAATTTGCGGTGGTGAGCAGGTTAGTGGTTAGAGCGTGTGGAGTATTCATCCGGGAGGTGCAGGTTCGAATCCTGTTCGCGACCGTATTCTATTTCATTTAATATTGTAACTTTAGAGTTCGCTAAGCATGCGTTAATGCTTTTCAAAGAATTATCTTGAAGTATATTATGATAATTGAAGGGTTTCAAAGTCCCATGAGAATGCTGAATAAATAAATCTTATCAAAAATTAGACACGGTCAGTAGACAAACGTATTAATGAAAGTCCTGATTTCAAACAAAGATTAGGAAACAAAGTGTTCTTTTTTCGTATTTTTAGTACGTAATAGGCATCTTATGTTTATTTACCTACTTATGTTTAAATGGTTCGCCATTCGCATACTAAATAAAATCATTACGCGGACGGAGGATTATGAAATTTGACACAGTTAAAGTTTATATAGAGAAGGAGTACCGAAAGCTAATATTTTTATACCAAACCTGGGTGCCTGACTTCGTCTGCGTGACAAAAGGTAGCCTATGTCCTTCTCCAAGATCTAGTGTATTTCCCTGCCAAATTTACGATCTGTTCAGCCGTTTACTCGTGAAAAGGTAACAAACAGAGTTACTTTCGCATTTATAATATTAGTATGGAAGTTTTAAAAGTACATTAAATTAATAAAAAAACACATAACACACACTACCATGCGTTTGACACTCACACGCATATATATCTTTGACAATAGAACCTTAAGTTAAAATTTATAATTATAATGAATGAAGATCGAATTTCGTCCAATCGGCGCCCACTAGTTAGTATTAAAAGGTTTTCAATGTATAAACCCTGCTTAATATCGAATAAAAGCTATAACAGTTTATAATCCTGAATCGGC
This sequence comes from Xylocampa areola, assembly GCA_935421205.1. Lineage (NCBI taxonomy): Eukaryota > Metazoa > Arthropoda > Insecta > Lepidoptera > Noctuidae > Xylocampa > Xylocampa areola. Next base: position 13,191,899 of record OW285207.1, read on the forward strand.
ATTTACTGAAGTTAAAGTTTGATTAAACGAAGTGGGTGACACAATGAAAAGTTTTCAGCCTCACAAATGGTTATTATAGAGTAGATCGACTTTTTATGTAAAATTATTTGTATCCACTTACTGGACTGAAAAGTATTGGCCATTTTCAGCACTAACTTACTTTTTCTTTTTGGTCTTCTGAAAATGCGGTTGATTATTTCGCTTCAGTTTGTCATTTCATTATTGTTTCATGTGATTGGGAAGCCCTAGTTCAGTGGCATTTAATGAATGATATATATATAATACTTATATATCCAAATTAAAATAAAACTATGCTAGTCACATTTGCCGCATGCTATGAGTAAAAGCAGCTATATACTGGGATACGAACACCAGAAATTATTTCATCAATATCATTGAAGTTACGCTTTAAAAATTAACGTTTGTTATTTGTGTTTCAAATGGCAGAGCTACTTATCATTCACTAGTATACTCCATACAATGTTTATGAAAAATATTTCCGTCAAGGGAAATAAATGTTTGAAAAATTAATAACTTCCTTTTTAATAAAAATTTACGTATGTATGCGTCGGAAAGAGTTCACATACCTCGTAAATAATAGTACAAGCCTCTAGTAATGAGAACAAGTGATTTGAATGCTAAAATAGCTTCTTTTGTTCCAAACGACTCCCCGGCGAAGAGAACCACCAGAAAGGATAACGCGGTACGCCAATAAGGAGATGGAGGCGAGATGAGCTGGACTCCTTCTTATAGGATTGGTCACAGTTTGCAACGAACTAAAAGACACGGCAGGGAAGTGTTCGTCCTTTAGTGGGAGACAAACGGCTAATACTAATTTAATATTTAGTAAAACATGGATATATCAGAGCATGCTAACAAAGAAAAAGCGACAATAACTCTGAAACTTGTGTCAGCACTGTTTCTTATGCGACGTTTCTCAAGTCTAAAAGTTATTTCGATAAGTTATGATTTTAATAAAATAAAATAATTTTAGAAGTAATTTAATAACCAAAGCAGTAACAGTATCATAGTTTTTGAATTAAATATTGTGTCCTTTACAGAATACAAAATAGCTCACCAGGCTTGTTATTAAGCAAATAATTAAACTAAGATGATTGGATGGATTATAAAGTTTAATAAAAGCGAAATTTGTAAATAATATTTTGACATCGCCGTGGGCTCGTCTCATGACTAAGGTTTTTTTCGAGTTCGAAAATAGTCAGATATCCCCGAAAAACTGAACTCGAGACTATTATTCTGAATAATTAGTACGTAAATGACAAATTTGAATGTTATGATTTTTTGTCATATATAATTATATTTTTTTAAACATGTTGAGGCCTTATATATTTAATGCTTATATTAATTACTATTTATCAAGGAAACATTGAAAAAATAATAGACATGTTGTTCGGCGCTTTACAACCGCAAAGTGCTAACACTGAGTTTAGTAGATCTGTAAATGATTGCTGAACAAATATCACTAGGCTTCTCCTAAGACAAATATAAGGAAGATTGAAAATTCAATAGATTCAACACGACAAGGTAACTCAGGTTTCAAGCCGGTTCTTGACATTTTTTTTTAATTTTCCTTGAAGAATAATAATTAAATTTCACATGCTTGGACATAAAAATATATTAACGTAGGTATATCTTATTCAATAACTAGCATGAATTAATGCATATAGACAGATAAATAATTTATATAGGTCCAAAATAACGAGATACATTGATATAAAATAAATAAGGCGATACAGTTAAGCGAGTGTTCCTGTACATTAACTATTTAACTACATTTCAAGTTTCCAAATACGAATATAAACAAACTAGTGCGTTAGAAAGCACGAATAAAACGTGAGATTAGATCAATATTTTTCTCTTTTTATCAACTTGTGCGCCTAACTGTACACTTAGTGCGTTTATTTCATAATTTAGTCTCCGTACATTTCTGATGAGTACCATAAATATGGCAAGTAGAAACTAATTAGAGTGAGCATTAAAGTGAGCACTAATTTAAGATAAAAATCAGATTTTTAAAGAATATTTTCTTCTAAATTGCATAACGTTATTAAATACAAGATTACATAATTATGTATTAGAAAATTACCGTTCCTGTCAACACTAGTGAAATTTTAATTTGATAAAATTTTGTATTAATGCCATGTAAGAATTTAAAGTATACATAGATTTAATATTAAGGGTAGTTTTTACGACTAACTTACACGTTTACACACTTACGTATTACTACGAACATTAACGACAATAATTTGTAGACGAAAATTATTAAATTATCAGACAATTACACGAACCTTAATTTCTTGTAGATAGTATATATTTATCGCTAATAAAGAAATAATTTTATAAGTTAAATACAATGTCATTTTTATAAGTAGGTATACTAACTTTCGCGAGTCGCATCTATATTACTATTACAAAGCAGTGGGGTATCTTTGCTTGTTTAAATTTAAACGCGCTAATCTCAGGAACTACCAGTCGGATTTTTTGTATATGATAGTCACATTCATGAGGAATAGTATAGGCTTTTTCTCGCTACGACCCTTAGGAGCCGAGCAAAAAGAAAAAAGTGGATGAAATCGCGGGGCACAGCTAGTGTTTAATAGTTTCAAACTCGACTCGATTCTTTTTATTTGACTCGTGATGTGTGGGTACAATACTCAAAACGTTTATTGCATTCCACAATATTATTAAAGGTATTGTTTTAGTTAAATAAGAAAACAAAAAATTCATATGAGAACCCTGTTGGGCACGGAAAAAGGTAGAAAAGAGAAGGAGGCTAGGTCTTGGGTCGACATTTCAAATCCGAAACTATAGTAGTCAGGCAATCCCGAAAAATGTACCTAAGTGTTATACATTAATTAAATATACAGTTAAATCTTTGAAAAGCATTAACGCATGCTTAGCGAACTAAATAGTTTACTTTTAAATGGAAAAGAGTACGGTTGTGAACAGTATTCGAATCTGCGCCTCCCGGATAAATACTCCAGTCGTCCTGACCACTAAGCCATCTCGACTTCTGCTCTCTACCATGAATTCTTCTTCCACATTTTAACACTTCTTTTGGTGACGTCATTGCTATCTATTTAGTCCCTATACAGGTGACCGAACCGAAACGACTAATTTTGCAAGATGCAATTACCATAATAAATACAGATAAATCTTTGAAAAGCATTAACGCATGCTTACGAAGTCTAAAGTTATAAGTTTAAACGCTGCGCTCCTGCTCCCGACCTAATCCTTTTTCCATTTAAAATTATAACTTTAAAATTTATGTCTTAAATATTTAGTGAATTGTTCTACAAGCTTCCTCCATAATGAAAAGAAGGTTTCACAACAAAGTATATTTATTCTAATTTTAAAGAGGCTAACGTATCATCCTCGGCTCCTCTTGAGCCAACGATCACGTTTCATATTAACGTCATTCATAATGATGCTGCTTACATTAATGCATTCACATGATCCCCTACTTCCAATTACGTCATAATGGGGGTTGTACTCTTCCTCATATTATTATGAAATGAAAGCTAAGAAAAAGCGTGTTGTCAAAAATTTTGTCCGTCCTGTGACATTTAGAACTTACTCCGAGCATAGATCTTAGCCGACAAAGTTGTTAAGTCGATAAAAGTTTAAATGTATTGTAGTTTATCGTTTTATCAACAACTTACGTCAATTTGACGTTTAAAATCGATAAAAAGAACCATGCTCGTACCGCTCTACAGATAAAAAAACTGAAAATTACGTCACTTCCTACCTCTCTTTCACTTTGATAGGAAATAAGCAGGAGGTACATAAACGTCACCATTTTAAGGCACATTTATTCGTACGGGTAATATAAGAGAAATAGTTTACCGTATCACCGTAACAGCCAAAGCATATTTACCTGGAAATAAGAAAGATGAATATTATTAAATGTTTTTTGAAAATTTGATTGCAGAGTTGTACACAGTTCTACAATTTACCGATGCCATTCGTACTGCCCGTGAATTGAATTTCCTGCCGTCTTCCGTGTTTCCTGAGAAATACAATCTAGGCATATTCAAGGCTAGAGTGAATAGGTTTCTTCGTGTTCCATTCACGGCCACATCGTCGTTTACCATCAGGCGAGTTGAAGGCCAAACGTAGATCCATAAAAAAAATACTATGATTAAGTCCCATGTAATCCCCCACCTTGGGCAGCCTATTGTAATCAATCAGACACATTTTCAAATTCCAGGCTGTTACACAAAACGTACTTCGGGTTACAACTGCAGATTACAAACATAACCAAAAGGAATTAAATTAAAACTGCCAGCCTCAAATGGTGGAAGAAAATAATTCGGTGAAAGCTGCAGGGTTGTCAGAGAGGCGAAATAGAGCGCCTCTTGTCAAGTTCAGCATGAGCTATCGGTACGGTGTAGACATACCGGCGTCAAGTACCCCTGCAATGACTGACACTCGATATAGCGTAGATATTGATGGTACTCGTATATTCGATATACGCATGGACGAATATATACGATTTATGCATAGGAAGTATCGAATAAGCAAAGTGATCACATGTCATTGTAAATAGCATATAAAATTTACATTCGTCGCCGTCACCTTAATGGAATATTCGTTTCATTATTTAAAAAGAAAACACATACATATACTGTAATCTTTGAGAATTTAAACGCTTTTATTCCAGATAAATCTTTGAAAAGCATTAACGCATGCTTAGCGAACTCTAAAGTTACAATATTAAATAGAAAATAGTCTAGATGAGAGGTCGAGATGGCTTAGTGGTCAGAGCGCCTGGAGTATCTATCCGGGAGGCGCAGGTTCGAATCCTGTTCGCGACCATATTCTTTTTCCATTTAATATTGTAACATTAAACGCTTTTAATTTAAAGAAAGTTCAATTTTGAATTAGACTATAAAAATCGTTATACATTAACGTAAGCAATGTAGAATATTTGAATAGAATCATAACTCCGTTTCCTAATTTAAAAAATTTGGCTAGAGTCAATATGTCAAAACTTCTAACTATATTTTATTTTTGCTAGGAACTACTTGGCAAACCAAACCAATAAATGCCAACTATGATTTAAAATTCTCTCTTGACAGGTTGGGCATAAAATATTTAGAAAATGTTCGAGATGTTTCTTCGGATATGTAAATATTATATTTTGCTTCCTCGAAAGTAATCTTTTTAAAAGGTTGTGAATATAATCTTTTCCAGTGAACCAATGTGGGTACTTCTCACAAGTGTTGTTATTATACCCAGTGAAAAGGATGTAATTTTAAACTGTATTCAGAGTCCGTAGATGGATTGACCACTTCTCCGCTCTCATACACAAAAGCATCTTTGTCTCGGAGTGCACGTTCAACAGAGGATCGAGCTTTCCAGGATACCATGTACGGGTTGAAAATCTGACAATCTAAATAAACTTATATAATTTTCACGAATGTGTTACCTTTACAGTAACAATTTAAAAATTGAGTACTTGTATTGTAATTGTAACTTTAGAGTTGCTACGCATTCGTTATTGCGTTTGAAAGATTTATGTACATTCTACATGTCTGGGGAAACAGATAGTACCTGAGCAATTCACAAACAAGAAAACACATACGTAATATAAACATGTTCTATCGCAACGGAACATTGCCAGATTTCAGAACAGTTTTCACTACAGAAATATGGCATCACAAACGAAATCCACGCGGTTCGACGTAGAGGTAACGTTACTATATCGGGGGCGTTCAGCTGACAGGCAACATGCTTATCTTCACGGGGCTATGCCTCCATGCTTCATGCACATTAGATCGTGAACGACATTGACAGACAGACAGCATAACTACGACTATCATTACGTTATACTATGATTTTGGGGGATGGGTTCTGTGTGTTTATTGGTTTGGCTATTATGATGTTTACCAAATGTTTACTCAAATGTTTATTGTATTCTGAGTAGAGTTACGACTTTCTTTTTTGTTTACTTTATAGTCGTCGCCAGGATCATCTAAAAGCTTTATTACGTTCAATTTATCTTGCTTTATATGGGGACACACTGGGAAAATTATCTGGCTTCCATAAAATGTTTAGGTATTACGCGACATCTGTTCCTGTTGTAAACTTATTTATATGATATAGCATTACCCCTTTGTGGAATGTGTGTAGACAGTCGTACACCCACAATTCACCAATGCTGTTAGGAAGCCATGTAATAGATGGTAAGCCTATTGCCATCTGTCGGGTGTAATTCCAAACTCCAGGATGCTACTTAGAGTTTCCTAACAGAAAAACTCTACCCCTTTCTCTAACCCTTTGTCCAACCTGGGATTCGAACCCAAGACCTCATGCTCAGCAGTTGCGCATGGGACCACTAGCCCGGAGTCAGGAAGTTGGTGGAGTGCCACTCCCGTGCTTCGGAAAGCACGTAAAGCCGTCGGTCTTATGCCTGATCTCTCCGGTCTTGTCGGATTGCAGTCCCTTCGGAATATGAGAGTGAAGGAAGCGGGAGTGCAACTATTTTTGCGCATACACTTTCGGGAGTGGTATTATTATTTTCTCGGTAACAGTACACTGGTCACTACATCCTCCTTGCTAATGACTAAGCATAACAGCACGAAGGTATTCCAGGTAAGGCAGAGTACTCTTCGGAGAATATCTATCTGTTTAACGGTGTGAATATAAAGGCTGAACGAGGTGTATTTATAAGTTCTCTGTTCACCACCTCTGCCCTTGTACCTTATTCCTTTATTCGACTTTTACGGCTTTGTTAGCAGAGTATTATAATCTGCTCGGGAATCGAACCAAGGTGTGACTCCTTGGTTCGATTCCCGAGCTGCGAAAATTGGTTTTCCTGTTAGAAAATTCTCAATATCAGCCCGGAGTTTGGCATTGTACCCGGTGGATCGTAACAGGGCATGAGATATAATAACGGTATTGACGAAACGCAGGTATTTTAAAGTATACGTATTATTATAATACTCTGCTAACGAAGCCGTAAAAGTCGACTAAAGGAATAAGGTACAAGGGCAGAGGTGGTGAACAGAGAACTTATAAATACACCTCGTCAGTTAATTAATCTGTTGCCTCGTTAAATACGAAGCACAATAGAAATATTATTGTTATCAAGTACATAACTTAACAAAGCATCACGCTTATATTTCCCGAAGGGGTAGGCAGAGATGTACATAATTGTACACCCACATATCACCAATGCTATTATTAAATTCCATATTCCAAACTCCGGGCTCCAGAAAAACTCAATAATAATTTGTCCGACTTGGGAGTCGAACCCAAGACCTCATGCTCAGAATGCACAGTCCTCGCGCTTGGGACCACTAAAGAGGCAGTCCAGTTATCAAGTACAATTTTTTACTTTCGCGAGTAGTGTGATTAATATAATTTTTTGCCTTTTAACATTAACTTGTTATAGAATTTATAAAATAGTTTAATAAATGTCCGCGCTAGAATGTATGTATCAAGATAGTATCACTAGGCGAGTAAGTAAAATTAATGTTCGTCTTTTGTCTATTTTTTACATGACTGCTCAAAAAAGGAGAGATATACTATATATAACGCGTATATATTGGCCTCACCTAAATGATTAAATTGTAAACTCTCCGTTGTAGAGTGTGGTAGCGTATGGGCAGGTTTCGTAAAATGCATAACAAACCACAAACAAATGGTGAAGAAAAACAACGTGAGGAAACATGGACTTCTTGGCCTGTAATTGCCAACTCGCAGAGTTTGCGTGGTGATCCATACTCGTGCCTTTTCTGTGTGAGAAGAGGTCCTTATCCTGCAGTGGAACAGTTCCGGTCCGGTTATGTGTCATGTAGAACCTATTACCTAAGGTTAATTAAATATCTAATGTTCTGAAGCAAATATGGACAGATAATGATCAAGTAATAGATATTATCGGATAGGATACCTAAGGTAATAATTATATTAATTGGAACACTGGTTATTACTGCCGCTTACTGATTTCATGTGTTAGATTATATAGCATTATTTCATTAACTACAGGCAATCATTGTTAATAGATAATATTAACTTTGAATTTGTTAAACTTACCTATTGCTATTAAAATGTAAGTATATATACAGTGTATGTACAGTATTTAGAGACACGCTCAGATGTAATTCGATGTTTTTTTGTTTAAAACTATAAAATAAACTAGCTCATTATTTATTTAATTTTAATTTAATTAATGACAGTATAATTTTCTAGAGAAATCCTCAAATGTCTATTTTTTCTTTTTGATTAAGTGGAAAAATTTGAGCAAGTGAGTTCATGATCCAAACGTTTTGTTAAATAATCGCTTAATTAAGTTTAAATTGTTGTTTTTACAATTCAATTTGATTCGAGCTTATTGTGTAGGTGACGTTTGAAAACACAATGAAAGCTTTTCTGGCTGGATTTTACGCCATTTAATATAAATATAAATTAGGTTCTATACTGTAGTTTCAAGTTACTCAGTGATTCTTACCTCATTAGCTTTAAAATATTCATGCTAATGGTTCGAGACATTGTTAACCTCAATGTACCTCGTTGAGATCCAGCCTAACCTTGATGTTTCCTAAAATATGATAATGTGCTAGCGTAAAACAGCAGATAAAAGTTTTTAGGCGGAAATTCCCAAGAAAATAGCATTTTAAAAACATTTTGATTGGGTTATACTTTTTTATCGGCCTCATTATTTAGATAGCTACCAGTAGATCGCTTCCCAATCGTTATTAGTTGAGATTAGGCTTGTAGCAGCTGCCTACGGAAGTATCGAACGAATTATTCCGATTATTGAATCGTAATACAGTCACCGAGTACCAACATCGTTTTTTTATTAACGGTTGGGCTTTCCTTGTGAAGCAATCAAGCTCAAAGTAAGGCGGATATAAGCCTTCAATAATGCTGATTCTACGTCTCGATTTTGCAATTCTAATATTTTACCCAATATCGATTTGATGCCCACTGTACTCTAGTGATAACTTGTAATTCTCGGCTGATTTGATCATACCTTGTTTTGACATTTCCTTAGGTACTTTAATTTCAATTTCTACAACACAAATACGTTTCATGAAATTATTAAACTCCTTCGTGTTACTTTTAAAGTTTACCCAGATTCTTGGGAAAGTTTTAATAACTTTTGTGTTTTATTTAACACCTCGAGCGTTGTGAAAAGATTCTGATAAAACATTTTAATATTTCGGTGGCAGTTTCCTCAAAGGGTATTTATTCATTTAAGTTTATTAATGAAGATAGGATTAAGGTCAAATTGAAAATGTCTTTGTCCTCGCGCTTTATAAGCGATAACAGCTATGTATTTTTAAACTCTAAGACATTTTACAGTAAACATAATGGCTAATTCTAGCTTAGTTACTTAGCTTACACAAGTATTGTGACACCGAATGTACCAATATACTTACCACAGAATAACGCCTAATCTCAATAGAAACCTCATCTTTACATACAATTCGATATTTCAACACCACACCAACTAAATTCGAATGCATGTGGCACTGAACAATTGCACTCGAAATTACTGCTCACTGCGTACATCCCAATGTCACTGAGATATTTCTAGAATCACTAAACAGGTGTACTTAGGTAGGTACTGGTTGGTACATATCACAAAAAACAGTGATGCTATGTTATAATTCTGATGCTGCATCACGCCTGTGTTCCCTGAAGGGGTAGGCACATATACTCGTATCTATAAAAAAAAAACAGTAGGACGAAACGTTATTGCCAGTCCTTTTGGCGTCGTTAGTAATGAAGTATTTATTTAACGATAACTGCAGCTACTAAAGGAGTGGATCCTACTGCCATATTAAGCGAGAGAAAGTAAGTAGATAGATAGTAAATTTTGCCTTTTATATCATGTTACATAATTATACTCATTAAATGCTCTGGTTTTCGCATCTAGGTTTCATAACTCCACTGTATAAAAAATACATGTATCACAGTAGGTTTATAAATAATAATTAAAACTTTTGTCTAAACAACCAGAGAAATAATGCAACATAAGAAAAACCAAAACATAGGTTAATCATGTCATTGACCGCAAACAATAATTAAGCAGACGAGGCGTGAAATACATTCACAAGTCTCCCGGTTTACACGTCACTTACATATAACCCATTTATGTTGAACATGGCTCGTGTCTGTCATGGTCAAAGATGCTCGTAATCCTAGAAGTGCCATGACCGAAGAGAGAGACTGGTGATCAGACCCGTGTCAGTAATGTAGAGTTGTTGTTGATTGATTAGTATGCACACACGAAGAGGTGTCACACGCAATCATTTCTTTCATAAATCTAAAAACAAAAAATCGCTATCGCAAAATCACTTTCTCCAATGAGTCATAATGATCATACCTCACTTTTAAGCTTTAATTTTGATCTTTATTCAATTAAGTACATCATATACGAGCCGGTAAATGTTTACCTACAACAAATTTTCTACGTCGCCGCATCATAACATACAATAGAAAATAAAATCAGAAAATTAAGGTTGCCAATTTACTCGTAGCTTGCAAGTTTAGTTTTTAAAGGAAAATGGTCTAGCTAAGAAGAGACAATTTTACTACAAAATAAATTTTCGTAAATGTTGACACAAAAAACAACTATTCTAGTAAATGTATATTCAATAGTACGGCTCTGCATTACGTTTTGTATGGCTTCTCATTCGATGCAGCCAGGCGTCGCTGCACTTAGTCGCAGGCGGGGCGGGGCGCCCGGGCATTACTCATAATTGCCCGCTTTTCACTTTGCAACCGTATTTTAACACGGAATAATTGTATTTTTTTTTTTGCAGTAGGACTGTCTCTTTGGTTTGGTACTTTTACGGGTGCAGTACAAAGGATGCTTTGGGACTTACTTCATTCTGTAATTTAATAGCTATTTATTATTCAATAATGACTATATTAATTATGTAATTAATAATAATAGTCAGAAAAGGGGTACTTGCCAGTCAGCTGCAGCAATATCATATGATAATTATAAACTTTATTCATAACTAAATCAAATACAAGCACGTGTTATCTGGTACCATTCTGAGAAAAACAAAACCTGAGCAGAATTTAACACATGACTGATTTCAAGTTACAATATAACTTTTAGATAGTTTGTGTAAATTCTTTCAAAACTATAAAATTAAGGCTAAGTACTGGAACTGAAAGGGAACCTTCGTTCTGTAATATTAAAGTATAGGTAGGTACAAGTATATAACGAAACACAAAATAAATTTTTATCGCCGACCTGGGAGCGGTTTGCGAACCTGTTTTAATAGCGGTGATGAGAATAACATACACTATAAATATTTACGATACCAGATCATACTGATAATACAGTTGGTACATTTAATTTTCAGCCATTTTCTTACATAGCCTTTTAGCTTGTTTTTAGTTATATAACCTACATAATAAAAGCCAGGTTCACTAACATTATAAAGTCCTACATTGTTAGTTAACCTCCTTGTTAATGAGTTACTGTATAATTTAAACTATTATTTAAAATTCTATTTGATCTTTTTATTTAATTTCCATTAGAGGAGTATTTTTAGTCTGGTTGGTACTAAGACATGTACAAACTTTAAAAAAAAAGTGCCTTATTGGTCTAGTGGTCCCAAGCGTGGCTTCTGTGCGTGAGGTTCTGAGGTGTTTATGTCAAGAAATTCTCAATAGCAGCTCGGAGTTTGTAATGGGACACTTTTCTAAATATGTAAAATCCATCATGCCAATTATTGTTCACCGGTTACTAATCACGTGCATTTTTCGGGATTGTCCAAACGCTGCAGTAGTAACCGATGAAAAATTAATCGATATGATCAAATGTCACTAAAGTTTTTATACAAATGCATCATGGACGCTGTGTTGGACTCATAGTGATTAAAATCCACATGGTTTCACTCTAACCATTACCGAGATCCCGGGAACGCAACTGCCTTTACAATGCCTATGAAATGTTATGGTTCTTCGAAGGTTTAAATAGACACTCCAGGATTTGTGCTGGCTAGCTTCAGTTGCCTGTACAGACACTCCAGTGTGGCGCACGTACTGAAGCGTGATGCGCGGCCGTCTCGGAACTGGCGCTGGTCGGGTGGCGAACCACTCATGTCCATTGCCCGTTGTAATGGGATCTAAGACCGACATCGGTGAATTGTGGCTATACGACAGTACACCTTTCTTCGGAAAATTCAGGCAATAAATAAAAACCTTCTAATAAAACAAGTTTATATGTATGTTATATGAGTTTTATGGTGCAAAATTTCAGCTTAATTGGGTCGAAGTTCCTACGGTTTAAAATTCAGTTGCTAGATTATTATGATTATGCTTAAGTATTCCGATGGCGACCAGGCAACCACAAATTAAATCTTTACTCTGTAAATTGTTCAGATTAGATTTTATGAGATTTTTGCTATTTAAGTAATAAGTTATGAGATTTGTTGTATATTAAAATGACAATAATATGAGTAAATAATTGTGTTAGAAAAATAAAATACTTAATTATTTAATATTTAATTATAGTTTAACGGTTATTACTCACGCGCATTCTTCGAGATTTCCCGACTAGTTTCGAACTCGAACGGAGCTCTTATGCATGAGCTGAGCCCGCGGCGATGTCGCGAGTCAAACTAGTCGGGCAATCCCGAAGAATGCGCGTGAGTAATAACCGTTAAAATGTGTCTCACGAAAGTTATTTTATATTTATTTTAGCGAGAGGTAGAACAGTACCATTACATCTTTTGTTGTAAAATTTTAAACAAACTAAGGATACCATTTACATTGTAATGAGTGGAAGTAACATGAAATTGCAAAACGCAGACATAAAGTTATTTCATGTTACAAAACTAGCTTAGTGTTCTGAATCAACCAATTTGCTCGGCAGCTCTCTAACTTTGTGAATAACTAAAATTAGTCACATGTCGTGACGTAATGTCCCTTCTTTATACGAGAAATTAGTGTACTAAATGTTGGGCAAAGTGTTAACAGCGTGCTCTTTTAGGAAGTGAATATTTACAAAGTATTGTTTTTTTTTTAAAGCACGTCTCGCTTATATTTTTGCGCACAGATACACAGACATTGTGGTTAAAACAGACGGTGGATTATAGGCTTGTGGAATGACCATTGAGACTGGCAAGTAAATGGTCGCGTGTTCGAATCTAAGGCAAGCACCACTGACGTATCGATATAAATTAGGAAATTGCGAGTCAAACTCGCAACATCGCTGCGGGCTCAGCTTATGACTAAGGGCTTCGTTCGAGTTCGAATGCCGGCAATCCCGAAGAATGCACGTGAAGAATAACAGTTGAACAAAAATTAATATGAATTTGTTTCACGAAAGTTATAATATTATTATACAACTTAAAATTGAGCAGCATTTGAGAATTTCACAGTGAATCTTTAATCATTACGATGATCACATTTGTTAATGTTAAAAAGTTAGAGTATCGTGTTGCGTTTCGATTTTTCATTAGTTATGCGAAAGATTTCAACGTAAGTTTTTCAACAGAAATAAAAATAACGAGTTGGAAAAGATCCTTGAAGTATGAAATTTATTATTTGATTAGGTACCTACTAAAAAGTTTGTGAAGCGATTATCGAAGTAACAAAGTTAACGTAATTATAACAATAATTTCCCAACAATCCAAACTAAACCAATTTGCTCTTTAAAAATATTTATTTCACCTTTAATCCGATTTAAAAAACTTTTGCATGAAATAATAATCAAAAAATTTGTTTTAATAATAGTTAATTTAGATAATAGTTATTTTTTTCTTATTCTTATATTAGATCATAAGTTAGTAGTACTATTAGAATAAAATTTAGAAAAGCCGTATGAAAAAAAAAGTGTTATCAAAAAAGCATTTTTAAACAAATCATTCTTTCAAAAGCATTAACGTATGCGTAGTGAACTCTAAAATTATACTACTGCGACACACTGAGCACTAAACCATCTCGCCTTCTTGACAGTTAAGAGGTCGACATGGCTTAGTGGTCAAAGCGCCTGGATTATTTATCCATGAGGCGCAAGTTCGAACCCTGCGCACGTCAAAATTTTTCTTTCTAGCCTAATGTTTAATTTTTAAGAATATTTATGTTTACAATTTTAGGAAACATATTGTATCGTCACGCCTGTATCCCCGAAGGGTTAGACGGAGATATACTGTTGTACACCCACATTTTACCGATGCTGTTATTAAGTCCCATGTAAAAGGTTGTGAGCCTATTGCCATCCAGGCATCAACCAGGCACAAACTCCAGGCTACTACTAAGAATTTCCTATCGGGAAAACTCAACATAACATAGCATCACGCCTGTATTCCCCGAAGGGGTAGGCAGAGGTGTACACAATTGTACACCCACATTTCACCAATGCTGTTATTAAGTCCCATGTAATAGGTGGTGAGCCTATTGCCATCAACCGGGCACAGTTCCAAACTCCGGGCTGCTACTGAGAATTTCCTAACAGAAAAACTCAATAACACTTTGCCCGACCCGGGGATCGAACCCGAGACCTGTTCTGCAGTCGCGCTTGGGACCACTAGACCAATGAGGCAGAGCGGGAAAACTCGAACACTGTAATTGTTTATTATTTGATTGATACATAGAAATATACTTTTATTATTTAATTACAATGCAGTGAGAGCAACAGAAAATAATAATAACACTTCTACCAACCCAAAAATCGAGCTTTTGAGCGCCACTAGACCTACGAGACAGTTTCAGAAGAATACGATGTAAGTATACAAGTCGATATTCACCGTGTATTTTAAATCATAGACGAACAACGTAATATTGGAGGCACACCTGCTGTAGCCGTTCGATTTAATAACACGACTTCTTGTTCAATTCTGCTATGACATCGTAAAATTTAATATTTTACACCTATGTAGTAATGCTGTGATGTTTGTTTTGTATGCAAAGAGAATTTATGTGTGTTTGAGAGGAGCAATAGCTTAACATGATATTTTGGATAGGTCGGTAGTTGACCAATTTTCTTATTATGATGAGGTCAATGTGAAAGCAGAGGATAGTGAACAACGGCGGTGGTATAGACAAGACTTAGCTCTTAAATTCAAAAAGAAGAGAAGATGCAGATGATGAATAACCTCGTGCAAAGTTTAAGGTTATTTTAAGCAATCAGTCAAAGGTGTTTCGTCTATTAGAGACAATTTACTGTCTTAAAGTTATTATGTCTGATGACTAAATGAAGCGATGCGAGGGATATAACCCTCTTAAGATATGTCTGACAAGAGAATTTGTAGGATGTTAGTTGGTGCTGAGCCGCACTGATTTCGTTTTTCTCTTTTGAAAGCGAGATCTCCGAACCAATGCAGAAAAGGAAAGTTAAGAGGCTGTTATACGCCACTTTCAAAATGGATACTGTGACTGGGGGAAGCTGAGATAAGATAAATTTTATGCAAGTGACCTTAATACAATAGGTCAGTAGTGCGTGCCTTGGGCACGAACTTGTGATTTTTAACTTGTCAGTCCAACAGTCATAATCCAGTGGACCAATAAGGAAACGGCAATAAATAATCATGTGAGCCTGAATGTTACTGAGCGCAAGAAAAGCTGAGATCTCATGAGATAATGAACAAAAAGTGGAATGATCACTCCTCGTGGTCAACTGAAAAATGTGCAAAGCAGTAGAAAATAACTATTTACTTGGTAAGGCTATGGTTGCTGGGTTGTCCTAAGTTTTCTTGTGAATAGGTAGAGACTTAGCCCTGTGCGCCGTTACACGTAAAGTCAAGATAAGTGTCTTAATAAAATTGAAACGTGTCTTTATTATATAATCGCTATGCAAATAGTTCAAAATCGATAACTTTGAAAATGTAGTAAGCAATATATAGGTAGACTTTACGGGTCGGAATCTCCTGACAATCGGTCGTTGCGGTTGCGAAGATCCAAGCACGGTCATTTCCACCTAGTAATTATTCATATTTGTAGCCATTCTGTTTAGACATTCTAGTGGAGTGGAGCCGAAAGCCAATTTGAGAAAATACAAATGAGTGCAAAAGATATAGCAGATATTGTTGCGGTGTATGTAGCTACGTTACAGGAATCCTGGTAAAGGTTAGAACAGAGCTGTGTAGTTTTATTCAATATCCAAATTATATAATAATATAATATTATCCAAAATTTTGCTCCATTCTCTTAGTATGAAACACGTTTTTAAATAAAATACGAGTATTCAATAAAATGGATCACACTTATACTCCACTAGGATTTTCTGTATCGTGGCCAGCATTACATATTCAAATCACATGCACAAATATCCGGGTACTACAGCCGGAACATATCTGTAGGTTATACAGTTTATAAACACACAACAGTTTATAAAGTTAAACTGATAGTAGCTGGGTTAAGCAAAAATATGAACATTCTTTCCCTGTAAATAAAATCTTATAATATTGAGCGTTGCCAATCTGTTATTTACAAATATAAATCTATAATTTTTAGCGCCCTTATTTTCTATTATAATATTATCCTCATCCTGTGGATCCTATGCAGGTGGTAATCTGTTTGTTTTACTGCTTCTCTTATTCACAAAAAAGGGCCTGCAATCTCACAATCTACTTGTGAAGTTTATCCGACACGTCATTACCGCTTGTGTGGTACTGATTCACTCGTACCGTAGTCAAAGAATACCGTATTACTACATCTTCCTGTCACATATATGAGTTTGAAAAATAACATAGCATAACCATAACTATCCCACTGCAGGGCAAGAGCTTCTCATACAGACAGAGCTCGTGCAATGATCGCCACGCTAACTTACTGCGGATTGGCGATTTCGGACCATCAAGTCCAGGTTTCCTTACGATTTTTCCCTTCACCGTATGTGATATGTCTGTCTTAGATAAACTAAGAAAGTACCTTCAGTTGGAAACGATTTTAAATATTTCGTTCCGATAGGCGTCGATGATAAGGGATTGCTTATATTCCTAATTGGGTTTGACATAGATGTACCTATTGTTGTAGTCCACATTTCACCGACTAACGAGTTATTATGTATTGTCTATTGTATTGAAGTAGTAAGTCTATCGTAATCAATGGATCATTATTATTTCATGTTCCATTATTCTATAGAAAGTCATATTATTCGCAATTCCGAAATCGGTTACGTGGCGAATGCAGCAGCTATCCGGGAATTCTTGTAGGTAATGGGTAGTATAGGATTGTGTGGTCTAGTTTGTAAGAATTCGTTTCGACACGATGTTCTTTATATAGATTTATATAAACTGGTGTCAGAGTCGCAATAATGCATGATAGTCTAAAATATATGATTGAAGTTGATATTAGTTTCCTTCTAAAGTTTCAAACATCGTGACCGACTTACGACTAAAGACACGTAAAAACGATATAAAACCAAATAGTCGAACCAGAAACGTGTACCACATAAAGAATACATAATATGTAAAGTAACTTTAAGTTTAGGGTATAAATACTGAACGGATTTAGGCAAAAGTCAAATAAAAGTTTTCGTCGGTTTAGCCTCGAGGTTGCAAAGTTAAGTACTTGTGGTTCTAAAAGACGTTTCTCAAGTATTACATCATTAGGGAAATCACTTTGTATGGGGTTTTAAAGGATGATCATGATAAGGGTCTTATTACGAGTATGTACCTACCTAATAAAAAAATAAAATGAAGGTCCAGCTGTTGGTAATTGGCTACTGTGGGCTTTTGCTTATAAGAAGATTTTATAAAGAATTCTTTCAAGTGTCCTTCTAGTTAAAATCTTTTTAAATGAGGTTCGGGTATGTATAGATAAAACTTATACCTATTTGTTAGATATTTTTCTCTTAAGATACTAATTACTTGGCTTCCAATACGTAGGTAGTTAATATGAAATTATTTCAGGGAAAATACTGTTCTATTTCCTGCTCAATTACTCAAAATAATTGAGGGAGTTTGTTGGCTACTGCTCTTTTAGATTAATTGAACAACTAACATAATATACAGAGAATCCTATAAAAGAAGTTAATTTTCTATTAAGGTCAATATATACCTAAATGATATTCGTCGTTAAATGAGGAATTTTTGTCTTGCTGGTTTAAGAGCATTACAAATAATTCATATGTATTTATATTTATTCTCAGTTTAAATTAATGTAAGTACAGGTTTGACTTTATATATCAAGTCCTTACAAGGAACTTACCTAATAATGTAGAACCTTATATAAATTCAATATAAAAAAAGATACCTAATAATTATGATCTAATATATAAACGTTACCAAAGTTACCCGTCTACAATTTTCAATGAACAATGGTCGTTTGAAAATCTAATATGCTTTGCTGACTTGGAGAATATACATCATGTTTTTATTTCTTAGTTCATAGCCCGTGACAAACTGTGGTCAGTAAAGGATCTCTCGGGACGCTTTTCACAGTCATTCCGTAGTAAGAGGAAAGGAAAAAAAAAAGAAAAAAAAGTGTGATGATTGAAAAATATACGCTATTTATTAAGTAATAGAATTTAATCGTTAGATATTTTTTTACCTGAACATTAAATATCAATTTGAAAAAAATATATAAAACAAAATTCATGAATGAATATGAATCTATATCTATTACCTAAAATTAAAAAGCTGAAGAGTTCGTTTGGTTGTACGCGCTAATCTCAGAAACCACACGTTCGAATTGAAAAAATATATTTTAGTGTTGGATAGCCCATTTATCGAAGAAGGCTATAGGCCTTATAACATCACGCTACGACCTTTAGGAGCCGGGAAAAATCAAAAAAGTCGGGTGGAACCGCGGGACACAGGTATTAAGTGATAAAAATATCTAGACGATTGAAAGATCAGTCCTTAAAATATATAACTACGGAAAGACTAGTGAGTTTAGTAAATCTGTAAATGATTACTAGATAAATATCACCAGGCGTCTCCTTAAGACGTATACAAAGAGGATTGAAAATTCAATAGGTTTGAACACGACAAGGTAGCTCAGTTGGTAGAGTGATGACACGGAACGTCAAAGGTCGCGGGTTCAAGCCCCGTTCTTGTCTATTATTTTTTCAATGTTTCTTTGAAAAATAGAAATTAATATAGGCATTACATGGCCTCAACATGTATTAAAAAAATATAATTATATAAGACTAACATACATAAAACATTGTTTTCCGAATATACAATTTGATGGATTGGCTTCCCTGAATCAATATATTAGTCGGATCAGTTTATCGTAGTGCAGTGGTGGAGGTCGGCTTCTCCGAACGCTTACCACACCCAGTTCTAGGTATATCTTCTGCAAACAGCATGCACTTGCAATATGAACTGCTGTCAAATTTAACAAGCGTATGCGGTTGGCTAGATTATTCTCATTACTTAGACTATTCTAGATATCACAGAACAGCAGCCTGGTGGTTTGACTGTATATAGGATGTAGTGAAAAGTCAAAAGTCGCAGATTCGAATTCCATGGCACGCCTTACTGACTTTAATTATCGTGAGGATACCTGAAAGATTTTCTCGATAGTGTGTAAAGTAAAACTATGACCTTGGTTTGTTAATCAACCTTAAGCCAGACTAATAGTATTAATTCATATTACAATTACAGAAAACTGGACCGATTTTTATGGAATTACAAGCTGCACCTCGCGGATTCACTCGCCATGTTAAAAAAAAATCCGTACGATTTAAAAAAAGCTTATGTAAAAACCTTCTCCTGATAATGACGAGCACAACAAAAAAGAATTATACAATTTGGTGCAGTCGTTCTCAAGTTATGGCGTGACCAAGGGAAATAGGGATTCATTTATATATATATAGATTTTGCATTAGTTCTCATAACAAATATGAGATCAAATTATTATTATTATATTTCTCTTGGGAGTGCTTATTGAGACGCCTTTTTAATGCTTTTATTAGCTTGGTATGTATCTATGTATCAACCTATCTATGTATCTATGTAACGGAATCTTTGAACGTGATTTTCACAGTTTAAAACGTCGAATTGAATTGATACTTCGCACACGTATCAAAGAAGATAACAATACAATAATTTATTAATTTTGTCTGATTATCCTGATCAGGATCTTCAGGATTAACGATTTCGGGACTAAAAAGCAAAAATTAATAATAGTCTAAAAAACTAAAATACACGCTTTTGTCTTGCTTTTTAGTTCTAGCCGAACTAAAATGTAATTTTATCGTAAAAAGTGTGGGGTGCTTTCTAAGATATTTTATAATGACTTTACTTTTACCATTATAAGTCAATATAATATTTATAACAAGTGACATTAGCACCGCACGCATTTTTACGTTTTTTTTCTTCTTAATCTCTTTTTTTTTTGGACTAATAGAAAATGATTTTCAGCTAGATACAAAAACGTGTTTTTTTTTTTTAATTACTTTACATTAGTTATAATAATAAAGAATGCGCCTGTCAAATAATTTATACGTATAAGTAGGTATTGAAGTAACCTAAGTATCGAATAAAATCTGGTGTTTTACGACACATACGAAGATTCATAACTTTGCTAACGCTGTAAAGGGAGGAAGGCAAAAGAAAAGCGTATGGCGTATAAGATATGTTTATCCCAATAATTAGGTCGGTCATATATCACAACGGAGAACTTGAACACTTTGCAACGTACATAAATTATAGAAAATCCAATTTTTCTCATACATTTACAACAGAAACAGTTATAAAAGAATAAGACAGTGAAAGTAAATTCCTTATACAATGGGAAGAAATTATTAATGTGAAGCAGACAGTGACGTAGCATGAGTTCTTTTTCCACATTTTAATAAGTCTTTTGGTGATGTCATCGCCAGATGTACGTAAATGATCATGAGATAAGTTGTGAAGCTGCTGCAGAGAGTACCAGCTACAGCTGTGTAAACCATCAAACCCACCGTACCAGAAAAGCCTAGTACCCACTTGGTTAAAAATGCGCTGCAGACTCAAAAGTCATACAACTTAAAGCCCGGTGCGCTATTGAGGCATAAAAGATGCTAAGAAGCGAATACTCAGGTCGAACTTTTACATCCCTATACATCCTTGAAATCTGTCTCTTTGTCAAAAAACATATGCACCTCTTCTCCCTCACCCAAAACCATTTTTCTCAACCTCTATTTAAGGCATAAAAACAAACTAGCACTACCCACTTTCAAACTGTCAATTTTCCACTCTGGACCTTATGCTATATGTGTAAAATTATATAATAAAATATCAGAAGCAATAAAAAATACAAACAATTACAATATATTTAAAAATAATTTGAACAAATACCTATTAAATAAATGCTTTTTTACGCTTCAAGAGTTTTTCGAAGACAGTAGTAAATACTTAACAAATATAATTGTATCCTATAAAAAATAAATATAAACTAGAATATAAATTACATATTTTTTTTATATATAACAAGTCGAAAGATTATACAAATCTACTCTATGTTAATAACCAAAAGTCATGTTAGTATGTAATTTGATTAGGTATTTGATTTTGTTTTTTTTCTTTATATATATTGCTGTGTCCTTACAGGGTTCATGTTAGGTACTGGAATCTTTGTATGTAACATCAATTTACCACATGAGTGCAATAAATTATTTGAATTTGAACCAAATATGATTGTATTGTGTTTTTATAATATCTTTAAAAATCACTGAACTAGTCGTCACACACATGCAGTGCACTGCTCGCACTGAGGTTCAACGGTCGGGTCAGAGATCATGAACGAGTGGTGCTTGCCGGTAAAAACGTTTTTTTACGTCTATATTAAAAAACTTTTTTTGGGTACCCACTCAGTGAATGTCTACAGGATTTTTAATGACGAATGTTAATTAAGATATTTAAATGAGGTCACAGAAAGGTAAAAGGAAACCATAACTAGAACAAACAAATACAAAATATGGATTTCTACTTAAAAACATTAAATATTCCCGAAAAGATAATGTTTATATAATGCAAATATTTTGTTAGAGCTAAGTATTGAATAAAAATTTGCATTTTAATAAAAAGAGCCGATCCCAGGTGCGATGGACATTTATTAAAATTTAAGACATTGCAACTCCGCGAATATGCTGTAAAAATTAACAACAGATAGGAAATGGGAGTAATTTTCTTCATTACGACCATTTTCTTGTTTTTTTTACGAGGTAAACACTGTACTGCGACATTTCTTTAAAAAGTTAATAGAAATGAAATGCTGATAAGATTTTAGAATAAAAAATCTAAGATTATTCGTTGATTAACGACAACGGTTCCGTCTGATATATATAGGCAGGTATTTTCATGGATTGCATCAGGTCTTGTTTGACCTATTACTATCATTGATATTCAGAATTTTATAAAAAACAAAATACACTGCCATTTAAATTCAACTAAACTACTATATACGTTATAAATATAACTACTATTGAGTGTGTGGGTGTGTGTGTGATATGCATCTACATCACAGTGTTTTCAAGCAACAAAACCTTATCTGCCGAGGTAGCGGTGAATGTAGCTACTCTGGTATAGGCTAGTGTGTTTTTCAGAGGTTATGGTGGGATAAACTCCCAAATATACATACATACTTACATACATCAATACAAGAACCCTAAAAACATAACACTCCTATTTTGGGCAGACGTGTAAAAAAGGAACAAACCCTTGCATAAGTATTGCACTTAAACATCGGTGAAATCTGGGTGTGCAATAATATTCCTCTCCCATTTTTAAATAAGTGGCACACATTCTAATAAAACAACTTTTAACCGGATTAATCGCGTGTATGGTGGAACGAGGTGTGGTGTTCCTCCATAGAAAAGGGAGGATCCTCCAACCAGGCGGGTGATATTGCCTGGCGGGCCACGGCCCAACGGTTAATGTCGGGAGGTCGTATATATACACACTCGTCGTCAAACTTTGATTGCGCGATGCAGGTTGTTGTGCGCATAGTTTCCATGTAGCGTGATAGATGTCGCTACATCACTCCCCTCCGAGACCGGAGGTCGATCGTGTTGATGAGTCAGCGGTCAGTGCGTCTGAAGAGCTTGCCAGTGCCAGTGAGGTCCCAGTGAGTCGGAACCGGATGCCGCGTAGTTCTAGGTGAGTCGGAACTGAGAGCGGTGATGCTGCGTAATCCTCAGTGAGTCGAGGTAGTGCAGTGGTGCGTAGTAGCTGGCTGCTGCGTCGACCAGGAGAGAATGGCTCTGCTTGTTGACCGGCCGAAGGTGCAGTGTGCTGTGCCGAAGTCGCTGTTGTGGCTGAGGGTGATGACCAGTTCTGCGCGTCTGCTACAGGCTGGTGGTCAGGGTACCCGTTGAAGCCGAGTATGCTGGCTGGCTGTGTGACTCGCTGCTTGCTGCTCGATTTGATGTTGAGGGGGAGTGGAGATGACGGAGTGACGACGAGGTTGCTGCTGATCCTCTTCAGCGAAGGCTGCACTGATGTTCGTGCTCGGGGTCACCAGTATGGAGGAACGAGGTGTGGTGTTCCTCCATTGAAAAGGGAGGATCCTCCAACCAGGCGGGTGATATTGCCTGGCGGGCCACGGCCCAACGGTTAATGTCGGGAGGTCGTATATATACACACTCGTCGTCAAACTTTGATTGCGCGATGCAGGTTGTTGTGCGCATAGTTTCCATGTAGCGTGATAGATGTCGCTACACGTGTATTTTTTTTTTTTTTTTCCTTACGTCTGTCCTCCTGCGACCACGAACGCTGCAAAGTGTTCGAAACGTCAGGAAAAACAAAAAAAACAATAATACACGCGATTAATCCGGTTAAAAGTAGTTTTATTATAATGTGTAGTGATCGCGCAAACCTAAGATATTACTAAGTGGCACACATGACTTCGAAAAGTCAGTGGTGTGTGCCTTGGATTCGAACTTGCGACCTTTGACTTATCATCCAACGGTCATACAACTAGTATATCACTGCTGTGAATAGTATTTCCGTCCATGGATTATCTCCAATCATGAAAGATCAATTATATTTTTATTTAAAAGCACCAAATGAAAAAAATTGTTAATGAAAGTTACAAATTCAATTTATTTGTTGCACATGCGACCGACGCGAGTACTTTATTTACCGATAATTAAGTTACTTGACCAAACTGGGATTTTTTTCTCTCGCTCCTATAGTCCGCAGTTATAACTCATAATTTTACCAGTAGCGCCATTTGTACGGTGAATTTATATTCCGTATTTTATGAGCCTTATTGCCTCCCGTTGGCCTCTATTTCCATTTTCCAAACACAGAAAATATCGGTAGTTATTTGCAATATTGTTAAAACGAATGATTCGGTATTTATAGTCATTATATTTGGAACTTAATACTATTTACCACTTCTTGTATTTCAAAGATTTCGGTATCCATTTACTAGTTCAAGTTAAGGCAAAGGAACTTAGTAGATATCTCGGAATACAAAATGTTTTTGAAAGAAAAATCGTTACAGTGGAATTAAATTAAATAAAGAGACTTGGAAAACCAATTTATTTCATTGAGTACATTATTTATTTATTACGTACCAAATTCAGTAACTGAGTACATTATGGAATCTAATTTTGCCACTACTTTTCAATTTGCGGACCTTTTTCGAGACAGGGTTTTCACCTTGAAAACATTTGAAAAGTAAAAATCATTTACCAAAACCACATTAATACATGTTAAGGGCATTCTAGTACATATAATTATAATCATCTGTTAGTTATTCACAGCAAACGTTTAATTTGAATGGCTTGGCATCCGTAATTTGTGCGTAAAACAACAGTTTAATTGAGCCAATCGCATGAGTAATAATTACTACAGCATTATGTAACAAACAACCTTCAGAAAATTGCTGATTTAAAATCGTAAATTTTTAACTTTTTTTTTGTAGGCTAGAAATAAAATCTACGGGCAATCTAATGGAATCTACGAATCTGTAACACTTAGATCGATACTCGAAGCGCTGTTTCTTACCAATCCAGAGGTGCAGGTCCGATACTACTCATAGATTTTTTTGTGATATGTAGTAAAAATATCAAAAGGTTAAAATTATAATTAGTTTCTAAAAAAATAATCAAAACGAGAATAACCCCATAGTTGCACATTAAATTCCCACTCTTAAAAAAACACCACTTAAAACAATTAAACAAATCTACAAACAGGGCTGCCAGCGAAATAAATCTTTGCATATTACGTTGGAAACTGCCCCGGTTGTATGGCAAGAATCGGAAAAAAGCACATTATGCAGCCAAGCGAGCGCCACCTGGTGTCGCAGTTACGGGTTATTGCTTTAGAACCTAGCTACTTCTTGACGCATCATAGTGCTCGCAAAAATTTTATGTTTGTTTGTAATGGGTATTGACTATGGTAATAGTTATAAATAATTTGTAAACCACCAATAATGTCAAAATGATTATGAATTACTGGTAATTGCGGGTCAAGTGACTTGCATCTACGCTCTTATGCTACGCCGTAGCAAATTGCGCGTAGTAACTACACTACGCTATTTTTTATTTATAATATTATTATATTATTGTGCTTTTAAATATATGCAATTAAACTTTTATGTTTATGAGGATCTTCTTCCTCTTAACACACACCATATACGTACTTAATCTAAAATTAGTTATCAGAACAATTACATGTTGGCTTTTCTAGTCACAGTGAATGCAGCTATCAACCCGGGACCCCAGTAAAGGTTTTGCAGGATCATGTGGTTTTAGTCGGTGGGAGTCCGGCAGAGTCCACGACTGATTTTCGAGACATAATAAATAAATAAATAAACACCGTTCAAGTGCGAGTCGAACTCGTTCGCCGAGGGTTCCGTACCTAACCAGTCTCAAAAGTTTTTGTAATTTTTTTCATTTGTTGTGTTTATGTATGCGTCTCCAATCACGTAATAAAACACATTTTCTTTCTTTCTTTCTTTCTACCCATTATACCGTCTGTCCGTGAGTCACAACCGGTTTTCTCAGGAACGGGTGGATCTAGCAAGTTGAAATTTATACCAGATACTGAGGTCTATAGTTCCTATTAGGTGTATAAAAGAGGAAACATTCCCAAAAATAAAAAATGTTGTAAATTAAGGTAAATTTTGGTACTTACAAGTTTTCGCGAAAATCTAATATCTATATCTTTTTATCGTGTCGACCTTGATTATTATACCCCTAATAGAGATTATAGACCTCAGTATCTGGTATAAATTTAATCTTGCGAGGTCCACCCGTTCTTGAGAAAATTGGTGGTGACACACGGACAGACAGACGGACAAGAACGACACGATCTTATAAGATTTTTATTCCATTAAATATTTTAACTTTAGATCTTATAAGAGTAAATTTTTTACAATTTGAGTTTCGGCACCCTAAAAGGGATGGCTTTCCTACATAACATTTTAAAACCACTACAAATAGGTGCGAACCCAACCCAGAGTGCAAAAAGTTGGTATTATAATAATTATTTTATTACTTTAGAAGACGCTTTTATTAGCTTGTTATGTATCTATGTATCTATGTAACGGAATCTTTGAACGTGAATTTTACCCACTTTATTACGTCGAATTGAATTGAAACTTCGCACAATTATCAAGGATCGTTAACAGTACGATAATTTAATAAATGTATACTTCAATAGTCCATAAAACTAGTATGTACATACAAGGATCCACTGGAACCTAGCTAATTTATAAACTACCTAGCTTAGTAACTTGATACGTACATAAAATCGAGGTGCAATTTTCCTAACCACTAGTGGAAAATAGTGGCTACTCGATTTTGGAGATGGGACCTAAAATAACTGGCTTCTGGAAATAGCGTACAGCCTAGAGTAGAGTAGAGGGCTATGTCGTTGGTGTCACTGTCATAATTTAATGGGATGGGCTTTAGTAGTCACCTATTTTAGAATAATAAATTGAATTGATAAATCAGTCTGCTGGTTACTGGGAGATATTATTATTTATAGTGTTCTTTCGTGGAAAGCAAGATACGTCCGTATCGTAAGCAGGATGAACGAGTAAAATGAGGTAAGTTTTTTTTGAGTGAGGAAGATCCACATCTTTAGCGCTGTGCCGGACCCATACTGACTAGAAACTACACGGTCCTGCAGTTACCTTTACTGGGATCTCGAGATTGCAACTGCCTAAACAGTAAAAAATAAAACGTGTACTGTGTAACTATATACATTTAAATAAAAAATCACCATGTATTATTATGTTCCAAGGAAACATTGTAAAATAATAGACAAGAACGGAGCATGAACCTGCGACCCTTGACATTCCGTGTCATCACTCTACCAACTGAGCTAACTTATCATTGTCCGAATCTATTGATTTTTAAGCTTCCTTGTATTCATGATAAGGAGACGCCTGGCGATATTTATTTAACAATCATTTACAGATCTATTAAATTATTAAGGCATTACATGGCCTCAACATGTATAAAAAAAAAACATTATATATAATCACCTTGTGTATTGAAGAGCACCGAGTAAGTTATTAGAAATACATAAATTATATTTTATTATGCTGACATGGGTTTATTATTAAGCTGGATGATCTAAACAGTGTACTGTCCAACCCATATCAAAAATATATACTATGTTAATATAGACTTTAATATTTGGGTTCGCAGGATATTTTGATATAAGATATTCGTTTTAGTGAAAATCATTATCAGTAAGCAGTGTTAGAATAGAGGTATGATTGTTGAACTGACAAGTCAATGGATGCAATTTCGAATCTAAGGCACTTGGGATTTTTCGAAGTCATGTGTGTATTATAAATTAATTATCTATCACTTGCTTAAGATGGTGAAGGAAAGCGTTGCGACGACACCAGCACAGCTGAGATATGTTCTCGATGGTGTGTAAACCCATGTCAGAGACCTACGGGTCGTTTAAACTCTGACACTAAGTTGTTCATCAAACATACGATAAGAAGAAGAAGGTCGTCAGTCAGTTTCATCCAAGGATTCTATTTATAGCCAGCTTGATGACTCCATATCCAATTAAGCTTGGGTCTTTTATTTAAATTAATGAGATAATTTACTGGACAATGCCTAAAGACTTCTCATTAAATTAATTTCGGGGAAGTCCTTCACCCGGAATAAATTACGTAGGTAAAACTATGAATATGGCATTATGCCTGTGTTCTTCGAGGGTATAGGCAGCGGTGTACTCGGCTACGCACCCTCTTTTCACCGGTAAGTCTAATGTAATAAATGTTGAGCCTATTGCCATCAACCGATTTTGATTGATTTTTTTTGGATGGCGCTGCCATGACGAAGTGAACATCGTCTCTGTGTTTTTTTAATCCGTAAAAATTTTAAACTTCTATCTGATGTGTAAAAATTACGATATAATGTGTCTAAGTGCATAATTAACGCGTAACAGTGTTTTCAAACATAAATTTTCACTAACTATAAAATAAACAAGCGAGTAGTGTTAAACTATACAAATACATTAAAATCTATTTTAAGTGCAAGTGAACAAAAACAAATTGTACTAACTAGTCTTAATAATAAACCATTCTACATATATGAATACAGTTCAGTGAATTGACTAAAAACTTAGTGTTTATTTACAAAAAGTGACTGTGATGTCCGTTTTTTTTGATGATGAAAAATGCGCCAGTAGTAGTAAATTTAAAAATTACGAATTAATTATTAAATCTGGACACAAAATATGTGTAACAGTACAAAAAAAAATTACCATAAAGTATATGCATTGCTTCAAATTTTTTACGAAGAAACATTTAACACGAAATATTTTTCATTTAGGTACTTAAAAGACAATAAAACATAGTATCACACCAGTATTCCCTGAAGGGTAGGCAGAGGTTTACACACCTGCCGGGACTGCGGCGAATGCAGTTCCGATCCTGGAATCCCGGTAAAGATTAGAGGTGGTACATACGTGGGGTTTTTAGTCTGGAGTCTAGCACAGCGTCCATAATGGTTTTTCCACACGAGAAAAAACACCCAGAGGTGTACACAGTCGTACATCCTCATCTCACCGATGCTGTTATTAAGTCCCATGTAGTTGGTGGCGAGTCTATTGCTATCTACCGGGCATAATTCCAAACTCCGGATTGCTATTGAGAATTTTCTAACAGAAATGCTCAATAATATGTAGCCCGGCCTGGGAGTCAAATCAAATCAGATCATCATTTATTTCAAATAAACCGTTTACAGGCACTTTTGAATTGTCAGAAGTTAGTTGCCACGTTCCAAAGTGCAGGTTCCTATGGAGAACAACGGGCAAGAAACTCCACTCCACGCAATCAAAACCGAGACCTCATGCTCGGCAGTCGTTAAAAGACAAAAATCATAATATTATTTCCTGTTTCCTTTCATTAGAACATCTTTCTCCTCGTTATAATCGGATGAAGGAGTACTTATTTTTAAGTCCACTTCCAACTAGTACGTAATATAATATACTACATACCGAGTACATATATACATTTTAAACCTATTTACGTGGCTCTTTGTTGCTAGAATGACGTGCACCTCTAGATAGTGGGCGCTGAGTTAAACGCAGTCCTAAAGTTGCATTGTAGTTACAAAACTGAAATATTTAATGGAACTGCAGTTTACTATCATTCATGATACTGTACAGTTTATAGTTTGGATTTAGCAATATTTTTATAGTGGAAATAATAAACTGAAAGGGTTGCAACTTTGATATTATATCCATCGGATTTTTCTTTATAGAAATGTTTTTGAACTTGACGGGTAAAGTTTCGGGTTTCGAGGTTAATGCACTTGAGTTCTAAGGTAGCTAAATGAAAAAAAAAAGACTTAAAATAATTATAAGCACGCCTGCTCTCTTTGAACTAAAAAGTAACGTTTTATTACAGGTTTTTTTTGTATAAGAGCTTAAATAGTACAGTTTTTTTAATCGTACTAGTTATATATATTATGTTATTGGATTAAAGAAATATATATATTTTTTTAATCTACTTTTACATTCCGTGTAATCTGTTATTTTTGGAGTCGGCGCCTGTACGGGAGAGGGATATGTTTTCCTCTTGTAAGTCACTTATGTTCGTTTTGTTCAATCTTCCTGAGTTATTTACGCTTTTTTATATATATATAGACGTAACGGTCGCTGGCACTGTTCTCTAATACCTACCTACCTACTGTTTACTTATCTAAGATGTTTTTTTTTATGTTCTGTGAGAGTACCCAGTCGTATCTGGTTGTAAACCCAACATACATCAGGTACCGACTCCAAAATTAACAGATTATTATTATATATTGTTCTTTTAAAATTATTTTATTTCAAGCAAATATTGATATTATTTTGAACTTCAATCATTCATCTTAAGGAATACATATACCTGGAAGATCCATACACAAATCCAAGGACACCTCACTTCGTCTTTATTTTTTTACTTTTTTTTTACTAGGAATTTATTCCTGTGTCGTGGGTGCGTTTACAGACATAATCTCACAAGCACACAAACACCCAGACCCGGAGCAATTATCCATAGATTTCAGATATTAAGGTACGAGACACTTCTTTTAGTTTGGGAATCTTTTGTATAGGGGCATAAACAAACGGTACTACGACCAGTGGGCTTACTCTTGAAAATAATTCCACTCGATTGACATTGGAAATATGTCAGTTCGTACTTTTAAATGCGAAAATATCTGAGAGGGAGAGAGGCAACTGTAATGTAGGTAAATTTATTTTAAAATTACGCGTTGTTTTAAGGCGTCTATTTAATATTGGAATTGGATTGGAATTGGTATTAGTTTCAAGAGTACAGGTCAAACGAATGGACACCAAAAAAAAAATGTACAGTCTTATTGTATGGTTAAAGAACAACTTGGTGTCAGAGTTTAAGCTGCCAGTAGGTCTCTGACATGGCTTTACACGTCGACAATATCACTCAGATGTGCTGGTTTCCTTACGATGTTTTACGTTACCGTTATTTATAACACGTACTTGTTTGCTTAAAGTCAGTGGGGCGAGCCTTGGATTGGAACATGCAACCTACGTCTTGCCAGTCCAACGATAGTGCTACGAGGTTATCAATGCTCACAATGTAGGTAGAGTAAAGATATAAAATTAAATTAAAAGAAATTCAATCTTTATCAAAATTGTACTCATAGATTAATTAGCCTCGTGGTTATGAACATGAAGCTAATGTGAAGCTCACATGCTAAAGGAATGAAACGAATTTCTACGAATTATTGTTCGTGAAAGACTATTATATTAAAACAGTAACGTAAAGGCGAAATACCTTTCATTACTGGAAATCGCTCGAACAATAAAATTATTCGCATTGTCAGCCTTGTTCTAGGCTTTGAATTGAAGTCAAAATTTATGTAATACAAAAGTAATATCTTAGGTTTGCGCGATCACTACACATCATAATAAAACAACCCCTAACCGGATTAATCGCGTGTATTATTGGTTTTTTGTTTTTCCTGACGTTTCCTTCTGCGACCACGAACGCTGCAAAGAATTCAAAACGTCAGGAAAAACTAAAAACCAATAAATACACGCGATTAATCCGGTTAGGGGTTGTTTTATGTAATACAAATCATAATCGAGGCATAAATTCTTTTATGGCGCCGACTCTGACTGATAGAATGACTTTTAAATCTGTAAGAGCATTAAGTTGAAGATAATTCTTTCTACAAATCCATTGACTATTTAGCCATTGCAAGGTAATTATGAAAATATATATTATTTTAAAGATATAATAGATAAGTACACTGTGTTATTTTTCCACTTCCCGTCCCAGATTAACAAAATCCGCCGACCACGTCACGCTCTCTTCAGACCCGATGATAGGATCACTGTAGCTCAAGAATCCAACAAATTCACAAGCACACTCCGACGCGCTCGACCACCTCCCTCACTGGCGAGGTCCGCGTCCGTCGCGAAATGTCTCATCATCTCCGCACCGACCCTTGCTCGAGCCGGCACGCGCTGAGCCAGCAGCTTTAAATTTGTCTCTTAATAATAAGGAAACTGATAGGATCCAGCTCGTCCTTAGTTGTCGCCCCAGCAACGCCCTAAGCAGAGGCTCGTGTCCCGCAGGGGACGCCCTTAGCACTGTTGCTTAGTTTGTAGTATTTTGAAATATGGTCTGGCTGGAGGCACCAAACCGCCACGCCTTAGGTATTGCCCGGTTACGCGAACAAAACCCCTCTGGGATTCTAAAAGAGGCTATCACAAAAAAAAACCACTTCAACAAGTCTTGGCATTAATTAGGTACGATAAGAAAAAAAAAACGAAGTAGATATACTTTGTCGAAATACAGAGAAAATCTACTTTTCATACAAAGAAGAAACTATTCTTGCTTAAGTACCTACATATCTACCTATATTGAATAAATAGCTAGTAACCTAATCTTTTGGACTGCACACTTTATTTATAATACTTTTTACATATTTTACTCATTTGAAATTAAAATGAAGCGAAAGAAGTAAGTATGTCAGAATCGTAATATACATGTGGATATCGATGGTCTCTGCCTACCCCAATGGAAAAAAAGGTGTGATTGTACTTATGTATGTATCTGAAAGCTTAAAGAAAAGAAAGGATACTAATTAAAATGTGCTGTCGACCGCGCATTTGCGACCCCAAGACAGAAACAATATGTTTTATGTATGGTTTCCGATGGAAGAGTTTAATTAAAATCCTCGCTTTATAGATGCTGAGGACAGCTGCTGTTAGATCCGATTACGCTAATGAAAGAGCGAGGATCATGCTATATTAATTCATGGAATCTTAGAAAAATCTTTCACTGATTCTTTGAACTTTTATTTGTATTATTGTCCTCCTTGTCTTATGGCCAATAATCCTTGTCGTACCTACATATCTAATGGTATTCAATGAACTCATTTGAAAATGACGAAATGTAAACCTGCTTATGTGGCTGACTGTAAATACTAACTTTTTTATTCGAAAAGAAGATCATTATTATAATAGTTATTTATGTATACAAATGAATTATGAAGTCTCGATTTAGGTAGAAATAGAAATAGAAATAGAAATAGAAATAATTTATTTGCATTGAATGTAGGTACATATATGAGTTGTTACAGTAGTAATTATTTGTTCCTGGTACATTCTACCATTTGGCATGCAAAAATTTATAATTATAATCAATTATACAGCTTTAACTTTCACAATAATTCAACAACATATCTTGTAACAAAAAATAAATAAAAAAATAAATCAAAATAAGGTAACATAATAATACAGCTATATTTTATCTGTTAGGAAATCTGATACAGAATAATAACATTTTTGCGTCAATAAAGATGAAAGCTGTTTTTATAAAATTCTCAAAGGTTGCTCCTTGATGCTGTTTGGAATCTTATTATAAATTACAGGCGCCATGCCTAAAACACTTTTTTTTAATAAAGATGTTTTGTGAGCACCGGTACATAACTTATATTTATACTGAGACCTGATTGTTGTACTTCGGTTTGTTGTGTCTTTTAAAGTAGGGAATAAGTGACTATTACTTTTAACAAAAATAGAAAGTTCTAATATGTAGAGACAGGGAAAAGTAAGTATTTTATTACCAATGAAAAAAGTTTTACAGCTGTCTGTAACTTTTAATTTAAACATTGCTCTTAGACAGCGTTTTTGGGCTTTAAAGATACTTTCTCGTTCACAACAATTGCCCCAAAATATGATACCAAACCTTAAAATCGACACCACTAAGCCATGGTAAGCAACCAGTAAAGTGTTGATGTTTACCTTTTTGGAAAGGTTATATAGAACGTATGCTGATGAACCTAATTTTTTGCAAATAGCTTCAGCTTGTGGTTTCCATGTAAGTTGGCTATCGATTAAAATTCCTAAAAATTTGGCTATACTTGCTCTGTCGACTGTTTGGCCATTGTAGTTCAAATTTAAGTCTTCGGGGTGTATGCGTTGGTAAAAATGCATAACTTTAGTTTTATCTATATTTATTAACAAGTTATTATGATTGAGCCAGTGGATTATTGTTTTTAAAACGTTATTAATATTTATTTCGTATTGTTCTTTGTCAATACATTTAATTATTGCTGTGCTGTCATCAGCAAACAATACCATTGGATTAGAAATTTGACGTGGCAAATCGTTTATGTAGAGTAAGAAAAGTAACGGCCCGAGAACGCTCCCCTGTGGTACGCCGAATTTAATGTATTTATAGGAAGATACATGTTTTATTTCTCGTTTAGACTTCATACAAACTCTGGTAACTTCTGTGACTTGCTTACGATTGCTTAAATATGATTTTATTAAATCAAGAGCATTTCCACGTATGCCATATGCGTTAAGTTTTTCTAAGAGCTTTTCGTGATCAACATAATCGAAGGCTTTTGACATGTCTGTGTATATTGCACATACAGGTGTTTTAGTATCCACATTTTTCATAACTGTGTTTAACAAGTCATATACAGCCATATTTATATTTTTGTTCTTTCGAAACCCTTTCTGTTCGTCGCAAAGAATATTAAATTTTGTTAGAAACTTATAAAGTGACTCATAGATCACTTTCTCTATTATTTTTGAAAATATTGGGATGAGAGCAATTGGTCTATAGTTTGCCATACTTTCCTTGTCGTTCTTTTTAAAGAGTGGCTTAACTACGACGGTTTTTAGATTCTCAGGAAATATCCCGCAGTTATACTATTATTAATGATATGACTTAGGGGGGCAGATATGCTATTGGATACAAATTTTATTGCTCTTGTTGAGATACCATCATAGCCGAAACTTTTTTTATTTTTTATATGTTTAATTATTCTCATTATGTCTTGCGGGACAACTGGGGACAAAAATATTGAATGGTCGTTATATTCTATTGGTATTGTATTATCTGTTGCAATTTTAGGTACTTCTGAAATCTGATCGATAAAGAAGTCATTAAATGATTCAGCAATTTCTTTAGGGTCGGATATTAACTTACCATGTTTTTTTATTTGAGAGATGGGCTCACTTTGAGATTTGGTGTTGTTTATTATTTGCCAAGATGTTTTTGATTTATTTTTAGAATTGTTAATTAGGTAGTTATTTTGTGCTTTCTGGGTCAATTTAATAATTTTTTTAAATCTTCGCGAGTATGTATCAAATTTTATTTTATTTTCATCTGTGGGTTTTAAACGCTGTTGCCAGAGGAGATGTCGTTGTCTTTTACTACATGTACGAATGCCTCGTGATATCCATTTTATCTTTTTGTTTGGTTTTATTGATATTGATTTGTAGGGGAAGCACAAATTGTATAGAAGTTGGAATATCTCTAAAAAGTTATCATAAGCATGATTAGGATCCTCTGTATTGTAAACGTTAGAAAACGATAAAGATAGGAGATAATTTCCGAATTTTTTGAGATTTTCTTCGGATATGTCACGCCTGTTGCTTCGCCAAGATTTTAATTGGCAGGTTTTGTTTACTTTTATCTTTAATAACTGAGCCGTGTGGTCCGATAAAGCGAAGTCGAGTACTTCATGTTTACATTTTTGGTTCGTATTGTGGGCAAAATTATCCAGGCAAGAAGCACTGCTGAGCCTTGTTGGTTTACTGATAACAAGTTTAAGGTTGTAGCTCAATAGAAAACATTCGAAATCTAGTGTTATTTTGTTCTTTTTTAATGTGTCTATGTTAAAATCTCCACAAATTATTATTCTTCTATCTTTTTTGTTACGTACGATATTTAAAATGGCCTCTAATTTTTCATAAAAAGTATTTAAGTTTGATAGTTTTGGTGGCCTATAGACACATAAAATAATTACTTTAAATTTTATCAATTCTATAGCGCAACATTCTATTATACCAGATATTGAGTATTTCATTATGTCTGGGAGTTCCCGATATTCATGACCTTTTTTTACTAAAATACAGGCACCACCGCGTTTTTTGTTATTTCTAGAATAACACGCCGCTAATTCATAGTTCATTATGCGCAACAATTTTTCATGGCCGGACATTATAAAGTGCTCAGTTATACATAGAATATCTAAGTCTATTTGTTTACTTTTTAATTCCTCAATATGGACAGTTAAAATATCTGACTTATTAAGCAGGCCTGCAATATTTTGATGCAAGATATAGATTTGATCAAAGAAGAAAAAAATTTGAATGTTCATTACAAGGAACCGTTTCAATATTGCCGTTTAATTCTGAACTTGAGGTTATATTAAATTGTGACTTATTTGATAGCAAATGTTGTAAATTATAGAAAATATTTTTAATCCCACCGTTATTTATTTTCCCAGTATATTTCGAAAACATAGTATAATCACAAACTAGCTTTAAATTGGAGTCCAGTACAGTAGCATATTTATTTGTATGTATATCTAGACATAGTGCTTTGTTAAACGTTTCTACACGTATGTTAAACAATGTAGAATAAATGCTACACTTGTAGGTTGGTAGACACAATATTATATTAGTATGCTGTATTTTTTGTAATGAATTTCTTATGTCTGTAATTAACATAACATAATTTTTTGTAAATAGGAAGTCTTCTTCACCGATTAAAATTACACAATAATCATCCGCTGAGTAGCCAATTAGCTTCTGATGCAAATTGCTTATTAGGTGTTGTATTCCACAGTTCGGCAATAGAAAATGGCAAATGTGATAATTTGGTAATATTTCTTGAGCAATGTTCAAGACCTTATTAGTTTTATTGGCACTTATGATACATAGTTTATTTTTCACGTTTCCATTGTTTTGCATGTTATGCTGCTTTGTATCATCTTTAGTATTGTTATTAGCACAGTTAGGTGCAACCTGTACGTCTTTATTTTGCTTTGGAGTAGACGTATGTGGTATTTTCCTGGGTGTTTTGGTTTGATTTACAGATTCTTTTTCAACCATTTCTTTTTCGAGCTTCATACTGGCGATCGTTACTTTAAGTTGGTTGTTTTCTAAGGACAAGCAATTGATCTCCTTGTGAGCAGTTTCTAAGTGTGCAGTGAGATTCTCTACTTTTTGTTTGAGTTCCTGTATTAATTGTACAGAACTTTCGTCACCAGATGTATTTGGAAAGCTATTAGTGCTGCCATCTAGCGTTGAACTGTCAGAACTTACTTCGTTAACCGATGACTCTGTCATCGATTGCATACGGGGCTTCCTTAGCGTGATATGTTCGAAGAAATTCATATTGAGATAATAATAAATCAATTTTAAATTTAGAAAAATTCAGAAAAAGAATCTCCCGTCGCTGGTTTCGAACTCACGATTTGGTTATATACAGTCGTGTTGGAGGTGCACTTGTAAGCCACTTGACCAGCCGTACATTACATATTTATGTGAAATTGGTCTTCTGGTTCCGAAAATATTGCTTCGAAAACAGATACGTGCTTGATATTTTTGAATTGACGGTTGGTTTAAAATTGTTGTTTGGAATTCAGATTTTTTCTTTATCACTGTGATTTGTTTGCTTTGAATGCTTATTACGCTACAGTAGTATCATGAAATGAGTTTATTTAACTTTTAGTCACAATAGTTCACTAAAACACTGTAATAGCACTGTTTTTGTCCTTTTTGCAGATGATATTAAACTTATGTTTTAAAACGTTAATAACTTTTTTGTCAATGAACATAAACACTGGATAACATTTTCACTAGTTGATAGTGGGTCACTTTCACTAATCAACTAATATGTTTCTGTTTATTTGCATGAAAACTATTTTTTAAGATAAAAAAAAAAAAAACTACGTAGCTGATCTGTACTGTGGGCGACAGCGCCATCTCCCAACGAGAGGTTAGGTGACCGAGGTTTTATTTGATAGTCAATGCTTTGTGTTTTCCTATTATAACTTTTATGGCTTATTGTGGTGCCAATTGACAGGCTCTGTTTCTGCACTAATTCGGTACCCCTGACGTGAAAATACTGACGTGAGAGTATTGTACAAAGTTTTCTCAATAAAGTACCCCATATTGAAGAAGCCGTCTGTATTTCTTCTTAAGAGCAATTAATTGTTAATATAACATAACATAGCATCACGCCTACATCATTGATGGGTTAGGCAGAGGAGTTCGGCCGTACAATCACATTTCTCCGTCGCAATTATTATATCCCATGAACAATTAAGCTTATTGACATCAACCGGGCATAACTCCAATACCTCTAACCTCCGGATCGCTATTGAGAACTTTCTAATAGAAAATAATAATAATACAATTGAATAGATTCAGTCGAAAGATGCAAAAATCCATTACAATGAATCCAAATAAATACAATTATCTAGTTACTTCCACAATATTGAGGGTAGTCATGCAATCACCTTGTGCCTACCCCTGGCGGGGGAGGTGAAACACGTATAGAGTAGTTGGTGGTAGTTGCAATTTTTCCTCGCTTGCGTATGTGCATATATTAGCGGGCGGGCTACCCTCAATATTGTGGAAGTAGCTAGATATTGTATTTATTTGCATCCAACATAACAACACTGCCCGACCCGCGGAAATTGAATCCAAAACCCAAGCTCATCAGCTGCGCTGCTACGAGCGTTGCCAGGTGTCCCATTAGGACATCGCACTTATCAGGCTTTTCGGGACGTGTTCCGTCAGCACCCTGAGGGGGACGCCCAAAATCCTTTTTTATCTAGCCAGCCTCTGAACAAAGGATCATCAGCGAGCGATAAAAAAAGTTAACATTTTTGATCTCATTGTATGTATGCAATACATGTAAATTTATTGGAGTGCATATTTTTGTTTCCATATTTTTTCCACTTAAATCCCGACATTTAGAAAAACATATTTGGTAAACTACCACTACTAAATCAATGACGCAGTATTAAGTATTATGTTCCATTCATTTGCACCATAAACATATAATAACTTCCATTTTCTGAAACCGGTTGTGGGTTGAAGGTTTGAGAAAAGTGAAGTTATTATATGTTGCAGGCTCCAACAGCGAGAGCACGAATTTTTCTGTTTCAAAACTTTTGTTTATGCTCTTAGAATAAAAAAACAACGACGTAAGGTATTCAAATGAAACCTACGCATATTGACAGGTAAAAACCCTTTTTACTTGTCAGCTGTCTAAAACTACCTTATTACTTAGTAACAGAAAACTTTCTTTATATTACAGTTACTTTAGGAAAGAGGAACATCAGTGCAGATATTATTGTACCAACTGTTAGGTCAGTAGGTATATTTAAACAGCCTTATACTTTCAGAATATTGTGGTAGCCAAGTAGTTACTTCTCCAATTTTGTCAATTTTGACCTCTTTGATATGTAAACTTATTTAATTAATGTTAAACAATAATATATAATTCAGTATTGTTTCCAGTGGAATGATGAATTAAATGAAAGGGAAACTGACTTGAATATTATAAATTCCTTCATCCTATAATAATTTAAATTACGCGTAGATGAATCCTGTATAATCCTTCATAATTAATTCGATTTCTACTTTACTACCAGCTGGGCCGTAGGTGGGTGGCCGATAATTGTAATAATCTGATTTCGTCCTTTCCCTGTGCCTTCAATAACGGATTTCATAAGCTTGGTGAACTATAAATAATTTGGGAATTTTCCCATATCGCTATATATTTTTATATTTGACAGCCTGGAGGGTAAGTTGTTTTGGGATAATTTCATCAAAAAATAATGCCCACGATTGTTTGTTGTTAACCTTACATTTTAATTAAATTATTGAGGTACACAGACTAGTTAATTAATAAAAAAATCTCTTACAAAATACCAAGTTAAATCAAAATGTTCGTGTTAAATTGGAAATGATAAAGCCACTGAGCAAATTGAACTAAGAATCACTGTTATGTCAACATTTTAATTCAGCTTCATAATTAAATTTAAGCTCCACTGATCTGCTTAAATCAGCTCAACATTGACGATGGTTTCGCCTTTAAAACATCAATACTGATTTAACAATAATAGGGCTGCCGACAGAGGAACTCAATTAACGATATCGATAATTTGGACTCGCATCGACTTTTTCGAAAAATAAATACCAATTGACAGCTAATAAAACTCCTAATAGTGTTGGGAACGACTCACGTTGCGTTGTGACGCGACCCGACTCAATCCGACACGATTGGCCTGACACTGACGTAGATATCGACTCAAAAGAGAGCGCCTAAGGGAAAATAATTTTTGAGAGTTATATTTGACATCCATACAATGAAACACAATTTGTGCGAAAATAATAATTCGCTATTGGCATTTGAGATTCGACCATCATTTTCGGATCTTAAAATTAATTTGAAATTTAGGGATGGTATCCCTGTGTAGAGGTACAATTCGTCCCTGCGGAATTCGCGTGTGCCGAGTCATAAATTGGCCGCCTTTGTAAAACGGAATTGGTTTTTCTAGTACAATATACGTATATCCATAGACAATAAAAGAATATCGTTCGAGGAAACAAATACCTACATTGAAAACGCGAACATGTAGATTGGATATGTCTGACATATTTTTATGTCTATTCAAATAAAAACAATTGTTTATCTATATACCTACACTTTTGAATTCTGTAGCAAAGGGTTTTAAAACAACAACCCTTTCAACAGGTTGCGATCGCAAAACGTTCCAAGATATTACGCTAAAAGCTCTTCCGAACGCATCTGTACGTTATTGTCTGAGCCTCGTTAATGTTATTGGAACAAAAGTAAACGTTAGAAATCGAAGCGTTAATGTGGGCTCTACGGGCGCCTTGCTCGTCGGATTACTCGTTGGCTACATGCATCAGCACGTCCCGACTGTAATGCTGTCGAATATCGTTCTGAAACGTAACGGCAGCGGCGCGCTCGGAATATCCAAGCATCGTGCTACTGACCGTCCAGCTGTATGAGATGCGATCTTTGCCATTCAATTTTGAATTCGGAATATGAGCATTTGAAATCATTGTGGCCCCAAAAAGGTTGGCGCTTTTTGACCTTTTTATTGTGTAGCTGATAGTCTTGAAGGTGGTAGGAGTCTTAAATGGGAATGGTATGTTTGAAAATGTAGTGATACTACGCGTGTTCTTGAGGTACTCTCTTTATTCAGACAATTGAATACTATTTATAATACAATTACTAAGTGTTAGCAGACACATACATATAAAATAAAAAATAAAATATAAACACGCAACTACGAGTATAATATCATGTGGGGCGGCTGTACGTAAGCATAAATAATAA
This sequence comes from Xylocampa areola, assembly GCA_935421205.1. Lineage (NCBI taxonomy): Eukaryota > Metazoa > Arthropoda > Insecta > Lepidoptera > Noctuidae > Xylocampa > Xylocampa areola. Next base: position 13,232,921 of record OW285207.1, read on the forward strand.
AGTGCTAACAAAAACGACAAGTCACATAATCTTATAGAACCACTTTCTATTCAATCCTTACTGTACACAGATTAAGTAACATACATAGATACAATTTACTTATAAAATATACAAAGGCGAGTTTAAATCAGAATGAGTTTTCTTCCAGCAAAGCTTCTGGGCGATAGACAGATTAAGAAGACGTTAGAGTGGGAAAGTCGGTGTACAATTTATGTAAAGAAGTGATTTAAATTAAAATATATGATATAAAATATTCTTAATAAAATACTATTACTTATATACAACATATTAATATTTTTAATATACACATATATAAATAACAATCACGAAGAGAAAATGTTACTTAACTCTTTTTGTAAAGTTGAAGGGCTGGCGCGTATAGAATGAGGAAGAGAGTAATAAACATAACATAAACGCACAGCACGAATTGTAAACGCGCCGTCGTAATGGCTTGAACGGTGACGAGGAGTTCGAAGTAGACTAAGCGACAGGGTTGACTTCTTGGAATAAGGTACGCAAAGCGTTCACGAAGGTAAATCGGAGAATCAGGATTATGAAGAATAGAAAATAGGAGAGAAAGAATATGAGAGTCTCGTCGGTGCCGATTAGGTAGCCACTTCAACCTAGCCCGGAATTCCGATACATGGTCGTACTTCTGAAGAACAAATATGAAGCGGATACAAAGATTCTGCAAGCGCACCAGTTTACATAAGTTTTCCTCCGTCACATCAAGGAAACAGACATCTGCATAATTTAAGAGAAGAAGTGATTAGGCACGAGAAATCCTTGTATGAAGAGGTAAGAACATTTTTAGACGTTTGAGAGAATGAAAGCTTACCTCCGCAACGTGAACCACCTTATTAAAACAATATTATTATATATAATGGCAAAATTTTACCCCATCGAGGATAGTATCCGGATAAGAAAATGTGTTAATGGGCGAGGAATCCTTTAGTTAGGCTAAAGGATTAAATAAGATAAACACTGACCGGTTTACCATACTACGATCCGCAATCCCCTCCTTAAGTACCCACCCGGATCGTAAGATCGTTTTACGGAGCGAGTTGGAGAACTAACGATTAAATCCCAACTAATCATTTGATGTTCATACATAATTAATAATGGCCCACCTTCAAGCGTGTTATTTTAGCATACGGCTCAGTAGTTTGGTAAGTTAAACTAGCAAATTATTATTATAATTTCAACACCATATAACACTGAAACAAGTAATATTCGTACGATATACTTACATATTAAAACATCAATAACTTAACACACACAAACGAAGCCGACAGCCCTTAACTCAGACCTAAAATAGAACCCATTGTAACTATTTCAATTAAGCACTCGGAATCAAAATCGGCACACGAATTCGCCGTATGAGCTCCGAGATTTCACGAACGTTTGGCACATTTGCATCTAGTGGGAGATGTACGAGTACGACGCTTTGACGTCTCCCTGATACAGTCTATCTGGTAATGTTCCAGCCGGAGACGAGATTAACGATGCACGGATGAATGCGAACCGACCAAATCCGCTATTTTTGTTTTGTATGACGTCGGTTGCGAAGTTGTAATTACCTAATAGCACTGTTTTCAGTTGATGGGTAGCTTGATGTATGTTTTATGGTCAAATAACATTCATTATGGAGGTAGTCATGTGCTTCTTCGAATTTGATGGTTGATTAATAGCTAAGTGTTTACGCATATGTAAGTAAGTTTGGATAAAGCAAAGAATAAAATATTATGTGCATAAATGATGAAGTTGATTAAATTATAAGGGTTATTATATTGAATGAAAAATATATAATCTTAGATGGGCTCCATTTACTAATTAGATATTAAATGTTCTTTATCTGTTGGCTTGCTAATTACCAGATACAATAGATTTTTATTGTTATGAAGTATAATTTTGTATTTCTACCATTCGAAGAGTCTGTCTGGTTAGTCTAGTGGTCACAAGCGCGACTACTGAGCACGAGGTCCTAGGTTCCATTCGCAGGTCGGACAATGATGTTGGGTTTTTCTGTTAGGAAATTCTTAGCAGCAGCCTGGAGTTTAGATTTGTGCCCGGTAAATGGCAATAAGCTTACCACATTACATGGGACTATCAGCATTGGTGAAATATGGATGTACACTTGTGTTTAATCTCTGCGTACCCCTTCGGGGAAAAGAGGCGTAATGCAGTTCTATGTAATGTTTTATTCATTATTCTGAGTCTCATCATAACATATACAAGTAGTCTTCTGTAGTTATACATATGAACATTGGTACATTTCTGAATCATAGCCTTTACTAGCTGTTCTGATTATTATGCAAATTTTCAGGACACTCAACCTGATATCAAATTCCAATGACGCCTATCAATTTTTTGTACTGAACCATTAACACATTGACAATGCTTTGTTAAGCAGAGCTCGAAATTGCTCTCATGTTATCAAAGTCGATATCGATATACTTATGGTTTAATATGTCTGCCAATTTGTAGAGCTGTTCTAAACCGATGCCTTGTATTAGTAATAAGGATTCAAAGGGCATAACTATGATACTGAAATAATATTGACTGCCTCATACGTCTAGTGAACACAAGCACGAATGTAGAACATAAATGATAACGTGCCTGAGTTCGATTTTCAGGACAAGCTAAATTTTATTCGATTTTGGCTATAAGCTCACCACTTCTTAAGTATAAGGAACCTTATAACGGCACCGGTGAAATGTGGGTGTACAGTATAGCTCAACCTTTTTTTATGTGTGGAAAATCTCTCACGGACGTTGTGCCCGGAATCCTACTGACGAAAAACCACACGATCCTCCATTAACCTATACTGGAGTCTCGGGATCGTAGCAGCATTCACTGCGACCCTGACAGGTTATAGTTCGTCAAGGTATAAACAGACCCCGTAATTTGTGCAGGTCGGCTACAGTTGGCCTGTAAAGACACTTCAGATTGGCGCACCTGTAGAAACGCGGCGAACCGTCTCGGGCCTGTCGTTGGTCAGGCGGCGAACTACCCAAGTGCGTCACCCCCAGGCCCCAGTATAGTTCTACCTAACCCTTCGGCGAAAATAGGTGTACTACTGTTATACAATTAGATTCCTAACCAAGATAGTGTTTGTGATTTGATTTGTGAATTTTAAAAGATTTTTTACTATTTCTTATATTGACTCTTTTTGTTACGCGAACTGCGTGTAACTTTCTGATATAGAGTGATGTCAGTCTATGTAGAAACTGATACTAAATCGATGTGAAATTATAAACTATATTCGCTACAGATCCACGAAGATACTCCCCATTATTTTCTGGTTGAAGTTCGGACTCGCGTCAGCAGTCTGTGGCTAGTCCTCTTACAAACTGTAGGGCTCGTGTTCCTAAATTTAAATATGGAGGCGTATATATAGAATGGCGTGTTTTCGTAAATAGAACAGAGTATAGTCGACACATTAGTCTGAAAGCCGACCCTCAAGTTTAGTTGTAAAATAGGTTAGGCTGATAATGAAGACACACACAATAAGCGAAAGGACTATTGTTATTCTGAGAGTAAGAGACAAAAAACATTTTCTGGTGAACATATTTAAGGAGGACGGAAGACTGCGATCCGTAACTGTATAGAAAATGTCTAACACATGACGCAAAGTTATTTGTAACGCGTCATGAGGTTGTCCGCTGTGTAACAAATGGATGTCATCGGTTCACACTTTGCCGCATTGTAACGTATCGTGCCGTTGTCGCGTTCGCTGTCATAGATAACGGAATTTAGTACGCCTGTACTGAATAAAGGGCGACAAACACTGAAGTATCTAGTATAGCGACATAATCAATGAGAGGTTAGGATCATATTTAGGTAATATTATTATTAGAGGTAATATTAGAAGTTTGGAATTGTGCCCAGTTGATGGCAATAACTTAATATCAGCTTTAGTAGTAGGTGTACAGAAAGAGTGTACACCTCTGCCTACCCCGTCAGAGAATACAAGCGTGATGCAATGTTCTGTTAAGTTAATATGGCCAGGTATATTTATCATACTTACCAAGTACAGTGACACTCGTTAAAATACCTAGATATATTGAAATTGGTAAATTCCAACACTGCTGTTAGCTATATTATTTGCTTCTGCGTACCTATTCGCTAACTCAGTTATCAATTAATTTATGGTCACTTTGAGGTAGGTACAGTCACGAGCACAAACATGTATGCAATTGCAGTTTTTAAACTCCATTTAAATAGTTATCTGAATGATACAGAAGTATTAATGTTTGTCTATATGTAGAAGGAATGGTTCTTCTATCTGTGTTACATACCTAATTATCTTAGTAATACACGATATAGATGTCATTAGTGAGTTTGTGTTAACATATTGGTGGTCGTGACTGTACATTGCGCTGTACGTTTTTAATATTTTTGCTCATCATAAAACAGCTGTAACTTACGAAACAATGTAGTATAGTATAAAGTGACTATCAATTAAATGATAATATCATCGAGTTAGCGAATTAGGTACGCTGGTCTCCAATTCTCCCGTTATAGTGATAATGTCTGAATAGAGATAGACTATAGTTTAAAATCCTTTCGACTTGTTATTAGAGACTTGTTATTAATGTTGGCTGCTATAGACCACTCGTATGTAGATCGTTTGACGTTCCTACGTAGACTCTAACAAGTAATACCTCGTCACAGTCAACATGCGTCATTTTGTTTCTATACAGTGTGTTGACGGCGCGGTTGGCGCAGTGGTCGAGAGACCGGCTGCTGCGTCACATGTCGCAGGTTCGATTCTAGCACGGAGCAAATAGGTAGTTGTATGATCTACAAATAATTGTTTCGCGTCTGGGTGTGTGCGTGTATTTGAGATTGAGAGAATATACAATATTTCGAGTTCGAGATGTCTGTGCCGCGAGAAGCAGATAGTGCCTTGTAGGGTTACTCTTGAAATTAATATAATCCAATTCCAGGCTGGCAGCTGGTCATAAAACATTGCCAAAACTGTAGCAGGACGCATTTTAAAAAACAATATACATGCTGCGCCGACCCCAAATAAATTGACATAAGAGCAGGGGGATAATAATGACAATCCAATAGAATTCTAATATTTAATAACGCCTTAAAAAATGTGCAATGTTAAAATAAATTAACCTACATTACAGTTATCTCAATTTTAAAGCATGTTGGTTTATTAGTACCCCGATTATATAATATTTTTTAAGACATGTTGGCATTTAAAAGTACGATATGAAATATTTTCAATGTCAATCGAGCGGATTTATTTTCAAGAGTATCCCAACTGATTCCATACTCAGTGTCAGTTTATTATATTCTAAATAACAACATTTAGTTTTGTTATACTGTTATTTAGCTTTGCACTACACTATGTACGAAAATATCACCGTACTATGTATGACAGGTCATTCGAAAAAGTACGACAACAAATCCACGTTCATTTATTTTTAGAAAAATTGTGACGTAACATAACATCACGCCTGTATTCCCGTAAGAGGTAGGGAGAGATGTACACAGTTGTACACATTTCACCGACGCTGTTATTAAGCCCATGTAATAATAAGTGGTGAGCCTATTGCCATCTACCGTGAACAATTCACGGCTCCAGGCTCCACCAACCAACCAACCAACGCTTTGCCCGACCCGGGAATTGAACCCGAGACCGCATGCTCAGCAGTCGGAAAAAAATTAAATTAATGTATATTGATAAAAAAATATACGTTGTACTTAAATTCGATAGAGTCAACTCTGTTTTGTCTTTTTACTTTGTAATATCACGCTTGCATCCCAGAAGGGATAGGCAGAGGTGTACTGATGCACACGATGCACCTAGCGCCGAAGCAGTTATTAAGTCCCATGTAATAAATAAGTGGTGAGCGTATTACCATCAACCGGCCATAACTCAAGGCTCCAGGCTCCTATAAAAAATTTAATAACAGAAAAATAACACTTTCGACCCGGAAATCGAAACCTAGACTTCACGCTCAGCAGCCATGTTCACGACCACAAGACCAATGAGGTTGTTTTAACTCTTCGAATCGGAAAAGTACAAAATTGTACTTCACAACAATAAAATTCTATTGTGTCTGGTAATTTATGAACCAACAGATATTCCTGTAAATAAATATTATATAGATACTTACATAATATTAGGATATTAGATATAGATACTTACATAATATTAGGTATTATACGACTGGGAACAAGGCTCCTGTTCACTCAATTATAATCTGTCAACATTACTTATTGTCTATCCTACCGAAATTTGTATAATGCTCAAGGTTAATACAAATTTTCATATAAATAGCTTTTCATTTACAACAACATTATTTCCATATTGTTTTTCTTACTTTATAAAGTAGGTATGTTTATTAGACGGTTCAATTACTTTATCGCTAAATAGTTACAGGGCAGTATCTGATTGTTTTCGCATACTATTATAATAAAATAAAGTTAAAATATATTCTGTTATGAAAGTGTATGGACCTGTAAGTTATGAAAATATATCACAGAGTAGTTTTATTTAATAACAGGATAGGTATATTTTTTATATGATGCCCAAATGAACCAATGGTCTACAGTGTTCCATAGTCTGATATTACCATACCAACTACATTAAGCAGGCAAATTGTCACCAATTTTGTTTTTATTAAATTTTGTTCCTAGGGGGATGAAAGTTTCTCATGTTTCGAGGCTTCCTTCGAGATGATCTATTTCTATAGCATAGTTAGGAGTCATATTTTTACTATCATTGCTACCTTTGTCTAATTTATTTGGAGCAGCACGTACTTTTCTTCTAAGAATCTCAATTAGTCGTCATTAAACTAATTTCTTAAGGGAGCCCGTCATTTTCACTTTGTCCTTGAAATAACAGACTCAAAAGCATTTTTTTCACATTGGGTTAACAACCTCCGCATATGAAACATTAATTGATTTTAGTTGCACGGTTCTAAAAGGAGAATAAGAGGAAACAAAATAATATAAAATTGACCAGTTCTGAGTATTTCGTAAGTTGCGGAGCTACTGAAATGAGATAAGTTTATTAATATGGGCCTTTGTGTTCAGTTAATACACTACATTGTCTGGCGAATGTATAAATTAGGTTACCACGTAAACAATTACAGTAAAGTGCTTGATATAAATCGTTAGTATGGCATAAAAGTGAGTCATTAACTGAATGCATATTAGAGCAATTTCCATAAAATTTGCATCCCGCTGCGCCGCCGCATCGGTGCCGTTGTCAACATATGACGTAATTAAAACACGCTTTTAGATGATTTATAGAGATTAAACACAATGTAGTGTTTGCCGATACTGATTGCGTGGCTAAATTTAGTTTAAAGTTTGTTTTATATTTAGGTTTACATAAAACTGGTGATATTTTATATAACTAGTATGACTAGCGACATCGTCTTAGCTCATGGCTCCGTTTGAGTTTAAAACTAGTTGGGCCATCTCGAAAAATGTAAGTTACTTAAGCAATTGTAATTTTTAAGCTTTCGCAAATCAAACACATTATTATGAGACTTAAACCTTTCGGCTCAGTAACGTACAGATCTGTACGTTGTAACAATAAAAATCTATTGTGTCTGCTAATGACTGAGGCAACAGCTTATCGCACTAAAAACGTTATATTTATTTAATATAAATGAAATGATATGTTAATAATGTAATGTTATGCTTTTTAGCGTCATTAAGTCCTGTTATATTTCAATAATGACGTTAAGCAATAATTACGATTTTATACAGTCTTACGTAAAAGAAGAGTACGTTTTACTGCTGGTATATTTTAGAGTTATTTATTTGTTCTATGTATAGAAGTATATAAATAAGTAGACATTCCATACTTATGTACACAAGGCTTAATACTATATGGCATTATCTGCCAGTCAACCTTACGTAACGTAACGTACGTTAAGTATGGACTTAACCGAAGCTAATTAGATAGAGACAAGAATAGTGACGTTTAAATGAAGATACATTTTTATGACTTAGGTCGTATTGTAGCAAAAGATTGAATTAGAGTAAGTTGTTTGTTTTAATCTTTACCACTACCAATTTTATCCGGTATCTTGGGTAAGTCTAATATCGAACTCCTCCAGAACGGCTTGACCGATTTTATTTATATGATATTTTTTTGTTTGTATTTGGTAGGTCTGAGAATAGGTCGTAGGGTATTTTTTATACCCCTAGGCTAGGTGATAAGCTAGTTTGCAAGGCACAGCTAGTAGTCCTATAAAATGTTTTGTATTTTCGATTATGTATCTCCTGTCAACTCATAGTATTAATAGTCGCATATGGAATATTATGAACTATCGTACTACGTTCTGAATGCATATGGAATATCTATAATGTTACTCATGAATGTGCCAAACGCGGTAATTAAGGTCGGGTTATGCAAGAACATGTCTGAATCGTTCCTTGATTGTTAATGGTGGTTGCGCGCGGTTGGTGCCTTTTTTGCGAGATCGGCTGCTGCACTCCGCGTTGCGTTCTCATACAAACTAAACATGATGATCTGCAGTTTTTTATAACATGTATTTAAAAATTAAACTAAGTTACTTAACAGAAAATTGTTCCAGATATGAGAGATATGAGTGTGTAAGATTTTTGTATGTAAACGCACTCAAAATGTAATAGGCGAAAAAGGTTAAAAAAAGTTTTCTATCTCAGTTGGACACAAGTATGTATAAGCCCAATGAAATACAGACTATGTTTCTTTTTCCGGGAATTGATGCTTCTACAAGACTAATGAGGCAGTGAGATGAATAAAAACAAATAAAAGGCTACTGCTATATTTTTGTAACGCAGTTGCGTTTAAAATGTTTGAGTCAGAATTCTTAAATTATTTTAGTCGTAGCGGACTCAAAAATTTCCGGGTTGCGCAGGTTCAAATACTGCTCACGATGTGATTTTTCTTTCCACACCAATGTATATCTCCAAAGAAAATACTATTATATTAAACAATAGATACTATGGAAAAAAAAACCTGTTAGATCCCAATGGGATACAGGTATCCCAATCACATTACCAAAATGAAAGTAAGCATATTAATGAAATTTAAAAATGCACGTATTTAGTGGTACAATTACCGAATTTTCACCAACATGTTACCTTAAAAGTGACGGACGCTACTGCCCGCCCCCGTGACCGCCCCCGTGTTTTTCCATTTAAGTTTCCTCATTTTTATTTTATTATTTTATTTGCCATAGTAAAATAAACTTAAGAGGATCATTCACGGATCTTTTTTAACACACTCTATAAAATTTTATATTACTACAACTGCTTGCAGCGAGCTGCTTTTATTAATAATTTGGATTTCTCATTCATTTAAGTACCACATGTCAGTCTCTATGATTAATAGACGGGTAAATTGGTCCGAACATCTTATTACGATTGTATTAATTAATAAGTTACATGATGTGTGCATGAAAAGGTTTCTTATATAGCCTATATAAGAAACCTTTTCATGCATGGTGTTCCAATAAATAGGTCAGCATTAGCTACTTTCTCCTACTAATATTGATTATTTATATACGTATGAGGACACATGTCGCAATAGTTAACATGGTAGTACTATACTTACCAGGGTAAACACCGTTAATTAGTCAAAGAGGTTTTATAAAACTATAAACAGTTGTTACGCAGAGATTTTAATTGCAGAAATAATTAAATGATGACATGAAAAAATACAATCTCATTTGGTAGGTATGGGACCCTTTTATTCTGGCATGTGGAAATCCGTCATGGTCTTCGAGTCTGACTCCTATAGATTTAAAATCACACGCTCCCCTATTAATCTGTATCGGGGTTCAGAGATTGCGTCTGCATTCGTCGCATCCCTGGCAAAACTTTTTAGTTCAAAAACCTATAAAACTATTCCTAATACAAACACTGATTGAATTGAATAGTGTAATAGATATGACAATATTAAAAATTATTGTATACTAGCAAAAATACTTTGAATCGTGAAGATGAATCCTCCAGCTTCATCCAAAGAATTAGCGGTCGAACATTTTATAGGTGTATTTGCCGTCTCCCAGTCGCGACACTCCGGCGCCAAACCCGTGACGTCACAGTGAAAGTCGCCCGAGGTCACCGGAGCAAAGAATCGGGATAGTTCGTGTATTCAAGGTCTGACAACAGAGGATACCCGCGAGACAGTTTGACACTTTGATTTGCTGAACTGACCCCACCTTTTGGCGTTATTTATAAAGGTTCAGTCGATAAGAGACCAAGTTTTTGAGTTGCGTCCGTCAATAGTAAGTTGTTTTTTTCCGGGAAATTTTATTGTACTGTCTGAAAATGTATCCTAACCTTTATTTTGAACTAAGTACCTATATATACCAATTTTGATGTTTTTACTGCACAGTTTCGTATGTGAAACTAGTCAGACAGCTCCGTAAAAAATGTATGTAAGTAATATCCGCAAACGATACATTAATAATACATGCCCTTATTATTTTAATTTCCATGTAAAAAATATTACTTTACCATGTTAAAGTAATATTTTTAAATGGACCTAATAATCCTAATCTACTTAATAGAGCAAAATTGTGCAGGTAAAAAAAAAGAACTAATAACATTTGATCCTATTAAACTCCACCGCAGCGTCGTCGTCGATATCTATCTAATTAATCTCAATCACATTATTTGCGAGTCATCAAATAAATACTATTGGCCTTATATTCCCCAGCGGCTATTCCATTCATGAAAATAATGGAATTCTGATTAATAATTTCGTATAAAATAACACGTAATTATGTTGTTGCTTAGTGTGCTTCGTAGTCGATGTAGGTATTATGTTCAGACACATAGATAGCACTAAAATACGTACCTAATATGTACTAAAACTCTATATTCTCTTCTCTCTATTGTTCTTTTTCTTTTGTGTTTTGTTACTTGGTGTGGTTAACAACAGCCAGGATAGCCCTCCGAGGCACAGAGACGCCTCAATTATAGTTAATCAACCGCACTTGGCAACGTGCTATGAGCGCTTCTTTATTAAAAAATGAAAGCTTTAAGCACAGTAAAAATAAAACTGGTACCAAATGAATAAATAAACTTCTAAAACAACATAAAAACATGTAGTTTATTCATAAATTTGCGATTATTACCTTTGCAAACAACAGCCTTCTGCCAATATGAATGTTCGGGATTGAGGTCAAAGGATTCATCCCCTATTTTGCGGGGTGCGTCGGCGACTCTTCGTCGCGACGCAGCGTCGCCAGTGACGTCATGGCCAGGATCGATACGAACCCAGATGATCTGCTGCTGTACGTCTCATGGACCTTGTTTACACGTTTGGCAACAGTTCTTGTTTTTTAGAAGTATATTTTCGGAAACTTCTAGATGATCATATGAAAAAAGCAAACTAGGTCAGATACTTTTTTGTTAATCCTATTTCGATTTTGCTATTCTATTATAGTATCTATTAGATTTAGCAGCCTTTAGAAATGTAAGAAAGACTATGCCAAATACCGGCCAAATGTGGGTGTACAGCTGCAATACACCTCTACATGTACCACCTCTGCCTATGATTAGAAATACAAGTTGATTAACAGCCTTTGTTAAACTATTCCAGTAAAGGCAGATTTAAACTTTTTTAATACGAATTTCGGGGACTAAATTCTCCATAACTTTTTACTGAAATCGTCAAACTATTTTTGTGTAAGCAAAATATCTAAAAAACAATGTCCGTTCAATATAATAAGGGAATAACACAGTTTTATCGATTCCTGTATTTAATAATGCGTCATATTTCCGGTTTCCTAGCAGTCTAGTTCCTGTAAAGCCTTCTGCATTAATTCTAGGGCCTCGTAAAGTTCTATGGTAGGTAATGTTCATGAGGCTCGTGGGTGTGAAGCTTACAACCACCATATGCTGCACATAAAACCGTAATACGGAGTGGTTTTCTGTTATCCTATAAGTTGTATTAAGTATATTATTCTTACGAGCCTTTACACGCAGCGAAATGGACTAGTTTCCAGTCTTGTTACTAACTGATTAATATGGGTGTCTATAGTAATATCTTAGGTTTTGTGATCACTTCACATTATAATACAAATCTTAACCGTATTATCCGCGTGTATTATAACTGTTAAGATGCCTGTCACCTTAGTCAACCTGCAACAACGGACACTGTAAAAATCTAATAATACACGCGATTAATCCGGTAATCGTTTTTTTTTTCTTATTATTTGTGTCTATTTTGAAGGAATTTTACGTAGGCAACACATTTGATATTAGTAGATCCCACTTACCTTCCGGGCTTGTAATAACGCAACTTTTTTCTCATTATGGGAATTACCTACGTAACTAACTACTATCAAGATTTCTATAGGCCAATACGTTGCGTCATAACACACCTCAGCAATACCCACTCGCCAGCTATTATTTTGTCAATAGAAAATTGGCATCACTTGTTAAATCAAAAAATAAATTATATAATTAGCAGTTTCTAGTCGAGTAAAACAGTAATATATAATTCTGTCCTTATATATTAATATTGGTGTATGTAGAATTACTGGTCTACACTTATTAAAAGCAAAACTAAAATGTCCATACAATTTTAGTGGGTACCCTAGTGTGGGGACTATAGCTAATGTTTGGAATTATTTTTTAAACAGCACGGATCTTAAAAAAATACGGACGTAGCGTTGCGTACGATATGTGAGAAGCGTACCTAATCATCCAATTTCGCTTATATTACACGACCTAAACGCATACAAATACTTAAAACTCATCCACTTGGCGCCAGTAAGCTGCGTGTGTGTGTGCGTAAACTATGCTTCGTTTATGACAAGGCAAGTCCGTATTTTTTTCAGATCCGTGATAAACAGCATCAAATCTCCACAAATAATTGAAATAAAAAAGAAGGCATATCCTAAATTCAGATTTAGAAATCCAGGCTGTAGATACAAAGGAAAAGTTTTTTCCCAACATCCTGAGCTGACAAGTAAAAGTCGTATTTCATTTGAACAACTTTCTTTGTTATAAAACTTCTTGGTAGTTGAAAGCTTGGACGTGGTCCTCTCACGATTAATTACGTAATTTGTGAGGGATGTACTCATCTACATAAACCTAGACTAGGTATATTTTTAGGACGGTATCGTATGAACGGTACCTACTGAACTTTGTTCTGTTCCATGTATTTCATTCTTTTACGCTGGTAACAACGGTTTTAACATATAATTTCCAGGTTTCATATTTTTTATTTAGTTGTATTATGAGTGTCTTTTTTTTCTTTACTTTCTATACATTCTATCTTGTGCTTCATGAGAGGGAAAGCTCGATATTACACTGGGCAAAGCCTCGGGCACAGAGCTCGACACATGTTGCGTCCTATTTACAAAAAACTAAATAGAAACCAATCCTGAAAAACAATACGTATTTACCAATTTTTTCAAAAGTTTGAAGTTTGTATTCAACGTCATATTAGCCGGTTAGTCTACAATCATCACCCTAGGTAACCTCAAATTAATGTCACAATTATCTTTTCTTTCTAGCTGTTTACTACGAGCTCTTAGTAGCTTAATGGTACATCATACATTAAATAAAACTACAAAAGATGGCGTTGAATATATTTGAGAGCGTGTGTAATAAATTATAGCATATTTTAACACATTTATTTATGTATTATATATTTTTTTCTTTTCTGAATACACTCGATTTGGCTATAGCCATTATTGGAGCGGAACACGATTCTTTATTTACCAATACTGGAAATATAACGAGTTACACAAAGTAATATGAGTTTTATCTGTAATAAAAACAGTATTAGCTATAATATCTAAACAAAATAACGAGACTTTCCAATCTTTTACTATGTTACTAATACCTAATAAAATTTTCCACATAAAAATTGATAGTTTCTATTGGATAGCCGATGGTCCTAAAATAGCTTAACTGTCGATTTTCTAACCATTTCTTAAATAAAACGAGGAAAGTATAAGGCGGGGGTAGCAAGTTGTAGGGTCTTATTGGATAAGTTTGAAACCTTTATACAGGTCGGGTAGGTTAAGTTGTAATATAAACTTTGGAGTTTTAAGAGCGCTCTCTTCGCCGCAGTTGAAGTTTGCATTTAGTCAAAGCTATTTGTTAAAATCGTCTCAGTGGCTTTGGAGGTAATAAAAATGTCTTTCCTGCTATTTTCGCGTTTTTCACTTCATCAATGTGGCCTGATTTTCGATTGACAAGAGATTTTTTACTCTTTTTGTAATACGGGTGCCTAAGAAGTCATGTCAAGGGGAAAAGCGGCATCATCACGGTACACAACAAACTTGTAAGATTGTTCTATTGTAGCATATTTTGGAACAGAATACTTACCATTGCTGCTTCATACATTTTAACATCAGTGAGATTAGAACTAAAATAAGGTTGTCTGAATTTTCTTTATATTTTTTTTTTTACTTTTGTTTTTAGATTTGTGATGAGCACAAATTGAATATGTTTCTTTCTTTTGGACATGCGAAGTGGTGATCATTATTTGGGCTAAGTTCATCGTTAATGATTACAACAAATGTTTCAATTGAAAACGACTGCTCAGATAAGAAAAAGATCGTATCAATCGGACGATTTTGTTATAAATGTCCGATAAATTGTTGGTTAACTCGGGCTTAAAACACAGTTTACCAATTGGTAAGCAAGGAGTATTGATTAGGGAAACCTACCATTATAAATTCGTTGCATGCGCACACTGATATCCTAAAATCTTGACTGCATAGACCCCTGAATTAAAGCCTACGCGTAGTGTCAAAGTACGGCACGGCATTACATTTCGTATGCCAACCGTACCGAATGCTTGCCTCTCTGCAATAGCACCGTGTTTGGTAAATGCGTGCTACGCATGACGCGGTCCTGTTTTCAGAGCTTCTTTGAATGCTAATACAGCTAGAAATTACCGTGTGAGGTATTGTGCATACTAAATAACTCTGTCAGTCACGTGTGCTATTTGAAGGTTTTTAATCTAGTCCGGTTTAAGGATTACAATTTACTGAAAATAACTGGAACAGTTACTCTTGAAACTAAAATACCAATTCCAACCCAATTCCAACCCAATTCCAATATTAAATAGACGCCTTAAAACAACGAGTAATTTTAAAATAAATTTACCTACAATAAGTAATTTTAAAATAAATTTGCCTCAAATTTAAAGCATGTTGTCTTCATATTATCCCGCATCTATAATTATTTTTTAGACATTTTGGCATTAAAAGTACGAACTGTGAAACTTGGAAACATCCAACGTCAATCGAGCGGAATTATTTTCAAGAGTAAGCCCACAGGACAGTGATACCCCGATGAAAATCCAGCTATGGTATTTCATTTTTTTTTATAATTTGTGTATTTACGCACTGCGATTCGGCTGACAACAAAGGGTTGCTCAGAAAGTCCTAACGATCAGTTAGTTGCACAGTTGCTATTTACACCAAGCTTCACAATACGTGATTAGTTCGTGGCTACCCGTAGTTGAGGGTTTTGATCAAGTTATATCATTTTCCTTTTTTCTGGCCGTAATGTTTCATCGATTTCCCAACCGGTTGTGATTGCGATTATGACAAGCCTGTGTGGGTAACTGAAACGTATAAACACTAAGACGCTCCTCACAATGCTAAGGAAACAATAAATTAATCCTGCATTCTCAAACCGAATATCAAATGAAATACTAAAAGCGCCTGCGCCGTGAGAAGCGCACTATGATTCGCTGCACTACAATCAAATTAATTAAATTAGTTATTGCAAGAACTAGTTATTACCAGTTATTATTGCACTAAATGTGGCTTGGTATGCAAAGCGCTTTAACTTCGGTGCTTCGGATTTGAAGAGACTTGTATTGAAAGCTATGCGGCGAGTAGATTGGAGCTTAAATTTTCTATTTTATAGTATATATAGGATTAGCACTGATTGCGTTTTAATTGATTATTGATTTAAAAAAAGTCTTTCATTTCGTTAAAGGCGTAACTGAGATAAAGTTTGGTAAATACTCAAGATTATGCTTGCAATGGTTGAGCCAAATGCCAAATTATATTAGTATAAAAAAACCTTCACAACTTATGTTAGGTACAAGAAATATGTACGTTATTACTATTTACTCAGTTCCAGTTACGTAGTGTGCGAGCTAACGTCGACATAAAATGTATAACTTAGTCATACTGCTTTGAAGACAGACGGTTTGGTAAACAAACAAATAAATTACTTCTGTTTTTGTATTTTCGCCTTCAATATGTTATGTCTGCAAGCTTCGAAAATATAATGTATAATTATGTTGAGTGCCTTTGAAAGTTTCGTTGACTCTTGTTTTTCTATTACACAAAATCTAGGAATGTTTAACATATTTCTATTTAATCTAAGATATTACAAAGTTGCAGTGAAGGGTCGCAGGGAAACATAGACGTAATTAAGTCGCCAACTGTCGTCTCTATGATAATAGGTCTTTGCCCTGCAATGGATCAGCTGGATATACTATGTGCAGCGCGCTCGGCTCCAAGTAAAGTCTCAAGTTAACTAAGACGGGTTTTACGTTTGTCGTAGATTCACCGTGTATCTTGTTGCACATCAAGTCGAACCTATTTGGGGGAGCTTGCGATCTTTTATTTAACTTTTTATACTATAATACCTATGCCCGCGGTTTCATCTGCGTGACAAAAGGAAGCCTATGTCCTACTGTAACGTTTAATTTATCTCTACCAAAATATCAAAATTGGTTAGGCGTAAAAATGTTACTAATATACCTACAGACAGACAAAATTGCCATTAACGTGGTCAAGTGGTCAGGTCAAGTTCATGCCAATATTCAACTACGATAGAACATTATTATTGAGAGATAAGAGTATGTTTAATACAATAACTTTACGTATTGATATTACGCACCTAAAGATAAGTTAGATAGGATTTAATAAAACACAAACATGTACATACAATTTTATTTTATGTTCCTAACGTGTGGCAGAGAACAACAATATTGCATTAAGTAGGAGCTCTACAGACAAAGATAAATATGAAAAGTTATTTTTACGGTTCAAAATAAGCGAACAAATTGAGGCAATAATGTTAATATATCATGATATCGTGGAGGTGCCTAAAAAAGTTTATTGAATGATATGTTGGCATTCCATGAGTGTGCCTTTGCCGGAAAAAGGGAAATGTG
Organism: Xylocampa areola; assembly: GCA_935421205.1. Taxonomy (NCBI): domain Eukaryota; kingdom Metazoa; phylum Arthropoda; class Insecta; order Lepidoptera; family Noctuidae; genus Xylocampa; species Xylocampa areola. The sequence goes on from OW285207.1 coordinate 13,250,067, forward strand.
TAACTTACGTGATTTATGGTCGAATTGCCTACATTTCCTTCCATCGAATCGGTTCGTGTATATAACAAACTCGACACGAATTCTTGTGAATTGCTTGATAAATTACATTATACCAATTATTTTTTTATTATTCAAGCAGGTCGAAATTATTCAAATAGGTCAACTATTTGAATAGTTTCGACCAGTTTGAGTAATAATGCACACATGCACAAAACATTGTTTACTTTATTAAACAAAATAAATTTTTACAAAATAAAAAAGTTGGATGTTTTCATTTATAAAACGCAGTTCAGGGAGTCTAAAATGCCCACTTAGAGCAATTCTTCTAAAAATTTATCATTATTTGAATTGAGTAACTTCTTATGATTCTGCTATTTGACACATAAGCAATTCCTTTTGTGTTTGCCATTTCACGAATCTTCATAGGAAACTGTCAAATAGATGAATGACTGTTGCACGCAAACCATAATTATTATGATTTGTCCATGAAAAATGGTCACCATTATCACCATATTCTGCTATATAGGATAACATATGTCGTCCACTAGAGAGTGTGTTATATATTGTCACCAAAATCGGAAAAGTCGGAAATTTGTTTGGTATTTTTTGTATAAATTGCACCCGTTCGAAGCCGCCAGTCGTAATAAAATTGATATTTTAAAAAGCTTAAATTAATTTCTAAATTTTATTATTCTCTAAGGAAACATACATAATATGTATAAAAAATCATTTGAAAATCAAATTTCTAATTTATGAAAGACTTAACTGCTTGAAACTTTGAACTTGCTCTTAAATTTTTCTTTACATACTGTCACCCTGTATTCCCTGAAGTGTTAGGCAGAGACGTAGTGTAATAGATGTACCCCAATTTCACCGAAGTCATTGTTAAAACCCCGGAAGCGGTGAACTTATTGCCATCAATCAGGTACAACTCCATACTGCAGTGAATTTCTAACAGAATATCGCAATAACGCTTTCCCCGACTGGGGGATCGAATCCAAGACCTCAAGCTCAGTAGCCGCCTGCGATCGCTAGACCAATAATTAATTTTCCTTACAATGAAGAAGCAGGAATATCACATTCCTGCTTCTTTATTGTGTTGCCGTTATTAAGTTCAACGATAAGATAAAAATAATATTGCCCTTCACAAATAGCTTGACGCTTGAATTTTGTTGAACCTCTCTGTGTTATTAATTATATTTAAAATTGTGGGTCGGTTTAAATTCAATTTGTAACAAGCTCTTATTACAATCTCATTATTTTTTAACCGACTTCCAAAAAGGAGGAGATTATCAATACGGTTGTATTTTTTTTTTATGTTTGTTACCTCAGAACTCCGTCATTTATGAACCGATTTGGAAAAGTATTTTTTTATTTGAAAGGATTTACTTTCAGATAGGTCCCATTTAAATTTTATGAAAATTGGTTTTGGTGGTCTGGTATTTAAATCAAAATAACTGAAAAATAATACGTCAACAAGAAATCAAAATACACCATTTCGTTTACTTAAACGAAATGGAGTATTTTGATTTCTTGTGACTTTCCGGTGGTGACCGTACTTCCTTTACGGTCTTTAGAATAGTTTTAATGAACTGCCTATTTTCCAGCTTCATCATCAGATGATGATGATGATGAAACCGGAAGATAAGCACTGGAAATCCGTCATATTTTTTTTGCTATTAATACTTTTTTTTAATTTAATTTTTTAATTAATTTCATCTTGTTTTACGCAGTTCATTACTCTCTTTTGAAATAGCCTCAGCTCTAGATTTCCTACTTTGATATAGGCGTTTTTCCCCTTCTTTGCTCGTCTCAATTAAATGGCCCTTACCTATAAGGACAGCGCGTTGAGTAGGTCTACCCATATTCACTTCCGATAAATCAGTTATGGAACGCAAGATTCACTAAAAACTAAGAAATAAAATATTTTTTAACAAAAAAAAAACCAACTCCAAAAATCTTTCTGTTAAGTTAAAATGCACTAAAAAGTAATAAAATAATTGCATTATTTACTACTACAATTCATATAAAAATATTTTTATAATTTTAGAGGATTCTGAATAAAATCAATTTATTGGGACAATAAAATATTTTTTTTTTTTAATTTAGAGTTTTCTGAATAAAATCAATTTATTAGGACAATATTTAATATACAATTATTATTATTTTTGGAGTCGGTGCCAGTAAAGGATAATAAACGTGTAAGTACATTCATGAAGTAGCGTATTACATTCGCTTTAGGCAGTTGTTGTGTTCATTTGTAAATAGGTTCAATTAGGTATAATACATTAGCGTAATAATAATGATGATTAATGTAGGTACCTTTAAATATACTCAGCAAATTTTAGACTTTTAAACTTCTTAAATATTTTTAAAGTTTGTCTGGCACCGACTCCAAAAATAATAATAATTGTATATTATTGTCCGAATAAATTGATTTTATTCAGAATCCTCGAAAATTATAAAAATATTTTTATATAAATTGTATTAAGTAAATAATGCAATTATTTTATTACTTTTTAGTGCATTTTTACTTAACAGAAAGATTTTTGGAGTCGGTTCTTTTTTTGTTATTATGGACAATAGATGAAGTTTTATTTGATTTGGATTAAGGGTTTTCAGCTCGCACTGGTGTGATTTGACTTCTGAAATGTAATAGATAATAGAAAACGGCGTCACAATTGTATGAGAAAGCCTTTTAATTCTCATTCATTTGATCGAATTCAAAAACGGAGGTTTTGTATTCGACCCGTTTGTATGTTGGTATGGCCGCCATTTTTTCAAAAACTACGGATCCGATTTGATTGGGATTTTCGTTATTTAAATATATATTTTTCAGTATATAATATATTAGGATCTGATAATGATCAGAAAGCCCTTCAATAACTAACATCAAATGACCCGCGATTGCTGCGATCGTATGTAAAGGTATATGGGTTTTTACCATTCCATTGAAGACGGTTCTTGTTTCCTTGGAAAAAAATATATTTTCATGAGGTTAGAAGGGAAATCGATTGTCTTCGTATGGACAGGTGATGAGGAGGGATGAAACACATGTGACTAAGAGAGTAATGAATATGAATGTAGACGAAAGGGGGGAAGAGGGAGAAAAAAAAAGATGACTGGATTGTGTGATAGATGATATGAATGAAAATGGAGTAAATGATAACGTGATGACTGGAAGTGGAGAATTGAAGAGAAAAACATATTGCGCAGATCTGAAATACCTTGGGACCTGGGCAGGAAGAAAAAGAATAAAATAAACCTAATATCAGACCTATTCAAGCCAAGACTGCCTCGTTGATCCTGGGCTCGATGCCGGGTCGGGCAAAGTTTTATTGGGTTTCGAGAAAATTCTCAGTAGCATCTCAAGTTTGGAATTGTGCCCGGTAGATGGCAATAGGCTCACCACCTATTACATGGGACTTAATAACAGCATAGGTGAAATGTGGGCGTACAATTGTGCCTACCCCCTCGGGGAATACAGGCGTGATGCTATATATGTTATTCAAGTTATAAAAGAAAAACAGAACCACACTTTGAATCGAATCCAGGACCTCACGACCAGCAGCCGCTTATGACCCCTACATCAATAAGGTAGTCCTCAATATTATTCTTTACAGTGTCTTCCAAAGCATGATAGATGATGACTTTCATTTACAGTTAATCTTTGGTCATGAACTGCTGTTACTACTCAGTCATTAGACTATGAAGTGTGGCTAATTCAGCCTATTGTGTTCATGAACCATATCGATGGCCTGTGAATAAACTACAGATTAAAAAAAAAAACTGCCTCATACTACGAATTTATTCTTGTATCGTGGTTGCGTTTACAGACATAATTTTATTTAGTTATTTATTTTTATGACAAACTTTCACATTTATAATATTAGTAGAGTAAGCACATTGTTTACATGTCTATACCTAAAAGGTGCCAGAAAAAAATCCCAAGTAAATACGGCACTCAGCTTTCTTTCATTTTTATAAAGCATTATGAGCCATTACCATCATCCATTATAAACCATTATTAGCCATAAAAATTGTATCAGTCCATTTCAAAATGAATACATCCTTATTCGATGTTTCCCCTATACCTTTATAGGATCTCATTATAACTCACGCAATGTATTTGCTAATACAAAAGTGTCATGGCAGCATGTGTTTACTGCCGATATTAGTTTCTGGTAGTTTTATAGCAAAATATTCAACCTATATGTAGCTCAATATAAAAAAAAGTTTTACGTTTTAATCAAGTTTTGATATTTATTTGATTTATGATATCTCTGTCAGATGGATGTTGGCGCAAAATATACATATGAAATTATATGAAGTATAAAAATACTGGTAGCACAATGGACTTCTAGGTGCGAACGCAGTATGCTCACGAATTCTCACACTCGACATTAAGCAATATGAAACTGCTAGATAATTCAAATTTTAGATTTGACGGCGCGGTTGGCGCAGTGGTCGAGAGACCGACTGCTGCGTCGCCTGTCACAAGTTCGATTCATGCACGGAGCAAATATTTGTATGATCTACAGATAATTGCTCCGGGCCTGTGTGTGTGTGCATGTGTGATTATGATTTGTAAACGCACCCACGATACAGAAAGTAATTCCTAGTGCGGGGCAACAATTCTTTAAAAATAATATTAAAAAAAAAATGCATAATTGGGGTTTAGTTTAAAATAGTGAGTGACTGAGTGCATGTTTTTCTAAAATATAATAAGTCTATAGGTGTATTATCATGGTATATGGTACACCGACTTTGACAAATGTTAATAAGATTGTATGTGGACTATTTTTTATGTCACACCATGAATAGACGCCATATAACGACTTCAAAATGAAGGATTGTTATAAGTATTTGAATTAATAAATTATTTCTATTTCAATTTTATTTTCCGAGTCTACAGAGACAGAAAACAATTATATGCCTTTGTTCTTAAACATATTACTTTTATACAAACCATCAAGCAATCTACACTAAAATTCCCTTTGTATCTTCAATTCCGTACCGACTAAGACTCAAATTAGTATCCGGATGAGATGAAACTAACGCAGCGGAACCAATCTACACGGATGCTGTACCTTTTCGCAAATATGTGTACGTACATCTGAATGTATCATGTGGTTCAAGCTGAACAAAACTCCTAGGTAACGTATATATGTCGTTAGTACTGATCTACCTCTGATAAAACTGCTAACTAGGCTTATTATCGGGGCTTATAGGAATTAAATTACATTAAACTAATCTATACTAATATTATAAAGCTGAAGAGTTTGTTTGTTTGTTTGGTTGAACGCGCAAATCTTAAGAACTACTGGTTTGAATTGAAAAAATATTTTTGTGTTGGATACTCCATTTATCGAGGAAGGGTATAGGCTATATAACATTACGCTTCGACTTATAGGAGCGGAGCATCAATGAAAAATTTTGCAATACCGGGCACAGCTATAATATATAATCATAAAAAAAGATAGGTTTAAAAATGTCTGATAATAACTACTTAACTTTGTGCTCAGTAGCAGCTTAGCATTGGGCTGAGTTAGCTGAGTATCAACGTTTTTAATTATTATGAATATTTATAATATCAGTTCATGCACGACATGATGTTAATTTACGACATCCACGCGGATGGAGTCGCGGGCACAGCTAGCAAACTAATATACAGGCGTTCATACCCCGTAAATACAATCTTTGGTTGGTAAATTATAGTTAAGCAAGCGATTTATTTCCGCTATGGGTTCTAAATTTGGTTGTGGCAGGGAACATAATAAGTATATAAATTTTTAATTAGAATCTATTAATAAGATTTTTTTACGGCGAATTTTGTAGATGCTAATGAACTTTCACCCATGTGTCAGCTCATCAGCCGCGAGGCATCGTCACATGGGTAAAAGTTCGTTGACCCAGACTAAAAAAAATAGTTAGTTAGTCACTAACTAATTTTCATATTTTTTCACTTAGCACCACATCTGTGTTCCTCTCAGGGTTAGAGAAGTGTACTGGAGTAGTATGATGGCATTACTATGCCTCGTGTAATAGGTAATATATATCTAGCTTACAATATATCATAATTTAAGAAACTTAACAGAAATTATGATATGTTATAAGTTTTGGCAAATCGTATACCTAAGTTACTGCCTCAATGGTCTAGTGGTCCCAAGTGCGACTGCTAAACATGAAGTCTCGGGTTCGATTCCCGGGTCGGGCAAAGTGTTATTGAGTTTAACTGTACAGAAATTCTCAGTAGCAGCCCGGAGTTTGTAATTGTGCCCGGTAGATGGCAATAGGCTCACCACCTATTACATGAGACTTAATAACAGTATTGGTGAAATGTGTGTGTACAATAGTGTACACCTCTGCCTTTCCCTTCGGGGAATACAGGCGTGATGCTATGTTATGTTATGTTTATAAGTATTTTTCATGTTATAGTTGTTCTGGTTCTGTTACGTCTGTAATCGTCGTTTCAAAACAAATCTTATAAGCAGAAAAATAAATTCCAATAACACTCGAACTACATTGAGTTTATGTTTCTGCCACAATGATGACGCAAAAATGGTAACGATGCTGGTATTATACCAATAGTAGGGAACGGATATTTATCCTGCACAGGTCGTTTATAAATATGTATGTATGTATGAGGAAACTACTAAGAAAGAGGTGTTGTTATTTCGAGACAAACACATGATTCGCTGTTTGTTTCTATGCGGAGTTTGTTTCTTAGAAGGAATAAAAAGAAAACAGAGATATTTCTCTACGAATAATATACATAGTCGTTTTTTGATCTGACAGTGAACACGTAAGTTAAGGGTATGAAAATAGTTTTAGTTAACTTACTAGGTAAGCACCTGGAATATTAAATTTAACATTAAGTCTTTATTATTACTAACTGTGCCCCAATTTTTAACCGCGGGATTTTTATATTGCTTCAGGAACTTTGCAATTTCTTTTGTCCTTTTATTGTAGGATCTAAAGGAAATTTATACTACGTTTCATTTAAATCCGTTCAGTAATTTCTGCGCGATTGATAAACAAAATCTCAAACTCACAATTATTCAAATCAGAAACATTCACATTTATAATATAATATGTCTTTATTGACATAATAAGATTATAAAACTAGGTAGACCTGTAAGTCAAGATTCAGCGCCTTCCCCCAAAGCAATATATCCACAGATAAATACTCCAGGCGCTCTGACCGCTAAGTCATCTCGAACTCTGCTCACTACCCCGATTTTTTCCTCCACATTTAATACGTCTTTTGGTGACGTCATTGCTGTCTATTCAGTTCCTTAACTTGTGGAGGAAATATTCGGTATTAAGAAGAGGTCGAAATGGCTAAGCGGTCAGAGCGCTTGGAGTATTTATTCGGGAGGGGCAGGTTCAAATCCTGCTCAAGGCTGTACAATATTGGTACTAAACTGCATCTGGTTGATGCAGTTTAGTACCAATATTTTATGTGGAGCGATTATCTATTTGACCTTTAAGACGCACAAATATGTTTTTTTTTCTTTTGTGGAATATTTGGTGTCAGATCTTTGAAAACCGATACGGGTGTATCGGCTTTCAAAGATGAAGATCTTCAATTTGACAACCGGTATCGACAGTTTAACGTACTCCTTGGTTTAGGCACGGAGGTGTCACGATATGAAATAAATGACAAATCAAAAATATTATTTTATTAAATTGTTGGGATGCTACAGTCAGGCGCAAAATAGAGCAGCAGCTCTAGTCTATGACTCTCCGTGGCGCCGCGTTGGTCCCCCGGCTCTACATTATTCATTCTGACAAAAGAGGTTCGCGCGTAAACGTTGTGAAGTTATTCAATGGTTTTCTATTAATCTAATAAATGTTATCAAAACATAAACCTGTTTAGTTATTCCCAACCAACACTACTTACGTAATGTTAACATAAAAGTTTTGGAAGCAGTACATAAATGAACATCTCTTAAAATATTATTCAACATTTGAACAGAGTCGTTTTCACGTAGTACTGCTGCAATGTAATTAATTATCTTCTATGTTACAGCTTTGACAGCGAAACACCCGCTAACAATCTTTTCAAACCAGTGTTGCGAATTTCGTATTCAAATCAGAATATGGTATTTCAAGTGTTTGGTAGAATTGCTGCCTACAATGAAAAAATCGGTAAAAATGCATGACTATGTCAAAAAAACATGTTATACTATCGCGAAATACCAATTTATGAATTTTCAATTTGTTGTTAACACTTTTATATCTCACTAACACAAAAAAGTAAAAGGCTAAGTATTTTTTAAAGTTTTCTGCTGCAACTGTGTGCCGCCGTAACCATGATGCGAATGCAGGGTTAAATTTGCACTCCTTGGATCTGCACCAAGTAATATCTGCCTAGCCTTTTCCCAATAGCATTGGGGTCGGCTTCCAGTCAAACCGGATGCAGCTTAAAATCAGTATTTTACATTCTTTTATATTCTGCACTCCAAGTAAGTGGAAAACAAATTAAGTTCACACTTTACGATCTGATCTTGTGTTTCTATTCCCACAAATATTCATATTAGCATCTTGTCAATATGTATGTAGTACCTAACGCACTTAACAGAAACAGACATTATTGTTTTTATCATCCTAGCATATCAAGTAACTTGTAGTAAGTTAGGTTTTGGTTAGGTTTTCGGGCTCAAAATCTTGTACTTACTTTCCTGGTCTTTGTGTTGTGTGTCGTCATTCAGCTTGATTAAATTACTCTTTACCAAATATCTCATTCAATTTTCTTTAGTTTCCTGTATTAAGGATTTCTTAAAACAGGACAAACTGGGAGAAACAACAAATAAGTGCTTAGATGAGGGTTATCATATCGGCAACATAGGCAGGTACATAATTTTCACAACATCTATAATTGAATTATAAAAGCACTTCAGAGAAGAAATTCTCGGAATATGTACCCTTCATCAAACAGAATACCCGATAACAACAAAACGACTTACTAAATTGAAAATACAAAAAAAATACACCGGTGACCTATTTTCAATCAGAGCTTCGTTGATGGAGTGTATTCTCTGGAAGGCCTGCAGGTTAGTTTTCATTATGCTATCGAAAATTGATTTGAAACGGGCTTGTGTAAAAATTATTTTGTGGAATAATTACGCTCTTTTGTGAAAGTGTAGCAGCATTTTGTTTTTGTTGTGAATCGGAATTAAATTGCATAACTTGATTACTGAAACATTTTATGTTCTGCTGGCAAGCAGCTTTTCAATAGCTCTAAAAACTGCGAAATAGACAAGGCACAACAAAGCTTATCAGTCTCTTATAAATTTTAAAATGACAACAATACAGCTGGCACAGCGAATATACCTAGGTAATAGGGGGTTAAATTCTTGCATGAAATTAATATTTGTATGTTTATAAATAGTTGTTCTATAGCTGGTCGTACATATTTGGTTTCAGAAATGTATGACCTGAAAATCGCTAATCGTAATAATATTAACAAAACTAAAGAAGTGTATAGCGAAGCCACCATCCCTTGGATCCCTTTGGATAAACCAATCACAAACGATTCCCACCTAACTCAAAAACTTTGCATATAAAAAATCATGGAGACACGCATGTAACATTACATAGAAGTTAAATTATAAATCATCGTGTAATAGTGTTTTTATTATTATCGATGGTTGTGACATCTGGCGTCACGGACCACGCAACAGCTGGTAGAGACGCGAAACTCTTTGTAATCCGCCCACGACCTGAGCAAATGCCTGTTTACAGATTCAGAGGCCTTTTTCACATAAAAAACTATAAGCGCTTGTTGGGATAGATGGCTTTTGCCACTATTTTAGGGGCCAAACTTTTACCGCAGTGTGATATGGTCCCGAACGATTTATTTCTCAGAATAAGTTTGGAAAATATTGTCTAGCAAAATGGAGTGTTCTTTATATTCGGCACTCACCAACTAAATAGTAAAATATAATTTAAGAAGACTGTCTCGTTGGTCTAGAGTTCTTGGGTTCGATTCCCAGGTCGGGAAAAGTGTTATTGAATTTTTCTGTTAGGAAATTCTCAGTAGCAGTCCCGGTGGGGGGCACTAGACCAACGAGGCTTTTTATCTTCCTTGCCTAGAAAACAGTCACAGGTTGGTGGAATTTCTACTTGGCAATCTCGCTAAGCCGTAATTGTATAAAATGGTACTTGCAACTGTCTGACGTTAAACTTGACAGTTGTTTGAGACATTGAGACATAACCTTACTTGGGTACTCTGTCTTGCATTTTAATATTTATGTTGTCCGTACTCTTTGTTGTTGTATTTGTAATTACTCACATAAATGCCTATAAATAAAATCAAAAAATTAATAAAATCAGACATTCTATCCAAAAAAACACACGAAAGAAAATATTTTAAAGATTAGTTTTTCCTAAAATTACAAGATTATATTCTTCTTCTTCTGGATTTGGCAGAGTTCATTACCATCCTGTCAGAAGTGCAGCAAATGCAGCTGCAATCCCGGAATTCTGGTAAGGTTAGTGGAGCACCATACGGTTTAGTCGGTAGGAGTACGGCACAAAGTCCATGACTGAATTCCGAACATAAAAAAGGGTTAATTATAATAATTATTTTTACAGACCTACTTAGTAATGCCAGCTAGCAATTTAACTCTAAAATGTAATAATATATTATATCCTGAGTGACTTATAATTAACAATGAACTCCCAAGTTAAATTGTCGAGGGATTACCCTACTAACTTTGATAAAGCGAATTAAAAAGTTGAAAACACAACTTTTCTTCAGTGACGGAGTAATGCTGGTATTCTATAAATATAGGCAATTGGTAAGTTTTATTAGTATTAAATTCAGTTAGCTATATATTTCTTATTTAACAGTACTTCCTATTAATAATAAAACTATTTAATATATGGATTTTCGCAAATCCGTTATTAATTATTATTTAGGCATAACATTTTCGGTTTACTCCTGCTTTCTGATGCTAACGATTGTCTCTTGTAACAATATAATAATATGGACGGATGTGTTTATACAAGCAACAATATCAAACTCCAAGCTACTATTGAATATCCTAACAGAAAAACTTACTACGTTATAGTATGTTAAGACACGGGAATCGAATCTAGAATCACACGTTTAGCGTCGCTTTTGTATTGACTGGTCCAATGAGAGCCTACACATAGGCTTTTTTTTTCCTTCTAACTTAAATGCACGATTCCATTTTGACAAACGGCGTCTGGTTCAGGAATGTCCGTGACTACTGAAAATTCAATATGGCTGCTGAAAACCAGGGTATTTTCAAAGCAAAGGACACAAGGAGCGAGATGAATAAAAACCTTTTTTTACGAAGATACTTAAATTGAAATGCGTATATAGGGTTAAAAATATAATGGGTATCCATAAAATGGGCACGGTAGCTTGGATCAAGGTTTCTGTTGTAATATTTCTTTCATAATGTTAATTTAAGCAGTGATAGTTTAGTAGTATGACCGTTGGACTAGCAAGTCAAAGGTTGCATCAGGTTCGAATCTAAGGCACGTGAAGGAAAGCATCGTGAGGAAACCGGCACATTTCGGAGATGTTCTCGATGGTGTATAAAGTCATAGTCGGCCTAATAGTGGTTTAAAGTCACGAGATAGTTTAACAATCACATGATAAGGAGAAGAGAAGGACATTCAGTGAATTATATATATACAGGCTGTGGTTCTAGACAGTGGCCAAATTGAAGGGGGTGCATCTATAGGTGTAACTAATTACAAAACAATGAAAAAATTTATACCTTAGAAAACCGAATTAATTTCGCAGTTTTACTGTATTTTGCGTATACGTCGTGTCCTAGCCATCGCCGCGTCGCGTGCAGTAGGTACAAGGACGGCACCGCGCGCCGACAAAGGCCGTATACGAAAATTTCACAGAGAAGCGTTAGCTGTTACGAGACGAATAGGAAGTTCACCTCTTGGCTATTATTGTTTTAATTATTTTTATACAACATATAACTTGTTGCTGTATATGTTCCTACAATATGGCCACTGTTCAAAACCACAGCCTGTATATTCCTTAAATTTTACGGAAAATAAAGAGTGTAATATAATTTCACAAGAGTCATTAATGAAAATGTAACAAGTTATTCAAAAGTATACAGTTTCGATAGAATTTAACATCGTTCGTAAATGATGAGTTTTCAATTAAAATAGTTTTCAATGTACTTACGCGAGACATGGAGGAACTTTGAACGAGCGCGCCGGATTTTTGTAATGAATTCGTTTAGAAGTAGCACTTTGGTTTTAAATAGCTATAAGAGTAATAATATAAGTAATAATTAAGTAGAACACACAAATAAAATTGTGCTTTTTATCGATCATTTAAACTTTTTAACTTGCTATTTGCCGCATATAAAACGTCGGGGCAAAAATTTTTAAATGAAACATATTCGACTTCCATTGGAAACTAGTATTATATCATTTTGTAATTTCTTAAATAACTCAATAAAAACTTTTGTATCACCCCAAAGTTTATATGCAAAACGAACTATTTACATAAAAAAAATACTATATTAAATGGAAAAAGAATACGGTCGTGAGCAGCATTCGAACTTGCGCCTCACGGATAAGTACTCGAGGCGCTCTGACCACTAAGCCATCTGGGTCGAGATTTTTCATTTAATATAGTAACTTTACAGTTCGCTAAGCACGCGTTAATGCTTTTCAAAGATTTATCTTGAATTACTTACATAAAATATATATAAATGAAATTAACTATAATAATAACATTGACTTATTTCAGAAGTACGTAATAAAAACTAAATCATTAGTCATCGCATCATAAACAACCTCTCAAATATGACTTAATTCGACCTATATTTTTTTCGAATCTCCATTTAAAAAGATCAAAAAACACGCTCCTAAAAGCAATAATTAAGAGGATGAAGCAGCGAGAGTATTTCGCCCCGGCCGGCATGGCCCGAAGATCGGCCATTTAACCTCTTGACCCATTGTAATAAAGTTAGTAAGACGGGAATTTCATTAGTAAGGCAGACTCGCGATGACTTAACTAATTAAAGTATCGTTCGAAACACGTGATCCGTTAATAGCTTTGAAACGCACAGGTTGTTCAGTCACTGGTTGTGGAGTCTTGGCGAAGATTTATGTCTACATATTAAATTTATTCTCAACATAGTAGGTAGATATATATATGTGGGTGTGTGTATACGTACCCACTTAAATTTGATCACAAATAAAATATTTGTGTCATGTCACATACGGGCAGTTTAATTTAGATATGTGAGTATTTCTTCTTCTTCTTATCGTATGGTTGATGAACAACCTAGTGTAAGAGTTAAAGGGGCAGAGAGCAGGCAGAAGACTCATGGTGGATTAAACTCTGAGACTCTCAGAGGCTGTGACATGACTTCATACACAATGATTGGCTTGTTGGTCTAGTGGTCCCAAGCGCCACTGCTGAGCACGAGGTCTCGAGTTCGATTCCCAGGTCGGGCGAAATGTTTCTGTTAGGAATTATCAATAGCAACCCGCAGTTTGGAATTGTGGCCGGTAGATGAGCATAGGCTTATCACCTCTGACATGGGACTTAACAACATTGGTGAAATGTGGGTGTACACCAACCTACCTCCTAGGTCTACGCGCGCGGAGAATACATGAGACAATGAGGCTATGCTAAGTTAACAGACAATCAGTAACGACTTCTGATTTCCTCACGATATTTTGCTACACCGAAAATAAGCACATGATGAAAAGTCAGTGATGCGTGCCTTGGCTTGAGTTTGAACTTGCGACCTTGCGACTTGCTAGCCCGTTTCACTTTTATATTTATTCTCCAGAAACCCAGCAAAAATAAAGAACAAATACACAAAGCTATAAGTCTTCACGGATAATTCCTTCCGAGAAAAAGGTCAGTTATCTGTTCCGAGACTCTGCCGGATTTACTCTTAGACAGAATTGGGTTTATGTTTACCGTTTATTTACGTCTTTAAACAACGAAGAGACTAACGAGTTACGAAGAACTTCACGAAAAGGTAAACTAAGTTTTTTGAATAAAATATTGGACTTTAAAATTAGACCGCGACACTTTTATCTTGCTTTTTATCCTTTCTTTGTATTCTTATCCAACAAAATTCAGTTGCAGTTAGACTGCAGGAATTGGTTTAATATAACGTAAAATACATGCATTTACACCTACGAATGTCAGAACCTGATAGGCACCATTTTCTTACCTAATTCCGGACATAGATTGTATGCGTAACGTATCCATTTAGGCAGATTTCACAAGACTATATCCCAACTACTTGGGTCTTCTTCCATCAACCTGACAACCAGTCATACCACGAGATATCGTGTTACCCAGTAACTGCGTTGTGGAGATCAGATAGGCAGTCGGTCCCTGTAAAGTATTGGTATTAAGCTGCATCCGATTGGACTGGAAGCCGACCGCATTGTAATTGGGAAAAGGGTCGGCAGATTTCTGCATAACCTAACAGTGCGACACAGTTAGCGCGGTATGCACCATGGACAACACGGACACGAAAAATGACGGGAACACACGAACACTCCCGACGTCGGCACCGAGTACACCATCAATGCATCGGCCCGCGCGCAGCGCTATGCGATGCAGTGCAGCGCCAGTTTGACTCGCGACATCGCCGCGGGCTCAACTCATGAATAAGGCTCCGTTCGAGTTCAAAACTAGTCGGGCAATCCCGAAGAATGCGCGTGATTGAGTAACAAATATCCAATTATATAAACTTCCATATTTATTAGTAGGACAGACTATTACAGGTGCTTAAGAAATGTCAAAGCTTATACACAAATTTGATGGACGGTGTATTTTTTACACGTCCAGTAACACATTAACTGTGCAAGCTCTAACGTAGCATCCACACGAGAGAGCAGCTATTGTATCGCATCGCCGAACTCTCTTTTTTCGTCACCACTTGCTCTACAACTATTGTGACGTATGCCTTATGCCTAGACAAGTTTCGATATGTAACAGATGATGCTCTCTATTCAACGCACAATTGCAATAGTTTTCAATTTGACAGTACAACAAGGCTCGCCTAACAAATGCAATAAATAACACTCTTGGACAGTCACTGAACTTGAAAAGTGTGTTACGGATGTGGTTACGCAAGCAAATTGGTGATTTTAACGAAGCACAGTCCATTACGAGTTTATCGTATTTGATAAGAATAATATTGGCATATATCGGGCACAAATCAAATTTCAAGACTATTTCCTTAAATAAAAACCTCTAACGCTTTGCCCGACTCAGAACTCGGACCTCGCAATCAGTGTCAACTAGAAGAACGGAGCAGTCATCGTGCTTAAAAATCACATAAAAGAGTCGTGTTTTAAGACTATAAAAAATATGAAGTAAAGATTCATATATATCTTAGTAACGATCGTACAACATACAAGCTTTATGATGTACCATGTCCCCAAATATAATAAAAGTGTTCTTTAATACATAATCATAGCTGTCCTTCTATCCTGAATATAAAACAGATTTACATATAAAAAACCCATAACCGTATACTTTCTGCGGATAAGTTTAAAACTAACTTATATTGAAGCGGTCAATTTTTACGATATGCAATGAGAAATAAGCACCTCATATATTTTATATTACTAGATTGCTTATTCGTGTTCCGTATGTTCTCGTTTTGAATTACACTATATGCATCTGTTGCTGTTTTGATTTATATTTCTATGTATACTGACTACCTGACTATTCATAGTGTTCACAGCGAATAATTTTTTATAATTTACCGTGTTTTTTTTTAGATTTCTCTTATTTTTCTTTTAAACCTAAGTCTTTTGAAAGAATAAATAGGCCATTATCAAATTGTATGATTTAAATATTATTTCATGAAGTAACATGAGTAATTCCATCACGTTACTTACGTTAATTATCTATTTAGGAACAAAAATAATTATGGAGTGTAATATCATCCGCAATCAATATTGCATTATTTTATTTGTATCGATGGTTATCAACACAAACTTTTACGTCAGCAATTTTATCTTATAATAATGTAAATACTGATAAAATTCTTAAATCGTGAACATGCTCAAGGCTTGCTCACATATAAACACTTCGATTCGCCGGGTTATAAACGCTTTGAAGAATACATAAAAATACGACCCAAGGCGAAAATTAAAATGATTTTAAAATGCGCAATGGCACCCTATATCAGCATGAGCAGAAAGCGAAATTATGGTGGGGATTGTCAAAAGCAGGGCCGCCATTAATTTCTACGCTGTGGAACAGGGGAACGATGCCAAAAACTGAAAAATAATCTCCAACTCCGAAACAATAGTCGTAAAGCCGAACCTCAATACATTATTTGACTCACGAACTTTTATTACAGTTCAAGAGTCTCTGTTGTTTGACTGTGCTAAGTAATCACTACATAGGTAGACCAAACTTCTTTTTGTCTAAACAAACGCTAATCTGGAAACTTTGTGTCGATTTGTTGTAAGTTTTTCCTTTCACGTTAGGAGTGGAAGAACAACATAATGTTTCTTACTTTCTGCTTCATTCCAGTCTCTTCTCGACTATTTGGGGATAGGCTTTAGATCTATGCGTTTACTTCTGAGAATCTGTTGCTTTTCCTAATGTGTTTAGTTGGTGCTATTTTAATCTAAAAAGGTAATTGGGAATTTAGCGTTTTTTTTATATGTACGCTTCAAACAGGCCACCTAAACACCTTATATTTTAGTCAAATAATTTCTTTTTGAAAAGAAAATCCCTCTTACTCAGCATGTATTTATTCCAATATTTCAAGAAGTAGGGACTTTGGTGGTACCTATTTTAAACTTGTCCTTCTTTTACCTGGCGCCATAAATTCCTCTTTTAAATTTTCGGGGAAGTTGTTCATTTAAGCATTTACATTATGGAATTTACAGTGGACATTCATAGCTTTACTTTACCGATATAGAAATATCGTTTTTTTTACGGTAGCGTTATTGGTAGTGGTCACTGTCCTCACAAATACCCAGATGTGAGTGCAATTGTTTTTTTTTTTATCGAAGACGCATCTACGTTTGGCCATCAACTAACCTGATAGTAAGTGACGGTGCGGCCGAGGGTGGAGCACGTAGAACCAGAATAAATCTATGATGCACAAGTAATTGCATGACTACCCTCACGATTGTGAAAGTAGCATCCATTGTAATGGACTTCCACAAGGTAACACTTAAAACAATAAAATTTTTACAATAACCATTTTTGATTACTCAATCAAGTTCACAAATTAAAAAGTTAAATACAAATTCTTGCTCGAACCTACATATGAAACCCAGCAACTAGTAATGCAACATTTCAAAAGTTCCTGTAGGTAACTGTTCTAATTAAAATAAGCGCTTTGATTATAGATATATAGATTTTTTGACCCTCTATCAAAATAGAGGGTAAAAAATTCTAACAAAAGTGAGAATTCACTTCCAACCTGTTTTAAATGTGTAGTTAATAAATGAAGAAGCATATTCGCGACATACCTATTTCTTGTGTAATATTATTAATTCTCAGGTAATGTTCTTAGTAGAACAAGCTTTCAATATTCCTTTCATAATAATTATGCGGCATCGGGAAGAAACGAACAAAGTTTACAGAATGCTCTAGAGCTCAAGAATACCACGTCGGTATAGGTATATAACGTAAACTTTACTTGGAAAGTACTTACTTGAATAATTCATATAATTAAGTACCTAAGCATATTTTTGCTTGTATGAAGTGTGTAGAAAAAGAGTCGGTTTGATAAACCGAAATCTAGACTACCTAAGTATAAAATTCACTGTTTAATCATTTCTTTTTGGTAATTATTTTTTAGCAATAGCATAGAATCACGCCTATATTCCACAAAGATGGAGCAGGGATGTAAATCCAAATTTTACTGATTCGGTAAATAGAGCCAATGTATAGGTGGTAAGCTTATTGCCATCTACCGGACATAATACCAAACTCCAGGCTGCCACAGATAATTATAGCTAATGTTAAAGGTATCAAAGTGTTTAATTGCATCATAATAAACATAAGCTATGTACGTAATAAAAATTAACGACTGCCTCATTGAGGGTCTAGTGGTCCAAAGCACGAACACTGACTCTTCTAGTTCTTGTTCTTGGGTTCGATTCCCAGATCGGGTTAAAGTGTTGTTGGGTTTTTCTGTTTGAAAATTCTATGTAGTAACCCGGAGTTTCGAATTATGCCCGGTAGATGGCAATAGGCTCCGCACCCATTACATGGGACCTAATAACATCATTGGTAAAATGCGGGTGTAAAACGGTGTACATCTCTGCCTATCTATCCTATGTTTATAGTATGTGTAAATGTCATTATTTATGTCATGTGCCTTTGTTCTGATATTGTAGTATAAATACATGGTATACAACTGACTCCGCATAATGAATGCATTATCAAAGGGTTCGCCTTTATCCAGTACAATACAGCCAATTAGCGTCTGTTTGTTGATACACTCAAGCTATTGTAACTCTCTCTAGACATTCCCGAATAATATACATAATAGCCACTATGGACCGCAGATGTACAAGAGTTGATTAAGCCAGCTCACTTAATTATCTATAGATTTGTGTTTGTAAAACAAGATAGAACACAAACAAATGAAAACAAATATCTTCGTCAGTCTAGATTTTAATAATGTTGGTGTTAATGACTTACGTAGTTAGTAAAGTTTATAAGCAAAAGTTTAAAAATACAGTATTTTGTATGTTCCTGGCAATCTTTATAAAAAACAAATCAATGATTGTCATTGCAAACGTTTAAAGCTAACTTTTTTTTCTGCTCTTGTTCTGGCTTCGCAATACTCGTGCATTTAGCCAATGTCAAGTAAAATAGTAGCGCACGTTTCTTAACGAACTTGGCGGACACACTGCCGTGTGTCTCATCATGTATGGTGGGAAATTTTAAAAGAAAATAATAAAGCTAAATCATGACCGCTTATTTAAAAAGTTTCCCGCGTCTTTTCTTTTTTCTAATAAATATTATCGATTTGAGAAAGACCGATAGATGCATAAAAAAAAATGTGTAGTGCAGTGTACAAGTCCGTGATCATACTTTGAGGGGTGAATGTACCAATGTTTACGAACAACTTTTACTATTGAACATAATTCGAAAGGCGAAAAGAAAATCAGCTGTTCCACATATAGTTAGAAAGGGAACGCCGGCGCCATCTAGATCATAGTGACATGTTAAAGAGTTCATTTCATTTTCATTTTGGTCGAGTAAGTAACAACATTTCTATGGAACTGCTGTTTTTTTTCGTACTTTCGAAGTTGGGACCATAGTAAAATTTGTTTGTATATATGAGTACATTGACCCTCTTAAGTATGATTACGGACTTTTGTTACACGCTGTATACATCAAGCGCATAACTCGAGAACGGCTGTAGGGATTGAGCTTTTTAACACGCTTTTATTAGCTTTGTATGTATCTATGTATATAGATTTATCATGTATATATACATAGATGTATCTATGTAATGGAATTTTTGAACGTAATTTTCACCCACTTTAAAACGTCGGATTGAATTGAAACTTCGCACATTTATCAAGGACCGATGACAATGCAATTATTTAATTTTAAATTATTCCAATTATCCTGATCAGAATCGTTAGGATTAACGAAACAAGGACTAAAAAAGCAAAAATAAATAATTGTTAAAAAAAAAACACGCTGTTGTAACTAGCCGAACTAAAAAGACTACCTTTAGAAGCGTGGGGTGCGTGTAAGATATTTTTAATGACTTTACTTTTACGAATATCTGTCAATAAAATTGTTTACAACAATTAACACCTAGCGCCCTACTTTTTAACGATTTTTTTTTTAGTTTTTTCTTAATACATTTTTTTTTTTAACTAATAGAAGATTATTTTCTGTAACGTGTTTTTTTAAACTATAATTTTTTATTTAAATGTGCGTAATAGACCGATAAAGATTTTAAGAAGAGAAAAAAAATTGTATAGGTACAAATATAACATCTGTCGGGTCAACTAGTCAGTACCTAATAAAATCGTACATAATGATGATGTGTTTTCCCTTTAGACGTAAAATAAAAATTCCTTATTTCACGCCATCTATGACACCTACGAGCTCAGCCTAGTTTTAATAGAGTTGTCAAAACAGACATTGACTGCCTGTATTGTTCAAAATGGTGCTGTCGTTGTTCATGTTTATCTATCACAGTTTGAGTTATTTAGATATCTTTGTAAAAAGTACGATAGGACTGATAAGTGCAAGTATGTTGTACCAATGTCTCTAAATTAAATAAACTAAAAAAACCTTAGGATTTCATAATCATAAGTTTGGGTGTTAGATTTTGTATGCAACGTCAACATTATATATTTTAATATATAAAAATATTTATTTTATAGGTATGAAAACATGACTACACTGAAAAGAATATATACTTACCCATAACCTGCTCCTGTCAGATGCGCGCAACAAGCGCTAAAGTCGCCGTAATTAAAATGACCTCCGCTCGCTATGCCGAATCTTTCCTCCACAATAATACAACTTATGGTGACGTCAGAAATCTATTCAGTCACCACTTAATGACTACTCGTGATTTTTGTTTGCTGAAAAACAAACGTTTCAACACATGTTCTTCATTTTAATTATTGTTCCCGATCACTACACGTGCAATTTTGCGGGTTTGGTCCGTTAAAATTCAAAATTAGTCGGGCAAACCTGAAAAAATTCTTGGTGAACAATAAATTTTATATGAATATGCCTCAAGCACCTATGGAGCTCAGACGTGGTCGTTGACGAAACGTCAAAAGTCCACACTCGGGGTTTGCCAACAAACAATGGAGCGCAGTATCCTAGGAGTTAAACATACAGACCGCGTAAGGAACTCAATACTGCGTTCCAAAACACAAATTGCTGATGTGGGCCGTACAGCTGCCAAGCTTAAATGGGACTGAGAGGGCCATATCTGCCGAATGCCGGAGGAGCGATGGGCCAAAACCACTACAACGTGGTCCCCAGACAACGAGAACTCGGCAGGCCCAGACGGAGGTGGCGGGATGAATTGGACTGCTATTTAAAGGATTGGCCACAAGTGGCAGTGGACAGAGACAGGTGGAAGGAGGGAAGGGAGGCCTTTGCCCTGCAGTGGGATGCTATAGGCTGATAATAATAATAAAAAATGCCTCAAGAAAGTTTTTATACAAACTTATTCTTCAGATTTATATACTTATTATTTCAACTCCGAACATTTATTCCCCTACCAAACTGATCTCCGAGATCGCTGTATAACACGTAATGAATGAATCAGACCATGATAAATGAATCAAACGAACAAGTAAAAGAAAGTGAACGAAATATATTTGATTGTTCACTTCAACCTTTTTACTTCTCTCGTGATCCCAACGGAGACCTAACCAAAAGATAAATTACTGTCTGCGCGAGTATTATCTGCAAAAGTTGTAAGTTCAATCATAAAAGTACCTTTATAGTTAGTACTAAGTAATAATTGGATAGAATTTTCCTCCCCGTAATTAAGTATTCGCTAATGGGGTTGGAGGATAAATTAAAACGTCAAGTTCTTTGCTACCTCGGTGGTTTCGTAGTTATTCCTGTTAGCACAGTAACAAAGAGACAGTGAACACATGTGCCATCCAATACACGTCACCAATTAGAAGTGATGCTACTGAAATGAATTCAATTTGTTCGTAGTTCGCCGCACGCGCACTACACCCTGCGCTATACATTACAGTGCATCGAATGAAGGAAAAGTATAAAAATATTGAAAAGGCCGTCGTAAAATTTAATGGTTTAAAGCCTTTATAAAAGGAACGGGCGAGGAGTCAGGATAATAGCATATAAATTCAGCGTTTGTATTTAAGTATAGAAATTTAGTATTATGAAATTCGAATGGAAAGGGTGTTATGAAATTATGTTTGGAATTTGTAAATTGTATTAAATGCTGTGTATGCCATTGTAATATCGTTGATATGCAAATAAGGGATTACGAAAGGTACAATTACAGCAGGAATGTAGGTACGGGAAAGTTACGTTGACCCGCCCCGACAATAATGGCAGATTATCTTTAGGGCTTGGCCAACACCACTCCCGTTTTACGACTGATGGGGAAATATCATGTTCAAGTTAATTCCCCTGAAGCCGGCCAAAATGTGATAAAATAATGTGATAAATATCCTTATCGAGATCTGAAGGTTGTTTATGTCCTTTTATGGTGACCTGATTACAAATTTTGATGTTCTAGACATGTTTTATAGCTTTATTAATGTGTTAACAAAATTTGCTTTTTAGAATTATTCATTTTCACCTTACGAATATAATAGGATTATAAATAATATGTTCATAAAGTTCCACGTGAATTATAGACTTAATATTCCATCGTAAATGGATACCCTTTATTCCTGTCATAGTTCACCCAACAAGATTTAGGGAAGCTCGAATGACACTGTAACACATTATTAAACTGAAATAGATAACTTAGTTTCAATTCCTGCGAAGTAAGCAGATACTCAATACATAGACACAACTATCTGCATCAATCTCGCAGAAAATAATAACTACATACTGTAATAACAAAATTATATATTTATATATTATTAATAAATATAGCCTATAAGATTTATAAGCGAAATAGGTAACTGTGATTCAACAGAGAAACTATGTCTATAGTTTAGTTGGACATTGCATTATATTATAAAACTTACTATGTACTTTTAATTAAATAAATAAAAATAAATTTGCCCTTTCTAAATATAATTCTTATTATATAGTAACTCGTGTCGGTTTGGTCACCTGTATAGGTTCTGAATTGATAGCAATAACGTCGCCATCAGACGTGTTAAAATATGGAAGAAGAATTCGCGGTGGTGAGTAGAGGTCGAGATGGCTTAGTGGTCAGAGAGCCTGCAGTATTTATCCGGGAGGCGCAGGTTCGAATCTTGTTCGCGACCGTATTCTTTTTCCATTTAATATTGTAACTTTAGTGTTCGCTAAGCATGCGTTAATGCTTTTCAAAGATTTATCTTGTATTTATAAAGAATTACTTATCTGATTTCATAAACCTTTATACTTCATTAAAGTTAAACCTATATATTTAACTGCCTCGGTATTCTAGTGGTCCCAAGTGCGACTGCTAAATATGAGGTCATGGGCTCCGATACCGAAATAAAATAAAATCGGGCAAAGTGTTCTTGGTGTTTTTTTTTTTGTTAGGTCAGAGCAGACCGGAGTTTGGAATTTAATTATTTATTTAAATAGTACGGTACAAACCTTTAACACTACTCAACAATTACACAATCAATAAAAACATTTTAACATAAACACAACAATAAAGTTGACACAAACATAACACAAGAATAAAGTTGCATAATAAAGAAAACTGGACAAGTATGAGTCGGACTCACCCAACGAGGGTTCCGTACAAATTTGTAGGTAGATATTATAAATAGGATTCATTCAGGAATCGAAATATTTTTATTTTGTTTCGTATATAATCAGTCATCGTTGCTTAACCTCGATGATTGATTACGTACTTTAAATTAGGGCAAATTTTTTATGATTTAATTACAAATGTATAACTCAAGATAAATCTTTGAAAAGCATTAACGCATGCTTCTTTGATTCTTTTTCCATTTAATATTGTAACTTTACAAATGTATAGTTTTCAGATTTTTCCCTGTACTTGTAGTATAAGACGATATTACTTGCCAAATTTCATAGTTATAGGTCAACGGAAAGCACCCTATAAATTTTGTTTCCCTTGAGAGTATCGATACATACGATTTGAGGCATAAACGGCAAAATCTTTTTTTAGGTTAATTTAAAAGTTTGATTTTTTCACAGCTTCAAGGGACTGTAAACTTGATTATATGGTTTTCATTTCAACTCAATACTTTCTTGCGTTCCCGAGATAAAGGGTCTTGACAGATAAACAGATAGACGAACAACAAAGTGATCCTATAAGATTTCCGTTTTTTCCTTTTAAGGTACGTAACC
The DNA here is from genome assembly GCA_935421205.1 of Xylocampa areola. Classification (NCBI taxonomy): domain Eukaryota; kingdom Metazoa; phylum Arthropoda; class Insecta; order Lepidoptera; family Noctuidae; genus Xylocampa; species Xylocampa areola. The sequence continues at coordinate 13,274,062 of OW285207.1, forward strand.
CTAAAAATAATAACAATTAATATTATGATGCCATTATACATTATAGCTTTTATTCATCTCGCTCACAGAATATAAAAAAATCCGGAAAAGAATATCCTCTGCTACACGGAAACACGTCACACTCTGATTTTGAATCCAGGAATCGGTACTAAACCGAATTTAAGGGTGCGGGGTATGGGGGGCTTAGCTGTACTGACAGTCCTGCATGATGGTCTTGCAAAAATATGATGTTTGCGATTGGGACAATAACTGTCAGGATCGAAAATGCAGAGCAACTCATTATGTAGATAGGGCGCGTCAATTTGTCCATTAATGATTTTATACATAATCAAAACTTGCTGCATTACTCATCTAACTTCAAGGAAGTTGTAACCTAGTCTCCCCAGTAAAAACAGGGTTGGGTAAAAATATTGTAAATAACCGAAGACACGCCTGTACAAGTATCTTAGGAAAGATTTCTGTACCTTTTCTATGAGTAAGTGCTCCATGTGGGTTCCAAATGACAACACTTGATCCTAATTTACTACGTACTAGCGTATTGTAAAACAATTCAATAAGTTGTTGATTATGGAAATCACAAGTGTTTCGGAGAACAAATCCGAGTCTACGAAAAGATTCCCTAGCCACTGATACCATGTGATCGTGACCAATGTGACGCCCAAGTCCATTTTAGGTATAGCTCTTTTAATTGTGCGTAAACTGAGCGTCGCATATGGCCAAAGGTCCTCACACGAAATTTGCTAAGATTAAACTCCATTTTATTGTTCTGACTCCAATTATAGATAGCAGCTCTTAGATTAGATAGATAGTAGCTCTCCAAGATTACATAAAGTCATCTTAGAGAGCTAACCTGTCATCATCCGATCTTTTCCATGAATATTTTCAAATAATAAGCTAGACATTTAGAGTGCTTGAGAACAGTGAGAAGGTCGTTTATTATTAATAAGAAAAGCAGAGGTCCCAGGATTGGTCCCTGTCTTACCCTAGAGCGCGTATGGTATGGGTTGTACTCATAGATCCCCAATTTCACAAACTGCTGGCGTTCACAGAGGTAGTTGGCGAAGAACTTCAAAAGTTTGTGAGAAAATCCAGCGTAGCTCAGTTTTGAAAGCTACATGACTTTATTGACTCTGTCGAACGCCTTTTTATAGTCAAAGTATAAGACGTCAACTTGACAGCGACGATCAAGTCTGGATGAAATGTAGTCGACAAGAGTAAGCAGATTAGTGTATACTGATCTCTTGGGTCTAAACCCGTGCTGTTCAGTAGATAGATTGAAATTATCAGGGCCTATCGAACTATAAAATTTTAGGTTTTTGAACATCACTGGGATAAATTTTGAATATGATTATGATATTTTCAGAGTTATTGATGATGACAATATCTAGGTACTTTTTCCAAGAGTACACTGGAGGAAAATGGGGCAAAAGCTTCAACAGCAGCTACACCAGAAATTGACACAAAATAGCATTGCCTTGAAAATAGCACTGGGTTCAAAGCCGCCTTTAGAACGTAGATTAGAAATGCATTTCCAAAATTCACGGGGATTAGATACTTTATATTTACACCAAATTGAAGGAAACATTAATGTTTCCATTAATTTGGTGTAAATATAATGTATGAGCCGCAGCAACACGTAATTTTAAAGCCGATTTGAGATTTGAAAACATTATTATCACATGAAGAATTACTGCGCTTTCAATTTCCATGAAGTTTGAGCTTCAGCTTTTATCTTTTATTAAATCGTGAGTAAATCAAACGGGATAACGTCTATTCCCATTTTTAATTCGACGTTTTTTAGGGATGCAAGAATTAAAAATATTTTACTATGTGTTATAGAAGTGAGTAATGTGGCAGACTGTACATCGTTTCGTCGTGTTTAGATTCAAGAACATGGTCCCATGTAGCATCAGTCGATAAAGACGAAAGTTGTTCAAAATTACACTTAAAGGCTCCAGTCGCGATATGGATTCATGTTCTAGGTTCTGAAAGATCTAAGTGGCTAAGAGGCACCTAACTTAGTGTAATGTCCAGGGCAGGATGATAGGCGTCAGGGGAAACTACATCTTCGGTTTCAGTGATGTTGGAAAAAAATATTTGCCATCTTCCCGGATAAGATTACATCTAGCACACCGCCACATGAATTCACCACTTCATTCTTCCCAGACAGATTACAGAAATATAAAAATGATAATAATAATTTCTTATGTTTGTAGAAACACTAATTAAATTTAAGTCACCTAAAATAATAACATCATTTTCATGAGAAAAGTTCGCCCAGAGGAATTGTGCCCGGTAGGTGGCAATAGGCTTACCATCTCATAGGACTTAATCATAGCATTTTGGTAAAATGTGGGTGCTCAATTGTGAATACCTCTGCCTACCCGTTCGAAGAATACAGGCGTGATGCTATGTATAGATATAATTACTTTATTTTTATCATTTATGGTGACGGACCTCGTTTGAAAACACTACTAGGTATCACTAATTACAAAAAATATTAAGTGGATTGTCACAATCGACACCAGAGAAAAAATACTAGTATGTTGCAACCTTGAAGTATGTGTAATATGTATAGACTATATCACTGGGTACGAAAGCCGGAGAGTTATATTAATAATGATCATTAACCACGACTAGTCGTCAGGCGAAGCTGTACCCACAGTAGCGCGGTTAACCTTACGGGTCTTTGTCAATACCACTAATTGCGTAACTTTGGGGCGTGACTGTAGTATATGCCAAGAACTTCTCAAGTCACTATTGTAATAGCCACCCGAATATTCCAGATATATTCATAAATGCACTGTTGAATTGTATCCGAACGCTCTATTTCCATTTGTCAGCTCCTCTGATTTGTTAGTGCGATAGCGATTCGACCGCAAACTTGACGTTTCCTGGCCGTTTCAGGAGAATAAAAACTGATGTACAGCAATTTGCCATATCGTATAAAAAGTCAACATTTGTGACGTCAGTAGCTCCGCTCCAGTCTTGTTTTAATATCACTTATTTCTGTAGCAGTCAAAGTTAACTTCCGTACAAAATGACTTTTATCGGCTTAGTTGCAACAAAACCCAGTTTATAGCAAAAGAAATACTAAACAGGAAATCCCATTGTGCCGGATGATATTGAGCCAAGCAATCCAAAGTGATAGCGGGTTTACGCAACGCCCTCTACCGAGCACAGATAAAAATTAAAGGATTTATGTCCGGTGCGGCGTAAAAACACCGACCTACGCACATATAAATGGTGAGAATTAACATGGCAATTTTATTTGCAATAATGACAAAGATTATGTTGTCGTATTTATAGAGTAGGATGTCATACACCATGAATTTTATTGGTGCGTAACCTCATTAGTTGAACGAACTATAATTGACACACCGGCTGACCCGTCAATTAAATACGTTCATGAGCATTATTTGCTCTTTCTCTGAAATGTTCGGATCCATCATGATACAGTTTGCTTTTTATTAAAAACTTTCGTTGTAATAACGTCAGTGGAATGATATGTTTCAGAGTTTCAACTCAACTTAATCCGTTATGAGGTAAATACACTGAGGTGCATGCGGTTTCGTCCACACAAATATTTTCTTGTCATTATACCGTGTCATGTTTTTCTCGTAGGTTTTTTCTTCTCTTTTCATTTTAATGCTAGTCTAGTAGTGGTATGACCGATGGATGTGTGATTAAAATGGTGAAAAAAGAAAGTGAGTAAATAAGCACACTTTAGAGGTGCTCTCGATGGTTTAACTATAAAGCCATGCCAGAGACCATGCACTTTAAACTCTGACACTAGAATGTTAACAAAAACAAATGTTCATGAAAAAAAATATGTGCGTTGTTTAGTCCATTATGTAATATCAAATGTAGACTAAAACCTTTATTAATTCAGTTTATATGATTCTGAAATGCCATGAGATATACTAAAGGCCACACATACCTACATAGAAGTAGGGATACAAATAAGAACTCCACGCTCCTCTTGGAGTATAGATATATTTATTTTATCAACCGTCATTCGTTTGTTTGTCGAGGTATAATTTCGTCTAGAATCAACGATTCTAATTTATATACTGAAAGGTTTCCTTTCCGAATATACGTGACACGAATAATACGGAAATTGAACAACGAGATTCCTTCATATTGATTCCTTTTGTAGTCTTTTCGGGTGCTTCGTATATATTTATGACTTCATTAGATGGATAATCTTTTATACTTATTTACATACTATATATATTAAGAGGATCTTTAGGTGCCTACAAAATATGTTTTGATTCTTAATTTTTGCAATCTGGCAAAGTGAGGTCGATAAGCCAATGCGAATTCCGATTACAAATGGTACTACATAAAGATATGACACAAAATATTTTTGTAACATATCTTAGTTGGCTAACGACAATAATAATTCAATTAGTTTATACTGCATTTTTATGACGCCATTCCAAATTAGACTACTAAACATAACGACAAAGTTATTTGAGTTTAAGTACTATTTTTTTAACTTACCTACATCTTACACTATTTATTTTACTATTTATATACATACTTATAATTTAAGTCGATCGAAATCCAAAAAAAGTTTACATACCTGAACAAACTAAGCCGATGAACAAAATCGCAGTAAAACACCACCGCATCTTGACGTTACTTAACAGAACTTACACAATACACGTCATAGAGAACTTTAGCAACGTCCCATATACTTAACTTCGACAATTCCTTTACTGTATGAGAGGAAACTTTTACGCGGGGGCAGTGAGTGGAGGCCTTTATGCGGCAGTCTCCGACGGTACCCAACGTTGAACTACCGAGTACCGCGGTCATCCGGCAGGAACGAACTCGCAACCTTTTGACACGCATGCGCGAACTAATGACCTCCCTCTATTAAAAGTAGTAATAAAACTGTTCTGAAATGTGTTTAATAATTGGTATGACATAACTTGTACTTATCAAAAAATTATATTCTGAAGTAGGTATAGTAATTCATTATTAAAAACATATTTTTCCGAGCAAGGCACAGAACTAGGCCGCTCTCTCGGCAGGCTATCATCTAGTGTGATAAGTGAATTTCTAAGGAGTTTATGGCCAGCATACAGCATCGTAAGGACAAAAAATATCGCTGTACTTCTGATTTATTTTTTACAAAATTAAACAAGATAAATTAATAAAAATAATTAAAAGCACACCTGCCATGAGTATCCATGCCTGCCATGCATGCCATGATCATCTCCCTGCCCGTATCCCAATTTATTTGGAGTCGGTGTAGCATATACTTATCATGCTGCTAAAGTTTTGGCTATGTTTTATGACCGGCCGCCTGCCTGACGTCAACCCTCTTTGGGAATGCTGTTGTTGGTAGTAACCGCCACCGATACGATCTCCTTTTATGTAGCTATGTTACACCAAATGTTATCCATGCGCCAGTTTCTGATGCTATCCTATTACATACATACATACATGAAGCCTAAACACATAACATTACTTTTCATTGAACAGTCGTGTAAAAATCTAAACAAGTTCTGTAGATATGTCTCACGTAGTCGCCAATGTTTTCTCCTACACGGATCTCGATTTAGTATCCTTTTAATCGGATTACGTCACTCGTAATATAATTATTGTATTATCAGCACAATAAAATCTTTATCGACCATTTGAAACGCCTTGATAAATATCCTTAGCCATTATCACCATCTTTGTTAAACTGATAGGTGATTGCAGTTATTTACGCATTTCTTTATTATAAGTACACCTCTATATAGTCCACCACCGCGTTTGTCTGTCTGTCCACGTGTGAACTTTTTTTGTGAAACTGCTGAACCACTTGTTTGGATTCAACTTTTAACCGGATTAATCACGTGTATTATTGTCATTCCTCCTGCGACCACGAACGCTGCAAAGTGTTCGAAACGTCAGGAAAAAAAAACAATAATACACGCGATTAATCCGGTTAAAAGTTGTTTTATTATAACTCTTATTTGGATTTGAGACTAATGAATAGAGTGCTCCGGGTTTGTTTTTTGGATTTTTATGTGTTGATATTTTGTGTAACTTTTATGGAGTTACCAAAAACGGCATCTCTCTACAAAAGACAACATGGCGGGTCAGCTTTGTCCTATAAAATCAAACACAATCGACTACTCATACAAGTATTGCCTGAAAAGCGTATTATAACTATCCAAACAAAAGTTTATCTGAAGTTAGTCTTCTGTACAATACAGGCTTCCTCAAAATCTGTTCGTAATATGAACCTTCACTGTCTCGTAACTTTTAACAATTTAAACACTATAATGTTAAGAATATTGAACTTTACAAGTTTTCTTACAAAGCTGCCTTTATACTAAAATGAACATAATGGTTTTAAGAGATCTATGGATATTATATTGTACGTTTTGATGTTTCTATGGATATCATAAATATCGCAAAAAAAATATACATTAACCTACCTCCATGACGTCATACAATATGGTACCTACAAATTCAAAGTTCCTAGCCTTATCCCGGTTTATTGGTGGTCGGCATAGCATGTTTTTTTCTCCCGTACAATCAACCGTCATCTCGCATGTTAACTCCCTTTCTGGCAATATCATATTTCACACAATCCATCCATCGTTTCCTCGGATTCCCTCTAGGTTACATTCATATTTTTAACTTTCCCCGCCATATGATCCTCGTTCCTCCTCATCATATCATGTCTATACCATGACAAATGCTTTGCACACAACTTCTCGGTCATCGGCGATACGTTCAGACTTCCTATTACGTAGTCGTATCTAATTCTATCCATCCGCTTACCATCCGAATCCCTTAGTTGTTTCTTCCTCCGACTACAGGCCGTCTCAGATCAGTAAAATCCGCCGACCACGTCACGCTCTCCTCCGTCCCGATGATAGGACCACTGTAGTTCAAGAGTCTAAAAGACACACAAGCACACTCCGACGCGCTCGACCGCCTCGTTATAGACCTCACCGGCGAGGTCCCCGTCCGTCGCGAAATATCTCTTCATGTCCGCCCCGACCCTTGCTCGAGCCGGCCCGCGCCGAGCTAGTAGCTTTAAATTCGACCCTTAATAATAAGGAAACTGATCTGATCCAGCTAGTCTCTAGTTGTCCCCCCAGCAACGCCCTAAGCCGAGGTTCGTGTCCCGCAGGGGACGCCCTTAGTGCTGTGTTGCTTAGTTTGTAGTAATATAAAATATGCTCTGGCTGGAGGCATCAAATTGTCTCGCCATAGCTATTGTTCGGATACGCAGATCAAACCCCTATGGGTTAACTGCAAGACGCCACGTCCAAAAAAAAAAAAAACTATCCATCCGCGTGACACCACGCTTAACATAACATTCTCATCTCAGCAGCAGTTTCCTTTCAATTATCCCTCTTCTGGGCTAACATTCCCAACATGCGGGACAGGTTTTATTGTTGTCTTTAAGATTTCTCGTAAGTTTAAGGGGAATTTGGGGGTCATAATACATACAAATCAACCCGTAGGCGTCTCACTGTAAGAACGATCATTGATCACCACTCTAGCTTACTAAGTCCAGATTTTCTCACTATGTTTGAATAAGAATCAATTTGTTAATATTTTATTTCGTCTCTTGCCGACACGAGATCATTTCACATAAATATCTAAAATTAGAATCCATCAATTTAAATTGACAGGTTCTATTACGGCCAGTTTGTGTGGTCCTGGCTCAAATCGCCCCAAATACACGCAATTTATCGAAATTGGTCCCACGATTTAGTTTCTAAATTGTAAATCTCTCATCCGTCATGGAATCCTGAAATGCGTGTTATGTAGACGAGAAATATAAGCTGACCAATCGGCTGAGCTGTTTTTAACATACCTAGTTCGTAAAAAATTTAAGGGTCGATAGTACAAATTTATTTTCTAAATTAACAGGTATGCGCTTAAATATATTTGCAATGGTAAGGGTGAGGCTTGAATATTAGAACCCGTTGCAAAATAAATGCCTATCTATCTGTCATGACGCTGGAACTTATAGCAATCTTTCAAGCCACGATTAATGCGAAGCAAAAAAAATTTAATAAAATTGTTATTTTGTCCAACAGCAAAAGCGCCTTACAACACGTGGCTCGATGCGCCTCTGGTATTAGAGGTGCATCGATAGCTTACGATATTTTAAGTATTATTAAAGACTTATCAAAAATAATAAAAATGGCATTGAGTCTAGGTTGCAATGGGCTCATATCGGTGTGAGGGGTAACGAGGAGGCTGATCAAATATCCAAATTAGCAGCAGTTGAAGGGAATGAGTTGGTATTTTAGCCAGACTTTTCGGATTTGATGCCTAAATTCAAAATTAAATGTTATGAGTTCTGGAAAATGGATTATAAAAAAAATCCGAAACAATGGTAATATGTTATAAAACCATTCAGCATGATCCTCCTCATTTCCCTTGGTTTGATGGTAAATATAAATTATTTAAGGTAATTTAAGAGTCCGATCTGGACACTACCCATCAGCAAAGTGTGCGTTTTTGATGAAAAAAGTCGAATCACCAAATTGCAATACTTGCCATAAAATTGAAGATTTACAACATTTGCTGATGGAGTGTGTTAAAAATAGAAATGAGAGAGAAGAATTGGAAAGAGAGCATGCATTGAATAGGTTAGACATTGGTTTAATCCAAACGATACTGTCCCAGCCTGTCTGATCTAGCAAAAGAACTTTGCGTTTTGGCATTAGTGAGATCATAAATTTTATATATCTTGTGTTTTATAAGTGTATAGTGCATGTTATATTGCTTAAAAGGTACAATGGGGTTGACGTATCTATGTTGATAAAAACACCAAAATAATAAAGATTAAAAAAGGGAAGCCCCCTTTTTTTCTGTTCTGGGTGCGAAAATTTAATGACTGACTTTTTCAACCTTACGCTACTTAATTTGACTGTACAGTTACGAGCACAAACATGTATTCATCTGTACATTTTGATCTCCATATAAACCGGTTTATTGTATGTCTCTATATAGAAGGAATCTTCTATCTGTGTAACATACATATTAGTATATTAGTTACACGTGAGAAAAATTATCGGTGAGATTTTAAAAGTTTGAGTTGACACGTTAGTGCTCGTAACCTACGAGTACTTTTAATCATGAACTACAGTTAAAAATGTAGTCGGGGAACAAACCTCATTTGATTATTTGAAATTTTGTAAAATCGCCTGCTTTTGTAACTGACTACACTTTAAATTTAACAAATTCATGCTCTGTTGCGATTTGGTAAATAACTGAACACTAATTAATTTGAACTAAAATTAATTAGAGTTCGTAAACACGCTGTTAGTCAGCGATGCGATGTTAATACCTACCTATTTATCAAGTAAGTTCAATAAAATTGCACCACAAGTATTCAGTCCAGGATTTGTTTACCTGTATTTGTTCACGTAAGTATGTTTTATTATCTTTGACATGCAATAAATAACTAATAAATTTACTGAACGACCTACCTACTTAAAATAGTAATATGCCTGTTGTTTCAGATTTTTTTAATATAATTACAAAATTAGCAATGTTTAAAAAAAACTTTTTTTTGTGTAGTGCATATCGCAAGTCAACCTTGGAGGTTATCGACTGCTTAACCGGGCTTTCCTGTGGTTGCCTTATGAAAATAAAGTCCCCCAGCCAGGGTATTCAACTAAACGACAACACGCTAAAGTCACATCCTGCGGGGTAAGGGTCTCTAAAATTTTGGTACCTAACAAGTGCCATATTAAAATAATATGTAGGGAGGAGAAATAGTTTTAACTTCTTAATGACGTCACCTAAATCATCTTTTGCAGGCCACAACTACACTACAAGGCCAGTGATTAAATAAAATTACAAAGTACTTATCCTTAAAAACTACAATATACAGGTATACAATATCGTGTACTAAAATTTTTATGGATACTCTGTATACATTATAAGAAATCTTAAGAAAAGTACCTACAACCGCTATAACAAAGGTGAATCAAATTTTTCCAATACAATTATTTGTCTTTATTCACAAAACAGCCTACTTTTAGACGGGTTTCCAAGCAGCTACACTCCCTGCCAAGTAATTTTGGGTCAGCAAGTGAGTTGCCCTCATAAGTTAGACTACTTGGAAGAGCTATACGAAGAGACTGCCAAGTTTCTTGCTGTATGCGTCAATCCCGACCAAATTGACCTACAATGGGACGATATCCAAAATATTCCATCACTTTAGCGGCATAATATGTGTCCACATGAAATAGTGTATGAATACTGTGTATTCGTTAGAAAGTCTAAAATTATAAATTTTTGTGGAAAGATAAATATTATGGTCATGAGCAGGATTCGAAACTGCGCCTCCCAGATATATACTCCAAGCACTGACCGCTAAGCCATCTCGAACTCTCGGATTAACGGTCAGAGTGTCTTGGTTGTATTTATCCGGGAGGCACAGGTTCGAAGAGTTCGCTATGCATGCGTTAATGCTTTTCAAAGATTCATCTGTATTTATTAGAAAATCATGAATTTAATTGTAAATGTAAGTAGAAAATACGTAAAAACAGATTACAGTACAAATGACGCAGTTACAGCAGCATAAGGACCCTTATATCGGTATTTTTAACTTGATATTATCTTATTTTTTTATATAGTTATTTTATTTATTTCAATGTCAATTACATGATATGACTTAATCGATATTGGAATAACAGCTTACTAATAAAATGTTTTAATTATTTTCTGTTATATATTCGATTATAGGGAAAAAATATGTGTATCTATATCAGTTGCAATCCACTTACTATTACGTAGCAATATATATATTATAACCCGAAAATAGTTAAATAAAAAAAGCATCAACTAACAAAAAATCGTGTTATTAATCTCGTATGGAAAATCGTTGCCAACATTTGGGTGCAATGAGGAACCAAGAATGTTCCCGTTAATGTGTCAATGTGCAATTATTGTTGGGTCGACTTACACACCCTTTTGGTGTCATTAGATGAAATTGCTTGAGGTCGCGACCCTTTTACCGGGTACCAACCACAGCCTGTTGCTACAGGTAATTTATTAAATGGTCCTTAGAGTCATAGTATATGTAATATATGTAATGGTTATAATCAAGGTTAATAAACGAACTCTGCTCACCACTGCGGTTGAGATGGCTTAGTGGCCAGGGCGCCTGGAGTATTTATCCGGGAGGCGCAGGTTCGAATCCTGCTCGCGACCGTATTCTTTATCCATTTAATATAATAACTTTAGAGTTTCGCTAAGTATGCGTTAATGATTTTCAAAGTTTTTTTTTATTTTTTTTTATCAAACTTATACTATATTTACGGGATAAAAACCTAATGCGACAGTACAGCTAATAAGAACAATGTTGCATATAACTTTACAATAATTCAGTATACCTATATAGTTAGATTACAATAGCAAATTACCGCTAGTGCTACTCTGTTAAATTCACTCAAACTACAAATGAATAGGTCTGACTTGTTGTGCATGAGATTGAGAATGCGAAGTGCGCGCGTCAGAGGCGACCCCTTGAGTAGGTTTGTTCTCGCCCTCGGCACCTTTAGCAGTGGTGGCTGAAGTCGGCGCCAAACGTATCTATTAGGGACACATAGCAACAACAACTCCAACAAAACTGCATTATAAAGTTTCCCTCGTAGTACTTTAAAAATGTAAAGCACAGGAGCAAGTTCCCTTCTAACCCTAAGTTCATTATATCCCACCATGCCTAAAATAAACAAGGTGGGATACATTAGAGGAAAGAAAGGGTAAACACCGTAAAGTTTCATATAATCATTCATAATAGTTATCAGAAAAATTAAATAAAAAAATGTAAGTAACGTATTTTTAAACTTTTCGGTATGGTCATTAAAAGCTGGGCTAAGAATTAATTTTGAATTATTTATTGGGCAAAGAGTGACATTTACTACCAAGCTGGAGCACTTTTATTTTATATTTAAATTTTAGGCCAGTCAAAATCAAAGCATTTATTTCAATTAGACCATTTACAGGTACTTTCGAATTGTCAAAAACGAATTGCCACGTTCCAAAGTGTAGATTCTTATGGAGAAGAACGGGCAAGAAACTTACGGTTACACTTTTTCACAAACAGTTACAATATTGATCGTTATATTGTATTTACATTATAAAAAACATATGTGAGGACAATACAATGCGAAGTCTGTATTAAGTCTAGTTACAATTCAAAATTTGGCCATGACAGTTTAGAGATGACCAGCCCCAACTGACGGCGCCCGTTCACGAACATGACGCTAGCGTCAGCATTACTAAACTCAACCATATTGTAGGGAATCTAATGACCCAACATAATAAGGGACATTTGAGTGAGTATGACATACTCTAGCTGCCAGACAATAATCATCACCAGAGTTTAAAGAAGCAGTAGGTGTGCGGGAATACATAACAAAAAAAAAAAAAAGCATTTTTTTCCAGGCAACCATTATTTCATTCTTAGTTTAAATGATTTTTAACCCCCAACGGAAAAAAGGGGTCTCATAAGTTTGACCTGTCTGTGTGTCTGTGTGTCTGGGTGTGGCATCGTAGCTCTAAAACAAATGGACCGATTATAATGCGTTTTTTTTTTAAAGCTGACGTGATCGAGATGGTTCTTAGCTACAATTTATGAAGATCTGTTCAGGCGTTTCAAGGTCATCAGCTCTTTTTGTTAGCTGTAGGTATTTTAGATACGTTATGGGTATTTACTTTGACCTAACATTTGAAACCTTCTAGTAAACCCATCGAGTATGGGCCCACATTGTCGGCTATAAAGCACGTTATTGTAGCACTACATAACAAAACAAAAAAATAATTAATGTTTAGAGAACAAGTTGTTATCGAATATGAGTATTGTACCAAATGAATACTATACGTAATATTACATGTTATAGGAAGTGTATTTAGTTTGTTATTTGATATTCTCTACAAAAGAAATTTCAATGAAAAGGTAAAATTAATCACGCATTTAGATAAAAACAAACTATTAAATACAAAAGTTATTATAATAAATGGAAGAAGAATACAGTCGCGAACAGGATTCGAACCTGCGCCTCCCGGATAAATACACCAGGCGCTCTGACCACTAAGCCATCTCGACCTCTGCTCACCACCGCGAATTGTTCATCCATATTTTAACACGTCTTTTGGTCTATTCAGTCCCTATACAGGTGACCGAACCGACACGACTAACTTTGCAGTTAATACAATGTCGTAAAGACGGCAATTACCGTAACAATTCTGTTGTCTAACAATTCTATTGTAATATCTTTTTCCATTTAATATAAGAAGTTTAGAGTTCGCTAAGCATGCGTTAATGCTTTTCAAAGATTTATCTTTAATTAGTACAAGTCTTATAAGAAAAATAAGAATTCATATATAAACTCAAAACGTGCGCACTAACAAACTCTTTAATAATATTTAAGAAAAAAATAATTTATGTAGTTATCTATCGGAATTAGAGTAAGTAATTTAAAAAGAATCAATCAAAAAACATTAAAAAAACTCAATAATTCTTCTTCACTTAGCGGTCCCCCGAAGCGGCGACGCTCATCATAAAAATATTATTAGGTTCTTTTAATAGAGTTAAAAGGTCGAAAGAATTTTTTTATTTTTTTACTTTTTAGAGGTTTTTGTCGGGGGTTACTTAAAATTTGTATTTTTATAAAACATTAATAAATAAATATTTGACATAATTATAGATAATAGTAATATTGACCTTTTAAAAGCAAGCAAAGTAAGAGGAGTTAAGTTAAGCTTTGTTAACGTCAGATTAACTTAATGAACGCTTTTGCGCGAACTCCTTAAACACATACCCACTCAAGATCCATACCACGAGGTTCATATCGGTGACCTTAATCAGGTCAGTGACGATATGACACGATAATCATTGACAACTATCGCTTAAATGATAAGAGTAAGGTCATCAAAATGTACATACTTCCTGAATACTTCCGCAAAAAATTCGTGGCGATTATTTCATAATTTCTTGCGCATTACGCCTGATGTGCTGGAATTACGGGGTAGCAGCAACGGAATCCTGAGGATGATATGGTAGAAAATTGACTCTACCATCCTATCTCGGTTTACTGATTATTGAATTATAGATAGATTATACTTATATTGAAGGTATACAAGTACTCATCCTTTGTGCCTGTTAGACTGACTTTGGTATTTCTTTTCAGGTATATTCTTAAGAAATATAGTAGCGATCTAGTTTTAACAAAAACTTTTTAATCTAGTCTTATTAACTGAGTGTAACTAATTTTGAGTCGGTTAAGCATCTTCACACTCTAAAAGTAAAGTGATACTTACTGGTGATCTGAGATCTTTGGATGGATTTTTTTTTTAGTTATTATAATATATCTTAAGAAGCACCCAACGCTTTTTTACGATAAAATGTTTTTTTTTTCATAATCACTCTATTTTGTTTTTGCATTTATAGAAAATTATTTTCTACTTTTTAGTTCGAGTAGTTAAAAAAGCGTGTTTTTTAATTTTTTTAAACTATTATTTATTTTTGCTTTTTTAGTCTTATGCTTTTCGAAGATTTATCTGAACAATAAGATTTTGCTTGCCATTTTGGAGCGTCTACCATATTGAATTTAGTGTGACAACATTTTATTTTTCGTATTCTTCTCTGCAAACCCTTTCATTTGATACTCATATCCCGGGAGTGCATAAAAAATGACTAGTCCGCCATCTTTGGAAGTCCGCCATGTTGGATTTAGAGTGACGTCATTTCATTTTTCGTATTTTTCTCAGCAAACCCTTTTATTTGATACCCAAATAGCGGGAGTGCATAAAAAATTACTAGTCCGCCATCTTTAGGAGTCCGCCATATTGGATTTAGAATGACGTCACTTAGCTCACTATGCATTGTCATCCAAACTAAACGTGTATGCAAAATTTCAGCTCAATCGGAAACCGGGAAGTGAGTCAAAATAGCGACCTAAGGAGTCGGTTACAAACATACAAACAAACATACATACAAGTAAGTAATATAAAGTAAGCTAATATAAAGCGTGGAAAAATGTGAAATAAAAGAAAATCCTTTACTTACATTAGCTAATTAAATTTCAATATATGTAAATTGTCTACATGACTACAACAGTCGATATCATTTAGGTATAACAATTATGTATGACACGAAAATCCTCGACATTCCTTGACTACCATTGTTGTTTATATATTTATTTTTATTTAGGGTTCCGTATCTCAAAAGGAAAAAACGGAATCCTTATAGGATCAGTTTGTTATCCGTCTGTCTGTCTGCCTGTCCGTCTGTCTGTCAAGACCCTTTTACCATGTTGAAATTAAAACCATATACTCAAGTCTACATACAATCCTTGAAGCTGTGAAAAATGCAAATTTTTAAGTTAATGTAAAAAAAAGATACAGCCGTTTATGCCGCAAAATATTAATATTTCGACACACTCAAGGGAATCCAAATTTATAGGCTACTTTCCGATGGGCTAGAACTATGAAATTTGGCAAGTAATCTTATACTACAGTATAGGAAAAAATGTGAAAACTATAGACACATTTGTAATTAAATCATAAAAAATTTAGTCTTTATTTAATTTAAGTATGAACTGTTAGAATAACTACAATTTCACTTATAAAACACAGTAAGTAATTGTAGGTTTTGAAAACTGTATTTCGGGAAAAGCTCGGAAAAAACTGCGAGACTCGATTTCTGAACTATTTATAATATATATGTACTTACAAATTTGTACGGAACCCTCCGTGGGCGAGTCCGACTCGCACTTGTCTGGTTTTTATTTTTTAATATATTTGCTTCGCCCTAGTAGGGTTTCATGCGGAGCTTTTATCAATATAGTAACACAATATTTATGTACTGTTGACTTTGATTATTTCGTGTTAGAGATTTGAGACCCTAAAATGTTGGGTTCTTCATAATTTTGTACTTTTTTAATCATTTTCTGAGACAACTAACTTGCAGTATAGAAAACACTACAAGTTAGTTGTACAAAATTATGAAGAAACCAAAATTTTCTGGAGTAAAAAAATAATAGTAGCTCTGAATAGGTATAAGCCAGACCCTGATGCACAAGTTAACGACGTCAATGAGTCTGAACCACTCGTCTATCATGACGTTAAGAATGAATCAGGGCTAATTAATACATTTAAGTATATAAATATTGAAAAACAACATGATATCACTATCCTAAATAACAATCATATTCAATCACACACTGATATCCATCTTATCGCCTATTTTATAACGAAATCTGTCGGCTAGTTTCAATGTCTTTTGATGATAAGAATATAGTCATTATTTACTTTTATTTAAACTTAGTTATTAAGGACTCTGGATTATCATCAAAATATAAATTACCTGGCAATCCGATTAGAAAATTTTACAGCTGTTTATAAAAACATACGAGCTAGAAAATTATTAACAGTAAGGAGAAGGTTGGTCTGGCAAAATGTTCAAGTTAGCAATTATTTTGGTAATAGTAGCAGGAGGTAAGTAATTGTGTATTATTTTCTATTTTTTGGGGACTGTTTATTGTTATGATATCAGTTGTTTATGTCTACATGATTAGTAGTTTCTACTAAAAGTCAGTATAATTATTCGTTTCTAAACTTTATGTCACTGACAATGTTTTATTGACTTGTCTTGACAATAATATCAATTATTCGCTTGAATTTACAAGTTTGACATTTCCATTATAGCACCATTGCACTGACATTGTATCTAAATTTATTAGTAAAGATAGTCGTTCCAACATCACCATATTATAAATGCGAGCTCAATGTAGTCATTAATGTTCTAGAACTTGAGTCTCTAAAGAAATTGCGTTAACCTGTGTTTCTATCGCAGATGGCATTCTTAGTATCGGTTTGCTCAGTATATTTCTTTTTTTATATTATTTCACGCATTAACCTACATTGCTCTCGGATATTTCTGAACTGACTGAACTTATTATTTATTTAAAAAGAGTGTCTATGGAGTTTCTTGCCGGCTCTTCTCCATATGATCAACTTTTTGGAACCGAGCAAGTAGAATAATTTGACGTTTCTTAAGTGCATGTAATTAGCCTATTTGAAATAAAAACCTTTTGACTTTGACAGTTTTACTACTGCCAATAAACTCAATGGTTTCTCTTAATCTTATTTATTATTCCGATAACAATACACTACTATACTAATAAAAATATGATTTCTCTAAATTTAGAAGCATTAGCTCTTTCTGATGTGTTAAATCAGAAACTTCAGCCAATGAACGTTAACTAATTTCATCTAAGGTGTCGGTCTGCAAGCGATAAGGATTAATTTAAATTATTAAATAAACCCATTTACAACTAAACTCAACTTAAATTTTATAGCGTTGTATAGTGTTTAGTTAGTAAATAAGTTTATTTAATAGGTTAGGTAATTGAACAGTAAGCGAGTTAAAATTAATAAGTTAGAAAACAATTATTTGATCATTTAAATTAAGATTCTTATTTCATTTGAAGTGTAATTCATCTTGCTGCTTAATTTATTATTTCTATTTGGGTTTTCAAGTTTCAATGAATCACTTGTCTAGTTGGAAAGTTAACTAATAATATAGTAATATAATTATCTGCACTGAAACATAATTATTGGACCCTGTTCGTATAGTTACTTATCAATGGCCGATGATGATATTACAATGAACGGCTAAGTGGAAATTTGCCATAATCAACGGCGCTCAATGGATTATGGTAGCATTTTGTCTTTAACATCATTTCATTCCAACGGCAAAGTTGATTTATTAATCGCTTCCTGTATCGGTTGTTATGTTTTTGATTCCCGTACGTACGATACAGGAGATATTCCTTGAATAGTTTAAATTTTTATAAAATAAAAACAACAATCACAACAGACTATTCCGAAATTTCGACCGGTACAATTCAACTTCGCAATACAGACGTACTTATTTTAGAACGCAGGTGATCAACACCTGCGTTCTAAAATAAGTACGTATCGTGAAACTTAAAAAATATTTGCCCAGTTTCGAATTGTTGTACCTACATAATCCTAATTTATCTCTTTCTAGCGTGCCATGGAATGGCCATCCCCCCCTATCATGCAACGAGAAATGTCGATCCGAATTTATATTACGTATACACATTGTAAGTAACTGCAATTTATTACTGTGTTTTTGAATAATATCTTTGTCTATCTTTAATTGTAATAAATTATTAGCATTTAAATTCATGTAAACGGTGTCGTGGTGCCGGAGTGGTTACGGGCTCGCCACGAGCTACAGATTGTAGGTTCAAACCTGGCATGTACCAATGTGACTTTTTTCAAGTTACACGTACTTTGAGAGTTAATCTAAGACATCACAGACCTACGGTGAAGGAAATGATCATGAGAAGCATGGACTAAATAGTTTGATATCGCAAAGCCCCAGTAGCAATGAGCTACCGTGGTGATCAATACTCGTGCTTTCTCTGAGGTCCTTACCTCTCTAGTGGGACAGTTATAAGCTGATTGTTAAGTATTTCGTCATCAATGCTAACACATTTTCACATCACTGTGAAAATGTGTAAGCATCGATTAAACTTTGGATACCGAGTTTCATATACAGATTGTTCTACTCTAAGTAGCGCTAAGTGCTACCCCAAATTTTTTCAACTAATTCGTGGATTGATCTTCTACTAAAATGTTAACGTATTTCTAGATTTTTAGGCTTTAATACATGTTTAGGACTATAGTCGATAAGAAAAAAAAACACTATTATAACTTAATTTCGTGTGACAGAGTTTAATTATAATAAAACAACTTTTAACCGGATTAATCGCGTGTATTATTGGTTTTTTGTTTTTCCTGACGTTTCGAACACTTTGCAGCGTTCGTGGTCGCAGGAGGACTAAGGTGTCAGGTGTCTCAACAGTTTATTTAAAATTATTTCAGTCTACCGTACATATAATTGATAAAATTCATAAAATTATTTTGTCTCTGATACATATTTAAACTAAATCGCGACGGTATTTCCTAAGACTATCCCTGAGAAGAAATACCGAAACAAACACAGAGGTCACAGTCGTTTTAAATTTAGAGATACAATTTTACAATTTTATCGAATTATAAACTAAAAGGTGTTCCGATGCACGCAGTAATCGCTCACAGTATCTTGATTTGTCTTGTGACTTGACTTTGTTTTGACTGGGTTTATCGAAATATTCGATAAACCCCAAATCCTCGCGAAAGAAAACCGATATATACCGAGAATGCTCCGCGAGGCTATTGAAATTAAAAAACACCCAAATTTCAATAGAGAAGATGGTTGGCAATTACCACCTGTTTGGAACCCTGTACTGAAAATAATCAAGTCCCAAACAAAGTCAAGTCACAAGACAAATCAAGATACTGTGAGCGATTACTGCGTGCATCGGAACACCTTTTAGTTTATAATTCGATAAAATTGTAAAATTGTATCTCTAAATTTAAAACGACTGTGACCTCTGAGTTTGTTTCGGTATTTCTTCTCAGGGATAGTCTTAGGAAATACCGTCGCGATTTAGTTTAAATATGTATCAGAGACAAAATAATTTTATGAATTTTATGTACGGTAGACTGAAATAATTTTAAATAAACTGTTGAGACACCTGACACCTTAGTCCTCCTGCGACCACGAACGCTGCAAAGTGTTCGAAACGTCAGGAAAAACCAAAAAACCAATAATACACCCGATTAATCCGGTTAAAAGTTGTTTTATTATAATGTGTAGTGATCGCGCAAACCTAAGAGTTTAATTACTTTAATACGTTTTCTTCTTTTAGGGATAACCCACGATCACCGGTGTCAGTCCTAGCTAACAAGGATTCGATATCAGCATCCCCAATCTCTGCAGATCGTCGTACAGTGATTTTGGTCCACGGGCATACTGGAAGTGCCTTCACATCACTCAATCCAGTGGTCAGAGATGGTAAATAATTACATTCACTTTTACGAACACTCGGTTCTCTAATATTCTGCTTTGTCCTGGAAACTAACCAGGCCCACCTAGATTATACTCTGTCTAAAATTACATAGTCCACAAAATTGAAATTTCTTTAGATTGTAGCCCCATATTTTCACCATCAGTTTTCAAAATGAAACGCCTAGGCTAATAATTCGATCTCTCAAAATAGGTACTAAAAACCCCAGACATAAACATATAATAATATATAAATCACCATTAAACTACAAATTGCATCAACAAATTTAACATTTTATTCTTTCAAGTTGCTTGAGGTTATTTTCTTGCAGCGATATTAATGGCCGAAGACCGAAACGTCATCGTAGTCGACTGGTCCATATATGCTGGCCTGAGCTACTCGATTGCAGTTGATACTGTACCAATAGTGGCTGAAAGCTTGACTGCTTTCATAGAACAGCTGGTGGCATCAGAAGTAGTGACTTTGAATGAGCTGCACTTGGTTGGCTTCGATCTTGGTGCTCATGTTGTTGGTAATGCTGCTAGAGCAGCGAATGGGACAGTTGGGAGAATCACTGGTAATTCACTTTAAATAAAGTTCTCTTGAAGGCTTATTCATGAGCTCTAAAAACCATAGTGTTTATAAATGTGTTCCCTTTTCAGGTTTGAGCCCATCAGGAAACGATTGGGCCAGTTCACCCGCTCGGCTGAGGATTACCGACGCTCGCTACGTCGAGGTGATCCACACGGATACTAAAGGTCGTCAAGCGTACGGTATTGCAAATGCTATTGGGCACATTGACTTCTTCGCCAACACTGGGACCACTCAACCCGGTTGCTACTCAAACGCTTGTAATCATGAACGGGCCTTCGAGCTGTTTGCAGCGTCGATGATTAACAACGATCTGCTGGGATTACCATGCGCCTCGCAAAGCCAGTTGAATTCGTGTAGAGGACTCCCATTGAAGATGGGTGGCTTGGAATTATCTAAAATAGGGTAAGTTAGCCCATTGCAATTGTTATGGTACATCTTGATAAAATTGTAAGACTTGGTGGCGACGATTTGCGACAAGAAGCGTGCACATCATGATAAGCATGGTTAGAGAGGTCTATATCAAGCAATGGACTTGCTTGCTTGCTGTGCTAATGATTATAATGATGATGATAATTAAAATTTTAAGTGTTTAATTTAGAAATCTATACATAACATAGAAACAGGAGAAACGTGATACGCCTCTTAAAACACGCTTTTTTTTGTTCATTTTAAATATTATTAATCTTTTTATTTATCTTATATTTAATCTTATCGATGAAAATATTGAAGTTCGACCGTTATTCATGGTTAAACTATTGAATTTTCAGTTTGTATTAGTTCTTTTAGCTTTCACAAGGCACTCTTATATCTCCATCTTTTATGCTCAAGTTTATTATGATTTTTAATAACGTTGAAATTTTGTTTTCAGTGCCGGTATTTACAGAGTCAACACCAAAAGGAATTACCCGTTTTAGGATTTTTAAGTTAATATATTTTATACCCGCTTACATTATCTTTGTTTTAACCTGCATTTCCTTCCTTTTTATATTTTGCAGTATAAAACCTAGTACAAATAAAATTGAATTCACACATCTAGCTACTAACACATTTGATTTAACTCGTCTAAAGTAGTTAAGCTATTGAACTATCAAATAGTACCGAATCCAGAACATTTTGAAGGTGTATAATTTCATAAGTTGGCACCACATGGTACTAGGAAAGTTTCAGGTATAATTCCATTATCATTTTACCTTAGATTATATGCATTAATTGTGTATTTACCCGACTGACCCAGAAGAAGGTACGTGTGTCTATTTCTTTGACACGCCCTGTAGCCTAAGCCTAAGCGACTTGATGGATTTTAACATACAATGTGTCATTAGATTCGTCTCAATTACAGTAGTATAACAATATTTAATATGGCGTCTACAAGTAAAAAAAGAGGGGAATAAAAATTATTATGTAAGTATAACAATTTGGGTAGCTCATATTATATAATGATATTTTTTATACATGTTGAGGTCAAGTAATGCCTACATTAATTAAAAAAAATCAAGGAAACATTGAAAAATAATAGACAAGAACGGGGCTTGATCCTTGAGTTTAGTACAGATCGTAAATGATTGCTAAATAATACATTCGTCTTGTATTCACAAGGAAGCTTGAAATTCAATAGATTCGGAAAACGACGAGGTAGCTCAATGGGTAGAGTGATGACACAGAATGTCAAATGTTTTTCAATGTTTCCTTGAAAAATTGTAATTAATGTAGATTGTAATTAACCTACTCATCAAATGAAAGCTAGTAAATAGGTCATAGGTAGTTGATAGTAAGTTATTGCTTTATGAAGATAACATCCAACATCTATTCTGAATGATATGAGTTTAACCCGGCGTCAGCATGGTAGAAAATAGGTAAAACAATTGCATGGTGGGTCATAATTACTCGGATTTTAAACCGTAGCTGATTTTTACCATTTCAATGACATTTAGAAAAAAAATGTAATTAGCTTGAAGAATAGTTCTTAAATTATAATATTTAGGAGACAAAATAAAAATTTTTAGTTACATAACTACATGTTACAGGACTTCTTAAATACATAAAAATATATTTACATAAAGATCTTTTTATGTATTTGAGAAGTCAGTATAAAATTTACAACAAAAAATTCAACTTCTAGAAACTTATTAATAGAAAAACAAAAAAATGACTAATTAACAAGGTTGTTTGCGCCATATTGTACTATCTTTAGAGTATAAGTTGAAATCAGTACCTCATAATCGGATCACCTCTTATGTTTCTGCATCTGATGAATTGTGCTGATTAGATCTACGTATGAAAGAATACACTTGACGTTGGATGACACTCAAAGGTACATCATCATCATCATCATTGTCTGATGCATCTTGCTCGGTAGTGATGAGAACGCTCGCTAACGTGATCATCTTCCTCGTTTTCCGAAGAATTTTTACCTTCTTCCGAGTCGCTTTCTTCTAATATTGACAGAATTCACTGCCTTTCGCGTTCCTCTTTATCAGTTATTCATATATAACCTAATATAAATATAATAAATACGTAATGTCGGTACAAATAAATAAACGAAATAATCAAACAATGAACTCAACTTAATTGGCACGAAATGATATCATCGAATGTATAGTTGGGTCATATTTACCTTTTTGTTGTTTGACCGCGTCTATCTTCTTGTGCAGGCGCACACCATCTAAGTTGACATAAGAAACGAGGGGGGCGGGGCACTAACTGAAGCTACTGAGAAGCGTGGTAACGTAAAACTATTATTTTCTTAAATACCCGCATTTAAAAACATCACGGGTCATTAGCTGGCATTCCTTCAAGTTAATTGATAGACAAAGTATAAATTTAATAAAGACAAATTAAAATTCCAAACTTCAACACAGAAAGCGCTGAAAAGGAAAAAGCTCGAAATGTCCAATTATCTTCTTCAATATAAATAACCATTAGAAAGGATCCGCTTTGAATGTACCTTTACCTACAATAATTTTTAAAGTATTCATGACTGATTGATACTTCTAAGTATAAACATTAAGTGGCCGTGTGCGATAATTCTGACGTGTTATAACACATGTTAATTTGTCCTTATTTACATAAATAATGATAACTATAATGTAAATATGTACGAACAAGTAAAATAATAATATAATTTAAGTGAGCGTGGCCGAGCGTTATGCGTTAGCGTAGCGTAATCGCCGCCGACTCGTTGACCGGGTAGCTAAGAAGTTGATCATATCGCCCCGCTTCTTAAGTAGCTGGTCTCGGCTGCGCTGACAAGCACTTGAAATCAACGAAGCTTCTTTTTGGGATAAAAATATCCTTTTATGTCTGACATAAAATCGCAGTTAAATCGTCAATAAGTTACGGACAAACAGAAACACTTTCGGATTTATAATATTAGTAAGGATTTTTGATGCCATAATGCGGTTTAAATCTAGCTTAACCTTGAATTAACTCTCAAGCAACCAAAATAATTTAAACCAAATTTCAACATTTCACTCAGCTAAGCGATACTGCGCCGAGACACTGAAAACTTTTTGATTTAATCAAACTTGAAGCAAATGTTTCATTTGTCATCATTCTACTGGCAACCGGGTATTTGGAAATAATTTCCATTTAAGCTTCAAAACGGTTTTATTTGCCTAAGGGCTAAGATTGCCGCTGCATATTTGCTGAACTTTTGCTAATAATTTATATGATATTTAGGTTAACACTATAGATCACCGACGTTGAATTTGTTTTTCGATTTTCTGTGTACAAAATCAAAAATAATTAATTAAAAAGTACGCCTGCCGTGTGTTTAAGGCAAATTTTAAAATATTTTCATTGTATGTAAGTTCGCAATTTTATTACAATGTAGCGGCTACGTACTTAGGTGCGTTTCCTACTGAAAATGTACACTGCAACTACCATTTGCTGAAAGCGGATTAGTGTCAGGATTACTAGGTATCTAACCTAGCAGGACTGTTACTCCCATTGTATAGGTAACGTACCATAAATCATAAGTCAAGTGAAAATTTATCTTAGACCATTCACTATGATCAAACAAATGCTGGAATCTCCAACATGAAATAACCAAATATATTAATTAATT
Source organism: Xylocampa areola (assembly GCA_935421205.1). Classification (NCBI taxonomy): domain Eukaryota; kingdom Metazoa; phylum Arthropoda; class Insecta; order Lepidoptera; family Noctuidae; genus Xylocampa; species Xylocampa areola. Next base: position 13,298,638 of record OW285207.1, read on the forward strand.
TTCTTCTCGGTAAGAGTTTTTTTTTTCAAGTATAGGTATATATAATATCTGCCTCGTTGATCTAATGGTCGCAAGCGCGGCTGTTGAGCCTGAGGTCGTGAATTAGATTCACAGGCCTGGCAAAGTATTATTGAGTTTTTCTGTTAGGAAATTCTCAGTAGTAGCCCGGAGTCATTATTGGTGGTGTGACAGCCCCGTGCTTCGGAGAGCACGTAAAAGCCGTGCGCCTAATCTCTCTCCGGTCGTGTCGGATTGCCGGCCCGTCGGAATATGAGAGTGAAGGAAGAGGAAGTGCACCTGTGTTTGCGCATACACTTGTGCACTGTAATATCTCCTGCGTACTTGGCTAATCTCTGTGGAGATAGGCCGCCATGACCGAAATACGGTCGGAAGGAGTATATAAACTCAAAAACTACTAGCTCGATTTCCAAAATTCATCATTAGAATGCTACATTATCCTTGAGTAACAAAGGCTATATTAAAGTAAAAGTAAAAAAGTAAAGTAAAACTTTTATTGATCCAAAGTTACAAAAACATAATGTTACCATAAAATTAGAGAAGAGTTTATGACAGAACATCAGTAACAATTAAAATCTACATTCATAGTTTGAATTCAGCGGTCCCCAAACTAGGCGGAGCCTGTATCTTGGGGGCCAGAGATGACATATGTTTTTTAATATAAATTTGTGTTAGCGTAAATATACTTTGGATACAAAGGTCTAATTCTAAAACAAACAAAAATTATTATATCAAAAAATAATAAGTTTATGAGTGTGATATGTATGTCTGATTTTGTGTTTGAGTAGGTACGTGTAGTGTATGATATGTGTGTGTATAGTGAGTAATGTAATTGTGTGGGTTCCCGAGAGTTAAGACGTGAGGATTTCCTCTGAATCCTCATATGAAAGACCTATCAACCATTTTTGAACAACCTTTCTGCAAGACGACACGGAGAGTTCTTTAATGTTACAAGGTATTTTGTGGTTGACCTTGTTATAAATAAAAGTGTGGAGATAAGCCGGGCAGCGTCTGGCGAGGAGAGAGATGGTTCGTGATACCGGGATTTGGTAGACTCGTTTGGAACTTATTGTATGGTAGTCGGGTCTCTTTTTTAGATTCTTGTGCGTGTTTAAGAGTGCATTGAGAATAAATAGTTGTCGGACTCGAAGAACTGCAAATTCTTTGTATAAAGAGTCAGTTGGATAGTAAAATGGCTTTTTTAAAAGGACTTTTATAACAGCTCTTTGTGCTCTTTCGAGCTCAATCAATGTAGTTTTTCCAGCCCCACCCCAGATTGATATGCCATATTGTGTTATGGACTGGCATATTGCGAAATATACCGTCCGCAGTGTATTTTGTGTAGTGCGGTCTCTTAATTTTTTCATTATGTGGATGAGCTTCCGTAGGCGCCCTGATAGCAATCGTATATGTTCTATAAATGATAAATGTTCATCAATAACTAGACCTAAATAACGAATGGATTGTGTCCGGCTGATACGCTCACACGAACATTCTTTGTATGAGGTATTGGGGCGGTTTTGGCAAGTGTGGTATCTTAATATGAGATTGGGAGGAGGACTAGATGTATGGGTTTTAAAAAAAGTGATTAATTTTGTTTTCTTTATGTTGAGTGTCAGTAAGTTGTAATTGAGTGTTTGCGCTACTGTTGTTATTCCATCTTCCGCAGAGCGGTAAACTTGTTCCCAGTTAGGTGCATGAAACGTGATGACCGTGTCGTCTGCGTAGGATATTATTTCTGCATTGGGTAGAGTGAGGTTTAATATGTCGTTCATATAGATGATGAAAAGTGTTGGGCCCAGTAGACTGCCCTGCGGAACGCCGAAATTGATAGGGAGCAGACCGCTCATGTGTTCACTTGATTTCACATACTGTGTTCGATCAGTCAGGTAACTGTTAAACCAGTCGAGCATCTAACTTTTTAAGAAGCAAATCTGTTGAAATCGTGTCAAAGGCTTTGGCTAAGTCTAAAAAGACCGCCATGCATCGTTCTCCTTTTTCTATATTTGCAGATATTGTATTGGTAAGTAGTAAAGCTGCGTCCTCAGTTGACTTGCCCTTTCTAAAACCAAATTGCCTTTCTGAAATCAGCTTGTTTTTTTCGAGGAAACTGACTAGTCGGGTATTTACTACTTTTTCTAGTATTTTAGACAAAATGCTAAGAAGTGCTATTGGTCTGTAATTCTCATAGTTATTACTAGAAAATATTAGGGATCCTTTTTTTTTTTTTTTTTTTATTTATTATTTGTGGCTTTAATGCCACAGGGACCTGAAAAGATCCATTGTGATCGCCACTCTTGCGTTTAAATTAGAGCTCATCCTTAAACCCTGCCGCTATGATGAACTGCAGGATTTTCCTAGGGGTGAGTTCTTTTATTTCATCCGGGCTTAGAATATGTTTCCCTAGATGAGCGTAGCGCTTATGTATTAGTGGTCCACATTCCCCCAAAAGGTGAAGAGGTGTTTCCTCAGCCTCTTCACATCGTCTGCAGGTTTGTGTCTCGCTTAGCCTCAAATTAAACATGTGCTTATTTAAGCAGCAGTGTCCAGTTAAGGCTCTTGCCACAACGCGCAAATTGTTCCTACTCAGCTCTCGGACGTGGTTTGTGTACCTTTTGTCGTAGGCTTTAATGAGGATTTTGGAGTGAGTCATGCCTGGCGATTCCGTCCAGAGCTGGCTTGCACTGTTAAAACATGAGTCCATGAGGGATTTTTGAGCTAGTCTTTTAGGTATACCACAGAAGGGCTCGGGGCCTTGCTGTGTACCAATTGCTCCTGCTCTTGCTAGCTCATCGGCACGTTCATTTCCAATGATGCACGCATGTCCCGGTACCCACCTCAAAACTACTCTATTGCATTTGCCTAGAGAGTTTAGTCGAGCCATGCAGTCTTCCACTAGTTTTGATGAGACTACGTTTGAATCTAGTGCTAGGAGAGCTGCTTGGCTATCAGAATTAATATATATCGTATGGTTGATGTAGCCCTTTTGCAGGTTGGCTTCCGCACATTCTACAATGGCGTATACCTCTGCCTGGAAGATGGAGGCGTAGTGTCCCAGGTTGACGCTTTTGCTGAACCTAGGTCGTTCTCCATATATTCCACAGCCTACATCCTGTCCAATTTTGGACCCATCGGTGTACCATATTAGGCACCCGGCCTCGAAGTTTAATTGGTTACTGAACCAGTCTTCCCTTGAAGGCATTTCCACAGAGTATTGTTTTTCGAATACATGCCGCAGAAGCATGACATCTGTTGTCATGCCAAGTAATGGCAATTCCATAGCCGAGTCCTGTAGAGTCCTCAGTTTTTGGGAGAGCCAGTTTGTCCTACCCTGGATGTTTGCCCTAAATATGCTGGCTTTCGCCTCTTTGTGTAAAAATACATGAAGAGGCGGTAGCCCAAGCAGGGCATTCAGTGCCATTCCAGGGCATGTGGACATAGCGCCCGTGGCCATGAGACAGGCAGTCCTTTGCAAACTGTCCAGTTTTTTGATAGTGGTCGTTTGATGGGTTTTGCTATACCACACGACAGACGCGTATGATATGCTTGGTCGTACAATAGTAGTATACAACCAAAGCGCGATTTTGGGATTAACACCCCACTTGCTACCCATAAGGCGACCACTGACCCCGAGGGACATTTTAGCTTTACTCAGTACGTTTGCTAAATGTGTGTTCCACGTTAGCTTTTGGTCGATAGTGACGCCCAAGTATTTAGCTTCAGTGGAAAACGTAATCATTTTACCATTCAGCTTTGGCATCATGAGTTTTTCCAAACGCCGTTTTTTGCTAAAAGGTACTAAGACAGTTTTGTCCGCGTTGACAGAAAAAGAGAAGTTCATTGTTGGCACACCACTCACTGACGGTGTTAAGACCTTTTTGCATGATCTGTGAGATAGTTGATTGACAGAAGCCCCTTACGACGATAACCAAGTCATCTGCGTAGCCTTGCGCATCGATTCGGAGTTCTGCCAACCTAAATAAGAGTCCATCCACAGCTAGTGTCTACAATAAAGGCGATAAGACTCCACCTTGCGGGCATCCTCTAACTGTGCTTATCTCTATTGTTTCATCATGAAGGGCAATTTTTGCCCCTCTATGACTAAGCATCGACTTTACCCATCTGATGGTAGTCGGGTCGACATTTTTGCTAGTCAGCCCGTTCACCAGCAATGAGATTGACGAGTTGTCGAAGGCTCCTTCAATGTCGAGGAACGCACATAACGCTAATTCTTTGTCCTCCATAGCCTTTTCCAACCTGTCTATCAGACTTGTGAGGGCAGTTTCGGTTGATTTGCCCTTACAATAGGCGTGTTGGCTGCGGTGGATAGGAGATGCAACTAGAGCTGTATCTCTAATATACCTATCTAGCACCTTCTCCATTGTCTTTAGAAGAAATGAAGTGAGGCTGATTGGTCTGAAAGACTTTGGCTGGCTGTAGTCTTTCCTGCCAGCTTTAGGTATAAAAATGACTTTGACCAAAGTCCATTGTTCTGGTATATATCCCCAGGCCAAGCTTGCCCTGAAGATTTTTATCAGATATGGTATGAGGACGTCCGTTCCCCGTTGTAGTAACACAGGTAATATTCCGTCCTCCCCACATGCTTTATATGGTTTGAAGGAGTCTACGGCCCACTGCACCTGGTTGGGTCTTATGATCCTAGCAGCCGTGCTCCAGTCCTCGTTATGAGGTCTATGGCACACTGGCTTTTGGGATGTATCTCTTCTCAGAGACCCAGGAAAGTGGGTCGTGGCCAGCAATTCTAGCGTCTCCTTTTCATTACTTGTAAAGGAGCCATTTTCCGTTTTGAGGAGTCCAATTTCATTAGTCTTGGCTTTTGAGAGCAATTTGTGAAGTCTTGCTGATTGTGGCAGGCTTTTTATCTCCTCACAAAGCTTCCTCCACGAGGCTCTCTTCGCCTTCCTAATCTCTTTGCTATATTCAGATAAGGCTTTCCTGTAGATCTCCCAAGCTTGAGTCTTTTTAGCCTTGTTGAACAGTTTCCTGGTTTTCTCTCTAAGCTTCCTGAGCCTTGAGTTCCACCAGGGTACTTTCCTTACAGAGGTCTTGGTTTTGAGTGGACAACTCGTTTCAAAGGCCATGTGTATGCCTTTTGTTAGAGTGGCCACCGCTATCTCTAGACTCTCAGTTGATTTGATAGTTTTTGGGAAGGATACAAGATTTTGCCTGAGTTGATTTTTTAAATCTGGCCAGTCGGTTGATCTTGGATCCCTATATGTTGTGGTTTGGGTGTCCAAAGCTGCCCTAACCTCAAAAGTTATATGCCTATGATCTGACATTGAGTTTTCGCTACTAACCTGCCATGAGTCTATGTGTCTGGCTAGGTTGTTTGTAGCGATAGTAATATCTAAGACTTCCTGCCTAGCACTCGTTACAAAGGTAGGTATGCAACCTACGTTTAGCGTTGTAAGATGGTTAATAGTAAGAAAGTCAAAAAGTAACTCACCCCTCTTGTTGGTGTCGGTGCTTCCCCAAGAAGTGTGATGGGCATTGGCGTCGCAGCCGATGAGGAGCTCGGCGTTGTGTTGGGCGGCATACGTTACTACCCTCGCCAAGTCCTCTGTCGGGTCGTCACTCTCTCCGGGCAGATAGGCCGAGCACATTATTACTCTAGCCCCGTTCCACCCTTTGAGATTGACTAAGGCGGCTACCAAGTCGTCGTTGCAGACTTCTATAATCGGCAAAATTTCTACATTATTATTGTATGCTATACAAGCTCTGGGTCTAATACCTGTAGTATTAGTTAAAACCTTACCGGCAGCATTAAGTCCCAGAACCTGAGTATTGGCTACCCAAGGCTCTTGAATTAAGGCGAGGCTCGCCTTGCCTTCAACAAGACAACACTCCATTACCGCAGATGCTGCTGCAGCATGGTGGAGGTTGGCTTGGAGGATCCTCGCCGTTCCTACCTGGGTAGCCCCTAGGAGTTTCCCCTTGGCTTTGACCGCGTCAGCTTGGGACGCGAACGTCCCCGGCTTGTGGCGGTCCGCCAAGCATTCCCTGCTGGACCCTGGGAAACCCCTACCCCTGTCGTCGGCCCGCCTTTGCTCCGAGGCACTGGCTTTGCAGGCACCTTGGTCACGGTTAGTCGTGGCCCTTGCCTTACACCGCCTTGCCTCTCAAAGCCTGATCCCCCCCTCGACGTGCCCTGCTGTGGTTCCACAGGCCTATCCCTGCTCCGAGGCACTGGTTTGGGCGAACCGCCGGGCACAGCAAGCTGCGACCCAGGGATCTCCCCACCTTGCCTCTCAGAGCCTCCTGAAGTGGAAGGCTGTGGTTCCACCGTTGCTCTAGCAGCAACTGGTAAAGGACCAACTTCTGGGGCACTCTTGATCTTAAAAGTGAGTTTTTTTAAACCAAGAATGACCTCAGATTTCATAGCCCGGAGAGACGTCACAGAAGGTTCGTCTAGGAAAAAGGACACTACGTGCCCATTGCCCTCGGCCCTGCTGTGTGCGACTCTCCAAAGCTCCGTGTTTAGCCCTCTATTTTGTATCCCTAGCAGACGGACAGCTTCGTTTAACGACTCTGCCTCGGAGCTAGGGATAAAGGTTGTCCCTATAGGGAGCTTCGGCAACTCGCTTCCCGGCATAACCGAGAGCGATGCCCCGCCCCAGGGTTTGATATTAGGGACCCTCACAGACAGCCACTCAAGGCTGGCCTGGTCCTCGCAGGTCACAAGGATCCACCCTGGTCTATGTGTGAAGCCCGTGAACCTTGGTCCCTTACCTTTATCGGTGATGCTTAGCATCTCCAAGGTAAGGGCACGATGCACCAGCTTCATTTGGTCTTCGCTCATGGGAGTCAGGTTTCTGATTCCCACTCGCGTTTGCTCCACGACCTGCTTGAAGCTGGGCTTAGCTACGGGCTCCTCCATCCACGGCGTCTTGTTGGCCTGTTCCTTAGGCGACTCCTCCTCTGACCTAGGCCGCTTTTTGGCCTTTGGGTCTGGAGGTACACCTTGTACCGGAATTGCACTCCAAGGCTTTACAGCTAATGCGCGGGCCTCTTCGACCTTCACGTTAGCTGCTAATAGCCTTCGGAGCCGCTTCCGAGCTGCACCACAAAGCTTGACTGGTTTTTTAGGGATCTCTTCCATCCTTGAGGCAGAGTCACAAGAGCCTCCTGCCTTAGGTGGACTAGTCCCTACACCCGTCCCAGTACGCACTACAGTTTCCGGATAGGCTAGTAAGACCTCCTCCATCAACTCAATAGTCTCTCCTAAAAGGGGAGAAAAGGGTTGTTTTTTATAATTTTTTTCTTTTTGCTCCATACAAATCCCACGAGTAGCGAGGGAACTAAAAATGCTTACCGGCAGAGCCCCGGCAAGAGGACAAAAATACTACCCGATTCGTCCAGGTTTCGAGTAGCCACCGTTCAAGACTGAGCACCCCCCCAGCCACGCATCTCTCGGCACGGTACGGATAACACCTTAGCTTGGGTAAATAATAAAAATACATGAATACTTATAAGGCTAAAATAAACATAAATACACCTAAATATATACAAGACGCCCGGTGTTTTCTGTTACGTCTAATTCTGAATGAATTAGACCAAGAACAGGGCGGCAACCTCGAGAAGGCTATACACCGAACTTGTCTTGGGGATCTACACGACTGTTGCGCTCTCCCCCAAGACCTTGCCCCCTTACCACTTCTGATGGAGGTGGTAAGGTAGGCCTGCGCCTATACTACCAAGCCAAGCGAAGTAAGCATGTCGTTGTGCAACCGCAAAAGCATAGCCGCAAACCCGCCCCCTAGGGATCCTTACTAAAACTTCAATAATATAACCCAAGGTAGAAATGATCATCCGTGCGAAGCCGGAACGGACTGCTAGTATAATATATAAAAATAACAATTTGTATATAGGTATTAAGTATTCATTAGCCTTTTAGATATTTGTAGGTATAATAAGTACTTATATTATAATGTTGTTAGTTTTACTTTTGTCCGTCACCTGGAGTCTCACTTTTGAGTCTCAAGCCTCAACACAGCATGCTGAGTGCTAGCCTCATTGCCACAGCTAAGGCGAACAATTCCCAACTATCTATTTAGGTATCTATACGTAATAATTTTTTTATTGTATTGTGCGCTTGATTCTGTGACAATAAATACTTTTTCTTTCTTTCTATACTTTGAAAATACAGGCTAGTATTTTGATAACAAAGCAAGCTACCTACTAAATTACACCACAAATTTTGAACACATAACGGAGACAAAATCTACGTGTAGGTAGATATGTGAATATTTTAATAATCAAACGTGAAATAGTGCATCCGAACATAATTACTATGGTATAACAACATTACTGTTCCACATTTCAAAACAAAGGATAATTGCTGACGTCACGAATATATTTATTGGTTCGTTTCAACTTGGTTGATAGTTTGATAGTAAAAGATACGTTTGTTATATTCATAGAATTACTCTACCCCTTCTTTTTCTGAACTGTTTACCTACATGTGTATGTCGGCTACGCTAATTACCTGCTATTGTCCCATCTTTGTGATGCAGTGTTTAAAATTAGTAGGTACGGGTGCCAACGTAACATCAGTATTGATAAAAAACAGAAAATTCTGTTTTTAAAACCTAAATAAATAAATCTATACAAATAAAAATGAATCGCCGAAATGTTTGTACGCGCATAACTTCCGAACGACTGCACCAAATTGGATAATTCTTTTTTTTTGTGTTCTTTATTGCCAGAAAAGGATAGTAAAAAAAAAATTGCGGTACGAAGTTCACTGGGTCAGTTAGTTATTTAATTATATTTATTTGCCAAAGATATACATTACCGCTTAATGACACATTTTTCTTTTATATTACTCAGAACAAAATCCAAATGAATAAAATGTCTGAACCCAAAAACTATTTTTGTCGCTGACGTATATACCATCAACGGAACGTTTAATTATTTTATGGCCTATTTCTAAAGACGACCTGAATCTCAATCACCAAACACCACAATCACACATTTCTACAATCACTTCGCGTCATTATTACCTTCCTATCAATTGTAGAGCCTGTTACCCAAGCCGCTAATCAGATGTCCTATAATCGCTTGCACCACGAACTACACTACTCGCATCGTAGACTTATTAGGCAACGTTCTCACTATGGCGGACCGGCTGTTTCCCGGAAACCATCGCCAGGATTACGTCATGTTCACGTATAAAATTATAGACAGTTCCGTCAAGAAAAGTGGTCGGACTCACTCCTCAACTCGGTGTTCAAAGCGGTGTTGTGTTGTGGTGGTATTTAAGAAGACTGAGTAAAAAAGGACGTTGGGTACTGTCATTCTATATCACGGGATTTCTCTCTTCAATCTTTTGTTTATTAATATTTGGTGAAGTGAAAAGTGACAAAATAAGTTTATCAATTTTTTATAATTATTCTCGAATGTAAAAATTATCTTTTTACACTACTTCCCAAAAAGGGAGTGTTATGTTTATACGTCTACAGTGCCAAACCGTCCATCCAAAATTATGAGCTTGTTTTTTTCCTGGATCTATCTCAACATCATTATTTATAGAATCGCAAAAATTTAAAATGATTACCTACTATAGCTTCATATAATTTATTCAGCCACTAGATTTTCCGACTGCTTTGACGGATCGATAAAACGGTCCGTCACAGTGGGAATGGGGCCTTAATGTAAACGAACCATAAGGCTAATCCTGTAGGATAAGTTTACTCACTTAACGAGGCTTCTTACTTATTTCACTTAATGCCTTTTAACTGGTCACTGAACCATGTAAGAGGAAACTTTAGAAGCTAGTGTTCAACTTACTTACGATGTCGATGTGTCGACATATCGTTTAACTAGTCTCTAGCGTTTTCGTGAGTGCAGATGTGTGTTGATTTATGGGTAAGCTATTACATATTTAAAAAAAAATTGTGGGAAGTGAAAGCGTATTATATAATTTTCTAATAAGTAAAAAATTATTTAATTTCGAGCAGTTATTAAGTAATTTATGAGAGATTTTTCACCGCTTGCTTGAAACACGTACGTGTTTGCGAGCGGGCGGACGGTACACGGGTAATTGTATGACTACCCTTATTATTTTGAAAGTAGAAGTAGATATTGTAATTATTTGCACCCATGTCAATATGATGATGGCGCGTATGCAGTGGTCGAGAGACCAGCTGCTACACCGTGTGTCACGGGTTCGATTGCTGCACGAAACGAAATTATATAATTTTTATGATCTGCAATAATTTCTCTGGACGTGTGTGTTTGTTCGATTTGTGTCTGAAAATGTTACAAGTTAAATACTTAATAGGGCAACATTTAAAAAATATTTTTAATTAGGTTTAATAGAAACATAGCCACACTATATATTTGCGTAAGAAGCATAAACGCCTGACAAAAACTAAAAGCAATATTTCCTAGTCAGTATTCTATGCTATTACTAATTTGGCGGCAAATCATAATTTATTATCTATCGATAGTTCACGTGGCTATTATTTACATTATATTATAAAGATATTTGTGTACCTACATACATACAATACCTGCCTAATTAAGATTTGTTCATATAAAAATAATCAAGATATTTTAAGTTATGCATCTAGATTAGGTTGTTCTAGAGATCTAGATGGGTGGTTCGTAATTATGATTTAATGTGTAATAGGTACACATGATACTTGTATAATAGGTAAAGGTAGGTCTATTAAAATACGTAAGGAACTTGTATAAATAACTTGGTAATAAATTGTTATGTACGGAACGGCGTTAATTTCTACAGCGCCTGTGTGATTAAGTAGAGCTACAATAGCATGAAACACATTAGTAGGTGAGGTAGATATGCGGCAGTAAGTATTGCCAAGTCACAAAAATGTATAACGACAAAATATTTGTTTTATGCGTGAATCTAACAGGCCATTCGTTGTGCTCATTTTTAGATCACTGCGCCAAATGAATACGCGAACGAGCGTAAGTTCAGCGATAACCTCCAAGTTTTACACTTTCAGTGAGTAGGTACATTTTGGCATGTATGGTTCATGAGTCTGTAGTGACATCTATCTCGCTACATGGCTACTACGCGCACAACACGCTACATCGCGCAATCACAATCACAGTTTGACGGCAAATCTGCATCTATACAACCTCCCGACATTAACCGTTGGGCCGTGGCCCGCCAGGCAATATCACCCGCCTGGTTGGAGGATCCCATGGACTAATTAGAAAGAGGACATGGCATAAGCGACTGTGCACCGTGATTTTAAGTGAGTCCTGACGTCAAACAACTGTGTGTGTGGCCCGGTCAAGCCACGCCCACTCGTGCTCAGTCTGCCAGCAGTCATCCTGTGCATACGATGATCGCGATCACATAGTATTTTTTAATATCCTTCGATATTATTATGAGAAATAAAGAACTGTTGTATTTTATCCTGCAAGAATTACTCGGATAAACATTCTGATGCCATGATAGGCATCACATTTCATTCGTAAGTAATTTTAGACGCAATTTATTAGGCAAGTTCCAGAAAAATCTATGAAACGTCATATTAGTTCTATAGTTTTTCTACTCGCCGCCAGACGTCGAAACCTTCAAATATCACATAAATAGCTAAAAATGTCCTAGAAAAATACTTTTCAGTTGATAATTAAACGTATAAAAGTAGATTTAACACTAAAAGCTAATTTTGCCAAAAAAATATCGTATTAAGATTTATCATTATTTCAAATTTTCTAATGATAGAATATTCATTAACCGCCATCTACAGTGTAGAAAAGGCAATCCTTGAATAGCCGAGTCGTACTGTAAATTACGATGTTTTGTTAATGATATTTCATAACATTTAATACATATGTCATTTTATTAACTTTTTTCAATACTATCACGACTAAAATATAATTCTTTTTTAGCGGTGCGAACACTTATTTCTTAATAAAGTTTAAAGACACTAGAGACATCTAGCGTAATTTAGCTGAATTACATAAGAATGAATTCAATATTGTAACTTTCAGTTTTCCCTATTCACCGCTAGGTGGAGAATGAAGAAGTGGGCGGCGTTTTCGGCGTTTGACAGCCCCCCTCACTCCGCAAATCGTCACGCAGTGTTCCTTTAGAAAAGGCCCTTAGAACATCTCCTCTTTATAATTGCTTCATGGAGGATCCTCCCTTTTCAATGGAGGAACACTACACCGCGTTCCTCCATAAGTCTATCGATACCTTAAAAGGATATGGCTGACAGGTTATAGAAATATACATATAGATCCTATTAATATGTACGCATCAAAGTTATACAATATCCGTTATGATTCCCGCTAAAATCAATACATTTACAATTCTGTTTGTTCCTGTTTCAACCAACACTAGCCTTAGCACTTGGAATTTCGGATTTATGGACATTGACAAAATATTATATTAACAAACTGTAAATATTTAAATGGGAGACGTATTGCGGAAAAAAATGGAATTTTATGTTCCTGTATAGTAACAACTTGTATGTTTTTGTCTTCTGCTACATACGATAAGTGTGGAAACTATTCAAGATAAATAATTGAAAAGGATTAACGCATGCTTCGCGAACTTTAAAGTTATTATATTAAAAGAATACGGTCACGAGCAGGATTCGAACTTGCGCCTCCCGGATAAATACTCTGGTGACGCTCTGACCACTAAGCCATCTCGACCTCTCAGAGGTCTCGACCGTATTCTTTTTCCATTTAATATAATAACTTTTAAGTGTGGAAACCTTTATTTATAAGAATTAAACCTTTTACATTAGAACTGTTTGTTACTTGTGGAATATTTCGTAATTTTCACCTCTGTCTGAATATATCTTTTCATATTATTTTGCTATGGTATATAACCTTAAATAACATACATACATACTTCACCAGTCTATAACCGTCCTACTGCAGGCAAGGGCCTCTTCTCATACAGAGAAGGCACGAGCACTGATCACCACGCCAGCTCACTGTGGGTTGACGATTTCAGGCCAGATGTCTGTGATGTCTTAGAATAACTAAGAAAGTACTTATGACATTGAAACGGTCACTTTGGTACATGCCAAATTTGAACCTACATGTTGTGGCTCAAGTAGCGGGTCGGTAACCACTCGCCCACTATGATTAATAGTCATAGTGGGCGAGTGGTTACCATAGCAATTGTATATTATAACGTGACTGTTTCCAGCTAAAAAAGCATGTATTCTGGCACTCTGTGAAGTCATCAACGCCGTGCCTTTATACGTATAGTATATGCAGAATGCACCCACATCGCATTATCGGAAAACCCAAACTAACGTGTAACTCTTGCAATATTTACATTTGTCAAGTCAATATCCAGTCAGTATTCTCATTCAAGTTCCATCGCATGGCTCGTTTAACACGTCGACATGTTGCATGGAGTAGTAAGCAAATGGAGTGTATAAACACTCCATTTGCTTACTACTCCATAAGATATATGTGTGATTTTACACAATATCTAATCCGCTAAATTCTTAAGACATGTGCAACAGTTGTTACTTATACTTAAACCTTAATTTTACATATTTCTACAAAATATATGATAAACAATTTTGATATCTGAAAATGCATATTGAGAAATAAAAACCAATAGTGCACAATTAGACTTTTGCTTATTTGCTCTTTCGCTTTGCTATTTTCTTCTGGCATACGTCTTTAATGATTGCCATAGCCATTTTTGTCAGTGCGTATTACCATTAAGTTTTCATAATGAAAATTCAAGCACAAAGGCTAGTTTTTGTACAGAAATTATTGCTTACTATATTCTCTCTGTATCTCAAGTTAACCAATTGCCATCAATACGCGTAATTGAACTTGTTATGTGGCCGGCCAACAACTTTTGTGATGCAGTGTAATTGCCACTGTTGTTTAATTTTATTAATTTAGGCTCATAACGGTAAATGATAGTTTAGGTTATACAAAACCTGGCACAAATGAAAACAATTGAATATGAGCATATCTGTGCTTTGGAGGGCAAGTTTTCCAGGCCCGGTAGTTTGCATTAGATAGCAGTTCTACACAAAGTATTAGCTTCCAAGTAGTTTGGCCGACTGTGATAGCTAGTTACGTTATGACTCCATTGACTTACTACTCCCTGTTAGCCAGACATCAGTACAGAGTGTAATTGAACTCGTTAGGTGGCCGGCCAACTGCCTGGCGCGATGCAGTATTGCTGCCATTGCTATTTTATTTAGCTGACTGTGCGCACCAGTCTTTAAGTGGAGTTTAAACTTTTAATGCGGAGTTTGTTACACACTATGGTTTGTTCGTTTGTAGTATGATGTTATATTATATACATAGTATTTAATTGAAGACAAAAAAATATGATTTAAGGCCCTAATGGAATATATGCCTATATTATCCATAATTTTACAGAAATTTACCAAAAGAGTCTAGCAACTTAACGAGTTTTGAGTGTAAATATTGATAGCTGCAAGAGCAGACCAAGCTAAGGAAATAACGGACAGATTGTATGAAAGATGATAAGACTAGGAAGAGAATGATGGCTGATATGTATGAAAAAAAAAAACAAACAAGATATACTGGGCCGACCCTGAATAAATTAAAGGTAAAATGTAATTAACAATCTAGAACAAACTTTGAGTTGCTATGTATGCGCTAACGTTAATAGAGATTAACATTAGCTATACATAGCAATTCAAAGAAATTATTTTCATACTAGTGAATCTCTATTCACTAAAATGAAAATACTGTCTCGTTGTGACCACTAGATGGTCACAACCGTGGCTGCCAAGCGTGTCGTTGGACAAAATGATATTGGATTTATCTGCTCATGATTCTCAGTAGGTACCCAGCAGCCCGAACTCTGGAATTGTGCCTGGTTGATAGCAATAGACTCACCAACTATTTCATGGGGCTTAAGAACTGTATCGGTGAAATGTGGGTGTACAACAGAACTCCACTCCATTGGGGATACGATCGTAGAACGAAAAACTCCGTATCAATATAATGTTTTTCTTTCTAACCTCTCATTCCTTTATACCTTTCTCTGTATGGTATCTTATATCAGACCAGGTCCCGACAAATGCATCTAGAACAATAGCAATAGAAGCAATATTATGATTACATGTTTTAAAATAATTAACCAATAAAATGCCGAACCACATCAACTGAATGGAATTAATTAAACCAGAGAATAATGCCATATGAATGTCCGAAACAAAGCAATGTTACTCGAAGCCAGCATTGTTATTGTTCCGAAATTTAATTATAATTAGTTACGGCATAGTACCTACATAAATATATGAGATTGATCTTTGACACTTAAAATACTTATGTATGGTGATAACATGCAATGTGAGGACCAGAAATGGTTCCCCTGCTGCCAACACAGCGCTTTCGCCAGAAGCAATAGAGACCTGACTTACCGTTAGAAACACAGCGCTACAATAGAACAGTGCTATCTGGTTACAATATTCTGGAAGATGGAGGTACTTCTCCAGTACAGCAGCTCCAGGTTTGCTGAGCCGTAGCTTTGGCATTACAAAATCTTGCTCTCAACACTCATTCCCAAGTTAATTTTTCATAACATTTACATCCACCATTATAGGAAGACAATAATAATTAATCATTTATTTCTCACTACCAACCAAGTACAAAAAACCAAATCTTAGATGTTAAACTATCTACTAAAATTTAGTTTTGGTTGTGGACTGCTGTTGCCTGTGATGAAACAGATTAAACATCCAAGAAAAGTCATCAAACCTAAGAAAAAACAGCGACAATCAATTACTGACGTACTAATAACCAATACCAACCATAAATAAGGTACTATAAATCATATACACGTCACGTAGTGTTGGCCCGACGTGATGTGATTGATTAATTGATTGAAGCTCCTTGTTAATGGTTCCCTAATGGTACCGATATGGTCGCCTCATGAATAGAGGGATAAGTAGCTCATGTTTTGGTATGGAAAAGATTGTACAGCCACAGACTGTAAGACTGTTAAACGTAAATGTCACGTCCTAAAACGTAGAACTCGGTTTCTTACCCCTTCGTTGAGCCCTGCTTGAACTTTATTAATGCAATAGTTACAGTTTACGTTAGTTAGTAAAGAATATGCAGATCTATCGATACCTGTTTTGTAAAATTCTTATTCCAAGATAAATGAACATTGCTAGGACGTTGCTTGTTGGACTAGTGATCCCAAGTGTAACTGCTGAGCATGAGGTCTCCGGTTCGATTCGCGGTTCAGGGCAGTGTTATCGAGTTTTTCTGTTAGAAAATTCGGAGAAGCAGCCCGAAGTTTCGAACTGTGCCCGGTAGATGGCAATAGACTCACCACACATGGGACTTAATAACAGCATTGGTGAAATGCGGGTTTACAGCTGTGTACACCTCTGCCTTCCCCTTCGGAGAATACAGGCGTGATGCTATTCTATGACTTGTTTTGACTTAACTATATTCCCGTCTCTATGCGGCGAGGTAGTCAAACTACAAGTTTGACTACCTCGATGGTTTAGTGGTCACAAGCGCAGCTGCTGAGCGTGAGGTCCTGGGTTAGATTCCCAGGTTGGGCAAAGTGTTATTGGGTTTTTTCATTTAGGAAATTCTCAGAAGCAGCCCGGGGTTAAATAGTTGGTGGTGTAACACCCTTGTACTTCGGAGAGCACGTAAAGCCGTCGGTCCTGCACCTGACCTCTCTCCGGTCGTGTCGGATAGCCGTCCAATCGGAATATGAGAGTGAAGGCAGAGAGAGTGCACCTGTGTTTGCGGATACACTAGTGCTCCATAACATCTCCTGCGTACTTAGCTAATCTCCGTGGAGATAGGTTGCCGTGACCGAATACAGTCTGGAGGAGTATTAGGTACTTGTAATTTGACGTCAGTTTGACAGTGACAAGAATAATACTATGGCAAAGCGTATTAAGTAATGTTAATTTAGGTATCTTGGCCGTAGGATTACGGTCATGCGTTTACTCTTATAAAAATTGCGATTTATTACGGATTTTTGACAAAAGCGATCTTTATAGGTTTTTTCTTTTTCTTTTTAGGTGGAATGAGGTGTGTAGAATACTAACTGTTAGTTTAGAAAGACCAATCTTAAGTTTTTTACAGAAAATTCACCTAGCTATTACATGTAATTTTTTTTTTGTCGTAACCATTATCATGCATATCACAATATTCACAGCTATACTCATAATTCTAATAAGAAAATTTTATCTTATAAAGTGACCTGTTAAAATATAGCAAATAATAATCTGTGAAAATCATATTTCTTGAAATAACTCGATCTATAGGGATGGTCCAATATTCTGTAGCATCTCTCAGCATAAGGGTAAAGCGACATTATTTATTCAACGCCGAACGTCCAAACCAGCTGGTCATAACTCCAGTTAATATAAACCAACGTTTCCAAAATATTTCTGGTAAAAGCAAAATAGCCTTTATAAATATTGAAACGTTATTTTGTAATTAAATTAAATTATGTAAACAAAGCATAACACTCAGAATATTTTGAATTTAATTAATAATAATATGGCATAACTTTGACATTTGGCCGATATGGTCGCTAAGCGACAAAGCCCTTCGAATAAATAAAACTCAACATTTTAGTCCATTCATATACGTTTGGTTATTCATCACCAAACTCAGGCTATCGTTGCCCACTACTGGACATAGGCCTATAAAAGTTGCAACACAAATTCCGACATTGTATCCAAGGCCACAATACGTAAAAATGCTTCGCTCTGATTATAATGAGATTCTAAATAAAGATTATAATTGGCACCTTCTTGTGAGTAAAGCCTGTATTAATTAGAATTACTTAATTAGAGAGCAAATATCATTACTTCAGAAGCGTTAAAAAGTGGAATCTCTTTTACTAGGAGGTATTTAAGTGCATATTGTTTATGGGCCGAGTTATAATTAAACTTTTTATTCCGTTGTGGCTCTATATTTAAAAACTCGAAAGATAAATAGTTTGAGTTCTTTACAACTATTTTTATGAATAAAACTAGGTTAACTGCAAAAACGCCATCAAACGCGAATCATTCCATGTTTTAATGATGTATTAAATAAAATAGTACATATTTTAATGATCGGTGCTTTTGCCAAAAGCATACCAGGCCTTTTTCACCTGGGGTGTCATAAAGATATCAAAAGGCTAGGCGTAATGAAATTTTAAATAGATATAATAACCAGCTCTCTTCAATCCATCTCGCAACTGTTTGAGATTTTATTAGTGGATAGCAACAAGGGTCGTCAGATGAAAACAAAAATACTTTTCATACAACTTACCTATGTCGTAAGTAATATTTATTAACCTTCAAAATGCTCGTAGTTGACTTAGTTCGTCCTGTATAGAGATGAAACATGAGATCCTTGTTCTTCTTGATAACTAAGATTCAGATGCAGTTTTCATCCTATTCAATACTCAAAACAACATTTTCTCTTCGAAATAATTTTGGTTTCTAAGCAGTACATTGTTTTGCCGTTGTATTATTTGATCTCCACTAATTACAAGGAATTAATACAAAGGATGCATGTCATTATGATCATCATCTATGAAAGTCCACTTAAGCCAAAGTTAGTGAACTCTTCATTCACGTCAGAATCTCCAATATTGGCTTCACAATGCCGCCACCTGTCAGCGCCAATATGAACTATCGACGCAATCTAGGTGCATTGTGTGCCAACCATTCACGGTAATGACACTCCACTATAAGAGCACGGATTATTGGCTTATATTGCTAGCACGATGGTTGCTAGGGTAGAAACCGTACGGAAGTATATTTTCCATGATGTTAGATTTTAAGCTAGAAATGTGTGTCTCGATTGATTATTTCCAAAATATGCTACACCATTTCATATTCGGGTTATTGAGATTTTCTGTCAGAAATTCTCAGTAGCAGCTCGGGGTTTGGAATTGTGCCTGGAAGATGGCAATAGACACACAACCTATTGCATGGGACTAATAACAGCATTGGTAAAATTTACCCCTTCGGGAAATACAGGCGCGATACTGTTCTTCATATTTTTATTATGCTTTGTTCAAATTAGATACGACACTACGGTAGGTAAACGAGAAACTGTTTCGTATCCCACCATCTAACTGGGCCTACCCAGAAATTGAAGGCGGGATGCGTTAGACAGTTATTAAAAAAATATTGACTGCAGATTTTGAACGACTGAAAGGGAGGATTGTAAACTGAGAAAAAAAGAGGCTGATAAAATAACACTATGCTACATACGCAAGAGCCCGTCTAAAATAAAATGTATTTTCTTACCAAAAACATGCGTAGTTAAATACAACGCCATAGGATGTGAGCTAAACGTGTTGATGGTTATATTTTAGTTTATAATAAATAAATAAACGACTCAGTCGACAAGCCTGTGACGTTGATGCACACATAGTCTTAGCAAACATTTGTACACGGAACAAATATCATAAATCAACAAACAGGACAAATGAGTGCTCGGAAATCAAACCTGCGCAAAATACTGACAATTCGCTTAAACAATGTAGCCTTCATTTAAATCGACTAAAAGTACATATACAGATAAATATTTAAAAAGCATTAACGCGGCATGCGTTAATTTTAGCGAACTTTAAAGTTATAATTCTTTTGTGGAAAAGGAACACGTTCGCGAGCAGGATAAGAAACTGCGCCTCCCGGATAAATACTCCAGGCGCTCTGACCACTAAGCCATCTGGACCTCTGCTCACCACCGCAAATTCTTCGTCCACATTTTAATACGTCTTTTGTTGACGTCATTGCTATCTATTCAGTTGCAGTCAATACAATGTCGTAAAGATGCAATTACCTTAACAAACACAGATAAATCATCGAAAAGCATTAACGCTATTAACAATAGGTATAATTTATTGATTGAAAAAACTTAGGTATTTTTCTGATTTATCATTAACAATTAAACTAGTGTGATGTGGAAAAGGCTGCATGATATACAATCCTGTAACTGGCTAGAAATAATGCAGTACTGTGAAAAAAGTCCTCGTCTCGGAGTTCAAGATTCACTTTGAGTCGATAAGTCAGTTGGTTATATTCCACGAATTTAGCTGCAACAATAAGCCTAGCAGAGAAATAATTCTTCTTATTGATCTGCAAAGTTTTTTAAGTAAGACTCTGTCTTTGTTAAAGTTATCTAAAGACTAGAAAGACAGAAAATACTTCTGAGTATTAAAAGGTCACTTCTATATGCACTAAATAACAATGAGAGTCGCTAACTGGAAAGCTAGATAGGACATTGTTAAACTACGACCAATATAACTTGGCACGCGAAATATATGTAAAATAATATATTTAAAAAACCTGCTAAATTTGACAGAGGATTCAATACTTTCTTTGCGAGTAACGCCGACTCAAAATTTCAAGTTATATTGGTTAAGCATCATATTTCATTTTTTTTTTATTTTCATTACCTTATGTACCTTGACCCTTAACTGACAAGATTATTGGAAACATAACCTTGTCATAAAAAGCACGATACAAAATACAATACAGTACAGTAAAGCAGACACAATAAAATTGAAGCCATTACTTTTATTGATTCTTAAATAATTGTTTTATTAATATCTCACGTTTTGAATTGTTTGTGTATACATAAAATCATATGAGATTATGTATCTATATGTCATAAAAAATATATATATACAGTATAATAACTATTAATTACCTATCTGTTTGCAAATATAAGATCACTATAAGATCATCGGCACTTCAAGTACCTTCTATCCTGAGATGTCAACGTATGTCAACGGTTTGGTGAATTAATATATAGATATAGATAATCCGTGACAACATGAGACCTGAGTGTGGAAACAATAGTGACTAATTAATTGCGTGTTATTATCTAATAATATCCACACATAAGTAAGGACTAGTAACTGCATAAGCTCAGATCAACAATGTACTTAATTGTCAATGAGTAATCATGAGGCATTGTCAGAAACCCCCATTTTATATACAGGTTTAAAGGAAACAAAATGTTGCAAAAGTTTGCAATGTGTTCCATTCCAATGTCCTATGGGTCCGCAAAAATGTTTGTACAATTAAATATGCAGAAACCAAGCAAAATAGAATAGAGAAAGCGTACCGTCGCAAAACAACGCTAATTAGATGAAAAAAATAAAATAAACAGTTGGTTTTGAAAAATGAGGGCAAGTTGGGGATTACAAGTAAAATTTTAAATGAAACGGCGAGACTTATTAATAACAACTGTTTTTGAGAAAGATATCTAATCAAATCAAATATCTTGATCTCGCGCAGGAAGTTGTCGACATGTGGGGCGTGGCTCTGCACTCATTGTGTCGATAGTAGTGGCGGCCAACAAACTGATAGCGAAGATCCTTGAATAACACCTTAAAAGGCTCTCGCTAGGCAGCTGAGTTAAGGCCCTGATATAGAAAGTGGTACTCCTCGATACGGCACGCATCGTGTGGAGGTTACTCTCTCTGGAGCCCTAACCCGTGCCGCTTGCTTGGACCCTGTTCTCTATGTAGGTGACAGGCTTTTTTTTAAGTTAATTTTTTTTTAGAATAAAGCATTACGTTTGTATTCCCCGAAGAGGTTGGCAGAGGTGTAGAATGCGCTACACCTACATTTCACCAATGCTGTTATTAGGCAAGTCCCATGTAGTAGTAGGTGGTGAGCCTATTGGCATCATTCGGGCACAATTCCAAACTCCGGACTGCTATAAAGAATTTCTATACAGAAAACTTCAACAGCCATTTGTCCGACTTCGGAATCGAACCCAGAACCTAATGCTCAGCAGTCGTGTTTGGGACCACTAGACCGACGAGGCAATTAGTTTTTAGAATGTATAATTAAATACCTTATACTTTGCTTTCAAAATAAATGAACGAAAACAGTTTTATAAATCTTGCAGTGAATTCATTGCTAATGAGATAATCGGGCAGTGCAGCCCCACTCTGGTAAAAGCCTCCCTCCATTAATTTCACTTATCGCGATCTCGTGTCACTCCGCGCCAATTTCTAAGGAATGGATGTCTCTTGCATCATTCATCTTCTTCACACGCTGAAATCCTATACAATAATCTAATAATTCAGTCCAGTGTCAGCTCCATAAACTGAGGATAAATACTTAAGTCAATACCGTTTTTAGTTATAAATTTTCGTGGTAAGAAAAATATTGTCGTGAGCAGGATTCGAACTTACGCCTCCCGGAGTATTTATCCAGGAGGCGCAAGTTCGAATCCGGCTCACGACAATATTTTACAGTAAATTATAACTTAAGAGTTCGCTATGCATGCGTTAACTCTTTTCAAATATTAATCTGTATTTGTTTTTAGTTAGTTAAATACTCCGTAAAAGTTTTCAAATTATCGATGCAGTATGTAACCGGGAGGCGCAGGTTCATATCCAAGCAAGATATATGCAACCGTATTTTTGTTTCCACAACACAAACGTGTAACTTCAGTAATTACTTACTATTAAGATTATTTTAACACTCAATGAATTATTCAAATTCAAATATTTATTGCTTTCCATAATGTTGGTCCTATGTGTTGGACACATGGTAGGCTTAAAAAACTATATAAACAATTATGGACCCTGTCGAGCATTTACCCGACCCAAGAGTCGAACCCGAGACCTCAAGCTCAGCAGTTGCGCTTGGGGCCAGTGCTAGAACGAGGCAGTTATCAGTTGTGTAAAATTAACATTAAATAGGTACCTAGGTAATTAGGTACCTATCTTTGACAACCCATTTTTGTCGACACTACAATACAAACGTTTGATGCTAGCTTCGTATATATACACTCCTTATATATAACTATTTATTACTACGGCTCATCCATTAAACTTGGCTTAAAATACAAGTACTTACTTCAGTATCTTCTAAAGTTCTCATACGCGCGCACTGACCGTTGAAAACTCGCGGCCGCATAATATTTCTGACGAGTTCCAAATACGAAATTTGAATTACATATTCGTTTTTTTATTTAAAAAATGTTACCTTTAGATTCAGCCTCTTTGAATACCGGGTTTATGAAAGAAAGCAGAACATTGTTAAAAGTGAGACTATGGTTTTATGCGTGTGCGTTTATACATTTGGTGACGGTTGCAACATCGTTGTTGACCATTGACTTTGATTCTTACGATGACCCGGATATCCAGATGTATCAAAAGATAAAATTTAAACTTATCACAGCCTGGTTTAATGTAAGTTGTACCTACTGTTTTTTTTAAGTTCGTTAATAAAACAACAATAAAAGACGCTTCTGTACCTGAGTTGACATCCACCACGAACAAATATTGAAAACAAATGGTTCGTTCGTTTGGTTTTATTATTAGATTTGTTGATTGGTTTGAATATTGAAATTTTTACTCATACAATCCATAGCGTGCACAACCTAGATTTCCCGAATTCGTCGATCGATTATGATGATTAAATCGATATTGTGCTAGCTACCTACACAGTACAGCATAGATAATACATATAGACTAGCAGTACAGTCAGCGGCAGAGGTCAGTTGACACGTATCGAATCTGCACCGACTGTAGTGCTGTCATTCTAATATGATAAAATCATGTAATTTTTGTAATTACTGTATTTATGTTTTTTGCACAACAGGTGGATGATTAACTAGTCTTTGAATTCAGAAACTTTATAAATTTGACATGTTTTGTCACTGACCACGACACTTTGTTAATCACACATACACATTGTTATCCATTCGTACACATAACCATATAGGTGATGACATTTATAATGCATACTTAAAAACATAAATAACCTCCAACTATGAAGTCAGTCAAAAGACAGGTCACCGAACCATATTCG
Organism: Xylocampa areola; assembly: GCA_935421205.1. Lineage (NCBI taxonomy): Eukaryota > Metazoa > Arthropoda > Insecta > Lepidoptera > Noctuidae > Xylocampa > Xylocampa areola. The sequence continues at coordinate 13,322,445 of OW285207.1, forward strand.
ATTCCATTGTGTGTTCAATATACTCAATAGTAATTAAATCAGGTAGAGTTTTACAACAGTTTTATATTTATATTTGCAAAGATTACATTTGACACCTACAAATAATTCAAAGTTGTTTAACAATTTGATAGATTCAGAGGTAGTTGGTAACTGAATATTATTATATCGATCAATCCCTTAAAGCGTCATCAAGTCACCTTTTGTTGCCCAAATGACAGATCAATGTCATTGTAGTGCACTACACTTTTAACCGAATTTAAGTTTACTATTTAAAATATTGCAAGAAAATTTATTTACATAAACCAACGTGTGTCGCAAATATTATGATTAAACTAAATTAGAATGTTTATAAAATTAAAACCAACAGTTAACTTTATGTAATTCGTGTGAGAGTTTATTGAACTCTACGACCTCAAAAATAAAGAAATATGGAAGACCTTGAAACTGAATTTACGCACAACCCTCCTTGGATATAGATAATGGAATTTTGTAAATATTTGCAAATAAAATGGTGCTATGCATACACGAAAAAAATAAGACTGAACGAAAGCAAATGTTTACAGACACATATAAGAACCATGTTTTTTTGTACGTGGCCACTTGCAGTTAACCCGTTGCAGTTAACAGTTAACCGATCAATAGCTATGGCGAGACAGTCTGATGCCTCCAGCCAGAGAATATTTTTTTAAACTATAAACTAAACAACACAGCACTAAGGGCGTCCCCTGCGGGACATGAGCCTCGGCTTAGGGGGTTGCTGGGAGGACAACTAGGGGACTGGATCAGATATATAAGAACCAAAATTTCAAAAATGTCTAATATGAACTCACAAAGTTACACGCTCGCACAGGAAGCTGGAACTTCGCGTACTGTTTCCAGCATAAAGGATATTTTAAATAATATTATTTCGACAAATACTCGTATAATATGGTGTAAAAATTATTACAACCGATTCTCAACAAAACTACTTTCAGGTTTAGTATAATAAAAAAAATTGTACCATATACTTTATATGCATAATTAGTGAATCTGCATGTGTTGTATCACTTGGAACATAACGCCATCATTAGTAAATTATTAACGCTTTTCAGAGTGTAAGAGACTCTTTCTTAAGTGAACTCTTCTGAAGTTTCGGCATACGTGACTATATGGTGTACCTACTTATGTACCTACCATACATCTAATAATTCGTGAAGCAAAAACTTTGAACGTTTTTTAAGTATACTAAGTATATGGAGGTCCGAGTGACAGAAATTTGGGAGCCCCAAATATTATAACACAACATAATATAGAATATAAGCATAGCATCCCGTCAGTATATCCCGTAGTGTTGTACACTCACATTTCACCAATGCTGTTAATAAGTTGCATGTAATAGGTGGTAAGTCTTTTTTAAAACGTTGCCCCGCGCTAGGAATTAATTCCTGTATCGTGGGTGCGTTTACAGACATATAATTTCTCAAGCACACCACACCCAGACCCGGAACAATTATCTGTAGATGATACAAAAATTTGCTCCGTGCAGAAATCGAACCTGCGACACGCCGCGCAGCAGCCGATCTCTCGACCACTATTACCATCTAGTCTAGTCCATTGCCATCTACGGGCTGCTACCGAGAATTTTCTAACAGAAAAACTCCGTAACACTTTCCGCATCCTGGGAATCGAACCAAGGACCTCATACTCAGCAGTCGCGCTTGGGACCAACAAGGAAGTCCAAATATCAATATAATAAATAAATAAATTCATTTTCCCGAAACTGTAGTTATGGAAGTAGAGACGCATTGGCTGGATCTGTGTTGATAACATAAATTATTCAGAGTCCCACGCCTACGTAAAAATACGAATCAGATATGTATAGCCATATAAAAGTTACTCCAATCCCAATTTATTGTGAGAGATAACCAACCCGCTATCCCAGAGGACCAATGGGTATTCATAAAATTTTTTTTTTTCATGCCTAACCCTAACAAAACCCTAAAATTATTTTTATTTCTTTCACTGATCTGGAAATTAAAAAGCATAAGTTACAGTCACAATCTTAGGTTTTCGCGATCACTATACATTATAATGAAACAACTTTTAACCGGATTAATCGCGTGTATTATTGGGTTTTTGTTTTTCCTGACGTTCCGAACACTTTGCAGCGTTCTTAGTTGCAGGATGACTAGTAGTAGTCGCGAAATACACGCGATTAATCCGGTTAAAAGTTGTTTTATTGTAATAATGTACAGTGTTATGGAGAATATTATAATGTACTTAAATAAACTTAAAATTGCTTGTTAGACATTGCGTTGTGTATAACAATTAATAAAATATATCAATTCTCTAATTTTAGTTTATTTGGGTACGTATAATTACTACCATTTAATGCTTAGGGTACTTTCTTCAGTTATGTTGAAATACTACTTAATTAATTATTATAAAGATTATCATACAGTATGGTAGAGGTTTCGTATTCTCCGTTTGAAAAAGATTTTAATGGATAGGTATATATAATATTTTGTAGATATAAAAATACGACTTGGGGTACTAATCCAGGAGTTGTGAGCTAATACCCCACTTGCGGTCGGATTTTTCCATATAATTGTATACATAATAGGTACATAAGAGTTGACATTGTTTTGAAAATCCATATACAAAATGAAATGCTGTTCGCAGTGTTTGTTGATAAGCGCAAAATTTGAAAAGGCTGGATCGATCAGGCTGTTATTTTTTTGTTATTTTTGTAATCTGAATAAAGATTTTTCGGGGAAAGAGATTTTAAATAAGCCGGAAATTGGAAACAATTAAGAGGACACATTGCGTCTGCCGGGGCAGTTAATAGTTTGAATATATATATATGGTTAACTTTTTTTTTAAGAAATAACTCTTACTATGAACACAATGATACTGGCAATGTCTGCCGCCATTTAAAAACTCTTCACTTTCCTACTAAGTTTGAAAGTCTGAAGACTTCAACTTGCCCCAAAGCTACAGCAAATGATGTCAGGGAATAGGACTTATTTAATAACTTGGAAACTTATGAAACACGATGGCTTCTTTCCTGTAGAGAATAATTTGACCTATATACGGTACTGCCTCGTTGGTCTAGTGGTCCCAAGCGAGATCGCTGACCAGGAGGTCTCGGGTTAAATTCCCGGGTCGGGCAAAGTTGTTGAGTTTTCTGTTAGGAAATTCTCAGTGGCAGCCAGGAGTTCGGAATTATGCCCGGTAGATGGCAATTGGCGCACTACCTATTACATGAGATTTAATAATAGCATTGGCGAAATGTGGGTGTACAACTGTGTACACCTCTGGCTACCCCTTCGTTATGGGCCCAACAGTTTACAATTATCTACCAGAGTCTATTATTAGTGCCCATAGTATAAGTACCTTTAAGTCACGTTTAAAAGAATGGTTTGTCGATCAAGCGTTTTCCACTTATGACGAGTTTTTAAAATTGAAATTGTGACTTTATACTTAATTTAATTAATTACTTAAAATCCTCAATAATGTCTTTATTATTGTTTATTATTATTCCAATGATAATATTTTATTTTATTAGTTTTTTTATTGGTTTAACTTATTTATTATTTAGTTTGTTATAAATGTATTCGATTCTCTATTTTAAATGATTATTATGTACTGAATCAATTAGGGAATTATAATGGTAAATATGACAATTGTAAGAATTCCTTATCAATAAATTACTATGACTACTATGACTAGGACTATGCTATTTTAGAAAGAAAGAAAGAAAGAAAGATATATATATATAATATGTTATATAAGGTCCTACTTGGTACAATCTGGTGAAAAATTCACTGGATGTAACACTCTACCAAGATGCTATCGAGTTATGAGCGTTATGCCACAAATGATACACCAATGTGCGGTTCTTCGATTTATTTACTTTTTACAGTGCCAGTAATCCACTTCACAACAGTTCACACTTTATAGTTGACATGCTTTCTTCACTTAATAATTTACTGAAAGATACATCTATCTGGAAAGGCCGCTAATAGAAGTTGGTTCAACAACATGGTGGCGCAATTGGTACTGGGGTATCCTAGCCCATAGCTGATAACAGTATTCCATATGTGCCCGAACTTCTACCTTATGAAGTTGAAGGCGGTGGGCCGACCTGAACTACCGTCTCGTTCTACTGTGGCTTTAATAGAGGACTGAACATCACTCGATTGACATCATGGATCTTCAAGGACTTTGTCAATGGCTTTGAGGAGAGTGACCTCTAACCTAGTTCTGTTCCCACGATTTGATTTTTTGGCGGTCAATGCGTAGACTTTTATGTCTCTATATCGGTGAACAACAAAGAACTGCTAATACCTGACTGAGTGGTGAGTCATGCTGTTTTATATACTGTATTATTCAGCGACGTTAAAATGCCCAAGTTTGCTCAGTTAACATCCGTCCATATGCACATAATGATTAACCTTCAGTCGATGGTTTACTTAGGTTTACGTCCACACTGAAAGTGGCTTACTCAGCGTCTAGAAGCTATTAATACGTTCAGCTATTCTGCTGAGTATGTACAGTCTGGTGAATAGAACAGCTAATCATCCAGGAAATTGCTCACTAAGCTTTTAGGTAGATACTCTAATTTCACACATTTTAATGCTTTTACACATTCCATGTCAAGTGATTTTCATATAGACACTTTGTGGATAAGAGAACCTGTTATTAAAGTCGAAATGAACTTGAAATATTATTTATATACTAGCTTGTGCCCGCGACTTCATCGGCGTAGACTTTGGAATTGGGTCCAGAGAGATAAAAATACTATGTGGTAATCCAGATAATAAACTATTTTATTGATCCCAGGGCTTTACGTTTAGCAACAAGCAAGGGTCCACCCTGGTCTACTAGTAGTGCAATGAGAATCTACACAAAATAAGCAATTGGACAGCTGTTTTTATAAATCTATATATATAAAGTAAGAAACTGACTGGCTGACTGATTCACCGACTGACTGATCGATCAACGCACAGCTAAAACCGCTGGGTCTAGAAGCATGAAATTTTGCACAAATGTTCCTTAAATGACTTAAGTGTGTATTAAGAAGGGATTTTTGGAAATGCATCCCCTAAGGGGTTAAAATAGGGGATGAAAGTTTGTATGAAACTTCGTCATTATTAACGTTAGAAATTTAAAAATTTATATATAAGCCAAGTGCTCATATATTTAGTTTAGTTAGAGAAAAAGTTTACAGAATCACTTTTTTATGAAAATTCATTCTTTTTAAAATAGGAGGGGGGGTAAATAGGGGATAAAGTTTGTATGAAACCTATTGATTTTTGAAGTAACAATTGTTAAAATTGGTAGATAATGGCTCATGCATGGTTAGAAATAAAAGTTAAAGATAAATCTCTGAAAAGCATTAACGCATGCTTAGCGAACTCTCAAGTTATTAAATTAAATGGAAAAATAATACGGTCGCGAGCAGGATTCGAACCTGCGCCTCCCGGATAAATATTCCAGGCGCTCTGACCACTAAGCCATCTCGAACTTTGCTCACTATCGCGAATTTTGGATGGAAATGGATTAACCCTCTGACTCACGTACAAATACGTAGTTCATAACAATAAAAATCTATTGTGTCTGCTAATGAGTTAAGAAATAAACTTTCATCTTATCTCTATTTATAGGTCCCTAAAGATAAATAATAATATTAAAATGTCAGTTTGTAATGTTCAATAATAGCGTTTTATTTAGGTACTAAATGCTTATGAAAGTATATACGGTACCTACTTATAAAAAACAATCTGTTTGTTCCGGCTAATCTCCGAAACGGCTGAACCGATTTTGACGGGGCTTTCACTGGCAGATAGCTGATGTTATAAGGAGTAACGTTAGAAAACAAATTAGGGTTTCGCTCAAAAATAAATCTGTTGCGCAGACGAAGTCTAGGGCACTCGCTCGTAGATGCATAAGATCGCCTCTATCTTGCTAGGTAAGTACTGGTATGCAAATGACAACACAATCCCGCAAATTTAATGTTTATTCATTGTTTTGTAACGCAAAACGTGTGCTTACATAAGATACAGATTATATACTACCAGTTCCAGGTAAATGATATTTTACGAGTATGTCATATATCGCCATAAAATGTCAACTGTATGATATGTAGATATAGTGAACAATCAAAAGATATAACGCAACATAAAATAGCATTGAGCTCTCTCTACCCAATCCTTTGGGGAATGCATCCCCGAAATATTGGGCAGAAAGGTACAATATGGTACACCCACAATATTTCACCGATGCAGTTATTATTCTTCTTGTTTTGGTTGATGAACAACCTAGTGTCAGAGTTTTAACAACCTGTAGGCCTCCAACATGGCTTAACACACCATCAAAAACATCGCTCAGGTGGGCTGGGAGACCTACGGGTGGTTTAATTTCTGACACTAGGTTGTTCATCAACCACACGATAAGAGGAAGACTACCCACACAGAAGAAAAGTGGGTTGAGGTTTGACCACCAACTAACATTGCTTCGGCAATTTTTCCTTCCCAGAATGACATGCTTTTTTGGCTGTAAATGGTGTAACACTGAAATCGGAAAACAGTTTTTTACAGTAAAATTGTTTGTCAGACAATTTACAAGTCTTTAACAGATATTTACCGCGATTGTTATCTCCTCATTATAGCCTTAAGTTTGCAATATTGTGTTTTTTTTTTTTTTGCTGTAAATACACTGTTACCACTGAATTGACCTGGATAAAGGCATTATTAGGAAATTGAGACGTAATGGTCTGAAATTGGCAACACGCAGTATTAAAGCGAGATGCTCAATGTTCGTTGTCCTCTAATTAACAAAAAAATAAAGACTTTGCCCTGTAAATAATATTGCCATGTAAGATCAACACCTTTACCTACCAATATTTATACAAGAAAACGGTTTGACTTTGTTATGATATATGTAAATACTAACTCGCGGAAAAAAAATCTATTGTGTCTATTTTTTTCAGCAACTAGTTTAGGGTTCAAGCCTATCATGTACCAATGTGTCTTTTTTTAATGTATATAATGTATACATTATCTAAACTAGTTTGTTAAAGGTGTATTACTGTTACATAAAGCCAGATATCGTGAATAAACCAGTGGAATAATGGCAATCATATTCTGAAAAGTATGGACTGATAAGAAAAGAAAAATGATGCAATAAAATTATGAAAGGTTAACTAGATTAGGCGACCCCAATTAGCTAGCGACCGACACATTAGATAAAGAATAAAATAAAATCAGATATTCCCATCATCATAGGCATATTTTTTGTGTCAAAAATTATTTTAAGGTCCTGTCGGTACATGTAGAATGTTAGCACCAGTACCTTTTGCCAACAAAGTCGCCTGAAAACCTAACATTACTTTATACGTGCCTACCGCTACGTATAAAAGTTTCATGCAAGCGATTTTAGCCTTAATGGGTATCCACCACCAAAATTTCTACTGTACCTACCTAATACGTTAGAAGCAAAATAAAAGCAGGAATGGCAATTAATTTAAAAATTAAAATTAACGCAGCTCATGTATTTTTCATTACAACAAACGCTTGCATTACGTTGGTATCTGGAACATCTCTATTCCTCAGGACCCCGCAGATTAAAATCCCATTAAATCTCGTCCGGTATTGTTTACGTGATGCGGTTACAAATCAACAAAAAATATTATTATATTATATTTTGCCGCGTTCATCCCTCCTACATAATGATGAAACGTTTCCACAAAACTTTTCAATGTTACACGGCCCACACACGATGTTATATAAGAAAATCTCTGAAGTTTCCAAACAAGTTTATAAAGAACTTGATAGAAATTAATTATAATGTCTGTTATGTTATGTTTCAGCTCTTCACTTTGGTGTATTTCCCGATATGCTTCTATTGCGATTGGAGGGAACTTAGAGGGGAACATGGGAGGAATCACGTGCAAGTTCTCAATCAACTTAGATACTTGTGCTTCACAAGCATCCTTCTGCCGACCACTGCAGTAAGTTTGCACATATATTGCCACTAACCGGTTATGTTACGCTGTTAAATAACTTATCAACATTTTAGATAACCGATCTAAGTACAAACGTGTGCTGCAGAAGTTACCGAATTGTTCTTTTTTCTATTATTTAATTCTCCTTCTGACCGTATTTCGGTCACGGCTTCCTATATCCACGGAGATCAGCCAAGTACTCAGGAGATATTATAGTGCATAAGTGTATGCGCAAACACAGGTGGATTCCCTCTTCCTTTACTCTCATAGTCCGTTGGGACGGTAATCCGACTTGACCGGAGAGAGATCAGATGCAGGGCCGACGGCTTTACGTGCTCTCCGAAGCACGTGGGTGTCACACCACCTACTTCCAAACTCCGGGCTACTACTGAGAATTTCTTAATAGGAAAACCTAATAACATTTTTCCTGACCTGGAAATCGAACCCAAGACCTCACGCACGCTCAGCAGCCTCGCTTGCAACCACTAGACCAACGAGTCAATATTATTTAATTGATTAACTGATATTTAATTAAAATATGAACAGGGGTTGTTTTCCTCAATCAACGCAGTAGCGCACCTGGTTCGTTTGGATCGATTTTCTGTTAACCTTTTTTTGTATCGTCCCATTTTCTAAAAACCAGGCTTTGTCAAAGAAAAATTCAGGTCGGCCATGGCTTTCGCGAAAATTGGAGGAAAAAGAAATACCAACCCGTTTTTCGGACGAATAATTGAAAGTCTCAAACTATTTACCTTCTTTCCAAATTAGGTAGCTAAAGAAAGATTTATATTTTTGTTTGTTATATATTTTTATAATAAAACGGTGATATCATTGAAACTCTGCAATAACGCCTCCATATTTTTTTATACTTTATTTGTTATTTACTTATTACAAATTACATAATTTTAATAATCTTTCAACCATATGTAAACATGGAACCAGAGAACAATAAAGTTAACAGTAGGTACTGAGCACACGTGATTTTGTTATATAAATAATTAATGTAATCATGCAGATACAATTTAATTATATTATTTTTGTGGAATAGAATGTCAAAGTCAAAGTCAAAGTCAAAGTATCTTTATTGTGGGCATATGTAAGTTACAGATCTTATAAATATATTCAAGTATCAATATGTCCTGCCTAATAGGCATACAATAATTATATGGGTAGGTATTGGCAGTGGAATTAATAATTGGTCAACAATTTAGGAAATCTTGGATCGTGTAGTATGCTTTATCAATTAAAAATGTTCGTAATTTATTTTTAAATACTGGAAGTATACGGATAAGAATACGGTCGCGAGCAGGATTCTACTTCCACATTCCAATATTTTCATTTTTTTTGGCGACTTATTATAATGTGGTTGGACGTCATTGAATAGATAGCAATGACGTCGGCAAAATGTGGAGGTAGAATTCACGGTGGCGAGGAGAGGTCAAGATGGCTTAGCGGTCAGAGCGCCTGGAGTATTTATCCGGGAGGCGCAGGTTCGAATCCTGCTCGAGACCGTATTCTTTTTCCACAAAATTTTATAACTAGCTATCTTTATTCTGTATACTTTTATAAAAGACAGATAATTTATAAAATATGCGTTACGCTTGAAAACTTAATAGTTCATACTATCAGTCTCACGACTACAATAATTAATTACGCAGCCATCAGTAGGATTATTAAAATAAGTACTGCAATTCATAATGACTTGATTTAAGATTTGCACATAAGACGTAAAAAAAATTATATCATTATCAAGTGCATACCCAGGCAAGATCATCGAATATTATAGTTTTTGTGTTTGTTTATATTAAATAAGATTGAAAAAGTATCATCATATTGCAATTACATCAAAATAACATATACTTGGCGTTACGGAAACGACAAAAAACGGGCATTTATGAAGATGCATCATAGTGTAAGTAAACAAGTTATATGTAATCATAAAATGTCGGCAACTGTATGCTTAAGGCATATTATTGAGTCAAACAGGAATCTTAAAGTATCAACGATTATGAGATCCTATAAACTGTAAAAAGATTTCGCAGCATAAGGTAGGAATATACAGAACCTTTGATTAGTAATAAACCGGTGCATTCAAATTCACAGAAATAATAAACTTGTCATGGGCTACTCACGTTCTAGCTCTCTGACAGTCAATTTATTCGAATAAAAAGTAGTTTTAGTAGTCTGTTCACTTATTATATATATGTAGACACGGACATAATCTCTGACCCTATATCATATCTGTTTATATGTGAACTGTGAAATTCGGTAACCAAAAAGGAGAGATGATCAGACCGGTTTTTTTTATAATGTCGATTGTGTATAATTTCGGTCCGGAATTTATTATAAACATTGCCATTTAAAGAGGAAACTTAATGTTGTAATCACTGTGATTTTGGGTCATTTTTTGTGTCTACCCTTGGTATTTGTTTACGTTGACTTTAGTGCAGTAATTTTGTAATAAGGAAAAATGCGTTTTCCTCAATAATAAACCGAAATTACGTTTTTCTTCAGGCGTTTGTCCTCGTTTTTATTTCAATAAATATCCGCCGGTGTCATGCCATGTGGCGAGAAAACAACTTAATGTTAAAGTTCCAAACTTACAAAAAAGCTAACCCCAGAAATAATGATAGTTCTACAGGGCTCTAAGGGCAGTGCAGTGCGTTTAAAGTGTCGAAACATTATATAATTTGCCAGCGTCGAATGTATAAGTACCCCAGAGTATGGATAGAGAATGTGCTGCTCGCTCTAACTAAAATTATGCTTGTTTATATTATATGTATATATTATACCTTCTTTGAAATTTTAATTCTTTCTCTATTGAATGAAATTAAATTTCTAATGAAATCAATTGTTATATGACATGTCTATCAATACCATAAAAATTTGAATGTGAGTATTGTGTGGGATTTGTTTGAAGTTATAATAAATTTATTTGTCTGGCGGTTTGTGAGATCTGCCTGTGGCCTACGCAAATGTCCTGCCGATCTGGTATCGTCTTGTGACGGGTCGTTAAGATCCCTAAATTGTGGTTAAGCTATACGATAACTGATGCATACGTGCCGTCGGTTATGACAGGTCAGCTCAAAACAGCTATGGCTCTTTCTTCAAAAGGCCATCCCAGACCTATCACTACAAAATTACACTGATATGTTGAATAAAATGATGTCTGGACTTTAAAAGAGACGTTGACCTCTCGGTTTGTTTCGGCATTTCTTCTCACAGCTAGTCAGATAGAAATCGCCGACGCCATCTAGTTTAAAAAAAAAACTTGTAAAAGTGTCTATAACAGATGTATTTACAGAAATAAATATAATTTATCATCATCATCATTTATCAAGGTTTAAAAGCCTTCAAGTGCTTGCTCTAAATTACGCCTTGTTAGATGTGCGCTCGCCCTTAGGCCCGTCATGTATCGTTGCAGAATTAACGTAGACTTTTTTTTTCAGTTCGGTGACATTCTTTTCTGGAGAGTATGGAATACTCACCGAGAGCTGATCGCACCGCCTGGCATCCACAAAATAGTGCCGTTCTGGTCCCAGCACTGTATGCATACAGTCTCTCTGGTCGTGGTATTATTGGACCTGGTACTGGTAAAGAGAGAGCGGCCCAAAAATAATATATTGAATATGGCAATTTTGTCGTGTTTCCTTTTGGCGTATACGATCGTGTAAGTATGCAATTAGTTATGATGCAAATGTTAATGTAATTAACAGAATTAAGTGAAAAAAAATATTACCTTCCTCCCGGGGAAGTCGGGTAAAAATAGACACGAATCCGGACAATAAATTATCTGTTGATCTTACAAGTATTTTTGTTTCTGTGCGGGAATCTAACCTGCGATACATGGGTATCAACAGATAATTTATTGTCCGGATTCGTGTCTATTAACACACCCATGGTACAACAGTAATTCTAGTGTAGGGAAATGGCTTTAAAATAATGATCTAATCAGAATTCTACATATCTTTTTGATGTAATTAGATAAATATGAAGATGCTGATTACTTTGAATTCCTGTATATAATTATAGTCGTACCCATAATGTTCCTCGAAACGTCTATCAGTCAAATGCCGTACATAATATTAAATATTTATGCAAAACTAGTCTTCTTTATAGTGCTTATACGAATTTTCATATTCTCAAGCATTTTGCGTTCTGACCTATTCATGAAGGGTCTTTGTTTAAATAAAGCGCAAAGTAGAAAACGTCTTCAAAAAGTAATTATATCTTGCATCTATAACTATATTACGAGTATATTCTTCGTCCACATTTTATACGACTTACGGTGACGTCATCGCTATATATTCAGTCCCTATATCTACAGGTGTCTGATAATCCTTTTAATACATTTATCTGTAGTGGTTTTAAATTTGAACGTTATATTAATAATAATAAGGTTATATTTCCAAATATTTCTATTGTCAAAGATATAAAAAAGTATACGTGTGTCAAACGTGTCATGTTTTTTTATATAATTTAATGTATTTCTAATGCATATTATATAACCGCATATAAGCTTTCTGCACTCCTCCCTATACACTTTAACTGTGCCAAATTTTATACTCATCCGTGCACGTAATTTTCGTAAAAAGGGGTACCTACAAAGTTTTTGCATCACGTATTAATAAAATGATTTGATTTACACGATTTTTTATTTCTTACAGATGCGTACAAAGTTGTATGAGAGGAGAATATATATATCCGGGCCTGAAGTTATTTACAGGGTTAAAGGTTCCAGTACTAGTCACTTACATATTCGTCGAAAACTTATTCTACTATACGAGCCAGTGGCTGATCGTTGACATGGTATGGGGCCAAGCGAAAAAAATACTGTGATCAGATGATTAGAATTTATAACTTTAACTTTTACAGCAGATTTTACTAACGACGTAGAACTTTTATCCAAGGAATAAATACTTTGCTATTAAAGGCTTTGTGTAGCAAAGCTGTCAAAAAATTAAATTATCATTATAATTAAGTTATTTTACGTTGGAAATCACTGCACATTTGTTTTAAATAGGTAGGTATATACAACCACTATTTGGTAGAGGATATTTTTTTACTAATATTGGAGGTATATTTAATTTTAATTTATTCGTAGAAGCTTTCAAATGAGTTGTAAGTAGAGTGAAGATGATTGAGCAGGCATTAAGCTCGGCTTTCGTAGGAATTTTGTAAGCGATAGCAAAACCGGTCAAATAAGGTACTAAGGACTGGAAGATGATGCCTCAGGCTTTAAGTTCACCTTTGTTATTTACATATGTGACATAAAGTTTAAACAAATAAACAAAACAAAAAACTGCATTTGATCATGTAAAATAAAAATGGATTTATTAGTATTTGTAAATCATATACGTACTCCGTCAGTACGACAAAGATCAGCCCTGTGCAGACAGGGCTGATCTTTATATATATCATTAAGGGTATGGCAATTCTGCCTAAGCCTTTGGGTGATAATAATAATTAAAAGGTAAATTAATAATTAAAATTGTGTAACTATTATGATGATATTTGATCATAAAATTGTGTATCTATTATGATGATATTTGATCATAATAGATAAACAATTTTAATTATTAATATACCTAAAATCAAAAAAATATTAGTAAGTAGTGCCATTCTCTACATTGACTTGAAGTTGTATAACTGCAAATTTATTATTGTCAAGAGAAAAAAAAGAGAATTTTAACAATATCTTTGTAAAGGCACTCGCCTTTACAAAGATATTGTTAAAATTCTCTTTTGTATCTTATTTATTTAGTATTTCAACGTGTCATTTTATGATAATAATTAAATTATAGTTTCTTATTTCACCTCAATGGGTTGTTATGATATATGACAGAAGAAGTTTTCAATATCTGTATTTTAGACAAAAAATGAAATAATTACCACTTTGAAACCTAGTTTTTTCTGCAATAAACCTCTCTCTTCCCCTCCTTTCCCTTTTTCATCCTTGAATTCTTTGTGTTATTTTTATATTTACTTCAAATTATTATTTATTTATTTAAAACATTTTATATTTTTGATTTTGTATGGAACATTGAACGTGTATAGATACGAAGGAAGCTTGACCCCACAAAACTTGCCACTATCTTTTCATTTCTTCCAAATTCCCTTTAAGATCCTAATGGAGACCTTTATTTAAGAAGTAAAATAAAAGTAAATGCTTTACAAATATATAATTTACCTACATGGCCGTAACATGTTAAAATAATTATTGTAAGTACGAATGCTTTTCGAATCGACCAGAATCAGTATTTTTACTATAACCAATTACTGATACTTCCAATAAACTGGATATGACATCATTTTGGGAATTCGAACGCATCTGTTAGTTAAATCTTGGCTTAATCATAGGAAATATCGATTCAATTAATTAGTTATGCGTACAATCGATTATCAATAATCGAATATTGGTGGTTCAAGTTTTATTGCAATTATTAGAGATTAATAAGTTCACGAAGTATAAAAGTAATAGAATTAGTTTTTGTTTCCAATAAATATTTTTATATATATGCAAATGACAACTCCAAACAAATTTAATTTTTCGTAAACTTTATTTTAATTTTTATTTACCACCTATAAGACTCATGGAATAAATAAATATTCTAAAAGCGAGTTTACTATTAATTTATAATTAAAAAAATATCTTACGTAGCTATATTTTTGATTGGAGGTTTTATGCTATTTTTTTTTTGTTTTATTAAAATACAATTAACAGCGAATAGACTACAAAAATTATTTAATTAGTTCAAAAATTATTTCTGTCATTTTGCATCAGTGCAACATGAGTTAAACGCATGTCGTCATTTATTTGTTTGTCTTAAATATTCTGAGTACAACCAACCAGCTTAAAATAATTATATGAGATTATTGGCAATGGCTAAACTATTATTTGAATTACTGAATGATTAGGCTGTATAGAGGCACGTATTAAAAACTGGAAGCAATTTTGACTACGAAATTTATAATTAAAAATTTAATGTGATTTTAAAGTACTGGTTATTTTGACCTTCGAAAGTCCGGCCTTTGACCTCTTAAATAAAAACCTGAGCAATGTTCCTGTTTTCAGTTAATAACTATTGTTAAAGTTAAACTTTTCATCTTTAGGTACTAAGAAATATAACTTGTTAACGCAGTTTTGTTAAGGGAGATGAATTTGATATTTAATGAGAAATATCACGAGCGGGAATCGCTTTCTAGGAAACCAGTTATTTGCTATGTTCATCGAGGGAAAATAAACCCAACGTTTGACAAAACTTTAATGTAATTCAAGTCAGTAATTGCCGTGTTTCATCTAGAGAAGGTACAAACATAGATTAAACGCTTCCATGGTTACTCACTGGGATTACAGATTTCTATATTTATTTTAAAAAGATTAGGCTCAATTATTTCTTCTGTTTTTTTTTATCCGACAACCTACCTCGGATACCTGACATCGCGTTGATTATATTCACTTTCTAGTACATAAAGATAGTAAATACTTAGGTAAGTTGTGAAGGAATGAGCTTATGACTTCTGAAAAGTTCACGCTTAAGGGTTTATGGAAAACTCACAAAAAAAATTGGAAAAACTATTAGCGGACAAGGAGAGGTGATGCCTATGCCCAGCAGCGGCCTGCTATAGGCTGATGATAATGATGATGTTGAAGCGGAACAAGTATCCGGAATGACAACCTAATGAACAGTAAATTCCAATAAAAATTAAGTCATTGCCTCGGTAGTCTAGTGGTTCCAAGGGTGACTGCTGGGCATGAGATTCTGGGTTTGATTCCCAAGTCGGATAAAGTTTTATTGGGTTTTTTTGTAAGGAATCCTCAGTGTGGAATTGTGTCTGATAGATGGCAATAGATCACCTATTACATGGGACTTATAACCGCATTGGTGAAATGTGTGTGTTGAACAGTGAACACCTCTGCCTACCCCTTCAGGAAACACAAGTGTGATGCTATATTATGTTAAAAATGATGTGTACCTAATACTATAAAGATATTTGAATACTTCAAACACTTTGTCGGCCACATTTTATAATATACCACCACTTCTGTAGGCAGAGATGTACACCGTTGTACACTCACATTTCAACAATGCTGTTATTAAGTCCCATGTAATAGGTAGCGAGCCTATTGCCATCTAGCGGGGACAATTCCAAACTCTGGGCTGCTACTGTCTACTGCTGTGTGTGTGCCCGGTTGATGGCAATAGGCTCACCACCTATTACATGGGACTTAATAACAGCATTGGTGAAATGTGGGTGTACAATTGTGTACACCTCTGCCTACCCCTTCGGGGAATACAGGCGTGATGCTATGTTATGTTATGTTTATTACCTACATCTCTGCCTTTAACTGCAAGTCACAATCATGTCTCAAACTTCGTAAAGTCAACACAGGAAGATGTCTGACTCATCACCTTGAACCAACTTGTGTTGTTATCTGCGAAGGCTTCATGCTTGTTGACTTATCAAACTTCTGCATGAAGGTTAGCTCATATACTCCATGTTTATCTTTTCCTTTCGGCTCAACCACGTACAGAATTATACGTTGTAACAATAAAAATCTATTGTGTCTGCTAATGAGTGAGGCAACAGCTTAAGAGCATATATTTACCTAATAATAGCAGTGATAGCCTAGTGGTATGACCGTTGGACTGACAAGTCAAAGGTCGCAAGATCGAATCTAAGGCACGCATCACTGACTTTTTGAAATCATGTGCGTTTTATAAATTAATGATCACTTGCTTAAAACGGTGAAGGAAAACATCGTGAGGGAACCAGCACACCTGAGAGATATTCTAGATGGTGCGTACGCCATGTCAGAGACCTACGGGTGGATTAAACTCTGACACTAGGTTGTTCAACAACCACACGATTAGAAGAAGAATAAGAATAGATAATCGTTCTGAATTCCAACATGCACGAATAGGTTGATGAAAATAAACGAAGACAAAAAGGTGTGCCAGGATCATAGCAGGTGGAAATTAATAGTCTCTGCCTACCCTAATCGAAAATAGGCGTGTTTGTATGTATACAATAACTTCCAAATGCCTGAACAGAATTAGGTTCCTATAAGAAAATATTCCATAGAACTGTCCCCTATTGCGATGAAAACTGCACAGTAAATACCTTGTTTCCATTCGACATCTTGATTTTCATTGCTTCGTTCAATTTAGTTATGTCAGACTTTTAATCATAACGTAACACAGCATTACGCCTATATTCCCCGCAGGGGTTGTAAAAGTTCACAAAGGTGTTTACCCACATTACACCAATGCTGTTATTAAGTCCCATGTAATAGGTGGTGAGCCTATTACCTTTGAATTCTAAGCTCCGTACTGCTATCGTGAACTAATGTTTTAAATTTGTTTTTTTTTTATATCATTATCTTCGCTTGGCGCGTCAAGAAATAATCCCTGACGTTTTAGCACCTCATAATACATTTTGAATTCACTCTTTTATTTATAATCTACTTTCAGGAGCCATCAGAATATTAATTATTAAGCTTGAATTTAAAAAAATTGTGGAAAGAAAAATACAGTATTATTAAATATAATATACCTAGTATTTGCCTTCCGTACAAAATCATAACTTCAGAGTTCGCCACGCATGTGGTAATGCCTATGAAAGATTTATCTCAACTTCCCATAGATTATATTATATACTTCATCTAAGGTACTTCCCTTTGTTTTGTACAATGCTTTCAGATGTCAATCTGACGTGTCTATGTGACAGGCACAGAGTGCTCTCCATTCGTTTTAAAACGTGGGTATGGGCGCCTGTCGAAATGCACAAAGGCCTTTAAAGTGGAAAATATTTTGTTGACATCATTCCTAGCTATTGTTGGTAAAAACTGCGCGAGTTTGAGTTTTCGTTATTTTATGGAGTCATGTAAAATATTGATAAAACTAAGACTTAATTTCACTATATTCTGTTATAGACTGTTCGGTATAGAAAACATTGCACGACACATAAAATATTTCCTTTTACACAATTTGAACTGATTTAAATAATAATCTTGATTACGATGGTAATTTGTTCTGAAAACTAATCGATAATCGAAATACCTCTTTCCAATTTACGTTACGTCACATCCTTAAAATTATAATTTTACACCTGTCATAAAAGGTTTTCTAATTTAAACAAACTCTAGTTAGTTAGATGTGGTATGATCTCATGTTATTTCTCAAAGATTATTAGAATCAGTGAATATTCGACAATGATGGATTTAACAATGACATAAATTCTGATGTATCCCAATGTATTAACCTAAAGTTAGAGCATTTCTATCTTTACCAACAGTTACTGTAAGAGCGAGATGGGACAAATTAGAAACGTTAAATTTAGATTTGGACCCGTCAAACTAGAATCTCGGAACCATTTTAGACGGTATACCTACATACAGAGGCTCCAAAATAACTTAGAGACATCAAATTAAAATGATATAAGTATTTTAGGTTGAGACCTATTTAGATTTTAGGTTGAGACCTATTTAGATTTTAATTTAATATCTTTCTTTCTTGGTATACATCAAAACTGACGTCAATTCTTTAAAAAGGTCAAATTGTCATATTGCAGTGAAATTTTATCCGCCATGAGACATTTATGTCCTAAATTTTTAACAGAATCAGCCATTAGCACTCAACAGCTGTCATTACATTTCTAACAGCATCGTTAATTTTAAACTCATTACCTTATGATGGATTAAAAATAATTAGGTGAAATTGGTTCGTTTTACGGTTGCTTGATTTATGAACGTCCTGTCACATGTTCGCCATGGGACATGCACTGTTAAATTTAAACACTCATTAGATAGTGAAGGAATAAAAAAGAACTTAATGGAATTTTAGAATCATTAAAGGAAAGTAATCACTTCATGCTAAGTAATTGCTTGACAGCGCGGCTGGCGCAGTGGTCGAGAGACCGGCTGTTGCGTCGCGTGTCGCAGGTTCGATTCCTGCACGGAGAAAACATTTATATGATCTACAGATAATGTTTTCAGGTCTGGGTGTGTATGCATGTGAGATTATATGTTTATAAACCCTCCCACGATACAGGAAGAAATTTCTAGTGTGGAGCAAGGTTTTAATTTAAAAAACATGAAATGAACTTGTACAAGATTTATTTTTCCATCATGAAGATCAACATAAAAACTCAATCAACATAATCTAATTTCAAAATCTTCTTACACTTAATAAATCTTAAGTGTTTTATTAAAGAAAAAATATCTGAGGTCTACCAGAAACAGACTGAAAATTTACTTCTACTTAAAAACATGTTTTTTTATACTATCACTTGATAGGATAAGATAATATACTTTATTTCACAAATATGGGTACAGTATTTGATTTTAATTACAATTATATAAGTTCAGCCACATTTTATCATCAGGCATGCGAAAGGTACAATGCCCAGTAGAAAAAAATTATTGAATGACTACATACTAGTACACACTCAACATACATTTGAACTCTGTTAATTATTATTGTATAAAAATGATGTTGACTCTTACAACAAAGCATGACGCCAGTTTTCCCCGAAGGGAGAAAGAGTAATTGCAGCAAATGCAGCTGCAATCCCGCAATCCAAGTAACGGTTAGGAGGAAGACTATGTACTATGACTCGGCAGGAGTCCGGCACGACATCGAAATTGGATAAATTTTAACACACAATTTTTTTTGATATTGTACACCTATATTTCACTGATGTATACTTATAGCTCACTACTGGTTGGCAATGATCTGTCATTTAGTCAGACCGTTTAGTCCAGGTTTCCTCACGACGAACTGCGATTTCTTAAATTAACTAAGAAAATACATACCTAAAGCATTGATAAAGTTACATTGTTACGAGTACATGCCAACTTTAAACCCGCAACCTTTTACACAAGCAGCAGGTTCAAAACTACTCGGCCATCACGAAATTACAATACAACTTAATTAGACAAAAATATTGAGACTCTATTATATATTTTGCTCATAACATTCGGCTCGTATTCAAGGCTTGACGTGTATCCATTCTTACGTAATAGGTTCCTATTTGACTTGCCTACTCCAACCTTCAGTAAACAATAATATGTAAAACATTATATAATACCAGACAAACATCGTTTGGGCCAAGGCCGGTGCTGGCAACACATCCAGACAGCTAAGTATAATTATTTGGACGTCTCCAACAAGTCTAGCCAGTCAGTCAAAAGCTTATATGTTATAGAATATAACAAATTAATAGAATTTCAGTAGTTTAACACGTTTTATTGAAATATAAGTAAAGTTATCCACAATTTAATTAAAATACTACATTCACTTAATTGATTTGATTAGTGAACCGATTAAAATTTGAAGGGTCTGAACCCTTATTAGTTTCTTCATTCTTTGGTAATGAAACTAATTGTCTTCCCTTGCTGTGCGAATTTCAAAAAAGGGAAACATTAATACCAAATACTTTAGAATCTGAAGCTAGAGAATGTAATATCTTAGGTTTGCGCGATCACTACACATTATAATAAAACAACTTTTAACCGGATTAATCGCACTTTGCAGCGTTCGTGGTCGCAGGAGGACTGCAGGAGTCCTCCTGCGACCACGAACGCTGCAAAGTGTTCGAAACGTCAGGAAAAACAAAAAACCAATAATACACGCCATTAATCCGGTTAGAAGTTGTTTTATTATAGAGAATGTAAGCTTAAATATATCCTTTCTTTACCTAAATAGGTTATTTAGAAAAGCTTAGATATTTTTCTGTAGAATTCTGTGTCTTTGTTTATGGGACATTTTAAAATAGAATAATCGAGGTCAAGTTTTTGGTTTCAAGTTTCAATTCTTCTCTACACTTTTATTCTAACTTCATGGGTCGGATTTATAAAAACTGAAGTTTTTAAAACGTGCTATAAATTATACTTGTCCCTGTCACTTATAAACCTATGGTAAGAGACGACACTACACTTCCGAGAGATTTTAGCTCAAGGTTTTAAACACTATAAAGAATATGGGGGATACTTATTATTGCTTCTAACTGGTTACTAGAGTGTCAAAAGGGATGCTCATGTTCAGAAGTGGCCATCCTGTGGCTAAGATTGATGAATGAATAATAATAAACAGGCTGTGAATTCCAATAAATCTCATAAAAAGTTAAAAAAGGAAAATAATGGAATTTTCAACTTAACAAAACAGACAGGAATCAACCTTTCCCAAAATTCCCCTTTTTATGAATACTGGCTGCTTCAGTCGTCACGTATGTAATTTATTTTACCTAAATATACTAGGTTTAAATAAATAAAGTCCGTAGCGTGCTAGTTATTCGCGCGACTCGCGTGCCTGCTTGCTGGTCGTGTCACGTACTGGAACATAAATTTTGTCAATCCCACTGCAGTTGTATAACAACTTTTCAATTAAAGTCTGAAACAATAAAATGTTCCCAACAAATCAGATGAATAGGATATTATGTCGAAATAACTTTACTTCGCACATTATACAACGAAAGTTAGTCGACAACAACAAGGATCTCCAACTTTTTTCAATCTCAATATTCAAAGGCTTTTAAGAAGCTTATTGTTTTCCAAATATCTTGAAAGCGTAATGGTATTTATCGGCTAATCAATTGCCGGAATATTACAGCTGAAATTGTGTAGAAAACAATTCAGGTAAATACCCTTTCAGGAAATTTTTAATGTATTGGAACAGGTTTATCGGAGTATTTCAAAGAATATCTGTAAGACATGAAATATTTTGCTTTCTTTGCGTTATTTTATTATTAAAATACGATGGTAAGATTTATTTGTAAAGCAGGATTTAAAATTGAATTTAAATTTAGTAAAAAGATTCGGTAACGTAACGGTAAAGTATATATTTTATTCAAGATAAATCTTTGAAAAGCATTAACGCATGCTTAGCGAACTCTAAAGTTATTATATTAAATGGAAAAAGAATACGGTCGCGAACCGGATTCGAACCTGCGCCTCCCGGATGAATACTCCAGTTTCAAAATGGTAACTGATACATGTATACACAAATAAAGGCTCACAAAATACGAGTAGCACAAAAATATACATTACCATTGGAGCGAAGTTTCCTTTTGCTGGGAGTTAGTTCGTGAACAAAAAGAAACTACCACCTACACTTTTCTATCAAGTGTCTGTCTGCAGACTTTGTGCCTCAGTTGCTTTACCTCTTGGGATCGCGACAAGTGGGACGCGACGCTGTATTATCTTGCATTTTTGCAAAAAATGTGGGCGATTTTTGGAATATATTGGGGATTTTTTTAGCGTGGAATTGGGTAAAATATTGTTCACATGGCATTATAGTACCTTATTAGGCTAAAAGGTGTTTTGAGTTTTTCTGTTAGGAAATTCTCAGTAGCAGCCCGCTGTATTAACCTGTACCCGGTTGATGATAATTAGGCTCGCTGCCTATAACATTGGACTTGATAACAACGTCGGTAAAAGTGGAATGGAACTCTTCTGCCGAATCCTACGTGAAACACAGGCGTGATGATATGTTTAAGTTATAATTATTATTATTATTTCATATATGTTATTTTGGCGAACATGCATATGAAAAAACTTTGAAAAAAAAAAACTCTTTGCTCTTTGCTGGGTGCATCACTAGACCTACCTTTTTACTATTATGCTTATGGCAAACTATAAACTACAACATTATAATAAAACCACTTTTATTTATTTATTTATTTGGAAGACCAACAGTGCTTAAAAATAAAAATAGTACAAAATCAATATGCAACAGATAACCAATAATAGGTCTCCGCGAATAAACATTGGAGTACAAATTTTAATTAATATGTGGACATAATATAACACCGTGAAACAATTAAACGATAATGTTTTTTTTTTTAAACTTGTAATCACAGACGAAGTCCAATCTAAGTATCCGTCTCACCGTTTCCGGTCTAGTGTTGAAAATATCAAAATTGAATCTATTACAATGTTTATTTAAAGTACTACTCGCTCGCCACATATCATAAATAACCGGATTAATCACGTATATTATTGTTTTTTTGTTTTTCCTTACGTTTCGAACACTTTGCAGCGTTCGATGTCGCAGGAGGACCAATAATACACGCGATTAATCCGGTTAAAAGTTGTTTTATTATAATGTGTAGTGATCGCGCAAACCTAAGTTATTACTATATAAACTACAAGTATTTTCTACCAACACCTGAAAGTTATTATGAATAGCTATTTTGAAATATTTATAACTATTCCTTGTAACATCGCGCCTCCCTATGAATATAAAATCATTTTCATGACAGAATTCTTACAACTGTCAGCACAGTCGGCCGTTCGGAAATCGACTTCAGTGACACTGAATGTGGATTCGAATCCTGTACAGAACAGACATTTGTGTGGTCTACGGAGTACTTGGTGCTTGTGATGTTAACCTAGCTCTACTTATGACATTTAAAATTGTTATACATTATATTAACAATTTTAAGATACTCTATAAATTCGACGGTAAAATCTACGTTGCAGAATCAATTTAACTACAAAAGTTTATTACGTTCAAATTAAATTAAGCACTGTCTTAATTCACGAGGGATCACAACTAGCATTGGCACTAAAAATAGAATTTCATTTTCTATCAGGCTTTTGCTCTAAAGAATAAAGAATGCCATCCTAGAGTTCTGATGAAAGGAACGGCCAAAACTTTGATGTCGTGTGTCCGAGAAAAACTACAGTACACTGTATAGCTACAAGTACCAACACAAGAAGAGATATTGTTAGAAAAGGAAAAACGACGAGTTTGCACGAAGGAGGTAAAAACCATTAGTTGAACGTGGTCTGAATTTGATAGCTAAAGAAATGAAAATAATTGCTAGCAAGGTAAACAATAATGATCGGAAATATTATAAGACACAACTTAAAGGTGAGGGAAAGCTTAGAAAATAAAATACTTATTTTTATATTTAGTCTCTATAAACAAAACAGAGGATAAGCCTAGTAGGTAGTCACTTGAGAGAGTTTCTGCCGCACGGGTATGCAGAGGTGTACACAGTTGCACATCCACATTTCACTAATGCTGTTATTAAGTCCCTAAGTGGTGAGCCTATTACCATTTAACGGGCACAAATCCAAACTCCGGGGTATTACTGAGAATTACCCAACAGAAAAACCCAATAATAAATAGTCCGGGTTGCACATAGTTTTATTTAGGTTTTGATTTAGGAAATTCTCAGTAGAAGCCCGGAGTTTGATGGTAATAGGCTAACCACATGAGATTTAACAACTGCATCGGTGATATTCGGGTGTAAGTACCGTATATCATCTAGCCCTCTGCCTATCCCATCAGGGATACAGACATGCTATGTGATTTTATGTTAAGATTATAGAGAGTCAATTTTATGTTATGTTGAGATTACACCTCTACAGGGGCAATGTTACGAGTATGTTATGTTGAGATTATACCCCTAGAGGGTCAATTTTATGTCATAATGAGATTATACCCCTGCACTTTTATCACTGGTAGAACATGGTTTCAGGGAATTACATGAATTACCTTTACATCCTGTGTAATTTTAATCAGATTAGTATTATCGCATGTGTGCGTTCATAGGCAAGAAACATCATTATCTATTACAAACATAATTGCGTACATCGTTAATAATATACCTATGCGATATTGGCAATTTGTGCAGATTACCGCGTACAAAAAGCCGGCCATGCATGAAAGATCGAGATTTCAATTTATTGCTCGGTGGAGTCCATAATTACAATTATCCTTGATTAAGGTACTTACAAAGGTCAGTCTATGAAACATATCGAACATTATTTGTTAATATTCTGTTGAAGGAAAATCTTTTCAGTCTCGACAGAGAAAGCGATTCATTTCAGTTTCAGTATAATTTTACTTCGATTTCGTCTATATATTTATGCACAACCACAATATCAGACTTGCATGTGAAAGACCCCTAAAATTGCTTTATGACTTATGGACGATTTATGCGGTCCGAGCCAAGCCACATCTAAGGCACATGCGACTCGAAGATTTAAAACAGTACAAATATGATATGAAGCAGTTCATGCTGCATCATGCAGCGACAGCGTCCCGTCCGAAGCTCGACCGTGCGTAATTGGCACAGCTCGGATCGTTTCAATTTTAGATCATCTTTAGGCAGACCCAGTGTTCTGAAACGCTTCAACGAAACTGTTCTAGACCCCCATACCGTACCATAGCCCGTAGAAAACTGTTATCGGTAAACAGTCACTGAAGTTAAGTGTTAATACCCATTCAGTTACCCATTTATAAACTCACCTTGCTAAGTGTAGCAACGTCAGTTTATAATAGTAATAATAATATCTTAGGTTTTCGCGATCACTACATATTATTATATAATAAAACAACTTTTAACCGTGTATTGATTTTTGTTTTTCCTGACGTTTCGAACACTTTGCAGCGTTTAGCAGCAAAGTTAACATTAATCTGGTTGAAAGTTGTTTTATTATAATGACAGTTTATAAATTGGTAACTGCTAGGAACTCTTACATCTGAGCATTTTCATGCATGATGCTTATTTCGGTTACGGCGGCCTATCTCCATGGGGAGATATTATAGTGCACAAGTGTATGCGCAAACACAGGTGCACTCCCATTTCCTTCGCTCTCATAGTCTGATGGGACGGCAATCCGACACGACTGGATCCCTGATCAGGCGTAGGCTTTACGTGCTCTTCGAAGCACGGGGGTATCACACCGCCAACTTCCTAACTCTGGGCTGCTACTGAGAAATTGTCCACTAACGTAGGAGCCATAAAATTAAATAGGAATTGGATTGGAATAGCTAAGCCAAATGGCTTAATTAATGTTTATTTTGGTCTTGACCTAACACTAGATTGGCCTCTAATCCTCACGAAAGAAGACAAAGTACGAACCTGTGGAATTTTATTTACTAACACACTCACGTTTGATATCAATTTAGCTTGTCATATTACTAAACTGTCACAAACCTCAATACCTACTAATACGAACGCAAACTGCATGGCAATGAGCTACGGGCATATCAAATAGAACATTACAGTAAGAAGAATGTGGTTGAAATGTGAACATTCTGAAAAATCTATGGAGTCAGCTCTAGAAGGAGTCAAAGTTAAGAAAATAAAAATAATGACCAAGAAGTGTTCGTATTTAAAACTTAAAATTAGTAGGAGATCATGAAAAAGTCGCCGTTTAAAATTAAAAATCTTAAATTTTTAGAGAAAGATAAAATTGACGAGAGTACTGATGCAATATGGTCGCAAAGCGCACGATTGCTATGTTTAATGTAGCTAACTTCATGACGGTTATGAATGACCTCTATGGTGTGAATTAAACTATTGAATTCGTATTTGAAAGTAACCTGCTAAAAAGCTTTATATCCATTTTCAAACATCGTGAGAAAATCCTTGGATACTCTTCACCTGATGGTGGAGGGATACGTCGGAATAATACGTAATATAGGGGAGGAAACAACTTCAACTTCAGTCGTTCTTACTAGTGGCACAACCATTGGCACGTCCTTGGAGAATCTAAATAGGTAGTTTCCTCTAACAACATCGTGATGCAAGGCAACACAGATGCTCCTGTCTAATGACCTAGGCAGTTTGTGCAAAATTAATGTGATCAATTCCTGTGAGAAAATTAACGAGTGGTTTACGCTTGAAAGAGGCTTGCACCATGTTTTTTTTTACTACCCTACACATTTTTTTATCTGTGGTGGGTATTTTCAGACACAAAATGTTCCCTACCTATCCACTAACAGCTATCCTTGGAAAACCTTCAGACTTAATGGGTATCTTCTGCAGACTCGTTCTACCGTTGACCTCATCCATCACTTTCCATCACAAGAGATCCAGATCAACCGAAGTCACAAAGTAATTTAAAAAAAAAACACATACACACACACACATACACATACTCAGACCCTAGAAAGAATTACCTACTTGTAGATCATACCTAGGTATATATTTTTTTTAATTGGGGAATCGTACCAGTGACATCCGTTGCAGCAGCCGATCTCTTGACCTATCAACCACGCCGTCGTTAAATATAAGCAAACCCTAATATTAGACGTCATTCAATAAATCAAATAGTTATTAATCTGCGATTTTATCTGCGCGAGAAAGGATGGCATGTGTCCTTGGTTTGGCGGTTTAGGCTTTAAAATGTAACAAACAAACAGACAAATAAAGTTCGCGTATAACATTTTAGTTTGGATTTCTCTGCAGAAAATAAACCCGAATGCTACAAAGATAATAAAGCTGTCACCCACACCACACAATAGAATACCTACCACTAACTATCCTGGGCCAGATACTAAACCTTCATTTATTTTAACTATGTTACCTGCATGAGTGAGATAGTACGTATAATCCGATGATTTAGTGAGCATTCCGCTTCGTTAGTTGGCAAGCCGAGATCAATACATATGTGAGTACTGTGACATTCTCTGGATTTGCCCGAACAAACGAACAGAATTTACCAAAGGATGTCCTTAAGCCGCATGAAATCCCATTTTGATACCTATTTTAAAGTTTGTTTGAAATAGAGGAGAATTTTAAACAATGGTCATAAAAGGTTGCCTCGTTAGCCAGGCCCGGCAGCTGAGCATAAGGTTAGGGTTTATCTATCTACGAGTACCATTCAATGGCGTCAATTCTAATGTAGCAAACTAAACTAAATTTAGAACATTCCTTTCTTTTACCAAAAGTTACTTTATGAGCAAGATGCGACAAATCAACAAATGTCAAATTCGAATTTAGTCACGTCAAATTAAAATCTCTGAACATTTTTAGTAGGCACAGTTTTAGGTAGCCACTAAAATTAGAGACGTCAAACGTAAATTGTGTGGAAAGTTTAGGTTGATATGATTTCATATGAATTTGACGTCATCCCGTCCTGCTCTTATATTAACGGTTATTAAAAGACATGCTCTTTTAGTTTAGTTTGCTTCATTAGAATTGACTCCATTGTATATTGATTTAATAGATAGCAATGGCATCACCATAGACGTATTAAAAATGTGGAAAAAGAATTCGGTATAGTGAGTAGAGGTCGAAATAGCTCAGCAGAACACCTGGAGTATTTATCCTGGACGTACAGTTCCTATCTCACGACCGTATATTCCTATTTCCACTAAATTGTTTATCCCTGAGAATTAGAGAGAGATTATTAAGAATTGCAATTTTTATGTAAAATATCTAACTGATAGCCTAGTGATTAGTCGCAAGTGCGTATTAGAAATGAATTATCACTTGCTTAAATTGGCGAGGGAAAACATCGTGAGGAAGATGTGAGGAAGACACCTGAGAGATGTTATGTAAACCATGTTAGAGAATCTCAGATGGTTTAACTCTGACACTAGGTCGTACAGCAACCACGCGATAAGAAAAAAAATAGCTAACTCTCACTAGATATTTTACATGAAATGTTCAAGGATTTTTAGACGTTACCTTTGCCTCCAACGATCATTCGTCATAGTCCCACAAAACGAACAGCCCCTATAATTTTCTTAGACCATTTATTAGAGTAAACAAACCATTAAAATATCCACGTTAGCCAAGATGAATATTTACCCTGCTATTGTCTTAACTTTATAAGAATAAAGGCAACACCTTTGGCTACAAATTCTTACTTGAAATGATTTTAGTCGAATAAAAAATTGTGTATGCTATCATATCGATAGCATACAGAATTTTTTATTCGCCTGAAATCATTTCGTCCTCTAAATTCCTCCTCTTTTTTTTTCTAAAAATCAAAAGTATGAATTAATACATCTAATCATCATATATGTTTGTGTTCCCTATGTGTCCAACCTACTCATGAGATTTTATCTGAAGGTTATCTAAAAAGATGATTTGAATTTTAAATTTGTTCATATTTTACACTTAACTGTACCATTTTTATTCGGGGCAACACAAAACATCGATATAAACTTTAACCAAAGATGAAATAATTTTTAGAAGGTTTTCTGACAAGATACGTATCATAGCACCACGGAAACGCTTTACAATGCATTAAGTACCTATACATTCAAAACGATTGCCTCTTCAGCTCATGTTTATTAAATCAGAATTCAGACACTGTCTACGACTTCTAAACTATGTACAGAAGCAATTACTATACGGGTTGATTCATCTCAATGCAATGAGTCAATTGGATAAGTCTTAAGCTATCAGAGATAGGATTTTTAATACTAAACAGAAGTAGGATGCAGTTTTTCTATTTTACACGATGATAATAAAAGTAGATTGGTCGACGCTTCGCGTGACCTGATGGCTGGCCTGTTTCTTGGTTAGAGAATTAGCATTGCCATTCAACGTGGCAATGCTGCCAGTCTTCTGGGCACATTACCGGATGACAGCGATGCGGAGGAATACTTCGACGCCTAAACAACGCTTGGTTTTTATGTTATATATTTAACTTTTATTATCATTTTCTTGTACATAGTTAAGTAATTGAATTTGTTTGTTTTGTTTTTAATATATATTAAGCAAATATTGGCATTAAAGAAACCTGAACATTTTACACAATTGATGATATATGTATATTAAGGAGAAAAGAAAAACTTTCAAACAAATTTTTGAAAAGGCTCAGGAAACCTAAATAATAATGTTAACTTTTCAAAGTTCCTTCTGCCTAGTCTTTAATCAAATAAATTTTAATTTACTTTATTAAGGAAAAAACGAAGAATATAAGAGGTTTATGATGAATTAAAATCGTGAAAGATAACGTAATCTCTTAAAGTAATTATTATTTTCGAAAGAAACATTGAAAAATAATAAACACGGACGGGACTCGAGCCCGTGTCCTTTGACATACCGTGTCCATTGTTCGTATCTATTAAATTTTAAGTTTTTCTCATCTTAAGGAGACGCCTGGCGATATCTATTTAGCAATCATTTAAAGATTACTAAACTTAGCGTTACCACATTCTCTTAAAGTAAACTAAATAACGTAACGTAAAGTATCTACAGTCTCTTAGTACTGAGAGTCAATTATTATTCGTCGGCCGAGAAAGTGGTGGTAAGAAACAAGCAAGATCTCAAAAAGAAGGACTTGGGAGAAACCTTTAACTGGCAGAGGGGTAAGATAGGTTAGAAAAAAAAATATATTTCAAGGTCTTCAATACTAGCGCGACAATTTTATGCTTAAAACACAATGATCAATTTCGGCTGTATCAAAATGCTGAAAATTATTAAAAATAGCACGTTATCTTGTGTAATGAAACAGATATACGTATTTTCTTGGTTTATTATAATATATTTGATAAGATTTACAGTGATCTCATAAACTTAAGATTTGAACATTTTAGTCAAGGACTTCTTTTTCAGTTTTCATCAAATACTTTCTAGCTCCTAATACATAATCTTCAATACAATTTTCCCATTTAATTGTCTTCACGTCAAAGTTGAACGTTTCTCTATCTTCAGGAGACATGGAACTTAGAAGATTTTTTATATTAACATCGGAAAATTTCCATTCGTTGAGCAAAAAGAACTTCACTACTTCTACGACTTTCTTTAATTTCTTTTGTAGTTTCATTTGTCTGTGAAAAAAAGTAATTCTGCATTAATCTCACCAACCATCTTATATTCAGACATAATAAGTCTGAGAATGAAGGAGTTTTGCCACCAGCTACTGAAGTTACTTGTACATGACACTCAGTGATCAAACCAGATGAGATACAGAAAAACTAATTTGGGACAATGCAAATTGTCACAATTATAATAAAAATTACGTGCCAAGTATATTCAACAGCATGCATAGATTTAATATAGTTAACAACAACAACGTTTAAATACCCAGAAAAGAAAAATTACACACTAATGGGCGAACTACAGCAAAGGAAGAAATTTTGTTGAGCAATGGCAAGGTGACATCGCCAATAAGATGAGTAGACTGAGATAGTATACAATTATACATGTTATAAAGAGACTATCAGATTATGTATTTAGTTTGGCATTGCAGTGGTCCGTCTGGGGTAAGAAATTACGAGGGAGACTTGTGAATAGATGTACAACCAACATAGATGTCAAAGATAGTGCAAAGTAGAGGAGAAAAATAAGGAAAGTCTCTCCTCTATAT
The DNA here is from genome assembly GCA_935421205.1 of Xylocampa areola. NCBI lineage: Eukaryota > Metazoa > Arthropoda > Insecta > Lepidoptera > Noctuidae > Xylocampa > Xylocampa areola. Next base: position 13,353,503 of record OW285207.1, read on the forward strand.
TGAAATGATAATGGGAAAGATAGAGAGAGAGGGAATAGCAACTTCCTGACTAAGTTCTGTGGATAATTTTTGAATATATTTTTTCCTCAAAATTCCCTACTTGCGAACCACTATGGATAATCGAAAAAATGTAATACTTACGTTGCTTTTTTTCCTGTTAAAACACACCATAAATCAATCAAGTACGCAGGTATTATCTGTAGTGTGAAGGTTATTAAAGCGTATAATACTACACAAGGGGTAAACATGAGGATGGGCCACGGCAGCTCATCTGAAAAAGGAAAATAAAACAACATAAGAACTTCTGTAAACATTCAGCATTGTGATCAGCATTTTAGACGTCTTTCCGAAAGTTGATACAGTGACTGAACGCCGAACGCAAAGAGTCACCAAAACGCGATAAGTAATAAGACTCCCGACCGGCTTCGGTCACGGTGGCCTCTCTTCATGGAGATTAGCCAAGTACGCAGGAGATTTTATAGTGCACAAATGCATGCGTAAACATATGCGTGGTGCACTCCTTCACGCTCATAGTACAATGGGACGGCAATCCGATACGACCGGAGAGAAATCAGGTGCAGGACCGACAGATTTACGTGCTCTTCAAGCAAGAGTATGCCACGCCACCAACTTCCTAACTCCGAGCTGCTACTGAGAATTTCCAAACAGAAAACCTTAATAACACTTTGCCCGACCTGAGAATCGAACCCAGGACCTCTCGCTCAGTCTAAGAGCTCAGGCTCAATCGCTTATCGATGCTAAAAGTAGCAAGACTCTGAGACAAGATCAGGACAAGTTTATTTACGGTATGATGAATATGTATAATTGTGGTAATAATTTACTTCATTGACTGTACATTCACCAACATAAGTAGGTGAACCTTTTTAAATGTTGCTTGAAAGGGTTCATGATTGAAACTTATCAATTTTTCATTTCATGACAAATTTTAAAGATAAATAAATATATACAGATAAATCTCTACCAAACCTAATGAAAACTAGTATACGGAATGGTCACGGTCACAGATCCAAATTAACCCTTTTCCTATCCAGTGGATCACTTAAGATAGACGGCTTATATAAATTTGTACACTTTGTAGTACATTGCGTCGTATATTTTAAACTATATTTATTTATTATATTAGAGATCTACATCATACGTCGCAATGTAATACAAAGTGACTTATTTCGATGTCAACCGAGTTAGCCAATGCACCTGCTGGTCCCTCGCTTATCGGTATTCTCGCATCATAGAGATAATCCGTTTGATTTGTTATTAATAAACACTAATGTCAATTATAATAAAACAACTTTTAACCGGATTAATCGCGTGTATTATTGGTTTTTTTGTTTTTCCTGACGATTCGAACACTTTGCAGCGTTCGTGGTCGCAGGAGGACAGTCCTCTTGTTTTATTATAATGTGTAGTGATCGCGCAAACCTAAGATATCACTAATGTTAACTTTTATAGAACAATCTATACTTCTATAAATTCTCAATTAAATTGGGTTGGCTTCCAGTCAAATCTACAGCCTGTCTGACCTCCACAACCCAGTTACTGGGTAACACGATATCTCGTGTATTATGACTTGTTGTCATAGTTTCAGGCCTCTAACTAGTCGTATCGGCTGTCATAGATCTTAATTTGACAACTGGGATTGACGGTTTAACGTGCTCTCAGAGGCACGGAGGAGTCTCGGTATGAAATTATGGTTACCCATCTACAGACCGACCGCACCAGCTTAACCTCGATCGATCGGCTGTTACTTAGCCACGAGTTTTTCACTATTCTATAAACCATGCTTTTTATATTGAGTGTTAGGTGTAAGTACGTAGTCAAAATGGATTTTCAAAAAAACATTCTCCTCCATTTTATTTCGATATAAGTAATAATATTTGTCGATTTTTAAATAATTGTCTATGACGAACCCAGAAATAGTCCCCGTGCTGGGCCAGCCAGGTAGCTAAAAATACTTACTTAATTTGTACTTTAAGGCCACTTTCGTAGCAATGGCACTGGCACTGTCACTCGTGATTGGGTTCGAAGCTCCGGTGCAACAGTTGTATACTTTAAGTTTTTTTGCCCTGCAATGAAGTAAAACTTAGACTATGTTCTACACAAGGAATAAAAAAAAATGGTAAGTTCTTTACGTAGTAAATATCGATTCAAGTCTACTATTCCTTACCGATCGGTTTATGCCAAAGTACGCGATTAATATTGACATAAAGAAGCTGGGTAAAAAAAAAAAGAAATTGTAAATGCGAAAGTAACTCTGTATCTTTGTTTGTTACATTTTCAGACGAAGTCGTGGACACAACCAGTATATGTATTTTTTCTAATATAGTAACGTTCCGTATGAAATAATATGGTCAGGAAAGAGATAAATAAAAGAAAAACATCTGCCGACCCCAAATATATTGGGATAAAGGCAGGTGAATGATGAATAACATTTTGTATTATGTTGTATATACATAAATACTAAATCTGAATAACATAGAAATTAAAATCTTGGAACAAAATAATGAATCCTTACTTCTGGCATTCTGTAGCAGCTACTATACAAAGGTTTGTCACAATATCAACTGGCACCAAATCTGTGATGTTAGATCCTCTGCCCTTGACCACCTTCAGGATACCGGCTGTCATTCCAACGAAGATCCCCGTGGCACCATTCCACGTGTCGATCCATCCTGGACACGGCTCTTTTAGTGAAGACATTACTGAGAGAAAATACAAAAAAAAATGTATATATTAATATGTCTTTATGTTTCTATTTCAGTGTTTCTTTTTGCAAACTTTCTATGCTCATGTGTGTTACGAATTAAAGAACCCCCATACAAAAGACGTCACGTCACGTATTACGGCCTGAATCTGCCATCCTACGTGCTTTATATATTTTATTCTGGAACTTAATAGAAGTATAAGTAACAACATTCTGTGTGCGAATGAAATACGATTTTACTGTCAAACAGTAGGTACCCAAGTCTCAGACTTTCCAAAAATAAATACCATCGCAAATGATTACGTAGGTACCGGTTCTTACGTCTCTCTAAGAGCAACTTGATATAGCGGTATGTATAAGACGAAGCCAACCAAAAGCTATTTGGTATAAACGTAGAAAATTAATTTCGTTATGAATATAGATACCCTCAAGTATCTTAAAGGTCTTCGAGTACTTGATAAGGAATATAATTTTAATATGATACGTTTCCAAGTATCATTTAATCTGATTACCGAATGATGGGCTCGTGGCTAAGTAAAAGCCGTACTAATTGATTAATCTAGGTTCAACTCCGCTTGCTGCCGTTGGTGACTAGCATTGTACCTATATCGAGACCTCTCCGTGCCTCGAAGATCACATTAAAATGTTACTGTAAGTCTGACAGTCACTGCATGTTACTCTACTGGTATTAAGCACCATCCAGATTTTTTGGAAGCTGACCTCAATGTAATTGGGAAAAAGCTAAGGAGATTTTACCGATAGATGGCCTAACGATTGCAGCTGGAAATTTCTCGCTTTGTTTCATAACCAGCTCTTCAGCAAATGCTTTGGAGAATATGTAAGTATTGGGCTTCTTTCCTGAAACAAGGGTATTTTTTAGAATATTTTTTATAGTCTATCTGTGGCCTATTAAATAAATATCTGGGTAAACTATAGAAACAAAATGTTATGTATGGGCCTGTCTCTTAAGGTCACATGTTGGGATCAATGTAATTGTACTTTCGTAGTTAATCTTAGGGCAAGTTATATATACATTATTTAACGAGTACTTTGGCTAAATTATGTTTCCGTCTCCATCTTGCACATCATGTAGTTTGGAAGTTGTGTGATGTGATGGTGACAACAATAATGCTAAGAAATCACACATCGTGAGGAAACTTGGACTAATTGCGAATCACTAATCTTAGTGAGTTAGTGTGTGAAAACTCAATTACAGTGTTTATTTATTCCTAACTAGCTGTGCCCCGCGGTTTCACCCACTTAGAACTAACCAACAAATAGAAAATAATTCACAGTTAATCTTTTCTCGGGAATGCTCGGTTCTCGTCGGACGAAGGTCATGACGTAGCACGGCTCGTTCGGGCGAGTGTTGTATAATTTAAATTTTTCGATATTCGTCCAAATAAAATGCCATAAATGGCAAAATTTATTTTCAGTAGCTGCCATGAAGGGCAAAATTTCAATCGTAAGGATTAATATACCATTACAAATAATAATGCTCATAATTCACATTTAATTTTCAAAATATTTTTTGGCACTATATACCATACTGTGGCTTATGTAGTAAAGATCGAAATTTTGTATAACATTATTTTAACGTATCACTCACCATCAACCACCACCGCCAGCTCATGCCGAGAAAGCAGATCGGTATTGCTTTTTATTCGAGATACTTAACAAAAACCAATATGTAAGGCTAGCTGAGAGGTGTAGCCTAATGTTATATAGCCTATACTATTCCGCATGAATTAGGTTATTATATACAATAATCAATTTTCAAATCCGACTGTTATCTCCAGAGATTAGCGCGTTTAAACAAACAAACAAAAAGCTTTTCCGCTTTATACTATTGGTATAGATTGTTATCTACTACATTATTCTACTCACCTATAAATGTGTTGATGACTTTGTCGTCATATGAATACATGTCAGCAATATGTCTAGCATCTTCTAGCTTAATAGTGGAGGGATACACCTCTTCATTTATTTCTTTACGGTCTGCATTACTGAAGGCAGTCGAAACATACACGAAAGCCTGTGGGTAATAATAATTAGGTAAGTAACCTTAAGGAAAGTTATATTTTTATAATCATAACATAACATAGCATGACACCTGTAGTCCTCAAAGGGGTTGGTAGAGGTGTACACAGTTGTACACCCACATTTCACCAATGCTGTTATTAAGTCCAATGTAATAGGTGGCAATTGTGGTAAGCTTATTGCCATCTCCTAGGTCACAATTTCAAACTCCGGGTGTACTGAGACCCTATAATGTGTATCCGTGTCCTAATAGAAAAATCCAATAACCATTTGCCCGACCTGGGAATCAAACTCAGTAGCACGAGGTACTGGGTTCGGAGCATGAGCTCAGCAGTCATGCTTGAGACCACTGAATATATTAATTATTTATGGGGATGGAAAATACGACCATAACCGGTTTTTGAAGCCGCAGCTCCTGTATCAGTGTTACATACTTGGAGTAAGTTATCGCAACAACAACCCGCCAAGCCGAATCTTTCTTCCATCCTTTATTACGTCTCATGGTGACGTCATTGTTATCTATTCAATCACTATAGAGTGACTAACTAGCCTGAGCAACATGGGACGAATCAAGAGATGCCAAATTCGAATTTATTAACGTCAAATTAAAATCTGTAACATTTTAGAATGTACAGTTTTAGGTAGCCACTAAAATTAGAGACGTCATACGCAAATTGTATGGAAATTTTAGGTTGACATGATGCTTTTATAGTAACTGTTAGTAAAAGACAACAATGCTTTAAATTTAGTTTAGTTTGCTATATTAGAATTGACGCCGCTTTTTTAAAATATATCAAATGTAGCTTTTGTCCGCGACTTTCGTCTGCGTGGACTTCACAATTGGGTTCAGCTGGGACAAAAATCCGTGATTAGTATGCTGTGTTAATCCAGGTTATAAACTATCTATGTGCAAAATTCAATCAAAAACTGTTCAGTAGTTATCGCTTGAAAGAGTAACAAACATCCATACAAACTTTAATAGGTAATACTACGCATTTATAATACTATTTAGTAAGATAAGTTACTCATATTCAACGACTAAAATTGATAGAACGAGTACATTACGTTTTGACCTTTCAATGTGTTTTAGGCGTAAAATTCGGAGGTATAATTTTTATACGAAATTTTATTTTGTACTAATATGGCATCTTTTATTTGGATCCGTCACTTTTATATTAGAGTTAGTGTTAGAAAAAAAAACACTTAGTATAGATTATATTGGTGCACTACAGAATAAGTGCAATGTTAGATTATTATAGGCTTTTTATGCCTATCTCACCTCTAAATGACGTCACCTAAATCATGTTTCGTAGGTAAGTGTCAGACCTTTTCATGCCGAAAACCTTATGGTATGTAACCTTACTAATAAATCGGTTGCAATTATTTCCGTTACAGGCGTGGCTGAAGATCACCATGTCTTGATTCCATTGCCACTTGCCAAGGTCGGGAAAATCATTATTGTTATAAATATTTGTGAAAAATAAAATACGGCTTTGAGCAAGACTCAAACCTGCGCCTCCCGGATAAATAATCGAGGAGCTTTGACCACAAAGCCTGCTCGGGTGTATTTTTCTTTCCACAAAAATATTTAACTCTATAGCGATCTAAGCATGCGTTTGAAAGATTTATCTATAAGAGCTATAATTGTGATAAACAAATAGCCAGTATTTTTTCTAACTTGGTTTTATTTATTATTAAAAACTATATTAAATTCTGATAAAAAATCCTTAGAAGCAATCGTAGTTTGGAATTGGGCCCGGTAAGTGGCAATATGGCAATCGACAATTTTCAGTCGCAGCTCGGAATTTGAGAATTATGACTGATAGGCAACAACAGAAAACAGGCTCTCCACCAAAGTACATGGGCTTTTATATCAGCGTCGGTGACATGTGAGTATACGGCACATCTCTCTCTAATCCATCGGGGAATATAGACCTGGTGCTCACATTATGACTTAAGAGAAAGAGGGAAAGAGGGACTATAACCCACCTGCAATTTCTTCATTCGACGAGATAATGCAAGAACTTCCTCTGTTCCGCTTATGTTTATCCTCATAGCATCTTTAAGAGGCAGATTAAACGCTACTGTTGCTGCTAAATGAAAGACCACAGACACCTGAAATGTCAATAGAAAATAATTTAGAAATCTCTTCGAACGCTAGCTGGGTATTTCTTACATGTGTTGCATACACAACAACACAATTACAACATTATTTTTTTAAGGTGGACTAAAAGGACTCGATACATCATCTGCTAAATACAGTAGGTATAGTCCCGTTGTTGTGTATTCCACCACAAAGACTTTTGTGCACCACTGATGGGGACTACGAGAAGTCAGAAATTGTATTCCCGTTGTCCCCATTGCCATTCGCCTGTTAATGGGGAATTTATTAGTATTTATTTATATTTTAAACCAAATTCTTACTACTATAGATACACCAGCATGATATGACTATATTAAGATACATATTAAAGAAAATAATTAACTTTATGAATACAAATAAATCTATGTTATAGAGGGAACCGACTCTAGTAGTCATTCCTTGGTTTCATGCAGTTCTACCATCGCTACGATAGTAGGTAACTATTATAATTATTACTGCAGTTTATGCTGAGATAGAAAACCTTTTTGGTCTTGTACAGATAGTTCTTGTTTTTGTTTTTCTCCTCTTTTTTGTTGATGTTTTTTGTGTCTAGCAAGTGAAAGAAAAGAAAAGAAAGACATTATTTTTGTATATTTTAAGCGTTAATTTGTAACTTGTAATAGGTACATGAAGTAAGGAATAATAATTTTATTCTTATATATATATATATATATAATACGTAAATATTTATATATATATACATGAAATGTTGAAACCACATAATTTACAGTATCATCATGAGACTTTGCTTAAGTAGTGGGTACTACACCGAACTGAAAATTTACATAATGTAAAGAGCACTTAAGTTTAATTCAAGTATCATTACGTACCTCGTCTTCCAAACATTTCAAAATATCATCGGGCATTCCAAGGTTCTTACGAGTAATGTCGCCAGTGATGACTATAATTTTTTTCAGGTCCTCATTTCGTGTTGCTCTTAATCTGTCGAAAGCCTGAAATAGGTGTTTTTTTTTCTAAAGTAATTTTATTTATTTGGATACATTAAAGTTGACATATTTAATTTAATCTTTTACATTTTTAAACGGCGCGTTTGGCGCTTTGCTTGAGATGGGCTTATGTCCCGCAGGTCGCGGTTTCGATTACTGTACATAGGTAATAATAATTTGTATAGTCTACAGATAATGTTCTATGTCTGGGGTATGTGAGGTTTGTATCTATAAACGCGCACACGATTCAGAAGAAATTGCAAGTATAGAGTGAAGCGCTTTAAAAAGAAACTCGGAAAGTGTGCGTCTGGCTCGCGCACCGAGGATTCCGCACAATGGACATTACTAATATTAATAAAATATGAAATCGAAAACTATAAAAAAACGTCGGATTGAATAACAAACTTTGCAATTAAAAAGATTGGTACGTCGTATAAATAATATACGACACGGTTCTCCAACTGCAAATGTAAGTTTGTTATAGTATTTTTTATTTAATATAATTACAACTTTACTTCATGCCATATTTCATATTTCAAAGGGTTCCCCATAAATTTTGATTTACTGGTGACAGTGAAAATATGCGGTACACATGGCCGTATTTTTTTATTGTATTATTTTAAAAACTTGTTTTTTTTTACTATTCCAAGGGACTGAAGACTTATTTCTATATTTGATATTTATTTCATACCTTCACATGCTCTTGATAAAAAGGAAAATGAAGTGATCTTATAAAGGTTTTCCCAAAAACGGAACACTAAAAACAATAACGAAACAAGTTTTATTTTTTCATAGTTATTGTGTTTTTTATTTTTGCTATTTTGATATGCATGCAAATTGAGGATTATAGTAGTCAATCATGATTATATATATTATAGGCATACAACTTGACGTTTACAGTCAATTATGATTATAATATAATTATTTACAATAAAATGTTAAATAATTTATGAAGTAGGTGCTAAATCGATTACACAATGTCATTACAGCTGTCACAAATTATTTCCTTTTATTTTTTTATACACGACAATATTAAGTATTAGCGCATTTGTCGAGCGATCAGCTTATGCGGTGCGTTATGCGGGTTTGATTCCCGCTCGAAACAATGGCTATAACATAACACGCACATCATTGTCCCACTTCAGGGAAATAACATTACAAACCATAGTATAATAAGCCATTGGGCTATAATTAGACATATTAATAAGACATCGGGCTATAATTAGACATGTATAATTATTCTGAGTTATAATTATAATCACGATACAAGATAAACTCTTAGTGTGGGAAAACGTTTTTTAAACAGAGCATCGTCAGAAACCAGAGGAATAGAATCCATAACCATAAGCTCGGTAGCTGCGTTTGCGACCAATCACGCAGATTTTATATAGTGTCCTAATTAATTAGGAAGCATCCTTCGAAAAGGTTAATATAATTATTATAAGCAATTATCGTGGTACTTACCAGAAAGTAGAAAATAGATCCTATAACGGCAAACATTAATAAAAACAAAATAGTTTTTATAGAATTTTAAATTATGATGTTTAATGAATCACTTACACATTATCACTTACACAAATGGTCCCCTTTTAATGAAGTTACTTAATAAGGAACTTTAATGTAAAAAAGGAATTACTTCCAACTCGTTACCAAAATGTTTATTTATACAAAAATTCCAATTCGAGACCCCTTAAAAATTAACTAATTTAGATTGACCGTAATAATAATATCCCGATTTGTCACTTATAAAATTGCAGGTTGCAAAGTACAGTTAGTCAGAAAAGTTTAATATTGTAACCTTCTTATTATTATAATATGGTTTGGCTATTTGTAAATTCACGCAAAAACTACTGAACGGATTGGGATGAAATTAGGTATTAGTTAGTTCTTCTCCTGGAAAAGAAAGAATATTTACGGGAAAATGCAGTTTTCAAGAAATGGTGATTTATGTATGATTTCTGATCGTGATTTTGAAAATCGTAGACCATATCGGATATTTCTTTATCTTTGTTTAATAACTTTCGTGAGGCATATTCATGGCAATGTCAGCGACATTGCCGCGGACTCAGCTTATGACTAAGGGCTCCATTCGAACTCGAAACTAGTCGGGCAAACCCGAAGAATACACGTGAGTAGCCCGGTTACTACTCAATAATTAATATTTCTTTATCTCAAGATAAATCTTTGAAAAGCATTAACGCATGCTTATTTCTTTATCTGCTCGAATAACACTACATAAAATGATATGTTTGTAGGTATTGGCAACACAATACATACTATATTAATAAAAAATAATTTAGACAACTCGGCTTCTCTTTCTGTCTTTACTTTTGCCTACTTACACTGCCGATGACAAGTAGGTACTAGATTATTAAAATTAATTATAACAGTGATGAATCGGAATATTTATTTATTATGATAAATTTGTACAGTGGCGGGTCGGGATTAAATCAAAAAAAGACTTGTAAAAATAACTGGAACTTACTGGCGAGTTAATAATTTGCCCGAGTCTGTCAGTGGCATGTTGGCCGTACTTGTCTCGTACAAGTACATAAATTTTGTCAATCCCGCTGCAACTGTACAGCAACTTTTCTATTAAACTCTGCAAAATGAAATTTTCTCTTGTAAAATATCTTCCTTTCCTTCGAAGTTCCAATGGTTAGAAGTCATCGTACCTATGGACAAAGTTCTTAAAGTCGAAGAGTTTTAGAGGCTTATAGGTACTTTATTTAAGAACTATTATAATAGTGCTATATTTTTGATTGAAAAATAGGTAAACGGCATTTATTGATATAATCATAAGACATATATGGGATAAAGGTTTTCCGCGTAGTTCAAATGAAGTTTTTTTATACCTTGTACATACATATTATAAGTATGTATGTACAAGGTATAAAAAAACCTATTTTTCAATAAAAAATATAGCACTATTATAATATTTCTTAAATAAAGTACCTGCGTAAGCGTCTAAAACTCTTCGACTTTCGTCACGACCGTATTCTTATTCCATTTAAAAAATATAACTTTATTAAAGTTAAGTTAAATAATGTCCTAACGCATTATAATCACGACTACACCTTTTTCAGAAAAAAGCTAAAATTGTTAGAAATTCAGTAAGCCTTTTGAAGTTTTTTGTTGATTTTTTTAACCATTTTCACAACTAGTTGTCACCAGGACTTATTAAACTATTAATGAGAGGCCTCTTCGAATAACTTGGTTAATATAAGAATTTAAAACGTATTATTATACAGTTGTGTGTTAAAAAAAAATACAAAACTTACCTTACCAAGAAATCCAGTACTGCCCGTTATGAACACAGATTTACCAGAATAAAATGATGCCACCTTCGGACCTTCGACGGTGGACATTTCGGATGTTTTTTTTTTTGACAGATTTATAATACCTTAAAAGAGAGATATTTCTAATTATAATAAAAATATATCACCTGCTAATAATATGGTTAGATTTAGATGCGCACGATCCGCCTTAATTATTAACTTTTTTTTGGACGTGTCTTCTTGCAGTATGCCCATAGGGGTTTGATCTGCGTAACCAAACAATAGCTATGGCGAGGCAATTTGATGCCTCCAGCCAGAGCATATTTTATATTACTACAAACTAAGCAACACTGCACTAAGGGTATCCTCTGCGGGACACGAGCCTCGGCTTAGGGCGTTGCTGAGGGCACAACTAGGGACTAGCTGGATCAGATCAGTTTCCTTATTATTCAGGGCTTCGAATTAAAAGCTACTAGCTCGGCGCGGGCCGGCTCGAATCAAGATCAGACATGATGAGATATTTCGCGAGGGACGGGGACCTCGCCGGTGAGGTCTATAACGAGGCGGTCGAGCGCGTCGGAGTGTGCTTGTGTGTCTGTTAGACTCTTGAGCTACAGTGATCTTATCATTGGGACGGAGGAGAGCGTGACGTGGTCGTCGACTTTACTAATCTGAGACGGCCTGTAGTCGGCGGAAGAAACAACTAAGGGATTCGGATGGTTAAAGGCGGAGTCGAAGTATTTCTTCGATGCCCTTTTTAACGAATTGCCTAATGATGGGCATTCTGAGACCGAGGTGGAGTTGAAGGTTCCTAATGAACCATGGGGCGCCTGTCGCTTTGCGAAAGAATCGATTTTGCAGGATTTGAATCCTATGGATTTTGTAGTACTTAACGTGTGCGAACACAACGCTAGCATAAGTCATAATGGGTTCAATGTTAACACGAATGATCACGAGTATATTCTATTCACATCCGTCGTTTTTGCGAAAGTTTCAAGATATTATAAGTATTTTGGAAAAATAAAATTTTTAGACGGATTTTTGTGAAACGCTTCCTGTTTTTTTGGAAAAAGGGATTATTCGTATCTACGCCGACTGATTTACATCCTGGTAGACGCTCCTACCTATTCAGTCACATCATAATCAGAATCACAATATTAATTATTGTTCAACGGGTATTGCTCACATGCATTCTTTAGGATTGCCGTGAAACTAAAAGAATGCACGTAAGTAATAACCGTTGATCAATAATAAATACGAATGTGTCTCACGAATGCTATATATTAGGTATACAAGAATCACAATAGTCACCTTTTGCGTCACCCCCCTTAAGAAAATGTTATAATACTTCAAAACAGAACTTAACAAACAAATTAAGCACAATTTTTATTTATTCATAAGGAGAAAATAAATATATTTATTATTCGAAAATTAAACAAAACTTGACGTAGTACTTTGAAAAGCGTCAGCACCAAACGAAACCACACATATAATATCAACAGAAACACATATTTCTAAATAATTTATACTTACCTACTACTAGTCAAATATTGAAAAAAAAAATACTATGAATATTGAACGGTAATATTTTATGTCTTTAATCCGCTTTTGAAAATGCCCATGGCTATATTAATGATATTTTTTATGTGTTTGATGGTCATAGTCCATTTGAAATGCATATCTTATGGTTCTCGGTGAATATAGACGTTTGTTAAATCATGATTTCCCTGCTCTTTTTTTTTCTATCTATTTGGGTGACCCCAGCAGCACGTTATTTCTTTCAGTTCATCTCTATCGGCCCTACTACGTACGTTTAATTCCAGTATTCACTCCTTTTTCAGCAATATTATCTTTTATGAAATAATATGAATCTTAAAGTATTATAAGAGCTGATTACTGCTGGACAGCATACTTGGTATATTTGTTTACCCATAAGTGGTGTCGATTATAGTGGAGGGGAAGAGGGAGACCAAAGAAAGTATGAGAGATGATATGAATGAAAAGCCAGTAAACTTTAACATGACAATGAAACATAAATATAAGCATTGTTATCTTATAAAAACTCTTTTTTTTTAATTTTAGTTTTATATGCTTTAATTTGATTTTGAAGTCTTGCTTTTATAGTAACTACAAGGAAAATCAATGCTCTAATTTTAGTTAGTCGGCGATACTATTGTCTTTATATAACTGGTATAATGAAAACTGTTCTAATTGCCCTCGTACCGTAACACAGTGCAATCACAGCCATCTATGTTACCATGTGTGAATGTAGAGAAATAATGAGTGTGTTGGGCACGTATTGGGCACACACATAGACACTGGGAGAGGGAGCGAGTGCTCAAACTCACCGATAGATGTTGCTACCAGCAGTATGTAAGAAATTTTTATGTAATATTACATTAGAACACGTTTAAATATGAAATACAAATTAGAATGAGACATGATTACATACAGTGAGACATGCAAACCAATATAAATATTTCCTAAATGTAAATGTTGTAATAAGACCAAATAATTAAATTTAAGACACCATACGTTTCATAAGCAGAATTATGAACTGAATAGTGACACAATTTTTTACGAATCAATGAATAAATTATATATTTTATTATATAGTTTATCTTCATGAGGAATAAAAATAAAGTTATAAAACCCTATGATCATTACAACTAAATACCCGGATATTAGTATTATAATAATTAATAAATCTTAATATAAATTACAGAGCTAGTAAAAATTTATACCTAGTCATAATACCTTGAATGCAATCATTACTAAAATAAGCAGGACTAGGTTAAAACAATCTTGCGGGTAGTGGCTCTACCTTTAGCTGTACTATCTAAACCTACCTTTTTTATTTTAAATTGGTTAGAACAGAAAGAAAGAGATATCTTTATTTGCATAGATTTACAGATAATTAAATTAAAAGTTACAAGAAGAAACATAGGGATTACAAACTATAAATTATACCTACTTACCATGTCCCATAACTTCCATTATTCTGTCACTCCCAATAAGCCTATTAAAAAGGCAGTATTGTCTATTCTAAGTACAAAAGAATTACGAGAAAGTATTCGCTAGTGACCCGCAGGCACGGTGGTAGTTATGGTGGAAAAAAACACACAAACAAATAATTCCATTATTTACCTCCACAAATTTACAACCGCTCACATTTTATTGGTGCAATAATTCGCGAAAAGTACTACCCTTTCAGTAAATATTAAATTTAATGATTATTTCACAGTAAAATTGTATATTCGGTGACGGAGAAAGAAACTGACTGACGAATACCAGCAGAATAATATGACGACTTACACAAGCATTTTTTTGAATGCAAATGTGCAAGAATTGCATAAACACAAACAGCAATTTTATCTAAGCAACAATATTTATTTAAATGGCCTTGAACATTTTGATGAAATATGGCCAACTACGACAAATCATAAAATCCAATTGCGGTTTTATTTCCTATGCTGACCATCCTTACCCTATAAGATTGAGCCATTGAGCCACTCTGATATGAGGTTAGCCATATGAAAATGAGACAAAGGTTTGACCATTAATATATTTTACCTTTTTATAGCACTTCCAGTAAAGTTATAATGTTTCTAGAAAGAAAAGTACGATTTCCAGCACGGTTTTAATCTACTCTTTGGGTTGATAATCCAAATGCTATACAAACTAAACTATCACGAACTCTACTCACTAGAAAGGACATCGTATTTTCTATCCACGAAAATTATAAATTTTAGTATTCGCTCGCATAAGAATATATCGCATAAGAATTCAAAAATTCAGTTGCAGAGAAATTTCTAAACGAATGAGTTTTAAGCCAAAAAACGTAACATAGTTAAAAAGAGAAATCGCTTAAAAGTAAAAATCAGTACCTTTTTTATTTATAACTAGCTGGTGCCCGAGACTTCGTCTGCGCAACAAAAGGTTTTGTAGCGTTAATTGACGTCCTTTTCCGAGGTCCAATCTATCTCTATACCAAAATTGATTCAAATCAGTTCAGTCGTTTTTTCGTGATTCAGTAACATACATCCGAACTTACAAACTTTAACATTTAACTAAAATAGTATGTTTACCTTGAAGAGTATAATATTAGGATAAATTAATTTATTGCTAAGTTATAACTGTAGGTAATCTTGTATCAACCAGTAAAAGAGGTCAGGAAACAATAACATCAGTCAGTTTAACTTCAGCACCCTTGCTTAAGAATAATCTGCGCAATGACATACATACGGAGACGATACGACGAGACCCAATAGCATCGCCAGCCGTTATTGTATTGATTCCAGTACAAACGGGCGATAATATCACAATTGTATTGCTACTGTCCTGCACTAATATCAACATAGGTCAGTTTATACCAACCCTTAGGTACTGTGATGCAGATAGCGATTCAAAAAGATATCGCACCCCACTATTTCGTCTAAAGCGCTACAGATAGCTTAGTGCACGAAGAGGCACCTCACCATTGATCAGTAATCTTAGAGTTTATTGATTCGATGAAATAGTCTTTCCTTTTCATAATGTTAGTATGGATAGGGCCATTGGCTGAATCATTTTTGTCCGATGTAATTATGACACGTTTGGATTGTTGCAATCTGTTACAGTTTTGTACTGAATTCAATACTAATGTTAATATGTATACAGAGAAAACTTTAATAGCTATACCTATATGCTAATACTAAAACAAACTAAAAAATAAGTAAGGAAGACATTAACTACAATTTTTATTTGAGACCTTCATAATTTTTGAAGATTTTTATATTCACAAATTCATGGTCAATTCATAACGTATTCTTAGGATGTATGTTATTTCTTCCGAGTAAACTCTGTGTATACAATAATTCGATATTTATTGAATTCAAAGAGTAATACCTACATTTATACATACACCACGCTTGTAATCCAGAAGGATTAGACACAATGTGTTTTTTGAAAACATTCATTTCACTAGTACCATTAAGTCTTATGTCATCTTAATTATTGTTCACCGGTGACTACTCACGTATATTCTTCGGGTTAGTCCGATTAGTTTCGAGCTCGAACGGATCCCTTAGTCTTGAGCTGAGTAGTAACCGGTGAACAATATTTAATATGAATATGTCTCATGTCATCTACCGGGCTTAATTATTCCAAACTCATGTTTCTTCTTCTTTTTATCGTGTGGTTGATAAACTGCCACCTAAAGGTCTCTGACATGTATTTATACACCATTCAGAACAACTCTCAGGCGTGCTGGTTTCCTGACAATGTTTTTCACCATTTTAAGCAAGTGATCGTTAATTTTTAATACCCTTGATTTTGGAAAGTTAGATTAAAACCTGTGACCTTTGACTTACGTTCGACGGTCATACCACTAGACTTTAACTCTTTCAATAAGCTGCTACAGATAATTAACTAACAGACAAACTCAATAACAATTTGTAAATACCGCGAATCAAACCCAGGACGTTACGCAGGACTAGACTATAATAAGACATAATATTTTATTATTTTATTTACGTTATAACTTGTGAGAACACTTTTGTGTCTAATGTCATTTATGTATTGCACTTTAAACTTTTATATAGGCTGAGATGGTATGGAGACCACAGGATTATATGGGCAGCATGGCACTGCAACTGTCCAACCCGAGTAAGAGATCACGAGGGAGACCTAAAATAATGTTGTGTTGGAAACGACGCAAGTAACCATATATAGTAAGGAAGGACTTGTGACGTTTCCAACACAGATGTCAAAGATAGAGCGAAGTGGAGGAAAAAATAAACAAGGCTGACCCCACCACCATCTCGGATTAAAAGTCGGAAAGAAAGAGCAAAGAACAGAAAACCCAATCTGCATAGCCTTTTCTGGTCAAACCGGAGGCAGCTTAATACCAATATTTTACATGGAGCGAATGCTTATCTGACCAACACAACCCAGTTACTGGGTAACACGATATCTCGTGGTATGACTGGTTATCAGACTTTCAGGCCTCTGTCTACAGGTAACGGCTGTCATAGATCTTAATTTGACAACCGTACCGACGGTTTAACGTCCTCTTCGAGGCACGGAGGGGTCTCGGTATGAAATGATGGTCACCCATCCACAGACTAGATTGATCTGTGCGGCTGTTACTTAGCCACGAACCCCTTACAGAAACCCACCCAATCTTGTTTAATACGAGAAAATATAAAGGTTCTGATATCACATCTTCAACCACACCACCGGTCGATGTCACGTAGTAAATATACTCCGCTCTTATAAACACAAAACATCATTTGCCCAGAGACATAACAAAGTCTTAAGCAACAATTTATATAATAAAGCTCATAAACAATTTAACATTTTTAAGCACACTAAACATAAGACCAAAAATCTCATCACCAATTGATTACAATGACTGATTACGATGATGATTTGAACTACAATGACGTCGAAACACTATTGAAACCCGCATAAATCTAGCAGTCTTCTTTCAGATAAAACACTAGCACCATAAACCGCACACACTACGGCACTACCACTCACAAATACACAACATACACAAACAGAAATACACATCACACACATTACACCTCACAACACATTAATCTTATTACAGTCCAAGATATATCTTTGAAAAGCATTAACGCATGCTTAGCGAACTCTAAAGTTACAATATTAAATGGAAAAAGAATACGGTCGCGAATATGGAAGAAGAATTTGCTGTGTGAATGTGCTGTTATTAAGTCCCACGTGAGCCTATTGCCATCTACCGGGCACAATTTCAAACTCCGGGCTACTAATGAGAATTTTCTAACAGAAAACCTCAATAATACTTTGCCCAACCCGGGAATCGAACCCGAGACCTCATGCTCAGCAGTCGCGCTTGGGACCACTAGACCAATGAGGCAGTTAAACTCTAATTGTTTTTTTTTTACTAATAATAAATAATAAATAATAAAAAATGCATTTATTTTCTTCCACAAATTATAAAGTGATACATTACGACAAAATAATTTGTGGGAGACTGGCGCCTAAACTAAGCCGAAGCCTGTATCTTAGGACACGTTTAATTACGACGTCATTGTATGAAATTATGCGACTTCTTCGTGCTTCAAAGACTTAAATAAAGGACCTATTCAGAGAGCACCGTCGCACAGTGGTCTAAAAATAGAGGTCCCATAGTCACGGAAATTTTATGTCAGGAATGCAAAAAAATGTATGAGAGAAAATTAAAAGTAAGTTAAATAAAAAAAAACTACAGTGAATGGACCTGAAAGGCTGGTGTTCACACGAGCTATTTTACCATACACGCCGATCAAGATGACACGCAATTGCGCATCTTTGGGTGCCGCTTAAGGCGAAGAAAATTATGTGATTTTACAAATCTTTGACGTGGTTAAATATAGTTGCCGATCGATTTACCTAAAGTGCTTTTTCCTTGGGATTTTCAACAGCACGTTTGTCGTATTAGTAGTATTAAAAGTGTTCTGTGCATTAATGTCAGTTGTCAAACAAAACTCCTTGACAATCGTTACGGTTAGTCAGATGCCTGAAAGTCTGACAACCTGAGTTACCCATCATGTTACCGATTAATTTTGTTATGAAGGTCAATTATGCAGTCAGTAGGAGAACCTATACCCAATATAGCTTAAGTAACTCTCCACGAGTTCTTTAATTAAACTTATTGGAAAATATCCAGTTCAGCGGAAGCGAGGAACCGATATATTCAATATCAAAATGTGTAATGACAATGTTATTCAACAAAAATTCATAAACGTACAATTTTCTCGGTAAATAAGTACTTAAAATAATAATTATAGAAAGTACCGTATCGCATATGTGTCCCATGAGGCGAAAGCGGCGTTATTCAGTCGACTGAACGTCATCAAGATAAAATGTTACATTCGAAGGTGAAATACAAAAATGTTTTGTTGTATTTTGAACAACGTGAAAATGGAATATAACATGTTTATTGAAGTATTTTAAAGGAATTACAAACAGTAATATCGATGTTGAAAAGTTAACATCATAATCATCATCCCCCTGCCCAATTTATTTGGGGTCGGCGCACCATGTATTCTTCTTCCATACATCTCTATTAGCTGTCATATCGTCAGTCTTTCCTTTTATAGCCATATCATCTTTAACACAATCCATCCATCGCTTCCTCGGTCTTCCTGTACTCTTATAGCCATCTACATTCATACTCAAAACTTTCCTCATCACATGACTCTCAGTCTTCTGCATCACATGTCCATACCATGTTGAATAGGTAAAATATTTCCTTAATTTTGTCCTGTTTTGTGTAAGAAAATAACTGAAAACGTTAACTAGCCGATCTACCGGTTATATCACTAGACCACCACCACTTAATCGTTATATTTTATATTCAACTTGGAATCAATTTGCTATCACAATTAAGTAACCAGTACCTAGTAACCCAGTTTGGAATTGTGCCCGGTTGATAGCAATATCACTGCACGGTACTCAATTCCAGCATTGGTGAAATCCATATTTTGCGTGAGGAGATACGTGTATACCCATGAATACTCATATCCCCTCGGGTAACATAGGCGTGATGCTATGATATAAAAGAAGAACGAACGCGAAATTCCTAAGGAATAAAATCAACAAAAATACGCAACAAGCACATCGAAAATAATTTACTAAATCATGCAACTTGTTCTAACACACAAAGGAAACTGGAAAAAAATTGACAGTGAATTTTATGCTGTTTACCTAGTGACCTTATTCGCTGGCTGCAACAACTGTCTGTAACGATGTCAGCAGTGCAATTATGAGATGGATCTCGTGCGTACAACGCAGTTTACTATGTAAATGTAGCGTTATCTGGGAACTGTTGTTGGTGTATGGTACCGTCAAGGACAAAAAGCAAGAGAACCCATCCAAAGACTCACGGCGAGTCTCATACATTGATATGAGGTATATATTATAAATAATTTCTTTACACAGATCGTACACATGACTTTCCCACTCTAATGTATTCTTGATTTCTCTTTCACCCAGAAGGTTACATAATTTTATTTAATTAAAGTATATCTTTCGGTACCTAATTAAAATATTTTAGGTCTTATGTTATTCTTTAGGGACCAATGATCAATACATCATGAGGAAACTGGAAAATGGAAAACATCGTGAGGAAACCGGCACACCTGAGAGATTTTCTCGATGATGTGTAAAGCTACGAGTATGTCAGAGACATACGTATGGTTTAAACCCTGACACTAGATTGTTCATCAACCACACGATAAGAACATTTCAAAATTCCTTTTTTATTCTCTAATAAGCTTTATTTTTTCATACAAATTTCTCCGTAATCCATAATAACATCTCTGAATTTTGAAAATATTTATCTAACTGGAATACAAAACATCAATTTACAGAAAAATACAAAATATTGCGAGATATGGGTACATAAAATCTTAAGAAAAATAGGGTCTCAAGTAAAATTTGAACTTACACCCCCCTAGATAAATACACCATGCGCTCTGCCTGCTAAGCTTACCCTGGCCACTGCTCTTTATTCCAAATTCTTCTTCCACATTGAAATCTTCACTTCATCATAATCTTGTTATCTCGATATCGCTGACTGTACGAGTGCACGACCAGCTATCTCATGCAGATACATCAAAGGCCAAAGCTTCATAATGTCTGGCTTTATAAATAATTTACATGGCATCATCACGCCTGTATTCCCCAAAGCGGTAGGTGGAGGTGTACACAATTTATCGATACAGTTTCTAAGTCCCATGAAATTCGTGGTAAGCCAACAACCGGTCGCAATTCCAAATTCCGGGCTCCCACTGAGAATTTGTAAACAGAAAAACTCATCATCATCATCATCATCATATCATTTATTGTGTTCCATAATGTACATAAATGATCTTAAAAATATAAAAATACAGAAGCATTATGTACCCTGTCGGGCACAGCAAAAACTTAGTAGAAAGGATAACTTAATAACACTGCCCGACCTGGGAATCAAACCCAAGACCTCATACTCAGCAGTCGCGTTTGGAACCACTAAACCAACGAGGCAGTTACAGACATATACACTACATAAAAGTATATCACTCAAAACAAACAATACATTGTAGACAATCGTCGTGCCCTGAAAACGAGCACGTCTACGTTCTCTACCGGCGTGACACGGATACACTGAGCGCCAAACATTCAACAAGACACCAGACTCCACCAACGTATCTCAGATTATAGATAGCCGTTTTTATTTTTATACAATTAATTTTATTGACGTAGTACAATTATTCCAATTGTATTTTTTTTTTTTTGACACTTGTTTGTTTATGTAAATTTACATATCCATTAACTAACCGCTAGTATTCCTACTAGTTTTAAATTTATATTAACATTTCTTTGTAAAATGTGAGCATTATGTGGACATTAATGTTATTTTTAATCTCATGTTACGTACATATTGCCCATTGTCAGGCATTATGAGTTTGTCATGCTCACTAAAATGTCCTGCTGATGGTGGCGTTGTACATCGGGTCGTCGAGTTCCCTACAAAATGGTTGAGCTAAGCGAGGCTGATGTGCGCGTCATGCTCGTGAACGGGTGCTGTCTGTCGGGACTGGTCAGCTCTTAACTGCTTTGGCAATCATTTTAAAGGGCTATATAAGTTATTGCTTCTAGCGCTTTCCTTTATTATTTTGCTCATTAACCTGCATTATTCTCACATTACCTTATTTATTGTTATACCAATTTATTTTAAAAGAGTGTCTATGGAGTCTCTTGCCGGCTCTTCTCCATAAGATCAACGCCTTGGAACCGTGCACCTAGCTTTGACTTTTCATAAGTGCTTGTAATATGGCCTATATGAAATAAAAATATTTGAATTTGAATTTGAATTTGCCGCAACATCCGGAATCTTATCAGGAATTCCGGACGGATATTCTATTTATATTTCCGGACCCGCTGTCATGATTATAGTCGATTGTTTTGGAGCAACCGCAAATATTCGTATTAAATATTAGTTATGTACCTAAATAACCATAATCAATCTATAGGTTTTTAATGTATGTATATTTAATTTTATATTTATTCCTCGGAGAGATATTGACAGCATTATTATTTTTGTTAATCGCAATAAATATAATATGTAGTATGTACGTATATCAATCGTTGGTGCCATAGATAAAACATAATTATAGAATAGAGAATTGGTGCAGTGAACGAGAGATCGGCTGGTGCACCGTGTGTTTTAGGAAGACAATGAAGGAATATTAAAATTTAAACGATCTACAGATAACATAAAAAAATGCAATTCCAATTGAGGGGCAATAGAACACGGTTTAATTAAATACAATAATTACTTTATTGCATAAAATTGTGAGGTCTTACAGTAATATAGTTTTCCAGAATAGTACAATTATCTTTATTTAAAATTTTAGAGTAAATGCGTAAAAGAAATAAGATGTTGAAATTTAAATTCTAACTAACAAAAATTTATGTTGTAAGTGTATTAAAAGTCTATAACACAGGTCTCCTAACCTAAGTCTGTCTATAAGTATTAACGTTAATTTTCCCGTTCCCAAAGTCAAACGGATAACACGGTTTTGTGGGACTTTGATTTGTGTTAAGTTGTTTCTGTGTATTAATAATAAATAATAAAGTACAACAGATTCATTCGAAGAAGGAAGTCTATGAGGAGGAATGGATGTTTGTTAATCTTTCATGCAATAACTAATAAACGGATTTGGATAAAATTTGGCACGCAGATAGTTTATAACCTGAAGAAAAAAAGGTAATATCGTTTTTATCCCTGCTGGACTCAATATTAGACAGACTAGTACATTCATTATAATTATTTAAAATTAATAAAATCGTGATCACTGGTACATTCCTTATAATCCTATAAATTATTAGATTAAACTTTTATGTAATTGCCAGTGGTATAAATAGCTTGGTTTCATAATCTCAGTTTCAAAATATTCACTCGTGAATCCGCTCTGCAGTAAAGTTATGGCGACCACTTCAAAACTAATTTTGCATTTAAGTGCCGTTCAAATTCCTATAATTACGCGCTTATAAGTATACCTATAAATGTAATTTTAGCTGGTGGCCTTCTACTGTATTTCTTTTTACTCCTTTTAAATACAATAAGTACTCAATATTTATCGCTTTTGTAACGAGATTTTGAATGTTCAACTTTCTTGTAATTCATAATTTATTTAAAAATCGGACGTAGTAATCATAAACGCAATTATATTGAGAATAGACCGCCTTGAGTACCTTATTTTAATTTTATTTTAGTAATTATCAGTTTCGATCTAACCTAAACCTAACAGTGGGATGAACTGGGCTAGAAAAGGTTAGGCTTGATAAGGAAAAAATTGTACTCTAGGTTTCATTTTCCCTATTTGCATCTATTATTATCATCTATTAACAAGCATTTGATTGTTCTTGAGAATAAAGGTAGAAAAAGGGACAAAAAATCGCACAAATAAATAACATCTTGTGACAGATATTATTAGAATCGGTACTTATCTGAAAATGTTATTACTTCTCTAATAAAGTGTTGAATCTACAAATGCAGTAATGATGAATGACGGTATTAAATTGCCTCAAACTCCTTTAAGTGTAAACAAGGAAAATGCATTTTCATTATCCTAGGATCCTAGGTACATTTTCATTAATTACTAGCTGTGCCTCGCAAACGTTGTTCTGCCATACACATATTATGGAATTTATAAAAAATTGGCCTGCGACCTATTCTCAGTGTTACCAAATAAACACAAATAAATCATAAAAATCGGTCAAGCCGTTTCGGAGGAGTTCTTTAACAAACACTGTGACACGAGATTACTATATATTAATTTTGATAACTTCCCATATTATTTTTCGATAATAATGTGGATTATTATTTGTAACGTAACGGGATAAATACTTAAACTAAGGATTAAGTTACACTATTTTGGCTCTACCTGTTGGGAGTGCTATAATTTTGATAAATATCTTTATTCACATTGTGTTTTCAACAGATTTCCAAGGATTGTTCACAAATTTGATAACACTGATTGTATAACCAACTTTAAAATTAGTAAGTTTTGTAACACTAATCTCCGAAGATTTTTTTATAGTTTACTTCTTCTGCACAATACATGTCACAAAGTTGCTATGATACATGTGTTCGTGAAAATATGCACTTATATACGTGCGAGTATGTACATTGACACAGTTGACCTCAATTCAGTTAAAGGGACGCTGAAACCCATCGTGCTGTCAGATTTCCATTTACTTTAGTGACAGGCTACGATGTCAAATCCGTCTCTACTCAACATTAAGAGCACTCTCGTCTCTAATTAGAGATTAATTGAATCAGGGAGCGACGGAGAGCCCTTTGTCTGTAACTCGCATAAAACGCCCTCTCCATCAAACCAGCCTCCAAAAAGAACTTTTCAATTGTAGCTAAATGGATAAAGTTCGATTGATTTACAAATCTCGATGATAATGAATCGATTTTTAATTATGAATTTCGAACGTTTTTACACACTCTCGGCAAAGTTTCATTGGTGTCACTCAGTTGGCCGCCACGCGTAGTCGGCGTCGCACGTAGCGCCATGTTTCGCGCTGTGTCAGACGGCTGGAAGCGATATTGGTGGGGAACAGGTACGGAACCAACAATCACGACTTCCGCTATAAACTACCGAATAGTTAATTACGATTTGAGACGGAAAATACGTGTCGAAGTCGTTTATTTATTTTTAGTACGCGTAAGTTTTCTCTGTATATCTTTGCGAAGAAAATAACGAGTGAATGAAGAATTGAAGACGACTGCGTGTTATATTTAATGTAAGGTGGCCTTTATGTGCTATTGTACGGCAGATTATTGTTTGTGAAAATTAACGCTTCGAGGATCATATTTGCTGCAAAAGAAAAGTCTCGTTGTGTACAAGGGTACTAACCGGTGCGAAGTACAGCATACCTCAGAAGTTCAAAACTATTTGCGTCTGCGTTCGTTCAACTTCGCGCGCACTCGTGCGTTTTCGGAGCACGTGGTAAAGGGACCGTGTTGACAGGTGTTGCAAAACTGATAACAATGTTCACTTTCCGGTTTTTGCGAATAGATAAATGTGCCTCGATTATTTGACAACAATATGCTCTATGTATTTCACAATAGATGTGACGCTTCGATATTCTATAACAACTAAAATTAATTAGTTCAACTAATTATTCGGATTCCGCAAACAAGAGCAGAATTAATTAAATTCCGGTGGTATAGTCATTTTGTATCATTATAATTGACAATTAGATAACTTTGGTTGTCTTATGGTAATTATTATTCAGAATCCCTGATTTTTTCAAGACTGTATCTACGTGTATGAATAAAAAAAAAATAACAGCAGTTTTATAAATATAATTTACCTTTTACCGCGTGCGTTAAATTACTATTATATAACAAGTAAATAATTATATGTAAGACCTTGAAATTACTAAGACACCAACACAATTATAATAATGGAGCCATGAAAAATCTGCATACATAGGTAATAATTATTATGATGATACTATTATTTACCAACATCGGCCCATTATATTAATACTAAATAAACTTACTATACAGTTCACGGGAAGTACTGTAGCCAAAATCGTAAAGTAATGGTTGCAATATAAGGCCATTTAGTAGAATTCCAAATTATTTATAATAATGCTCTGACTTGAGGCATTAAACTGCCCCGTCTAAGTAATTATTCATTTATGCAGATCATACACGGGTTAACAGAAAGATGCCAAGTCCAAAAAAAAAAAAACAAAAACAAAATCATTGACATACTTAGTAGCAGTGATACCCTATTACTATATTGGTCTGGAAAGTCAAAGGTCGCAGGTTCAAACCCAAGGCTGACCACTGACTTTTCGTAGTCATGTGCATATTAAATTAATTATTATTCATTGCTCCGATAGATACCCGACTACGGTAAAGCCAACAGGAAAGGTTATGATTTTAGCTATCGATATTTGTATGTTTTTTATTTACGTTTGTTCCACCGAAGCGTCTAAATTACTCAACCGATTTTGATGAATATTATTATATATTTAAATGGTGTCAATAGCCTGGTTAGTGAAGTGTGATATTAGGATAACATCAGAACCTGGCGCATGGATAACATTTGGTATGGCATAGCTAGATAGAAGGAGACCGTATCGGTGGCGGTTACCACCAACAACAGCATTCCCAAAGAGTGTTGACATCAGGCAGGCGGCCGGATATAAAACATAGCCAAAACTTTAGCAGCATGCCAGATATAGGTATGCTGCGCCGACTCCAAATAAATTGGGATAAGGGCAGGGGGATGACGGTGATGATGATTTAATGGTATCAATAGATTCGTAGTCATGGTCCGGGTAATATAGCATAGGTATAAATTCTCCCTAAATTTAATATGGTGGACTAACTAAATTACTGACCTCGAACAAAATTTAATTGAGACATCATGAACCCTAAACTTAAAACACTCCTTTGTTTGGGCTGTCGTGTTAAAAATAACAGAGAAATTGACCCCTTTACTGCGCTCTACACGGATTCAATGCACTTTCTTGTTTGCTCCGTTTATTCCAGTCGAAGTTCAAATATTTTAACTTAACATTAACTAATAACGAGTTTTAGTACAAAAGGAAAACATTTGTTTTTTTGGTAAAGTTGACTTTATCACTCGTCGCTAGTGTAAATACAGTTGTACGGTAAACCAAATATTTTCCTTATTAGTACAGGCACGGACATAAATTGATTAACACTTCACAACTTTCAATTTAGTTCATTGCAAAAGCTTTATTTATTTAGCATCTACGTTTGGTCATCAACTCACCTGATGATAAACGACGGATAGAACACATAGATCCAGAAAAAATCTATTCACTCTAGCCTTGAATATTTCTGAATTAATAATATTCGAATCTCATCTTAGGATGTCTAACTGTACATACCTACAATATTCTTGAAAAATGATAAAATATCATCAAGCCCGCATTTCTCGAAAAATTGAGCAGTGCACCTACATAACATCGATGCCATTTTTAAGTCACAGAGTAGATGGTAAATCTAAAAGGTATTTTTATTTTATATTTTACAACTATATGTATATACAGCTTTAGAACATACAGTTTTAGAATATAAAATAGAGCTTACAATACTTAAACAAAATAAGTTTTCACTTGTTCACAATGTAATAAGTTGATATTACACTCACTGTAGACGATGATAGAGACTTCTAAAGAATCCACCCTGCCATGTCGTATTAGTTTTTTTTTTTTATAAAAGACATTTAACATTGAGCATTAATCTAAATCTAGAGCTTCTATAAATTGGTGCATAAAACAGTAATAAAAATTAAAAAAAAAACAAGTAGAGTATTCTTATAAATACTTCCGTAACTTTTATTAAGTTGTCCTACTTTTTAACATAGACATTTTTTACTAACTACTAACATTTTTTTTTTTACTTAAGGAGTTACCTACTTGGTTAATTCTAAAATAACAACATACATTTCTAATACTACGAGTACTTAGAAGGCTTGCTATCCTTGAAGTGTCAGTATTGCTTTGCTCGCTAGAATGCGTAGGTAAAATAATTATTTTAACTCTATAACATGTTAAATGAACATCTGTGTTTTTTTTTTGTAAATACGAGCCTATCTAATTAAATTTGATTTAAATAACATTAGCCATTTTCAACGGATTACGCCATTAAATTTAAAATGTCTTTAACATTCATCTTCAAACAAACGACAATAAAACATTAATAAAAAATAACTTGAATTTATAAAATAAAAAACCGGTTATGGTCCGATCAGACTGTTGTTGCTACAATAATAATTTTATTGATCGATAATACTTCATTGAGTGAGTCTGAATACAATCTATAAATTGGCGTAGACGTAAATACTCTTTTATATATTTTGATAAGAAAGATATAAAATACAAACTATGTAACAACAGTACTCTTGAAATTAAATCTGCTCGATTGCTATTGGAATCAATCAATTCATACATTTTAAATGCCTGTCTTAAAAAAATTAAAAATATCGTGAGACTAATACGCACACGTGCTTTAAAATTGAGATAATCGTGATGTAGGTAAATTTATTTAAACATTACAAATTATTATGAAGCGTTTGGATCGTAAATGGTATTAATTTCAAAAGTATATTGTAAGGAAATCTAATCTCAAGCTGGAACTGAATAATGAATTGAATTGACTAGTGAGGCATCTAAGTTTAAAGACATTATATTAAATGGAAAAAGAATACGGTCGCAAACAGAATTCGAACCTGCGCCTCCCGGATAACTGCAAAGTTAGCCGTGTCGGTTCGGTCACCTGGACTGAATAGATAGCAATGACGTCACCAAAACACGTGTTATAATATGGATGAGAAATTCGCGGTGGTGAGCAGAGGTCGAGATGGCTTAGTGGTCAGAGCGCCTGGAGTATTTATCCGGGAGGCGCAGGTTCGAATCCTGTTCGCGACCATATTCTTTTACCATTTAATATAATAACTTCAGAGTTCGCTAAGCATGCGTTAATGCTTATCAAAGATTTATCTTCATCTAAGTTTGAAAGAATAGTGAGGATCACAAAAACCAAATTCTGTAAGGTCACGAATGACGTTAAACAATAAATTTGTATGTAATGTTTAAATAAGTAGGATTTAAATTTAATCGTAAATAAAGATGGAATAGCTGTTACACACGATTTGTGATAAGAATGGAATTTATTTGCTTTATTACGTTTGGCACGTCTGAAGTTTGCATTAGATATAGCGATTAGTCGTGCCGGTTTATCGAAATTATTTTAAAAATAATGATAAATAATTTAAGACGTGACAAAAGCCTAGTCTGTCTATGAAGTTAGTCAAAGTCAAAGTCAAAAGTTTTTATTTCACATAAACCAATTTAAAGGGCACTTATGAAACGTTAAAAATAATAGTTAGTTTTTTTAACATATAACATACTATTCCGCCTGTGTTCTCTGAAGGGTTAGGCAGAAGTGTACACAATTGTACACCCACATTAAACTAATAATGTTATGAAGTCCTATGTAATAGGTGGTGAGCCTACTGCCATCTACCGGGCACAGTTCCAAATTCCGGGGTGCTACTGAGAATTTTCTCATAGAAAACTCAATAACACTTCGCCCCACCTGGGAATCGAACCTGAGACCTCATGCTCAGTAGTCACGCTTGATACCACTAGACCAATGAGGCAGATATGAGATGAGTGAGAATGAGAGAACCTAATTTTTATTGGATCCTCTTCTTTAGAACCTTTTTTGTGTAGAATATCCATCATGGACGTTGTGCCGGAATCCTACCGACTAGAAATTACACGGTCCCTCTCTTACTTTTACCGAGGTCCCGGAATTGCAGCTGTATTCAACGCGACCCCGGCCCTAATTTGGGACCTAATTATAAATCAATCTGCCTAGCCTTTTCCCAATTATACTGGGATCGGATTCCACTCAAACCGCATGCAGCTTAATACCAGTACTTTACATGGAGCGACTACCTATGTGAACTCCACAACCCAGCTAGTAACACGATCACACGTATCTGCGCCTCCCGGATAAATACTTCAGTCGCTCTGTACGCTAAGCCATCTCGAAATCTGCTCACTTCCGCGATTTCTTCTTCAAAATTTTAATACGTCTTTTGGTGACATCATTGCTATCTATTCATTCCGTTTACAGGAAACTGATGAATCCTGCTCACGACCGTATACTTTTACCACGAAAAATTATACTTTAGAGTTCGCTAACCATACGTTAATGCTTTTCAAAGATTTATCTTTAACAACTATTATGTTAACGCTATGTAACTCCAAACATACAAAAAAAAGGTTTATCTAACAGACTTCAAGAGATCATTCATCTTCCTACTTATATAGAAAAAAAAACAAGTGAACAACTAAATAATTGTATACAACGACATTTTAACCTTCACAAAGAACTTGTCATGTAGAGACACTGCACAACAATTATGGTAATACAATAATAGTTCGAAACAGACAAACAAACCATTCATCATAGTGTAATATCAGTAGTTTGTAATTTGACAGTTCAGTAAAAATTTGACTGTAGTTTAAATAACCCTAAAAAATTATGACATAGAATAGTTGTTGTATTTAATATGAATTATAATTATGTAAAGTCACCCGTTTATAGGCTTTCAGTTCCTTTAAAAAGAAGAAGAGATCAAGAACTTTATACGAAAGCAAGCTATTCAAGCTGACAGCCTGTGTGTTAAGACAATTTGATAAGTAGTACTTACAGATATTCTATTCTTGGGTATTCCAATAAATAATGCTGTTTTTATTAACGAAAGTGAATCATGTTTTTTTTAAGGAATGTTTATAACGAAGAACAATAGACACGTACTGGTTCAATTAACAGTTCTATAAAGTGAGGTAATCGACAAAATCAAATCACATTAGTATCCTACAATTCGTCGAATTGAAGCCTCTTACTTTCTGAAGTCGTTTAACAATTAATATAGCATCCATCTTATTATATCAACGTTTATAAAAGGCGGCACGCACGCAATTAACCACTGACAGTTGGTACGGTTTCATTGCTTCAATAACCGGTCCCATTGCACAACCAGTCGCAGTTGCTCATAAAGGTGCACCCACACCAATCGCATTCATTCGTACAATGTAGTAGTAGCATAATGTCGGCGTTTAAGACCTCTTTTAGCAGATCTTCGTTTCTTTAGAAGTTGCAAGGATTATAATTTTATATAATAACATTTTAAAAGTTTATGAATTAAACCATTTTTTATATAAATTATGATAGAGTTAAGTGTATTTTAAATACATGACATTTATAATTGTTCGGACACATGCTGCTACGATTGTGGAACCCCGCTAAAGAGAACTGTGTAGTTTTCGAAGACGGTAGGAGTTCGGTACAGTGCTTATACAAATAAAAAATTAGTATATTACTTAATTTCGGTTCACCAATGTTGCTGAATACGTCACGTGCATTTTGGTTTTGAACATTTGTGTACATGTTCATTCAATCATTTGTGATGCTAAAGAGAACTGTGTAATTTTCGAAGACGGTAGGAGTTCGGTACAGTGCTTATACAAATAAAAAATGAGTATATTACTTAATTTCGGTTCACCAATGTTGCTGAATAGGTCACGTGCATTTTGGTTTTGAACATTTGTGTACATGTTCATTCAATCATCACAAAGCTCGCTCGTGAGCTTGAAATTTGCGCAAGCATTGTTATTCGAAAAAACCGAGTCCAAAAAATCCTCCAACTGCAAATATCAGTTTTTAACTCATTTATACAGACAGAGGGACAGATGGACAACGAAGTGATCTTTTAGGGGTTAATTAGGGTAATTAATGCCGAATGTTTAGCTCACGAGATAATATTCGATCCACGTGAACGCTCGCTTACGAATGCTCGCTAGCAAATGCTCGTTAACAGTTACTCGCAGTCTGAATACACCTTATCAAAAATGCCTCGTCATCCCACTGAACTATGGACAATCACTGTTAACTATGCATTTTATATCCTCGTAAATTAGTTGGTTATTATTACCGTTAAAGTACATTCATAACATGTAGTCCGTATTCCTCGAAGGTGGTATACAGTACACTTTTGTTTGTACACCTAATTTTTTCACCCTTACTACCATCCTAAAATAAACGTTATCATTTCAACCCAGCCAAATTCTATTTATTCTTCTTCTCCAGAGCCGCAAAGTTTTGTTCAGATCAATGGTCTTAAGAAATTATCATAATTAATTCCTTACCGTAAACCAGGATAAGATAAATACTACAAAGTAACTTTTTTGTGGATATAAAATTATCATCGTAATCATTCATCGATCCGTAGAAGTCCACTCCCCTTTTTTCATATCTAGAAGATCCATTCCTAATATAACGTCACGTAGCATAGCATTATGCCTGTATTCCCCAAAGATATAGGCAGAGATTTAACTACACACTTGTACACCCACACTTCACCAATACTGTTATTAAGACGCATGTAGGGGTGAGATTATTAACATATACCGAAACACACACAATTCCAAACTCCGGGCTGATACCGAGATTTTCCTGTAAGAAAAACCAATAACACTGCCCGACCTGGGAATCGAACCCAAGACCTCATACTCAGCAGTCGTGCTTGGGACGACTAGAGGAACGAGGCAGCTCTCAGCAGGGCTCCTAATAACCACAACTTTCTCCACTTAACTTTATCGGGGTCCCAAATCGTAACTGTATTCACCTCAACTCCAGCAGACTCCTTCGAACGTAGCAACAGAGCCCATAATTTGTACAGTTAGTCGCAGCGCAGATTGCTATTCCAGGTGCTCATTCCACTAAGCCATCATGACCACCAGCTATGTTGAAATTTATCGTCCACCTTTTAATAAGTCTTATGGCAACATTATTGTCATCTATTCAGTTGAACCGACACGATTAACTTTGCAGTTAAATGAACACGCACAGATGTTACTAACATAACAATTACTTTAATGTTAAGTCTAACATCCAAATTGTTATAGGTATATTTTCGACGTTCTCAAACGCTAACCGCTGTCAACTTTCAAACACGTAGCTTTAAATTATTTCAGAATGGTCATGAATTCAAGATAGTGTCTTTGTCAAAGTTTTAATCTCAACAAAAACGAGTCTGTCCAGTTAAGCTGTAAATTCAGTTAAATAACAAAAAAAAAATTGCAAAAAAAAACATTATAAATATGTAGGTACTTTAAAACATTAATTTCACTTTTATGAACTCAGAAATATGTAATGTCGTCATGACCAAGTGGTTTTGGTCCGGTTACCTATAAAGCAGGTCATTGCTTGTTTTAGTGTTATATACTTTCTTGGCCATAATAGACATA
Source organism: Xylocampa areola (assembly GCA_935421205.1). Lineage (NCBI taxonomy): Eukaryota > Metazoa > Arthropoda > Insecta > Lepidoptera > Noctuidae > Xylocampa > Xylocampa areola. Next base: position 13,386,515 of record OW285207.1, read on the forward strand.
CCGTGAAAGAAAACACCGTGGGGAAACCTGGAATTCAGATTCCAAAATCTCTAATTCACAGAGAGCTAGAAAGATGAAAAATGCCTGTACATACTATTTAAGAGAGAAGTGGCATTGCTCTTTAGTGGATTGTTACAGATTGTTAGACTTAGAGTAAATTTAACAATAAAATAAAATATTAATACAATCAAATGGGTTGAATAAGGATGGAACAGGGAAAGTTTTTCTAAATATGTATTTAATATTATAAATATTTCATGTATTCGCTTTAATTCAACGTAGAATCGATATTATGACAGATTGAATAAACGAGAAAATTAATGTTGAACACTTTATGTTCTATAATTATTCACCCCTAGATTCCTATTCACCCCATTTGACGGTATTTTTTACGATTGTAACTGCGTAGTTATGTAGCTATAGGAAGTGAATGACGTGATAATAAATGTTAACTATTGACGTCAATGCTGCACAGGAATTAATCATAGTCATCTGTTGAATTAGAAATGGTTACTCGTATAAATTCACATTAAACATTTTTATACTTACATTCATAAGATTATGACATGATTATGGTCTTTATTCTATACTAGCTGTGCCCGTGACTATCCGCGTGGATGTTGTAAAATAATACTATGTCATTCAACGTGGCAATGCTGCCAGTCTTCTGGGCACATTACCGGATGACAGCGATGCGGAGGAGTACTTCGACGCCTAAATTACGTTTTTTCCTTTTTTTTTTTTTTCTCTCTCTTTCTTTTAGTGGTAGTGTAGTTAATATAATTTAGGTTTTATTTTTGTAAATATTTTTATTTATTATTTACATATATAAGTATTGTCATATATGAACACAACGTTGTAATAAATTTAACTGGATTCGAATACCTGTCAATCACGGTCACGGTCTATAGTCTATTACAATATAGGAATACATGTTTCTTTGCCTCAGTGTCTCTTAATGTTAGCGCAATGTTTCCTAGCATTAAGCTACGTCGCAATGAAATCCCCATCAACATTGGTTCATTCGGACACACAGACATCATTTCCAAAAATTTTGGTTCCAGCTTCTGTGTAAAAAATAGACTACAGCCCAATAAAATTTTTGGAAGACTATTCCATATACAGAAATAGTACCACTACAGAAATAGTACCACAGGTATAATACAGTATGTGTAGATAATGATCTGTTTTCATAAAGAAATACTACCAATTGGTTCTAATTCATAATCAATTACATGCAAGCTTACTTATTAAAATCCCTAATAAATCATTCCCATTATCAGCCGACGCTAATTTATGAGAGATCGCGAAAGATATTAATTAATTATTATCAATAAGCTGATTATACTCTTCGCTGTAGTCTGTGAATCGATACCACTCGAATGATAGAACCGGTCTGTGGGGAATCTTTCGACATAATTAATTAATTGTAAGACCTTGGATCGAACTTGCGAAACAGCTAAAATGCAATGTTAATCATATTGACTTGAACTTAAAATATAAAGCAACTATCACGCCCCTAACGGCAGTGGTAAATAAAATTAACTTATTTTCCTTGTTGACAATATCTACGATCATTCTAATAAAAATAAAAACAAATCTCTAAAAATGCATTTATCAAATACTGTATTGCCGTTATAGTTCGTGCTGCCTTGGTCACTTTAATAGGGGACGATTTTTTTTAATATTTTACATTTTCATAATAGCTATGAATAATATAGTGTTTTGATAATATTGAAAAGTGAATATATTACTATGCTTGACGAAACTACACTATACTAGTAATATTTGTAATATTTATAATAAAATCGCTGGTAGTAGTAAACACCATGTAATTGCAACTTGGACGAAGTATTTAATCTATGAATTGTAAGATTAAATCAAGAATGACAAACCACTGAAAAATATAGATACACAAAAAGTTCATAATTCATTATATAAAAGAGGTGCTTTCTGCACAATTATGAATTTAATCTTCACTTTTACTTCAGGGTATGACTCGTTTCATATTCTCCATACATATATATTACTTAACAGAAGAATGCAATCAATTGATTCCATCAATCTACGGGCGGCCGCAATCGGTTTGATGGAAATGATTGCTCTCGACAATTTGTTTGTCTCATAAATACACACTCGTATACTATACATATAGCTCCCAATTCTATAACACACTGTCTGAACTACAAAAGTATTGCAATCATTTACTAAGAATCCGTGTAAGTGCGAAACAGGATGAATTAAGAGAAAACTTCGGTCGAATCATTGCTTATTCCGGGAAAATTCAAATCAATTAAATAGGAATTAAATTGTTATTATTTATTATTCTACTAAAGAAGGTTAATTGTCACCTTCATAAAATAATGCATAAATTAACTAATTGATCTACTCAAAGTACGATTAAGTACCTACTAAGGAAATACAATTCTTATCTATAGTACACAAACTTTTCCCACACAACAATTACTATGATTCGTTAACCTTAACAATGAGACCATAAATTTGTGAGTCTGATGACGACCGACTAGATCAAACTTTAATTTGCTTCTTCTGTTTACTAACGAAGACTATAAGAACAAGATGGCAGGCAACACTGACAGACTGGAAACTGATCTAAATGTAGTTCGGAAAATACCACGAAAATGAAAATTTTACAAAAAAAAAAATATTATCAGATTTGTTTGTTCAGTCCATTTACAAAATATGTACACCAGTTTTTAAAAGTATTTCAACATAATATTCATTATATATTCTAAAAATGTATCTTGAAAGAGTGACCCCTAGCCAATATTTTAAAGCTTGAGAAATAACGAACAGTTATATATCTCTATAAATACAAACGGTTTATTATCCATTGTAACATACAAATTTTATCTTACTTATAATTATAAGGTAGATAAAAATCTATATGTTATGTGACAAGATGTAATAAAAAGTCAGAAACAACACTCGAGCCAAGAAAATCGTCAGAGTAGTTAATAGTTAATTAATAAATGAATTCTCCATTATTGCGTTTTCATTCTCTAGCTTTGCTTTGCTATTGGCTTGTTCTTAGTATTCTGGTTCCTACTTACTAGTTCTTCCTACTAATTATTTAGATAAAACACTTATTTCATAAAGAAAACGAAAAACAAATGTAAGAAGTGCACCTGCGTACCTATTGGCTATCTCGGTTACCAACCATTGATGATCACTTTGTAGTACATTGCGTCGTATGTTATAGCTTGTCTATGTTGAGCAAAATTATTAAAAACTTACGACGCAATGTATTAAAAAGTGACCATCAATTCGATTCGAACCGAGATAGCCAATACACCTGCGGTCGATGGATGCAAAATTTAAAAGACTGGAGTTTGGCAATATAAGGAAAAAATATAGTTACCCAACAATGGGTGATTAAGGGAAAAGATGATGATGATAAACCGTTATCGACGGTGGAAAGGCTATTTGGTTTACGGGATATTTCGGTGCTTAAACAAAATAAACCTTAACATAACAGCCTCTTTTTGTATAGCATCTCGCAGGTCAACCTAGGAGGATTTCGAGGCTTAACCGGGCTTTCCTGTGTCTGCGTTAATAAACATAGCAGACTTAGATCTTTCCACTTTTCAAATAGCCTTTCAATCGTCGATATAATTATTACGTTACACACAAGTGGAACTTTATTAATAACGCATTGAATAGAGCTCTAAATTAAAACATTCAATCTGAAGATTTATTTGAAGGTGCTCCGTAATAATTAATACTTCCTACAGAGGTAACGTATCGTATTCCACTATGGAACATTGTCGTTAACCCATTTAGCTAAGAGACATTTTACACTGCATAATTACCGATTCACATTCTCTACTTACGAACTGGCCTGCTCTAACAACCGTCGATCCTTCATCGAATATGGCTAGTCTAAATGCCATTTCAGCTTCCAGAAACTATCTCGGTAACCACAAGCTATTTATCAAAGTTAATTCTAAATAGCCAAGGTATTTGTAGTGCCGATATTGCAAAGCAAACTATTTGATTAATATTTCATTAGAAGCGTGCCAAACCGAATGCAATCGCAACATTATCCAAATACGTGATGTATTATTAAACAATAATAAATTTAGTGTTGCTTCCGTTTCAAGTAATACATTTAGTTTATAGCCTAAAATAATATTTATTTTGCAACCGCTAAGCATGAAGTCTCGGGATCGATTCCTGGGTCAGGAAAAGTATTCTCAGTAGCAGCCCGGGGCTTGGAATTGTGCCCGGTAGATGGTAATAGGCTCACCACCTATTATTAAATGGGACCACATAACAGAATTGATGAAATTTGGGTGTACAACTATGTACACCTCTGCTTACCCCTTCGAGGAATAAAGGCGTCATACAATGATATGTAAATTTGTATAGCACTCCTTTAAATCTTTAAACCTTTAAATCTAATAGTGCTATATGCGATCTCTAGATATCAATTGGTTTTCTTACTGACAGACATAGGTACTAGGTACCTATGTCTGTCAGTAAGAAAATTATTAATTTAAGATTTCAGTAGGTAACACAAAATAAGGGTTTTCATGAATACAGATGGATATACATCTGTAAACTATTTAATAATTTTCAAAATGGTAGGTAAATTATTATAATTATTTCGCAAATCAAGCATCAGGCGATAAGAATAGAATATTATAGTATTTCGAACTACCAAATATCAAGAGAATGTATTTTCATTTCATGTTGTTCACTAAAATAACGATGAAAAGTTAAATTTTCATCGTAATATTAAGCTGAGTTTATCATTAAACTCAGTGATGATAAAACTTTAAATATACACAAGTAAAGCCATACGCATTAACAAGCAAGTTTCAACATATATGCCAATGGCAGTGGGTGGGAAAAATCATGTATGCGACCGAGTTATTTAAAATTCATATGTCTCACCTCACGACTCACGTAGCAGGGCTATGCATAGTATTTACCTACCTGTGTCAGAATGCAATGGCTGTGTGTCATTACTATGTATGACAAGAATAGTGAAACAACTTTTAACCGGATTAATCTTAAGATATTACTAATAATTGTAAATCTTTACGAAGTTTCTGTATAAAAAAAGGTTAGAGTCAAAACTGTAGTATTCATTTATTGATTTGATTTTTGACTGCCTCGTTGGTCTAGTGGCCGCAAACGCGGCTGCTGAGCGTGAGGTCTTAGGTCAGTTCTATTCTCAGGACGAGCAGTGTTATTGAATGTTTCTGTTAGGAAATTCTCAGTAGCAGCCCGGAGTCAGGAAATTGGTGGTGTGACACCCCCGTGCGTCGGAGAGCACGTAAAGCTGTCGGTCCTGCGCCTGATCTCTCCCTGGTCGTGTCGGATTTCAGTCCCATCGGAATATGAGAGTGAAGGAAGAAAGAGTGCACCTGTGTTTGCGCATACACTTGTGAACTATAATATCTCCTGCGTACTTGGTTAATCTCAGTGGAGATAGGCCGCCGTGACCGAAATACGGTCGGAAGGAGTATTTTATTTATTTATTTTGCTGGAACCTTACTTTCTTATTGAACAATCGTTTGTGTGGGCAAGTTTTGTGGCCTTTAAGATATTCATAGAAGTCTAAATTTTCGATTGATCTTCGTAATTTCCCCCTTTAGAATGTGTGTAGAAGATCCATCATACACTATGACTCCAAGCAACTTAAACCAAATGAATATTTGCTGATCCGGATATTTACCTAGATCCCGAGTTTGCTGCTCGTTCATAACTTAATGTCAGTTATGCATTAAACTTTGAAATTGTCTCCACAATCCTCGGCCCTGCTATCGGTTACCATTAGGCGAAACGGTGCCCAAAAGTAGATAAAATTCGATAAGAAAAACTTTTTGTCTTTGTCAATCATTATTATTCTATATGTATAAATAACGATATCACTAATGATTGTTGGAACTTGTAAAACATAACTTGAACACACATAATGCGTTTATAATTGTATGTTAAACACAACACAACATCCATACATATTTATAATCGATTAGTACGCAACGTTGAAATGTAAATCGAAACTCCGTGAATGGATGACATGGCCTACGTGCCATGAAGTAAAACAATATTAATTATTTATCAATTTACATAGAATATTTGATTTAGTGACATTAACCAAAAAGGGACATGTACCTAATGATATTTCCATTTAAGTGATAATTATTTTTTATAAATAGAAAAATACTACCGTGAGTCAAAGTGCTATACAGAACCACACAAAAAAAATACTTTTAGAAATTACTTCGCATGCGTTAATTCATTTATAAAGTATATCTAGACAGTTAACGCGTAAGTCAATTATGTCAGCTAACAATTAACTCGACCTCACTTAATAATTATACGAGTAAAATTAAAATCCTTGTATATTTTGTATGATTTGCAATATCAAGATAAGTTGTAAGCAAACACTTAAAAAATGTGAGCCAACTAAGAGAGATTTTCTCTTAGTTGATAAATTAATTAACACAGCAATTTTTTCAGCCTTTTTTATCACGTTATTATTTATTTGAGTAACCACTTAATGTTGAACGTCTCGCAGAGATCATAAATAATATTGGTCATCACATAAACCATTTAAAGGCATATTTTAGTTTCAAATATCTTTATCGACCAAGAAAATTAAAATAATGGTGATTATGGCAACTACTTAGCCATAATCTCCATATCTGGCAAACAGAATGGCTATATCTCTAAAAGTTATAATTTTGTGGAGAGAAAATTAGGTTCGCGAGCAGAATTTGAACCTGAACCTCCCGGATAAACACTCATTATAATAAATTTATAACTTTAGAGCTCGCCGGACATGCGATCATTTGTTTGAGAGATTATATATAAGTATCTTTCAAATGTCATGCGAAGAGCCGAATCCTGCTCACAACCGAATTATTATTTCCACAAAAATTTATTACTGTAGGTAGATATAGTCGTATCTGTAGTTTTTTATTCAAAACAACCAAGTATTTTGGTACAAAAACACGACATCTTAATTCTAAAAATTATCTCAAGGAAGTAACATTATCTGATATCGCTATCTCATACTATTATAGTATACTTGGAGATAACAGCCGACTTATCTATTACAAGAAGATAATTATTACAATGTGTAAGTTGCCGTTAAACTACGAAATCAGTTATACTGAGAATAAGCGTCACGGTTGAGCCGTGTTCCCAAGAGCTGCGTACTTTAGACAAACTCCGTTCACCAAATTATTTATTACTACCTGGTGCCCGCAACTTCGTCTACGCGAATAAAAGCCACCTATGTCCTTCTCAAAGATATAATCTATCTCCTTAACAAATTTCATTACAATCCGTTCTGCCGTTTAGTTGCGAAAAGGTTACAAGCAAACAGTTACTTACGCATTTATAATATTAGTATGGATGGATGGATTAGTATGGATTGAATGTAATTGGATGTACAAAGGTTAACTAGTATATAATTAAAACGATCACTCCACAATGCAGTAGCTATAGTAACTCTGAAAATAAGATTTAAAACTGTATTAAAAAATTTATTATGTATGCTACCTAAAATAATTGCAAATATACCAATAATTTGAATAAATTCTTCAAATGCATTATCACATGCGTAGCGAACTCTAAGGTTACAAATTCTTCTGGAAAGTAAAATACGGTCGTGAGTAGAATTGATAAACAATAATTTGACTTAATTTTCTGGCGTGAAGAATCATTTCACGCCATAAACGTAAAAAAAAAACACTCATACCATGACAACGTGTGAAAAAATGTTTTTTTTTTGGATGGGAAGTAAGTACTGAAGTACTTTCATCGGAAAATGTTTGACAGGAACGTCCGCCGACGGTTTTTTAAATTAGTTTATTACATTTTCTCTGTTTTTTTGTATATGTAAGTACAGCCCACGAACTTACCAACCCGCAAAGATAAGGTTATGTTGCGGCACTTTGATACAAACGGTTTATCTTCTGTAATTATCAGGGGCCGCATACGCACCATATCATATTTTAACTTTCGAACAATGCGTGACATGAGATCCATTGGAGATCATTGATAACACATTGTTTTGTCTGTTGTCAAACAGGGATTATATTTACAGATAAGTCATTCAAACGCATTAACACATTTATGTAGCGATCTATAAAGTAATTTTTTATAAATTAATATTAAGGCATCGAACCCAAGAACACTCGCACAGCAGCCACGCTTGCAACCACTAGACCAACGAGGCAGTCAGTCTTGATAATATGAAAGGTATCAACTAGTAAATAACTTTATTTTATTGGAGTAAAGTTGTATCAAACTCCAACTCAAATTCAAAGTCTTTATTTGCATGTTAAGGTATTATCTCATGCAGGGAACGATTTATGAGAACAGCAACTCTCGGTTGCAATTTTAGTACAGGAAGACCCAAAACAATGTAATCTGTGGATCAAATCAGCTTCAACAACAGCCCAGATGTAACATTGATAAATCTAAACTTTGTTATTTCTAAATATTGAATTTTCAGTGTGCTTCGTTTAAAAAGGAGATGTTTCATTTTTGGCCATAAAGTCTATATCTGCCTATATATGCAATACTCAATTCAACAACCCCGACCCTTGCTCGTGCCAGCCCGCGCCGCTGAGCCTGTAGCTTTAAATTCGTCCCTAAATAATAATGATTTGAATCCGATCCAGCCAGTCCCTTGCTGTCCTCCCACCAGCGACGCCCTAAGCCGAGGCTCGTATAATAAAAAATAAATACAAAAATTAAACTAATAGATACTGAATTACTAACTTACATAAATATAATTCTATATACCTATAGATACAAGACAATAAAATGAATATATAATGATATATAATTATTTTATACATATTGTGTCTCGAGTCATAAATGTGGCTAGCCTTGAATATTTGAAACCTACTACTTGAGGCTGTATCTACCACCACCGTCACGTGCTAGACGACCTTTAGGTTTAAAGGTAAAACCCAATATAGACAATCTCGTATCAATTTAATTTGTTTTATGATAGTGTAATAATAAAAAAACCACAATGTGCGAAACGTCAGGTTACACGCGATAAATCTGGTTAAAATTTGTTGTGTTTTTAACAGCAATAGAAAGAAAGAAAGAAAGAAAATATAGATACTTACAGTCTAAAATATACAAAAAAAATTGGATTGGAAATCAAACCGGTTGGAATCTTTATGGACGGTCCAGATTCAAACAACTTTTTACCTTAATTATTATTCACCGGTTTTTTTTGGGCGTGGCCTCTTGCAGTTAACCCATATGGGTTTGAACTGCGTAACCGAAAAATAGCTATGGCGAGACAATCTGATGCCTCCAGCCAGAGCATATTTTAGAATACTACAAACTAAACAACACAGCACTAAGGGCGTCCCCTGCGGGACACGAGCCTCGGCTCTGAATGAATAGGGCGTTGCTGGGAGGACAATTAGGGACTAGCCGGATCAGATCAGTTTCCTTATTATTAAGGGTCGAATTTAAAGCTACTGGCTCGGCGCGGGCCGGCTCGAACAAGGGTCAGGGCGGATTATTCACCGGTTCTACTCACGTGCATAATATGAATATGTCTCACAAAAGCTATTATACTTTTTACCTACTGTTTTAGCAATATGATTTGGTAATGGTATTGCTGATACTGTATGACTCTACATTTGCAGTGCAACACCTTTCATACGAACTCGTAAACTATGAAAAATATTTAGAAAATCGTTCTCCGCTCTTGTTAATCCATCAAGAACGTTAAATATACTTTTTACTCAGTCGCCTTATAATTTAGTGTTTGTTCGGTAGGTATTGCGTTAAAAGGATTTATTTTAAATAAACTAGCTCGTCGCTTTCTGATATATTCCATATTAACATGGCTAAAACGACAAAAGTCAATGAAATTACTGAAATTCGATTCAGTTTGTTTCCAAAGAGTTTCAGCGGAAACTTCTCCCTTAGCTTGGCTGGAATTATAGCGATACCGAGTAAACATCATTACAGAGGGCTCGAGTAGGTAAAATACAAGGCTCAATTGCTAGGCGCGGCTAATTTCATATTGCGCATCGATTATTACCGCACAATACCTACCTACCTTGGTAGCAAAGAACTGTGCACTCTATTTAATTACTGTATTTTTATAGTCCTGTTTTCAAGTGTGTGTGATCGTAAACCAGATAACTAGGTTCTTAGCAATTTTTTTAAATAATATATACACAACAGAGAAATCTTTCAAAAGCATTATTACCGTATGCGTAGCGAACTCTAAAGTTATACATGTTTGTGGAAGGAAAATTCGGAGTAGAAGGCAGAGGTCAGGATGGCTTATTTGGCAGAGCGCCTGGAGTGTTTATCCGGACGGCGCAGGTTAAAATCCTGCTTACAACCGTATTTTTCTTTCGACAAAAAAATATACTTCTACTATCTGTTACATAACATAGCATCACGTTTATAATCTCCGAAGGGTTGTGCAGAGATGTACCAACTACTTTATATCTACATTAGGTACATCAATGCTATTATGTAAAAGGTGATGTAATCCCGTGTAAAAGGTGATGAGATATTGCCATCTACCTGGCAGAAACGGGTTGCTAATCAGAATTTCCTGTCTGCAAAACCGAATAACGCTTTGCCCGAGAATCAAGCACTGGACCTACAAGGCAATTTGTAATCAGTATACATTATCAGCTCGTAAGCCACCGCTACTGAAAATAGCTCTCTAAATTACAGTTATAAATTACAGTGGTGCTTATAGGGGCAATGGCCTTCACGTCTGTATGGAGGAACGAGGTGTGGTGTTCGTGCATTGAAATAGGAGGATCCTCCAAGTATTCCTGCACAGAGCAAATATTTGTATGATCTACAGATAATTGTTCCTGGCTTTTTTGGTTGTACCCAGCTGTGTGCATGTGAGATTAGATGTGTCTGTAAACGCACCGACGATATAAGACGAAATTCCAAGTGGGGGACAATGTTTTTCGAAAAATAAAAGAAAGGTCTGTGGCTAACTAAAGCTTTTTTTACTTTTTTTTGTTGTCGTAGTCTTAACCGGACAATCCTCTTTTTCCAACAAAAGTCTATATTTTCCGGGAGTAAAAATATTCTTCGTCCTATTTCAAGATCTAGAAGTAAATTACAAACACAATAAAATATATAATAAATTAAACAGAACTTAAAAACAGCATTAGTGAGACGTGGGTGTACAACTGTGTACACCTCTGCCTACCCCTTCGGGAAATACAGGCGTGATATTATGTTATGTTATGTTTTATCACCCAAAAAGTTTATTTCTTCTAGAACCGTTACGGCACGACTCAAACTCGCACATGGCAGTATATTTTCTATAAAAATCTTACCTTCTAAAGAACGGCATAATATTTTAATCCTTTGTAGTCATTATAACTTCAACTTTGGTTCCAAGAACAATAACTTTTACTACCAATATCAAAGTTACATATTTTATATGATTGGTGAGTTAATCAGTCAGCTGTATATATTCACGTGTAGTATTGGAAATATGAAAGAAAAAATTGTTATCATACGTATTACGTACTTACAGTATAAAAACTATACATAATACCTAAACTACTTACACTTGCTATAAGCTTTTTTTAAAGGCAATTCAAAATGCTGACTAAAATAATCGGAAACTTATGTTTGACGTCTCGGATGTATTCGTTGCATTCCGCTCTCAAAGTTAATGTTGTAAACGATACTATTATTGGCAAAGTCGAAAGAGAATTTTCAACACCTGTATACCACACACGACTATAACGACTTCAGCGTCTTAGGCAAGTTAGCTACATACTGTATGGCTGTCTGTAAATGATGAACCTACGATATGAAAATTTGATAGTGAAAAAATATGTTTTTTAAAAACGTAGATACTATAATACTTTTTAAATAAATTTTTCGATTACTTGTCAGCTAAGCCATCGACATTACACATAATACGGTAACCATGAAAGATAACGCCGCACCATAGACGAACGATCGCAGTTCTAAGTATCATTAGAAGAGTGATGTTCCATGTTTTCCATGAATGTTTAATGACACAATCCGGGTCAGCATGGCCCTTGTGCCTCAAGCCGGCCCCGTGTCGTCACACGAAACGACACGAACGCTTGTGTGTGCAAGTGTACTTTTGAGTGTGTGTATCACGGGAACGATTAAAACCGGTATTTTTGAATTTTTACCGGAGTAAGCTTATTTTAATGACTGCATGTTTGGAATGTTTGAATTGGAGAAATGTAGGTTTTATAGAAAGTCGTTATACTTTAAACATTATGTGATGATATTCTTCTTAGATTAAAGATAAAAACTAGATGGTTATTTATTTTACCTACAGACTGAATATGTAATGAATGATGTATTCTATATACCTTACACATTAGTTTAAGTCTTCTTCTGATCACGGTCAATGCAACTTGATCTAGACGCCGAGGTAAATGAATGATATGTTTTTAGCGCGATAGGTCCCGTTAGAATTCAATAATTACATTAATTTATAGGAAATAGTTTTAAAGTAAGTATAAGCTACCTAAATAAATAGTCATATAGAAGTAGAATCTATTTAAAGATAAGCTAAACTTGGTATAATAATACAAAATATAAACATTAAAAGCATATTTATTTATACCTTAGTCATGCTTTAAAAACAAACGATAGTTACCTACTGTTTCATCTTAATACATGTTGTTCATTAACCTAGCTAGAAGAAAAGCAGTTCACCCAAAAATTATTTTCAAATTATACCTATGTACCATAAACTTATGAAATCATGTACTACAAATACAGTTTTCTGTCAATAAAGTTTTTATTTATTTATTTATTATTATTTATACACCATTTAGATTTATAGATATTGCTGGTAATGTACACTTAAAATAAGTTCAGAAATATTATATAGAAGAATAAATAAATATAAAGCATAGGCAGCCTAAGCTATAATTCTAAGCATTACGCTATATAGCGTAATTTTATTCCTATCTAGCTGATGCTGTGATTTTTTCAGGGCATCAAAAAGTTACTTATGATCTTCTGTAAGGTCCAGTCTATATATATACCAAAGTTTATCCAAATCCATTCAGCCGTTTTTGCGTGATTGCGTAACAAACATCCAATCATACAAACTTATTATTAGGTTTGTGTTCAGCCTATATACTAATATATACCTATTTTCCAGATAACATTTTTAAATAGATACCTGTGTATTAATTTAATTTCTTACAGGCACATTTATCAAATTTATTTTAAAATAACATAGATATACCTACATAGTTTTAGAGTATATAAACAACAACTGAAATTCTACAGTCTTTTAACTGATACATAATTACTAGACATACCTCTGTCTAACATAAGGATGAAGCTATCTATGTTATGTGACTTACTCAGATGTGACGATTTCTTTAATTCGAGGGAGTAGGAAGATAATCTTCCCCCCAATATAATAGGTTATAAAAACCACAGCGGACGAAGCTATTTAATATAATTAAAATAATTTTTTTTTTGTTTGAAAACTATTTTTTCTTGGAAAAGTTGTCTTCTTTTAAAATATCTGTAATGAATTTGAATAAACTCTGTTTACATAAATACATAATTATATTTAATTATACCTACGTAAATACGTATTATAATTAGTAATATTTAATTATACGGGATAATTTTATAAACTAAAACTCAAACTGAATACACACTTAGGAATGTAATTATTTACCTTGTTCAATGTGATTATTATTATCATCATCGGCAATGTAAACTTTCACGTCATTTCAGTTGTTTCAGCGTAGTAACAACAATCAACGTCGAATCAAAGATCTATCACGTAAACAAGACTAGAACGTGTAGGCAATTTTCTCAGTGACTTTGCGTGTAAAGAATTGGCTTAAATTGCAACAGTTTAAGCACAATAATTTCTAAAATGATGCTATTTTATTCTGTTTTTGCTATTGCTATTATAATATAAGTAAGTCTTTAGGTATTCTTTTATTGTTATTTCTTCCGCGACATCGTATAGTTCATCATGCAATAGATATCTCTCTAAAAAAATATGATATAATATTCTGATTTGTGTTTAATATTCACATCGAAATTTTAAAATCTCTTTCTGCAATCGAGATAATCAGGCCGAAGTGAAACATAACAATGTTTTCCAAGAAAATGGCGTATTTATTTTTAACGTATAGTGTGACGGAAATAGCTGCCAGTGATGCGGTAGACTATGATATTTTCATTGGCGCCAGCGTTGGTAACACTGAATTTTATATTCAAACAATATTAAATGGTGAATGTATGGAGACTGGTGAATGTATTTAGAGTCTTTTTTATGTTATATAATAAAGTTTTAGCCATTTTATTGGTGGCCAGTGTGGCCATGTCAGAGACCTACGGGCGGTTAAAACTCTGGTACTAGGTTGTTTATTAACCACACAATAATAAAAATAAGTGGTGGCCATCTTACTAGAAGTTTTTAGTTTATTAAAGTATTAACTTATGTTTGATAATATTTTGAAATCTGTTGACGTCTCACAATGCCTGAAAACCCGTTAATTCAACCAGTGTGTTTTGCCCATCATGGCATATGGCGCAGAGACATGGACGCTCACTCACGAAACTATGTATTGACTGCGGGTTTCACAGAAAGCCATGGAGCGTACCATGCTTGGCGTCAATCTTATCGACCGAGTCCCAATACCGAAATTCGATGACGAACCAAAGTCCAGGACATCGGTAATCACGTAATAAAACTCAAATGCAGTTGAGCGGGACACCTGGCTAGACGGGGTGATGAAGGTGGTGCAAGGCGTAGATTTATAATAAAGTAGCCTTGGCTAGTTTTTAGACTAGGTACTTTAGCATCATTATGTAGGTACTTGTTTACACATTTCAGTGTACTGCTTGCTGCAACTTTCGTTATAGCATTTTTTTTTTGTTCCAGGAATCTTGCCAGATAGAACAAATCGAATAGAAGATATTTATTTAAGATATTATAATGGGTGAGTACAGTATTAATATTTTTGGGCAAAAGGGATGCCTTAATGATCGAATTACGAAAACACATTTATCAAAACGCGTTCATCTATTTAATATAACTCCGTTAATCTACTTTGACGAGATCGGAGACTTCAAAAACTGTGAAAAAGGCACTTGGTATAAGCTATCCTATTTTATATGACTACCAGGGACCCTACATAAAATACAGTACATTAGAACAGAACCAGTCCGTAACTGTCCCACTGCAACGACAGGGTGTCTTCTCATATAGAGATGAAGGAGCATGAATCACCAGGTACACTCACTACAGATTGGAGATTTTATACCAATAAGGTTCCGGATTGTATGTGATGTTTTAGAATAAATAACATATATTATCTTCTCAATCACTGTTCCCTAATAGATCGCAACCGCACACCATATTCCTCCAAGCAATGCGTTCTTCTGTAGTGTGGAACGTTCAATAGGTGCTTTTGATTTACAAAAGTTAGACATGTAAAAAATTACATTGGTAACTGTTAGATTCTAATCTACAATCTGTTCTTTAAGAAGCGAAATGATTAAATTACAACCCTATAAACAGCAGTACTTACAGTAAATTGCAGATCTGGTATAACTAGAAACTTTTATTATAACTTGAAAATCCTTATTAGTTATTGTTCAACGGTTATTACTCACGTGCATTCTTCGGGATTGCACGACTAGTTCCAGTTTCAGTTAGTCAAACGACTGTTGTTACTTACTACTTGTTACGACTAAAGGCTCCGTTCGAATTCAAAACGAGTCGGCAATCCCGAAAAATGCACGTGAGTGCGAACCGTTGAACAATAATTAATTTGAAAATCCTTTTTTATTTCACAGAGACTATTATAATTAGGAACGCCTTCATTTCACAGACAGACAGCTGACGACTATGTGGACATTCCTCTCAGTCAAGCCAGTCGGTTATTCGAGATCAAAGGCTTCGACAAGAACAACCCCACCGTTTTCTACATTCATGGATTCATCGAAGTCGCACAGCAGGAGAGTATCCAGGTAAAATAATATTCATTTGACGACATTGTCAGTATCAAGCGAAAACGTAAAATTCTTTTAGAGACTGTCGTTCAACTAGGTGATCCACTAGTTGCATTGGCATGGCTAGAGGTCGAGGCTAGGCACTTTTTTCACGATTCAAAAACATAAGCTCACACGTGCCGGCGGCGGCGCGCGGCGTTGTCCTTGCCGTCCATACCATTGGCCGTTGAATGATTGTTAACGAATTAGTCGCGGTACCTGTAAGTAAACTCCCATAAAAATCTACTTGCTAAACATAATTACTACCTATGAGAATTACTACTAGGACTACATACTTGATGAAAAAAACCCATAACCACCACTAAGGTCAGCAGTTGAGGGGATTTTTGGCCATATAGTGATAACTTCGAATTTAATTCCCCCCGCTATATAAAAAACCTATCTTAAGTTTCATAAAGTTATTATATTAAATGGAAATTCCTTCGCGGTGGTAAGCAGAGGTCGAGATGGCTTAGTGGTCAGAACGCCTGGAGTATTCATCCGGGAGGCGCAGGTTCGAATCCTGTTCACGACCATTTAATATAATAACTTTAGAGTTCGCGGAGTTCACTAATGCGTTAATGTTTTTCAAAGATTTATCTTGAATTAAATTTCATAGATAGACTACTTTACTTTTTTATAATGCAGTATACCAAAGATTTAATAACAGACACAAATTAATATAGAATCAAGATGAACGGTTAAAATAAACAGTAAAGCAAGCTAAAAACTTGTTAAAACTCTAATTAGCTCCAATTCATCGTTAACGTGAGCTTCTTAATTTAACCAAGTAATTAAAATATTTGGTAGTGAAAATCCTAATCGTAAATGGTGTAAACTTTTACTTTTCTTAATCATTCGCCAATATCTCTATCTACAGTAGGTTCTAAACTAAATCATGAAATTGTCAGTGCGACTTTTTAATAATGACGTTCTTTATTTTCAGGTCGTGGTGAGCTCATATTTGGAAGCAAGGCCGAACACAAATGTTATACTATTGGACTGGTCAAATATGGCACATGGCTCTTATTTAGTAAATGCCGCGAGGAACACTAAAAAGGTAATATTTAATCATCATCTCTCTCTTAATCTTAAGGTTAAAGAAACCCACATTTAACTTAATAGGATTAAATAAAGCAAATCATGTTAGCTTTAGCAATAGATAATTAGATTGCATATAAATTTAACAAATTTGCATGCTGTAAGTTAATTACCTGTCCAATTATTATTATAATAAGTGCATAAGCGTATGCGGACTGTCCGTCCTATTTTAATCTACGCGAAATAAATAAATAATATTTTATTGCGTATATATTATAAGTTATATTCCTATTGGGATTTTCTATAAGGAAAATCGCATTAGCAGTCCGTAGTTTGGATTTATGCCCGGTAGATGGCAATAGGCTCACCACTAATTACATGAGACTTAATAACAGTATTGGTGAAATGTGAGTGTACAACTATATACACCTCTGCCAACCCCCTCCGGAAATACATGCCTGATGCTTGTTATTGAAATTGTTAAGAAAATTACTGCATGGATTTGGATGAAACTTTACATTATGGCTTATAAACCAATATACGTCGAACAATACTTTTTATCCCGAAAACGAGCTTTCCCAAGAAAACATCTAAGAAAAAAAAACACAATAGATATCATCAGATAAGCTACTATAAGAGGTGCCCAAGAATAGATATTTAGGCTCCAAATATTATGGCTTTATATTCTATTTGTCTTGTCATTGGACATTTGTATTAACTTTTTAGAAATATATTAAATCAGGTCTCGATCGCGTTATCTTAGTATAAAAAGGCTTCTACGGTACCCTTTTGTTTACCGAATACCGGTAAACAAAACTGATACAGAATTGTAGCGGGCGTGGTCGCGGTAGACTGACCATGGCTGGTGCAATTGAGTTTAAAATATTCTAAAATGTGTAGATACAAACGCGAAAGCATAATTATTTGTATTTAGGTACTTACAATATTATCTAACTTTTACCCTTTCCTTATAACACTATAGCAACTACAACGGGGGCTCGTGGCTAAGTAAAAGCCGCAGACCCCTCCGAGCCTCGGAGAGCACGTTAAGCCGTCGGTCCCGGTTTGTCAAATTAAGATCTATGACAGCCGTTACGGGTAGTCAGAGGCCTGAAAGTCTGACAACCAGTCATACCACGAGATATCGTGTTGCCCAGCAACTGGGTTGTGGAGGTCAGATAGGCAGTCGATCCATGTAAAATACTGATATTAAGCTGCATCAGGTTTGACTGGAAGCCGACCCCAATGTAATTGGGAAAAGGCTAGGCAGATGATGACTATAGCAACTACAAAGACTAAAGAACTAAAATTAGCAAAATATAAATACATCTGCAGCGTTGTCCAAGTAACAAAACGAGTATGTAATTAAAGTTATCACAATTTCTTCACCAACATAATGAATAAGGTGCTTATTGTCAACATGTGTCTGTAACCAGCAGGTGATTTGCAACTTTCTAACAACAAAACTATAATGTAGTGATCCCGTAAATCTTAATATAATTTTTATTTTATATATATATTATTTCTACAAATCCTAATACGTTTATAGACATAAAAATAAAAAGTACATCAGTACACATTGTTAATAGCCGATATCTAGCCTCCTAAGACCCCGCGTACAAAATATTGTACAAAAGAACAAACCATTGTCCGACCCAGCTTCGAAAAAAGTTTGTAGTAATGCCCTGCAAATTTTTGTACAAATTCTTTGAACT
This sequence comes from Xylocampa areola, assembly GCA_935421205.1. Classification (NCBI taxonomy): domain Eukaryota; kingdom Metazoa; phylum Arthropoda; class Insecta; order Lepidoptera; family Noctuidae; genus Xylocampa; species Xylocampa areola. Next base: position 13,405,309 of record OW285207.1, read on the forward strand.
CTAATTACTATTTTTCAAAGAAACATTGAAAAAATAATGGACAAGAACGGGATTTGAACCCGCGACCTTTGACGTTCCGGGTCATCACTCTACCAACTGAGCTACCTTGTCTCGTTATTCTCCATTGAAATTTTCAACCTTCTTTGTATTCGTCTTAAGGAGACGCCTGGCGATATTTATCTAGCAATCATTTTCAGATCTACTAACTAACTCTTCTAAGTTTTATCAAAATTTTCCGCAATTAAATCAAAGATAACACGACAAAAGTTAATCACAAATGTCCCTTAGACTTCTAGTATTACGGTAAAAACACTCGCAAAACCCTAAACGACCTTGCTTCAAATTTATGAAGTTTTATGTCTCTGGGGCTGACAGCAATAAATCAATTTGTGCATAATTTTGAACTATGGGTCTTAATGACTACCTTATTACTTAAAGTCTGGGTCTTAGGAGGCTAGACTGCCTGCATCTACTGTGTCCTTTAATTTATTCATAAGTCATGTGTCACTCTTTAAATTAAAATTAAGATTTACCAAGTATAAAAATCATGTGCGTAGCTAATTTCAAATATAGTTTTTAGTTATTTCAGTGTACGTGCAGGGGGCACGTGCGAATTGCCTAAAGCTTTTGTGTATATATTTATTTTCGACATCCACCTATGCTAAACTTTCGACACATGTCGAGCCTAATAGAAACAACCACATAAATTAATACTAAAATAATAAAATATTACGTTTAGTATTACTCGCATTTAGTCATCAGCTCTAAAAAAAAAAACAATTGTTCTTTTCAGGTGGGCTCAGCAGCGGCGGAACAATTAAACCAATTACTAGAATCTGGCCTTCTTCTGGAGAAGTTCCACGTCATAGGTCACTCTCTTGGTAGTCACGTGGCTGGATACACGGCGAGGGAACTCAAGACCAAGTACAATAAGACAGTCAAAAGGTACTACTGCAATTAACTTTACATGACGATACCTACACAATAGTATCTACAATTAAGTAACGTAGCTAGAACGGTTTTTCTTAAATAGTGTTTTTAAGTATTTATTCTGTATATCCGCGAAAGTATAAAATTATACTTGATAACAATAATATTGATGTTGTGTCTAGTAATTAGCGAGTCAACAGTTGACGTTTCGACACTGCAGTGTTCGTGATTGCAGGATGATGTTCATAATGTAATTTAGGAAAAAATGTATAGTTGAATAATTCGATGTTTTTTTTTATTATAATACTATATATAATATTGCAGAATACATTATTTTCGGATTTTATATAATATTAATATTTCTTGTCATTCTTATTTTCGTTTATGCGATGGATCATCCATAACGGAATTTATTTTCACTAGTAAATGGTTCGAGTGGTGAAAGGCTATTTGTTTCAAGAGATAATTTTACACAATATAAGATATACCTTAAAAAGATCCTTAAGAGACATTATGAAGTACTAAACTTCACAAAAATGACGCCTTTTTCTAATAATATCAATATAAAACTCTTCTTACTGTTAAATAAACTAAAAGATCTGACTGATTGATATAATACTCAATATAAACTACTTCCAAGGTAAATAATCGTAGCTAGTAATGGCGAATAAATTCATTCCAACTTCCGCAAATAAGAGTCTTCGTACGTAGTATCATTTTAGATGTCATTAATCCCAAAAATAACTGCCTTCTTGGCATTAAATCGTTTATGTACGACCTTGGTTGTTTTAATGATATTGAAATTAAAGCAAGTTCGTGTTTACAATGTGACACAGTCATAATTTCTTTTTAATAATAGTTTACCTTCCCTAATTCGTTGTTCCTTGAAATGTGAATGTTGTGATGTGGTAGTGAAAAATACTAAACTTATGTTTATTTTGTATAAACATAAGTTTTGTAGTAGGCATAACTCCTAATTGCCTACTAACTCCACAGCAATTATCTAGTAGATATATTTATATATATTATACTGTTTATTATTTTCTAAGGAAACATTGGAAAATATCGAATACGAACGGGACTCGAACCCGAGATCTTTGACGTACCTACCATGTCACTGAACTACCATGTCGCATGTTCGTATATATTAAATTTCAAGTTCCCTTCCTCTCGTCTTAAAGGAGACGCCTGGTGATTATTATCGAACCTACATAATATACTAATACACCTCTTTTGCCTCTTCTGCACCACCGCAAACCTTTCTAAATCTAAGTTAATATCACCCTACCAATATTTCAGATTAACAGCCCTCGATCCTGCTTTTCCAGCGTTCTACCCTGACGGAGTGGTGATGGAACACGTAGCTGCGAAAGACGCAGAGTTCGTTGACGTCATACATACGGATGCCGGTGGTTACGGAGCTCCAGTACGGACTGGTACAGCAGACTTCTGGCCGAATGGTGGGAAAAGCATACAGCCTGGATGTCCACGATTTGCTCCAATACCACTCTCTGATGATAGTAAGTAGGGCTCTATCTTTTTGGTTTATATTTCACTAATGTTTATTCAGTCTTCATCATCGGACAGGCTGAGTTAACACGGCACTAACGTTGCGCGCACGTAGTGCTTCGTGAATACTATGATTATGCGCTGTAAACGAATTAAAGATTATTTCGTGTGTTATGTAGAAGACAAATAGATATATGGAATGTAGTTACTGGTGTCAATTAAGGTCTATACCAGAGACCAATTAAATTAAACTTAGAAAATTATATATTTTACCAAAACTTACTATGAGAACAAGCCTGGACGAGTCAAAAAGGTTAAATTCAAATTATAAGACGGCATACTAAAATTAAGACCAAGATATCTTTAACATTTAAAGTACCGATAGTAAGACACAATTAATTACCCTATTGTTATCGATCTGCAAAGGCCTAGTAACGCTCAGTAAATTACGGGATGAATTTTCAAAAAATCTTGATCGCTCGCCTAAGTCACAAAATAAAACCTTGGTCAAAACTTCAACAGTTTCTACATTGATGAAGCAGTCAGTCAATACTTCTCATTTTGCAATACTTATACGTATACCTAATAGGTAGATTTAGATATATATCTAAATTATAAAATGGTATGCAGCCTCATCTGGTAACACTCGGAGACGACGACGCCGACATGCTCGGAAAAACGCTAAAAGGATAGCCAGTAGGTAGATTTTAAACATTTTAATATCAGTATTATCATTTTCTGCTAACGCTAAGATAATGTTTAATAATCAAGAAAATTTAATGGGTGGTGGTTAACTGGTTATATGGTATTTAACCAGCACAGAGTATTTATTAGTACCAGCTATACGTAGCTGATCTATCATCACTGACACGGTGGCACTATCATCTATCTAGATCAAGGAGTCATAATGACTAAATATAATAATTGAAGTGTCCTTAATGACTCAAATGACGTAAAATTAATAATAATAAAAATTATGTTCGTGTACAAAACTTAGCATTTATATAATATTTTCAGACTTATGCAGCCACTGGCGATCGTGGCGGTTCTTCGCAGAATCAGTAATAAATCCTGAAGCGTTCCCGGCATCACCAGCCGAATCTTATCATAAGTTTAGAGAAAACCCCAATCCTGAAGCAGGCATGGTGTATATGGGCTATAACTGTGATAATAAGTAAGTAAATATCTATAATAATATTTATTTAATTTTATATTAGCTAACCAGCCTATGAGTGACCTACGGCAGCCGGAACCTGAAAGCCCATTCACAGTATGATTGAATCCCCGCTGACGCTGTGACTAGCTGTCTGTGCAGAATTTCTTTCTCTATAAATGCTTGTAATTTTACATTATTGAGAAATCTCCCATATAACGTTTAGATTAGGCACGTAATTCGTTTATGTTTTTTTTTTGGTAAATTTTTCTATTTATACAAACTTAACAAAAATTTATTATCTATTCAACCGGATGTAATTAAATAATAGCAAGATTGAAAGCTAAGACCTACGGGCCTACGGGCCTGGACAATTATGCCACTAGATTGATTCCTAGCCCCAAAAAATAAGAAGCCTAAGTATTTGATAGATACAGTTAGTCACTCATTATATTTTTTCTGATTACAGTGCCGAAGGTTCGTATTACTTGACGACAAACTCCGAACCACCGTTCGGAAAGGGAATGGACGGGCTGTATCCGAAAAGCAAGAAGAATTCCATTAAGAAATAAATAGAAAATAGTGGGAATAAAATCCCATTTTAAATTGTTTAAATCTCGATACTTATTCAGAAGAGTCTGAATTTTTGTACGAAAGAATCGTTACCTATTGATAAAGAAGTTGTTGAGTAAAAATTATTGACATGAGAAAGGCAAAAACTTACAAAATTTACGAACTTACATCACCTCCACATAAATAATACTGTGGATTTATTAGTAGAAATAATATGGATAAATCTTCGAAAAGCATTAACGTAGCATAGCGAACTCTTATATTTTTTGTGGAAATAAAAATACGGTCGGTTGCAGGATTCGACCCTTCACCGAATAAGTACTCCAGGCGCTCTGACCTGTTTAAAGACTGAATAGATGGCAATGAGTTCACCAAAAGACGTATTCAAAATGTGGAAGACGAATGGAGCAGAGGTCAGAGCGACTGCAGTATTTATCCAGGAGACACAGGTTCAAATCCTGCACACGACTGTACTTTTCGTTCCATAAAAATTTTGGAATAATATATTTATAAGTAGATTTCACCATACAGTCTAAATAAATATAGATTACTTAGCGAGTGCTTTAGTTTAGCTTTGTTTCCGTCTCTATCTTGCACTTGTACTTTGACAGTTATATGACAGTGACAGGAATAATAGTAAGTCAAAGTACGCGGTAAATAATATTTATTTATCTTAGCCTTAATATGCATCACAGATAAGAAAAGTGTACATATTTCTGGAAATATTCACATTTATCACAGTGAATTAAAATAATAACATTGATTCGGAAATTAGCAATGTGATATTATTATACTTAATAAAGTAAAGTTGACAAATGGCACTGAGTGAAACAATTTCTTAATATTTGAGAGTTATCTTTAATACCCTAGTTAAGTTGTTATTAAATGTGTGGGTAATATTAACTTAAAACTCGTATGTTGAATTTCATCACAATAAAACTCCAAAATAAAGAGATTTTTCGATTGTATACTAAGAGTAACACACTTTTATGTATAACAGATTATTTTTATCTAGCATGTAACTTCGTTAAATTTGAAAGCGATAAGACAAGAATTTTCAAATTTAAAAATGATCCATTAATTTTCTTAATATTAGAAATGGAGCTATAAATATGTATTTAATGAGTACTTAAATTAACTTAAATGTCACCCTCATAATATAATTTTGATGTACAAGACACTGGTATTACATGGAATGTTAGCAATCAATTATATTATGATACAATTCTGTAACTAAGCGTTAAAATGAAACTATATTTCTGTAAAAACAATTTTTATTTCTATCGATGCCTTAGATATAAGTGTTACTTAAGCTGTTGCCTCAGTCATTAGCAGACACAATAGATTTTTATTGTTACAACGTATGATCTGTACGTTGCTGAGCCGAAAGGTTTTAAGAATGTTCGACAAACACGTAAGTAGTTATAATTATATAAATTTATTTTTGATTATATTCTATAAATGTCTTATTATAATTTAAGTAGCAGAATTATAGCGTCACACGAATATTTTTTATCAAAAATGGATCTACGTTTATTCTATAAAATAATTCTTAACACGTTCACTGTCGTCCGGAAGAACACAAGGCACAATCATCATCCTGCAACACAATCATGTGACTCGGTGTACAGGGAAAGGGTTAAATTGTATTCTCATCTATACTAATGTAATAAAGCTAAAGAGTTTGTTTGCTTGAACGTGCTTATCTCTGGAACCACCAGCAGGATTTGAAAAAATATTTTTGCTTTTGATAGCGCAGTTCTTGAAGAAGATTCCAAGCTAGGTTTAAGAGCCGAACAAAAATAAGTAAAATATACAGCACAGCTAGTAAAATATAATAGGAAACGTTATCATCAACTTGAATTTATTTTCGATACAGGAGGATTACTTTTAATTGACAATACTAATATGATCTGTATCTACAATATTTAGAAAGGTAGCAAATGGTTCCACTAATAATTATATTTATTTTCTACTATGTTTCCATTGTATATTGCCGATTTTTGTCTTAAATTAGTTTGTAAGCCAACAGTTGTAGCAGTAATTGTAACTTGGCTGAATAGATGATATAATGAATTAAATATCATGCACTGTGCAGTGGAAAGGCTATATCTATACACACGAAGCGAAGAGTGCACACTGATTAAAAAATCTGTAAATTGTTATTCCGAAATATTGTAAAATTTGCACACGTTTAATTAACAAACGTGCACATACAGAGCTCTTGAGAGTTTACTATAAAAAAAAAACATACAGTATTATTACCGCAAACGTTTAATTCCTGCTCACAACTGTATTTTTCTTGCCACAAAAATATTATTTAAAAAAAGTGTTGGCAGGTTTTATGTATATAATCTTTCCGTTTCACATCGTATTGTAAAGAGCCTAAGAAGTAATAACACATCCAATGTTAAGGTCTATTTACACGGTGCAATTTTATTTCCTATTTCAGTCATTATTGGTCTACAAGATACTTCTAGAACCAATCACACAACAATTAACGTGATAGCTATGAAATGTTACATCTCATCACGATTGAACACGTAGTTAGCGTGTAGTATAACGAGCCACGCAATAACCTTAACAAAGGGTAATATGTAAATGGAGTATGCATATTTTATCCCAGTACCTATGTAATCGCTAACTAATAATTATATGCATCGTACCAGTTGTTATGATACCTACGTTATTGTTTATAACTCAAAACAAAGTATTTTTCTCCTGAATTACACCGTGTCAATTTGCCTTTAAGTAGTAACGCACAATATATAATTAGAGTATAAAATTGCATCGAATAAGTAAATTTAAAAAGGCTAAAAATCCCACAATCGGTAGTTCTAGTATTTTATTAGTGTTCATTCGTACTTAAGGGAACAACAATTATTTTATTTTATCGCTGGACATGTACAATATTATATTGTTGTTGATTTGATGTATAGTTGCTTAAAAAATAAAAAATAATTAATTGAATTTGTGCATTTTTTTCTTTTTTCATTAATGTGCATCCACCTCCCTACGTGAACATTGCATTATTCATTTTTAAATCACTGTATAGTAATTTATTAAAATTGGTAAACACATTTTTACATTCTGAAAATTGTAAAAAGCAATTTCATACTCCGACTCCAAAGAAGTCAAAATCCACATATTTTGGGACAATAGAATATTCTATGTCAATCTTTGACGTTTCTTCCAATCACAAATTTTGTTTGTGTTATTGCATTTTCATAGTTGCTATTATTAAAATGTTCAGTGACTAGTCATATATTGATTGTTCAATAGTTGTCGTTTCGCTATCTAAAATACTCCAAGTTGACAAGTCTTCGAAATATTTTTCGTCTCCTTCTTTATTGCTTCCCATGAATTCTTGGTACCTCTCTTTAACGTCCTGAACAACTAAATATACGGCGTAAGCCACTACTCCGTAGATTATAAGTCTGAAAACATAATATAATATAGGCAATAAAATGGCCGTCTTAATAAAAACTACTTAGAGGTGCTCGTGGCTAAGTAACAGCCGCACAGATCCATCGATCGAGGGTAACCTGCTCTTCCGATGCTTGATTTGTGGATGAATTACCATCATTCAATACGGAGACCCCACCGTGCCTCGAAGAACACGTAAAATTTAATAAAGTAATATAATAAGCATTCCGACATAACCGAGTTTAATACACTTGTGTGCAAGAAATCGGCCCACCCCACTCACATTAAGAACAGTAAAAGGAGTACTACTCCCTCTTATCGTGTGGTTGATGAACAGTCGAGAGTCAGAGTTTAAGCCGCCGTAGGCCTCTGCCATGGCTCAAAACACCGTCGAGAACATTTGTCAGGTATGCTAGATTCCTCACGATGTTTTCCTTCATCGTATAAAACAAGTCAAAATCAATTAGTAATGTCGCACATGTCTCGAAAAGTCAGTGGTGTGTGCCTTGGATTCGAACTTGCGATCTTTAAATTGCCAATCCAACGGTCATACTACTAGACTATCACTGCTCAGCTAATGCTAGGCTATCGGTACTATAACCTATTGCCATCAACCAAAGCACAATAAACTCCAACAACCTGACCCGGGCATCGAACTGGGGACCTCATGCTCAGCAGCCAGCTTGCGACCACTAGACTAACGGGGCAGGCTAACTACAAGTATACATAAAATAACATAACCAGCCCATAAGTGTCATACTATAGAGCAAGGGCCTCTTCTCATACAAAAAAAAGACACGAACGTTGATCACCACACTAGCTCGCTGCGGGTTGACGATTTCAGACCATCAAGTGCAAGCTTCCTCGTGTTATATTTCTTCATCGTAAGGGAACCTTGACATTCCTTGGTTTGTAATGTCTTATATTACCTAACTAAGTACATATAGCATTGAAATAGTCACAATTGTAGATACATGATTGATTTGAACCCACAACCTGTGAATCAAGAAGCCGCTCCGTAACGACTCGGCTACAATATTTTTATACAATATAGGTCCATGAAAAAATTATAAGAATAAATTCAACTTACGCTAGTGGACACCCAGCCATGTCTCTGCAATGATATTATTGTTCTAAACCAAAAGAAGTGTATCAGAGTTGATGATTAAACTCATTCATAAGGCTCCGTTCATACGACACTAACTTTCGAAGTCGTAATGTATGTATAACGTATAATTAAAGTCCGTAGAGAGAGGCTCGTGGCTAAGTAACTCGATCGATCGAGGTTAAACTGCGCTTGCCACGGTCGGTCTGTGGATGAGTGACCATGATTTCACATCGAGACCCTTCCGTGCTTTGGAGAGCACGTTAAACCGTCGGTCCCGACTGGATTGTGGAGGTCAGATAGACAGTTGTTCCATGTAAAATACTGATATTATATCTCTTCCGGTTAGACTGGAAGCCGATGCGATATCTATTGGAAAAGGCTAGGCACATAGTCATAGTTTGAGGGACACACGAACAACTTTAAGTGTGGAAAAAAAAAACAACTAATTCATGCAATTTACACGTTGTAGGTTTAAGCGAATAAACCTTCCTCTCAGCATCTCTGCATAGTATAAAACAAAGTCACTTTCCGCGTCTGACTGTCTGTTTATCCGCCTACTCCTCCTAAACCATACAACGGATTTTGATGCGGTTTTCACCATTGTTTAGATAATTTCTCACACATAATTTATTTTATAAAGGCTAATTAAGTTTTATTGTAAGTAGAAAAAAAAAACAAGTCGCCAAACAATAAATTTACATGGCTTATACAATTAAAAAAGAAAAGAACCTGCAACCGCGCTTGTGACCACTAGATCAGCGAAGTAGCCCCTTTGTTCCTCAGTTTTTATTTTATTCTAACATTAAACGACTTATGTAGGCACTGTAAGATTTCCTTTGGAGACGCGAAATTCCATACTAGTTTAAAAAATTGATTATTATTATCTGCCTAAGGAAACATTAAAAAATATAGACACGAACGGGATTCGAACCCGCGAGCTAACGTGTCACTTGTTTGCATCTATTAAATTTCAAATTCCCTTCTTTTCGTCTTAAATAGACGCCCTGCGATATCTATTAGCAATAATTTACAGATTACTTGCAGAATAAATATGTGATACCGTGTATAACCCAGCCTTATAGTTTTAAACAAACAATATTTGTTATTCTAGCTAACAATATTTGTATGTTTGTTGTTTATTATTTATTTGCTATTCCAATGATTCTGATGTTTATATTACGTACTAACGCATATGTTTTCCGAAGATTAAAATACGGTCGCGAGCAGGTATCGAACCGGCGCTATTCCCGAATAAGTAGGTGCTGCAGGCGATCACTGTAAAAACATATCATCACACCAGTATTCCTCGAAAGGGTAGGCAGAGTTTTACACTGTTGTAGCTGCACCTACATTTCACTGATTCCGTAATTAAGTCACATGTTCCTAAGTTGCTTATGGCTAAGTAACAGCCGCACAAATCGATCGATTGAAGTTAAACTTCCTGCGGGCGGTCCGTGGACGGGTTACCAACATTTCATATGGAGACCCCTCAGTGCCTCGGAAAACACGTTATACCGTCGATCCCAGTTTGTCAAATGGAGATCTGTGACAGCCGATACGTGTAGTCAGATGCCAGAAAGTCTGACAATGACAATGAGGCTTATTACGACATATCATGTTCTCCAGTAACTTGGTTGTGGAAATTAGAGCAGCTCTATATAAAATACTGGTTTTAAACTATATCTGGTTAAACTAGAAGCCGATCCAACGTAGTGGGAAAATACTAGACAGATTGATTGTCTCCAGATGATGAGCCTATTACTTATTCTGTCCACTGGGCTCCCAAACTCCAGGCTGCTACTGAGAATTTACTAGCTCAATAAAAACACTTAGTGCGACCCGGGAATCGAACTTAGGACCTCACGCTCAGCAGCGCTTTCATCCACTAAACCGATTCCTATCAACGGTTTAGTAGACGTTAACGCTGCTAAGCTTTTATTTGAACAATTTAAATCTCTTTTAGATAAATAAAAAATAAAGTTCATTTAAAAAAAGGGATTATTGTAACTAATTCTTCTAAGCGTTTCCAAAAGTATTTTATAATGCGGACAGCAAAGGAGTGGAACTCTCTACCTACGTCTATGTTTACGAATGCATTCAACCCTAATCTCTTCAAAGTTAGAGTGAACAGGCTTCTGGGTAAGCTCACTCCATCGTCGACTTTGTCTCTGTCACCTCTGACCTAGACTAGAGTCAAAAGAAAAAACATAGTAACAATAACAAGTTATTAAAAAATATTTTCTGACATAAATATATTTATTACTATTTTTCAAAGAAACATTGAAAAAATAATGGACAAGAACGGGGTTTGAACCCGCGACCTTTGACGTTCCGGGTCATCACTCTACCAACTGAGCTACCTTGTCTCGTTATTACCCATTGAAATTTTCGACCTTGGTCAAAGGTCGCGGGTTCAAACCCCGTTCATGTCCATTATTTTTTCAATGTTTCTTTGAAAAATAGTAATAAATATATTTATGTCAGAAAATATTTTTTAATAACTTGTAATAGTAATGAATATAGGCATTACATGGCCTCAACATGTATTAATAAATATAATTATATATGATAAATATATTTATTGAATTTCACTGTAATTCGATTTAATCTATTTATGTACACGCCTAGTACAAAATTTAATATTATTTTGAATATAATTATTAAACATTTTGATAAGTTTATTATTTTCAATAGGCACGTGAGGACAAGCTTTAACAATAGGATTAATAAAGTTTTATGTAAAAGTGAACCATTTCTGAGGTTGGTCTTTTTTTTTTTCTAACAGCTAAGGCATAAAACTACATAGGTTATTTAATATATATCGGAATTACAGTGATTCTTACTAACTAGTCCAATAATAAATAAACTTTCTCTTAAATCTATATACATTAATAAACTAGTACAGCAGTTTTGTAAATGTTAAAAACTATATACCATCTTATATGATAATGAGATAACATTTTCTAAATAGCAAAACATTATCTAATGTAGCTTTATTTCTATGGCATAGTTCAACATACATAGGTATGCTTTTATGTCTTATAGATACTTAATAATAATTTCTTGAGATCCTATTCAGTGAAATTTAATTAAAAGCAAATATGTTAAAATTAAAATGAATACGAATAAAAAAACAAATTAAATTCTATACTTCATAATTTTTTTCATAAATCGTGTATTTTAACATCAATTACGTCTACTATCAATATCTACTATCTAAAATCAATAATATAGCTTTTAATATCGGTAAGCTAGTGTTCTCCTTGGGTATTTTATTGTAGTCAAAGTCTCGAATAATGGACTGAATGTGGCAGGTGTATCATCCAGCGCTTGTAGAATTGTGGGGGCGACAGTAGTAGTTACGAAGCCAAATGTAACCAATATACTGTCCACGCGTTCTCTTACTTGTTTATAAAGTAAGAACATTCCATAAAATAAAGTCCCGTAGGCGAATACTCTGAAAAAAAGTTTTTTTTTACAACCCATCATAGTATTCTACACCAACATTTCACCAATGCTGTTATTAAATATATATTGCCATCTACAGCCATCTATTGCCAGGCTGATACTGAGAGAAAAGCGTATACGGCTATAAAACCCAATTAGTTTAAAGTTTTAATAGTTATATAGTTGAAATATGCCTATTCTAGGCATATTTCAACTATGATTTATGATAAAATGCTTTTCGGAAGGTCGATACAGTGACTGAACGCTGAAAGACACGATTTGGCTTCCGCTACCGAACGCAAGGAGTCACCAAAACGTGATGTAGAATTAATGCAGTTACCGATTGACAGAAGCCCTTCGGTAGACGACAATTTAAGTGATGTCACTTAATCAAACTACATCTCGGTACCATTGCGACTCTCCACTCTAGATTACTGCCCAAGCCACCGCTCCTACTACAATCTAGAGCAGCGGTTCCTAAACTTTTAAGGTTATACTAAAAATCCCTTTTATTTGTTAGAACTCCAAATCAAATGATTACAAATGAACGGCATTGTAATTGAATACATCGTAAAGGCAGGCGCAGACATGTTTTGGCACTTTTGAAAAACCCTTTACTTCGACACCAATTTCATATAGTCTTGCTAAAGCATTGCATCTAGAAAGGCATCGGATTTCAGCGTTCAGGAGTAATGGCTACCCATTTCTCGCTAACTACACAGATGGGATCTTCTCATCATAGTTTTTGCTCTATTTGAAAATAATATTTGTAACTGTGAAATATGTATGTATAGGTATTTAGTCCACCTTTGTAACTTAAATGTTTCATAAAGTTTAACGAATAAAATAAATAAATGTAACAGCCAAATACAATCCAACGCATCAATAATAAATGTAATTTCGCGGTATCCTGGTAATTTATCTCTACCTACTTTAGGAATATAATCGCTGATCTATAGTGTTGACCGATTTACCTCATAATGCACTGTTAATTATGATGATATATTATTTCCACACACTCTTGACATAAACCACAAAAAAGTAATAAAACAAAAACAATTTAGGCCTTATAAAGAGTCTGTTACTCACGAAATAGGTACTTATTTGAAATTATAAGTAGAATTTTATTAAATTTCAAGGAGTTTAAATTCTTTGAAAATGGTAACCCAAATGAACATAGCACAAAATAAGTGCAGTTATCAGAGAATTTTACCCTCGTACGCGTATTTAGAAAAATAGTATTGAACATTTTGTATTTTTTGAACTACATATTTTGAAAGTTATAAATTTTGACATCCGGAGCGCAGATTCAATTACTCAACACGTCTTTACCGTGCTCATGGACGTATTTATTTTCTATTCAAAATTATGTACTTAGTGTCCGCTACGCATGTCTTTAAAGAGGTTTTTTTTTTTCAATATAAATATTGTCTCTTTCAATCAATCTGTCTAGCGGAGCCCAATTACATTGGGGTCGCCTTCTACTCTAACCGGATGCAGCATACATGGATTAACTTAACACACAATTTTACATGGAGTGACTGCCTAGCTGACCTCCACAACCCAGTAGGTACCTGAATAACACGATATCTCGTGGTATGACTGGTTGTCAGACTTTCATGCCTCTGACTACCCGTAACGGCTGTCATAGATCTTAATTTGACAACCGGGACCGAAAGACCGCCGGCTTATCGTGCTCTCCGAGGCACGGAGGGATCTCGGTATGAAATGATGGTCACGCATCCACATACCGACCGCTGCAAGCTCAGCTTAACGTCGATCGATAAATCTGTGCGGCTGTTACTTAGCCACGACTCTCTTTTCCACTGTTTTTTTTACGGAAATAAAATCATAGTACGTTATTTAAAAAAGTTGGTACCTACTGGTGTATTTCTAAGATATATAAACCGGGTAGTCGTCGCATTTTTTTTGGCATAGCATCCGATCGTTGTGTTTTTGGATCCACATTTATCTTTGAAGAAAATTGACAATCTGTCAATGTAGCTATGCAAATATTCATATTTTTATTACGTTATTACTCAAGACACATGTACAACTTGTTAGTCACAACAAATTTACTTAAAAAAATATGCAATTTACCCAATACAACCCATTTTTTTTTCTATTATATATAACTTGGTAATTCTATTCTATCTTACACAGATTCTATTCAACTAAAACATGTGCTGTTATGTCTCTTCCAAATTCACGACTGAAAATAATTGTAAGAAATAAATGGCCATTGTTTTTTTAAATATTACGTCACATGTATTCAATTTTCGTCTTTATTTTGACAAACACATTTGTTATTAGTCATTATCTAAGAAAAGGTAAGCAATCACATCACCCACAATGATATGATAAAAAATCTATTCTATCTATAGTCATCGTCTATCTATCTATCTATTTATACATTTTTTCATTATATTTCTTCTATATAGTCTTCTCTATACATTTATCTAATCTAACCTATACATATAATAAGTGTCTGTACATTTCATTTGATTTCATTGGCACTTATTCTTAGGTTATAAGCGTACAGACAGACTGACATACAACGAATTGTGGTTTTGGTTTCACTATTAATGGAATAAAATATTAAATTTACAGAATAATACCTTTTTTTAGTACATATGCTTATGTGCCCCTTTAATGAGGTCGTTTTATAGTTATAAATATTTTGCCTAGATGATGTAATGGTAAACCATATAAATAAAATCAACAAGCTTGTAAAATCTGTGTATTTAGCTATAATAAGATTTTAATAAAAGTACCTAGGAAATATTCAGAATTTCACATTTAATTAGAAATACCATAAAAATGTTTTGAATCGCTTAAAATTCAAGGATTTTATTTTAATTAAATAAATACTGCCTCGTTGGTCTAGTGGTCCTAAGCGCGACTGTTGAGCATGAGGTCTCGGATTCGATTCCCGGGTCGGGCAAAGTGTTATTCTATTTTTCTGTTACAAAATTCTCAGTAGCAGTTCGGATTTTGGAATTGTGCCCGGTAGATGGCAATAGGCTCACCACCTATTACATGGAACTTAATAACAGCATTGGTGAAATCCGGGTGTATAACTGTGTACACCTCTGCCTACCCCTTCGGGGAATACAGGCCTGATGCTATTGTTATGTTATGTTAAATAGGTACGTCAATTTTATCAAGAAAACAAAATTTCAGTAAAAGTTTAATCTTATAATATCCACAATGTATCACATGATTTAAGGACTAATAGTTGTAGAGCTTGTGCCATTCATAATCCATCGAGCCATATCTCCAAACGATTTAAATTCGATAACCCGATCTCCAAGTGAACGTTTAATTTGTAAGGTGTCCCTGACTGTTTGCACAGCTAAATATATGCCATACATAGCTGTCCCGGAGAGAAGAAGGCTAAAAAAAAGAAAATAATTACATAATGAAAGGAATATCCCAGCTAGACTTGTTGACTTTACTCACTATGCGATTACTACACAAAATATCTGCCAAGCTTTTCCCAGCAACGTTGGGGTCGGGTACCAATCTAACCGAGTGGATATATACATGGAGCGAGTGTCTATCTGACCTCTACAACCTAGTAACTGGGTAACACGTGGTAAAATTGGTTGTCAGATTTTCAAGCCTCTGACTACCTGTAACGACTGTTATTAGATCTTTATTTGATAACAGTTTGACGTGCTCTCCTTGACACGGACAACGGTTACAACACAAAAGGACCAATGGCTTAACATGTTGACGTGCTCTCCGAGGCACGGACAACGGTTACAATACAAACGGACCAATGGCTTAACATGTTGACGTGCTCTCCGAGGCACGAACAACGGTTACAATACAAAAGGACCAATGGCTTAACGTGTTGACGTGCTCTCCGAGGCATGGACAGCGGTTACTACACAAAACGACCAATAAATTAACGTACTCTTCGAGGCAAGGCCCACGGTTACTACCCAAAACGACCAATGGTTTAACGTGCTCTCCGAGGCACGGTTACTACACAGAAATCTAAATGATAAATCAGTAGAACTGCCAAAGATGCGAAACGTTAGTATACCACAAACATAATGTGAAGTTGTGGTATGTGCGAGCGAGTACGCTGCTTAACTCTCTATTAAAATAGTTGAAAACTCTCGAAACGCGTCTCGCTGGTAATAAAAGGTAATGTGTATTTCCAATGACTATTATTCAGATTACGGTGAGTTACCCACACTGCACTGCGATGCTTATTGCGAATGTTAGATCAAATAGGGAAGATAATGGAATATTTACAGGTATGCACACGCCATTTCTTGATATATTTTTTTAATTAATATGGATTACCCCGAGGCTCTTACTGCTACTGTAGACAACCGCACCGCCATAAAGGCTATTACTATCAGTTCTTATTGTTTTAACAAAGCGCAAGTAGGTATTGTTCAATACTGTTATTATATTTATTGTGTAAGCATTTGTATTTGAAATCACCGTTTGACACAATTAACAAAGGTGATTCGAAACTAGATCTCGCCTGCGGTTTCGCTTGTGTACCAAATATTTAATAAGAATGACGTCAAAATGACAATTTATACCCTTCCGCTCAGCCACGTACAGAATTATACTTCATAACTATAAAAATCTATTGTGACTGCTAATTAGCGAGCCAACGGCTTAACTGTCCTTCTCTCGACCTTCTCTGCCAAATTCCATTGGAATCAAGTTTTTTTTTAACGGGTCGGGTGAAACCGCTTGGCGCCGCTAGTTAGATATAATTTTCGAATCTCTCACCTGCAGTGACAGGGATGGAGATGGCTTAGTGATCAGAGCGCCTGGAGTATTTATCCGGGAGGCGCAGGTTCAAATAAACCTGCTTACGACCGTGTTTTACTTTCCACTAAAATTTATAACTTTAATTCTCCATGATACACAAGCTTTATTGCACAATACAATTGTTTAGTATAATAAATATATAGATAGTTAAGAGTTATAGTAGAGTTTTAGGGTCACGTGTGAGATCGTGCGCGGTTGAATGCAATCCGTGCCAGCATGAAATTGCGTGGGCAATCCGCTGAGTTCATGATTATGGTATGTTGTATGTGCACGCAAAAAAAAAGTTATGGGATGATTATGGTATGTTTTCCATCTCTAATAAATAATCCATCTTACTCCATTTATATGCATAATATTACAAAATTTACTCTTACACTTTATGTTTCTTTCATGACAGGCCGCCTCGTGCGAAAAAGGTTTAGTGTATCGTCAAGAATTAACAAACAAACAGGCAAACGTACAAAATTAATATTGAATACTTAGTATAGATGGATGAGTATACAAAAAGTGCATTCTTTTCAAATTCTGTCAACCAACTAGTGGACAAAATAACTACGCTGTCGAGTACCCTGGTGCTAACTAATCAATTTACTAGGGCTACCTATTGAATCTTCTTCTTATCGTGTGGTTTATAAACAACCTAGTGTCAAAGTTTAAACCACCCGTAGGTCTCTGACATGGCTCTACACACCATCGAGAACATCTCTCAGGTATGCTGGTTTCGTCGCGATGTTTTCCTTCGCCGTTTTAAGCAAGTGTAATTAATTTCTAATACGCACGTAACTATGAAAAGTCAGTGCTCAAACCTGTGACCGTTAACTTGCCTGTCCAACGACCATACGACTAGGCTATAACTTATTGAATTAAAATGATTGAATTTATTTTCCATCGATAGAATTATTAGGAGCAGTGCACATAGGCCGCATCATAGCGATTTGATTAACTTTCACTGGCTACGCCATTGTTACTAAGACCAGTTTCTTAGCAATGAAATCTTAATCCACCAGACTACTAGAGTCCAATATCTAAGATTCATAAAGGACAGTGTTTTCAATATTGCGAAAGAACTAGAAAAAAGCAGTGTGATTTGAATGTGTGGTTTAACTTACGCCCATGTGAATAATGAGGCTAGAAGTGAAGCAATCGTGACTGGTTTTCGTGAGCTTTGAGCTGATTATTGATAAGAAACTGCCAATAAACTTAACATGCATTTTCCAGTAACTATTAGGTAGAGGTACTCGTAGATATCTTTTGAGTCACTATGCCAGCGAAGTAAGTACTTACAGTCAACCCAAGAACCACACTACCTTAATAATTGCATTTTGTTTTCTATTTTGATCTTGTCGTACGTATAAATACGCACTTAACTCATTAATAAATTTAAATTAAGGTGCTTAAAGTTAGCAGGGTAATCTGACTGTTTGAAGTCGAGTCTAGCTTAAATTAAAGTACTATTGATAGTAATAAGACTTGCAATCTGATGCCAAGAACTGAGTGCGTTTTAACCTATCCAGCTAACTCAGATTTTTATTAAAGAAGGACCGTATGGTTTTTATTCGGTAGAAGTCCGGCACAGCGTTTATGATAGATTTTCTACACTATTCATAACGTGACGGACTATAACCTGCCGGGATCGCGGTGTATGCAGCTACGACCCCCGGACTCCTGTACAGGGAGGATCGTGTGGTTTTTAGTCGGCACAACATTCATTAAGGATTATCCACACAAAAAGGTTATGGTTAGTCAAAATGGTCGACGAACTACGTCACTTTATGTAACCGTTCAATTGTAGAGGTAAAAATTTATAAATAATTTAAAATAGTAAATGAATATTACATACATAAAACACCGTATAAATAAAATTCACGAGTCGAAAATAATTTTTATTTCACTAACAATTTAATCACTTTTATATTTTAGTAATACTCAGGTTCCTAATATTTATTATTTTAACTGACATAATTGCCAAAATAGAGGTAATTTAACAAATTCCGCGATTTATAAATCCTATTTTCATTTAATTTTTTATAGCTAAATTTTATATAAGTATCTATTACAATTAAGACCTATACTTTAAGTAATATAATAAGTTTTAATTGTACCAACGTCAAATAGCATAATCCGAAGAATAAGTTTGAAGTTTTGTTTCTACTATATTAGATATATATATTTAACTATAAATATAACTATACACTAACCATAAACTTCCAAAAAATTCATTTTAATTTCGGATAGCGCTATCTGAAGTTAATAAATTCCAACCATATTTTTACATCACTTTCACATCCAAATCAAAAATAAATTTTCACAAGTTTTTTTTTGTTTTATTTCGTACTTTACGTAGCGTAATTGATACAATACCTACATCAAATTTATATTTAATTACAGTATGTAGATATTTTATTTCGTTCAAGTTTTAATGTCTGACGTAAATTTAATTTAATGTTAAGAAGTTATTCCTATAGCACCGTCTTTAGCTCTCTTTACATAAAACTTTATGGAATAAAAAAAATGAAAAAAAAAATGACACAATATTGTAATATACAACTGCATTGTGATCAATCATCTTTCCTTTTGCTTTAAGGATGTGTTAATCAGCTTCCCAAATGTAACTTCTACAATATCTTCCTCAAATTATAGAGCTGCTTTTTATTTTAATAAAAGAAGCTACTAATATTTAGACGCCTATTATTTTTATTAGGTAATATTATGTGTTCCTTTTAGGAAATATATTCAAAATATATCATTTACAGAACTTGATTCCATTTAAAGAAAAACGTTAATAACGATACTATTTGTTCGAAAAAAAACCATAATCGATAAACTTATTTATATAGATTTACATTACGCCACATCCCTAAAATCCTCATTTGACACCTGTCATGCAGGCTTCCGAAAAATTAACAGAGTATATGAAATAGGTATTACAAACGAATGCCTGATTTTGAACATCCATTAGTAGATACACCTATTATTTATGTACTGCGAAAAAATATATATACTACATTATATAATTACAAATATTACTTATAACCAAGTTGCTCTAGTTAATCTAATTTAAAACATACTTTAAAATTCCAACGGTAGTTGTACACCCTTGTAATATCAAATTTAGTTATACAGGATGCCCAATTGCCCATTCAGCAGAATTTTCAGGGAGGTGCATCTGCATCTATACATTATTATATTAATATCATAGAAAGAAGATGAAACAGGATACTGAATTCATTGACACACACTCACAGTGACGCTGATAAAAATAATAAGCATATTCAGTTCCATAATAGGGAGATGCAAATGCACGCCCTTACCATGATGGATTTACTTACAAACAAAGGCAATGGTCATGTAGGCAATGTATAAACCGTAAAGGTCTGTACCTTTGCTGTATCTGTGCCTTTGCTTTGCTGATCAAATGAGACTATTCGAAAAAATCTGAAACTATTAATTTTAAAACTCATATCTCACGGACAAAGTATATTTATTTTATACATTTCCGTAAACACACTGCTCCATTTGGTGTTCAAGTTCATCGCTTTATCAACCGAGCAGTGTAAAATCTTGTACAGTTTTACAGGTGGCGCTGTGGCAATTGGTAATAGTTGGGCATTTTGTGGAATACCGGATTATACACACTACTAATAACACATATAATTATCAGCTCATCTAAATTTAGGTTAAAGTTTAAAAAATAATTACTTAGTCTTTATTTTAAACAATTTTAACCAAAACTATAAACCTAACGTTTTATTTGTCACCTCATTTTGATTGCGAATGTGAGTTATCTTTCGGCAGTGCTTTCATTTGATGTCGTGTTTGATGCATAATTTGATGACCAGTCCGCCGTCCAATTTGCGAATGTCTCGAACGAATCAGGATCGTCGTATGTCTGTTCTTCAGTTTGTAAAAATTTGAATCTCATCACTAATTTTTTGACATCGTGGTAAATTAAATACATGCTGTAAGCAAGGGCGCCGGTCATTAAATATCTGCAAATAAATTATGACACTATTATATAAGAACAAACCTATTTTTTATATTAACCACTTAAGGAATGAAAAAAAAATAACTAAAGTCCTTTACACTTTATCTAAATATTGTATTGCTTTGAATATTATTTTATGATCCCATCTTTGACTCCCATTGAATAAATTAAAAAATATAAATAAATTATATTATAAATTCCCTTAGATTTTTTTATGTTTGTTAAGTGACAAAAGACAAGTGATCGTTCTTTTAAAATAACTCATAATTGTTAAGGTATATCATTGAAATAACCCAACTTTATAAAACCGAAAGCAATAACAGACATAATTACATTGTAGAAACTTTGCACGCCCTTTTGGTGGCCAATAATATGCAGATTTACGTTTTCTGTCACTGAGATTGTATTATGACATTGAATTATTTTTGAAAAATACTAAATTAGATGAATAACTTGCACACAATATTACTACGACGACTATGCTATTAAAAAGGAGTTAAATACAAGCTTTACAACAATAAGTAGTAGTATGAGAGCTACAAAAAAAAAAAATTTTTTCTTTATATTATTTGTACAAATAATTTATTCTAAATGACGTTCACGTCCGAGTGTTATTTCTCAATTGGACAAAGTTGATTTTATTTATTTATAGTTAGCTATAACTGGCTAGAAACTTTACTATAATAATCGATACAAGTAACAAGATGGATTTTTATTTTTGATTACGACCTGGGTCAACGAACTTATCCCCGTGTGACGACATACGTTGACACCGATCGTAAAAAAAATTTTACTTCGTTACCTCACACGATTATTTTGGTAAAATTTATCTAATTTATTTCAATAAATAGACACCCCTAAGAGCATTTACTTATGATCCTGGAGAGAAATAAGGTAAGAAAAATACAGATAACAGATGAAAAAAATGGCTGACTACTTATTAGAAACGATAATATTTTAAAGACAATTTTAAAAGAAGCGAATGAAGTAAAATGAAGAACTATACAGTTGAAGGTAGAATAGAGACAACATTGGTGTTTTCTCCGCCGATAAGAGCTGAACTCTTACTATAGCCTCTCAATAATCTTAATATCAACCTGAAGGGTTTAACGATATATTTAAATAGGAATCTATACTTTGGAACGTGGCAACTAGCTTCTGACAATTCAAAAGTGCCTGTAAATGGTCTAATTGAAATAAATGATTTGACTTTTGAAGATATGAAGGTAATAAAGAAGAAGGAACGTTCAAGAAAACAGTTGCGCATCATCGAACCCAACACAAAATGTGAAGGCATAAATTCTCACAAATTTCGTAGCACTCATACTATTAATCTAATCTAGTACTAATAAACTCTGTATCTACCATTAAGTGCAGCTCATTCTACGTATTCAATAAACTCCCCGGTCATTGATGATATATTTGATAACGGTTTGAGTGTTGATGTAGTATTGTGGTTATCAGTCTGATAAACTTCGCGCAGGAATTTCGTGGTCCAAAACACTGTAAATGCAAACGCTCCAAGCAGAAGCACACTGTAAGAAAAGATTATAACTACTTACATTTAATTACAATTACCTAGATCAAGGCTCGTATTAATAAAAAAGGAATCACAGATTACATAATCCAAATTCTTAAAATCATCATTATATCACGTGTTTGAACGTCTAAGTGTCATTTCTAATTATAATTTAAACTGAGGTTTAATAATGACGCTGCCAATGCAATTCAGTAAAACGAAATAGCGATGAGAAAGAGTGGTAAAATGTCTTCTAAGAATAGAGAGTACACTTCCATTTCAAAATGGCGCGTAAAACAGAACTATGAAAATTATACACATCAACTGAATTTTTCAACGTTAACTGAATATTAAATAAAAATCGATTTAGGTTATTAGAACGACACTAACGAATCACACTAACATATTATTATTATTTATAATTTATTTATTATTACGAACCTAAGAATTGCAGTGGAACTAAACGCAACCTAAACGCAGTGATTTTTTTTTTTCGAAAGTGACTACTATGTACAAAAAAGAAATTGAAATAAAAGCATTGCACCTACATAGGTATTTTATTATAAAAGATTTCATGGTGAACATAATCAAATAACTCTGCCTAATCTGCGGGCATACAGGCATGATGCTATGAAGTTTAATCAAATATAATAAATTTATAAAAATATAACAGATTTATGTGCAATATTTACGATCTACAGCTTTACTTACAAAAATCTACAGTAACTTCTTTTTCTATTTACTGAGTAAAGAAACAAATAGTTTTACCTACTTGCTCCTAGTTATTATGCTGTCTAAGTCGAATATGGTCATAATTTTAGTGTACTCACAGTCCTGCTGCCATATCTTTGATTTCTCCAGCAAACGCAGAGGTCACCGCAACCGCCAACGTCTCAATAATAACTAAATATGGTTCTCATGGAGTCAATTTAAATAAACACGTTTGTTTTATAAACTCCATGACGAAAGTTATTTATAATTGTTTTATACACGGGTTGTTTATTTTATTTTATGTTGAAATACTTAGGTTTAAAGGCCATTTTTAGCTCAGAGTTCCGGAAAAGCAAATGTTTCGTGAATATTTTCGAAGTAATAGATCTCACATGCTGCTAACACTACTTAGTTAATAATGAATATTATCAAGAGAATAATACACTGACACTGAGGGCTATTTAAATACTCAATCGTAAGATAAACATGAAATCGTTTCGTGAGAGTCGATGTTATATGAACACAAGAAATAATAACCTATTGTCATTTCATCTACCAATGTGAAATAACCAGGCCCTGATGAGGTATTTAAAAAATAACTTGATTTATTGGTAAATACTTTCATGTGCCTAAATGATTCTTAAATTGGAATTAAAAGAGTCGTAGTAGGGTTCTATTTTAACCAAATACGGTAAAGCATCAGCACTTTTATGTTTACGTTTACGTGCATAGTTCATATTGTGATAATTTCATTTAAACAATACATTTTCAGCATAATAATCGTCAAAGTCTAGTTATTGGAAGCTTTAAGGATATCTTCCGATAACTAGACGGTAAGCCGAAAATGTCAACATTCATTCAGAGCATGCCAACTTTCTAGTTTACTACATTGAATTGTGTCTAGCCCATAACATTATGAGAGGACATGTAGTCAATTATGGCTATGTACGACGTGTTAACACGCAAATTATATGCACAGTACACATCCTTCACGTAACACAAACATGGAGGGAAAACCTTCATGCCAGGCCAAGTACTACTCTGGATAATCAGTGGTATCACCGGTACTAGAAACAAAATTTACAAACATAATTTAATAACAAGCCTTTCTTGTTAAACATGTAAATTATGTCTTAGGTTTGCGCGATCACTACACATTATAATAAAACAACTTTTAACCGGATTAATCGCGTGTATTATTGGTTTTTTTCCTCCTGCGACCACGAACGCTGCAAAGTGTTCGAAACGTCAGGAAAAACAAAAAACCAATAATACACGCGATTAATCCGGTTAAAAGTTGTTTTATTATAATGTAAATTATGGTTCAATAAAAATGATCATACATAGCATTTATATTAGGCAACCTTAAATCCAAAATCGAATTTCAATTATGATAATGTAATAGTTACACAGGAGCAACAATTCCTGAACAGCCCTTCTGCCTGGCTAAAAGTAGGACTCCACATTGGAATGACCAGGGTTGCGATAAATACGGCCGCTATCGTGGAACGTCAGTAATTAGGACCTTGTGGGTTTTGGACGGTAATGCGGTATCAGCCATGATGGATTTTCCTCGCATAAAAACAAAATAAATAAATAAAGTATCTAGTGTAGTGTGTGATTAACAATGAAGATAAAAAATGCAGAATTAATATAAATATTATATAATATTATTTTTTCAAGCATAATCTACGATTAGTCATAACAAACAGCAGCACGTGTAATTATTTATTATTTCAATAACGATTTTATAACTTTCTGGAAAAAATTGCTTAGCATCTTCTTAAATATTTGATAATTGTTAATTACGTTACAATTGGTAATATGTTAGGTTTTAGCGATCACTACACATTATAATAAAACAACTTTTAACCGGATTAATCGCGTGTATTATTGGTTTTTGTTTTCCTGTTTATCCTGCGACCACAAACACTAAAGTATTCGAAACGTCAGGAAAAACAAAACCCAAATACCAATACGTGATTAATCCGGTTAAAAGTCGTTACATAACATTTTATGAAGACCCGTGTATATTTTTTAGTATTAATTAAACACCATCTCTTCTTTTCCTCTCATTATCATCCAATCAACTTTCCTGACATTATTTTGAGGAGTTTCTCGTCTCCTAGAAAGAAAAGAAAAAGTTAACGATAAATCTTTGAAAAGCATTAACGCATGCTTAGCGAACTCTAAAGTTTTTATATTAAATGGAAAAAGAATACGGTCGCGAACAGCATTCGAACCTGCGCCTCCCTGATAAATACTCCAGGCCCTCTGACCGTATTTTTTTTCCATTTAATATAATAACTTTAAAAGAAAAAGTATTAAATTATTTGCAAAAATAAAAAACTCGAAACATTTCATAGTATAATAAATCGGTAGTAATGTGTCTGACCTAGTCCTGTGAGATTCCCTACTGGAACTGCGTTATTTTGACGATCCATTTCCAGGAGGAACCGTCCACCTAGGAATACACTGATCATGATGGCTGCTGAGAGGAGAGCACTGAAAAGAATGCACGAAATGTATATGTAAACCCATTTCAAAATCTATATTATTATTATTCTCTTGTTTCTCTTTAATCTCGGGAATAAACCCGGTCCTTTGGAGGGCTTTTTTTGGAGACACAGGTCTAACACACAGAGGCCCCATGTGAGAGTTTTAATCTGATGGAAACCAACTGGAGTCTCTCCAAGATTGCACTATAGGAATACAGACATAGAGAGTTCCCGACAGGTGGAGAACTATTGAAATTGGAAAATGTACATAAAAATGGTCAATTACTGTGTCGTGCTATATGGACCATTTAAAATTTAGTTGCCGTAATTAAAAACCGTGTTTGCCTTTCAACGCTTAAACATTCGACTGTGTTGGCAGACGGTGACTCGCCAACTCACTGCATGGCCCCTGAAACGCCGCCTTGATACAGGCAGCAGGGGCAAACATGGGTGTGAGTGACTAGGAGTGTCGAGAGGAGCGGCCCCGGTATCACCATCGCGGGTCTCTAAGACTCGGAGCGAGTTTCCCCGTTTTTACGCCATTACTTACATGCCACTTCCTCCCCCGAGCATATAGCTCTGGCGACCCCTCTGGCCGGCTAATTAAGGCAAGATAGAGTTGAGAATCCTGCGGGCACTCTTGGGGTCCACTCCAGCTACCCAATGAAGGCAAACTAGAGACGAGGAACTGACCGACTCTTTGGTGTAATCAGGAACGCAGTGTTACCACCGCAAACTGCCCTGCGTTTTACCTATGTTTATTTAAGCTTGTCGACCTGAGCTTGCTGCAGGTCGTGGTAGTGCCGTTAGTGAAGAGACTTCTACTGCCATGTGGTAATCTTTTCCTCTGCATCAATAATCTTCTCATTCTTTTGTGGGTTTTGATCAGCTAGATTAAGCGAAGTAAGGTGACTGTCTGTAGATAAGTGTTATAATTTCACGAAGCGTTGTGAATGGTGGTAGAAATACTGTCAAAAATTTGTGATTTGTCTATTGTGCAAATTGACTACGTCTATAATTCCTCTTCCGCCTTCTCGTCTCGAGAGAGTCATTCTTTGCATATAGGATCTGGGATGATATTTTCAGTTAGCTGGAAGAGTAGTGTTTATGATGCGTTGTAGGCTAAGAAGAACACCTTGAGACCAATTTATTATCCCAAAGGAGTATGTAAGTACGGGAATAGCGTAGCTATAATAATAATTGCTTGAGCTATTGCGTGAATTTTATTGATATCGGCATAATATACTACGAAATGTTTAAATTTATTTTTCAAGTTTTCCTAAGTTCTTTCTGATTGATCTGTCTAGCTTGTTAGAAACCTAAATACTTGTATGATGTATGTGGTTCTAAAGGTTCAATTACGTCGCCGGAATCTAGAGTGTAACTGTTTTGAATGATTTTACCATTATTGACAGAGAAGGTTTTACATTTATCGATTTCGAATTCCATATGTATGTCGTTAGAGAAAGATTGTGTGTTATCTGCAAGGCGATGATTATTAGTAATAACTTTATTTCGATTAGCATAGACATGATCCACTGATTTTGAAAGGGAAAGACAAAACGTACAGCTATTGCGTTCAGAGTGTCGTTTTTGCTGCCTCGCATAGGGGCCAGCAGAGAAGCTGCTTTTTTGCGCATGTGGGCCTGGAAACCTGTGCGTTCTTCAGCAAACATCCCAGACGCCCTGCAAACGCATTATTGATTATTGTACTGTGTGCATGTACAATATTGCTATAAATATAGTTTATATATTTACAGGTCCCGGAGTAGGTGCTAGCCTGTAACAAAGTATTAGAACAACACCAATTTGAATGCAATAGGTATTCAATTGAAACCTGTGAATAGATTATATCGAAGTACTTAAAACGAGAGGATATCACGTAACAAATTTTATAAAATATTGTCCAATTAAGTAGATATAGGATTTACCCTCATTTTTTTTGTTTTAATGTTTGTTTTTTCATAAAAAATACGTTTTTGCTAAACATCTCACATTTCACGTTTGCCTATGTCTATACTGAGCATACTCCACTAAAAAGAACTGTAAGTAAGTTTTCATCTATAAACACTTTTTTAAGTGATGTTATACAAAGCAAATTCAAAATCTTCTTATCCTGTGGTTAATGAACAACCTAGTGTCAGAGTTTAAACCACCCGTAAGTCTCAGACATGGCTTTATACACCATCGAAAATATCTCTCAAGTTTCCTCACGATCTTTTCCTTCGCCATATTAAGCAAGTGTTAATAATATACGCACATGACTTTCCAACTTGTAAAATTATTTGTTTTAGGACGATAAATTAAAAAAAAAAAAAACAGTGGTGCGTGCCTTGGATTCAAACTGCGACCTTTGACTCGAGAGTCCAAGAGTCATAGTGGTATGACTGTTGGACTCTATTATTACCGCTCCCCAAATCAATACATAAAATACTACTACCCAGCGCCTGGTAGGTATAATCTTAACAACACAATGTGCTCAAACAAAATCTTGCTCTAAGCTTTAAAGATAAAAAGTAAGTCGAACTTCCCTTTTTAATGGGGTAGAAATCTCGTAATTGTAATTATTATGTGTAGGAAAATACCATCGTGAGCAAAGTTTGAACCTATAAGTCTCCAAGTCCTCGTTCAAACCCCGCTAACGGTTGTTATTTTCTATCCACCAAAATTATAAGTACATCAGTATAGTGATAGATCTGTGGCTTATGTCGGAAAAAGTGTAAAACCATGGTATAAAATGTGCCTAGCCTTTTCCCTATTACATATGGGTCGGCTTATCATTGGAAATGAACGTGCCGATGAGCTAGCAAGAGCAGGAGCAATTGGTACACAGCAAGGCCCCGAGCCCTTCTGTGGTATACCTAAAAGCCTAGCTCAAAAATCCCTCATGGACTCATGTTTTAACAGTGCAAGCCAGCTCTGGACGGAATCGCCAGGCATGACTCACTCCAAAATCCTCATTAAAGCCTACGACAAAAGGTACACAAACCACGTCCGAGAGCTGAGTAGGAACAATTTGCGCGTTGTGGCAAGAGCCTTAACTGGACACTGCTGCTTAAATAAGCACATGTTTAATTTGAGGCTAAGCGAGACACAAACCTGCAGACGGTGTAAAGAGGCTGAGGAAACACCTCTTCACCTTTTGGGGAAATGGGGACCGCTAATACATAAGCGCTACGCTCATCTAGGGAAACATATTCTAAGCCCGGATGAAATAAAAGAATTCACCCCTAGGAAAATCCTGCAGTTCATCACAGCGGCAGGGTTTAGGGATGAGCTCTAATTTAAACGCAAGAGTGGCGATCACAATAGATCTTTTCTGGTCCCTGTGACATAAAAGCCACATATAATAAATAAATAATATGGGTCGGCTTCCAGTCAAGCCGGATGCAGCTACCAGTATTTTACGTGGAGCGACTGCCTATCTGACCTCCACAATCTAATTATTAGGTAACCCGATATCTCGTGGTATGACTAGTTGTCAGACTTTCAGCCCTCTGACTACCCGTAATGGTTGACTACTCGTAATCTCAATTTGATAACCGGGACCGACAGTTTAACGTGCTGTACGAGGCACGGAGGGGTCTCGGTATGAAATTATGGTCACCCATCCACAGACCGACCGCAGCAAGTGCAGCTTAGCCTCGATCGGTCGATCTGTGCGGTTGTTACTTAGCCACCCATCTTATCCATGGTATTTTTACCTAAAAACCTTAATCAGGGTTCTGTTATTAGATAATGATAATTTATTATAAAATTAATATGTACCGTAACTTAGTCATGGGCTGATATTTAGAACATTAAATAATATTTTTTCAGCCTTTATATATTTAAATAAAAATAAATGGCCATGCGTTTGTCTTGCAAAAACACGAAAATGTCGACTGATTTTGATGTTTTTTTTTTCTTGTGGTGCAACCGGGTTCAGGGCAAGACAACGCCTCCTGGGCCCACTAGAATAAAACAAAATTCACTTCACTTACTATCCAGCCAGAACCATTTTCTGGCATCTGGAATAATGTAGTTACTTTGCCACAGATTAAACTCAACTAAAGCAAAAAATGTTCGTTAACGGAATGCCCGTTTCCGTTACTTTATAGTTTATTTATTATAGAGCATCCTACCACACAGTATTTGAATCACCAAATAATATGGATGCTAACAAATATTCTTCATACAAACAAACGAACACATTTTCCACATTTCTTGAGTTGTCAAGACCAAATATAAAACTTACTCACGCTTGAATATCAAGCAGTATTATCTACATACAATCATACCTGTTATCCGTTGGGGTAGGCAGATAGTTACTTACGATTTCCAATTGCTACAATTCTGTCAACCCTTTTTTGATTCATCAATCTTTTCGTGCAGCTCTTGACTTAAGCAGCATTATTTTTTCTTACATTTTATTTTATTTTTTCTTACGTTTTATTTTATTTTTTCTTACATTTTATTTTGTTTTGAAGCTCTAAGGAGTCAAGATGTTTCAACCTTTTTAAAATTCGTAGAGTAGGTCTCTACATGGAACATTATTATAATAAAAAAAATACGTAAAAACAGTTTCACTCTTATATTTTATAAAGTGGCACAGTAAATAGTTAACTCTAAAATATTTTTTTAACATGCAAAATCGGTTTCACTTTCATATTTTTTTTTAAAATACAGAACATCAAAATTGCTTTTTAAAATTGATTATTAACTTTAAAGTCTCAAAAGACTCAAAAATCAACAAAAAAAAATCAACAGTAGTAAAAAAAGTTTTAAAAATCAAAATATTTACATGTTCTATTAGTTTTTTTAAACATAAAAATCAGCGTAATGTCAAAACATTCTTTTCACAGTAGTTTGATAATTATAAATAACTAAATTTAGTATAAAAAATATAAAAAAAAACGAAATATTAACAGTAAAATATATTTATTAACAGTAAAATATATTTATTAAGTTGCTTTGATAATCATCATCATCAGCATCCCCCTGCCCTTATCCCATACCTATATCAGGCATGCTGCTAAAGTTTTGGCTATGTTTTATGACCGGCCGCCTGCCTGACGTTAACACGTCAACGTGCTTTGATAATATTGTAACATTTATTTTATATTTTTGATACAATTTATTCAAACTGTAATTACTTCTATTAAAACTATGATTCGACATTGTACAAAATTTCAAATAGACTACTTTCGTCTTATGTATTTCAAAACATTTCAGCACTTTTATGTCGACCGTACAAGTAGAAATTAACAGAAAAAGACAAATAAATAAATGTAAACATATTTATCGTATTAGGGGTTCTCCGGGACGGGGGCCTCGGAGATCGGGCTACTGAGGGAATAATCCTTTAAAACTCGCTGCATAGCTTTCACACTTTTACATTGTTTTTTTTACATGTTGCAATCCTAATGGATACCAATATCTCTTGCAGGTTTAAACCACACTGTGACCGCAACGCTTTCATTTTTTTTTCACACCTATAAGCTGATCGCGGTAAGTGTGACCGCGCCGAACATTTGCAGAACGGCAGCATGCAATTAAATTTTCTAGTTATAATATACTTCTCCTGTTGGTAGGGTTAATTAAATCATAATTCGATAGGTGTCATTAAATTCAATCAGTAATATAGATAAAAAAAAATGGCATATATTTAAATCAGATGCATATGGCCTATTCCGTCACATACATACGGCTAGACTACACAGTCAATGATGTGGTGATTAACGTTGAGCACCTCTAGGTGCCCTGATTTTCTTAAAGCATTTCTTAATTTCTTAATTATACCTGTCTATGGTACTTAAATGTCCATAAAAAGAGATGGCAATAGATTTTTGAAACGTTTTATGCCCAATTATGAATTATAGTATAAGGCCAAGAAAGTTTTTTAAGATATTAAAACACCTACTAAATCTGGACTAGCCTAGTGGTGTACCCGTTCGACTGACAAGTCAGAAATCGTAAGTTCAAACCAATGGCACACACCACTGACTTTTCGAAGTTATACGGTGAAGGATAATATCGCAAAGAAACTAACACACGTGAGAGATTATCTCGATGGTGTATTTGACACTATTATAAAGACATGACATACATAAAGAGACGAAGAATACCATGCCATTTTACAATATTAAATTCAGGATTTCTCATTAAGAGAAAAAGAGGAAATTATATTACAAAATACCGTTAAAAGTCCAAACTCGTAGTTGATAGAAAAAAAATTGTCTATACCTATAGTTAGCTGTCATCGGGCTCAGGGTGTTGTATTTGATTTTTTAAATTATATATTGGTCGTTCGTGATTTTCAGCAAACACAAGAAAAGGCTTCAACAACAAAAAAGAGTGCGGTGTGTCGAATTAACTATTTATTTATTATCTTTACTTACACTTAAAAAAACGTAATAATGAATTAAACAATTAATTTGTATAATCTGAATAAAATAATTTAAATTATTTTTTAAATTATTTATTGGGAAAAATAACCAATGCAGAATAAATAATAATAGAAAAAAAATAAGACATAACCGAAAAAAGTATGTTCGATGTTCCATATACTTATAATAAACTTAGCAAATAAAATTTCAATACTTTTGTGCTAGGTAGGATATAAAATAGAATAAACACCAGATATTTTAGGTACAATAATAGGATATAACTATATATTTCAAATTTCAGATAAAATAATATTTTAACATTTCCTATTAAGGTAGAAAGAAGTATTCTACTCAATAAGGTAAATTTTATATCTTTATTTTATTACAATTTATATCAATTAATCTATATTATAAATTATAACCAAAAATCTTTAAAAAATAATCTCCTTGCATTGTTATCTAAAAACTTTCCCTGACATCAGTTTCAGGAGTCTTTCTTCTCCTAAAATTAGAAAAAGAATATTTAGACTCATCATAGAGAGGTGAAGATATATATTTAAGTTGTAAAAATAAGTTTGTAACTTATAAACCTAAGCCAGTTATATTCCCTATAGGGATGTCGTTGTTTTCACGATCCATGTTTAAAAGGTATCGCGCACCAAGAAACAGAGTCACCATCAGGGCTGACCACATAAGGGCTCTGAAACAAAAAAAAAACTTAAACATATTAAAAGAAAATCTCTTTCTTATCGTATGTTTGATAAATAATATACCACAAATATAGAATAATAATTATATAAAACCACGTCTGACATTTTTTTACGTCCCATCGAGAATACCTCTCGGATGTGCCGTGCTATTTTCCTCGCCATATTTTTCTTTAGAATTTAAAAATTCTCCTGAAATATTTAAACAGAAATAAGTACTTACAATCCAGCCACAACCATTTTGTTCAATTTATTGAATCTAGTTTTATTATTTTAAATTGATTTAATTTATTTTATTCTGTCATTGTAACTTTCTTACATGTCATATCGAAATGCAGCAATAATGTTAAAATGCTGTGTATTTATTTACTTTCCACCTCCACATGAAATGCTTATTTACTTTAATGATTAAGTACAGGAAAGGATATGATTAAATTTCGTCAAACATTTGGCCAATCACAGGAAAGAATATGATACACTGATATATTTATTTTGTTGTTAAAAATCCGGCCAAGCGTAAGTCAGAAAATAATAATAATTAATAGTTATGTGGTTAAAATAATGTATTTACTCGTAATTCTACAAAGTAGTACTGTGAGCGCTTTCCCAACCACGTTGAGGTCGGCTTCCAGTCCGACCACATGAAGCTTAATATCAATATTTTAGGTAGAACCACTCCTAATCTCCTAATTCATGAAATTATACTTATTTAATATGTAAAATCACCAATGAAGAATAAATTATAATAGAAAAAAAAATAAGACATAACCGAAAAAAGTATTTTCGATATTCCATATACAATAATAGGATATAACTAAATATTTTAAATTTCAGATAAAATAATATTTTAACATTTCCTATTAAGGTAGAAAGAAGTACTTACATGAAATTATACTTATTTTTAAAATTATACTTATTTTTAAATAAGGTTCTTGTTTAGACATTCTTTCACAAGTATGTCGGCCTCTGAACTCTCAATTTTCCACTGTCCTGCTACAACTGTATGATGTCACCATAAAATAGCGACGCAAAGAAGTAGATTTTTATTTAATGGCTAAGTGTTTTTTTTTTATTACTTCAGCCCTGTATGCCTTACTGCTCATGGCCCGTGGCTACGTAGCATCCGAATAGATCGATTGATTGAGGATAAGCTGCGCTTGGCGCAGTTGGTCTTTGGATGGGTGACCATTATTTTATATCGAGACTCTTCTGTGTTTCGACGAGCACATTAACCTGTGAGTCCCGGTTGTCAAATGAAGATTTATGGCAGCCGTTACGAGTCGTCAGAAAACCTGAAAGTCTGACAACCATTAATATAAGTAGTTAGTAGTTATATTATCCCACCAAAATCACTTCATGACTCCTAAGTTCATAATGCTTTCACTGTTAAAAAGTTATGAGAACTCTAGTCGAGCCAAACTCATAACTGAGCTCGGATTTTTATTACGCGTAAATATAAAGCTCTACGTGCTTATATTAAATGGAAAAAGAATACGGTCGTGAGCCGGATTCGAACCTGCGCCGGATAAGTACTCCAGGCGCTCTGACCACTAAGCCATCTCGACCTCTGCTCACCACCGCGAATTCTTTATCCATATTTTAACACGTCTTTTGGCGATGTCATTGCTATCTATTCAGTACCTATACAGGTGACCAAACCAACACGACTAACTTTGCAGTTAATACAATGTCGTAAAGATGCAATTACTTTAACAATTAAAGATAAATCTTTGAAAAGCATTAACGCATGCATAGCGAACTCTAAAAATATTATATTAAATGGACTAAGAATACGGTCCACGCACCTTAAAAATCGATGATGCGGTCGACGATAGTGCTTCAGTAACAGCCTAGTGGTTCGGACCCACATTACGCCCCACTCACTACTATAACGATTAATGAAAACATCGTGACAAAACCAGTACCTACACCTAACAGATATTGAAAAGACATGTTAGAGGCCTGAGGATGGTATCAATATTTAATACGAACAATTATATAAGAAATCAAAACATACTCCATAAATTCATAAGATAATACTCAATTTTGTTGTTATTATATTAAATGGGAAAAGAACACGGTCGTGAGCAGGATTCGAACCTGCGCCTCCCGCATAAATACTCCAGACGCTCTGACCACTAAGCCATCTCGACCTCTGGTCACAACTGCGAATTCTTTATCCATATTTGCTAAGCATGCGTTAATGCTTTTCAAAGATTTATCTTTAATGCTCAATTTATGTGATAATTATTTGTAATTTAATATTTAAAATGTTTTATAATAATAATGTGTACCTACATTCCTATATGGCATGATAATAACCAGCAAAATAATGAGAACAAAATAATATTGTAACATCTCTGTAACCACCTTATTTGACGCAATAAAATTCTTATCTTGTCTAACTCTGAAACTAGGTTATTCACCAACCAAACCTTATGAAAAAGAGAAGTTTTGGGGGCCATGAATGAATGAATGAAATTTATTTGCTCGAAGTATGGTGTATTACAATATATCTGGGAGTTGTGTAAACTCCCCAACTATCATTCTTCCCAAATCTATCCACTTTACTTAGAGTGAATAGATTTCTTCTCAAGCGAGTAGGTGGTCAAAGGTAGATTCATTTTTGATAAAAAAAGAAAGTGAAATCAAAACCAAAACTACGGAAAGGTATTTATTGTTGTTATCCTGATATTTCTGGCTTTTTATTTATAGGGAGCTTTGGTTCCCAGCGGAGTCTAACTGTTGTCCCTTCAGTAGTAGTCTCTTCCGGCTCTGTGGGACTAGGACTGGGGGTAGATACCGTCACCGGCCTGGTGGGAAGCTTCGCTGGCTGCATGTAGGACATTGTGCACCAGTAAGCTGCGAACACCAGCATAGCAGAAACCAATAAGCTGGAAAGATACATATTTATATATAACAACAGCAGTAGGTACATAATTAGTATTCAAAAAGTACACCATAAAAAGGTGATATATATACCCATTACAGGTACACACGCATTCACCATAAACAAAGATAACACTTAACTACTTAAAGGTATATTTTATCTGTTTTGGTATCATTCTTTCTTCTTATTTCATGTGGTTAGGACCTAATCAACTACTAGAGTTGTTCAAGCCAATCGTAGCCCTCTGACTTGGCGACAACTCATAATTAAACACAACCGGCATCTACATCTGTTGGCTCTTTAATTACCAGACACAATATAATTTATTATTATAAAGTACAATTTTGTACTAGTCCGATCATAACGGTAACGTAACCTCCGAAATGGACAAGGTTAGTACCTCGACAGTTTTAATAAAATACAGATGTAGCCACGGACCTTACAAAAATACGGACGGAGCATTGCAACATGTGAGAAGCACGCCTAGTCTTCCAATTTCGCTGGTCATACATGAGTTAAACGCATACAGATACTTAAAACTCGTCCACTGGGCGCCAGTACGGTGCGTGTAATCTATGTGTGTGTGCGTAATATATGCTTCGCTTATGACAAAGCAAGGTTCCACCGTTTTTTTTTTTCAAATCCGTGGTTGTAGGTAGAAAAAAAGGGAGTCACAGCTAGTATTTTGGTATAGTTTACTCACAATCCGAAAGCCATTTGATGATAATGAGTTCTTAAGTCCGGTTGGTATCATTAAAACCCTCTGAATGAGTGTGTCAATTAAAACACTATGCTACCATAATGACAACTCGAGTAAAAGTAAGCCCATATTCCCACTGCCGTTGAGAACTGTGGGGTGACTCTTGTGAATTGGATACCAATTTTAATCATAAATCAACGCCTTAAATCAATGTGTAATGTTAAAATGTACCTACATCATAGCATCGCAGATGGATAGTAGGATCCGCTGTTTTACAAAACTGCTAGCTGATTTATAAAACAATACTGTTTTATAAAACAGCGAAACAACGTTCAGCTATAGCTATTGCCATTGCGATACGTTTAACAAAACTGCTACCCACGTTTAGACTTAATGCAGAATGACATATCTACAGTGGGACAGATTTGTTTATTGTGTAGGTATATTAATGGATAGTCACCACTGAAAAAAAAAGTACTCTTCTTTGATTTGTCTTTCCATGGCTGGGGCGACGGAGCCCAAAGCAGCGGACAGCAAAGCCGGTTCCTATTTTTGTGTCTGTAAGGTTAGGTTATTGTTGATAAAAGGCACACAGAGCCATATCAAATATACGAACTAAATTCAACAATCTGACAGTTCATTTCACACTCAATTCAAATTCAAATTCAATTCATTTTTTTTTTTATTTCTCATAGACCAATTTACAGGTACTTATAAAACGTCAAAGCTAGGTGCACTGTTTAACATATGCACTGATCGTTGACCCGCTGCATTGATAAACGCAAAACGTGCATACAATTTTGCGTGTTATAGTTCAGTAAATAAGTAAAACCGCTAAACGCCGATGAGCTGTTTTTCATAACAATACTCTTTTGTAAATCAGCTAGCAATTTTGTAGAACAGCTGATTCTACAATCCATCTGCGACATATATATATCTAGAGCGGCAGCCCTAGACGAAGACAGAGAGATGAGCTAGACTCCTTCCAAAAACACCGGTGTCTCATTGATCTAGCAAAAATATATCGAAAATGGTTAGGAAGGTCTTCGCCCAACAGTTGGACATTTTAAGCTCATAATTTGTCATTGATGATGAGTCAATAGTCATCATAAAGAGAGCTGAGCCTTTGGCGATGTCGCGAGTCAACATCATCAACATCGCTGCGGGCTCGGCTCATGACCTAGAACTTCCGAAAAAGGTACGTGAGACGTACCCGTGAACAATAACTTATATGTTATGTTATGGCATAAAATTTAAATAATAAAGCTATCGATCAATTTTGTTCAGCATTGTAAAGTTGTCTTTAGTTTTCCCGAAATGAACAATGATGGGTATTTAATAAACAGATAAACGATCCATGGGAATATTTTTATCATTACAAGCCAGTGCAGCTTGAACAGTTGAGCCAGCTCTTCCCACGACTTTGTCTGCGTGATCTTCAGAATTGATTCCAGCCGAGATAAAAAGTACACTAAGTGTTAATACAGGTTATAAACTATCTGTGTGCCAAATTTCATCCAAATCCGTACATTAGTTATTACGTGAAAGAGTAACAAACATCCATACATACAAACTTTCGCGATTATAATATTTGTAGGATTTTAAGAAATCAGAAAAAAAAAATGTCAACTATCCGAGTGGTTTTTAATAAGTATATTTTTAAAAGTGCAAAGCAAAGCATTAATTTAAATTAGATCATTAAAACCCTTTCCAAAATGTAGGTTGCTATTTACAATAACGGGCGAGATACTACAATGCTTACTCTTTTTCGTAAAATATTGTGTTTATATTATTGTTTATTTTTTTAATTACGACGATACGGTCGTTAAGCGAAAAAGCCCTTGAAATAATAAAAAAAAAAGATAAAATTAATTAAAAAATAAAAAGCACTCCTGCTATGTGTGAATTGAAGTTTTTTATTTCACGTTTCATAACTATTATTTATAATCTTATGCCCATGTTACCCGGGACAATTTTAGGATTCTAATGATACCCCATACATCTAAATCGGTTTAAGCGTTTAGGAGAAGTAAGCTTCCAAAGATATATCTCATTTGCAGTTGGCGTATCCAATAACCTTAAGATGAAATAAAGAAACTCCCAAATATATTATACATATACTTACACACATGAACACTTAACATATAACACATCTTTTTTGGGTAGTCGTGTAAACATTTTTTACCTCCAAGATGCGATTGACGAGGGAAAGAACATAGGTATAGGTATAAATATTTTTTAGCTTGTAGAGCACGATGATTAGCTATCAGTTCAGGTTTTGAACTGAACTGATAGCGAATCAGCTTGCTCTAAGAGAGGCGAAGATTTTTGACAGGTATAGTCTGACAAGTCATCTTACCAAGAAGTATCGTGTTCTTCTTGATAATTTGCAAGTGTTACCAAGAAACTGGGTTGTGCATAGCAGATAGGCCAACTGCCTATGCCCTGATCTATGTAAAATACTGGTACCTATTACGCTGCATTAGGTTTAGAAAAGGCTAGGCAGGTCTTTTTATCTATAACTTAAGTCTTAATACAAGTAAGACAAAAATCCAATTTTAAGACCTAGAATCTTCAATTTTATATGTGAAGGCTTCTTCAAGAATAACTTCAAAACTTTGTGATAAGTTTTCTTGTGAATGTTAGTTAAATAAACAATTTTTCGTAAGTTATCTTCGTTAAAAAACAAGAAATAAGCGTGTAGGTACCACAATAATCGGATATTTTCAATAACACCTAATTATTATTAGATTTACTTATCATACTTAAAAATGAAAAATTCAAGCTTCCACAACCATTAACATTCAAGTTAGAATGGAACACGGCGATACCAAAATATAAATAGAAAAAATATATCACATATTTTTATTAAGTAAAATAAAATATAACAACGTTGTATCGTAAAAAATGGCAGACAATTCTTTACCAGCTATGCATTTTCAAACTATTACGTAATTGCGAGAAAACCTTATTTTAACATGATTGAATCTAAGTAGTTCCAGAGGACGACATGGTAGTAGCCATAGGAGTTGTCGACATATGGGTGGGCTCCGGCATGTTCATCAGATACTTTGTCGTCCAATATGCTCCAAACGCCAATAATCCAGTGATAAGGATACTGGAATAATGAAAAAAACAAGAATAAAACTCAGGGCCTACCTCTTTGGTCTGGTGGTCCAAATGCTGCTGAGCATGAGGTATAGGGTTCGATTCCCAGGTTGGGTAAAGTGTTGTTGAGTTTTTTGGTTAGGAAATTCTCAGTAGCAGCCCAAAGATTGGAATTGTGCCCGGTAGATGGCAATAGGCTAGTACCTATTACGTGGGACTTGATAACATTATTGGTGAAATGTGGGTGTACAACTGTGTAAACCTCTGCCTATGTTAAACTTAGGGCTGATTTTACCGATGTCATTCTTCGAGGAATAAAGATGTTTTTACAGATTTGTCAAATACAAGCTGCTGATCTGTACCCATATTTTAGGCGGTGATTATACCGCTGCTACTGAACACAAGTCGATAAAAATATCAACATTGTAAACCCGTGCAAATTCACAAAAAAAAAAAGTACTGATCAAAGGTTTGTTTATGAGCTATCTAAATTCTAATTATTCCACTGACAATAGATTACACACGTTACATACGTTATTAAAAATCATAACTGATAAAAAAACGTAAAGTTTCCTGGGGCTGTTGCTGAGCTATATCTTCAACAATACCTATATATGTAAACCTATAATTATGTGGAAATATCACAGAACTATTGCTGAGCGATATCTTCAATAATACAATAATGTTAACCAATAATTATGTGGAAAGATCACAGACCTAGTAGAACTAATAGTGTTCTCCTAACGGTGAACATTTAAAAGAAATCAAGACTCATGATAAAAATTCTAACGTAAATTTATTTCTCCCCTACAAAAGGCCACTACCAAAAACAAACGGTCATAATTAAAATTCCACTTAACTAACAAGTATTTGCAACACTTACAATCCAAAAGGCATTTTAATATCTTCTAACTCCGATTTGAACACCCTTCACACATGTCAGTCGTTGACTAAACTATAAGATTAATAACAATGAATACTTTATATAGCCCGTCACTATTTAGGATGAGACTACACTGCTTGTTAAAGATATGAAGAGCGATGTGTTTAAAAATATTAATCAATACGTAACCATTGTCACAATTTCATAGAACCTGAGTAAAATTATTTAGTATCAGCTCGTCAAATACTGTAGCCTGCTAGAAGTATCTAGGTCTACTTAGAAATAATATTCGTTAGATTAATGTGTACCCTGAGATAGGTACGCCACACTTTCGTATCTCTTACCCCAGCTCTGCCATCACAGCTTATAATAACCAATCACAAAAAAGCACTTACTCTTGTTGCAAAGCATTGGTTAATTTTGATGTAGACATGGAATCTCTCAGCGATTCATTGCGTATAAAAGCATTTGATGAGCACCAAGCTTAATGTTTTCCCAAATAAGCAATGTGTGATGTTGTCTAAACACGAATTGTGTAGTAAAGAATAGTGTGGTGAGAATCATAAATACGACCATACGTTACATTCATGGACTAATTGACCTGAGCCGAACTTGCCTTATTATTAAATAACACCTGCTGATCATTGTATAGGGAGTGAAGAATAAAATTCCCATGAGCGACGAAAAACAAATAACTTTGTGGAGATGACATGTAATAAATATCGAAATTATTTAAAAATGTCATAATAAATAAAACAACTTTTAACCGGATTAATCGCGTGTATTATTGGTTTTTTGTTTTTGAACGCTGCAAAGTATTCGAAACGTCAGGAAAAACAATAAACCAATAATACACGCGATTAATCCGGCTAAAAGTTGTTTTATTATAATGTGTAGTGATCGCGCAAACCTAAGATATTACAATGTCATAATAAATTCATTTAGATGGTTCGTTTGTGATTGACTTTGACACGTGGTGGATTTTGAAGACAAAAAACCGTGAAAGCAGTTTTGAGGTAAACACAATTATTATACATATTAAATAGTAAATAAAAAAAATATGCTAGCAAATAAAATTAACCGGACTGAAAGACAATCAAAATTTTTTTGGGAAAAAGCATCAATAAGAATATATCATCAATTTTTGAAAATGTGTGAACAGGTTACTCCGAATGAAGTAAAAAAAATACAACTAATTTTAAAGGTGAATTGTACTAATTAAACTCAAGAAAATAGCCTAAGAAACACGAGTTATGAACATGATGAAACAAATATTTTGGTTTTCTAAACGAAAACCGTAACCTAGGTAGGTATCCCAAGTATGGTTTACACGGAAAATCTTTTTTGTCTTTTGTTCAATTTCCCATTTATTGTAATATATAATAACTA
Source organism: Xylocampa areola (assembly GCA_935421205.1). Lineage (NCBI taxonomy): Eukaryota > Metazoa > Arthropoda > Insecta > Lepidoptera > Noctuidae > Xylocampa > Xylocampa areola. The sequence continues at coordinate 13,447,019 of OW285207.1, forward strand.
TCTTCTTCTTCTTTTCGTAGCCCTCAGTTATTTTTGGGATCAGTGCAACATGTTTTTATCTTCCATTCTATCCTGTCAGTCGTCACATTATCGGTTACTCCCTTTCTATTCATATCATTCCTCATAACTTTATTTGGTCTTCCCCTAACATTGACATTCAATTCATTACTTTAGTTGTTTGATCCCTCCTCATCACGTGTCCATACCAAACCAAACGACTTCTTTTATACTTTTTTGGCACTTACTTTTAAATTCACTCTTATATATGGCTGATCTCCACGTACATATACAGATCTCCTTATCATGATTTTCAAAGCCCAAGTTGACTCACGAAACAAGATGAAATATACAGAGTTACTGGTAACTGGACATATTCCTACCTGACAGGAGTGGATAGAGGCGCAAAAATGCAACAAATATTTATAAAGCACGGTGCTAATCAGTTAATATTCCGAACCGTCACCAAAATTTTTTGTCCATAAAACAAACCCTGATTCGTAACCATTTAAAAATAAATTAATCTTGATATATAATATTTAATATATCCCGATTAGTCACTATTATAAAATTACATATTGCAAAGTACAGTTAGTCAGAAAAGTTTATGTATCCTAACATTCCTACTAATTAATATAATTTGATTTGGCTACTTGTAAGTTTTTTAATTCAAGCAAAAACTACTGGAATGATTTTGGATGAAATTGGATATTAGTTACTTTTAGTCCTGGAAAAGACAGAATATTTGCGCGAAAATGCAGTTTGTGCGGAAATGGGAATTTATGTATGGATTTTGAAAGTATAAATCTAGATTTTTCAAAATCGTACACTTTATCGTATACTTCTTTAACTACTCGTAAAACACGACACATATGGATATGTTGTAGATATTGTTAACACAACACTATTGTGTACTGTGCTAATAAAAATAAATTAGACAACTTAGCTTTTCTTTTTCTCTTTACTTTTGCCTACTTAAACTACTGATGTAAAGTCGGGACTAGGATAATAAAATTATTTAAATCATGGACAAATTGGGATATGTTTTTTATGATGACGAATCGGAACAGTGACGAGTCGGTATGAACTCGTGTCAATTTTATAGACAGCTAAAATATAATAGATTCCGAGATATTTTAGCTTAAAAATACTAATTTTGTGTCCTTACGACTGAAAAAAACAATATTAAATTAATTTAAATTTAAGTAGCGCACCTGCCTTGGGAGATCTTTTTTAATTCCGCATTTTTGTCTACTACAGCCACATTTTTTTTTTATCTTTTTAGCCTATGTTGCCGGGGACAATGCACGGATTCTAACGATACCTTTAAATTCAGATTCAGGCATTTAGAAGTTATGGTGAAATAAAGAAACTCATAAACATACATGCATACTTGCATACATAGGTACATACAGGAACCATAAAAATATAACACAATTTTTTTGGGCAGTCATTTAAAAACAGTGGGCTTATTGAATATTATTAGACATTTTCCATAATTGTGTGACTTGGTTAAAAATAAGTAAGAAATAATGGGAAAATCCGTGTAATACCTAGACATTAACTATGACAAAAAGTGTTATTAATTTGTATGATAAGTTTTCATCAATACCTTAAAGAGTAGACACCAAGATAAAAATTGCTTATAAGCTATCTAAAAACGTATAGAACTAGATACCATTTTGAGTGTTATCTTTATTTATTTAATTACCTATTTTTAAATTTCAAGTGATCCAATTAATTACACAAGAAGATGTTATGTTGTTATCCTTTGAGGTGTTCTCCTTCTTCAGGTTAGACCGAAGAAACCCATGTCGTCCAAAAGCGTGTGGTTCTGATGATGTTTTGAAAGCCACGGTAAGCACTTGGCTCAGGGACGCACAGAATCACACAGAATCGAGGAAACGGATACGATACAAAAGTAAAAACGCCTGCACCCAGCAGATTCCTGCTGAGATGATTATGAAATTATTACACCACTCATATCTAACCGAGGTCCACATCCCGATTAGAGTTTTTTATGAGCCGTATGCAATAGAAAACCTTTTAAGTAAGTATCTATGTACCTACATACCTCTTAATAAATCATTTCTGTAGGAGATCTGTTGATGAAATTAGATACGGTATCCAATTTCGAGAAATGTATTTTTATATTAAGTATTTATATAAGTTTATTAATTTATCTTTACCTAATTATAGTACATTTCTTTCTTTCTTATAAAACAACTGACTTGTGGTAAAAGGAAACACCGTGACAAAAACTAAGTCTTATAAAATTCCGAGTTATACCTAACAAGGTGTACAAAGTTCCTCTTTAGATCATTGTTAAAAGTAGAGACCGGATTATATGCATTTGCATGTTGCATATGCATTTGCATATTTTGTCCCTTTTCACCGGTTATTGCCTTTAACCTATTATTGCGTACGAGTTTACCACTTAGTTATGCACTTGTATAAGTGAACTTTTACTCAAGTGACATTGAAAATAATCGTATTCGAGTGAAATAAATTACGACTCGAGTTTACTCAAACCCACCAGAAACAAGAAAGTGCCAAATATAGCACCTAAATTCACATACTACCGGGTTCCTTCGGTTGATGTAAAATGGTCTTTTTCTTTTCTGCCTAGAAAATGTTTTGAGCAATCGAAGACACAATCTTGCCCCTGAAAATTCGGTTCATTTGCTCTAGAAAAAGTAGCGAACTGTATTTACAATACTTTTATCTGCTGATTTATAAAATAAAATAAATAATACAATATAACAGGTGTTTTTTTTTTGTGGTTTTGAAATAAATTTAATAATTACTGTTTTCTATTATTAAATATTGCATATTTTTTCGCCTTTATTTATATTATTTTTTCACCTTTCGTACATAATTCCAGCAATTCTTATGCATATTTCGAGCTTTTAATGTTGCATATAATCCGGTCTCTACTTGTGAGCTTTTGCAATGAAATTACAGGCTATTCTTACTTACCTAACATAAATAATTATTAAAAATAAACTTTTAATCTTCAGTTAATTATTTTTATACAAAGACATTTTACTATGTATATACTAGTCTTAGACCGGACATCAGGCACAAGATTTTTATCCAAAAGATATCACTATTTGGTAACAAGTCGCTCAAACTGACCGAACTGTCAGATGTGAAGTCACCCAGATAGATGGCGTTAACTACTACGTTACTGATGCTTGGTGCGAAAACATTAATAATAATAATACTTTATTCAAGAAACATAAAGCGCATGTACATTGATGACATTGATAATATGATGAGTTAATATTCCCAATTTATTTACTTCATATCTCTTTGTATTTAGATATCTCTGCAGGGCTCAGACGAGCGGCACGTTGTCGCCAAGCTGTCATCGACAATTTTTTTTTTGCGGGTAAATTGCGTCTTATTTTCTATGACTTAAGGCGAATAATAAAAAAAAACCCATGATGCATATATTATAAATATAAAATAAATTTTATTAAAATATCCTTACATCTTAAAATATGGCAGTTATAATGTACAGTAAAGCATTATCAAAATTACGGTGAAGTTGCAAAAATGTCGTAATATTCTTCAGTTGTAGGCATTACAGTTGTTGTGGGATTTATATTAAAACTAGGTGTTGCTGCTAGTAATGGCACTGTACCGGCCATTTGCGACGGTAAATTCATCAGATATTTTGTCATCCAGTAAACTCCGAACACCATTAATCCAGTGATTAGTAAGCTGTAATAAATAAAAAAAATATAAATTTTCATTGGAACGGCTACATAGGTCAGATGATTTCATTATTGTGTAGGATAGTGTAAGATAAAGGGTTTTCCAATTTTTACACGACTGAGCACGATTCTTCAAACCAGCACTTGTCATCAAGTGTAGATTAATTCAATCCTAAGCTCCAATAAGCTTTCTTACTCTAATATTTTCGTTTTGTGATCTCTACTCAATAACTTACAGAGAATTTTAAGCAAATTAATAGGAAACAAGGCTATATGTCATTTATTGAATTGGTGTTTAGTTGGGCCTATGTTAACGTTACTACTATTGATTTTCAATAAATGTACGTAGTTTACAAAAAATAATATCTATTGAAAAAAAAAGAGGAAAATTAATTCTTAAACCCCTAATATGAACAATTTCCCATTGCATCCAAATTGTGATTTTTATTATAAAATTATATGGAAAGAACACGCTAATACGTCAATGTATCGAAAACAATCCATTTGTTCAAGTTCTTATTTAAAACTTTATTAATGTCCTCGCTCCATCAATAAATATACACCATACACTTGTAACAAAATGTAAGTTTAAAACACTTACAATCCCAAAGGCATTTTTATTCTTCTTTAATTATCTCAAGTACTTTAATCCTTCACACATATCAATCCTTGACTAGAATGCAGTATTAGTTACAACGAATACTTTATATAGTCCGTCTCTACTGAGAGTAACGCTATACTGCTAGCTAAGCTATGCTATCGCTACCAGGGCTATGTTTTTTAAATTATCATGATTAGGTACCTAGTACTTACAAAAAACTACTTGGTGACATCTGAGGTCCTTAGGTTATTGCGATCACTACACAATACAATAAAAAAACGTATTTATTGATTTTGTTTTTCGTGAACAGTGAATATTTTGCAATGTTCGTTATTAAACCATGATTGTTTTCCTTACCTTTTGTATCCCGCTGCTGGGCAAAGGTCTCATCCATATTTTACCACAGCTCCCTCTGTGTGGTAATAGCCAGAGTCAAGTCCCGACAAATGTATCTAGGTCATCATGCCAGCATTTTTGAGGCCTACCTCGGCGACACTGCCCCTCTTCAAGCATCCACTGTGTGACGATTCTAGCCCACCTATCCGGGTTCATTCAGCTAATGTGACCCACCCAATCCCATTTCAGTCTGGCAGACTTCCCACATCAGTTGTTTTACATAACCCAGAACTGTCCCATTGCAGGACGAGGGCATCTTCCCATACACAGACATACATACAAAGCACGAGCATTAACCACCACGGTAGCTCACTGTGGGTTGGCGATTTTAGACAAGTCTAAGTTTCCTCGTAATGTTTTACTACCGTATGTCTATGATGTCTTGAGATTTCAATGAAAATACAAAACAATAATAACATTGGAAAAATCACATTGGTATAACCCAGGTTTGAACCCAAAACAGACACGATCGTAATTTTGGCCACGATAATAAAAGATATATATCCAGTGAGATTATGATTATTCTCAAATACGTTCTCAAATTAGTCGTATTTTAAGAGACATTGAAAAATTGAATTTTGGGGTGTAGCAAGCGTATAATAGCGTTCAATACGAGCCAAGGCTTACGTATCCTGACTAAGCAATGACTAAGGTTATCTAAACACGAATTGTGTAGTAAAGAATAGAACGCTAGGAATTGTAAATACTCATTATACGTCTCATTCATGAGCTAGTCGGAAGCCCTAAACTTAGGCTGTTATTAAATAACACCTGCAAACATTGAATAGCGCTGAAATATTGTAACAAATTTCCTTCTTCAATGGACAGTGAGGCCAAAAAATAATAAAGGTACTAGTCAGAAAGGAAATATGGCTTCGTCAGTTCTTGGTCAGTTCCAATTCCTCCGAATAGAGCGATATTATGTGGCTGTCAAATATGAACACACAATGCAACTTTGACCTTGGGATCAGCATTTTTTGGTAAACTCAAACTCAAACTCAAACTCAAACGTTTATTGCATTCCATAATGTTACATAGGTGTTATGTTTGCATGGGACTTTCGATCATTATGGACCCTGTCGGGCACAGCAACTTACAAGGCTTTATTAATTACTAAAATTAAAATTATGTTATTTATATATATCTACGTAACATCACATTCATGAGAGAAACATATATGTAACTTATAGTATTGTTTTTAATATTGGTACTCATGTCATACAATCATATTTATATTATTATATAGGTGTATTTTCATATTAATTAAATTATTACATTATTTATTAGTTTCTTCAAAGAAGTCATTCAAAGTATAATAACTTTTTGTTATTAAATATCTTTTTAGTCTTAGTATAAATATATTGTTTTTTTCTATTTCTACAATTTCTTTTGGCAGTTTATTATATATTTTTATAGACATTACCAGAGGGCCGGTGTGATATATTTTAAGTCGAGATGTGGGTAAGTTTAGTCTGTTTTTGTGGCGTAGTGTGTATTTAGTTTGTTTTTGTTCGCGGGTTGTGTAGAATTCTGGATGTTGTCGAACAAATTTACATATTTCTAAGATGTATAAGCAGGTCAGGGTAAGTATTTTATATTTTTGGAAATATGGTTTGCAGCTGTCTGTTTGTTCGATATTTGCAATTATTCGGATTAGTTTTTTCTGGAGGGTAAAAACTGTGTGTGAATCCGTGCTATTGCCCCATAAAATAATACCGTAGCTAAGCCATGCTTGTGCATACGCGTGGTAAGTTATTAGTGCAGTTTCTATGTTGGTCGTCTTTTTGATTTCGCGTAAGGCGTACGAGAATTTTGAGATTTTTGCTCTTATCTTTTGGGCATGAGCCTTCCAGTTTAAATGTGTATCGATTGTTAGTCCGAGAAGTGTAAAGTCGTTTACTTGTTCAAGATTGGTACCTTTGAAATTTAAGTTAATGTTTAGGGGGGTTTTTTGATGGGGATGGAAAGTTATTATTTTTGTTTTTGTGTAATTTATTTCTAGGTTATGGTTATACATCCAGTCATTTACTTGAGACAGAAGAGAGCAGAGTTTGTCATTTGTGTTTATATTATTTTGACATTGGGCGAGTAATGAGATGTCATCTGCGAATAATACACATATAAATAATGTTCTTAATTTTGTTTAAGCTCGGTCTCGTTGTTAGGAAGGATTCAGGGCGGTGGGTACAAGCTAAGAAAAATCGTAAATCTTGTCAGTTATTATTCTGTTTACATACGTAATGCTATACTGAATCAGCCTTTCTAGTGATCGTTCATTTAGTGCAACATAATGCGTCCTTGGGCATGCTGGTCTCTGAACCGATTGATCGTACGCGGGCAGACCATTTCTATTATAGGAAATACTTAATCAAGCCTTTTGGTGATTACCAACAGTACTCCTAACAGCTAGAAAACGCTTTTCACTTTTGTTAAAAAAGGATGCCAAAATAAGCCATGTAAAAGGTTTAACGACTTAATTGAAAAAACAGTTTTCTCAATATAAATATTTTTATTTGATTCGTACGATGTGATATAATTACAAACAAAAACTGTTCATTGTGTTACAAATTGTGTACAAAAGTAAACAAGAGATAAAATTCTCGTAGAAATAACTAACACGGTGTCAGTTGTCCTTAGTATTACACCCTTTAGGACCTCCATACCCACCCATAAAGACGTACAGACCTACTTTACATATTAGGGCGCTACGCAGACAACAAACTTTTTGTCCGGTGAATTGCCACGGACAAGAATGACCTTGTTTAGCAGTATTGCCCATCACGACATTCCGCATTGACTCAACGCAAATGAAGGTCGTTTTGTCTCTAGTCTCCGTCGTAACACTCCCTGCAAAGTTCCTGACTGGCAACAACTACTGTCAACCACTTCTGTGTAAATTTGAGCCATAACTTCCTTATGACCAGTACTTGTTTACGTAACAGTGGGAGATTAGGCATTTGCTAGCGAATTCTTCTTCTGAAAATGTAATCTTTCTACTCTGGACTATGCCAATAACACAAAAAATATGAGTTCACATGTCTTCAAAATAGCGGCTAGGATGCTGACAACGCCGATACCATAGTATATTCTATCATACGTGTCGTGTAGCCGCAATGTACTGGTAGCAGGATGACTGTGTCCCCTTTGCACCCGTGCCTTCATACTTCTCACTTCGTGAACAATCTGAAGGTATTAAAAAACTTTGAAAATAGCTTGACTTCTCATAAATAAAGTGATTATGTGAAATGATTTTTATGATGGAAGTAAAAACAGATATTAACGTAGAGATGCATTATCTTAGTGCATTAAAGTGTTTCTGCCCAAAGTACAGACAAAACAGCTATTGGATAAGACTCGTCGTACAATAAATGTTTTAGCTTAGTAGTGAAATTCAGGAACATTTTCATATCAGTATTGTATAGTGCTTTTAGAAACTTAAGGATAATTTCCGCTGATGAGCCAAATTGAGGCTGTCTAAATGGCTTCTTCTTTTTTTTTTAACGGGTCATCTCTTGATCGCGATCTAGCCTGAAAGTAAACAATCTCCTAGGTAATAGCATCCTGGAGATCATTTTTAGTTGAAAGTTTTACATTTACAAATATACTTAACAATCACAAAATTACTTACCAAAACGATACCAGTTGCCAGCAGAAGTAAAGAACCAGTGATCAAAAAATATCCCTGTACAAAGGGATCAATGACTTCTTCTACTATCTTGGATATCATTAGGCCTATCGGTATTATAATTTGGCTCCATATCGTGCCCCCAACTAGGGTCTGTTCATCTCTGTACTTAGGTCTCGTATCGACTCCGGCGCCAGCCCATAACCCCGCCGCAGTGATAACTAAACCTATACTCAATAACTGTAATAATACCTCTATGTATATTGAAACCATTTGTGTCTGTTTGATATTGAAATTTCGCCTATTGATTACATTTTATTCTAGATCTAAGTAATTTATTTGTAAGGTGTATTCTGAAATTTGTGTTGCTTCGATTGGTGATCTGACATTTGTCAATTTAGTTAGCGATGCGATCAATTTCCAAAAAAGAGATTGTATTCATATGTTAGTCAGTGAGTCGAAGTGTGCGTGAAAAAATCTATGTCTATGGATACAGTTTATTATTTTTTCACAAAGCACTTACATTAGCAATTACACCCTTTAGGACCTCCATACCCACCCATAAAGACGTACAGACCTACTTTACATATTAGGGCGCTACGCAGACAACAAACTTTTTGTCCGGTGAATTGCCACGGACAAGAATGACCTTGTTTAGCAGTATTGCCCATCACGACATTCCGCATTGACTCAACGCAAATGAAGGTCGTTTTGTCTCTAGTCTCCGTCGTAACACTCCCTGCAAAGTTCCTGACTGGCAACAACTACTGTCAACCACTTCTGTGTAAATTTGAGCCATAACTTCCTTATGACCAGTACTTGTTTACGTAACAGTGGGAGATTAGGCATTTGCTAGCGAATTCTTCTTCTGAAAATGTAATCTTTCTACTCTGGACTATGCCAATAACACAAAAAATATGAGTTCACATGTCTTCAAAATAGCGGCTAGGATGCTGACAACGCCGATACCATAGTATATTCTATCATACGTGTCGTGTAGCCGCAATGTACTGGTAGCAGGATGACTGTGTCCCCTTTGCACCCGTGCCTTCATACTTCTCACTTCGTGAACAATCTGAAGGTATTAAAAAACTTTGAAAATAGCTTGACTTCTCATAAATAAAGTGATTATGTGAAATGATTTTTATGATGGAAGTAAAAACAGATATTAACGTAGAGATGCATTATCTTAGTGCATTAAAGTGTTTCTGCCCAAAGTACAGACAAAACAGCTATTGGATAAGACTCGTCGTACAATAAATGTTTTAGCTTAGTAGTGAAATTCAGGAACATTTTCATATCAGTATTGTATAGTGCTTTTAGAAACTTAAGGATAATTTCCGCTGATGAGCCAAATTGAGGCTGTCTAAATGGCTTCTTCTTTTTTTTTTAACGGGTCATCTCTTGATCGCGATCTAGCCTGAAAGTAAACAATCTCCTAGGTAATAGCATCCTGGAGATCATTTTTAGTTGAAAGTTTTACATTTACAAATATACTTAACAATCACAAAATTACTTACCAAAACGATACCAGTTGCCAGCAGAAGTAAAGAACCAGTGATCAAAAAATATCCCTGTACAAAGGGATCAATGACTTCTTCTACTATCTTGGATATCATTAGGCCTATCGGTATTATAATTTGGCTCCATATCGTGCCCCCAACTAGGGTCTGTTCATCTCTGTACTTAGGTCTCGTATCGACTCCGGCGCCAGCCCATAACCCCGCCGCAGTGATAACTAAACCTATACTCAATAACTGTAATAATACCTCTATGTATATTGAAACCATTTGTGTCTGTTTGATATTGAAATTTCGCCTATTGATTACATTTTATTCTAGATCTAAGTAATTTATTTGTAAGGTGTATTCTGAAATTTGTGTTGCTTCGATTGGTGATCTGACATTTGTCAATTTAGTTAGCGATGCGATCAATTTCCAAAAAAGAGATTGTATTCATATGTTAGTCAGTGAGTCGAAGTGTGCGTGAAAAAATCTATGTCTATGGATACAGTTTATTATTTTTTCACAAAGCTTCTTTTCTAAGTAATAAAATAATTGCGACTTATTCAGCTTTGAGCTTTAAGTAATTAATTTGAATTAGTATTTTAGACTTGTAACAGTAAGTTTTCACAAGAAACCAGTCGGAAGTTGTGTGCTGCCGCTGGGTCTTTGAGAAGGTTAAGCAATTTTCTTCCAATTACGGTAGCACAAGTCGTTTCGGGTTTCTAAATGACCCTCATACATGAGTCCTGAGATTTTCGAAGAATCTAAGATTGAAGATGCCATTGCATTCCACAAAATTAATTGACATTTCCTTTTCAATACAAGTAGCGCGTTTGTGGAATGCATTGCCGGAGTCTATTCGACGTGCCCAGTCACTACCAGTATTTATGAAGTTATTGAAGTAGCATTACATGTGGTTACCGTTACTCTAGCATAGTTTGTTAGACTTCTCATAGTTTATGTATTATGTTTGTAAGGTTTCATTTATTTTAACCATCTTTTATGGTTTTTCTAATCTGTATCGGAAATAATTTATAATAATTGGAGAAGAGAGGGGTTGCTTTTTGGTGGCAACACCGCAGTTGTGGCATCTGGTGAAGGGTTTTGGAAAAGAAAAAAAAGAAGAAAAGGGCGGGAAGAGAAAAAAGAGACGTAACCGAGGTTTATGGGATTAAATGTGTTTTCTAACTAAATATAAAGTATTTTAATATTCGTCTATTATAATTCAGAAGTGGAACTACCATACTAAACCGCGTAAGTACATGTCTACAATTTTATTTAATCAAAATCTTCATACGTTCTATGAAAGTTATTGGAAAGTTCGATATCTACGTTATCATGTTTATCACATTAATGTAAATTCCTTCTAATGTTGCACAAAATATTATGTGTAGCGTAAAGTTTTGTTATGGTTCCTAGGTATACCAAACACGAGTTGCACCTAATTAACTGCTAATATAATATAAAATATACAGTGGCGTTTAGGTACATAAATTAGGTTCAGCATATTTAGTCATTGTTAAAAATGATATGCAAACATTTAATTTTAACATAAGTCCTTAATTTAATTATGTAACAGGCTACAATCACACTATGAAATTATGCATAATCAATTTTTAATAAAGAGTAATAACATACAACAGCGAGCTCGCCTTCTTAAAGTTCTTAGGTTTATGTATCTACCTCATTTATTTTGCATTTTTCCGTAATTAAATAGTAACATGGGGAAAATGTTTGTAAGTTACAGAAAATGGAAGATCGTGAGGATGAACACTCAAGAGCGTTGACTCCTCGAACACGCACGCCAAGCGTGGTGAGGCGTAGCCGTTCGCGCTGCCGGTACAGTCAGCGCAGTCAAAGTCGCTACCGCAGTCGAAGTTTGCGCGACCGGGAACTGGACCTGGAACGTGAGCGAGAGCGTCTTCACCGGAAGGAGCTCGCGCTTCAGAAGGAGCGCGGGATATCCCGTGGCCGTCGCTTGAAGAGCGAGCAACGTGAGCATCGTCGGGACAGCGGGCAACGCGGTCAACGTGTGGCCAGCGATCTGCACGGTCGACGTTTGGATAGCGAGCAACGCCGACAACGTGTTGACAGCGATCTGCATGGCCGGCGTTCGGACAGCGAGCAACGTGAGCGTCGCCGAGACAGCGAGCAACGCGGGCAACGTTTGTACGGCGAGTCGCGTGGGCGTCATCTTGATAGCGAGCAACGTCAGCGTCATAAGGGTCAACGGAACTGCAATGCCAATAACGGGCGTCGCTCGAAGTCATGTAGTCCTTCGTTTTGTTATAAGGATATTGTTAAGATAGTACAGTAATTTAGGAATAATTCTGCGTCACAACCGTTAGAACAGTGTGGTCGAACAAATCACAAAATAAACGATAAAAATATTTTACCAGAATTTGATCCTTCTACTAAAAATCAACGGATGGATATGTGGATTAAAAAGGTAAATGAATGCGCGTCAGTTTACGGTTGGGACGACAGAACAATTATACATTTTTCAATGCAAAAACTACAAGGACTGGCCAAGACTTGGTATCAAAGTTTAAACACAATTCTTTATACTTGGCCCGAGTGGCAAGAAAAACTACTTAAAGCTTTCCCATGCGAACATAATTATGCCCAGTCCTTGGAGGATATGCTAAGACGCAAAAGTAGGTTTAACGAACCAATAGAAAATTATTTCTACGAGAAATTGTCGCTAATAAACCAATGTGAGATAACAGGAAAAAAGGCCGTAGACTGTGTCATCCATGGTCTTAGCGACAAAACTACAAAATCGAGTGCTTTAGCTTTGCGTTGTTCTGAGCCTGACCAACTTCTACAATTCTTGCTGAGCAATAAGGAATACCCTTATCAGTCATCTTATAAAAACAAAAGTGAAAATTTAAAAGATAACGGGCTGCAAAATAAATTAATCCAAAAACAAAGTAGTTATAACGCTGGTTTATTTTGCTACAATTGTAAGGAAAAAGGACACCCTTACAGCAAATGTTCTAAACCTTTAGTACGATGCGATTATTGTCATCAAATAGGGCACAAGAGTGAAATTTGTCGATCAAAACAAGAAGGACAGTCTACGAAGGCTAACACTGTGCATAAAACATTTTGTATATCTAGATCTAGATTACATCCAAATGACAAGTTTGTGAAACAAGTAACAATTAGTGGCGTGCCTTTGGAAGCATTCGTAGACTTTGGAAGCGAGGTTACTTTAATAAAGGAGTCTAGTGCTTTAGAGTTAGAAATCGCACATGACGGCATCCCCTCAACAATGAAAGGTTTCGGTAACAGATTTGTGCAGTCCTTAGGTTCAGTATCACTTAATATAGCGATCGATGGGGTTACTGCAGTGGTTAATTGCAAAGTTGTAAAAGATCTTTTACTCGAAAAATCAATGTTGATTGGTCAGACATACTCCGAGCAACCGCATATCCTTGTTTTCAAGGATGCAACTAAATTGCAATTTTTTGATGTTGGAACTGAGGTTCCCTCTAATTGTTATGACGACAATGATGACAGAAGTTCAGTTCGGGTTAGGATAATTGGTCGTAGTAGGCTGTATGGTACTGCTAGTTTAAGAGTAGCAACAGAATCCGTGTTTAGCGGAAATATCTTGTTAAAAACTAAATTAATAGAAAAACCGAATGAACAGTATGTCGTTCTAGGTGGTATATATAAAGTTGAAAATGGTCTTACAAACATAATTATAACACCATGTACAATACCATGTTTACTTCAGGAAGGATCGGTGTTTGCACGTGCTGAAAAAATTAATATTATTAATAGGGTGACTACATACGCGTCAGAATCGATTGACATGGACAAGTGTCATATTTTTAGCCATATTAAAGATAGTGAAGTAAATCTTGGGGACTCAGTGTCTGAAAAAGACAAAATTAAACTGTTACAATTACTTAACCGCTATAATAATTGTTTTGCATTCAACATGGCTGAATTAGGGTGCACAGACGTTACTCAAATGACGATTGAGCTAAATAGTGATCGGCCTGTTGTTTATCGTCCGTACAGACTCTCACATAACGAGCGCGACAATGTCCGTACCATGATAGATGAAATGTTAAATGCAGGTATCATTAGAGAGTCAGTATCAAACTATGCTAGTCCTGTTATTCTAGTTCGAAAGAAGGACGGCAAAGTCCGTATGTGCATAGATTACAGAATGTTAATTCAATCCCAGTGAAAGAACGATATCCAATGCCTATAATAGATGACGAAATATCACGTTTATCGGGTCAAGCATGGTTCATCACCCTAGATTTAATGTCGGGATACTATCAAGTACCGATCGCAGAACAACATAAACATTTGACGACGTTTGTCACTCCGGACGGCCAATATGAATTTAATCGTATGCCGTTTGGATTGGCAAACGCACCAGCAGTATTTCAGAGAATGATGAACCGTGTTTTAGGTACATCACGTTTTGATAGAGCTACCGTTTATATTGATGATGTCTTGATTTATGGTAAAGAAGCAGATGAAGCCCTTATGAGGCTTGAAGAGGTACTGCAGCTCCTCAGTACTGCCAAGCTGAAATTAAATTTGTCCAAGTGTAGTTTTTTGCAAAACAAAATAGATTATCTGGGATATGAAATAAGTTCATCGGGCATAAGGCCTGGCGAAGCGAAAATCCGGTGCGTATCAGAATTTCCTCGACCCGAAAACGTCTGGTGAGTTATTTTAGGAAATTTATCCAGGGTTTCGCACAATTTGCTGCGCCACTTACAAAACTACTTAAGAAGGATAATAAATGGGAATGGACAGATACTCAGGAGAAAGTCTTCGAAGCACTCAAATCCAAGTTAGTAACTAGACCAGTCCTTTCCATTTACGATCATTCTGCGGAAACTGAGCTGCACACGGATGCCAGTCGAATAGGTATTGGCGGAATATTGCTGCAACGTCCTCAACGTAGCACTGACTCATTTAAACCTGTGGCATATTACAGTCGGCAGACGAGTCCAGAAGAAAAGAACTTCCACTCATACGAACTCGAAACTTTAGCTGTAGTTTGTGCTCTAAAGAAGTTTAGAGTGTATTTATTGGGAAAGGAATTTAAAATTATTACCGACTGTAGTGCTTTGCGTTCCACGTTTCTTAAGCGGGATCTTATACCTCGAATAGCTCGATGGTGGCTCTCGCTACAGGAGTTTAAATGTACAGTGGAGTATAGATCAGGTACGAGAATGGCTCACGCAGACGCTCTGTCTAGAAACCCAGTAGTGGATAAGGAAATGCAAAACACGTTACGGTGCCCCACTATTTTAGCTATCAGTAATGAGGACTGGCTACTTACTCTCCAATTAGGTGATACTGAGCTAGAGAGGATTCGGAACATTTTAAAACAGTAATTTAGATTCAAAGGGACTTGAGTACATTAAAGAAAACTACTTGATAAAGGACAATAAATTATTCAGATTTCTTGACGGGAACAAAACCAACATCAGGTGGGTGGTGCCTAAAGGTGCAAGGTGGCAGATATGTAAGATGAATCATGATGACATAGGACATATGGGTAGTGAGAAGACATTAGAGCGCATTAAAAAGTTCTATTGGTTTTCGAAAATGTCGCGTTTTATAAAAAAGTACGTTAAATCTTGCATCGACTGCAGCTATGCAACTTACATGAAGAACTATTACATCCCATTACTAAAGTTGACACACCGTACATGTGGACCACCTTGGGCCTTTCGTTAAGTCAAAAAGGGGACACACTCATCTACTTGTGACAGTCGATTCATTTACAAAATTTGTGTTTATAAAGTCTGTAAGAAATACTAATGCTCAAAATGTAATTAAGGTTTTAGCAGAGATTTTTGATACTTTTAGAAATCCTGACCGAATTATTAGTGATCGTGGAAGTTGTTTTACTTCTCACGCTTTTAGAAAGTTCTGCTTAGATAGAGGTATTAGACATGTCTTGAATGCAGTGGCAAGCCCGAGGTCCAATGGACAAGTAGAACGATATAATCGGACCATACTAAATTCCTTGACCGCGCTAAATCTTAGGGATAATGAGAAAGATTGGGATAATAAGTTGGGAAAGATACAATGGGGGCTTAATAATACCTTGCAAAAGACAATAGGAAGAGCTCCTTCCGAAGTTATGTTTGGCACCAAGATGAGTAGTCAGAGTAATGCAGCTCTAAATGAAATAGTAGACATGTCCGTTGAGCCGTATAATCTGGCTTCGGTACGGGAGGAGGTCAAGGGTAGAATCGATAGGGAACAAGAAAAACAAAAACTATATTATGACAAAGGTCGAAAGCCAGCACTGACGTACAAAAATGGTGATTTGGTGAAGGTTACGAAGATAGCGTTTCAAAACGATGGCAACAGCACAAAGCTTCTTCCGTCTTATGAAGGCCCTTTTAGAGTCGTCAAGGTGTTAGGAAATGATCGTTACAAAGTAGCCCCTATTCCTGGATTTGAAGGGATGAAAAATAAGCGTAACACTACCGTGGCTTCGGACCGTATGCGACCATGGATACATATAGCTTCTTTAGAGCTAGGTAGTGATGACGCTGATACCATGGATGATGAAAGTAATGATGATTTTTGATTTATGTATACCAAAGTGAATTCAGTAGAATTAACTAGTTATGCTGGTTATTATTATTTATATTTACTTTTTGTAATTTATTTAAGAAAATTAGCAACAAAAAGATTCTGTTTTGTTCAAGGTCAAGTACGAAACTTTGTGGGCTAGCGGGTTTGTGGCTTGGCTACATTAAGTTAGGATCGGCTGGGATTATGGTTATATTATTCAGAACCAGACGCGAGACCTTATGAGCGGGCGGGTCCGTGGCTTGGTTTCGTCCTGGGTTGATGGGTTTATAATAACTGGATACGATTGGCGAAAGTTGGGTGCGAGACTGTAAGCAAGCAGGATTCGTGACCCGACTTTGTCATTATGGTTATATGGGTTTATAATATATATAAAATTGACGAGAGTGGAGAACGAGACTCTGTGAGCGAGCAGGGTTCGTGACTTTACTTCGCCATGGTTATGGTTATATGGGTTTATAATATATATAAAATTGACGAGAGTGGAGAACGAGACTCTGTGAGCGAGCAGGGTTCGTGACTTTACTTCGCCATGGTTATGGTTATATGGGTTTATAATATATATAAGATTGACGAGAGTGGAGAACGAGACTCTGTGAGCGAGCAGGGTTCGTGACTTTACTTCGCCATGGTTAAGGTTAAATGGGTTTATAATATATATAAGATTGACGAGAGTGAAGAGCGAGACTCTGTTAGCGAGCAGGTTGGTGACTTTACATCGTCATGTATACTTATATGTTATAAATATCTTTATATTTGAAATGTTATTAGATTTTTCAAGATTTGATTTATTTGATTTTATATTATTATCTGTGCTAATGTAACGTCACAGTTTTGTTTTAAAGTATACTGTTAAATTAAAAATGTTATTATATAAAATACATGATTAATACAAGATCACATA
Source organism: Xylocampa areola (assembly GCA_935421205.1). NCBI lineage: Eukaryota > Metazoa > Arthropoda > Insecta > Lepidoptera > Noctuidae > Xylocampa > Xylocampa areola. The sequence goes on from OW285207.1 coordinate 13,464,363, forward strand.
GATAGTCGCGAAAAGAATATAACCCGCCGAGACGTTTCTTGCTTGTTCTTTTACTCGAGTTGGGCCGGATAGGGTTGGAACAAGCGTAAACTTTGATTTAAGATATTAGATGTTATTGTGATCCGAAATATGTACACCTATGCCATTACTCTTCTTCAAGATGACTCAACTTGCCGAATGTAAGTTTTACAACAGAAGCGTGTAAGGGGACTTACACGTTATCAGGATGGTCGAATGTAAGGTTTCATTTATTTTAACCATCTTTTATGGTTTTTCTAATCTGTATCGGAAATAATTTATAATAATTGGAGAAGAGAGGGGTTGCTTTTTGGTGGCAACACCGCAGTTGTGGCATCTGGTGAAGGGTTTTGGAAAAGAAAAAAAAGAAGAAAAGGGTGGGAAGAGAAAAAAGAGACGTAACCGAGGTTTATGGGATTAAATGTGTTTTCTAACTAAATATAAAGTATTTTAATATTCTATTATATGTTTTTAATGTTATTTATGTAATATGTATCTATTTATATTATTAGTATTCTATACGGGGCATGGCACAATGGTTAATATCGTTATACAGGAGAACTAAAACTATTTATTAGATTTACGAAACCAATAACAATTTTATGAGGGTAGATACATTCGATGTCTCAATTCAAGATTTTAATCTATATTTACCAACTTGTATTGTGGTTTGAATTCGTTTGCTTTTGATAGTTAGCAATGAAATCTTCCAACTGTAAAATTAATTTTTAAAAAATGTAACCCAACAATCTACCGCAGTGGAATTCGAACTTACGATTCTTGCTTTATGAACGGCTCATTCGACCAACTGCGCCACGGAAACCAATAACATAGACGTAAAATGTTTACTTCTTATTGACTACAGTGTGACAGCGACAATATAGTGCAAGACTGGAGTGCTATATATACTCGCGAAAATACAAAATTGTACGTGATAACAATAATATTTCTATATATTGTACTGAGTCAACAGAGACAAACATGAATAGATAAAATATTTTACTCTTTGGTACACACGGATATTATGTTAATGTTGATGCATACCCAACTATTTTGTTAAGGGCACCTACTATGTTATTGTTACAAGCAAAACGATAAAACTCGTACAATTAAAGTATAGTGAACTTCGGTAATTTGACATACCTCTAGAATGCAACTAAAGTATCATTTTTACACGACTGCCTAAACAAAGTATTGTAATGTTTTCGGTGTTTACAAGTATTTACGTATTTTTGTGTTTCTTTATTCCACCATTACTTCTAAACGACGAACCGATTTAGTACCTATTGTTAGAATCCTTACATTTTCCCAGGTAACATAGGCCAGTAAGATTTAAAAAAAAATTAATATAGTGGGTATGGTACACGAAAAGATAATTAAATTATTATATATTATCTTTTTTTTTTGCTCGTTGACCTTGAAAAGGCATATGACCGAGTACCACGTGAAGTGCACAGGCACATCTTTCTCCTTAAGGAGAAAGGTGTTCCTGGGAAGTATGTGCGGTTGATCCAAGCGATGTACAGTCGATGCAGTACCCAAGTCCGGTCTACTGCGGGCACCACGGCTAGCTTTAATCTGGATGTAGGCTTACACCAGGGATCGGCTCTAAGTCCATACCTCTTCTTGGTGATAATGGATCCTCTTACATCGGACATTCAGAAAGAGGCTCTCTGGTGTATGCTGTTCGCTGATGACATTGTGCTGGTTGCCGAGAGTGGCCTTGAGGTCTAGAATATGAATGTGGATGGATGGAAGGGAAGAGGGAGACCAAAGCAAAGATGGATGGATTGTGTGAGGGATGATATGACTGAAAAGGGAGTAAACGATAACCTAACGACTGATAGAGGAGAATGAAAGAGAAAAACATATTGCGCCGACCCCAAATAACTTGGGACCAGGGCAGGAAGAAAAGATTTTTTTTTTGCTAGTTTTAATACATCGAAGACGTTCAAAAACATTGTATGGTTCTGTGAAATAACGTGAGTTTTTAAACTACCATAATTATAATAGATTATTTTCTAATTTGTAGAAATTACCCATGCTACCCGAAAGCAAATTAGTTTTTAATGACTATAAATCACGACATAATATGTGTATGTAATGTACCAACTAAATAGGTAAATATGTACAGAGAGCAACATCGACAGGTGACTTTTCACCTTTTAAAATGCTACAAAACGCAATATTTAGAACATTAATATATTAGGTTTTCGCAATCACAGCACATTATAATAAAACATAACATTATTCTAGAATACTTAATTAACAAAATTTGATTGAAAATTGGAAAAAAAAGACATTTGGTAATCTGTAAACGATTGGTAATCCTAGGCACCTCGCTAAGACAAATGAAGGGAACTTGAAATCTAATAGATGCGAAACAAGTAACACTATTATAGCGTAGTTGGGAGAGCGATGTCACGGAATGACAAAGTTTGTGTCTATTATTTTTCAGTGTTTCCTTAGAAAAGTTAAAATGATTCCTGTTTGTGATAAAGCAATTTACAAAGAAATTATGGTTATACTTTTGTAATTTTTCCGAATCATTTAGTAACATTAAAAATCATGCCAGAAATAAATCGGTACTTGTGGGATTTAATTCAATAATTTTATACTTATTAAGCAAGTTCAAAAATCTTTAGTAATGTTGCAGAAACAATCAAAGATCTGTAAAATTATAGAATTTACAAAAAAAAAAAACTGTTACACATATATACAGCTGCCTCGTATTTGAACGCATGATTATGTTCTTCAATGTCGCAAATTGATGCAACCCTGTGTACTACATAACTATACCTAATGACCCATCACATCGTGACTAGTAACATACAGTGAAACCTTGGTTATCTTTTATTTTATAATTATTTATCACTCCAAATTTATGAACAATACTCGCGATGACCAAGTATTGCTTACTATTTACTTCATTTGTTTTAATATACTACCAACTTGTATTTGTTAGCGTAAGTATATTTTATAATTCTAATTAACATAAGAAACGTGCAATATCACCGTAGCTTTTTTCCAGGTAAGGGTTGTCTGATAAAGGCTTGGTATAGGCTGTATGCAGAAAATACAGGATTAAATTTTGTTTAGGTCCACAAAGGTATATGCCCAGCAGTCGGCTTCCAGTAGTAAGTTGAAGTCCCACACTCACTATAGAGCATTTGCCCATTACTAAAATATAAGGCACTCCGCAGATATCATTGTGAGAGTAACAAAAGCATTTATTTCTACCCTATGAATTCTTGTCTATCTCTAAGAACTAAAAAAGTATCTACATATACCTTGGAAAAAGTATTGGTGTATTTGATATAATTTTATTTTTATTTGCTATCTTTATTTTCAGTCTGAGGACACATTTACAGTGCGAATAAAGAAATTTAACGCATGCAAAGGACCGAAACGCAAGAACTGTACTATATTTTCAGTAAATTCCCCAAATGACTTCACTTTGAGTTTCGATGTACTGGTGACACAGGACGTAACCCTCACATATGTAAGTAGAAATGTATATAAATATACACGTTGAAATGTTACTAATTATTTTCCCGCGGTAGAACCAATTTCCAAAAAAAAAAAAACAATTACGATTTTTTTTATCATCAACTTGAAAGCTTGAGTGGGTAACAATAGTAATTCCCTACTCGTACAGCACGCGTAGGCAACGACCGTGCGGCTGTTCACGCTGCGGAAACCTTCGGTATTACTATCGTGTCAAAGTCACTTTTGAGGTTTTTTTTTCACAATTATTCTGCCATTTTTTATTTTTATTAAAAATAAACTATCTAAACAAAACCCAAAACTTTAAAATTTCAGCTTGTTTAAATGTAAAACCTTCCCATTTTCAAGGATATATTGAAAAGTAAAAAGGTTTGCAGTTTTTTCTACTTTCACACTTTCAGGGCAGAGTTTCCGCAAAGCAACTATCAAGTAAAAATACGTTACCATTCCAAATGAAGAAACCCTGCGACCATTTCGCTGTTAGAGAAAGTTTAAAACAATATCTACATGTTACAGGCGACTGCACTCTTAAAAAGGTAAATTTAAGATCTAACTTTAATTTAATGAAAGGTCCAGAGAGTTGTCAAGCACCTAAAAGTTAAAGTTTTGGTATCTAAGATTTATTTAAAATAAGAAATTATTATTTTTGAATAATTAATAAATACTGTTGTAATATGAAATGAAAAAAGAATACGGTCGCGAGCAGGATTCAACCTGCGCCACCCGGATAAATACTCCAGGCGCTCTGACCAAATAAATAATTTGCTGGCTGTTTGTGGGGCGATTAACGATCAACTAGTGTAATTATATCAATTTAAAATTTCTGTTACCTATTATATAAAGCTAAACTGACAGTTTATAAATCATTCTTAATTTAAAAAGAAAATGATCACCCTGACATACTTGTTGATATAAGGACATATTATAATTAACTTATTGTATGGGTCAGGAAATCTATAACTTTACTTATATTATGTATGATAAGATACAAATAACATAACATAACCTAGCATCACGCCTGTATTCCCCGAAGGGGTAGGCAGAAGTGTACACACTTGTACACCCACATTTCTAAACAATTCTCAATTCTAAATAGCAAAATAAAAGTTTGCAATTGTGCCTGGTAGATGGCAATAGGCTCGCCACCTATTACACGGGGCTTAATAACAGCATTGGTGAAATATGAGTCTACAACTATGTGTTTACACTTCTTTCTACCCCTTCGGGGCTTACAGGCGTGATGCTATGTTATGTTATGTAATATTTATAAGAAAAGCTTTATCTTTACAGGATCACTACAAGTTCTCCGTCAACATTAACGACTTGACTAAAGTGAACTCCTTTATATTCGATTACGCGCTTGGGGACTGGCTGTATCATACAGTAATTTACGGGAACGATTGCAACGTACTCTGTACCTATATTCATATGAGGTTACAGGCAGTAAAGAATTAAAGTTTATTACTGGCAGAAAGAGTGTATTTTATTTCCCAGTAACTGTGCATTTAAACCTATATAAGGTCCTCCATTACTAATCTGAAATATTTTAACACGTACATATATGAATGATAAAGAAGTCATACCTATCAAATATTACATTTATTATACATCCGTTTTGTGTTTTTGAATTATTAAATTAATAAAAAAAAACAACTGTTATGATTTGAGAGTTTTATGTTATGCTTAAGAGAGTAAAAGAAAACACGCCACGTGATAATGATTGTCCGATGAATGGCGCGTTACTCTTAGAGTAATGGTTTTATACAAATGGAAGTAAACATCAATGGAATTATTTTAGCTAAGGCGGAATGTAAATATATTAACTATTATTTATTTTATTCAACATAGCGACCTATAGCTTCATTTCTATAACTATTTGGGATTAATAATGAAAGATATATATGTATATCTGTCTTCTTCTTTCGTCTGGTTGAAAGCCAACCTAAAGTCAAGAGTTGTTCAAGCCACCCGTAATACCCGACTTGTCCTAGTGAATGCTGCTGTGAACCCTGAACTTCGGTAAAGGTTAGAGTAAGATCTTGTAGTTTTAATTGGTAATACACGGCACAGCGCCCATGGTAGTAGGTTTACCAAATCCGAAAATAACAAATATTCCTAGCGGTCACTCATCTACAGGCTGAATTCACCAAGCGTTGCTTAACCCAGAACGATAGTTTACCGACCATAAGGCTGCAATTGGCGTTCAGCGCCTATAGCTTCTGTTGATATTACACTATAGAACATATTACGGAACATATACATAGCGTAACATAAGTCCGTAGCAATACTTTGACAAATCAATGTACATGCATACGAACAACTTTTACTAATGAACCAACTACTAAATGCACGAAAAAATTACAGCGTTCAATGGAAATGTTTCCTACCTTCTTCTTCTTAGTTATTTGGGGTCGGCGCAATATGTTTTTCTCTTCCATTCTCGTCTATCAGTCGTTAGGTTATCGTTAACTCCCTTTTCATTCATATCATCTCTCACACAATCCATCCATCTTTTCTTTGGTCTCCCTCTTCCCCTCCATCCATCCACATTCAAATAAATTACTCTCTTAGTCACATGTGTCTCATCCCTCCTCATCACGTGTCCTTACCAGGACAAACGGTTCAACTTTTCTGTTACTGGCGTTACTTTCAAACTTCCTCTAATATATTCATTTCTTACCTTATCCATTCTTGTCACTCCACACATCCATCTCAATATTCTCATCTCCACTAAATGTAATCTTCTTTCATCCATCTTGTTCATGGCCCAGTATTCCGATCCATATAGGACGACAGGTCTTATAACGGATTTGTAAATTTTGCCCTTTAACTTGAGGAGCATCCGTGGGTCACAAGTTGCTCCTGTAACATGTCGCCATTTCATCCACCCTGAGTTGATCCGGTTCGTAACGTCTCGGTCTATTTCACCATCACCTTGGACGAGTGACCCAAGGTACCGGAAGTCGGAACAAACTAGTAAGGGCACTCCGTCGTGAGTTATAGGAACATGACCGGAGAGACCGCCGAAGGGTTAATTTTAATGTCGACGACTAATTCTAATGCGTCTGTGGCTTTTCTCAGATAACAAGTTAATTAAGTCATTTCAACGTTTTGAAGAAAATAAATATCAAAATACATATGCATAGTGCTTGTCTGTCCTATTTTTTGGATGTTCGTAGATTTGTGAATTTCAATGTTTGTTATTCAATCACTCAAAAATTACTGAACTGATTTGGATATTTGGGATATACTTACTTTAGATCCTGGAATGGAAAAACGAAAACATCTTTTATTTAAAGATTAATCTTTGAAAAGCATTCACGCATGCTTAGCGAACTCTAAAGTTATCATATTAAATGGAAAAAAGAAGACGGTCGTGAAGGAGGAAAAAAGAAGGTGCTCTGACCACTAAGCCATCTCGACCATGGCTTAGATGGCATGAGAGGGTTTAGTGGTCAGAGCGCCTGGAGTATTTATCCGAGAGGCGCAGGTTTCGAATCCTGCTCACGACCGTAATCTTTCTTTTTCCATTTAATATCTTTTATCTAGGAGCAGACAGATTTCCTGCGGATAAAGGAGCACTCTACAGAGAAACTGCTCACGAGTCTAGCGGATGAAAACCCGCCTACTAGACGTGAAGTCCTGGTTTCGATTCCCGCGTTGTGCATCTAATGGGTTTTTCATTACGGAAATTTTCAGTTGGTGAAATGTGGGTTCATAAGGTAATAAAAATTTTTGTATGAAAGTCTACCGCTTTGGCAAATACTGAAGAAGTAATTAATACCTTTGTTATTTTTGCATAATAAATAGGTACTTTTTTAGAATGGATGATTTTAAAAGTTGATTTCCTAACAATTTATTTACCCAACTGCCCATAAAATTATGACCATATCTGAGAGTAGCATGGGTTAAATTGAGAATGAAAAAAAAATTAATAAAAAAATTAAAAGCAACCCTGCCGTGTCGTAAAACTGAAAACTGAAACTGGTAGGTGAATAATTTGCCCCTACCATGATTTTCACTTTGTAGTCCACAGCAGGCAACACGTGCTTGTTACACGACTGCTAAAAAAGGAGTGTTAAATTATTATTATGATTGATGAGTATGAATGTTATTTAATATTTTTTTAATTACAAAATTTTTATTTCGTACTTTTTTGTGTTTAACATTAGTACTAGCTACTACATTTTTTTATCTTATTGTATTAACCTATACCTATTACTCGGGAAAATGCAAGGATTCTAACAATACCTTAATTATACATACATCTAAATCGGCTCTGACATTTATAAGTTATGTTGGAATAAAGAAACTCACATATACACAGGCATTCAACCATAATAAAAACAAAACACTCCTATTTTTAGGCAGTCGGCTTTATTAGTCTAGCGGTCATAAGCGCAGCTGCACAATGGTCCCGCCTTGAGGAAACTTGTTATAAATGACTAGTCGGTATCCTAAAAAGGAATTGAGTAGTATGATAGAGTATCATCTTCTTCTTAACGTACCTATCGTTTGCGGAACATATATTATTTATCCCCTTTTTATACCTGAACAGGTTTTCCTCACTTCGGCAAACCTGAGTCCGAAGTCTATCTTTAAATAGACTTTCAGGTCAGCCAAAGCACCATCGCCACCTTTTGCGAGGAGGTTATGCTTGCGTAAGAGGCGGCGGAAAGGAAGAGAGAAAAAAACTCCTAACACCCCTGTCGCAGGGGACGCGCCAGCCGCCGAAGGGCGTTTAACGATCTCCGGGCACCGTGAGCGGTGGAATGCGGGTGACGAACTTGGTCAGTTCGCCGCCCGACCAGTGACAAGCCTGGGACGACTGCGCGCCGTGTTTCAGTACGCGGGTTCCACTAAAGTGCCTATACAGACCAACTGTGGCTGGCCTGCATAAACGTTGGAGTCCGTCGATACTTTCGACGAACCATGGAACGGGGTCGTGGTGAATGCAGCTACGATTCCGGGGAGCCGGTAAAGGAGGATCGTGTGGTTTATAGTCGGTTGGAGTCACAGCGGCACAGCGTGAATTATGGATTTTCTATACTTATAAAAAAATGGTCAGCGAGATTATGCGACGGTGGGACGAATGGGGTCGTCAATAAAGTACTGTTACGCCGCGGCTCAAGTCTTGCGTGTCAGTTTTCACCAGTTAATGGAAGGACACGATTGACAAAATTGTTGCGACTGTTTAGTCTCCGTGTCACGGGAGAGTGGTTGTGAAGAGGGTGCCTGTCGTCTTCTTTTTTCATCCTCTCACTAGAACTTGCCACCGCTCTACGGACAACTGGTGGCGTTATTCCCGCCAGTTTTATAGAGTAGTATTAAATATTTTATATTATGTATATATTATGAGTAGTATTTTGTAATTACTGTTACAAAGTGGTTATTATTAGGTGGTAAACCAAATTACCACAATCTTAAAGACAAAAAAGTTGGTGAAAATAAATGGTGTTTTTTACCCTTTCTCCCCTTAATTTGTATGGTATTTTAAATTAATGTCGTACGGTTTAACATTCAACTTCACCGATAACCGAGTAGTCATAATATTGTAATAATAGTAACTTTGTTATTGTATAAAATTAAATAAATATAAATAAAATGGCCATGACACACAGGCCGTGTTTATTTGTAGTTTTGTTGTTACTTATTTTAGTACTTTCTGAAAAACATAAAAATTATGTAAGTAAATCAATTTCTAAACTAATATTTACTTTGTTTTAATGTATATTCCTATAATAAGCTATACTTTGTAACTTAACTATGTTGTTATGAATGTCGAGTCTTGCTTTTCATGGGTCAAAATAATTAAGTACACTTGTCGTATTTTAACTGTGCATGTCTGAAGTTGTACGCAAGTACACTTCGCCGTAGTCAATTTTACGATAAAATCGACGGAGTGCATGCGCAATCTGGCGAACGCAGTAACAACATGGTGTCGCCCTCACTCCTTTACATTTCGTTATTACATCTGTCAGCTCAGAGAGGGGCTCGTGGCTAAGTAACAGCCGCACAGATCGATCGATCGAGGTTAAGCTACGCTTGCCGCGTTGGGTCTGTGGATGGGTGATATATATATTTCATACCGAGACCCCTCCGTGCCTCGGAGAGCACGTTAAACCGTCGGTACTGGTTGTCAAATTAAGATCTATGACAGCCGTTACGGTTAGTCAGAGGCCTGAAACATCTCCTTTATTCTTAATGTTATAACTAGCACCTCAATTAAAAAGTTTTTTGTATACAGGGTTCATTCAACCTTGTGATCACAAAAATAGACATGTGCAAAGGACCTAAGCATAGAGACTGTTGTGTGAACACTATAAAGATAAACAACAGCGTTATCATGGACTTCGACATGCTCGTAACTGAGACTATGTCCCCGACTAAGGTACTAAATACTTTTGAGAACTCCCACTAATATTTAATTGATTTGAAGAACTTACGGCACTCCTACTAATTATAAATGGCAAAGTTTGTATGTTTGGACATTCGTTACTCAATCACAGGAAAACGGTTGAACGGATTTGCATTAAATTTCAGCATCTAAAGTCAAGTCATAATATCAGTTGGATACGTACTTAAGAAAAAGACACATTATTAACTTACTTTAATAAGTTCTGTCTTTCAGGCCAAAGTTCTAGCTATATCAAATGGTAACGAATTCCTAAGGCTTCAGATCAACAAACCATGTGAAAACTTGTTCGTGAAGCCTGTTTTACACACGTTTCTAAATGCTTCCGATAAATGTGTAATCAAAAAAGTAAGTAGTTTAGCCTTTAAGTGTTATAAATATATTTTTTATTTTGTACTATATCAAACAAAGCTATACATTTTTGTGGAAATAACAATAGCAAAATTCGCACCTAAGCCAAAAGTAAGTCAAAATAAAAATAAAAATGTATATCTTTAGAGCTCGCTACGCATGCGTTATTATGTTTGTAAGAGATATAATTATATATATATTGAGTTGGCACAAAAGTAATGAGACACTTGGTTTACGTTTTATATTTTTTTATTATTATTACAATACAAAAAGCTTAGTCAATGATGTAATCACCACTAGCATCTAAGACTTCTTGCCAACGATCCGGCAAAGTTTGGATGCCTTTCGCCCAGAACTCTGATGGCTGTGCCTCGAAAAACGTTGTGCAACTCCGCCTATACATCATGGAAATCATTCAATTGTTTACCCCGCAAATGTTGTTTCAGGGCTCTAAACAAATGATACTCTGATGGTGCGAGGTCTGGAGAGTAAGGTGGGTGGGGTATCGTCTCCCAGCCCAAGTTCTGCAGCTGTTGGCGAACGGTAGATGCGACGTGAGGTCGAGCGTTATCATGTAGTAAAATTACATTGACTCGTGTTCGTCGTTTTTTCTTGATATCAGAAGATATTTCGGTGAGCTGGGTTGAATATTTGTTAGCGCCTACAGTTTCATTGTGTAATAGTTCATGAAACAGCATGCCTTGCGCGTCCCAGAAACAGCCAAGCTCATGCAGATGGAATTCCACAGCGTGGTGACTGCAGTTAAGTGCTTCCGCTAATTCACGAGTGGTAGCATCCGGATTCGATTCCAGTTCGCGGCGTAAATCGTCATCATTGAATGCAGGTGGTCGTCCTGAGCGTGACTGACTTTCAAGGCTCCTGTCTCCTGATTCAAAACGGTCAAACCAATTGGACACCGTGGCATGGCTAGTACTTCCAGCGCCCAATGCAGTGTTGATATTGTCAGCCGCAGCCCGCGCACTGTGGCCTAACAAGTACTCGTATAAGTATAGTGTTCGAACTTGTCGCTCGTCCATTTTTCTTCCAACTGACTAAACCAATCGCGAGGGCGGCTTTATATACCCTCATATTAGAAGTACCTAGAATATTCTACAACATATTAGAATATTATCGAAAACAATTTACTTAAGAAAGGAAATGTATAGAGTTTTGTAGAGTGTCTCATTACTTTTGTGCCGACCCAATATATATGTGTGTGTGTACTAGCTATTCAACCCCCGCGGTTCAACCGCGTATAAGTTGCTCCTTATATAATCAGCTACCTGCCAGTAAAACCTTATAAAAAAGTAGATAAATAAATTAACCGGGAATATATTAGCAATCGCTATTTAAAGTCTAAAAAAGCATGATTTTGGCTGCAACTCCAGCTAGGCTTAACAAGTCCAAGCTTCTCGATTATAATAATTATCGTGTTATACATTTTATTCTCACCCCGATTTTGATTTTGAATACACCTACTACAAAATTCGAAGTAAAATAGTTCGGCTGCCTTCGCTCTTAAGCGTGGCAAGCGTGTGTCTAAGATATAGGTACATGAACTTAAGTAATACTGTGATTTTCTTTTACAGGGTCGTTATGTATTTTCCATGGACTTTCAGGAGACTTTGCGCAATTATTACGGCGGCTTGCATTTATACGGTCAATACGCATTCAAATAATAATAATAATAATAATAATAATGTAACTTTATTTTCTCACCACAATATACATAGATCTTACATTGGTCAGATTTGACAATTACAATGATACATAATTCAGGTAAGTATATATTGTGGGAGACTGGTGCCTAAGCTAGGCTCGAGGCCTGTGTTTCAGGACACCAGGATCCCACCCCTTTACATTTTTCATTTATAAATTATGTACTAAGCGCGTTGACAGAATGTAGTAATATCATAGAAATTTTTATAGTTTTACTTAATTTGATTAATATGTAGCTTATGTATGCAAGACGAGTGTTAGTAGGTGTGTAGTATGGGTAAGTGTCTGAGTATTTGGGTATGTGTGGTTGTGTGGGTGTGTGTGAGTGTGTGGGTGTGTGTGAGTGTGTGATTGTGTGTTTAATTTTTTATAAGCACGTTTTCAGTATCATTATAGTTTAAATTAAGGAGCCAGTCAGTTAGCCTCTTTTTGCACATATTCTTTGTGAGACTAAAGATATGTAATAGCTTATGAGTTTTGTTGTATAAGTAGCCACCTAGATAGCAAAAGAAACGTTTTGCAAAAATAGTTTTGTGACGTACATGACAGCGCTCCACTGGGTCATATCGTCTTGTCCCCCTGGACAGCGTTGGATTATAAACCAGGCGAGTATGCTGTTTTAACAAAGTGTGCAGTATAAACAGTTGACGCACTGTCAGGACCTTATTTTCTTTGTATAACTGTTCGGTGGGGTAGCGATAAGGTCGAAAAGACGACACTTTCAGTATAGCTCTTTGGGATCTTTCAATTTCTATTAGGGTCGTTTTCGGAGCTCCACCCCAAGAGGTGATGCAGTAGCATATTAAAGATTGAGCAAGGGCATAGTACACTGATTTCATAATATTTTTATCGACTACATGTCTCAGCGTTTTGAACACATATATGAGTTTCCGTAATCTGTTACTGAGAGTGGTTATGTGATCTTGAAATCTTAGGTTTTTATCGATTGTTATTCCCAGGTATTTTACATTTTCAGCCTTGGTGAGTGGTTCACAGTTACAACTACAGGTTACTGGATTTGAGCAAGTGTGAGCTATAATAGTATTAGGTAATGTTTGAGAGGTTCCATTGTTTTTCATGCTGAATGCTATGTAATTTGTTTTGGTTGTATTGAGTGTCAAAAGATTGTTGCGTAACCAGTTGGATACCGTATTAAAGCCTTGTTGTGCACGCTCATACACAACTTCCCACGAGCTCGCGCAGAACAAGAGGGCAGTGTCATCAGCAAAACTAATGATTTTGCCATTGGGGATAGTGAGCATACCCAGATCGTTGATATAGATGAGGAATAGAGAAGGTCCAAGGACACTACCTTGAGGCGCGCCGTAGTTAATTATTTGTTCTTCACTGATGAATTCATCTATCTTTACTCTCTGGGTACGCCCACTCAGGTAATCTTTAAAGAGATCCAGTGGAAGTCCTCTAATTCCCAAGCTTTCCATCTTACGTACAAGAATTGGGACAGAAACCGTGTCGAAAGCCTTGGCGAGATCTAGAAATATGGCCATAACTTTATCCCCACTATCCATGTTTGTGACTACATAGTCTGTTAATTCATGGACCGCGTCAGAGGTGGATTTGCTTGAGCGAAACCCAAATTGCGCTGGTGCGATAAGATTATTGTTTTCCAGGTAGCTCACAAGTCTGCTGTTCATTACCCTTTCCAGTATTTTGGAAAATGCAGTTAACACAGATATAGGTCTGTAGTTATCAACACGGTTCCTGTCCCCACTCTTGTAGATTGGATGAATTATGGCTCTTTTGAACACGTTAGGAAATTTACCTGTGGAAAGAGTGAGGTTACATAGGTACGTTAACGGAGGCACAACCACGGCCGCATGCTTTTTCAAGAGGTCACCGGATATCCCATCCCATCCCGCGGCACAGTTATTGCGGAGCGACATTAATATTCCGGCTACCTCTTTCTCATCTGTTGGGAGCATTACCATGGATTGCGTTCTGTTAGTTAGGTTTCCCTTTATATTTTGTGTTTGTGTACTCTTTATGTTTTTAGCAAATTTTTCACCTATTGTAGCAAAAAAATTATTGACTTGATTTACAGAGTTTTGTGGTGTACCTGATGAGGCTAACAATTGTGATGATGTGTTGGCTTTCCTTGTCGACCTGCTTGAGATATTATTTATAGCCGACCATAGCTGTTTAGTGTTGTTCCCAGCTTTTCTAATCTCATTTTTTTCAAATTCTATTTTTAAGTTCCTTATTAATTTATTACAATAGTTTCTGTACCTAGAAAAGGTAATTTTTAAAATGTCGTTATTGGGCGCCTGTTTAAATTTTCTATGTAATGAGTCCCGATGTCGCATACAGCGAAGTAAACCAGGAGTAATCCATGGCTTTAGTATTTGTTTACGGTTTGGAGTCTTACCAGATTTGGAGTTTGCGTCTATCACGTTTTTTATTAATCTAGTTATTGTTTCCCCTGCCACATGAGGATCTTGGGTCTTGTATACTTCACCAAAGTCCAGTTGTTTTAAGTCTGTCTCTATCTTAACATAATTAAAACGAATACAATTTTTTGTAATTATTTTAGGCATTGTTTTCGACAAGAATAACATTACTGTCTCATGATCAGTTAGAGCAGAGTGTGCGACTAAAGTAGAAGCAGGTAGTCGAGTTTTCAGTATAACGTGGTCAAGACATGCTTGTTGTCGCGTAGGTATTGTATGAGCTGGTAACAGGCCATGGGTAGCCAGAAGATTTAGGTAGGAATGTTTAGCGGAATCCTTGGAGTGTTCGTGAATATTTATATTTATGTCTCCCGTAATAATTATAGTATTATATTTGGATAGCTTACTTAAGGTACTATTTAGGGAGTTCAGAAAATTATCTAAGTCTTTGTAACCCGGCGGGCGGTATATCGCTAAGAGAACAGTATTTCTATCGATTTTTACTTGAAGACAGTTTGCATCTAAGAATGACGGCTCCTCCGCAACAAGTTGCAGTTTTTTGTGTACATATAGGACTACACCTTCATTTTGTGTATGATTATTGTTGGTAAGGTAATAGTTATAGTTCGTCAACTCAGGAATATTATGGGTGTTAGCGAGCCAACACTCGGTTAGTGCGATTACGTCCCAGTCAACTTTTGTCCGAGCAAGTGTAGTCATAAAGCCCGTTATGTTTTTATTTATACTTCTTATGTTCTGTGTAATTATTTTAAGTGTTTGATTAGGTATGAAATTTGGTGGAGTACAGCATTCCAGATCACAAGTCGAAGCATCCGACACCGAGACAGCATCTAGGTTGTGTAGGTTGTTTTGTGTGTTATCGAATGTTTATGTTAATAATTTCCATTTTGACATTTCTGTTTTGAGCGCTGCATAATAGCAAAACAATAAAGTTCAATATACAGGTACATAGGATGTACGATAATACATTTAGTTGGCTTTTATTTATATAGTATGTCGGCCGATTAAGTTTGTGTGTATTCTGAATGTGAAGTGCAAGTAACGTGATTGTATATATGATGTGTATATTGTATTTTGTATGTATAGTTAGTGTTAGTAACAAGCTTATTTGTAGTGAACAGTGTACGTATAATTGATTAATTTTAGAGTTAGTCTTAATTATTAGCAAAATAGTATAAATTTGGACTATGGTTAACAAAACTGTGATGAAAAAGATAGCATGCTGTGGTAGGTACAGAGCTAGTCAGTTTTTCTTACGGAGTTTTGCGAGGTCTTCGTCGGTTTTGATGAGGCGGCTTGACATCCCGTCTTTCTCTCGAATATACACCTTGCCGTTTGCAACCCAACATTGATGATAACCGTATTCCTTTGTAATTGCTCGGGCGAGATAATGTAAGCGTCTGGTCATAGCCGTGAGCACTTCATTTACATATAAGGGTTGCCTTGGTCCGTTTTCTACTAGATGGGATGTGTTCAGACGATTTTCCTTGTTGTGTTTGTTAAATTCTTTGGTCGACTTAAGAAAGTTGTCTTTGACGGTTGCCGACGTGAATTCTACTAAGACTGGACCCACCGTGTCAGACTTGTTCTTGTAACGGAAGATGTTTTTTATCTCTGTTGCACTCACGGGTTGACTGATGATTTGACCCAATTTTTGTACTGTACCCGTAAGGGAATCACGGGTTTCAATGGTTGACAACGGTAAATTTTTTATTTCAAGCGAAGCCGCTTTTTGCTGCTTTTCTAAGAAGTCTACCCTGATTTCAAGCGCTTTTATAAGCTTTTCGTTGCTGCTACAATCCGCCCTTAAATTTTTAATTTCCACCAAAGCATCATCATATTTTTCCGATAAGAAATCTATTGTCTCTTTGATTTTTTCATTCTGAGTTCGTATTTCAGAGCTTTGCAAGCTGATCGCAGTATTTTGGGACCGTATATCCTCGAGAGCCAATTGTAACGAATTCATTTTATCATTTTGTTCATTCTGTTTAGTAACTAGCTCTGAAAACATTTTCTTCATATCTTTCATCATTTCCTCCATTCTCATCATTCCATCTTCACTGCGTTTCCTTTTCCTTTGGGTTATATTATTATCGCTGTTATTATTAGTACTCGAAGTCAGGTTCGGTTCAGATGCCGAGTGAGGCGAGGCAGGTGGAGGCGTGCGTCTAATACCGGAGAGCATGTTGAAAATCTTGATACGCAGGAGTGACCGCTATCTGTTTTTATGTAAACACGGCTCGCCGCAGAACTTTTACGTCTTCGTATTCCACTGCGCTACGAATACTCTCGAGCATTACCCGAACGCGCCCGACCGCCCGCTTGAGGTGTGTCCTTCGTCGCACCGCTCGTTCCTACGATGACTCACGCGCTGTTGATGTTAATTGTAATATTTTTGCGGTTGGGTTGAAGAGAAACGATGATAACTTCTGTGTAATTTGATTGATTGAAGAACTGGTTCATGCACCGCAATACACGTTCAAGTGGCTACACATTGATGTATTATGATACTTAGTTGATGTACTTTTTACACTTTTTATGATTTTTAGATTTGTTCAACTACTGGATACGTGGTGTCGCCTTGCGCGCGCGGGGCGGAGTGGAATGAAAAATCTACCTTTTATGGTGATCAATGTAATTTTTCTTGTGTAACTATTGAAGTAAGGATTACGGGAAATAATTAATAAAGTTTGTACTTTATTCTTCTATCTCTTCTCTTTTCTTCGGTGCAGCATGTCTTTGAGCCCTTCCGAAACATAATGCGCCGATTATATTGATTTAGACAAATCCCAATTAGATTGGGACAGGGGCAGCGGGATGATGATTTCTCTGCTTTGAGCTTATTTTAAAATTATCGTGAAGTGTATTGTTATGATTTTGTAAATAGACCTGTGCCCAATAGTCATTAAAATTAGAGAAAGAGTTCTTCTGCTGGAAGCTTAATTGGTGAGACGGAGGAGTTGACAACTTATAGATAACTCGGCGATGTCTCTCGATCTGATGGGGTAAGCACACCATAATCTGCCATCGTTCCGGTGAATGCAGCTGCGAACAGTAAACTTTACCTTCAGATCAGGCTCTACACTACGTGCATTCACCCTATCATGACTTATGCTAGCATCGTGTTCGCACAAAATTCGTAGGATGCAAACCTTACAAAACCGATTCCTTCTAAAAAACAGGCGCCCCAGGCGGTTCGTTAGGAATCTTCAACTCCACCTCGACCTTAGAGTGCCATTAGGCAATTCATAAAAAGGGCATCGAAGTAATACTTCGACTCCGCCCCTAACCATCCGAATCCCTTAGTTGTCTCTTCCGCCGACTACAGGCCGTCTCAGATTAGTAAAGTCCGCCAACGTCACGCTCTCCTCCGTCCCGATGATAGGATCACTGTATCTCAAGAGTCTAACAGACACACACGCACACTCCGATGCGCTAGACCGCCTCGTTATAGACCTCGCCGGCGAGGACCGCGTCCGTCACGAAATATCTCATCATGTCCGCCCCGACCCTTGCTCGAGCCGGCCCGCGCCGAGCCAGTAGCTTTAAACTCGTCCCTTAATAATAAGGCAACCAATATGATCCAGCTAGTCCCCAGTTGTCCCCCCAGCAACGCCTTAAGCCGAGGCTCGTGTCCCGCAGGGGACGCCCTTAGTGTAGTGTTGCTTAGTTTTTTTGTAGTTAATAAAAATATGCTCTGGCTGGAGGCATCAAACTGCCTCGCCTTAGCTATTGTCCGGTTACGCAAATCAAACCCTTAAGGGCTAAATGCAAGAGCCCAGATCTAAAAAAAAAAACGCTAAGATATATTCCACCAGTAAAGATATCGTCGCCATGTTACAGAAGTTTTAATGATGAAGACATTAGGTATATCTACGTTATTTACAAGGAACATATATAAATAATGTCCTTATATTAAAACCACTTTTAACTGGATTAATCGCGTGTATACAACTCACGCGATTAATCCGGTACAATGTTGTTTAATTACAATGTGTAGTGATCGCGAAAACCTAAGATATACTAAATAATGTTCTGTTTTGAGTCGCTTTTTAAAATGTTTGGTTCTACAAGTTTTGTTAGACAATTTAGTTATTTATAGCATGGTCATATCATCGGTGTTAGTAACACAGAATTTAGGATTACCATCCAGAATAAGAAATAATGATTTAATATGAAATATTCTACTTGCATATCAAATTATAATATATTAATATAATATATTTTTATTGAATAAAATATCGTACATTAATAAAATAACAAGTACAAAGTTTCACTTATAAGTCTATATACACATGTGCCTGAACTAGGAGATCCTGTGTCTCAGGCATGAAGAACAAAAATAGTCTTAAAATTAAATACACAATCACATTGTTAATATAATAAAAGTACAAAATATGTAATATTTTAATGTAAAATTAAACAATTATGTAATTAAAGCAATAGTCCCTAATTTAACATTAATAAAAATCTGTGCCTAACATCATAACTAAAATAAAACAATAAACAATAAAAAAAATAAAAAAACTTTTACTTTAATACGGTTAATAATTTCTCTGTATCTTCGTATGACATATTTTGTAGAGCATCATTGAGTTTTTTTTTGCAGTCATTATGATTGTAGGAATAGATGTTTGTTATTGCATTTAGTCTATTGTACAAAAGTGGTCCTAAGAAAACATAAAATTTGGCTGTAAAAGCATGTTTTGTTCCTATTTTTTGAGGGCAAACGACATCTTTCCTCCTTTTGTTAATAAAATCAGTGCTGTATGGAAGGGCTGCGTGCTGCTTTAGGATAATGCTCATTATAAACAATTGACGAACTGTTAGTACTCCACAAGACTTATAGAGCAGGTTAGTGGGAAAAAGGAAAGGGCGGAAAGTTGATACCTTAAGTATTGGTCTCTGTGCTTTCTCTATGGTTAGTAAGAGAGATTTTCCCGTACCACCCCATGAGGAAATACAGTAAGATATTAATGATTGACAGAGAGCAAAGTATAATTGTCTTATTATTTCTTGGTCTGCAATATAGCGTAACTTTTTGAAGACATATATCAACTTACGAATTCTATTATTTAAGGCTTCGATATGTGGTTTAAATGAAAGGGTTTCATCTATTATAATACCCAGGTATTTTATTTTGTTAGTAATTATAATCTTGGGACACATAGTAATATCTTAGGAGTCCTCCTGCGACCACGAACGCTGCAAAGTGTTCGAAACGTCAGGAAAAACAAAAAACCAATAATACACGCGATTAATCCGGTTAAAAGTTGTTTTATTATAATTGGGACACATACATTGGTTATTAGTGGGGAGTGTACAATAATGAGCATATAATGAAGCGTTAGTTTGATTTGATGTTAGTTTGCTCATCGTAAACCTGATATAATTTGTTTTATCTGCATTTAAGGTCAATGAATTATGCTGAAGCCATTTATTAACAACATTGAAACCGTGTTGCGCAAGCCTGTAGACTTCATTTTCTGACTCAGCCGAAAAAAGGAGTGCAGTGTCGTCAGCGTACGATACCATTATGCCGTGATCTAAATTTAAGTTACACAGGTCGTTTATGTAAATTAAGAACAAAGTAGCCCCCATAATACTACCTTGGGGTACTCCAAAGGACGTATTTTTTTAATCAGCACTAAGGACATTGCCAATCCTTACGCATTGGGTACGTTCTTCCAGATAGCTTTTGAAGAGTTTAAGCTGAGTGCTTCTTATACCTATAGTTTCAAGCTTGCGCAACAGGATAGGAATGGAAATTGTGTCAAAAGCTTTGGCGAGGTCCAGAAATATACCTATTGTGTGGTTACCCTTGTCTAGTTCTTGTGCTAGGAAGTCAGTCAAATGATGAACGGCATCGGCAGTTGATATCTTAGATCTAAATCCGAACTGTGTCTTAGACAAAATCGATTTATCCTCTAAATATTTGACTAGCCTATTATTTATGATTTTTTCTAAGATTTTAGACATGGACGGTAGCAAAGAAATAGGTCTGTAATTGGTCACTTGATCTTTACGGCCAGATTTATATACAGGCACAACAACAGCTTTCTTGAGGCACTTGGGAAAAAGTCCTAAAGATAAACATTTTCGGAAAATATATGTCACTGGTGGAACTAATATGTGCCTATATTTTTTAATAATTTTGTTCGATATATTATCCCAACCAACTGCACAGTCGTCTTTTAAGCTCATGATTATTCTTTCTACTTCGGTTTCATCAGTATCTAATAACGTAAAAGATGTAAGGGAAGTGTTACATGAAAAAGGAGTGCATGTAAGGTACTGCGATTGAGCCTGAACTTTTTCTGCTAGACACTGACCCACATTAACAAAGAAATTATTTGCAATGTTAGCAGATGTTAACTGTGATGAGTGTGCCTGTAATAGACCTGACGATGACTCATTTTGCTTCGAGGTATATGTAACATTTTTGATATATTTCCAGACTTTTTTGCTATTCGTTCCCGCCTTTTCTAGTTGTAGTTTATCATAGTCACTTTTTACTTTCTTTAAGATATTATTACAAAAGTTTCGATATCTTTTGTAGGATAATTGCAATATGGAATTAACTTACCTTTTAACGGAAAGTAGGTTAGGTTATGTTAGAATTGTGACCATACAACGGAGGAAGAATTTGGTGTCCTTCAGATTGCAATGAACTGAATTTTATTCAATCAAAGACCCTACTCTTTTCACTTAGAAAAATGCTTAGAGTATAATAGGTGCTACATTATTTTATTTGATATTTAATTATTTGAATTGCGTCAAACAATAATTTGGTATGCCTTCCGACCAATTCACTTCATAGTTCTACTTGATGCATAAAATATAGGCTGACTTTGATTTCATTGGGAGTGCATGTGTTGATGTGCAATTAGTATTTTTGAAAGGATACCATCATATTATTCCTATATTTAAAACAAAAACATGACTATACTACCCAAAGAAAAATACAGTTGTGAGCAGGATTTGAAGCTACGCTTCCCGAATACTCTAGGCGCTTCTTCTTTTACATTTTAATACGTACAAGATATCATCGCTATCTGTTCAGGCCCAGAAGAAGAATTTGGCATAGTGAGCAGTGGTTGGGATAGCTTAACTGGCGGAGTTTGAAAGTTTTATATGTATAATTTTTTTCATAGTAAATATTGTGAGGAAACTTAAAATTCTGTATCTGGTATCACCACCACTGAGCTAGTGTGCTGATCCTTCTCTGTATGAGTAAATGCTTTCAGAATGGTCCATACTCTTGAGATAGTTATTAAACTGTCCCCCAGCAGCGCTCTATACTGAGGTCTGAATCCCTAGAGGACTTGGCGTTGTTGTCGCGTTGTTGCTATAAAATATTATTTATCACTTATTTAGTTTAATAATAATAATAATTGTAGAATACAGAAATAAAAAAGAATAAAAAAAAAAGTTTAAATTAAAACATCGAGGTATGTATAATTATGTAGCCTCAGTAATCTAATACATTATATTGATAATATCTTATTCTCATTCAGTTGAACAGAAATCCAGTGCTTATATATGGGATTAACTAGGTTGCAGGAGACAGCCCTTAAAATTCCATTACTGGAACGACTCAAACGTTACCAAAAAGATGCGACTCTCGACCGAATGATTGCGTAAAAATCCGAGACTCTTGCTTCAGCAAACATGCCCGAGGCACTACAATAACGCTTAATGTACCGTACATCTTGTTTGTGAAGTTACACCAAAGTTGGCAGGTGTACATTGGCAAACAATAGGCTCTGAACAGAGTGTTTTTTACGTCATTGGTGCACTTCACAAATCTGCGCGTGAGCATGTTGCTCCTCATAGCGATGGCTCTACGCTCTCTTTCTATGTCACAGTCGTCCTGGAATCTGTCCGTCAGTATGTGCCCTAAGTATTTGAACTGCTTTACTACCTTTATAATCTCACGGTACAAAAACAAACTGGGTATGTTTTCCGGACCAGCTCTAGACTTGAATACCATAGCTTCAGTTTTGAGAACGTTTTATTTCAATCCGTCAGCATTAGCATAATGCTCACAGAAGGACAACAGTTTTCTCAATCCTTTGATCGAAAGACTCAGAAGAACCATGTCATCACCATAGCTTAAGGTATTCACACAGACGTTGCCCACGTGATAGCCAACCCTGTTTTTTCAGAGTTCTGCGATCAGGTCGTTCACATATAGGTTAAATAGGTCCGGAGAAGTCAGTCCTCCTTGGCGCACACCACATTCTAGCCTATAATCACTAGAGAGAGTGTCACTCTATCTCACTTGATTTGTTTGGTTTCCGTACTAGAATCTCAACAGATCTACAACTTGATGAGATACATATGTCTTTTTAAATTTTTCCCAGAGAATTTCACAATTCACCAGGTCAAACGCTTTGCTCAGGTCTAAGAAGCAAGCATATACTGAGGTTCTTTTATGGGTATAGTACTCTTTAGGCTAAAAATCGCCGAGTCTGTCGAGAGTCCAGCTCGGAAACCAAACTGAGCATCATTAATTTCAATCTTCCGCAGTTCAGGCTGTATGAGACGTTCCAGCACCTTACCTATTACCGTACCTAGTGAAATAGGTCGATAATTATTTGAAGCATTAAAATCTCCTATCCTGTTTTTGACGACAGGAACTACCACGGTTTTCATTAAAAGTTCCGGCAAATAGGCGTGCTTGCTTCCCCAGATCAGATGCTCAACACTGAGACCATCGTGACCTGGTGACTTACCAGGATTCATATTCCATACCGTGGAAATTATATCTTTTATGGTTGGTAGCTCGGATGATCTCGATATTTACAGGGTGGTTACGCAGATAGCACTCGTACCCCCATTCGTAAAAATATCATTAAGCTCCAACCGCCATAATGGCTTTAACATCCTTTATTATGTCTTTTTGTTGACATGTAAGTTGATGAAAATAACAAAGACAAGGATATAATTTAGAGCCTTTTCAAAGTAGTTGTAGTCTACAAGAGGCTATTTATTTTGGCAAAACAATAAAAACCAATTTTATAAAAAAAAAAAACAAAATAATAGTCATTGGAATAATACCCATTAATTTATGTAGACCGATATAATTACTTTAGTTTGTAACTAAAATCATAGAATTGGAGATTTAAAATTAAATAGGTAATTTACTAGCTGTTTATTTAACCAACCATCCATAAAATTCCGAGTAAGATGGGACTTTATACTGACAGCTTCATACATAGGTACTTATTTTTCACTTGCTCAATTTTAATATTTTAATAACCTTTAAATGTCAAGAAGCAGATGTAATAAATAAATAATTGTTAATTATGTGGGTATCGCAACAGGATATTATGACAGGTAAAGTTTTTGTGTATATGGATGGTTAGGTATACAAGTAGAGTAAGACCGAGGTAACGATGGATAGATCGTGTAAGTACATATATATGTACTTACACGATCTATCCATCTGGCTGGAAAAGGTGTCACTACCGAGATGACGGCTTAATAGAGACATATGGAAGAAAAAGACATGCTGCGCCGACCTCAAAGAAACTATAAGGTCAGAGGTATTTTTTTTATCAGAGCATTGTTGTTTCGACAGACGAGAGGTTAAATAGTTTGTTTTTATGAAAAGATCTGTACTCTTGAAAATAATTTGAATCCTAAACCGATATCAATATAAATTTATTATATTAAATGGAAAAAGAATATGGCGAATAGGATACTCCTGGAGTATTTATCCGGGAGGCGCGGGTTCAAATCCTGTTCGCGATCGTATTCTTTTTCCATTTAATATAATAACTTTAAAGTTCGCTAAGCATGCGTGAATGCTTTTCAAAGATTTATATTTAATGAATTTAAATGTTCATTACATCTAATTTTCTGTATTCCCAGAGGGAAAATACACAGTTGTATCCCATAAATTGTATCATCAAAATACAACCCAAGTGGTGGTGAGCCTATTGCTATCACCGTTCACAATTCCGAACTTCGTGCTGCTACCGAAAATTTCCCAACAGAAAAACCCAGTAACACTTCGCAACTCGGGAATCCGACGCAGGACATAACGCTCAGCAACATTTTAAAGCATGCCTGCACATAGATATAGATGTTATCCAAACCAAAGCTGGCTAGCTTAAATAATTTAGGCATGTCTAACTCCACCCATTCTCCCCAAGTAATTTTGTTAAAAATATCAAACAATACGATTTAATATTTTTTATCAAGTATAACCTAGTAGTCATAATTATCTTCAAGCTCTTTCAACTTTAGATATACACAGTTTAGGAGAATTTTATTGTTTGTCATGAGATGCAGTAGGTGCATATTTTTAGTTTCATTATCCCTTATTTTAGTACTCCCTGAAAAAATCACGAATTATGTAAGTACATAATTTTTTTTATTAAAGTAGGTACAAACATTTAGGTATCTACAAGGCAAGGTATAAGTGGAAATGCCGGAAGGGGCCGCTCTAGAAGGATATACATTGACCTTATTAGTGATATTATCCAAAAAGATAAGGTGCGTAGTACTCGCAACCGCCGCGGATGTATAACAAGATGTATGAACGTGGACGAAGCAAAAAGCATCTGTAAGGATCGTAGCAGGTGGCGTTCTGTAGTTTCTGCCTACCCCCATGAGAGAACGGCGGGAGTTTATGTATGTATGTATGTACAAACATTTGTATAATATAGTGACGTGTAAATGTATATGCAGTACATATTAGGTTCAGGGGGCCATGGCACGTCCGTGATGACCTTAAGCTGGCCATAATATTTGTAGTAGTGAGTTTCAATAGTATGGGAGTATAACTTACTGGTTTTGTTACCACTGACCTACGGCCTTCTGTATATTTGATATTGCAAATAATAATATAATAAATATAAATAACATTACCTCCGAGGTTATGGCCGGTGAGCATGAGATGTAGATCTCCAACAGCTTGTATTAGCAAACAGCGGCTAGTGCATGTGCTCCCTCTATATGCATGTAGTCCTCATCGCAGTATTACAGGATTTCTAGCCCTAAGAACCTCTGACCAGCTTCTAGCCAGGAGTGGCTTCGTCTTTATTTGGAATCTCCCTTATCATTTTATCACCTGTGTTGGCTTTATACCTGCATTTTCAATTATTTTGTTACTATAATGTTCCTGCTATTTTATAGTATTATTACTGTCTAAATCATCCCTCCGAAATCGGGTTTATTTTAGAAGGTTCCCAATAATCCTAACATTTAAATAGATAAGCTGGATATTATCATATTATAAAGCTACTACACATAGTCTTTCCTTATTACATATATTTACACCAATTACACATAAAACAGTAAATACGCACCACTGTGGCAGTTGTCTTGTTTCATTTTTATTTAACTTTGTTTTTCCTTTGCCTGTGATAGGCGCCATTGCGTCACAAAGGTTAGCGCTGAAAATCAGCGCTGTAGGTTTCTGTGGGAATCTGCAGCATTTTGCTGAGCGCTTACCATTTCCCACTTGAATGGGACACACTTATATTTGTAATATTAGTCTTGAGTATCATAAATTATTTATAATTAACTGAGCTGAGAGGATTAAAACTTTATTTCCAATATTTCCATCTTCCAAATTAAATTCTTCAAGTTGTCACCTCTGCTGTATATTTTCCTTCCTGTTTTTTTTTTTCCTTTTGTTGTTAAGTTGGCAGTTGGCCGCTTGCAAAAAAGTTGCCAGCTTTCAATTTTGTAGACGTAGACTTATTAAAGTATTTTCTGTTTTAAATATTTTAATTTTAAACTAGTTATCTATTTGTGTTTTGTCCTGCTCTAAGTGTATCAGAATTGTTATTGTTTATCTTATATTTGTAATTTATCAAAAATACTGTTTCTACAGGTTGAAAATTTTATATGTAATGTCTATAATTCTTAATCTATTTCTTCTTTACTGTGTACCCATTTGAGGGGAATAAAAGCTTTTTCTTTCTTTCTTCTCTTTCTTCAAATATTCGTCGGTGACAGTGACCATTAACGTGGGCCACCCATTTGCCTGCCAAAGCTTTAAGCTTTAAAAAGATAGATCATGTGGATGTACTCGTGGGGAATGCCCAACTAAAACCACTGTGCCTTAGTCTCCGAAAACCTTCACTGAAGTTCTAGAACTCATAGTTATTTTGACCACAACCCAGACTAATTATAATCAGCTCGCACAATAGATACAGTATGTTAAAAAACCCTTGTCAGATCCGTTAATGTGTTATTAGGTATCGAGATTTTATGTAATCCATAGTAATATCATAGGTGCTCTCGTGTGTGACTGCCTCGTTGGTCTAGTGGTCCCAAGCGCGACTGCTGAACAGGAGGTCTCGGGTTCGATCCCCGGGTCGGGCAAAGTGTTATTGAGTTTTTCTGTTAGGAAATTCTCAGTAGCAGCCCGGAGTTTGGAACTGTGCCCGGTTAATGGCAATAGGCTCACCACCTATTACATGGGACTTAATAACAGCATTGGTGAAATGTGGGTGTACAATTGTGTACACCTCTGCCTACCCCTTCGGGGAATACAGGCGTGATGCTATGTTATATTATGTTTATATCATAGGTTTTCGCGATCTTTTTTTTTTTATGGAATAGTGGGCAACCGAGCAGACGGCTCGCCTGATGGTAAGCGATTACCGCCACCCATGGACACCCGCAACCCCAGAGGAGTCGCAAGTGCGTTGCCGGCCTTTAAAAGGTTTTGGGCCCCCGGTACCCTCACTCACTCGGCGAAACACAACGCAAGCGTTGTTTCACGCCGGTTTTCTGTGAGGCCGTGGTATCAATCCGGTCGAGCCGGCCCATTCGTGCCGAAGCATGGCTCTCCCACGGTGGAGCATGGCTCTCCCACGGTGGAATATATATAGAATAGAATAAATAGATAGGAAAATCAAAAACTAATAATACACGCTATTAATCCGGTTAAAAGTTGTATTATTATAATTTTGTAATGCGTTTCAGAAAACGAGAAAAATTCCAATTCAGTAAATGTGGAAGTTTGTATGTTTGGATGTTTTTTACATTATTACGCAAAAATGGCGAAACGGATTGAGATGGAATTTGGTATTTAGATAGATTGGACCTTGGAAAAGAAAATAGGCTACCTTTTGTCACGCAGACGAAGTCGCGGGCACCAACTAGTAAAAAAATATGTTTAGTGTTGTATTTTATAGCTCATCGAACAATTTTCCAAAACGTTTAAATATTTCAAAACATTACTGTGTGTGAATTATTGTTCAACGGTTATTACTCACTTGCATTCTTCGGGATTGCCCGACTAGTAGTAGACATATGAATGTGTCTCACGAAAGTTATTATTATACAAAAAATTATGTGTGTGTTTTTATCCAGGGTTCATTTAGACTTGACATCATCAAAATAGATCTCTGCAAAGGTCCAAGACGTAGAGAATGTGGAGTGTACAATATAAAGATCAACAACAGTATCTTAATTGAGTCGGATTGCCTGATCACTGAGAATATATCAACGATGAAGGTACCTGAAATGTTAAATATATTATTATAATAAAATCATACCAATAAAGTTAGAATTTATTGTGAACTTGGATCGGTACAGTTCGGTCCAGCAGACAAATTTCACGGTCCAGTACACTGTTGAACACGCTAATTATAATGTAACTCATATAATATTTTTCTTTTTAAAACATGTCCATGGCCATGTAATATCAATTCACAGAGCGACAGGCTCTCTAAGACTTTTTTCATTAGAAGGTAATATCAGTTTAAGCAACACAATGTATAATATGCACGCACACACAAACGCAGGGACGCACACAAGCGCGCGCTCTCACGCACCCACGCCAGCACCCAAATACACACACTTCTTGTAATTGTTGCATATCTATCTATACCTTTAAACGAGCAATTCTTATATATATATAATCTGAATCTCAGTCATTCAAATACTAGGTATAACGCGCCCAAAAACTTTCCCAAAATATAGGCATCAGGTTACTTTCGTAACCAGTAATCAGTATGTACAATATCTATAACAGTGCAATACATTTTCAAATACTATACTTTCAGGGAATCGTGATCGTTATATCAAATGGTATCGAACTACTAAGGTTTAAGATCAACAAACCATGTGAACACATGTTCATGAAGCCTGTTCTCCAAAACTTTTTCAATGCAACGGATAGATGTGAAATTAAAAAAGTAAGTTGTGATTATGTGTAGGTAATAGTTGAAATTAGGAGTCTAATCGACGACCTCAGACATCAACACGACCTTTAACAATCCGATCAGATCGGATCATGATCAGATCAGAAAGACTGGTAGACTGAATATAAAAAGCTATACCAACGTACTAAAATTATTATATAAATTAATTACTGTCAATTTCTTTTACAGGGTCGCTATATATTTTCCGTCGACTATCAAGAGATAATGCGCAATTTTTACGGTGGCTTGCATATGTACGGTCTCTACACATTTAAATATACGTTTTATAGCGATCAATGTAATTTTTCTTGTATTATTATGAAAGTAAGAATATCGGGTAAAGTTTAAAAAGTATCACAGAACATTCTGTTCTGTGATACTTACTTGCTTTCTTTAGTATTTTTAGGAATTCCTTCTGTATAGTGGCTGCGTTTACAAAAATGTTATACATACTTAAATACCTGGACCATTGTACATTGTACCACATTGTACATTGCAGTGGAGTTACTCCTGAAATGAATACCAATTATTATTCCAATCCAAACAATTTAGTAAGCATGACAAACTCATAATGCCTAGCCATAGTTAAATAGGTGTGCACTTATTTAATGTAAAGTTTAACACTAATGACCACATGATGCTTCTCACATTTTACAAAAAGGTAGTGAGGCAATAAGTTTTTTTCAAATAACAATAAAGCAAACAACATATTATCGAAACTAAACTAGTAACAGAGGATACTAGATCAAAATAATTGTCATGTAGTTATAAAAGTTTTACATAGATATCAAGGAAAAGAAGTCTATATAAATAAAAATGAACCACCGAAATGTATGTACGTATGCAAAAAACTACGAACGACTGCACCAAATTGGATAATTCCTTTTTTTGTGTTCGTTATTGTTAGGACAAGAGCTGTTTAAAAGAAAATTAAAAAATATCTAAATGAAAAACATAAATGCCGCTACGAAGTTCACCGGGTCTGCTAGTATATATATATAAGGTTGGGGAAAAAGTTTTTTCGTATGATATATGCAGAATCAAGACATCTTTTTTTCAAATTTTAATTAAATTTCATTAAAATATATATGTGCCCTTTTATTCGATAACTTGTTGCCATCTTGTAGCTAGTGATATAATCCCGTTACTATAGAATTCTTGCGGATCTTGTGGATGCATTAACAGTTCCTAATCAAGCTCTCTCAATTTTTGCTAAGTGGCCAAAGATATGTGTGATCTGGCGTTATCATGATTAAAGACCACTCCTTTTCTGTTGATCAATTTCGGCGGTTTTTTCTCAACTTCTTGCTTGAGTCTCATTAGTTGTCGGCAATAGAGATCCGAATCGTAAAAGCATCGAGTAAAGAGCCCAGAAAACTGGCAGCATTGCCACGTTGAATGGCAATGCTAACTCTTTGACCAAGAAACTAACCAGCCCAATGGTCACGCTACGTGTCGATCAGTCTGCCAGAAATATCTTTGAAAAGTTGGCGTGCACTGGAACCCCATGGCCCGAGCGTTTCTACCCCAAATGTCCCAAAGTCGTAGCAGCTGATAAGGTTGCTATATTTGCGTCGTTTGAGAGTCCCTTTAGCAGTAACAGCGGCGGCAGCCAGTCAGCCGAGCTAGGAAGATGCGTTGGAGCAAGGGTGTCGACGCAAGTACAAGTTACATCCATCATGCAACAAATTTGACAATGCCAGTGGGTTGCAGTGTATCTTTCAATGTTCTGGATAACGCTATAATACGCTTTAGATATTAAAATGCGATTCATAAGTACCTTAAACTTATCATCTGTAAGATGACACCTAATACCATGAATGATGTGCTGGTCTTCCTAAGCCGAAAATCAGGGACCGTAAGCTTGTGCTTATTAAAAGTGTTTAAATTGTGGTTCTCACTCCTCTTAATATTTTTACGAATGTAAATGATATTACTAAATATGTATAATGAAGGCTTAAGTTAGTATATTTATTTCCATATATAATTCATGTAGTAACTCGTGACAGCCAAGATTGTAAATTGCTCGGGCTGCTCTTTTTTGTATAATAATAATCTCGACGTCAGCAGCCGAACCGCACAGTAAAATGCCGTAGTACATAATATTGTGGAAATAAGCAAAAAAAACTAAAGTTATTATATTAAATGGAAAAAGAATACGGTCGCGAACAGGATTCGAACCTGCGCCTCCCGGATGAATACTCCAGGCGCTCTGACCACTAAGCCATCTCGACCTCTGCTCACCACCGCGAATTCTAAGCATGCGTTAATGCTTTTCAAAATAAATTAGCCTAGCTATTGCTGCATCTGTCATATGTCTTATTTTCCTAACAGTGATAGCAGTAAAGCTGAGTTCACCTGCAAGTGCCTGTATATGAAAACCCCATTGCAGTTTGGAGTCTACTGAAACGCCTCAGAAAACAGTTGAAGGGACCGGATCTAACACTTTACCATCAAGTTTTATATTTTATATGGTACATTTGGTATAGAGAACCTAATACATTTGGTCTTATTCGAGTTATTTGCAGAAAACCAATTAGATACTTTACTATGCGTATTGTTAAGTTCTACCAGTTCCCTGTCCTTTCTATTTGCTTTGAATATAAGAGCTGTATCATCAGCAAATAGGACCATATTTCTCATTTTATTATTGATAAAGGAGGGATATTCATTAATATAAAATAGGAACAAAAATAGGCCTAAAATTTAACCTTGAGGAACCTCCATTTTTACAATTGTTCCCGTAGAAGTTACATTATAAATAGCAGTATGGAGGAACGAGGTGTGGTGTTCCTCCATTGAAAAGGGAGGATCCTCCAACCAGGCGGGTGATATTGCCTGGCGGGCCACGGCCCAACGGTTAATGTCGGGAGGTGGTATATACAAACTCGTCGTCAAACTTTGATTGCGCGATGCAGGGTGTTGTGCGCTAATATTTTATTTGTATTAAAGTAAGCTAACATTTGGTTTAACATTACTTTTCCGAAAATTTTACTGAAAGTGGGAAGCATAGATATTGGGCTTGAATTAGATGGATTATTATGGCAACCCGATTTGAAAATGGGTACAATTTTAATTAGTTTAATAAAATCGGGGAAAACATCCTCTGTGATGCAATGATTAAATATTGTCGATTTTTGGCAAGTACGGATTGACATATTTCCAATGTTGATCGAACGGATTTATTTTCGAGAGTAACCTTACAGCTTCGCCACCGTGATTGACAGGTGTCGAGTATTTATATTTCTTTTAAATTACTACAAATTCCAGTACCGAAGGACATCCACGCGGACAGAGTCGCCAGCACAGCTAGACAATAATAAAAATGTATTGTTAGGCATTTTTTTTTCTTATTCCTGTTTCTATCGTCTGTCTAATCACCTCCTCAAATATGGCACGGGTACAGTTCATAAGCTTGTACCTATATTAAAGGAAGTTTGTTTATAATATACATAACCAGTCCATAACTGTCCCCTTGCAGGATAAGATCCTCTTCCTATTTAGAGAAAGCACGAGTATTGATCACCATCCTAGCTTGCCCATAAACTGTGGTTCAAGAGCTGGACGCCTCGGCCACCACAACTCTGTAATATTTACAGTCCTTGTATCATTCTGATTTTGGTTTATTATACAACAATAGGTAATTTGTCATTATTCATTATAATAAAGCCGGTAAACCCACAACAACCCACGCTTACGCTATACGCTACACGCGTTTTTAGCATTGAAACAAAAATTGAAAATATATTAGAACAAAATGTGCACTTTTTATGAATAATGGATCTACATGTGGCCACCAACTCGCCGGATCGTAAACGATGTTGTGGCCGAGGATGGAGCACGTAGATCCAGAATAAATCCATTCACTCCAAGTAGAGTGGATAGATTTAGGGAGAACGATAGGTGGGGAATAGATGCAACTGCCCAGACCCGTCTCTCACGACGGTTGCACCGGACTACATCCCGAAACACGACTAGGCTAGCTTCGTCTGGTGGGTGGTGCAGAGTTGTGTCCTGTTTTGCACCACCCAGGGTCCACGTGTAAGGATTCCATTTTAAGGGTGCACTCCTACGAACGCGGGCAACTCAGCCCCCTAACCTAGCACTTTGATGAGATTAATGTAATACCTATGTGAATATACCCATAAATTAAAAATATCAAGCCATAAACATGTAGGAAACCTTCAGGGATACCAGGAGAATTTGCGACACGTACACGTACGCGTATAGTGCAATGCGCCAGTCAGCCCCATTACCAGCACGGCAACCGTAGCAACCATGGTCGTGGGTGTTGACGTCATAGCTTGCTATGGGCCACCGTCTTAAAAAATATGTTTACTGCCCAGTAATGAATAAAGCAATTTAATAAATTGCCTATGCGAGTGATTCATCTGTTCGATAGAACATTGATTATGGAAAATAACCACTATTATGTGTTTACACAGATAGCTTGTACTTGTTCTGATGCAGAAATAATTCCAAAATGTACAATATACGTACAATTATTGTTATTCTATCTTCGGTTTTCGTAATTATAGACTCGGCAAAAAACTATGTAAGTAAAATGTTTATTAACCTTAATCTGTATACTCACGAAAGTATAAAATTGGAAATTCAGAGAATAAAGTGAAAAATGAGGCTTATGACCTCATTTTTCACTTTATTCTCTGAATTTCCTTCCTATTTCTGAATAACCAATATATAATAACTTACAAAAGATTTTCGTTTTCAGGGTTCATTCAAACTAATGATGAAAGAATTTAAATTCTGCAAAGGACCAAAATCTAAGGATTGCGCTATAGGTACCGTTAAACTAGTCACGAACACAAGTATTTCTGTTGAAGTTACAGTTACTGAGAATGTTTCATTGGATAAAGTAAGATTTTTATTATATTTTTACTCAATTTAAATCTAAACCGAAGTGGAAGGAAATACGACAAAAAAATCACGTTATCCGTTAGTATTTATTAGCCAAACGTATATAAATTTTTCATCCATTTCCAAATTACCGACCAGTTTATTGGCACACAGACATAATTCGCATATGTCTGAGGTACTCATAGCTCTTTGAAATCTGTGGTTGGTAAAAAATGTTAAACCACAGATTTAAATCAACTACGTTTATATGGAAAAAACCCAAGCGTGTAAGACTTTGCGCGCCTTCATTAAATTTAAAATAGCAATAAAACATTCACTAGGCAGTTTTTATTAAGAGATATTTTTTTAAGAGAATTTGGGTTTATAGAGCCGTAATGTGGCATTTTTTCAATTTTCCAATATCTATGAAAACTTTTGACAGCAGACTGATTTTAGCGTAAAAGGAGGTACATTGCTCCTACTTCGTAGCTAATTAGGGTACGCAAAATATGTACACTTACGATATCTAGTTCAATCTATATCTGTGTCCGTCAAATTCAATTATTGTTGCCTTCCGCTCAGCCACGTACAAATACGTACTTCATAACAATAAAATCTATTGTGTCTGCTAATTAGCGAGCCAACGGCTTAAACCGTAGTTGCAAAGACAAGTCATAATGGTGGTTTGAGCAACTCTAGATTGGAACTTAATCACATGAAACAAGAAGATTTACAGAAAATTTTTTCAAAGGCACACATACGTAGCGAAAACTAAAGTTTTAAAACCTATTAATATGTGCTAAAAGAATTCGGAGTAGTGAGCATAGGTCCAGATGGCTTAGTATTCAGGGCGCCTGGAGTCTTTATCCGGGAGGCGCAAGTTCGAATCCTGCTCACGACCATATTTTACCTTCCACAAAAAAAAATACTTAAGAATAAGTTTTTATGACGTGGTTATTGAACAATCTAGTGTCAGAGTTTAAACCGCCGTAGGCCTCTGACATGGCGTTACACACTGAGTTTTTGTTCGGCGATTTACAACTGCAAAGTGGTAAAGCTGAGTTTAGTAGATCTGTAAATGATTGGTAGTTAAATATTGCCAGGCGGCTCCTTAAGACGTATACAAGGATTGAAAATTCAATGGATTTGAACACGACAATGTAGCTCAGTTGGTAGAGTGATGACACGGAATGTCAAGAGTCGTGGGTTCAAGCCCCGTTCTTGTCTTTGACATATTTTTAATAAAGTTCTAGTTTATGTTTTCCTTCACCGTTATAATAAGCAAGTGATAGTAAATTATTAATACGCACATGACTTCAGCGGTGCGTGCCTGAGTTTCAAACTTTGACTTGCCAGTCTAACGGTCGTACTACTAGACTATCACTGCTCAAGAAGTTGATTTGACAGACATTTTTGTTATGTATCTATAATTTTACTATAATATTTTCCAGGCCAAGGTCATCACTGCTCAAGAAGTTGATTTGACAGACATTTTTGTTATGTATCTATAATTTTACTATAATATTTTCCAGGCCAAGGTCATCACTGCTCAAGAAGTTGATTTGACAGACATTTTTGTTATGTATCTTTAATTTTACTATAATATTTTCCAGGCCAAGGTCATCACTGCTCAAGAAGTTGATTTGACAGACATTTTTGTTATGTATCTATAATTTTCTATAATATTTTCCAGGCCAAGGTCATGACATCTTTACCGAATAGTAAAGACACTCTTCGAATGCAAATGAACAGGCCCTGCGATAATGTTTTTCTGAAACCGGTTTTCCAATCCATGTTTAATATTACCAACCAATGTGTTGTAAAAAAAGTAATTAATTGTTTTTTATTACTAATAATTAAGAAAAGTGATATTTGTAGCGATTTTACATACAGATATAGATTTATTTACTTAACTAATTGAGGATGGGTGCTAGACGAGATACAATCGTTTTTTTTATGGTATTATAATGCCGTCTAAATGGGTAATCAAGGTAATATAAATGGTCGGTAAGTGATAAAGCTCTTCAAATAAACGAAAAAAATGGATTAACTGGGATAAAAGGGTAGTTTTATATCATACCCCTGCCCTTATCCCAATATAATTAGGGTCAGCGCAGCATGTCTTTTTCCTTCCATACATCTCTGTCAGCCGTCATCTCAGTAATTACTTCTTTTCTAGCCATATCATCTTTCACATAATCCATCCATCGTTTCTTTGGTCTTCGTCTACCAAAGACGAAGCCATCCACATTCATTCTTAAAACTTTCTTCGTCACATGTTCCTTATTGCTCCGCATCACATGTCTATACCCCGACAAACGATTTCCACACAGCATCTCGACAACCGATGTAACTTTCAGACTTCCTCTTACATAGATACTTCTTTTCTAATTCTATCTATCCGCAACACACTACACATCCCTCCTAACTTTCTCATTTCAACTGCATGCAGTTGCCTTTCATTCATCCCTTTTGTGGGGCAAAATTCCGAACCATACAAGAGAACAGGTCTAATAACGGTTTTATAGATCTTCTTAATTTTAAGGGAAATTCGGGGGTCACAAATAGTTCCCGTGCAATTCTATGCTTTACGGTCCTGCGTCGCAATCTAAGCAGGTTGTGATCCATCCCAGGACTATGTAAAGATAAGTGGAGAGCTTCGTTGTTTTTAGTCGCAAGAAGTCGGGCTCAACGTCCACAAGAAGAGAAAATAGTTATGATCCACCACAGCCGAAGTGCGGGAGTTAGGTAGTCAGTCAGCAAAAAGGATTTCTTATTAGGAGCCCAAAGCTTGAAATAAATCCTGAAAACTGAAACTCCACAACTAAATGTAGATGTATAAGAATTTACCTTTAACCTGCCTCTTATAGGAAATAATCAAATCATATATTTATTTAATTTCTGTATTTCAGGGCATCTATAAAATCAGTTCAGATTTCCAAGATTTAGCAAGAAATTACTGGGACGGGATACATTTTTATGGAACAAATTCGTTCAAATCAATGTTTTATAGTAACGTCTGTAATTTTCTATGTTGTATTACAGTATTTGATTTATCACCAATAAGTAAACAATGAAAGTTTAACTAAAAATATATATGTTATTTACGTACTAAACAGTTTTATTTTTTAACCTTTTGTATCAATAACAAGTTATTTGCTATTGGGTCTACTGTTTAACAGTTTATGATAAGCACACCTGTGTAAAAATTTGTTACAACCCACGCTCATAAAGAATGAGACTGAAAATGGCGTGATTTCTATTCACCTCTTGCTCACTCACTAAAAGTGACTTCATTTGGGATTCCATTTCTTACCTGGACGGGTTATGATATAAATATGATATAAAACGTATGGGGAAGGAACAAGGAGCAAGAGAGCATATCTGGGTCGATCTTCTTGAAGACCGGTGGGTCGCCCTAGATACCGCTGGTGTGATATGGTGGAGGCTGATCTGCGGGCACTTCAAGATAGTAACTGGCGAGAAGGCATCAAAACAAATCAAACCAAATTTTTTATTTTTCCAAATAAACCATTAAAGGCACTTTTGAATTGTCAGAAGTTAGTTGCCGTTTGTCTTCGTCCCACATTCTCAGCACTACTGAACTAAAAGCAGTTGCAAAGCCAAGTGATGATGTGCGGCAGCCGAGCGGTTTGTGATTCTCGGACATTCATCTGCATATATTCGGTTTTACCACCCTGCTTTGCCGATCAATGCCATCCCGCTGTTTCCCGGCCTAGCGATAGCCCAGTGGCATTTTCCCCGAACATTCGTCTACATATATTCGATATTACCGCCCGGCTGTGCCGATTAAGTGCCCGCTTATGTGTGGAGCAATCCAAACCGCACAAGATCATACTAAGTGGAGAGTTCTCGTTTCGGTGGTCAAGATTTATTTTGGGTCGCTGAGCTAGGGGAGTTAAATAGTTACGAATCAATCCTGAGAATAAAAAGAATAAATTATAAATTAAATATAAATATATATATTAAATAAATTATAAAAATATACATATAGTATAAGTATTGTATAAAATAAAAAATGGGATTTGACATAAATCGTTTAAGCTCCTGCCCACAACAGCGGCTATCTATAGAGCAGCATATGTCTGTTGAAGCGATAACAGAGATCTTCAACTAAAGGCTAAAACTGCTTGCATCAAACGTCCAAATGCACTTTGTTAGCAAAAGGATTACCGTTAACATTTTCCAATATAAAGTTTATTGGATATAACATAGCATCACGCCTGTATTCACACATTTTACCAATGCTATTATTAAGTCCCATGTAATAGGTGGTGAGCCTATTGCCATCTACCGGGTAAAATTCCAAGCTCTGGGCTAATAGAAAAACCCAGTAGCACTTTACCTGATCAGGGAATCGAACCCAGGACTTCGTGCTCAGCAGTCCCACATGAGACCACAAGACCAACTAGGCAGAACAGACATAAATTAACACTTTTATATTATTCAGATAACTATTAAGCTGTTGCGTCAGTCATTAGCAGACACAATAGATTTTTATTGTTACAACGTACAGATCTGTACGTTACTGAGCCGAAAGGTTAATGTGGAGTTTAAAATTGCAAATACATGTTTGTGCTCGTGACTGTACCAAAAATATTATATTTGACTATAAAGTTTAATTGTTTAACTAGGGTTTGGATTATATGTAGTAAGCCTGGATAGGCCTCCAGGTGCTCTTCCAACTCAATTATAGCAACTTCTCCTGTCTATGATGATTTTCCTCCACATTCATGCGTCTTATGATGACATCATATCGTCAGGCACTATGTAATGCCCGATATAATTGGTTACTAACTGCCTACTAGTGAATTGGCCAATTTAATAAATGACCACCGTGTTTACTTTCCGGTATGATAATAAAAAATAACCGGTTCCAATTATGTGTATTGTTACACTTAAACTGACTTTAGTTTCGTCGTTAAAAAAAAAAGTTTTTATGGCGTGGTTATTGAACAATCTAGTGTCAGAGTTTAAACCGCCGTAGGCCTCTGACATGGCGTTACACATTGAGTTTTTGTTCGGCGATTTACAACTGCAAAGTGGTAAAGCTGAGTTTAGTAGATCTGTAAATGATTGCTAGTTAAATATTGCCAGGCGGCTTCTTAAGACGAATACAAGGATTGAAAATTCAATGGATTTGAAAACGACAATGTAGCTCAGTTGGTAGAGTGATGACACGGAATGTCAAGGGTCGTTGGTTCAAGCCCCGTTCTTGTCTTTAACATATTTTTGAGAAATAAAGTTCTTTAAGTTTATGTTTTCCTTCACCGTTATAATAAGCAAGTGATAGTAAATTATTAATACGCACATGACTTCAGCGGTGCGTGCCTGAGTTTCAAACTTTGACTTGCCAGTCTAACGGTCGTAGGTACTACTAGACTATCACTGCTCAAGAAGTTGATTTGACAGACATTTTTGTTATGTATCTATAATTTTACTATAATTTTACTATAATATTTTCCAGGCCAAGGTCATGACATCTTTACCGAATAGTAAAGACACTCTTCGAATGCAAATAAACAGGCCCTGCGATAATGTTTTTCTGAAACCGGTTTTCCAATCCATGTTTAATATTACCAACCAATGTGTTGTAAAAAAAGTAATTAATTATAACATATACATAACATAGCATCACGCCTGTATTCACACATTTTACCAATGCTATTATTAAGTCCCATGTAATAGGTGGTGAGCCTATTGCCATCTACCGGGTAAAATTCCAAGCTCTGGGCTAATAGAAAAACCCAGTAGCACTTTACCTGATCAGGGAATCGAACCCAGGACTTCGTGCTCAGCAGTCCCACATGAGACCACAAGACCAACTAGGCAGAACAGACATAAATTAACACTTTTATATTATTCAGATAACTATTAAGCTGTTGCGTCAGTCATTAGCAGACACAATAGATTTTTATTGTTACAACGTACAGATCTGTACGTTACTGAGCCGAAAGGTTAATGTGGAGTTTAAAATT
This sequence comes from Xylocampa areola, assembly GCA_935421205.1. Taxonomy (NCBI): domain Eukaryota; kingdom Metazoa; phylum Arthropoda; class Insecta; order Lepidoptera; family Noctuidae; genus Xylocampa; species Xylocampa areola. The sequence goes on from OW285207.1 coordinate 13,503,832, forward strand.
GCAAATACATGTTTGTGCTCGTGACTGTACCAAAAATATTATATTTGACTATAAAGTTTAATTGTTTAACTAGGGTTTGGATTATATGTAGTAAGCCTGGATAGGCCTCCAGGTGCTCTTCCAACTCAATTATAGCAACTTCTCCTGTCTATGATGATTTTCCTCCACATTCATGCGTCTTATGATGACATCATATCGTCAGGCACTATGTAATGCCCGATATAATTGGTTACTAACTGCCTACTAGTGAATTGGCCAATTTAATAAATGACCACCGTGTTTACTTTCCGGTATGATAATAAAAAATAACCGGTTCCAATTATGTGTATTGTTACACTTAAACTGACTTTAGTTTCGTCGATCATTATAGATGCTGATAGATTTCCAAAATGTTCAATGTACGTGCATTTTTTATTATCTTTACTTTTATTTTCATACTTGTAGACTCGGATAATAACTATGTAAGTCAATTGTTTGCTACTTTATAATAATATCAGATTTTAACTTTCACTGTAGTGTATTAACCAAAATTTTCTTGAGAAGCAGATTCGAGCAGTTGAGATTTTCTTGACAACCTTCAACATGACTTTTTAATTCGTTATTTTATAAGATATATTCCCGCGGCTGTCTATTCCTCTGTACCTACTACTACGCAACAAAATCATTCAGATAATTTCTTCCAGGTGGTTTAATACACGCATGTTACATTTACAGAAGATATAAAAAATTAAATGTTTCGTAACAAGATTAAATTAATTAAAATTAAAAAACCCACCTGCCTTTTTTAATCTAACTAGCCTATGTTACCCGCGATAATGTAAGGATTCTAACGATACACCATACATCGAAATCGGTTCAGGCATTTCGAAGTTATAGTGGAATAAAGAAACTCACAAACATACATACAATAACCCTAAAAACATAACACTCGTTTTTTGGGCAGCCATATAAAAATATTGAACTTTCGGCGCTTTCATTGCTAACGCTGAAACTTTACGAGATACCAAAACGATGTACTACATTGTTGTGTATCTTAAAACTATTTACAAAACGTCTGTATCTTTATCCTACAAATAACCCAGAGTAACAATTTTTATACATTTGAGTGTTTTTTAGAGGATATCATACATTTAAAATTACTAAAAACATCACATTAGTAACTACATTGCACCTGTGCAGAGCCGGGGCTGGTCGCTAATAGATAATAAGTTACAAAAAGTTTTCATTTTCAGGGTTCGTTCAAGCTAATCCTGAAAAGCTTTGAATTCTGCAAAGGACCAAAATCTAAGGATTGTGCTATAGGTACCGTTAAACTACTAACGAATACAACTATTTCTGTTGAAATTACAGTAACTGAAAATGTTGCACTGGATAAAGTAAGATGATCATACTTTTTAACTAACAATAAGTACATTCAAATTTTAAATTGTTCGTCAGTTCAAGTACTGTTTCCAATTACATTGCGTTCGGCTTCCAGTCTAACCGTGACCAGTATTTTATATGGATCTACTTGCTATCTGACCTCCACAACCCACTATATCTCGTGACAAGACTAGTTGTCAGACTTTCAGGCATCTGACTACCTGTAGTGGCTGTCTTAGACCTTTGACTACGGGGACCTGGGGAGCAACGATTTATCGTGGTCTCTATGGCACAGAGGTCTCCTCATGAAATTATGGTTATCCATCCAAAGACTAACCGTAGTAAGCGCTGAACCTAGATCGATTTATCTGTGGGGCTGTTGTAGTCGCTTATAACTAGTGGTTACTCAGTGTTCAAAATTTGACAGAAAGTCTTTTTTTTGTTATTTATAAATTTGGAGCTTTCAGCATTTTTTCTCCATTAACCTTTAGCTATGCCTAATCGCACACTCCTCTGTGCGCGCAATATTCTTAACAAGGGGAACAAAGTTTTCTCTTCACGTATTAATTTAAGATCTCACTGTTAATAAACGACGCAGTGTCAGAATTTAAGCCGTCGGGAGGCTGGTTAATACCACAGGATCTCCACACCGTCGAGAAAACCTCGTTCGTATAAATTGATACCTCAATTTTTTAATGTGAGAGACCTTATGCAATTATATTTGTTAATTTATTCCAGACTAAGGTCATCTCATCTACACCAGAAGACAAGGGGACGTTGCGAATGCAGTTTAACAATCCTTGCGGTAATTTGTTCCTGAAACCAATGTTCCAAACTCTGTTTAATGTTACCAGTCGATGCGTTGTATTAAAAGTAAGTTATTTACAGAACTAATCCTTACTTCCCTACTAATAATATAAATCCAAAAGTATGTCTATTTGTTCGTGTTCTTGTTTTCTTCGTTACGCCTTGACTAGTGAACCGTTTTTATAGAATAAGATAGATAAATACGACCTGGATAAATACATTTTATCCTGGAAAATTGCTTAGATTTCCCGGGGAACTCACATTAGATGGCAGAAAGTATTAATTATGTAATTATATGTTTTTATATAATACGTTGTTTGGAATTCTTTAACTACAACGGTTGGGAGGAATTTCTTTAAAATATTTTTTGTCCTTGATTTTGCCCGAAGAAAATGTATATAATTTTATTTAAAAATAGTTAACAATTATTAGTCTTACTGGTTATCAAAAATCAGTCTTATACATTAATTTTGATTATTTAGAAACATAATTCTTGTCTTAAACTGTATTTCTTGATGGTAGAACTTCTTAAACGGTCCCATGAATCGTGTGGTGCAATTGAAATGAGAATTACACCATTTACAAGTGAAACCTCATGCTCTTATAGCTGTTATAGCCTCAGGTGTTCTAAATGCAAGTTGTGGGTGCCTCTTCAAAAAACTGACAAGCCACGTTTTCCCCACACAGACCCTTGTGAGAAAGCTGATGTGGTTTTTTTTACAGCGAGTTCAAGTGCAATGTGCTTTATATCAATTGCCCGAAGTCCATAATATTTTTTTACTATGTCAAGGCAGTTAACTAATTCCTCTTTTGTTTCCTTGTCAAACTTAGGTTTTCTGCCCATTTTAGTTGCTAAGAGCTCGTCTATGTTCTTAGGACTCTTAGCGTAGTCTTCTAAAGTACGTTTGCCATTTTCATGGATTTCATATCCCATGTTTTTCTTTTTAATCTTGAGGACATTGTCATAGTGAAATAAAACAAAAAGGAACTTAAAACATTAACAAAAACATTGTAATGGTATGGAGAATAATAATTTGAACTTATGTAAAAAAATACTCCTTATATCGGATATCCGATAATGGGCACGAGTAGGTATCCGATATTAAGATTTATAATAGCTAAATATGAACAACAATAATTTTTAAAATATCACTATTATCTGAAATAAAAAGAGTTTATATAACAAAATAAATATAACCCTTGATGAAACGAATAAATTACGAAAATAATTTGTACTTACTTCAATGAAAACAACGCTTTTATACACAATATTGTTTTTTTCATTAAGAAGAAAAGTTGCGTCAGCTCACTGTTCCGCCATTTTTTGTAGCTAGACTGTCAAAGTATTGCAGTGGCGCTATCTTACGGTTGTTAACGATTATATGAAATAAAAAACATTGGTCGCTATTTAAAAAGTTGAGATAGTGGGCTATCCGAATTTGCGCAACTGTCCGATATACGGTGCCTTTCCCCTAATAGATACCTAGTAGTAATAGTGTAGATACCTACAAAACTTTAACTAGGGCCGCGGACATGTTACATTAAATTTTTATGCCTTACATAATTTGAGAAAAATCCTTGTTTTGAATAAGAGAAGTAATATTGTGTCTCTTGAGACCTTAAGATTGTAATATAATCCAAGCTAAACGACAAAATATGGATGTTATATATGAGAACATCCTTTTTTATTATGTAAAGGACTACCAGTGACAATGTCTTGTATTTTTTTTTTTCAGGGAACCTATACGTGTAATCTTGATTTTGAAGATACTGTAAAAAAATATTATGGTGGGATGCATTTGTATGGAACACGCATGTTCAAATCAATATTTCATAGTAAAGACTGCAATTTTTTATGTACCAAAACGGTAATGGTATTATCACCACTTTAATTAAAAATGTAAATGGCGAGAAATAAATACGTTATATGCATTACCGTTTTTTATTATTAGCAAATCTTGTGGTTGATGGTAAAAAACTAGCACACTTGAAAGATGTTCTCGATTGTGTATAGGACATATCTGAAACCTACAGATGGCTTCCCAAGCTGTTTTTAACCTTATAATAAGTCTGTACAACAAATAAGTAAATAATTGATTAATTAACACAATTCGAAGGTCGATTTCTTTTTTTTTTATGGGTGCTTAATGTCTATAATGAATGAATAGCTGACAATTCTCGTAACAAGTTTGATTATTGATTTAACATTTAAATGCAATAGGAACGAACTACCAATGATTTACCATAAAAAATAAAAAGATCTGCAATAACTGCTGTATACCGAGTGACCGATTTCAGTGTTAGATTTTTTAATATTTACACGCGATCTAGTTCAGATAAATTAAAGAAATATTATATAAATCGTGAAAGTTAGTGGTTGAGATCAGATCTTGGAGTAGGTACGAGATGAAGAGACACGACGGGAATGTAATTAATTTAAATATTGGAAACAGCAAATCTGCCAGCAGTCTTAATTTTATTTTTCTAATTAAGAGTTTCTGCTTTCATATGTTTTAGAAGTATTTACTACATATACCTAGTTAATTATTTTACTTAGTCCGACAATTGTACAGACTCCATCTGAAAAAGACTATAAGAGTCAATAATAAAAACGATTTTGTTCTAAGGAAAATTTAAAATAAGTTTACATAAATCTACATTACTTAAGTTATTGTGTTCAACAAATGTAAAATTACACTGACAATGTATTAAAGCGAAGTCCTAGTAAATGCATCATAGCAAAAAATAGCTCACCGTCACAATATCTTTCAACTCGCCGAAAAGGAATATCATACACCTGGATCTCCAAAAGGTGACAATGTGGTGACGACTCACTTGCGCGGCTTAGTAGCCACTAGCCATGGTCCTATAGCTTAGAACAATAGTAGGGTAGTGTTATCCGAATCATTTAGAAAGGTAAAGGTAAATCATGAATTTTCTAAATAAATCGCATAGCAATATTTGTTGGTTTACTTTACGGATGCTCAATAGAAAACTGCCCCGGGTGCCAAGCTGCTACGCCGTCCCCGCAGGTATCTATTTTATATACCTACAATTCCCTAGGTCATTTGTAATGATGGTAAAACAATTGTAGATAAATAATGCACAACGTATTAAAAAACTATTTTATTTTATACAACCTGTTGAGCCTTGCCATATGTAAGGAAGTAGTCACCTCCTGACGTCACCGATAACACTAAACTCAATTTTTAACAAAACATAAAATTTTTGTAACATCAAAAGTAATACTACTCGTATAAACAAAATAGACATATTATTAATAAATGAAAAAATTAATGATTATGTAAAAACAAACAAAAATGAGAGTCAAATTTTCTACGGCAGTGGAGTTAAGGGTAACATGCCCTCGATCGATTCAAAGAACCTTGAGTTTAGTGACAGCTAAGCGCGTACATGACGGCTAGGATACACAGCTGAGTCCTGCGGACGCGGCCTCAACCACTGTGCGGGCAAATCTTGGAATACAGGGCTTTGGATCAGCCCGTGGGCGGTTTAGACTCGGACACTAGGAGAGAGACTTAAAAATAATGTATAAATACAGATAAATCTTAGAAAAGCATTAACGTATGCTTAGCGAAATCTAAAGTTATAATTTTAAATGAAAACAGAATACGGTCGTGAGCAGGATTCGAACCTGCGCCTCCCGGATAAATACTCCAGGCGACCACTAAGCCATCTGGACCTGTGCTTTTGAACTTTAATAATGACTGTATAAGTTACATTTTTGTGCCAAGTTTGTTTTCGAAGCAAACTGTGCCATTGACTGCAATAATAGTAGCTTTAATATGTTTATTTTTGACACTTTTGTAATTTAAATAATAGCAATCATTGTAATTTAGTTGTTCAACGAACCATTCCGAGTTTAAAAGTCATAGTTTTGATATAGGTAAACATTTGTGTCTCCATAGATCTCTATTCTAGTTAGTTCATATGACTCTAGTCTAGGTCAGAGGTGACAGAGACAAAGTCGACGCTGGAGTGAGCTTATCCAGAAGAAGCCTGTTCACTCTAACTTTGAAGAGATTAGGGTTGAATACGTTCGGAAACAGACGCAGGTAGAGAGTTGTCTCCTTTGCTGTGCGCATTATAAAAGATGATTTAAACTTGCACTTGCACTATTTTCTTTAATAAATGTTTATTGAAAAGTAAAACAACGTATTGGGTATGAACACAGATAACCTCGGTGCTTTTCTCAGGAAATGGAAATGGGATCCGTCTTTCTGATTGCAATAATAAAGTCATTAAATGATTTGATTGATGAATAAAAATACACTTTTTCCTCAACATTTTCGTGATATGTGAACCGTAGCACTGATCATATTCATATGTGTTTCCGCATCAGTATTTCAGTAAATTCATTGCTTTTTATATTTTATATTATTTTATTTTGGTGACAATTCAAAGCCTAAAATGTCTAAGAAGCAAACACATGTAATTCTGATTGCACTTAATTTTGTCAATGTCTATTCTGATAATTATTATGTAAATATATTTTATTTTTACAATAGTGTATTTAAGGACATGTTGTCCAGTTTGTTGCATAAATGTGTGTTAATAATCATCCATAAGCCGCTCTTTGTTCGTACCTTTCTCTGCGATCAATCTTATTGTATTTGTATAATAAAAATTTCAAGGGCAACAGGGCTCAGAAAAACTGACGCTGCCCTTCTGGGGAACCTCCAACTTGCAGAAAATCGTCGCCAAATAACACTGCTCGTTTTTTATTCGTATTGAGTTCTTAACGGTGAAAAAGCGCTATTTAAAAAGACAATTTTTGTCCCGTATTTTGAAGGCAATTATATTCTTTTCAGGGTACTTTCAACTTAACTGTTAAAGAAGTCAACATGTGCAAGGGTCCGAAACAGAAAGATTGCTCCATCTTAAAGGCTCAGATCACAGGCCACAGTATATTGCAATATGATGTTAATGTGATTCAAAACGTTATTCCAACAAGGGTAAATATTTCATTCCGATATGTATACTGTACCCCTTTGGAGTAAAGTCAACATCTAGCTCTTTCTGACACTAACAGGCCTAATAGATTAATTGCCGAGAGAATATCAATGGCCAGGGTGGGTCAGTCAGTTTTTTTTTCTGACGTTTCTTACGCTATACAGCATTCGTAGACACAAAATGACAATAATATTAAAATGGTTTTGTTTTGTGACCATATCAGTAACTACCTTAATCTAATGGACGCAAGCGAGGCTTCTAGGACAAAGTGTTGTGTTTTTCTGCTGGGACACTCTCATGAGCAGCTCGGATTCTGAAATTGTGTCCGGTAGAGGCAATATGGTCACCGCCTACTAATGGGACATAATAATACAATCGGTAAAATGTGGTCTGTCTTATCCTCTAAGGATTCATACATGTGTGATATTATGGATACATATATATTTATTGCTCAACTGTGTAATTGTACACAGTTGAGCAATACACATTTGTATGTTAAACGTTAAACATATCCAATCCATGAAGGTATTATTAGGTATTGGGATTTGATTCGATCTATATAAACCTTTTCAGAAAACAAGAACGATGTTGACGAACCCAAAAAAAAGTAAAATGGGGAAACTTTTATGGCAATACGGCGGATGCCGGTAGGTGCACGGGTGATGTGCCAGACACTCATCGGCTATGATGGTATTGTTGATTTTAGACCTTACCTGGTCACAAAAATCATTATTTTTTAATGTCATTATGTGTTTCTTATTTTATTTGGTAACATGATTCGGATATCTTTCAGATCGGATAAAGTTTGTTTAACATACTGTTTATATGTAGCGATTGTAAAACACATGAGATATCACTTTTCTTTGACTTAACAGCGTCACAAAAACAAATAATTCTTATACAGATAAAAAGTCAAAAGTCATGCGTATCGAACACTTATGCTATTATACAATTTTTGTAACAAAAATACGGTGGTGAGCAGGATTTGGACCAGCGCAGCGCGCCTCCCGGTAGTGAGCAGTGGTCGAGTTGGCTTAGTGGTCCGAGCGCCTGGAGTATTTATCCTAGAGGCACCGGTTTGTAAGAAAATTACGGTGGTGAGCAGGATTCGGATTCGGATTAGGATTATTTTTCATTCCACAAAAAAATATTACTTTAAATCATTCTTATCTCTACTCCAGGGTAAAATAGTAGCTATAATAAACGGTAAAGAGTACTTGAGACTACAAATGAAGAAACCATGCGAACATTTATTTTTAAAACCTTTATTTTATTCAGTCTTCCACATGACTGGAGATTGTGTTATATCGAAGGTACGTAAATATATTGCAATTTAAAAAAATATCATATTTGTAGATGAAATTAATGGTTGGCGCAGTGGTCGAGAGATTGGCTGAGTCGCTACGTGTCACGGGTTCAAATCCCCGCACGTAACAATATATTTGTATGATTAATAAACAGTGTTTACTTAATTTTACAGGGTCATTACCAGTATATTGTGGACATTCAAAAACTGACGCAAGCTTATTTCGGAGGGCGCTTCTTATTGGGCAACTGGTCTTTTAAAGCACTATTCTACAGTGAAGAATGCAATTTTTACTGTGTAGAAATAAAAGTTGTGCTATTTTGATTCATAACCTATTAAGGTCTGATTGATCTCAACAAAATATGATTAAAAATGCATATGCAAGTATACAAGGTAATAATAAAAACAGTTAACAATAAAATTTTAATTTCTAACTTACTATTATTTTAATAAGAATCCTACTAGTCGCAAAACGCGGCTGCTGATCTCGAGGTCTGGGGTTCAATTCCCGAGTCGGGCTAAGCGCTTTTCTACTAGAAAAATGTCAGTAGCAGCCCGGAGTAAAGCTAGCCCGGCTAGATTGGAGCCTAAGCCGTAGGCGAGAGTTTTAAGGCAACCGAATGTATAAAGACCATTGCTCACAAATAGGCATGATGGCAGTATTAAAGAACCAGATAATAAATGGGTTTAGAGGTAAATATAGGCACAATTGCTTGATTTTTCGCGGGCTTTTGACGCGATAAATATTTCGCTGTTACTATCAAAGCTAAACTATTACGGTTTTGACCACAGAGCGACGCAATGGTTTCATAGCTACCTCAGTAATAGGAAACAATATGTAGAACTAGTCTTGGATGATGGTGTTGTTATGAAATCAGCTCTTAGTGCCGTAGAAAGAGGAGTTCCTCAAGGTTCCATATTAGGTCCAATTCTTTTCATATTATATTGTGCTGACATAGTAAAATGCTTTAAGAATTCCAAGTACCACATTTACGCTGATGATGTCCAACTTTATATATCCTTTAGACCCGATGAATACACGAGTGCCATTGACGATTTAAACAATGATCTAAATAGAATTGCGCTCTGGTCTAAAGAGAACTGCTTAGCGTTAAATCCAATAAAAACTAAATATATGGTGTTTGGTACAAGACAGCAGCTTGATAAGCTACCCACAATACTTAATTTAAAACTAATGGGGCAACCAATTATAAGAGTGAGTGAAGCGCGAAACCTTGGACTATTTATGGACAGTAACCTTCGTTTCGAGAAACATATAGCAGACTCGGCACGAAATTGTTTTTACCGCCTGAAAGTTCTGTACAAGATGAGGCCGTTTCTATCAGAATCACTACGGGAGCAACTTGTCGAAACTCTGGTCCTATCAAAATTAAATTACGCAGACTCAGTATACGGCCCTCGCTTACTAGCTCGCACAGATCGGCTCATTCAACGAGTTCAAAATTCTTGTGCTCGTTTTTGTTATAAGATTCCTCCCAGAAGCCACGTCACACCATTTCTTAACAAACATTTTACACTTAAAATGAAATCGAGGCGCAAGCTGCACTTAGCTTGCCTGCTATACGGTGTTGTAAAGTACCAGAAACCAGATTATCTATACAACAAGCTTAGCTGGGTGACGAGCAGAAGAGAATGCGCGACTAGACAATGTTCGAAACAACTCTCAATTCAGCCTCACTGTACAGCAGCTTTTCGAGGAAGCTTTCGTTATGCCGCATCCAAGGTGTGGAACAACATACCACCACCCATTAGAATCACGAATACGATCGATACATTTAGACGACGCTTACGGCAGTATTTGTTAGATACACAGCGGAAGTTAGATAACGTAAAATGTAACGATTCCATTATATGATATAATTACTGAGTTACACTAGGTAAACAGGTACGTATCTGTTGCGTCTATTGTACTTGGTGTTTACTGGGCGCCGCTGCGCCATCCGATACCGACGTGCCTGTGCCGATGTGAGTCCTGTTTGAGACAAGACACATAACTATTATTAATTACAAATGTGTTAAACTGTTAACTCGTATATTTAATTATTTATTGACATACCTTTTATTCCTGGCCTACTTGCGACTGGGCCGTACGGTATCGTTTTAAGACGCAGCCCATTCCACAGTATATAACCCAGCTAGGAGGTTTCTCCAACTGGTGGTTATTCCTTCATGCCATGAGTCCCTAACAAGGCCTAGAAATAGAAACATGATAAAACAGGAAAGCATTATAATACATTTATTTATTTCATTGCTGTTACATATCCTTAACAACAACAAAATACCGTAGATTGAAACTCACCTGCATTCGACTTCTTTTGAACCGTTTTAGTCTTAGCCTTTTACTTGTCGACTGTACTCACAAATAACCTAAACTGGGTCGATGTTACTCAAGTATTTAATTATCTATAGTTTAAAACATACTTTTGTTGATATAAGTCGCAGCCGAGTCAAGCGTGCGATTTGTGTTTCCTGATCGGCTGTATGCACCGCACTGACCCCAGCAGTACATAAGTAGCATTTTTTATGCGTCGTGTGATAGATTGGTATAGATTGTGTTATAAGTTGGTATTTGATCGTTAGTTTTGTGTTTTAGTTTATCTTATTTTCTCTCTTAGCGTAGCTAACTGTGAGCATGACAACCAATATATATTATGTAAGTTTATATGACACTATAGTATCTATATTATGTACACGGATTCTTCTTAGATATATATTTATATTTATAAAATTAAATTTCATATCAAATAAAAAATAAAAAAATTGCATCCGTGATTTGTACTCATTAATTAAGGTCCAGTTGAAAATCAGCGTCAGGCACTAGTGGTCTGGCATTTTGCTGAACTGGACCTTTTTGGCGCAGCTGTGAGGCACACAACGCCCCTAGTTACCTTACTTTTTTTGTAAATTTGTATTTTTTTTTTTTTTCTATTGTGTCCTTACTAACTGTGTCAAATAAATGTTTCTTTCTTTCTTTCTTTCTTTCTTTCTTTCTTTCACAAAGGATTCTAAAAAATCACCTAGATTTATTAAAAACATTAAGATTAATAAGATTTTCAATAAAATAAAAGTATAAAATGCTGCAATCGGCCATGTTAACTGAAACGTCAATAACAGCGAATGACATCACGCCTCAGTCAAATGTCAATAATCGCCGTACATTATGGCTTCAACTTTCGGTTTCAGATATTCATTTTCTCAAAAGATTACAACAATCACTTACAGAGAAAATACTATTTATTTTTAAGTACTATACATTTCTTATTCGCCGGTTAGCATAGTATATTTGCAGTATCTATTAGTATTAGGATTAGTAATTATGTAGTGTGTCAAAATGTAGGGTAGATGCGAAAACTATGGCGTTTTGCAGCTTAGAAGTGTGCGTGAGTATTACAATAGATGTTTATTAAGGCCTATGACTTATTAACTGTTGGTTATTAGGTAAATATTGATTTTTATCGTGTTTTTAATAATTATGTATATGTATAAATATACTTTTCAATGTTTTGGATAAGTATCTTTATAATATACTTACACGGCATAATATTTAGTAACCTATATGTTATGTTGTGCTCCAGAGTGAGTAGTACTAGTTGTTTATGTTTCGTAGTTAGTGTTCATTTTATAAATATAATTATGATGTGTATAATGCGTATATTAGATATTTAGGTCTCAGTTAATATATAGGTAGGTTTTAAATAAAATATTTCATAGTGTAATGATATTGTGTAGTTATGTATAGCATGATTTTTGTTATTTATATAATACATTTTAAGGTTTAGATAGATAGCAGTTATAAAAAACAATTAATGTGCATGTGTGTTGTATGTGTGCATGTCCTGCTTATGATGTCCTAGAATGTCAGTGTATGTGGGTATGTGTGTAATATGTGGGTTTATCCGTTTTGCGTAAAGTGTAGATATGTTAGTTGTACAATAATATTAAAATCATGAAAAATCCCTTAAAATGTGATTTTTTAATAGTTTTTCGTATTTGCTTAGAGATTTTCCTTTTTCATATAGAATACTCCTTTTCCCGTAGTTCGTTCTAGGATTTTTTAAGTAAATATTTTTAGCTCGTCTAGTTCCGCGATTGTTATGTTCTGTGTTAGTAGTGAATAACCCTGTCATACAACAGGAGTATAAGAAATACCGTAACTACTGTAACAATATTTTAACCAATCTGAAATTAGAGTATGATCGAAACCTTCTTAAAGAAACTAACGGTAATTGTAAAAAACGATGGCAAGAAATTAAAAAAATCTGTAATATTAAAAACAAAAAGTCAAAGAAATCTGAGCTTGCAGTTTCTACATTAAATAACGTTAACAATTATTTCTCGACTGTTGGTGAAAAACTCGCAACAAAAACTTGACTTGACTGAAACTGAACTCGCTAATAACAACCAGCAATATAGTACTGTCCACAATGGGTCAAACTCCTTTTTTCTTTCACCGACAGATCCAAAAGAAATTAGTACAATAATTACTCATCTGAAGACAGAGTCAGCCACAGGTTTTGATGGCATATATAACAAAGTCCTTAAACATTGTGCACATGTCTTAGTAGGACCGATTACCCACTTATGTAATCTGAGTTTATCTACGAGTGCAGTACCCAACTGCTTGAAGATTGCAAATATCTGCCCTATACATAAGAGTGGCGACCCAAAAGATCCGGCAAATTATCGTCCAATATCTCTGTTAACATCTCTTTCTAAAATACTTGAGAAAGTTGTTAACAAGAGACTTTTGGCATACTTAGAAAAAAATAAGTTACTATCGGACAATCAGTACAGCTTTCGCGTCGGTAGGTCTACGGAAGACGCAGTCACAAACTTAGTCAACTTCATCACACATAACCTAGATCAAGGACAGGCATGTACTGGCGTCTTCCTGGACCTGGCAAAAGCATTTGATACAATTTCCAGAAAACTACTTATAAAGAAAATGTCGCTTCTGGGTGTCCGCGGGAACGCCTTGGATTGGTTCAGATCATATCTCTGTAACAGAACACAAAAAGTAGTTCTGGAAGAATACTGCAGTAACCCAACCACTGTACATTTTGGTGTACAACAGGGAAGCGTGCTGGGCCCTACCCTATTTATTATCTATATCAATGGACTATGCTCGATGAACCTCTCACAAGCTAAAATATTTACATATGCAGACGACACCGCAATAGTTTTTCATGGGGAAACGTGGGATGATGTACAAGCCGTGGCAAAAAGCGGATTAAAAGTAGTGGAAAATTGGCTACAACATAATCTGTTAACGCTAAATATTGATAAAAGAAAGGCAATAAATTTTGCCGTGTCGAAACGCACTTCCCCTGACAGAGTTACCAATCTACGGCTGCACTCGTGTTCTAGCTCATACAACTGTACTTGTCCTAATATAGAAATAGCAGATACTATTAAATATCTCGGTGTCTGTGTGGACAACCGAATGAATTGGTCCACACATCTGCATACTTTGAGTAAGAATGATGTTGCATATCTTTAAACGCTTAGGCAAAATTGCCGATGACTCGGTCTTAAAAATGATCTACTTTTCCCTCTGTCAATCGATCCTTCTCTACTGCATCACAGCTTGGGGTGCTTCTGGTAAAACTTTTTTAATAAGCGTAGAACGAGCACAGCGTGCTTTATTAAAAGTAACGTATACGAAACCATACCAGTACCCCACTAATCAACTTTATAAGGAAGTGGCAGTATTAAGGGTTAGACAGCTTTACATTTTATCTGTTATATTGCAATTTCATAAAACCTCCCTGAACAGTTATTCACAAATTCACTCTAAACGAAAAGTAAAGTGGGACAAAATCCGATGTCTTAAATCAATAGGTAGAGGATCATTCAGTTTTATGGGGCCCTACATATATGGTAAAATTAACAATCTTCAGAATATTTGGAAATTAACAAAAAAAAACCTGCAAAAAGGTAGTAACTAACTGGCTTCTTAACTTAGATTATGACAAGACGGAGGAATTAATAAAAGTTATTGAATAACATACACAACTCGTAAGGAAATTTGTCCAGCAAGACTCATATTTCATAGTCATGCACACTATCACTACACACATACACAGATACACACGAAATATTCAAAATCAATAAGGAACCATAAATACACGCGCATTCACTCAAAACATAACACAACTAAAAACAAATCACATTTATATACACATTCTCCAAACACGCACAGACACTAATATATATATCTTACTTATACTTATAATGTAGAATTATCCTTTTTTTTATATCACTTTTTAGCAATTAGTACCGTCGGTGAAAACTGATACAAGTCGACTTGCATCACTTTTTAGATTTTGAGATATATATAATCAGTGAAAAATTATTTATTTTTCTATCTAATGCACGTAGCCCTAGCTCTTCTGGATAAGGAGATATTTTTTGTGGGCAGTAATACAAGTCAACTTATATCAGCAAATGGCCTTGAAAGCTTTGTGTATAATGATATAACATGACATGCACTCATCAAATTTAATATATTTTGTTTAATTTATAAGTGTAAAATAATACAAATTCAGTTAAATCATCTTAACCATGGACAGTACATTGATATAAGATTGTGTGTAATGATACAATTAAAAATGTATTTTTGTTCACGACTTCATTTCTAAATAACTTAATGTGAATAATGATGTAATTCAATTTATTTCATTTTTTGACACTAAATAAATTTACCAGTTGGTATAGTGTCAAAAATGTATTATATCGTATTTTAACAATTGCAAATTAAAGATGCTTCTGTTTTGCGATAGTTTAGTATTGGCAGTTTTGTTAGTTATTAGTATTAGTATATTAAAATGCTATCTCAATTCGTAGATGTATCATTTTTCACCAACATCAATCACACCACTAGTTTTAGTGTAAAATAATTCAATTTGACTAAAATTATTTTACACATATTCATTCTGATGTGACGATTAATACAAGTCATTTTATTCCCATATTGCTTCAAATGTTTTAAATATAGTGCTATTCTTTATATATCATAGTATAGAGGCTAAAAATACCTATCTGTATAATTATTTACACAACAAATTTAATTTATAACAAAAAAGTTATAAGCATGTAAAAGCGCAAAATTTTTAAAGCAATTTTTTTCTAAACTATAATTTCAGTCTTATATCCGTTTTCACCGACGGTACAGTTATACTTTTATATTTGCAATACAATAACGGTACGAAAGAGCGTAGATCCCACAACACAGGGAATCCTAGTGTGGGGTCTAAGGCCTCAACCCATAATGTGTATTTATTTCTGTAATAAAAGTTTTTGTATTTTGTATTTTTTTGTATTTTGTTTCTTTGTCAAATATGCTGAGGCATGACGTCAAAACGGCGCCATGACACCCAGCAGCGTTTTCGCGGTTAAATCAAATTAGATAGATTAAAATGCAATAATTTGCATTGAAACTTAGTTTATTGCTGAAATAATGTGATTTTCGGATATAGTAGACGTGTACCTATATTATAAAAGGATATTTCAAAATCTGTTATCATGTCTAATGCGAGAGAAAAATGAATGAAATGATGATATGAAAATGATGTCACTTTCATGTACTACATTATCACACTATTACGGTAATATAAAGTGCAAAGCACAAGTGTATAATAAATGGTATTATGCACCTAAAAGAGCAATAAGAGCCACTTCACGAGCAAGGGTGTAAAATTTTATTTAATAACGCGTTTATTTTACGAGTGGTAAAGTAGGTACAGTTATCGACAGAAGTCAATTAACATTCACTAAAACTGCTCCAACTGTAGTGTTGTTAAGTGTGTTGGGTGTACTATAAACTCTCTAACAGAAAAAAAACAAAGACACTTCACCCAACCGGGATCGAACCCGGAACCGCTCAGTAACCGCCCTTGCGACCACTGGATCAACAAAGCTTACATCAAGTAGCAACTCAATAATTAATAATGTTTAATTGATAGCAACATAAATAATATTGTTACAAAAATAATTGCATTCGTGATAAATAGAGATGAATTGTTACCCTTATCTGTTTGTTTTTAATTTCACATTATTATTTATTGTTAATAATATTTTGATAACACAGTCTTCTAGAAAACAATGAGGGGCATCCAATGATAAATCATTTAACTTTCAGTTTTAACGCTTAATTAAAAATATTTATAGTAATCAATGCTGGTTGTTTTTGTTTGATGTGCAATCAACTCTAGTCTTCTTATCGTGTGGTTGATGAACAACCTAGTGTCAGAGTTTAAACCACCCGTAGGTCTCTGACATAGCTTTACACAATTATTTATTTATGTTGGACAACACAACATAACATACAGCCGGTTATGAACCAGCCATTAACTCTCCCACTCAAAGATATAGACTGAACTAGATACTCACTTGTATAAGTACTGAATTGATAGCAATGTCGTCGCTATATCAAGACGTCTTAAAATATGGAAGCAGAATTCGCGGTGGTGAGCAGAGGTCAAGATGGCTTTGTGGTCAGTGCGCCTGGAGTATTTATCCGGGAGGCGCAGGTTCGAATCCTGTTCGCGACCGTATTCTTTTTTCATTTAATATAATAACTTTAGAGTTCGCTAACCATGCGCTAATGCTTTTCAAAGATTTATCTTGAATTTAACTAGATATCACAAGTGTTTACTTGGTATATTAAAACATAGCATCACGCCTGTATTCCCCGAAGGGGTAGGCAAAGGTATACACAATTTTACACCTTCAGTAAACCTTTAGTAAATCTGTAAAATGATTGCTAAATATATACAGCCAGGCGTCTCCTTAAAACGAATACACGGAAGCTTGAAATTTTAATAGTATCGAACAACGACACGGTAGCTCAGTTGGAAGAGTGATCACACGGAATATCAAGGGTCGCGGGTTCAAGCCCCGTTGGTGTCTATTATTTTTCAATGATTCCTTGTAAAACATCGTGAGTACGTTTACAGACACATAATATCACACGCACACACGCACTAGACCATACCCAAGTCATTTCGCTAGCAATTCAAAAGAAATCTTCACAAATCTATATACGAGTATACTGAGTCGTTTCAAGGAGATACCGAGGTATCTCGATATATCAGTAAACCTCGTATGACCTCGGCACTGCCCCGCTTCTCTTGGCGGGGGGCACTCCTGTACCCCCAAAGTGACGGACTGCAGTTCGCATCCTCTATTAATTGGAGGATCACGGTACGAACCCACGTACTAACAACCCGGCTTGAAAATGGTTAAAGTAGACATCAAATACACTAAGGTATGATTTTTTATAAGTATTTACATAATACGATATAATATTAAATGTACAAATTATATTCTCAGCAGCCGCACCGTTGTTAATTTATGATCAATATCTAACATTTGGTGTTTTCTTAAAAAGAAAATGTATTTTTACCCGGCTTTCGTATAAAAATTAATTGATTTGTGTATTTTATTAGTTGCTATTCGTTCTTCTTTCTTTAATTGGGCTATAAAGACTATAGTTACACTATATTATTATTATATTATACAGTCATAAGTTTTCTTTTCAAATTAATAATGGCATTAACAAGTTTAGAATAAACTACACCAGTATTGGTTCAGTATTTAAAGGAAAGTTTGAGTCAATTGAAATATAAGTCATATTTTTGTGAATTTATAATATTTCATTTTTGATAATTTTCAACTTAACCGTAATAAATTGAATTAATAAATATACCTGTAATAAAGTGAATTAATAAAATAAAATTAATTTTAATCCAAACTCAGTTGCAATGCCAACGTAATTCCTAAAAACAATGTGTAATCTTAAAATAACACAATGATGTATAATTAAGTTTATGCCATTAGGTATTCAAAAGTACGTACATTCGTAATAGATTTTTCGAGAGTAACTTACCCTTGAGTTCGGAAATTTTGGAATCGTAAAGTTATCCTTCCGTAAGTTTCTAGACTATCAAACGACAACAGGACGAAAAACGACGCAATTTATCTCGTGTTTGTTCGTGTATTGTTTGTTGACTTTTTACTTTATCTGAAGTAGTTAAATATTAAATATGGTGGCCGAGTTCCGTATTCGTGTTTACAATATGTATAATACAATGTACAAGAAACTGACCGATGAATTGAATAACAAGACCACAATAAATCTACCTAGCCTTCTCCCCAGCTATGTTGTGTTTAGCTTCTATCTAACCAGATGCAGCTTAATACTTAACTTTACTTAATATTATATTTTACATGGAGCGGCTGCCTATCTAACCTCGAGAACCCAGTTATTGGGCAATACGATATATAAAGTATGTAAGTAATCAATATCTGTTCCTTCAACTAGAAGAGGCTTTTACAAAACAAAGGAAAATTACAAATATCATTAATTTGTATACTAATTTGCTATGTCTTCATTAGTTGTTCATCAACAACGAGTGGGTGGACGCTGTCAGCAAGAAGACCTTCCCCACTATCAACCCTCAGGATGAGAGCGTTATCACACAGGTGGCTGAAGGCGACAAGGTAAGCAAATAAAGATTACGAAAATATATTAAGTATTTGTAAAAATCCTGATATCGCAAATTGTACTGTCAACAGAATAAATTTTGATTGAAAACAAATCTATTCATAACTACTTTTTATGGAAGTGTAGTATCACGCCTGATTGCCGAAGGCTAGGTACTTAAATTCTGTGTATGTATGGCGTGTATGACAGGTATTCCAGATACTGAATATAGATAATAACTTCTATTTCCAATTTATCTTTTACCTACTCTACTAAGGCAGCCCGTTGTGCATTTACTATGTAATAACTTGATTTTCTTTTATGCGTTTTGATGTATGAGAAAAAAATTAAATAAGTAAATATGTGCTATTTATTTCTCATAGGCTGACGTAGACTTGGCCGTGGCTGCAGCTAGAAAGGCCTTCCACCGCTACTCCGAATGGCGCACCCTCGATGCCTCCCAAAGAGGTCGTCTGCTCCTCAAACTGGCTGATCTCATGGAGAGAGATGCCAAGACCTTGGCTCAGCTGGAAACCCTGGATTGCGGCAAACCAGTAAAACAAGCTGAAGGCGAAATCATCTGGTCTGCTGGCATTATCAGATACTACGCCGGAAAAGCTGACAAGATCTTGGGAAACACTATTCCCGCAGGTTGTACAATTAAGTTCCTATAAGAACTTTTAAACAAAGTAAATTTAAGGACTGTTAGATGTACAATATCAGCATTGTTGTTATTACGTTATGACCGCTTAGTATAAGCACAATAGAAATATTAACAATATATAAGGTCCTAATTTATTAGGTAATTTCCTTTGAAAAGGGGTAATATATAAGTCAAATACATACACTTAAGTTAAGAATTAAATGGATATAATAAATTATTTGTAATTAACATATTACTAGCAAGACGAAAACAGCACCTTAAACGGCGAACAAAAAAAAAAACTAAAAAATTAGTAATGGCTCAAATGAATCCTTATCACTTACACATTGACCCCTTAAAAGGAAATTACTTAATAAAGGACCTTACATTAGGACCTTACATAAAACCAGTTTTCACTGAACTTTTATTATATAAATTATTGTTCACCGATTACAACTCATGTGTATTCTTCGGGTTTGCCATATATTTTATTTGTACAAAAAGTTTATAAAATTCAACGCCCATTGCTGTTAGATCTGCATGCATCTGAAGGTACTGCATGAAGAAATTGCTGACAATAGCAATAGAAACCAGCAGAAACATACAGAAACCTAATAATATCCAGTTATTGAAGTGTACAACTGGATCGCCGTCATTGTCGCCGACACATCGAGTCATTCAATATCATATCTATTTTTTACAACTACTTATAGCTGCCGAGTCATTCAATATCATATCTATTTATTACACGACTGCCCAAAAAGGAGTGTTAGGTTTTTAGGGTTCATGTATATACGTAAGTATGTTTGCGACTTTCTTTATTCGATCATAACTTCTAAACGTCTGAACCGATTTAGATGCCTATGGGATATCATTAGAATCCTTATACTGACCCGTAGTAAGATTTAAAAATCTAGTAATATATTGGTACACAAAAAGGTGTGAAATGAAAATAGGTATAATTGACACATGGCAGGAATGCATTTTAATGAAATTAATTTCATCTTTATATAATAGAATTTTCTTACGCCCGATATGATATTACATCTGACATAATATGTGCTATTTACGGGAAATAATAATACCAAATAAGGATTCGGATAACTAATTTTACCAAAAATATGTTACAATATTCTTTTGGGATCAAAATTTAATATCGGGACCCATCAAAATCTTACAAAGTCTTGACCTAAACCGTCCATAGTATCCTATTTTGTGTTTGTGACATTTAAGTTAAATAATTATATCGTATTCTAAGTAAATATTATGTTTCAGACGGTGACGTCTTGACCTTCACCTTGAAGGAACCCGTGGGAGTCTGTGGCCAAATTCTGCCATGGAATTACCCAATCTGTATGTTTACCTGGAAAGTCGCTCCAGCCCTTGCCGCCGGTAAGTTTATCGTTGAGTGAATAAAGTTACTAATAATAGTTATAACCTAGAAACCCAGAACTTAAGTTTTATAAGAATTATAAAATATATTTATATATAATTGATATAAAAAGAAAACTATCACTAATTTAGAGGTGCATTTAAAGAAGTCTTCTGCTGGTTGAAGAAATATCGGCTGATGCGCGAAGTTTAGTGGGATCGATTTTCAGGCAACGCAAAAAATAATAATAACAAAAGTAGACGATTTTATCAAAAAATAATGATTGAAGGATTAATACAAATCAATTCGTCAAACGCATTAACGCATGCGGGGTGAACTCTAAAGTAATAAATTTTCATGGAAAGAAAAATACGATTGTGAGCAGGATTCGAACCTGCGCTTTCCGGATAAATACTCCAGGTGCTTTGACCACTATCTCGAACTCTGCTCACTACCCCAAATTCTTCGTTCAAATTTTAACACGTCTTTTGGTGATGGCATTGCTACTATTTGTCGTAGCCCCTTCCGGCCAGAGCCCCTGGAATGGATCCGAAAGGCGCGGGTTTGAATCCTGTTCACAATCGTATTTTACTTTTCACAAAAATTGATTGAATTACAAAGATTATTTGAATAATAGACCAGAACAGATTTACTGCAGTTTTATTTATCAACTTCATAGATGGTTGCTCGGGCCTACATAGAAAAGTCTTCTTTTCTGTGCGAAGAAGATAATATCCGCAATGAAAGATTCGTTTTCTCGGAAAAACACTTATTTTATACAAGTTAATCAAAAGACGTTTCATCTTTCTATAGGGTGCACAGTTGTTCTCAAGCCCGCTGAGCAGACACCTCTCACTGCCCTGGCGGTGGCTGCCCTGGTCAAGGAAGCTGGTTTCCCTGCCGGTGTCGTCAACGTGATCCCTGGCTATGGACCCACTGCTGGACATGCCATTACCCACCACCCTGATATCGACAAAGTTGCCTTCACTGGTTCCACTGAGGTAAATACTTCAGTTTATCAATATTATAAAAAGATATGCTATAATTATATAAGCATAAGTGTGCGATAAACAGAACTCGATAGATGTCCTATATTTACACAATTTGTGAAGAAAACAATTCACAATTATCTTCCAAGTTATTATCAATTACCTATCAAGATAATTACCACTCAATGATTTTAATCGTTATAATTTGTTCTTTAATGACGTTTTTATTCGTTAAATGATCTCGGACAAATGCTTCTTTTTATACTCACTTATCCTATAAGAGAACTTTTGTAAATTTCCTTTTTGCCTAAAGAACTCCTTCACTTTCACACTGATTATTCCTTAATTACAGAACGAAAAGACAAGTTCAATAAATTCTTAAATTTTGAGTTTAGATCATTGTTGCATAACATTATGAAATTTAACATCATTGTGCAAACATTAATTTTGTATAATATTTTTAATAGATTCAAGAAGTTATTATTATTAAAAAATTGTTGTTCCAATAAAAATAACTTTTACTTGCCTACTAAATTCAGTAATTTCAGTATCAAATATTAAATTTTCAAACTATTTTGTTTAAATAACTTTATCATCTTAATGGCGTAGGTAAAAATTTTAGCCCTGTTACCACATTATGATATCTTTATCAGGTGGGTAAGCTTATTATGAGCACTGCATCTGCCGTCAACCTGAAACGCGTCACTCTTGAGTTGGGTGGCAAGAGCGCACTGGTTGTCTTCAATGATGCCGATGGTAACGTCATTTAAAGGGTTGAACGCTTATTTTTGCTCAAGTGACAAATCTGTACACTAGAAAAAAAAAACAGATTTTCATATTTAACAACGAATTTGCTTGTAGGTATGAAATAGTCCTTCAACCCTTGATTTAATATCTTATTTTATTCACCTTCATAGCAGTTAGAGTATCTGAGCGAATTTATGACAGTAGTATTAGGGATCCAAAACTTTATTGCGTCAACTTTGGCATAATTTCCTTCCATGTAAAGTATGGTTGAAGACTCATGATCTGTTTTATTTTTTACACCTCGTATGATATTTGCTATCATTATACTACCCCGTTACATCTAAAGCTCCCAATTAAACTATTAGTTATTAAAGTTTAATTATGATTTGTAGTTAACAAAGCAGCTGAAATCGCTCACAGGGCTGCATTCGCCAACGCTGGTCAATGCTGTGTCGCTGGCACGAGGACTTATGTCCAGTCCGGGATATATGACAAGTTTGTTGCCAAAGCCGCAGAGATTGCCAAGAAAAGGACTGTTGGAAACCCCTATGAAGATGTTCAACAAGGACCTCAGGTTGGTGGAAAATCATGTCAATCATCACCTTGTGAACTTAAGTCAATGTTCCCCACGTCTTAATTAAATGTGTCCGAAACGGAAAGAGTTAATATTTTTAAAGCCGAGACTAAAATTATGACTTTGGCTTTTGCAATTCCATCACCGGTTTTCCATCGCCAGAAAAACAAAACTTGGACATGTTACTTTCAATTGAACAAAGGTAAAGTGAATACTCATTAAACATACATAACAGCGCACTTGGTTCAAAGTGCGATTATAAGAATAAAAAAAAATTGAATTAGAATAACGTTTTCAGATCGACAATGACATGTTCACCAAAGTGATGGGTTACATTGACGCCGGCAAGAAGGGTGGTGCCCGCTGTATCGCTGGAGGTGACCGCCAAGGCAAAGTCGGCTATTTCGTACAGCCCACTGTCTTCGCTGACGTTAAGGATGACATGAAGATTGCTAGGGAAGAGGTGAGTCATTGAGAAAAACATGACATGGACATAAACTTGAAGAATTTACTTAGTGGCAGCTATTTACGATTTGTGCAACCGAAACATGTATCATTACGCGTGATGCGCCTGGATAAGACGAATATGTTATTGTTTTAGTTCTTAGTTGATGTATTACAGCCATTGCGTCAGAATAATGTAGACTTTGACTTATAACCAAAGAATGTATAGTATGATTTAAAATTAACACCTACAGATCTTCGGCCCCGTCCAGAGCATCTTCAAGTTCGAGACCTTTGAGGAAGTCGTAGACCGCGCCAATGACTCCAACTACGGCTTGGGAGCTGGTGTGGTCACCAATGACGTCACCACAGCTCTAGCTTTCATTAAGCACGTGCGCGCTGGATCCTTATGGTAAGATTTGCAGTTCATCTTCTTCGAGACCAATCTGTTTTATTACTATAACATATGAAGCCCAACGAGATCATGGTAAAAAAAAACTATGGCCAAACATTTTTTGAACGTAATGAATATTTTTTGTAGTTATATTTTTTAAGGATTCCTTTTTTCTTGTTGTAGAGGTTTTTCAATAAGAATGTAATTATTGATAAGTGGGTACAGTATACCAAAAATTTAATTATTTATAGGGTCAACACATACGACGAGGTCTCACCACAAACTCCCTTCGGAGGATTCAAAGAATCTGGTATTGGACGCGAAATGTGAGTACATAATATATTTTTCTTGATATAAGGTTAACGTTAGTATATAAGACTAAATAAAGCGGAAGTATTCGAAAACTTTGAAGCTTCTTCAGTAACTCAAAATAATTATAGAATTAGATGTAACAGTATATTATTAATTATGCGCTACTTGGAGTTGAGGATAGATAAACAGCTATGTAATATGACTTTTATTGTAAGTACTCCTAATTATTAATTTCATTGGCGGAATGTTGGAATCGCAGTAACACTACTACTATGTGTATTAGAATTACCATTAACTAATGACCACTTCACTCATTATTCTATTTTACAGGGGTGAGGACGGTATCCTGCAGTACTTGGAAACCAAGACAGTTTCCATTAGCCTCCCCAAGAAACCCCAGCTGTAAACAAAAAAACCAAGATTTGAAATACCAAATTCTTTAAGAATTTAGGACTTATATTGTGTTACATATTTACTAAATATTGTTATTATTTACCAAAGATGAACAGCTGTCACTTTGTTTGATTGATTTTGCCTTTTATAACGTTAATTTGCTCTTTATTATATATCATATTTTATTATATATATTTATATCTAATTTTTTCGTATACCCTAATTGTATCCTGCAGCATGGCAATATAAATTCTAAGAATGTTTTTTTTTTATAGCTATTTTTAAGTAGCCCTACACGACTTCTCTTTTTTCGATTCCATAAAAGTTATTCGAAATATCCAGAAATCTATTCAACCAAAACATAGCCTAAATATTTCTCTTGAAAGTCTGCTCAATGTGCAAAACCAAACCAAATCCATTCAGATGTTACGGTTTAAATAAAAATCGTGCACAATAAACAGGCGAGACGTGGCGTTTGGCTTTGTTTTATGATGAAAGAAAAAAATGGGTATTAGAAACTTTATAAAGTGGGCTTGCCAAAAATCTCGTTACCAGAAGTTACTTTATTGATAACGAACCTAACTCAAAAGATTTTAGAGAATATGTGAAAAATTATATGTAGAAAAGGAAAAGGAAAATTTACCCTTTGCTTAGACAAGTCTATTGCCTCCTTCGACAGGGCAACTTGTTGACGGGGTTCAGGAATTCATATCATGAAACCGACTATGGGGTAGTCCGCCACACAACATACATAACATTGACTGCCTCGTTGGTCGAGTGGTCGCAAGCGTGACTGCTGAGCGTGGGGTCCTGGGTTCGATTTCCGGTCGTGCAAAGTGTCAATGGGTTTTTCTGTTAGGATATTCTCGGAGTTAGGAAGTTGGTGGTATGACACCGTCGTGCTTCGGAGAGCAACTAAAACCGTTGGTTCTGTGCCTGATCTTTCTCCGGTCGTGTCGGATTGCTGGCCTATAGGACTACGAGAGTGTAGAAAGAGGGAGTGCACTTGTGTCTACGCATACACTTGTGCACTATAATATCTCCTGCGTATTTGGCTTAGCCAGTGGAGGTAAGCTGCCGTGACCGAAATGAGTTTGGGAGGAGTACCTACATACATATCTTAACCAGCCCATAACTGTTCCACAGCCGGGCAAGGGCCTCTTCGAATACACAGAAGGCACAAGCGTTGATAGCCACAGTAGCACTACGGTTTGGTGATTCTACCGTTTAGTCTAAGTTTTCTCACGAAGTTTTTCCTCACCATATGTCTGTAATGTTTTAGACGTGCGATTGTGACATTTAAGACTACTATCACTATTACATGCCACGTTTTCCCACAACCAGTGGCTTGAGAGGCGGACCCAAAACCACTCGGCCACCACCAGCACCAAAAGCATCCATTGCATTAATTTATATGATCCGTATTAGATATGCATCATATAAGACAGTTTGACTCGCGACATCACCACGGGCTCAGCTCATGATTAAGGGCGAAGTTCGGCGGTTTCGAGTTTGAAACTAGTCGGGCAATCCCGAAAAATGCACGTGATTAGTAACCGGTGAACATTAATTGATATGAATATGTCTCACGAAAGTTTTTATACAAAAACATAAGATAATTGTTTAGTAATTACTTAATACACATATTGAGGGGCTCCTGTCTAAGTAACAGCCGCACAGATCGACCAATCGAGGTTAAGCTGCGCTTGCCGCGGTTGGTCTGTGGATGGGTGACCATCATTTCATACCGACTCCGTGCCTCGGAGATCACGTTAAACCGTCGGTCCCGGTTGTCATATTAAGATCTATCACAGCCGTTATGGGTAATCAGACGCCTGAAAGACTGACAACCAGTCATACCACGAGATATCGTGTATCAAAGTAGACAACTGGGTCGTGAAGGTCAGATAGGCAGTTGCTCCATGTAAAATAGTGGTATTAAGCTGTATCCGGTTTGACTGGAAGCCGATCCCAAACTCCACGGATATACAGAGAGCATTTATGGCACAATAAAGGTATTTGAGGGCCATTATTGGGATTCCACCCTGGGAATCGTGTAGATAAGCCCATTATTTAGAAACTCAAATTATTGACCTTGCCCAGTATGTCTATACTTGAAGTTGCTAAGTTTGTCAAAGAAAACTTGAACTTATTTACAAAAACGTCTGACAAATATCCCAGAAGTGTAAGGGATCCTGACAGAATTTTACTCCCCAAAATTTCCCAGTACTACGCTTTAATAAAAAACTGTCATGTAATGTGTGGACGTATTTAAATTAAAGTTCCTAACTGCATAAGATGTCTACCAATTAAAATATTTACAAACAACCTAAAATTGAGTATTTTTACATTATTTTATTAAATAATTTATTAAATTGCAACGTTTCAAAATGTATTACCGAATTAATTATATAAGCTGCTTTTACGAAAAAGTACTGTCATTTGTGTTATCAACAGTGTACCAACTATTATGCAAATAAACGAATTGAATTTAATGTAATTGGGAAAGGTTGGCAATGTAATTGGGAAAAGGCTAGGCATATTTTATTTGTTTTTTAATCGCTTCAAGCGAGTTTTAAATTATTGTTTTATTTTATGTATATTTAATAGGTATATAAATTACAGAGTTCAGATACCCATCTAATGATTTGCAATTATGGTTTATTTTGGGAACAAACAAATTAAATGGATTCTCTCAAATGAAATGGTTCGTTGATCGATAAAATTTTTCCGGTCAATAATTTGAAGCCAAAGCCAAATACGTCGGTCATTAGGCTCATTATAAAATGTAACGAGTATTTAAACAAATAGCCTTCGATAACGTCAAGGGGTGGAGATTATTAGTTTTTAGTAAGCCGTTGCCCAACAATGGGGCAGTACAAGCTAACAGTAACAGTAATCCTATTAATACAGATAAATCTTTACAAAGCATCAATGCATGCATAGCGAATTCTAAAGATATAAATATTTCTGGAAAGAAAATTTCGGTCGGTCCGGTGGTGATCAACACTATGCCGCATTCTTCTTCCACATTTTAATACATCTTTTCTTGACGTCATTGCCATTGCGGTCAGAGCGCCTGTACTATGTATATGGGAGGCGCAGGTTCGAATCCTGCTCACAACCGTATTTTTCTTTTGACTTTAGTAGTCCTACTAATACCTATTATAAATGCAAAAAATTGTGAGGATGGATGTTTGTTTGTTACTCCTCTCACAATAACTACTAAACGGTTATCTAACGGTGTGCCAATTTTCATCCAAATAAATTTGGGAGATAGTTAACGTGGATTAACACATAAAACACTTTTTATCCCGACTGGACCCAATTCTAAAGCCCATGCAAATGAACTCGCGTGCAGTTGCTACATAACATAATCAGGCCATAAATGTCCCACTGCAGGGCAAGGGCTTCTTCTCATACCGAAAAGGCACGAGCATTGATCACCACGCTAATTGCGAGTTGGTGATTTCAAACTATTAAATCCAGGTTTCCTCACGATGTTTTCCTTCACCGTATGTCTATGATATCTTACATAACTAAAAAAGTACCTATGACATTGAAAAAGACACATCGGTAGATACCAGATATAAACCCACAACCTGTGGCTCAAGGGGTGGGGCCGTAAACACTCGGTCCACGTCACAAAACTACTGCAGAAGATAGGTTGTATAAAAACAAAGATTCAGCAAAACGTATTTATTTTATATTATTCATTTACACTGATATACTATTCTTTGGGGTTACCATCGCCTGCATAACAATGCAGTACATGTTGCAATTATCATTATAAAACAAAGTTTTGAACGTCCAGTTTCCATACATGTACTTGGCACCGTATAAACTGCGAGTTATAGCTTGAACATCAACATTAA
This sequence comes from Xylocampa areola, assembly GCA_935421205.1. NCBI lineage: Eukaryota > Metazoa > Arthropoda > Insecta > Lepidoptera > Noctuidae > Xylocampa > Xylocampa areola. Next base: position 13,532,531 of record OW285207.1, read on the forward strand.
TTGAGTAGTGACCCTGAGGATAAATCAATTTTATTATGTAAATGAGCCACTTGAGTTTCGTATCTAAAAAAAAAATCGTACATAATAATAAAAACCAAAGACCTGTTACAAAACGACACTTTTTTTTTGTACTACATAGCAAACGTCGACTAATCTAATTCAGTGTTCATAAAAAATCCCATAGAAAAAAAAGCACTATAATTTTTTCCATTTTCCAATTCTTCCTTTCCTAAAAAAATATCTTATTCATACATGTTGTCGGTTATAACCACAAGTTCACGACACCCGTTGAACGGAACTTTTGAACTCAAATTGCCATAGTAGTAGTACGAGTATCACTCAAGTCGCTTTTCATAAAATGTTGACCATAGTGATGTTATAGTGTGAACAGATTATTAATTTTATATATGAATTTATAATTTAGTTATAATTATATGGGTATATAAATCCTTCCTAAATGGATCCTGGTTTTACTTACTTGAAATATTCCGCAGCGATCCGTAATATTGTACATAGCTTGGATTAGTGGCCTGTAGAAAACGTGATCGCATAAATTTGTTACTCGATATCTTATTACATCCTTATTTTTTACCGTACCGATGATTATACCCTGAAAATTGCAAAGTTACGATGACGTATCACGTTCCTTGACACTATACAATTATTGTGATAAAGATTTTTTTCCGTAATCGGTACACATATTTATTAAATCTATAAAACAAACACAAGAACTCTTCTGCTTTAGAAGAGTTTTTTTGTTTGTTTAAACGCGCTAATATCTGGACTACCCATCGGATTTGAAAAATTCTTTTGTGTATATGATAGTCATGTTTGTCGGAAATAATAGAGATTATCTAATATTACACTACACCTCTCAGCTAACCTTAAATATTGATTTTTGTTAAGTAAGTCGGAAGAAAAGGCACTCCCAAACTACTTTATCCGCGTGCGCTGACGTAATGGTTAGTGATACGTAAATAATAGTTAATATACGTTCTACAAAAATATTGGTCCTTATTACATCAAAAAAAAGGCCCAGATGCCATATGCCTAGCTCATAAGCCACAATAAGGTCTTTTTGATTTTAGAGCATTGCCTATATAGGCATTGTATATTAATCCTTCCCAACGAAAGTTCTTACATCATCGACCAAAAGCCTAACAACACGATTCTTCTCATGACGTATAAAAGATATCGACATTTTTGTTGCGCCCTTATAAGAAAGTTAAAGTGTGAATATGAAAAAGAATCCTTCAGCACAGCCCAAAACAACCCCAGAGCCGGGTGTAGTCTATGTGGGATGCTATAAACTCGATTTCAGGTAGGAAATGTCAGTCACAAACTACTACAGCAGATGCGAATTTATCGACAAATTCTGTGAATAACTATCTAGTCAACATTGGTAAAGACCTGCCTGCTAAAATTATTCCATCAGATAAAACGCTACTCGACAATTTACAATGCAACTCCCTTGATTTGACACCGGTTAGCCAAGAACAAGTGTCAACAATCATAGCCTCACTTCGGAGTAACTGTGCAAAAGCTGGGATAATATTCCAGCTTTGGTAATCAAATTATCACGAGAAGTCCTGGTGCCACCTATTACACACATGTATAATGCTTCAATTGCCATCGGAGTATTCCCTAATAGCTTAAAAAAGGCAATAGTTGCTCCAATTTATAAGGGAGGGGATCAATAGAGACGGTGTCTCTAACTACAGACCAATTTTAGTATTGAGCGCATTATCTAAGATCTCTTCGAAGTGATGTATAGTAAGCCGCTATACTACTCTACCACCCTATTGTATAAAAAAGCCAGGTTTGACAGTGAGATAGTTATTCACATGACGCACTTATTATTTATTATTCCCCTTGATAATGTGATTCTTCAAAAACGGCAAGGTGCAATTCTTTACCTCTCTGTGAAATGCAGAACTTCTTTCGCACTTCGACAGTTCAAAGCATTAAATTCTAGATTATACAATAAAAACAATAGAAAAATCTCGTTGTACAATTTAAATAGACATAAATTTAAACAGGAACTGGGCAGTTGGTTACAATTACTTAACTACGTAGAAACAGAAAATCTAATAGTAATTCTTAAATAAATTTAACTTAGCTTGAATACCTACGTATATTTACCAATTAATTTAATAACCTAGGCATATACTGATCCATGATTAGTATTAACAATAGTTTGTGTAACATAAACTAAATTGAAGAACAAAATTAATAAAACTTAAAACTAAATTGTAAGTTTGTATGTACAAATATTTCATTAAAGTTATTGTATTAAATGGAAAAAGAGAAGAGAGAGGTCACCCGTATAGGGACTGAATTGATATCAATGACGTCGCCATAAGACGTGTTAAAATATGGAAGAAGAATTCGCGGTGGTGAGCAGAGATCGAGATGGCTTAGTGGTCAGAGCGCCTGGAGTATTTATCCGGGAGGCGCAGGTTCGAATCCTGTTCGCGACCGCATTCTTTTTCCGTTTAATATAATAACTTTAGACTTCGCTAAGCCTGCGTTAATGCTTTTCAAAGATTTGTCTTAATTATTTCATTTATTTTAATAAAATACTATAGTTATTTTTTATAAAAATACATGTAAGTCAATAAGTAAACTTAGAGTTAATGTAATGTAACATACTTGTACTTGTAGTTGCATCTTATATAAGCCTAAATTAGTTGTAACATCATTCTTGTTTTACGTTTGTCCACACCTTTTTGATGGTAAAATATGCTGTACCAAACGGGGAACCGCCAATTCCTAAAATACGAGCTAGTCTCAGTTTAGGAGTCAGCGTGTTATTTTATATTGTGCTACTGTACAACCATCTTGTCATGTTAACATTTGTAATCAAACTTGTTTGTTGTACTTTTTGGAGAATAAATATTATTATTATTATTTCATCGAGACAATTTTCGAAGATAAACTTTGCCTTTTTTAGTTTAGGAGATATTGTAAAATGAAAATATTTCAACACTCGCGCGAACGAGCCGTGTGACGCATAACGGCATAACCCTGGCCGTCCAATGAGAACTGAGCATTGGCGAGAAGAACTGTGAATTTTCTATTTGTTGGTTAGTACTAAATAGGTTCTTATAATATAACTATACGCAGGTGATACCCTGGGACACATCTGGTATTATATAACGGGAAGTCTGAAGTGCAGCACCGGCTAAGGCATGGCTCTTAAGTTAAAGCAGGTGAAAGTTAGTCGTAAAAGGAGACAAGGAGTCGACAGATACTATTAAGATTATGTACAGCAATTGTCATCTGACTTCTCAGTTCATAATGATAGATAAAGTATCTAATGTAATACACAGCTAGTTTGAACTCGGAGATAGTGGCGATTAAGCTGCCGGCATCATCAGTTAGATTCGCGATACACTAGCGGAAAGCGTCTAGGATAGCGTGTCCCCTAAATGCTTTTTAAAAAAGCTTGCTGAGTTATTTACATGTATTATATCTCAAACTGAAGCTAAGATATTATTATTTATGCATACATTAAACATTTCTACTTCATTAAAATGACCCGGTGGTCACCATCAGCATACGGCGGAGGGCTTTGGGTTCTCTTAAGAGACGCTGTCTTCTCTGGGCGGTCAGAGTCCCGTCTCTAACCACCCGTGAACGCAAAGGTCCACCTGCCTCAAATACTGCAGACAGAGATTTAGCTGTTAGGCGCTGAGGTGGTTGCCTTTCCAACGGCAGAATTGGTTCTGGACCATAACAATCTCACAGAAGGAAACTATAGTAAACAATAGCCTGTTTTAAATTAAAATTCCAACTTACTTTAATTGTTGTCATATTTTCCTTTACCAAAATATCGTAGTTCATTAAGGAACTGTTAACTATGCGTGTCGTAATTTCAGTGCAATATCTTCGTTTTGGTCCTTTGCAAACTTTAAAATTCGTTATCTTGAAGTCGAATTCTCCCTGAAAATCAAATATAGTTGTACCATAATCAAAGTTTTATCAAATTCCATTATAAACATTACCAGCCTATAGCAGTTTCCTGCTGGATCTCTCTCCCAGATCCTGTAGCGGCGGGTCACGCAGTAAGCCAGTAACTTGAGACCATGACTTGGCTTCCATTTTGGATATTTTATTGGCCTGAAGTCTCATGTGACGTATGGTTCTTCTTGTATCATTGGTTAACTAGGCTACATTAGCGAGAAATTCTAAGGCCCATATATATAAACCAATATTATTTCAGAAGCTCAGCCCTATTTTTATTTATTGGAACAACATTACTAGGACATCAAAAACACAGACGCTAAATTAAAATTGTAATTAAATGCGAGTTCCAAAAGGGCCACCAGCCCATCATAGTGTTGAGTAGCAGTAGATACAAGTACATGCAGCTGGCTTTTGACAAATAGGTCGAAAGACTATATAACAAATTTTATTACTCAACGCTGATTTTAAGCTGCGACCCACGAGTGCCACTCTTGTGTACCTTCGAAACTAGATGTGTTTTATGGAAATAAAATATGAATAGTTATCATAATATATCATTACTAGCTGTGCCCGGCAAAGGTCGTTCTGCCATTTTTTTTTTGGGTAGGGCCTTCCTTATCACCTAGGGGTATAAATAATAGCCTACGACCTATTCTCAGACCTACCAAATAAAGTAACAAAAAAAAACATAAAAATCGGTCAAGCCATTTCGGAGAAGTTCAATAACAAACACTGTGACACGAGCTAAATTATATTAGATTGAATTAATATAGGTCTTAGTCTATCAGGTAAGTACTCACATAATCAATCCCAGAGTTCATGACTATTAAAAAAATCGATATACAAAGAATATATTTGAACATCATGAAGTACCTGTTATGACTAAAATAGTTTTCAATACAATTTTGTATTAATAGGAAGTAAAACGCATGTAATTTTGTTTGATATGATTTATTAAACGTTTCATGGTTAGTTGCCCAAAAAATATTTATATGAACAAGTTAATGTATTTTTCGACATTTTACTAGTTTTATCTATCATCAGATAAATATGATTCAATACTCCTTTCGACCGTATTTCGGTCACGGAGGTATTTCCACGGAGATTAACCAAGTACGCAGGAGATATTATAGTGCACAAGTGTATGCGCAAACACAGGTACACTCCTTCCTACTCGTACACTCTCATATTCCGATGGGACGGCAATCCGACACGACCGGAGAGAGATCAGGCGCAGGACCGACGGCTTTGCGTACTCTCCGAAGCACGGGGGTGTCACAACACCAACTTCCTGACTCCGGGCTGCTACTGAGAATTTCCTAACTGAAAAATCTAATAACATTTGCCCGACCTCGGAATCGAACTCAGGACCTCACGCTCAGCAGCTGCGCTTACGACCGCTAGATCAACGAAGCAGGAATTGAATATGCAGCATTCAGAGAGTACTCTGTACTGCTGCTAATACGAATCCTTCAATTTAATGTCGATAGAATGATTTTAGTTCAGTAGTTTTCTAATGAATTTCATGTCATTGAGTTATATGCTATTGTGTACTATTATAATTTATCAGTGTAGGTAATATCGGCGACTTTTTAATAATAACTTTGTTGCACGTGGAGAAATAACCTCCACGTGCATTTTTCGGGATTGCCCGACTAGTTTCGAACTTAAACGGAGCCCAAGTCATGAGCTGAGCTCACGGCGATGTCGCGAGTTAAATATATCATTATTGATAGTCTACTACTTGTATAATATTTCTGACGACGCAACGGTCTCATGAGTTAGTTTTACGAACTACCAAATCTGTCACAATTTTATTGGGAAGTCAATGGTATGGCAGTTAGATGGCAATTGCATGTCATTTTATTAACACTCAGTACTAGGGATCCAGTTATAAAATAATACTTAATATTATGGAGAAAAAAGACAATTTGATAGATAATTTTGTATTATCCAAAATATATTCGTAACAGGTTAAAACTTACGTATATAAAAATAATGTTTAGTATATATAAGTCTCATATTTGAGGGAATTTGGTATTTGTTTCAGTTCTGATTGTTTTGGTTTACAGCAAGGGTTTCTTGGGGAGGCTGAAGGAAACTGTTTTGGTCTCCAAGTACTGCAGGATACCGTCCTCACCCCTGTAAAAGATTTAAAAAAACCAGTTAAGTTGGTAAGCAAAGAGGTAGATTATAAAATGTGGCTGACATTTCAAAATTTCTGCAAATTAACAAAGGCTATTACTGTCATTTTCAACATCTCTTTATGGGCCCATCCGACAGTACCAACTGCTATCTACGACGAATTATAAATTTAAAGTCGGTAGGCAGGCCAAATTTTAATTTTGCTGACCAAAATAATATCATTGCCAGCCCGAACTTCCAACTCATGAATCCGTAGCCAGAACCCGAACAGAGACAAATAATGAAAATATTTAAAGAGGCCCCAATATTTTCAAAGAACCCAATTATACTTTTTGCCTTTAACCGGAGTCGATACAGAAAGTTCAAGGCTCATCATTGAAGATCTGAGAAAATATACTCACAATTCGCGGCCGATACCAGATTCCTTGAATCCTCCGAACGGAGTTTGAGGAGCCACATGTTCATATGTGTTGACCCTAGAAACAGTAAAATATACAGTAGGTAGTCAAAATACACCAAAATGTTAACTCATAATTAGCAATATTATGAGTTGTTGAACTGTTTTCCGCATAGCTTTAGATATTTTTAGCACGATAATATTTGAAAGAGACTTGTTTGTTTTTTATTACAATATTAAACTGAACTTTGAACAGTTTTTATAGATATTCGATATAAATTACGCATTCATTACATCTGATCGTGTTTCAAAACTTATCATCAGCCAAAAATATTACCAAACAACTACTTCGTCCCAAAAAACTAATCGAGTTGAGAAGATATTGTATCTCGAATTTGTGAAGAATGTAAACCTGGCCACTTCTATCAATAAAATAAACTGAAATCTCAGACTCTTACCACATGGATCCAGCACGCACGTGTTTGATGAAAGCCAAGGCTGTGGTGATGTCATTGGTAACGACACCGGCTCCCAAGCCATAGTTGGAGTTGTTGGCGCGATCCACAACTTCTTCGAAGCTGTCGAACTTGAGGATGCTTTGGACTGGCCCGAAAATCTGTCGTAGTTGTTTATAAATTAATATTATGCAATAGTTATAACATTTAAAGTATATGTATGACACATCAGATTTGATTTGATAGATTATTGGGCTGACCATGAAACACAATTTTGTGATGATGTAATGGAAAAAAAACTTATAATTTTACACAAACAACTAAGTTTAATACATTCGTCTGAGCCAGACATTGCACGTATCATTAGAGATTGTGCGCTAATGTTCTTTGCGCAAACCATCAATTTGTGACCAGTTCACTATCAAAAGTTGGATTTTACTATTATAAGCAAAAATTTTGCTTGTTATGTCCGTTTTTTATCCCAACCGTCTCTCAATAATAATGGCGCAGTATACATTTACATCATGACCACAAAATTGTGATGAAGAAATAAACTTTTATATAAAACCAATTGATGCCCTCAATTACCTCTTCCCTGGCAATCTTCATGTCATCCTTGACGTCTGCAAAGACCGTGGGCTGCACGAAGAAGCCGACCTTGCCTAAACGGGCACCTCCAGCGATACAGCGGGCACCACCCTGCTTACCGGCGTCAATGTAGCCCATCACTTTCGTGAACATGTCATTGTCGATCTGAAAACATTATTTTAATATTAAAATTTGCTGTTTCAACCATATTTTTTTCTTATATTTATTATATACTATTTACCATATTTATTTATTACATACATATTTATTCTTCCAAAATTCGACTTTATTATTGCTGTCTGTAAACTGAACATGAATAAGAATTCATGACCTGATACATAGTTCACCTTATAAACAAGTTTAAAAGCTTGTCTGTCTTGAACGAGGTTTTATAATCTTCCACAAACCTGAGGTCCTTGTTGAACATCTTCATAGGGGTTTCCCACAGTCCTGTTCTTAGCGATCTCTGCAGCTTTGGCAACAAACTTGTCGTAGATACCGGACTGGACGTAAGTCCTCGTGCCGGCAACGCAGCACTGACCAGCGTTGGCGAATGCAGCCCTGTGAGCGATTTCAGCTGCTTTGTCAACTGGAGATCACAATTAAGATATATATATTTAACTGGTATAATCGGACAATACAGTACAATTTGACTTAAAGACGACAAATAAACAAAAATCCGGAAATCTATATAGGATATTTAATAAAATACTAAAAGTTTAGTAATTTTACAAATCACGCACATCTTGAAGATTGATTCCCTTCCGCTTAGCCATGTACAAAATTATAATTCATATCAATAAAAATCTATTGTGTCTGCTAATTAGCGAGCCAACGGCATATATTTAGAAGTGAGCCATCATGAGGTTTGTTCGTGAATCCTCTAAAGAATGTTATTAAAGATCAATACACTTATAAGTAAGAGATGATAATGGGTAATAGAAACGTAACAGATAAAATAAAATAGGACTTCTTAGGTATAACGAAGATAATTACATTAGTATGAAAGAAGTTGGTACTTGTAAGTGAGATAAGAACAGTATTGTATTTATTGATGCGATAACTTCACATCCGTTATCCTCAATTGGTTCTTTACAATCAATTGAATGAATCGTCAATTCTGTTCAAACACGTCCCGACAAGCATGTGTGGTCTTATTGAATGAAGATTTATGTCAAGGATCAAATCTAAATTAAAATTGTTGTGATCTTTTGTGGTGTTAATTTATGTAAGACCAAACAAATTCATAAAACTATTATTATCATCGTCATCTATAACCTGAAAGTGGTTACTACTAATTTGGTCTATGTCTATTCTAAGGTCTTTTACTGTACCGATGGCACATGGCACGCAAAATCATACTAATCGGAATATTTTATATATTTTGATAAAACTCGATGTTAGGGTAAAAATTATACAATAAAAAAAACAACAGTTTACAGACGAATATTAGTTTCAGTCAAAATGCGCACCTAATATACATTGATATGAGGTTGATTCTACCCGAATGTTCTATTATGAAGACTTGAAAACCACTATACTTTAGATGCTAACTATTTTATTTAAATAATAAAAATAATAATAATAATTTGCTTTGAACAAATCAAATGTTTCATTAGCAGGTGTAAAGTTCGTACCCCAAAATATAAAGATCTCTAAAAGATATCAAATATTTATAAATAATGGAAATAATGTTACCATCCGCATCATTGAAGACGACCAATGCACTCTTGCCTCCAAGCTCAAGAGTGACGCGTTTAAGGTTGACTGCGGATGCAGCGCTCATAATGATTCTGCCCACCTTTAAAAAAAACATTTTCATTCCTTCATGAATCATTATTCTAAACACGTATCTAATTATTTGCATTGTTTATATATATAGATAAGTTTCCCCACGAAGCAATACTGAGTAGGAATAAAACAATTTACAAATACATACATGATTATTTATTTATTCGAGTAGGTATGTCTACATAATGTTGGTACTTTAAATACTGAAGACGGTGATAATATTGCAGTGGGTCAAGATAATATTGAAAAACAATAACAATACATACAAAAAGTAGGAATCACGCAAAATTTGCAATTTAATTAAGGAGACAAGCAGTTACTTAATGTTACGCAATTAACTAGATTACCAGGAAAATATTTACTACGATAAAAAGGCGTATTCGTCTCGTTATCTAAGTAAATAGGTAATTATTTTCATAAATAATCCAGTCCAATATCTGAAATTCACAATTAAAAATACCGTTTCGTAGGTGAAAGTATAATTTAAACAGTATTAACGATTTCAGATAATTCAAGATAAATCTTTGAAAAGCATTAACGCATGCTTATCGAACTCTAAAGTTATTATATTAAATGGAAAAAGAATACGGTTGCGAACAGGATTCGAACCTGCGCCTCCCGGGTAAATACTCCAGGCGCTCTGACCACTTCCAGGTCACCAGGTCGAGATGGCTTAGATAAATTAGTAAGAAATCGAAGATATGAAAAGAAATTTATAAAAAGAATAGCTTTTCATGGAACCAAAAATAACCACCAATATTATTATATTGTTTTTAATTGCAGAAATATTAGAGATTGGAAAAGAATGATTCGATTTCTAATCGAGAGGTTTTTGGCTAGCATATCTTAATACAGTTATTAATGTAATTTATTACCTCAGTGGAACCAGTGAAGGCAACTTTGTCGATATCAGGGTGGTGGGTAATGGCATGTCCAGCAGTGGGTCCATAGCCAGGGATCACGTTGAGAACTCCGGCAGGGAATCCAGCTTCCTTTATCAGAGCAGCCATCGCCAGGGCAGTGAGAGGAGTCTGCTCAGCGGGCTTCAGGACTACTGTGCAACCTATGGGCAGATAATCAAAATACCATTATTATCTATGATGTATTCTATCATTTGTATATTTCGACAATCCACTGCAAACCCTCTTCCTTCTCCCTTTAACTTTTGGGTATTTGATAGTAATTTGTGGCTTCATCTACCAGTCATTACCATATAGAAATTGCCTCAATTATTCGATTTAAAAACATCCCTTTTACAAAATAATTAAAGATTTTCCTAAACCCGAAAGGAGACAAAACTCGTTTTATTTTCGTATAGCAGACCGAACTATTCTATAAAATATCCACAATAAACTTACCGGCAGCAAAGGCTGGAGCGACTTTCCATACAAACATAGGAATGGGGTAGTTCCAGGGCAGAATTTGGCCACAGACACCCACGGGTTCCTTCAGAGTGAAAGTGACGACGTCACCGTCTGAAATATAATGGACACTTAGCAGACGAAATAATATTGTTTCAAGGTATATAAAAGTATTCTCTTGTACACTGCTAAGGTGAAGGAAAAGCAATAGGTTTAATACTATTTAGAACTGCTATAACATCAAATTGACATCTGAAGTCATCTGGACGGACTCTATTTTCATCGATTTTCCATCGCTAGTTAATGAGGTTTATATTGTTTGTTCTGTTCCTGTTATTAGCGTTGCATTGCACATCGAGAACCCTATAATTTCTTACTTCATATCAAAAATATTAACAATGTAACGTTTCATTATAAATGTATTATGCGTTCCTTTCAATCTGAATTATGTTTAATAGATTTTAAATTGGCCTTCTTTTATTACATATGTTCACACTGGTCCTCAATCATTGCAAGTTAAAAACTGTAGTCATAACTGCCTGAACACTGTTATTAACATTATGTCCTTAGAAAATGAAACAATAAAGGTTTTTTATATAAGTAATTTACGAAACTTTAATAATATACCTGCGGGAATTGTGTTTCCCAAGATCTTGTCAGCTTTTCCAGCATAGTATCTGATAATGCCAGCAGCCCAGAGGACTTCGCCTTCAGCCTGTTTGACGGGCTTGCCGCAGTCCAGAGTTTCCAGTTCGCCTAAGTACTTGGCATCTCTCTCCATGAGGTCAGCCAGTTTGAGAAGCAGGCGACCTCTTTGGGAGGCATCGAGCGTACGCCATTCGGAGTAGCGGTGGAAGGCCTTCTTAGCTGCAGCCACGGCCAAGTCTACGTCAGCCTATGACGTACAATGAAAGATTATGTGTTAATAGTTTCTGATGACCCTGTATGTGTATGATATGTTATACATTTTATCACTGTTTGGATAATCTTACAATTTTTTATTCAAGATTATTCTTTGCTTCATGTAGATACAGATTGATAGCATATCGTTGTTTATGTAATGAAATAAATGCGGTCATTCATTATGTTTTGTATTTAAACACTGTGAATGATAAGTATGATAACGAAAGACTTTTTTTGCAAATATTTTCACACATATTAATGTGCCACGATCAATATCAAAAGTCAATTAAATATTTATTTAACTTATATGATATCTTTTGCTTTATTCTTCGTGGATTACTTTATTTTGCATTTTTATTTTTTTACCTTATCGCCTTCAGCCACCTGCGTGATAACACTCTCATCCTGAGGGTTGATAGTGGGGAAGGTCTTCTTGCTGACAGCGTCCACCCACTCGTTGTTGATGAACAACTAAAAAGAAAAAAAACTACGCATTAGTACCTTTAAACAAAACTACAATTGGTAATTAAGGACTCCTCATACTGTAGTAAAGTTCGAATCATTTGTCATTTATCAGGATTGAGCTCACTGAGTGTAGGTGATTTTAGACTATAACGTTAAAATAAGTATAGGTCTAGAAATAAACAGTCGTAATCGAAAAAGTAAGATTTGTATGGCCACACATTAATAAGTGAATCTAGAACTCATTTCTATCTATACATCATTAGATGTTGATAAAAATATTATTATGCTGAAAGACATGATTAGATTGTAACGAATTATTTCAATTCGAGCCTATAAATATCAACACACCTTGTTAGTACCTAGGTAGGGGTACTTCCTAGTAAACATAATGTTTTAAATGAAAACCGATTTGGTACAATACACGTATTGATCTGAGAATCACCTATTGTGGTTTTGTTGTCAATTCAGTGGGTTTCCAATACATTGCATTGTATTGTACGCTACAAGTATGGATTACGGAAATCTTATATTACAGCTTGTTGCTAAGTATTAACTGTTTACCTTATTTTATGTAGGTATGGAAATCTCTAGTAAGCATAAAAAGTATTAGAAAAACATAGCTCTTTAAATTAATGTTTTTTTTATTTTGTAACGTCGTTATGTCGAGTTCGAAACGAAAATCTGATGAAGATCAATAATAATCTATCTTCTTCTATACATATAATAAAAATGTAACGGATCACTGTCTGTACATGGAAGATATAAGAGAAAAAATATTATTGGGACCTTTATCAACGCAAATCGCACTCAAAACAATGATTGTAAGAATTATTGTCTTTTTGTCTGTGCGTTTGTGCACGCTAATCTCAGACACGGCTTATCCGATTTAGATATGGTTTTCATTAATATATTGTTGTAAGATTCACTTTACATTTAGTGTTTGTTTGATGTCAATCGGTTCATAAATAAAAAAGGTTTGCCAATTTAAAGAATCACATCGTAGATTTGTTATTTACGACATCCACGCAGACGGAGTCGCGGGCACAGTTAGTATACAAAGAAAAACAATAGTATCAACAAGATACAATTTTAATGTTTTAAGTTTTTTTTCAACCAATACATTTCCTTGAATTAAATGGTGACTCAATATTTTCTTATCACGTACTTTTAATTATTACAATTAATATTAAGTATTATGGATTATATTGAAAAAATATTTTATTGAAAAGGTTTTTTTTTTTAATGTTACCATGAGATTAACACAGCCATATGAAGTATTTACTGTCTGCTAATATCTGAATTTGTACTCTATGAAACAAGACACCCATGTGTGCCACGCGACCATCGCGACACATGGTCTTTGTTATTAACTATTTGCTTATAACAACTGTTCATTTAATTCAATATATAAATTAGAATTACACATAAAATAATTTCGACTACCAGTCAAAAAGTAGAGTAAACAAAATGTATTAGGCTGAAAACTGTTTCTGCTAATTAAGTATTATGGATTTTAAGGGAAATATTATTTTATTGAAAAGGTTTTTTTTTGTAATGTTACCATGAGATTAACACAGCCATATGAAGTATCTACTGTCTGCTAATATCTGAATTTGTACTAGACACCACATGAAACAAGACACCCATGTGGTGCCCCGCGACCATCGCGACACATGATCTTTGTTATTAAATATTATTTCTTTAATCGTTTTGGTAAAACAAATTCTATATTCACATAAAAATCAAATCCTACCTTAGTGTATTTGATGACTACTTTAACCATTTTCAAGCCGGGTCGTTCACACGTGCGTCTGCGCCGGGTGGTCTCCTAATAATGGTTTGTTCTCGCAAGCCGGTCAACAACAATTGTTGCGTCACCACTTGATAACAGTATCAATAAAGATTGTATCGTACTGGTGCACCATATTCTTTGCCAAGTAGTGTGTGATAACATAATTCTTACTGTCATTCTCCAAAATAAGCAAAATACTCTCTACGAGATATGAAAAATCTATGATCAGCGATTCTTGAGTAGCCAGAACGTGAATCCCTGTGTAAGAATTAGGTCAAGGACATTGTTATTGATTTTAATTAGTAAGTTCAACTGGCAATGGGCAAACTCTGCTCGAAGGACTCTAAATAGTCTTATACCGATAGGATATTAATATCACCATAATATCTTTAAGACTACCTCGTTAATCCTGGAATCCATTCCGAGGTCGGGCAAAGTGTTATTGGGTTATTCTGTTAGAAACTCTTAATAGTTTTGAAGTATAGTGGACGACAGTATTACATGGGACTTAATAACAGTATTGATGAATTGTGTACCACTGTGTACACTCTGCCTAGCCCTTTCGGGAAATACAGGCGTGATACATGTCAATAATGGATCTTGCCATAAAATATGTATAGACTTGAATCATAATGTGTAAACATTAAAAGCTAAGTCATTAGTGGAACGGCAGTGAGGACAATGGTAAAAAACCAACTCAAGGTCACACAGCGTATTGTGGTCCGCTGCTAATTCTGGCCTCCTCCAAAATAATACAGACTTTTGTCTCTTCCAAAATCGTTATTTGAAACCGTAGTTAGTTTATTCACTATCTATTCGCCAAAACAAAGGCCTATATAAATATAATAAGATTTTCGAAGACTGCTACTTGGCTTCCAGTTTAACCAGATGCAATTAAATATCAGTACAATAATTATTTTGATACGGAGTGCGTATGACTGCGCTATCACTTCCGCAATCCAATATCTGGGCAATTCCATCTATAGACTAATCTTAATAATTCTATCTATGACAGTCGTATCATTAACATTCCATGTATAGTCTGCTGTATATAAATCCCATGTATAGTCTCGTCCTGTCTAGTCTATATAGTAAATAATTTTCCTCCATATTTAGAGAGACCACAGCAAGCATG
This sequence comes from Xylocampa areola, assembly GCA_935421205.1. NCBI lineage: Eukaryota > Metazoa > Arthropoda > Insecta > Lepidoptera > Noctuidae > Xylocampa > Xylocampa areola. Next base: position 13,547,532 of record OW285207.1, read on the forward strand.
CCTTAAAGATAACTGATTGATACACAAGCTGGGAGCAAATTATTTGTTGATTATATGCCGAGTACATCAACCTGGGAACAGATTTTAATTTAATTACAATAAAATAAATTGGGATGTCTGCTGAGGTTTTACGCTATTTAAATCATACGTCATATGTTATAGATGCCTATTTAATATAACATACACGTCTGGGTTGTATGTCGAAAAACACTTTTGAAGGTGGTAATATATAATATTAAGTTGTAGGTACCTACGTGTATTCGTAATTCTTCTCTTTCTCCAATTTCATTTAGCTATAGTCGGACCAGATAGAAGGCGCTATTGTTTAGATCCATAAAATGTGGCAGGGCAACGTCTACCTAGGGGAGGACAATCTCTTGCTACCGGCTGTGATCAGATACATGATCAGGAGTGACAGCGCATGGGAAACCGTCCCCACCCTTTTCAAGGAGGCGATGCTCGCGAAGCTGGCGCTGGAAAGGGAAAGAGAGGCGAACCCCTCTTACCCCTGCCACAGAAGACGCGCTAGGCATCAGAGGGCGCGCTAGGCATCAGAGGGCGCTAAACGATCTCTGGCCACCGTGAGCCTGCGGGTGGCGGATTTGGGTAATTCGATGCCCGACCAGCAACAGGATCGAGAGGACAGCGCGCCACGCCTTTCTGCGCGCAACTCTCTGGAGTGTCTGTGCAACAAAACATTTGCATTTTGCGGGTAGCCTTCATTGATGACGGGGTCCGTTACCTTCGATAGACACGACCTGCTGGGGTTATGGTGAATACAGTTTAAATCCCGAAAGGGTAAAGATAAGAGGAGGTACGTGGGGTTTTTACTCGGTAGGAGCCCGGCACAGCGATGATGGATTTATTTTCCACTCCAGAAAAAGAAAAGAACAACGTAACCGGGTCCGCTAGTCTATACGTATATTATAAACAAATATGATTAGTTGTTTGTTGGTTTGTAAGGATTTAACGCAAAAACTACTAAAGCGTTTTAAAAAATTATTTCAACTGTAGAAAACTGTATTATCACTGAGTAACATATGCCTATATTTTATAACAGTGATTATAAGATTTAAATCTGAAAATCCACTCGGGCGATGCCGCGAGCACAGCTGGTAAGTTTGGACTTTTTTCGGTACCTAGGTATTCGTTTTTCAGGATTTCCATTTAATTGTTTTGCGATATTTTATCACGTCCACATAATAATTAAAATTTGTACTCTAAGGCTTATTCACGGAGACCTTTATAGTTATCTGTTGCATATTGTTTTTGTACTATTTTTATTGATAAACACTAAATATGGAAGACCTACTTCCAAATCTTAAATCCTACCATAATAATATTATAAATGCAAAATTTTGTGAGGATAGACGGATGTTTGTAACTACTTCACGCAATAACTACTGAACGGATTTGGATGAATTTTGGCACACACATAACTTATAACCTGGATTAACATATAGGATGCCTTTATCCCCACTAAACCCAATTCTTAAGTCCACGAAGACAAAGGCAGAAGCTTATAAATAAATATGCCTGTAATGTATAATATAATAATAGGTACACATACATAACGTAAACGTGCGTTATGACTCGTGTAATCAGATCTTTAGGTTTAGGAATGAATTTGTTTTCTCGTTTTTTATGCAGCAGGTCTGAGCTGACAGCAGTCTTCTTATTCTTTGGTGTGATTTCGAGCATTGTTCAAGCTAATCGTAAGCCTCCGATTTCACTTAGTGACTACTATTATTTAACAAAAGCTTGGACCGACGGGAACGGTAACGTACCTTTCACAGTACGTAGACATAACATCTCACCTGTATTCCCCGAAGAGGTAGGCAGAGGTGTACAAAAATGTACAACCACATTTTACCAATGATGTTATTAAGTCCCATGTGGTGGTGACTCTATTGCCACCAACCGGGTACAATTCCAAACTCCAGGCTGCTCATAAGTTATTTTTTTACAAAAAAACAAATAACACTTTGTCCGACCAGGGAATCGAACCCTCATGCTCAGCAGTCGCACTTGGAATCACTAGGCCAACGAGACAGTACGTAGACGTTCCGATGGAAATTCTAATAACGGGCACCTATCATCAGGTTGACCGCTTGCAACGAGCTAAACTCATGAGAATATGCGTAATTTAAATTACTTAAATTTGTGAAAATTAACTAGTTCAATGTAAAGAAATTTTCACTTATCGCAAAAGTTACGGCAAGAGTGCGAGATTTGTTAATATCGAAATGTAAACAAAATTCGTCAATCATGTTTAGATTTGATAACGTAAAATGTCATAATTAAAAAAGGTGATATAAATTGATTTCTGGTCGCTTCAGTAGTAATACTAATAAGGCCACAATTATCGCTGATTAAAAAATAAACAATTAATCTTTGTCCTTATATCTTTTTACTATGCTGTGCCATATGTACTTCCAAAATAAAAATGTTATCGTTGCAGTGCCGGCTGGCAATCACGATTTCGCTTCTAAAAATATTTGAATGAAAGACTGATGTCATACATAAAATTTGACATTTCTTTCTATTCAAATCAATAAATTTTACTTGCAAACACCTACCTTTGTATATTTAACATCGACTTTCGCCATATTTCTGTTTAAAATATCAGCTGCGTATCGACGTCTTCGCAATCTTCGCGAACACGCTCAAAGCCGGCCTCGAGTAAACTGATATGACAAGGTGTTGCCAGGATTTAGATTAAAATCCCCTCAACGTGTTACCTATTTTTCCTAGATATAAAATTGATCATATTATTTTCATTAAATAAAACAATGTGATTATGAATACGAATAATAATAGTAATTAAGAAGAAAGAAAAAAACTTGAGAGGTGTCAAGGGACACCCGGATGGAACGAAGTTAGTTAGCACAATAGTAAAGAGAGGTTATAATGCGTACTTGCTAAAAATACAAAAGCATTTATTATTGTCTGTATAAAATCTCTACTTACCTAACTCCATCAGCAATATCCGGAACTTGTGCAGAAACACTGTCAGGATTCATTATTGTTATTATTTTTTATTATTTATTATGTAAAAAAACACTATACACTCAACAAAAATAATCGTCGCGACACCACACTGTTCAATGCGAAATAGAAAGACGAAACGAAAATATCTGGCTTGCTTTCTATAAGAGCGAGAGAGAGACAGACAGAGAAACATGCGCACGCCGCACGGCTTATAATAGCTTACTATAGCAAAAAGTGTCGTTACAACTTTTCGTCTTAATTTTTTCCGTCGAGCCCCCTTTCGCAACGCGCGATACGGAACTTCGTTCCAATAAAAGCAATTAAACAACAACTTTTGAATGACAAGAAAAGCTAACAAAGACGGTTTCGCGTGTTTTACGACAGAGATAATTGAGATGTCATTAGGATTATCTTGTTATTAGACTAGGTATTGGTTGTTATGAATACAATATGGAACTATGAACTATTTTGTTTTAATAATGACAATAATTTCATAGATATTCAAATGAGATAATCAAAGTAACTTTGATTGGAATTTGAATCTACTACAACGATAAAACTTTTACGCACTTATTTCTCGTCGAACTAATATTCTGTTTGTATAGAAATATCCCTTAAATATACAGTATGAATATTATGTTTTGAGACACAGCATACATACAGTGTCTACTATAATGCTTCTTTATCTCGGTAAAACCACAGATTCCTTATAAGTGTAAAGCTCTCATTGGTTATACTGCTTTATTGGTAGGTATAATGGATGCAAACGTATTTGCTAAGTGTGAAGTTTTGGGTCATTTCTAGTCTTGCAAAGTATTACTTTATCTTCTCAATTTAAATCTAAAAAGGCGCGGCTGGTCGTTCATGGCGGGTGTTAGTACCAACTCTTATGTATGGTAGTGATAGTTGGGTGTGGCAGAAGAAACATGAAAGTACAATCAATGCAGTAGAGATGAGAGCTCTGAGAAGTATGTCTAGAGTAACTTTGAAAGGTAAAGTGAGGAACAGAATGATAAGCGTTATAGAGTGAAAGAGGATGTAGCGACGAGGATTGAGGAGGGTGTGCAAAAATGGTTTGGGCATGTAGAAAGGATGAACGAAAGGTGATTGACAAAACTAGTACATGAGGCGAGGGTGGATGGAAGAGTGGGACAGGCCGACCTCGACGAACGTACCGCAATCAAATTATGGACGTTCTCAAAAGACAGGTCAGGAGCTACCTAAATCGATGAGCATGCATGCATTTGCTTGTGCCCTAGGCTTGCCTTGTGCAATAGTCTTACCGCATACTACTATGTACTTTAAATATTATAGCTACTGGATAACGGCAATGGTGAAATACAATACAATACAATACAATACAATATTCTTTATTGTACACACATAATCAATTTAAAAAAATACAAAATCGTTAGGATAAAGTACAATGGGCGGTCTTATCGCTAAAAGCGATCTCTTCCAGACAACCTTTGGATGGACAAGGTTTGGACGAGATTTTAGGTAATGGGCAGTTTGTGGTGTAGCTATATATAAATAAATATAATACATCATAGATAATATATACATAAATATTTGAAACTATCCAGCGATTTAGCTCTTCTTGCTGACGCAGGCAATGCATTCCATAATCGTGGGGCCTGGATTGTAAAAGCCTGGTCATAAAACTTCGTGGAATGCACTGGTATCTCGAGCCCCAAGTCTTCCGATGACCTCAAGCATCTTGTATGCGAGTCATGAAGGAACTTAAAACGTTCTTTAAGATACAATGGGGTTTTAGGATTGAACAGAATACTGTAAAGCAAGGAAAGTATGTAGTAGTGAAATGTAAGTACACAAAATATATCATATATCATCGATGCCCTAATTTTTTCTTGCCTACTATTTCGAGGAATATTAGTGATCCTAGGTTATGTTATTTGTCGAAAATGGTAAAAATTACGAAACAATGGGAATTTTCTTAACATGGCAACTCCTAACATGAACTTGAACCTGTCAATCATTCAACACTAATGTATTGTGAAATAGACCATATTGGATCAGCAATACAGTTTAATTTTCACTAACGTCAAAATGAGATATATATTCAAATAAATGCTCCAAATCGATACTCATTTGCAATAGTCCAATGCCATACGATTTTGATTCTTATTTCTGAGCAACAGAAACACAGCATTAGCAAAATTGTTAGTAGGTGTAGGTATATACAATGTTGTTATTTTTAGGTTTCATCTCGTTAACTATGAAGTTTGTGCCGTATTGTAGCGAAGCTGAGTTCACAACGGTATGTTCCTCAAATAGATTGATACTCCATGTGAGCATTTTATGATTAAACTTATCCTGTAGGTACGTTTCATTATGTCTTCCTGTCTGTATCCGCAGATGTTGATATCCACTGAGGCGTAGGACAGTTTAAGCATTATATAACACTAGTAGTAGCCGCGATGATTAAATTTGAAATAAAAAATTTAAATTTGAACGTTATTTTGGTTCTATTCAGGGGCACAGCTACCAATGATTCGGGGCCCCCGAACCATAAGGGCCCCAACATCTGTGCTATGCATAGGTGCTATGTAAGCAAAAAACGTAAAATGTTATAAAAAGGCCCGAATATAAGTTTTGATACAGGTCGCCGTAAGCATGAGCTACGCCACTGGTTCTAAGTCAAAAGTATAGGTATGTGTGTGTTTCAAACGGATGGTAGTACGTGTTAAATATTTTTTTAAATTTTATTTGTTTCTAACTCATATTATATAAAAAATATTAGCTCTCTGCACTCCTTCTCTGTATAAAGTTTAACTGTGCCAATCTCACACTCCTCCGTCCGCGTAGGGACAAAGTTTTTGCTTCCCGTATGATAATATGAATAAGTTGGCATTCAGTCAACTTGAGGGTGGGGACAGCAGTACAACAGATAACATTTTCTGAAGGACTTATCTATACCTTTAAACGAGCAATTTTTATATATATTTAAGCTGTGCCCGCGACTCCGTCCGCGTGGATGTCGTAAATTAATACCATGTCGTGTATGAACACAAATTCATAATAATTAAAAATGTTGATGCTCAGCTAAATCAGACACTAAGGACATCACTAAGGACTAAGCTATGTAGTTTTTACGTATACAAACATTTTTGAAACTATTTTATTTCCGGGTCAGGCAAAGTGTTATTGAGTTTTTCTGTTAGAACATTCTTAGTAGCAGCCCGGAGTTTTGAATTGTGCCTGGTAGATGGCTATAAGCTCACTACCTATTACTTGTTATAATGCCACTTATTGCATGGGAATACAGGCGTGATGTTATGTTAAGTTATAAATGCGCGCGTGGTACTTGTTCGTGGTATTTGTTGCCACGTTATAATGCCACTTATTGCATGGGAATACAGGCGTGATGTTATGTTAAGTTATAAATGCGCGCGTGGTACTTGTTCGTGGTATTTGTTGCCACGTTATTTTAAATCTACGATATATCCGAAGATATTCATTGAAATCTAATGATGTAAAGGGCAATTTTGTTCAAAATTAAATACTTGTCATGAATAACGTATTTATATGGATATGGATTAATATCATGTTTATAAAAACACCTTCGCAAATAATGCATTATTTTAGAACCAATTTGATAACCATAAAAAAGGTTATAGTAAGTCAACCTTAAAAGATAGACATATGCTGCCTTCCAGCGAGCATCAGGGACCGGTAAATGGTAGGCGTTTTAGGGTGCTGTTATAACTGTAGACTTGCAAAAAGCACTAAGTGGATAAAGTTTATTTTGGTGGAAAGCCATTTCTTTCCTTCTTCTATTTTAAAATGCACCTAATGTACTCTAGATTTTGAGTAAACAGAGCTAGCAAGAAACTTTAGAAATCCAACCAGTCGCAGTCCACTGGGTGGATTCGTATGGTTCTCGAAAAACATAAATAAACATAGCATTACGCCTGTATTCCCCGAAGGAGTAAGCAGAGGTGTACACGGTTGTACACTCACATTTGACCAATGCTGTTATTAAGTCCCATGTAACATGTATGGTGAGTGTAAATTATGTATGGTGGTGAGCCTATTGCCATCAACCAGGCACAATTCCAAAGTCCGGGTTGCTACTGAGTATTTCCTAACAGAAGACTCAATAACACTTTCCCGACCCGGGAATCTAACCCGAGACCTCCTGCTCAGCAGTCGCGCTTGGGACCACTAGACCAACGACACAGTGCTCGAAAAGCAATTGTAAAATACTAAAAATCTAAACAAAAAAAGTCTTGACAAATGCAACTTTATGCGGTCAATATACTGATGATGAGGATATAAGGTTATCTTGATTTCACCCAAAGCTATCGGTCTTATATAACACAACCAATTGAAAAAGCTTTACAGCAAATAAAGGAAACATGGTCATTTGTGACCATCGGCCCGTATCTAATAAGTTGTTTTGAACAAATTACAAATATTTTTATCTACGTTTGGTTTGAAAGTACATTGCAGTATAAACTACGACATTATGTTCAAATACGTTTTGTGCATTTTATTTTATCTAATTGTTTCTAAATCAATGTTGGAATATGTAAGTATGTTTGAACTTCTATCAGCAACACCTATTGTTAGAGTTGTTAAAGTCGGCCGTAGGAATCTGACATGTTTTACAACAGCTCACAGATTAAGGTGCCATTTTCACACGGGGGCACTTGATGGAAATGGTCACCCAGGTACTTATTGACTGACTGTTGACCGGTGACTAAGCGTTGCTTAACTTCAAAGATCGTGTCCCGAGTACAGTTTTTAATGGGCTATGCACGCGTCACGTTAAGCTCAAGTTGAAGTTGAGTAACAACCACTCACCCATATGCGTTTGCGCAAAATATACCTAGTGGTTCATGGTAGTTCATTTGAGGTATCTCAAATATATCTTTGCGTGTCAATATTTACTAATTTATATTTTTTCTAGGGTGAATTCGATGTAACACTGACAAAATACGAAATTATAAATGGACCTAAACGCAAGAATTGCGTTGAGACCACAGTTAAAATTTGTAACAATAATGCTTTTCTGCACTATGATTTACTTGTAAAGGAGGATATGAGACTTTGTAAAGTAAGTACGTACAATTATTCATATATAGCCGAAGACGAATATTAATCCAATCATGATAATGTACTCTTACCTTTTTAGGGTAAAATAACTGGAGCGTTGAACGACCAAGAGTTGTTGCGAACGCAGATTAAGAACGTCTGTGACCATATCTTCCTCAAACCATTGGTTCAAAGTCTGATGAATAAGACAAACCGTTGTGGAATATTAAAAGTAAATAAATATTAAACATTAATTAACATTATGGTGTTTCGACTAGGAGAAGTAGTGACAGCTCATGAAGGCCCTATAAACCAGTGGGGTGCCTTAGGACAATAACACAAATATGTTGTTGCCTAGTAAAGATTTTATCAGACAAATACTAGGCAATTTTTATACTAATTGGAACACAAACTATCAATCCACCAACTTTAATTCGTGACCTGAGGACCCTCACGTGCTTCACGCTGGAGGTGTGCCCAGCCTGGGTCGAGCAGCGCCACGATCTCATCGGGGCAGTAGAGGGGGCGATCTCTCGCTTTCGGTCTTGATTAGATACATGGTCGAGAGCGGGAGCGCATGGAGTTCCGTCGCCACCTTTTGCGAGGATGTGATGCTCGCGTAGGAGGCAGTGAAAAGGGAGAGAGAGGCGAACCCTACTCACCCCTGCCACAGAAGGTGTCCCAGGTGCCGAAGGGCGCTTAACGAACTCCGGCTACCGTGAATCGTCACCGTAAACCGTCGGACCGCGACCCTAGGCTATTGCCCGCCTGGTTGTAGGATCCTCCCTTTCCAATGGAGGTACACCATACCTAGTTCCTCAATAAACCTTGTCCCTGTTCAGTCACTCGAGGCTATTGTTGCTGCCCACTTCTTTCATCTTCCAAGTTTTTTAATTTTCTGTATTTAACAGGGCCATTATCTATTCAGCGTGGATGTACAAACGATTGCTCGCAGTTTCTACGGTGGCACGTTTATGTACGGCAACTGGACGTTCAAAGTAATCTTCTACAATGACAACTGTAACATGCATTGCGCTAACATCTATCTAACAATGACTCCAAGATTCTCCAATGCTGATAAACAATAAATAAGTTTTAATAATATTGTTTTTTATCTTCTATCTTCTTCTAACATATAAAAATCTCGTATCACAGTGTGTGTTATCGAACTCCTCCGAAACGGCTTGACCTATGTGTATGTTTTTTTTAGTAGGTTTATTTGGTAGGTCTGAGAATAGGTCGTAGGCTATTTTTTATACCCCTAGGTGATAAAGGCCCTATCCAGAAAATTTATATGCTAGAACAACGTTTTCGGGGTACAGCTATTATTCTTATATAAACTTAATTTCAATAGGTTTCCCATACAAATCCTGTCAAAATCCAATTTACTTTTAAATAAAAAACTGACGATAAAAAAAATTACTTTGAAGATTCTCCTGAATTTATAGACACAAAACCATTGTGTTAATAACTCATCATCTCTTAATAGAAAACTTAACAATATAAGAAAAATTATTTAATGCCATTATCCGGAAGAAGGCACTATTGAACGAAGGCGCTGCAACAAAAGTCCAATACTAAAATATTAAAAAATTAAATAAAAATCTTGTTTTCAATTCATTATTTATAATAGACATTTTACTTCAAGTTTAAATTTGATTTTTTTTGTAAATTTTTAGATAATTTAATAAATTACCTACTTAACTCGTATGGTCGGAGGAGTACAAAATTATACTTTAAGTTTATAACAATAAAAATCTATTCTGTCTGGTAAAAAATTTTAAGGTATAAAATATTTAATAAAACGAACATAATTTATAGTCACTAACATGTAGTATAATATAAACAAAAAAATTAATGAATATCTCTTTATCGAAATAAATTATTAATTGTTCGATATGTTAATCCAAAACTAAATGACCTAGCTCGCTTAGCAATGCGATTTTTTCCAAGATCCCAGGTATATGGTGAAGGAAAATTTCTAGAAAAAACCTAAATACTCGTACCTGTTCTATGAGAGAAGTGGTTCCTGTGCTGGAGCGTAAAGCGAGTATAAAGCGGAAACTCCCAGTTTCCGCTTTATACAAGCGATCATTTATAATCACAAAAAGCCAGTGCCTTTGAGTTCGAAAACTGCATCTTCAGACTTGTTAGTCCATTGGTATTACCACTAGGCTATCACTACTCTAAAACATATATATCTTACCATAACACCTGATTTTCGATCCATTCAGTAGATACTTACGCTTCTGAAACTTCGTAATTGTTATAATCAGAAGAAAACCTGTTTTTGAGTTTATATTTTTTTAAACGTTATCATTTTGACCTCTGGATCTACTTCAAAACTATAGCTATAAATAACAATTTCCAATGAGAGAAATTAAATAATTTGTAAATAATTCATAGTAATCATGAACAATTTTACTCTTCAACGAACCATTTCATGAGGCAATAATTACTGAGCTTATTTACTAAAAATAAACTAAAATGTAATGTAAATGATCACATCTGAACTTCGTATTTAACGTTATTGGACGTATTTAATATTCATAAAAAATTGCTTAAAACCAACAAATGTGCAAAATGTTAATGAAACTACTAATACTTATAGCTGTTTATTCTGTCCATGTATCTTCAAATACCCAGAAGAAATACGTAAGTTAAGCTTCTTATACTGTGGCAGAATTAAAATCATTAAAAATAATACTCAAAAAACCTACAGACATATATATATTTTGTTAGCAAAGTATAGCAATTATCAAATTCCATCTTCCATGGCTTTATTTCATAGCGATATTATTTATAAATATAACTGCCTTATTGGTCTAGTCGCAACCGCAGCTGCTGAGCGTCATTTCCTGGGTTTGATTCCCAGCTCGGGCAAATTGGTCTTGGGTTATTCTATAAGGTCTAGGGTAGGCCCGGTAAGATCAACATCATATTTGTAAGTACAAATTTGAAGATAAGTTACATTATGTCTATTTATAAACGACTGCCCAAAAAAAAGTGTTTTAATTTTAGGATTCATGTATGTATATTTGTGAGTTTCTTTTTACACCATAAGTTTGAAATACCTGATCCGTTTTATATGTATGGTATATTTAGAATTCTTACACTTTCCCGGATAACATGGCATATAAAAATAGAAGTCAATATTGAACACAAAAATGTATGAAATAAAAAGTAATCGGGGGACCTACAAAAAATCTTTCACGGTACCGTCCCGCGACTGCGATGAAAATTTCTTAATCTTTCACGGTACCGTCCCGCGACTGCGATGAAAATTTCTTAAAAATTTCTTAATCTTTCACGGTACCGTCCCGCGACTGCGATGAAAATTTCTTAAAAATTTCTTAAACTTTCACGGTACCGTCCCGCGACTGCGATGAAAATTCTTCAGTGCCTTGTTTTGCATTTTTGGTGCACACAAGGCTGGCGAGCTTTTTAATTTTATGGTAAATTATTTTCCGTTAAATCATCGATTAGGAACAAGCTCACACATGTTTTTTATACGAGCCCGATAATTATTATTGACTGTTACATGTAACTTCGTATTTATTTTCAGGGAACCTTTAATCTAACAATATCACAATTCGAGATGTGCAAAGGCCCAAAACAAAAAGATTGTGCAAAGTCCACGGCACATATACTTAACTACTCCACCTTGCAATTCGACATGCAGATACTGCACAACGTAACGCCAACAAAAGTGAGTACACAAAAAAGATAAAGTGACAGCAACAACGAAAACGTATTGCAGAAGTGAAGATAATAAATTATTCCAATTAGACAAAAAAGCGTTGAAATTATACGTATAAGACAAAAGATTTATTTCCCATTCTTAATACTCCTCTTCTTCTCTCGTACGCTCAGTTAGAAGCAAACCAAATGCTGGAGTTGTTCAAGCCGTCCACAAACCTCTGATTACGCTCAGCAACTGCCATTCATGAGCGCCTCACTTTTATTATAGTATCGTTCTTATTATTCACATGGATGTCCTCCATTTAACGACGATTCATATGACGGATTTCTAAAAACCAAACGGCCACCTCAGCTCATAAAGAAGGGGCATTGTTAACTCGAGTAGATCTAACCAGTAGCCCATTTATGCAATGCCTTTGGCACATCCCGGGGAAAACAGGACAGTTGATTCTAAAGAGAATAAAGGGCACAACAGTCTTCACATATTGAAATTGAGACCAATGAGGCAGGAACTCTAGTTACATTAATTTCGTTTACAGGGCAGAATCACAGCAATGACAAATGGAAAGGAGTTCCTTAGATTGCAGGTGAAGAAACCATGCGATCATCTATTCTTGAGGCCCCTCTTCAGCACACTCATAAACGTGACCGCTGATTGTATTGTTGTTAAAGTAGGTAAAGGTTTAATCTATAGAAAAACCTTATAAATCATATAAAGCTCGTAGTATCTGTCAATGGTGCGTCTTTGGTCTGACCAAGGAAGGAACTTTTTTACTTTGCGACGCCAACATTTGCACAGTAACACACATCACCAACTCATAACTATCCCACTGCAGTGCAAGGGCCTATTTTCATACAGAGAAGGCACGAGCATTGAACACAACGCTATCTCACTGTAGGTTGGCGATTTTAGTCCATCAATTCCTCAAAAGTTTCCTCACGATGTTTTCTATCACCTTATGTCTTTGATGTCTTAGATTAACTAAGAAAGTATATATGATATTGAAAAATTCTAGATTAGAACCCTGGCTCAAAGGGCGGGCCCGTAACTCGGCCATCTCGACATTTTCCCAGAGGGATGATTAATGGTTGTCTATAATTATGATTCACACGAGATTTCTTTGTTGTTACTGCCGCCAATTGTAACTATTAACATACTTCAGGAAAAATCTTCTATCCACTAACGGTTTAAATCAAGTTTAAATATAATAATTTGCAAGAATCAAGAAACCACTACTTCCTTTTTAGCGGTTTTATTGAGAGTTTTACTGTACACCGTTGCCGCCAATGTTGTTGTGTTTTATGTTATAACTAGGGGGCGAACCTGTTGCTATCTACCGCGCCAAATGCAAAACTACGAGTTGCTACTGAGAATTTCATAACAGAAAAACTCTTTATCAATTTTTTCAACGTTCGGTTCGAGCTCAACCTCTCACTTAGCAACCGCGATTGCCCCTCTAAACCGATGAGGCAGTTCCCAAATAAAATTGTCATTCTTTAAAATAGTTATATTTTTTGGCGTCTGCTCCATGTACCTTGTTCAAAGAACAATGATTATAATATTTATTCACTGGTTTGAAGCCGGGGTGGACCAAGACTTGAATAGGAACCTTTATTTTCTGAAGTTATTTATGTTTGTGGAAAGAAACGGATGAATACACCAGACGCTCTGTTTACTAAGCTATCCACTCCACTCACTATTCCGCATTCTTCTTTCACATTGAAGTCACATGGTGACCTCATCGTTGGCAGAGTGCTCGGAGTATTCATCAGGGCGTGCAGGTTCAAATCCCTCGCATACCGCTCTGACACGGGGAGACAGAGCGGTTATGTGGGACTCGAACCCACTAAAACTCCACAGTATACCTCCTCAGCTGCTTGAGGGCGGGACGCGGGAACGCTCTCGCACACAACCGCGAACCCGCCCGCAGCCAACCGTTGCCGGACTCTCTGTCACGACACACCAAACGGATGGCGTGCCGCTATCATCCTCCGAAGGGTCAGGTCTGTGGCCCCGCCGCCTGCCACTACGGCCGCAGAGGATAGGGAGAGCGGCGCCTTACTATACCGGCACTCCTCTTCCCCTGCGGCCCCACCGCGTCCGCCATCTAACGGTGGCGGCCCCGTCAAGGCCGCGGAAGAGCGGCGCATCGGCATACCGGCACTCCTCTCCCGCCGCGGCCCCCATCTCTCAGCTGCGGTGCCATACGACACCGCAGCCCACCTCAGTTGCGGCACCCCCCATAAGGCCCGCAACCTACGCCGCTCCAAGATGGGCTTCCAGGCAAAGCCCAGAGGAGCGGCCCTCCCCGGGTTCTGGGAGCCACCCCACCACGACAAGGCGGAACCCCTGGGGGGGAGGTTCAAATCCTGCTCACCGACTTAACTACATATATTTTGATTTCCCCAAAAACGTATAATCTTCTCGCATACGATATAAAGTACGTTTTAAAAATATGTCTACTGTTAATGTACCGTTTTATTCTGGTTTTAAGAAACTTCCTTTTTGCGGTTGGATCTGCCAGGAATGTAAGTACTTACCCATTCAATACTTAATTTTTTCAGGGATACTACAAATTCAGCGTTGACATACAGACGATAGCACAGTCTTATTTTGGTGGAACATTTGTATTCGGCAATTGGACGTTCAAGTCGATGTTTTACAATGATACTTGCAATTTATCCTGCGCTGTTATACAAGTTACTCTGTTTCCATTAGGCCAGTAATTATTAAAATATTGGAGCATTTAAGCACTTAAGCATTATAACATTATGATGTCAATAAAAAACAGCGTAATATTAAAATAAATCTTATTTTTATTTCTTATACCTAAATTAATTAAATTATTTAACAAAACAATTTCACTTTGGATTTCTGTAAAAGTACTCTTCACTTCGAACAATTTCTCCTAAACACAAAAAGGCACCTTTTCCAAAAATAACCTTTTTTAAAAATCAGTCGAAAGGACAATCGTCATTGTGTTCATAATTGATGCAATACATCCCCTGCGCCCTGTACACAAAAAAAAACTACGTAAGATTTTATAGTAGGTATAAGTATTAAATAAATATGATATTATTCTTTCTGAAAACCGCACAGCCTGGCTAAATAAATCATCACTTTGCAAAAGTACTTACATATTACTTTACTCAAATGACAATAAAGTATAATAGCTGTATGTCAATTTAATAAATTATATAAAATAAAATTCATTGTCCGTAAATACTGACAATGAGAGAAAAGAATATACGAATATTTAAATAAAAGATAATAAAAAAAGTCAATGACGATCAAATTATATCAGTAAGGCGGTCCCAGTGGGTCGTTATGTGCAGGGAGGATTCGCGAGCCAGGCATTCTGGTCGGTTCAAGGACTTCCATATAATGATTAATACTATAGTCTGACATTTTAATCTGTTTTAATTTAGGTCTGTTATATTGGAAGGGGTCTTATTAATGACTTGCTTGGCTTTCTAAGCCGAAAGCCAGGTACTGTAAGCTTGTGCTTATCACGAGTATTTAAATTGTGGTGGTCACTCTTCTTATCAAAATCGATCATATTTTAGTCAAAACTTACGAGTCAGGGACATCATTGCCGAGCATCACAGCCTTCCTGTCAAACTTGATTCCCCAATGTCCTCTTTCCTTGGGGCATGAGCTGTCACACGGTATACCGACCAGGCGTCTATTGTTGCGCACACACGCAGCTAAGTAACATGCACTCATGAAGTGGCTGCATCGAGCTATACCTGTGGATGTTCAGAAGATATTTAAAGGTAACAGAAATAAGTATTTATCTTGTGAATGGATGGATTGCAATACAATATACTGTGACCAGTCAAGCTGGTCGGTCGTAGATCAGCTTATTAAACTTGACCGCAATTAAGTGATAAGTAGGGAATTCATCTGGCTACCTACCGCCTTTTTGTACGATTTAGCCACAAAGCTTCCTAGTTCTAGATTGCTTCCTTGGATGAAAAATCTTAATTTTATAGGTGACTGTGACCACTTTGCAATAGATTTTCCTTGACATGCCACAATAATGCCACCTAAAACATCTAGTCTAAATGACTTACTACTACTTACGCCAGTCCAAAAGTCGATAGTCACTCGGCTGGTGTCCTGGAACTGTTTTGAAATATCAATGTCAATTCTGCCCATTACCCCAAATTCTGCAAATCTCTCGTTAAACTTACGCATTATATGTCCTTTACAGCCAGGCTGCAGTTTTCCCCCATTGACACAGAAATCTGCGTGGCCTATTAGTCCCTCTTCTCCTAGGAAACCAGCGTTGGTATGAATGACATGGACCACGTAAGCGTCGTCCCTGCCTAGGCGGAACTGGCGAGACCCGTAAGCAGATATCAGAGGTCGCCCTGGATCTAATCCTGTGGACAAATAAAAATCATTATAATAATATGTATTTTTTACGAAAATTACACGGACGGAGGAGTATGAAATTTGGCACAGTTAAAGTTTATATGGACAAGGAGTGCAGAAAGATAATATTTTTATATATATAGAAAATTTATCCACTTGAGAGAAATTAGTTCCTGACTAGCTTACATGCACCGAACATATTAGGTAACGTTAAACAACAAATTTTATTGTAGTTTATAGATAACATTTCGAACTTTAACCCAACAGAAGTAATTTCTCGGAATACATAAAAAAAAATATGATAATTTTTCGTAAATTGTTTTCGCTAAATCATACAGTAAAATATTATCATTACAAGGTGATCACCTCATGCCACAGATTTATCTATATAAAACAGTATTTACCATCCTATAAGAAAGAAAGAAAGAAAGAAAAATTTATTTCCACACAGAGCCGTAAGGATACATAAACTAAGAATTATATGAAATAAATAAACAATCGTATTATAAAACCCTACAACGCAACTGTGCGAAAAATGGTCGCCACTCAGCCTAATGCTGATGTGTCGACTTTACTTAACACCATTACCTACACCTAAATTAACTGAAAACCAAGAAGTTTATATATAAAATGTTTTCGGAAACAGATGAAACCTTCTGTTACGAAAAAAATATAAGTTTTATACCAAAATAAAAACTTTTTTATAAAAAACACAAACATTATAATTTCTCTTTCTAACTACTTATTTTATTATATTATTCCAAAAGATATGAGTTTCATATCTTTTGGAATCTATTATTATCTATCTATTTAATAAAAAGCAGTAAGTATACAGATTACGAAAATGTATCAATGGTAAATATGATTCTTGTTATAATATTGAGAAATCGTATTTTACACGAAAGTGTAAAGCTCGGGGCCCACCACGGTAATGGCCGCCTGTCATTTAGCAGATTTAGCCGGATAACAGCCATACCGGGTCACTAATACTGTCTTTCCGGCTTTTAGAGAACCCAGTGGGTGCTCATACCCAATTGATTAATCGTCTTAAAGTAACTGAAGAAGTTCGAGAAGAAAAGTGCACACCGACCGACAAATAAACATCCTACCTATATCATCTTGAAAATCTCTTCTAAAGGTGTCTAGTAGATTTCATGTTACGAACAAATAAGCAGTAGGACAGAGAGGTGTCGAGCATCATCACATCTTCACTTACTACCGCATACGTTCGCAATTTGGTCAGTTTTAAGCCTATGATCCCCTATATGGTGCTCTACACCTAATATTTACTTACCTCTTGTGGGTTCTAGAGTCCTCGAGCACCCAAGTAGTCGGCACCCCTACTTACACGATCCGGGGATCAAATCCATCAGAAACAGTGACGCAGTACTAAAATTCCTAAACTGTACTTTGGAAAAAATAGATATAAGAAAGTACCTACTATTACTAGTAAGTCATAGTTATATCGCTACATGTAAACTTTCCTACTAATAATATGAATGTGAAAGTTTGTGACGATGGATGGATGTTTGTATAGAATTTCATCTATTCAATTACTCTTTCATGCAATAACTACTGAACGGATTTAGATGATATTTGGCACACAGATAGTTTATAACCTGGATTAACGACTGAACCTAATTCTGAAGAATCCACGCAGAGAAAGTCGTGGGCAGAACTGCAGAAGCTATTTTATAATTAAGTTATAATTATTAATAGTTTTGGCTACTGGACTTATAGTGGAGAGCCTTGAACACCATCTAAAAAGGTTCTCACTAATCGGCTGGATCAAGAGCCTATGCAGAAAGCAGTACTTCTTGACACGGAAAAATTTTTTAGGAGTGTTATAGTCTTAGGAAATACCGTCGCGATTTAGTTTTAAATTTGTATCAGAGACAAAAATAATTTTATGAATGCTATCAATTATATATACGGTAGACTGACATAATTTTAAATAAGCTGTTGAGACACCTGACACCTTAGTCCTCCTGCAACCACAAACGCTGCAAAGTGTTCCAAACGCCAGGAAAAACAAAAACCAATAATACACGCGATTAATCCGATTAAAAGTTGTTTTATTATAATTGTGAGGAGGTTCCTTTATATGGAACCTCCTCCTTAGATCCTGTTCCTAATGCCGGTGGCCCCTTTCTTTTAATAGATAGTTTTAAAAATTTACGGACTAGCTTACTGTAGAGGTGTGTCAGAACCGTAGCAAGAGGAAATCAAAAGCCTCTGTCTACCCCATTGGGAAACATTGTATGTGTGTAATGTGTTTAATACAAAGTAATCTCAAATTGGGGTACAATATTCAAAAAGACAGACGGGACAGACAGTTAGATCAGCGGATGTTCAGTCCTAGACATGTGGTGAAATTACAGGGGTTAAAATTTTGCAGTCAGCCACGTTCCACGTAACCCTGACATCAGTACATAATGCAACTGTTTACTATTCTCTAGTGAGTAATGTGATAATACAAGTTATCAACAATCCAATAGATCATACCACCCAGTGCCACCCGGTGTGATCTAATCGGTAAAAAAATCTTAACATCGCAACATTTTCTAACGACCAAGATTATGCTAAAAATAAGATTAAAGAAAAGGAACACTGCCTCTGTGCTCGGAAATAAGAATCAAAATCGAATCGCACTAGTTAATAATGCTAGCAAAACTATTACATCATTTGAAGCATTTGTTTGACTGTAATCTCATAATATGTCAAATATGATATTATTTAAAATTGAACTCTCATGCTCTAGTGATATAGTTTATTTCTATTAAACAGGCCATAATGGATTGACAAGATGAAGTCTAAGTTAAGAGTTGCCAGTTATGGAAAACTCCCATTATGTATGTTAATTTGATCTTCTCGGAGAACACTCTCTCAGAACTATTTTACATAAAAGCATTATCCTGACGTAAACAAGTATGTAGATCAATATATTCACAATATGTAGTATCAGAAACAATTTAAATATTTTCAAAAGCAAAGATATCATGATATCAATAATTACGGACTAGACTGATTCCAACCTTAATATACTAATTCAAAGTATAAATACCGATTCAACCTTAGGTCGGTACACGATCGTTGATGTTAAGCAGCATTTGGTGCGGTCAGTCTAAAGATGGGTGATCATTAGGATAATATTTATCGGTGTTTCTCCATGCTTCGGAGGTTACGTTGAACCGTCGTCGGCCCTGAATGCTGCTAAATAATAGCAGTCACTAACCCAGCTTGCCTGGCAGCAGAGGTCTACAGGTGGCTGAAACTAGTTTGGCTCTTAACAACCCAAAGAAATATCAATAGTATAACTGATATTTATTAATTTATACTTTAAGCACATAAATCAGTTCAATCAATAGCTATAAAGCTATTCCTTTTTCAAAAAGCCTAACAATAAAAGTTAAGAAAAAATAAGCTACATGTAGGATTTAAAATTTTGATACTGGCAACTATCATTTCGTATCAGTTTGCTCGAAGCCGGCTTTGAGTGCGCACGGGAAGAGCGTAATAGTGGATCAGCTGATATCTAAACAAAAATATGGTGAAAGTAGATGTCAAATACACAAAGGTAGGTGACATTTTATCTATTATTAGTTGATTTTCAGTGTTTATTAATGTAAAATTCCTGTGGTTGAGTATAAACATATTTTGAATTTGAGTTTTTGTTGCATGTTTTTGAGTGCCGATCTTTGAGTATGGCACCGAAGAATCCACAGAATGTAAACAGAAATGCGTAGTTGTCTAAAATAAAATTAATTATTATTTACATTATCAGTACGTACACGACAGTAACTTTTACTAGCAAATATATCATGTGACTCCTTTTTATGTAAGTCGGCGATAGTTAACGTAAGCATGCTTGACAAATCTCGGTTAAAATGATCTTACTATCACTTGAAAAACAAACTGCTCATGGCAACTACTACCAATTACTTCATTAGTTAAAGATAAGTACAAACCTCGGAACTAAAACTAAAAGTGGGTTGTTCAAGAACTTTTTTGTTAAATTTACTTAGATTAAAAATTAATTAATGTCTTAGAAGTAATTTATAATAACGTCAATTAAAAAACAGTCTTTCGCATATCGATAGGATTTGTGGTAAATGTAATCTTGAAATCTTGATATTTATGGAGGTGTAAGTCTGCTCTTGCCTTTATCCCGTCTGTCTTTCGGTGCACGATATTCTCTGGAATGGATTTTACTGACACTATGAAGTATTCGCCTTGTATGCAATTATAAACCATACAAGATGGCTAAAATAAACGTAACAATAGGGGCTGCAACGGGTCCCTGGTTAAGGACGTTAGACTATCGAGTGGAAAGTTGTGAATAAGCCCACTTTGAATAAATAAGCACAAATAATGGAAATTCTTTCAATACTTCTCCTCGAATATTTTATTTTTGATTACGAAACTATTGCAACATTATTGTCAAATGTCAGTAACTAGTTCTATCGTTTGCAGTTTATTTTCAGCAAACGGGAAATGAGCCAGAAAATACATGCAGAAATTAAATTCTACAAAGTATAAGTATAATATTGAATTATTTTTCATATACTAATTCATGACGTACCTATGTAGTCGTGCAAACAGACAGCAGTTGTGTTAGAACAAGTCCCACTTACTTAAAAACCAAATGGAAAGCTTCTCAAATGATAGCTAAGTACTACTCCTAAATCCAGAAATTTAACTAGTTTCAATAGTAGGTACTTGTGGTCTTCTATAAGACATGTTTCAATTAAACTTAGCAAAAGTGTTATTTTTTTGCGTTCGCATGCAGCCTGTGCTTGATACATATACCTAGGAACCTGCTTGAAACCTGTTCATGTCAAACTGTTCTGTGTGCAATTACAATCTACAATTACAAAATGAATGCAATTACAATCTACAACTTACTCATGAACACGGTTATTTCCAGGATGTGACCAATTACGTGACGAAAACTCGTATTGGATTTAAACTAATAATATCAATGTTCTTCTTCCTTAATTGGATGTCACTGAAAATGCTGTTTTCGTGGTGAATTCGTCATCATCATCATCACCCTGCCCTTATCCCAATTTATTTAGGGTTGGCGCAGCATGTACTTTTTTTCCATACATCTCTATTAGTCGTCATATCGGCAGTCACAGGGAGTGACTGCCGATATGACGACTAATAATCAAGCCATATCATCTTTAACACAATCTATCCATCCTCGGTCTTCCTTTACCTCTTATAGCTATCCACATTCATACTCAAAACTTTGCTCGTCACATGATCTGCAACCCTCCGCATCACATGCCCATCACATAAAAAACGTTTCCCAACAACTTCTCAGTCACAAGTGCCGTGTGTATTAATCCAAAAATGTACGATACGATAAAATGTTCGTAAATATATACAACGGAACCTTAAGCATTGACAACAGGGGGCTTTAATATACTGAAATGCTTAGTCTGTACTTGAGAGGAGTACATAGCATGTACTTTGGAGGCTAGGAGACGAGGATCTTAATGAGGAGATCTAACAATCTCCTCACTTCATCCATCTAACCTTCAAAATAATGACGAGTAAACATGTGACAAGGATAGGGTTAGGACAATTATACTATATTTATTATTTGAAAACTAAGTACATACGCGTCCTCATTTATCGGCCTTTTTAATATTATCAGAATTGAGTCTTATTATGTTAGTACTGAGAGTATTGTATTCAAAAACGTACATAAAACCCCTAACACAGACGTTTTGTTGATTTATACACAGCTGTTCATCAACAATGAATGGGTGGACGCTGTGAGCAAGAAGACCTTCCCCACCATCAACCCTCAGGATGAGAGTGTCATCACACAGGTGGCTGAAGCTGACAAGGTGAGACACAATATCTTTCAACGTCCTCGCAAACTGGTGTTTAACTATCGAATGTATTTTATACGGGATACGTGAGATGTTTAATTCAAACCCCAAGTACCCAATAAGTGTGTCACGGGCAGTGAATAGGTTGGGTATATGCAGTTGTGTTTAAATCTCGTCTCGTTTCTTCATGACCGGGTCGATTATCATTTTATTTAAAAAGTTCCACTCGCTTCTTAAATGAGTAAACAATAATAGTCACCTCGGTTCTTATGAAGACTTTACCAGAAACTACATTCTAGGTTTAGAATATTTTAATTAATATCACAATATCTGAGCCAGTATGGCCCTGAACAAAAAATATGAACTAACGCGACACCATTTTAAATTTAAATAATCGGTCTCGTTGTAAAGTGATAATAATTATTTATTAATGCAAGAACTCAATATTAACATGAGTGGCTGAAATAGAACGCAAGTTAAAAGGAATTGAATAAAGAAAATCAAGTTAAATACCTACTCAATAAAATATCGTTTTCGCTATAATCCACCGTTAGTAAGAATACCATAATAACCACAGTAATTATTAGAAGTGGATTAATTAGAGCAACTGCTTTATAAAATATTTATTTATAATTAACCTATTTCTCGGTAAAAAAGAAAATTTCCAGTTAGTTTTACCAAACGAGACTAAAAGATATAGAGAAACGCAATCTAGATTTGTAGAAGGAAAAATTTCTAGAAGCTATCATAAGAACAAAAATATGGTAAAATGTTGCTGACAATATTCTATTTTTTATAGGCTGACATAGACTTGGCAGTTGCAGCAGCTAAGAAAGCCTTCCACCGGTACTCACCATGGCGAACCATGGATGCTTCACAGCGTGGTCTTCTCATGCTCAAGTTGGCTGATCTTATAGAATCTCAGGCCAGGTACTTGGCAGAACTAGAGACGCTGGACTGCGGGAAACCCGTCAAAGATGCTGAAGAAGAAGTGTACTACTCAGCAACCGTTCTAAGATATTATGCCGGCAAAGCTGATAAAATATTGGGAAACACAATCCCTGCAGGTACCTTTTATTCTTTAACATTATTTGGGGGTGTTGAATCCTCTGAGGAGTCCTAGTGGCCCAATAGTTACGGGACCGTTTCTTATACAAGGGATTGTGGGTTTAAACATGCGACTTTTTCAACAATGACATGCGGTAGTATGGTATGTGAAGATACCGTCTTAGTTATTCTAAAACAGAACAGACACAGGAAGGATAATATCGTGAGGAAACCTGGCCATTATGGACCGAAACAGCTAACCCATAATAAGCTAGTGTGGTGTTCAGTGCTGATGCCTTCTCTCTATGAAAAAACTTGCCCTGCAATAAGACAGTTATGGGCTGGTTGGTTATATTATTAAGATTAGTATAAATCTTCTGGTACAATTTCGAAAACAGAGCCTACTTTAATATATATTAATTATTGTACGGTTGTTACTTATTAGTCACGCGCATTTTTCGCGGATTGCCCCACGGTTGAAGTTTCGAACTAGAACGGAGCCCTTATTCATGAGCTGAGCCCGAGGCGATGTCGCGAGTCAAACTAACACTCGCGAGTGTTTCTTTAATATAACTAATTATAACAACTATTACCATTTTTATGGTTTGGTAATTCGGAATAAATTGCGGTGAAAACAGGTTGACCCAAAGCAGTCGTCACATACAAACTAGTCCTTATTGATTGTGTATTTTATAGGGGGCAGGTGCGCAGTAAATCTTGCAATGTATGTCAGTATTTATAAACAAAACCAAAGACGTCACACGTCATACGTCTTCAGGTCGACGATTTATAGATGCTATATATAGATATCGCTTTTTAATTCATTTGATTTTTATATTATGACTGATTATAAATCCTATAATATAATACGTACAGTATATCAACTTTTATGGTAAATACATGCAGTAGTTCAAAGAAGGCAAATAAATGTACGTGCAGCTTTGAAAGTTAGGCTCAACATCAAGATTTTGCATGTAACCAAATTATAACCGTTTTATGTATACAATACCTTAGCCAGGAATGTAATATTTCGAGGGGGGTCCTATGGAACGAGTTTAAACATTATTATGAACAATAATTTCACTTCTTGTCTGGGATTCCAGGGGTGGGTTTACACCCCTAACCCTTCCCCGCAGGCTACGGCCATGAATGGTATATGGTACGGCCACTAAGAATTTCGTTATTTACCTCACTAAGTATCAAATTGCTGATGTTTTCCCTACATTAACTCTTATATTTATCATAACATAAACAAAAAGTATTGTTAGATAATACAACTCTCTGTCAATGTAATTATAATTTCGTTTAAAATAAATTATGCTATATTACGCTACACTAAAACGACTTTTAACCGGATTAATCACATGTATTATTCGTTTATTCATCCAGTTATCACGAACGCTGCAGTGTTCGAAAGTTCAGAAGAACCAAAATCCAATAATACACATGATTAATCCGGTTAAATGTTGTTTTATTACAATGCGTGGTGATCGCGAAAACCTAAGATATTAGTGACAGATGGTTGATTAGAGATAATTCATAATTTTCTCATATTATAAAATGAAATGATAACTATTTACTATTAATTGTTTGTGTTATCACTCCCAGACATTGAGATAATAATTGACGTGTATTGTCACGATCTTACAGACCCTATTTAACGTGATTGCAGTGTGATACATGCTGGATGTAATTATTTAGTTTATTATACAGTATATTGTGCTCGCGAACCAAGGTTACTCGCTTAGTATTTGCTACCGGTACAATATAGTACACATAACATTACTTGACTGCATTATTCAACAAACATATACTTAAGATTATTTACACTGTACAATAATTCCTACCAGTGTCTATCAGGGATTTTCTTATCGCTATAGGCAAATTTAGAAAGGGAAATTAAATTACAAGGTTGTACAATTAAAAACTGTTTAAATGGTAATAAGAGGAATAGTAAAATAAATCTTTTGGTGACACGTCATATGGTCTACATCTACTATAGTCAACTAATTAAAATATTTGAATAATACGTCAAGGCCTTTGAAGAGACCCAAAACACGAGAGAATAATACAGTAATTAGAATGCCTTAACAATGTAGGTAGAGAATGCTCCATTACGTAACTATTTCTTCCCTAGAATTTGACAGAATATCCTCACCCCTACACGGATTCTCAGTGTTGTAGATTTTAATGATGTACATAATATTTATATGTTCATTTTTCTTTTCAGATGGTCAAGTACTGTCGTTCACTATGAAAGAGCCAGTTGGAGTGTGTGGTCAAATCATACCTTGGAATTATCCAATTCCCATGTTGTCGTGGAAAGTAGCACCAGCGTTGGCAGCCGGTATGTGTAATTTGTTTATTGCAATAATTAG
The DNA here is from genome assembly GCA_935421205.1 of Xylocampa areola. Lineage (NCBI taxonomy): Eukaryota > Metazoa > Arthropoda > Insecta > Lepidoptera > Noctuidae > Xylocampa > Xylocampa areola. Next base: position 13,572,938 of record OW285207.1, read on the forward strand.
CGTTATATAGTGTTTAATTAGTGTCTATGTTCACAAACCAACATATGAGGACAAGTGTCTACATGAATCTTTAATTGCTATTGTATAACGATAGCAAACATGACACATGACGGTATGACTGTATGATCATCACATTGACTTAGAATCATAAGTAGATTTCCAGGTCTCAGAGTGTTATAAGATTTTCCTACGTTGCCAAGGTTGCCCGGTGTGTCCAGTGACTCATTCCTATCACGTCTTATAAAGCGAATACAAGCACGTCCCTTTTTATGAGTAAATTTTCACAGTTATTCCCATTATATTTACGTGTATATGTCGCAGATGGATAGTAGAATCCGCTGTTTTACAAAACTGCTAGCTGATTTACAAAACAGTACTGTTTTATAAAGCAACTAAACAACGTTCAGCTGGATTACCATTGCGATACGTTCAACAAAACTGCTACCCAAGTTTAGACGTAATGCAGAATGATACAGTCACCACTCAAGTAAAATAAAAGATACTGTGTTCTGATTTGTCTTTCCGTGGCTGGGTCGACGGAGCCCCACGTTGCGGAGCTCTTATTTTTGTGTCTGTAAGGTCAGAAAAAACATTTCATACAGTCTGCGTGTTATAGTTCAGTAATGATGTAAAACCGCTAAACGTCGTTCAGGTGTTTTTCATAACAGTACTGTTTTGTAAATCAGCTAGCAGTTTTGTAAAACAGCTGATTCTACAATCCATCTGCGACATATATATATTCACGAATTTATGCGTCAGTGTTCAGCTTGTTGGAAACACGTGGATGGATATTGCGTTGGCTCAAACAGGGAAGAAAGCTTATGAAGAGGCTCAAAAAAAGCTGTGATAAATGATAGTAACAATCTTGTTTCGATTTCCAGGTTGTACGATAGTCTTAAAGCCGGCAGAACAGACACCACTCACGGCGTTAGCAGTGGCCGCCCTCATCAAAGAGGCAGGGTTTCCTCCAGGAGTTGTCAACGTGGTGCCCGGGTATGGACCCACTGCTGGAGCTGCGCTCACACATCATCCTGATGTCGACAAGATTGCCTTCACTGGATCCACGGAAGTAAGTATTGGACAGAGTTCAATTTCAAAATTATCGTACATTCAATTTTGTTTTCGGTCTACTTCCAATTAACGGTTTTGGACCTTTGAGTTTTGACCTATATTAGCCTGGCTAGTTGATGCTTAGCAAGAACTAGAAATGACATGTCCATCCCAAGTTGGTCTAATAAAATATTAAATTCTTATTTACTGGTTTTCAGGTAGGCCGTATTATTTTGGGAGCAGCATCTGCTGTTAACCTTAAACGAGTGACCTTGGAACTCGGTGGCAAGAGTCCTTTAGTGATCTTCAATGATGCAGATGGTAATATTTTTTTAACTGTATTTTTTTTAGGTTTATGGTAGTGGTCAATATAATTATAGTTAATAAGGAATTTAAGTGATTGAATAAGAATGTGTTCCACCAAGCCTTAAGATTCTAAGACTCTGACACCGAGGACATATCCTATCGTCATCTTTAATCCGTCTTTTTTCTTCAAGACTCTACACACTAAGTCCGAAAATGTCCGAATTGAAAATTATATTCTTAATGTTATGTTTCTATTTTGCAGTGGAGAAAGCAGCTCAGATCGCCCACGCAGCGGCTTTCGCTAACGGCGGTCAGTGTTGCTGCGCTGGCACACGGACCTACGTACAAGCGGGGATCTATGACCAGTTCGTGGAAAAGGCCGCCGAGATTGCTGACAAGAGGTCTGTCGGAAATCCTTTCGATGATGTGCAACAAGGACCTCAGGTGTGTAAAGAATCCAGTACATGCAATGATTAAAAAAAGAACTCACTCGCTACTATCTTGCTTTGAGCTATAGGGAGAGCCTCCACCATATTCAAATGATAGATTGCTGCTATTTCTTCAGTTGGTTGTTTCTATGTGTATGTAAGATAGGCATATAAAGTTATACATTTTTATGGAAAAAGAATACAGTCGAGAGCAGGATTCGAACCTGCGCCTCCCGGATAAATACTCTAGGCGCTCTCACCGCTAAGCCAACTTGACCTCTGCTCACCACCGGGAATTCTTCTTCCACTTTTAATACGTCTTTTGGCGACGTCATTTCTATCTATTCAGTTCCTATACAGGTACAGGAATAGGCATATTAAACAATAAAATCATAATAATATCACAGTGCGGGAAGGACTATGTACTTAGATATATTATGAATTTCCAGATTGATGAAGACATGTACTGCAGAGTTCTGGGGTACATCTCAGCTGGTAAGGAGGGTGGAGCAAAATGCGTGGCCGGTGGTGACAAAATGGGGGATAAAGGGTACTACATAAAGCCTACTGTATTCGCTGATGTTACTGATAACATGAAAATTGCTAGAGAAGAGGTAATCTGATTTCTATCATATAGACCAACTTACAAATAATAATCCTTCTTACATTTGTCATTGCGTAAATAATCCAAGTTTTCATTTAGGGCTATGGAATGTTTATATCAGGATGATGCACATGCAATTTGAAGAAGTAATTGGGAAAAGAGTCCTCTAATCTGAATGAAGTACATGAAATTCATGAGTTTTCCAAGTGTCTTGATACGGTTTTAGCCGTATCAAGACACTTGGAAAACTCACGTCGAATCACTCACGTCTTTTATGATTGCAGAAAGCCTATGTTCAGAAGAACTCAGACTTGGAACAACTCCTTTAGACTGACATATTTTTCCAGATTTTCGGTCCCGTCCAAAGTATCCTCAAGTTCCATACGTTCGAGGAAGTTATAGACCGCGCGAACGATTCTAACTACGGCCTGGGAGCTGGTGTGATCACTAATGATATCACCACTGCTCTCAGCTTCGCGAAGCAAGTGCGCGCTGGATCGATCTGGTACGTATTATGGGAGATAATTATCATCTCCCTGCCCTTATCCCTATAATATATATGGGAGATAATATTAAAGTTATATTTTATGAAGGTAGGCAGAAACCACAGAACATTTTGAGGTTATGGCTACGTTACCACCAGCCAAAAATCCACCAACGAAATCACTTCATTCTCTTAGCCTCGTGATACCATTGGTGGATATTTCTCGCTCACCGCAAAGCAACCTCATCCTTAAGTACGTTGAGAAGGGTGAATAAAAAACGTGGAATGTCTTCCGACTTCGATTTCTCGAAAAAATTAAAAAGAAAAATATTGGGAATAAAATGAATCCGTTCTGCTTACCGGAATACATTACTTTTATGTTACCGTCTATTTAATGGTAAATGACATTACCTGCCAGCCAGGGATCTATTTCATAGGTATTTTACGAATGAAATGATCTTCAGACATAAAAGAATGCTACGCCTCAAATAAAATGAAAGAGGTGTATCAGAATATTAGCAGATATCAATAGTATCTGCCTACCTCAATGGGAAACAGGCGCGATTGTATGTATGTGTGAATCAGATGATACTCAGTGGTCCATTCTTGGTTCATCTTATAATAATGTTTTTTGTTTTCAGGATCAATACATACGACCACACGACAAGTCAAACGCCATTTGGTGGTTTTAAAGATTCCGGTATTGGTAGAGAATTGTAAGTGTTTCAACAATATTAGATGGTAGTACCCTTAATCTTCTTCTTCGTATCGACGATATGATCTGTTTTGGTATTTCAAATTAAATTTGGTATCCCCAAAATTTTGCCACGCGTATGGCGTTTTTAATGGCATCACAGAGGCCGGTCAGGGTACAGTTGTAGGGAACAAAGAACAGTCGAATGCAGCTGCGATCCCAGGACCAACCATCCCAAGAAACCACACCAAATCCCGGTAATTTGGTGTGGTTTGTCGTCGGTAGGAGTCCGGCATAATATCCTTGATGGATTTCCACACATACAGGTGGGACATAGATTGTGGGTCAACTCCACACTTGCATACTGCTATCCTTAGTCAGAAACATATGACAAGCTTTCGATGTCTATACAAAGAAGTTTCTTAGTCCCTTGTCTACCGGAACGTGGATCCACGGGAAAGACAATGGAATTTAAATTGTGTCTGGAAATACGGCATACCAGAGGATAAGCAGGTGAGCCTCAGTTAACCTAGTATTAATACCAAATTTTTTTTCTTCCCCAGGGGTGAAGACGGCATCAACCAATATGTGGAAACTAAAACAGTCACTTTGGCATTGCCACACCAACCACAACTGTAAAACTAATATAATTACTTACACAACAATATAATTGTATACAGTCTCAATGTTATTTAATAAAATATTTTTTTAAATGCCAAAAGTAAGGGTTAATTGATTTACATTTATTTCAGCGCTTCATCACTCGAAGGTATACCGGTTCCTTTAACACGTAGGTAATTATAATAAATTATAATGTATTATAATAAATTATAATGTGTAGTGATCGCGCAAACCTAAGATATTACTACGTTGGTAATGTTTCCGAAAGCGATTAATTGATATGGAATGATAAAATTAAGATACTTGCTAATAAAACTAGGCCAGTGTAAATGGAAATGCTAGAAGGGGACGCCCTTGAATAATATACACTGACCCTATTGGTAATATCCTCCAATAAGGTCAGATGCATGGTACTCAGAACCTGCGTGCGTGTATGACCAGATGTATGAACGTGGACGAATCAAAAAGAGTTTGTAAGGATCGTAACAGGAATTTATATACATAAAAACAAATCTGTTCAAATAACCAATTTTCGCGTCTGTATAATATGCATGTCTTGTATTCACGTGCACAATATTTGTATTTGCGTGTTGCATTGGTTTTTGTTGGTAAAGTAATATTTAAGAGACATTGCTTGCGTACCGAGGGCTATAGTCAATCATAAACACGCTAACCGGCATATTTCTCCAATGTTCTATATAACATATCTTGGGTTTAATTAATCAGATTCACTAACAACATATCACTGTTTCTCATTCAACGATTGCAGTGCGGACTTAATGCAATAAGTAATTAATAATCGTTTATTTTCCATTAAGTAATATTATAATTAAATATTTCCGTTTATTCCTAAAACATCTCTGTCTATAAACATTGAACAGAAACGCATCGAATGTGTGTTCTAAACGAGTTTCGTCTTAGTCTACGCTCAACGCATAAATTTGCGTGTTCGCTGAGTAAAGTTGAGTCGTGCATATAACTTAGGAAGGATTATTAGCCAAAAAAATTTACTGCCCAGCAGTCAATTGATTGGAAATATTACCAATACCATCAATAGTGTGCTACCAGTGCCAGTGACATCCGAGTAACAGTCTGAGCCAACACTCAACGCGTGAGTAAAGTTGAGCAAGTGCATTGAACAAACGGTAAGTGACTTACCAATAATTTTGTACTGCTTCTCAGTCAGGTGATTTGAAATCATGCCACAGATGTGAGCACCTAATGAGTGCCCTACACAGGTGGTCATCTTAGCTAAGGCCCCAGCTTGCGTGATCGCTGAGTAAAGTTGAGCAGTGCATTGTGCTGCCTTTCTGAAAAATAGTATTTGCGTTTATTCTTATTGTTTATTAAATTAATAGCGTACTGAAAGTGAATGTAATTACTGACATGTATGGCATATTAATCTTATAACAGTGTGTGACGAGAAAACGTTTAATGCCACGCTTGGAAGATTGCAACTACATATTTATCTAAGCGAGTGCTACTGCGCTCAGCATATCGCATTGTTATAAACTGAACATGCATCGACTCTTACTATCATACTAACATATGTAAAAGATTCCATAATGAACCTATTGATTCTTCCGTATACTGTCTACTTTTGAAAGCTGCATCGATAAAATGTGGGTGTACAAAACATATCTGCCTAACCCTTCAAGGATACTGCCGTGATGCTATTTTTATATTATCTTTACAAGCGACGCCATATATTTTTAGTGCAAGGCAAATTCTTCTTCTTTTAAATCTCTTTATCGATGGCCATGATAGATTACTGTATAATAACTTTTGTGAGACATAGACATTCATATCAATTATTATTCACCGGTTACTTCTCCCGTGTATTGCCCTGAGTAGTTGCCGCGGGCTCAGCTCATGACTAAAGGCGCCGTTCGAGTTCGAAACTAGTCGGGCAAACCCGAAAAATGTACGTGAGTAGTAACGGGTGAACAATATTTGGTATAATAGATTGCTTTTTAGAAAGAATCTAGCTCCTCCAAACATCTCCTTGTTTGTAATGGAGATACATACATTTTGAATATAATTAGTCTCTATATACACTATATCGGTACACTTACTAATCGCCATAACCGAAATCGGCTTGAAGAGTACCTATTAGTATTAGTATTATTACTTACTTCATATTAGACAGTGCAGAAAGGTAGCAAGGAAACCTGGTGAGGACAGACCAGTCCACCATAAAAACGTTGTAGTCTTTACGCGTCAAGTAGGCTGCGAACAAATTAATACAGTCATTAGAACTAAATTTTAATGAATAGTTGTGACGGCCTCTGCGGTCACAGAGTAGATAAGATGTAATCTGCTGCGGTTCACAACAAAGTAGACATAGAAAATATAGTTTTTAAGAGAGACATTCTATTTTTTATTAACAGAAGAGGGCACGACTTTGGAAAACTTCAGCACAAAACTCGGTGTATTATTAAAATAGTAAAGCACACAAGGCTTCGCACTGGCAAAATATGCTAATGAAGAAAATGAAATGTCTGCGTCACATTTTTTATTGAGATTATCATAGAAAAATACTATCCTTTTTGACTCATAAGGTGGATTTTCCAAAAATAAAACCTTCATACAAACTTTGTCCTGAATATTAACTCCACCGTTTCTATGACTAACCGTTCTCAAACGATAATTGATTTTTACCCAACTACGGCAACGCCAAAACGAAGGGTTATTACCTATTAATAGACAACAAGACTGCCTCGTCGGTCTAGTGTTCGCAAGCAAAGTGTTATTGGATTTTTCTGTGACGAAATTCTCAGTAGCAGCCTGGAGTCAGGAAGTTGGTGGTGGGACACCCCCGTGAGCAAGTAAAACCGTCAGTCCTGTGCTTGATCTCTTTCTGGTTGTGTCGGATTGCCGTGCCATCGGAATATGAGAGTGAAGGAAGAGTGTATGCGTAAACACAGGTGCACTCCGCACCTGTGTTTACGCATACACTTGTGCACTATAATATATCTTGCGTACTTAACTAGTCTCCGTGGAGATAGGCCGCCGTGACCGATATACGGTCGAGAGGAATATATTATTATTATTCCATTTATTCATTAAATTACATATAAATTATATTTTTAACGATATATCAATTACAAAAAAAAAATATACATTTAAAAATATAAAATATAGCAAACCGGCATCGGGAACAGGGTCCAAGCTACCGGTGGTTAGGGCCCCAGAGAGAGGAACCTCCTCACAATGCGTGCCGTGTCGAGGAGTACCACTTTCATTCTATTATTATTATTATTATATAGAAGAAGGTAGATAGATACGAAAATTTGCAAAGGCTTTTTTCCGTTGTCTTCATACTTTTCGTAATTTCGTTGTTGAATTGTCAAACAATAATTAGAGCAATCAACACAAGTTAACTGATGAACTGATGCGTGACGAGATTAATGAACACAGATAAGGAGAATAAGGTGTGTCAGAATCGTAGCAAGTAGTAATTGATAGTCCCTGCCTACGTATGGGAACAAGTTTTTATTTACCTATTTATTGTGGATCACAGCGGTACAGAGGATGTAACCTTACACTTGAAATAGGATCACTGTCCTGCCATTTAGGCATACAATATTTAAAAACAAAAAAATTTCCTACTTTATAAAATGTTTGTCATCTACAACAGATAAAATTACAATGAATATCACGAAAAAAATGAGATAGGTATTGCATTAAAACATAAAAGTTTACATGTTTCTCGGTTGATATCAAATTTATGGTCACGTTGTTGTAACCTACGTACCACCGTAACCATATTTTAAATACTTTTCTATCGAAAAAATTATATATATATAACTTTATTACTTCTATGTTAAACGAGCCAGCTAATATAGGCCTGCAAGTCAGTGTTACAAATTATATATTTTTCTGGTTAGAAAAATACGTTCGCGCCTCCCGGACGCTAATGAATAAATAGTACTCCAGGAGCTCTGACCAACCGGAAGGTTGGTTGATGCAGATTCAAATCCTGTTCATTACCGTATTTTTTTTCCCACCAAAATGTATAGCTTTAGACTTCGGTACGTATGCGTTAATGCATTTGAAAGGCTAACAGTGTTACAAGTTGGCTGATCATGTTTCCATAACGCCGAGGAGGTGATCAGATTTAAAAATAAATTGCTTTCGCCTACACTAAGTATATCTACGTTTTGCTTTTCATTCTGTCTAAACTTTCGGTCTATTTTACTTTCACTTATTTTAGCGTCTTATTTTTATTGTAACATAACACAGCATCACGCCTATATCTATCGCCGAAGGGCAAGGCAGAGACGTTCTATTGTAGATATTCCCACATTTAATCAATGTAGTTATTGAGTCCCATATACAGACGCCGTGAACCTATTGCCATTAACAAGCCACAATTCCAAGCTCCGGGCTACTACTAAGAATTTTAACATAACATAGCATCACGCCTGTATTATCCAAAGTGATAGGCGGAGATTTACACAATTATACAGCCACATTTCACAAATGCTGTTACTAAGTCCCGTTTAATTGCCATCTACCGGGCACAATTTCAAACTCCGGGGTACTACTGAGACTTACCTGACTTAAATACACTTTTCCTAACCCGGAAATCGAAACCGGGACCTCGTTCTCAGCAGTAGCGCTTGGGACCACTAAACCAACGAGACAGTCTGAGAATTTTATAACAGAAAACCCTAATAACAGTTTGCCTGACTCGGGAATCGAACCCAAAGACCTGACGTTCAGCAGCCGCGCTTGCAAACCACACCAATGAGGTTGTCAATATTTATTGTTATTATAATGAAACTCTACGACTATTAATCAAACTTGTGTAATTAAAATTAACTCACCGTCTCGCATATAAGTCATTGGTGTTTTAGAATATGTGCCGTTGAACCCGTGTATGATGAGGACATTTTTCCTCGTCTTCTTCCATCCGAAATCGCGTAGAAGTTGAGGATACCGAGGATCAATGAAATGTTTGTGGGGGTGTTCTCTGGAAAAATTCAAACAAAGAATATTACTGATCAAAGGAGACATGTCAAAAAAATTTGCAAAAAAACATTTTAGTTAAGATATACGTCGAAATTTTTGTTAATAGGATTGTCAGTGCTGAAAAACATTTCGGTGAGTGTGGACTAGAGCTTCATGACCTTATTTCACCCTCCCCCTTTTACTACAAGACAAGTAGATTGACGGAAAACCACTTTCATTCGTCGTGGAATTTCTTAAATTCGAATGTAACATTTCGGAACCACGTTCGTGATAGATAGTGTCCATGAATGAAACTCCCTGCCGTCTTCTGTGTTCCCTGAGAAATACAATCTACTCAGGCATAGGTATATTCAAGGCTAGAGTGAATAGATATCTTCTGGATCTACGTGCTCCGTCCACGGCTACACCGTCGCTTACCATCAGGCGAGTTGATGTTTAAACCATATATTAGTTAAATAAAAAATTAAAAAACTTCTTCTTCTAACGGCAAGTTTCTACGAAATTATTTGCTAAAATCTAATTGATTTTGTTTAATTCGAGATTGTAATTTATTCCTGATTAGCGCTCTAATAAAGACCGTATAATATGTAATTATAAAGTTATTATTCTTACTGCGTGTTGTGGGCTTCGCCTGCAATTTGACCAAGGAGGTAACACCCAAGTGCTTAGTGATTCTAGATCGCAATGGTTAATAGGCATTACGAAAATAGGTTGTCTTTAATATAAAAAACAAGCTCTACCTCATTGACTGACTGACTGACTACCCCATTGAGCTGGACTTGAGGTCCTGGGTTCACTTCTCAGGTCGTGTAGTATTATTTGGTTTATCTGTTTCTCAGTAGCAATCCGGAGTTTATAAATGTGCCCGGTAGATACGACAATAGGCAATCCAACTGTTATTAGTAAAATGTGGGTGTACAATTGTGTACGCGTCTGCCTTCCCCTTTGGGGAATACTGGCGTGATGCTATGTTATGTCTTTTAATGTAATGAAGATGTAATTTACTTACGGCGTGTACATAAAGAACTTAATTTCGCTGTCCGGACACTTCCACTCTCGCTTCATAATACATCGAAAGTAGCGGAAGTCTACCATGGACGCAAGATCGCCATCCGCTTCGGAAACTGTAATGTATAAAATAAGGGAACTATTTATTTTACATGCACACGTAGTATGGGCATAATAAGTAATCTATGATAGAGATTCCTTAGTTGAAATAGTACAACTTGAACATTTAATTACCATCTAATTTCATACATTTAGTGCCCCAATCACGGGTCAACTAGTCTAGGAAGGTGAAGAATTAACTAAATATCACGAAAAATAATGCCATTTATTTACTATCGAGGGAAAAAAGAAAGAGATGAAAGAAAATTAAACCAGTTAAGATAATAAAAAAAACGAAAATTTTTGATGATGAATTTTATTAATGAAACTTAACAACTATGAAATATGGGTCTTGAAACTCCCATAAAATGATCATACCGCAAGCGAGATTTTTGCATGGCAAATCAACATTTTTATTTGTTGGATGGCCATGTCCTCTAGGCACACTAAGGTATTTCCTATTCTTCCTATATTTCCCTAATCTTTTTCAAGATCTTGGCTTGGCTCGGCTATAGCCGCCTCAGTAGCAAGGTCAACTTGCGGGTTATTGACCGTAAAGTCAGTCCCCCCGCTGCGCTGACGCTGTAACGTAAAGTCGAGTAGCTGCAATAGCGGACATAACAGTAAAAAATTGCAAAGTCATCAGCCGGGTGAGATCCGACGCAATCGTTTTTTATCTCTTTCTTATTAATATCCAATTGTGTATACACGTTGGAAAAGTCTTTGGAGGAAATTGAACGCATGTCTCTACTACCCTCTTTCTTTTGTCATGTTCAGAAACAACATTTGTCTACTGTTTTTTTTGCTGACGCACCGTGAGTATTTCCTTTAATGATTATATACCTTTCTCTTGAAACAGTATTCAGTAATGAAAACCGGAACAAAATCCGTTCAATAGTCACGGAAAAAATCGTGCACGTAGTAGTAAATTAACTTGAGGGAGAAAAGCATGGATGTAGGAAGTATATAATATTCTTCTGAGGAGAAAAGTCGTAATTTAAGTATTCATTGGTATTTAACATAAAATATTCCAAAAAGATTTGCATAGAACACTAGTCATGCTGCCTTGGCAGCATGACTGTAGTGTCGTAGTAGCATCGTAGGCGTGTATACGAATGCATTAATATGGGTTTAGGGTTTACGGTTATAATAGTATTCCTGAAAGTTACTTGCGCTCCATAATACGGCAGAATCATAGTCGTCTCCATTTAACAAAAAATACTGCTGCTACTTAACGTCCCAAATTACTTAAACTAATTATAACTACAAATTATTATTAGTATTTACGAAAACTAAATTATTCTCATTCGTAAAAAAAATATTATTGACTTCATGAACCATACAGCTAGACAACAAAAAATCTATTTGTTTAAATATTCAAGATGACGGACGAGGATCAAAACATACAAATATGCAATTAAAAGATGCATTCCAAAACAGTAATTCTCCCTTTAAACTCTTACCAGGAACGTCATTACCACATTCACTTTCTCCACCGGACCGGCTAGTTTAAGCAAAAAGCTATACAATCAGGTTATACACAGTATACCTGCGTATAGTCATATTAAAAGTAAGAGCTGCTACTTCTCTGCATTGAATCATACGCATCAGATCAACATACAGTGGATAGATTCCGTCAAGGTTCGAGCGCAGGAATCATAAAGAACGATTTCAGAAAATCTATTATCACAAGCCTTAGTATCTAGAACATGATAGGTGTTAGGGAATTCTACAACAAAACTCCTATTTGTCTGTCTGGCGTCAACATTATGGCTCTACGCCACTGAGAGCACGTTTACTTTGAGTTAGTGATTAGAAGCGATTATTATTATTTCTGAAAATATATTATCATTAAATCAGAAGACAAGCTCAGTCAGGTTGTAGAGGTCCATCCACCATGGCGGCTCCTTCGATAATGTTAGATTTTCCGATTTTGTTATTATTTGTTCAAAACTGTTCAAATCATCAGGGTACTTTGACATTAACTATCAAAACAAGAGCTTTCTTTAAAACTCAACACAAAAATCATTTCGGTCGATATTATACGATATATCTAAGTTTCGGTCAAATTATAGTCTTGGATGATGAATGAACTGATTCTACAACTCCTTCAATTTCGTACTTAATTCATTTTAAAATGTCAAAAAATTCTTAATAATACTTATTATAACTTACTTAATGTTGCCTCAGTCATTAGCAGACACAATAGATTTTTATTGTTACAACGTACAGATCTGTACGTTACTGAGCCGAAAGGCTTAGGAAATCATGACACTAATAATAATGCTAATTTGTTGCATTTGATTATTATAGTCGAATACAATCGGATAAGTATGTATCTAACTTCAATTTTAGAAGTTATTTGATTTATTTAGTATAAGTTCATTCAAAATGGATTGTTAGTGATTTACGCGTTTTGTACTTCCGCTTGACTAAGTTCTATTAAATATGTCAACGCGATGGAGTTACCCCGCACTTACCCAATAGCGATAAATGCCAACTGATATGGATCCACAAATCAAAAAGAATCTATTAAAATAAGATTTAAATGAAACCTTAATCATTATTATACGATGCGTGCAGTCGCTGCGTGTGTGTGACGTGTCGAGGAACTGATTTTATAAGTTATTTTAGGATACAATTCTGTTAATCGTTCATATGTAATTTTAGTGTTCTCAAACAACGTTGCAATTATTAAAAAAGTCATACCATATCTAATTTTAACATAAATATCTTGCATAAATTCAACGCATTTATATTACGTAAATATTTAAACAAAAAAATAAAAAATTTTTGGGCAGTTGTGTAAAAAATGTAAATGTGTCTCAATCATAATTTATGTTAAAAAGATTATTGAGATATAAGATATAAACTTTCTTATTTTTATAGGAATAAACCGACATAATTTAAAACCAGATTCGAAGCCCCGACCTACGGCAAGATAAATGTTGCGCAAGCGCAAGTACTTTCGTTCTTGTTAAATTCCGTACACAACAAGCGGAGTGACAATTTATTTTGATTTCTCTGAAAGTTGTTCCACTTTTTATGCATCACCAGTAAGCCACTTAACCAGTCGAACGGTAGGTTAACGGTAGATTTTGAATTTAATTAATTGGAATAAGAGAACAGGATTAAAGAATGTCCTTCTTATTCTTACATGTTACCGAACTAGAGTTGCCAGCATTTCTTTCTGCGTAAGATAGTATTTTTAAAAGTAAGCTATAAAATATTATATTACATTTCAATAAAATATAACTACCCAGCATTTTATGGAAAAGGTAAAAAATAAACATAATTATATTTGTACTTATATATTTTTATAAAAACTATGTATTATTTGTTTGTAAATCTCTCATTTTAATGAACGTGGCGTTCGTATTTTTTTATAAATACGGATTTGTTTGATAGATTTCGGTGTTCAAAATATTGTATTTTTGCGTACTATGTTCTTTTACATAAGTATAAGTACGCAGACCCGAGAATACAGTTCAATACTATATATTATAATACGGTTGGCAACCCGACCACTTATTAATCTCGCATTCTCTGAATCTTTCAATATATACAGCCTGTGGACCAGCTCTACAAAGCGGATCTTCGATGCTCTGCGGGTCTACTAAGTACAATAATGTTTTCAGGACGTTGATGTGACTTCCTCGACACTGTAAGCCATCAGCGATGTTCGCAAAGGCTGTAGTAGACGGCTTCAAGCACGATTAGGTGAAAACGAATAGCATCGCTGATGTGCAGAGTTAGAGATAGTCCCAATAGCTACCTGAAACCCATAGCTAGAATAATAGAGAGCCCAATATGAAAGTACTGGATTTGCGTACATATCTTTAAATACTAAAATAGCTTTAAGATTTAAATGTTTACCAACACTATATGGAACTTGTGTCCTAAATTAATATATTGAACTTAAAAATTATAAGACAGTCATTCGATTGTAAGTCACAGCATAGTGCACCTTCCCACATACCATGACCGCAGCCGGAAGGGTTGCGAGGGTTGAAGCCAATCAATCAGCCATTAACGCAACATGCTAAAACTCTTGAGATGCTGCTTGAATCTTCTATGAAGTCAAAGGCCCATAATTATAATGATTCTACAAAATAAATAAATATCTAAAAGTAGATTTTTTTAATGATTAAGATGATTTAGTATAGTACAGATTAATAGTTATCGAAACTCATCTACAACTCACTAGGACGGACACAACGCGGAAATCCTGTATCCACTTTCCTCTTAATGGTACCAGAATATTGCTTATCCATCGTGTTTATTATACATACCGAGGCACATTCAGATTGTTAAAATTCGATGAGATGTGATTGTAGCCCAACAATTTGTAAATACATAAGGGCCTTCACCCTGCACACCTGGAATTAGCAGATACTCCAAAGTCCCGTTCGTGTCTATATATTATTTTTCAAAGTATCCTTCATAAATAATAATCTAGGACAATATATTTGAAAAAACCAATATTATTGAAAAAACGCTATTTGTGATCTTTAATTCTAATATAATAATTAATTGAAGATCAAAAATAACGTTTCAGTTCGCCATTACGTTTATTAGGAACATTAAATCGCGGGGGCGCGGCTGGCCAAAATGAGCGAATCAAACTAAAGGGTTATTGCACTTTCATAAATCTCAGTAATTTTATTGTGTGACAAAAATCACTTTTACTTTCTCATGACAATGTTTACTTACAGCAGTTATTGTTTAAAACACAATGCGTCTATTATATCTCGAATGATACATCTATTCTTCTGCGCTAATGTCACATAACTAACCATGACTTTTAACAATGTTAGATGTTTTTACAAAATAAGCCATTAAGCCATTTGCAGATTTGTTTGTCTATTGAGGCAATGGATAGTTTGTGGAAAGAAAAACAAGCGCTCGCGCACGCATCGATTTGAGAACCTCCTCCTCTTTTCGTCGGTTAAAAATACGGTCATAGGTACGCAGTAATTAAAAGGGAATGGATGAAATTGAATACTCCAAGCGCCTTGCCAACTACGCTATCCTGACCTCCCGGAGGAGGTTCTCAACTTGAGGCGTAGTTGTTTTTTCATGTTTGTATTAGCTCATAAATTCTTCAGCATTTTTTTTATTTGCCATCCCTTTTGTGGTGTGTCCATATCTATAAATATGGTTGAGATCAGATCTTGCAGTCGTAGATGAAGTAGTGAAACACTTCAATATATAACAGCGTAGTAAAATTCGCTAAAAACATTTGTTTATTGTCTCTGGGCCTCTGAGTTCCCTTAAAACTAAATAATGGCCGTACTCCAGGGGGGGGGGGAAGGCAGCTGCCCATCCTGGGCTATGCTTAGGTAAGTACCCACTGTTATAGATGAAAGTTATGTTAGAGTCTCGTTCCGAACTACTTTATTTTACGCATGTACTATTGAAAATACCTCGCTGCGCGTTCTGTGATGATGTATTCATGTAATAAGCTAGCGCAATAAGGCTAATATCAACAATCATCGAAGATGATGATGAAAAAGTTGTAAACAGTATGGGCGATTCTTTCACTGAAGATGTTATAAACCGTCTTGCTGAATATTATTTAAATAATTTTAAATTCAATAAATGCAAGATACTTATTTGTATTTATTATTATTAGTTAATATCCTATAAAGCAGGATTTCCTACGAGTCAGGTCATTGGGAGGATCCGGCAGTTGGATCATGACGTGGCTACGGGTGCTTCGGGAAATATCTGTGTCACAAAGGCCGGGAGCCGACACAGATGTACCATCACTGCAGTGACTACCACGAGGACACGGCGCAGCACACGCTGGAGCTGCACCCAGCATTGTCCGAGCAGCGCCAAGACCTCCTCGAGGCAGTCGGGAGAGTGAGAACTCATGGAGTGCCGCCTTTTGCGAAGAGGTTATGCTCGTGAAGTCGTGAGTCCAGTACAGCGTCGATGATGGATTTAACCTTACACATAACATACCTACACCTAATATTTCGTGTAGATAAGTGTCTTCATGTAGTAAGGCAAAACACACACAGGGGACCCGGCTTAAGAAATTTCTGATTCCCACCTCCCCCAAAGCTGCGTATACCCATGCTAATGGCCCTCAAAGGATTATTATAAAAAGCATAAAATTATCATTATACTTATGAGAAAAATATAGATTCGAATCGCCAGTTTGCGAAATTGTAACAGCATTTTTGTCGTATTAGCATTGAAACCAAACCAAGTGGGGTCACCGACTTTAAAACCTGTAAATATCTTAGTTAATGATAATCAAAACGGTTCTTAAATGTTTTTGTAGCAAAAGAAAATTGTATGTGTTTCGTACGGAATATAATTATTATACCGTTCGTTTTACATTTTAAGCGTTGCTATGTTTTGTTAATAATGGGTACCAATAATGCATTTTGTTTAATAACAGCTTAAAGACGGGATCTGTCGCGTAAACACTTCGAAAGTTAGGTAATCCAGTTTATACAATACAATGAAAAACAATATTCTATGAATCTTACAAAAAAATAGTACCTGGGTAAAATAATAAATAAATAATAATATAATAATAAATAATAATATAGATATCTATAATATAGATGGATGGCAAAATGAAAGTCAATAAAATTAAATATATTCACATCGTTAAAATAAAACAAGCGCTTCAAACCGCAGCAAAAAGATCTAAAATAAATGATTTGCCAATCATCATCATCAAAATATTAACCAAAAAAAGGCGCTCAACTGTATTAGTATGTTAATGGCTAGTCACTAGAAAGCTTACAGACATGTCTAGCCAAAATATCTAAGCAATGAATGCACAAACCATTCACTTTTTTTTTCTACTTTAAATCTATTTATTCATAATACTTTTTTTTCTCTATTTATAGGGCCTCCGGTTTGATAGATAGCTAACGCTGTTGCATAATTTGGGTTTTTAACATTGTTCATAAATTGATCATACACAGAACAAAAAACTAAAATTTAGCAAATAAAAAAAAAAATGTGGCATTCTGTATTGTTAATGCAGTAATTTATTAATAAGTAGAACAAAGTTTTCCAGCATCAAAATTAAGACCACATTAAAAACAGTATTTAAAACAATTAAAAGACAATTTCTCCTCTGATTACTTATCGGTAAACATCATCAGAGTGGAAATAATTGCATGATTATTAAACAGAAACTGTTTTATTGGCGTTCGATGTGTCTCTTTTATCGGGTAATAGCTAAACAGCTATGTTAACCAATTAACCTGCACTTGTAAACATAGATACCTGCCTACTATGAAATAATGTACCTGCTTAGGTATACGGTGACATTTAATTTAATTACAATTTTATTAAAGCTACAACTTTCATACCAAGAGCTAAAGAACAGTCGCTTCATAACACCAGAACTTCTTACAAAGTTTAACAATTGCATTCTCAAACTTTATTTTATTATATACGGCATGTTTCCGGTGTTAAGAAGCGACTGTACTTAATAATAATTGTAATTAGAGTAAATGAATAATAACGAGTATTAATGTTTGTAAAAATACTGGATGCATGGAACGATAGCCAAAATTCCGTGGTTTCAGTTCCATGTAACCGCATATCGATTAAGTAGTTAAACGCAGCTGATGCGTTCGCGGCTTCTCCGCACGCAATTCTAATAAATACGCTTCTTTACGCTACGCAACACGAAAAAGTTCGGTTAAGTTATTAGACATAAAATTTGCATAAAAAAAAATTGATTAAATACGATACTTGCCTAATTCCGTGGATAATAATATTAAAAACAAAAACATTCCACACTTTAATACACACATTATCACATACACAATAGTTTTTGTTTTTTAAAACTTCTATCACCAATCACCTCATTAGAATTCCTTGTTTGTTATAATTAAGTTAATTATTTGGATATAAATAGATCACAGTGCGCGCGCGCCGTTAGTGTCGCGCCGCCGTCGTCGTGGCGGCAACGATGCGAAATCAAGTCTTGGTGAAAAGTAAAATGCCCTCTCTTAGTTCTTGACGGTGTTAAATAATGTTGACCCTATAAACGGGAGCCGGTAAACGTGAGTAAGCACGTTCATTGCTCCTTAATACAAGTGAAGAGTAGAGTGACCCAATGGACGTTATTCGATTTACTTTCGCTCCTTCGAATAGTTAGGACAATAATCGAAATGAAGTTTATTTTATCAATTTACTGGCTCTACCCGCGAAACCGTCCACGTGGATGTCCTAAAATAATTAATTTGTCATGTCGTATGTAAACAAAACGTCGTAAGGATTTAAAATAATTAAAATTAAATTCAAACTCAATACCTGTCAATCACTGTACTGGTGCTGGCGGTCCCTGATTGTTATTAAGCGGTATCCAGTGGTGATGTGCACACCTGTCCTCAACCAGGCCTCAAAACACGGCAGGATGGCTTCGACAACATACCGTATGCACACGTTCGAGTGCGTGTGCCACCTGAGCTCTTTAAACGCCCTGGCTGGCTTATGCCGTTTAGGCGGTAAACGCGGACTCGGATCATACAATATCAGTGTAAAGGCGGCGAACTTCTTATCGAGGTCCCCCGAGATCGGACAGCAGTCCATGCAGCGCACCTAGACCGTGGCGTGGTTGAAGTGCGCCAGACTGACGCCAAGTATAGCGTCTCCTGTGGAACACCGCTGACGGAAGTCATACTAGCTATCAGAAGATCGGAACCAATATTCGACTAGACGTACGTAATTATTCTCTCGATCAGCTTAGATCATCGAGCAGGCATATAGGTCGGTACGCTACGCAGAGACAGTCTACGGACCTGCCTTCTTTCTTTATACATATACCTGCCTAGGTACCAAATACAAAATGAAAGTCCTGTTATAGGTGTCTGCAGAGAATGCCCATTTTATCTCGCAAAATTATTGTTTTAATCCTAATCTTCGGTTATACCTACAGTAATGATTATAAAGATAACATCATAATCTCTAATAAAATCTGCAACTCAAACAAAATGATAAGCTTTTCATAGGTACATAATATTGAAACAAACTTATACGCACACATTCACATTTTCACAGTCTGATTTCGCATATGATAATTCTTACTCAATTTAATTTTTTTGCTTTTTTTTATGTTGAAATTGATTACAAGTTGCAATAGGTACAATCATTTATACAAAGACGTCTAGCGACACCTTTTCGAATTATTTTTATGAAATTTAAGATTTTGACTACTTTTGTCATGCCTGTCCTAATATTAGTGTCGGAGATGGATTGTAGAATCCGCTGTTTTACAAAACAGCTAGCTGTTTTACGAACAGATACATTTTATAAAACTGATACGGATTGTCATTGCACTACGTTTAACAAAACTACTACCCACGTTTAGACGTAATGCAGAATGGCATATTTACTGTCGGACAGATTTATTTATCCTATAGTTATATTAAATGGACAGTCACCACTTAAATTAAAGAAAATATACTGTATTCTTAATCGTCTTACCGTGGCTGGGTCGACGGAGTCCCACTTCGGTGGGATGGTTTCGGGTCTGTAAAGTCAGAACACACGAAAGCTACTAGCCCCGTCATCCCTTCGAACCTAACCTGTCCGTGCCGGGGCACACTGAACTCCCGAGCCTCGGTTCGGTCGATCATACGTCAAGCTAATTTATTTTCTTTCATAATCTTGATTTAGTATGGCTGAAAAATTTTCAGCAGATATTCTTTATTTTGCTACACAGTTACAAAATAAAATGAAGTTAAGTTAAGTTATCTATTGTTGATAGATACATAGAGCCAAGTGCGAAAAAAATTTGAACATAACCTAAAATCTGACATTTCATTTCACGCTGTTTTTTTGTTATTCAGCAATTATGTACCTAAAACCCCTAAACGTCGTTCAACTGTTTTACTTCACAGTACTGTTTTGTAAATCAGCTAGCCGTTTTATAAAATAGCTGATTCATCATCACCATCCATCTACGACATTAGCGTAACAAAAGTACTACAAATATGCATTATAAACCATTATTATTCATAGCCCATACACAAGGACATATACAAATGATTATGTACTTAAATTAAATATTTTTGCCTATAAATTTTACATTTAAAGTTTTGCCAAGTCTAAAGTACCTAACTAGCTACAGATAAGAAGAAAAAGAATTTGTTCTTAACGCATTAATGTAATTGTCTATTTGAAAAAATAAATAAATTAGTTACTTAGTATACTGCACATTGCAAAGGTACATCATTCGGTAAGTAATTATTTACTGCTCACATATTTAAACAACATTGAAGAATTTAAGTATTTTTGTAAATTTTAAGAAAACCAATTTAGAGGTTATTTACAGATGAGGTTGGTATGTGAAAAATAATTCATTATTATTCAACATTAGGACATTAGAAATATATTTTGTATTATTAGTAATTGTGCTTTCAAATATAAGGTAGGTATATAATACTAGAATACCTAGCCTATACCTAGTAGGTACAAAAACAACAGGGTTACTTCAGTTGTCTAAACACAGCTGTCATTCATTAGCTGATTTATGACTACAGAAAACTTTTAATCTATTGTAATCATTGAGCTGATACATTTCTTCGGGATTTTAATTTACCTTTAATTAATATATGGACAACAGTAGCACAGAATAAAAAATCTGGATGGTTTCTTGATTCCTTGCTAGTTTATTAATGCTATGCTAATTTATGTAAGTAGTACACTCATACATCTAGTGTTGCCAGAGCAAATAAGATTATCAATGCGATTGGAACCATACATGTCCACTTGTTTTCAGTTGTTGGTATACGTATTAATTTATCTTATTGACTTTTGACTTTAAGTGGCCTTCTCCCGTAAATGTTACACAATTTTTCAACTAGACGTTAGTATGAAAATATAATTGATACAGAACAGACGATTGCTGTTGCGGGGTTTTAGAAATTTGATTATTCGTTTATTGGTTGTACCGGTGTTACATTTTATAAATAAAAAAAACATATGGAATATAAAAAAAATTTAAAGAACAGGTATATGAATTTATAAGATTGTATCTAAGTAGGTATACATAAACCGGGTGAGTATAAAGTTAAAAACTTAAATATTCTCTGCAGTTTATAAAATTATGAAATAGCTCAATATTGTGAATGAGCCCTTTAAGGGCTCTGCCAATTTTGACATTTTCAGAAATTATTTTAATAAGGTTCATAAATAATAGCACGTTAAAATGCGTTTTTTTAATTTATTCTTTTGGACTATGGAAAGTGAGCTGATACTTAAACACCAGCTCGAGTTGCTGGACCTAACCTTTCGTTACTATAGAGAATTTATTTACAAAAACGTTGTCTGTGACCCATATCACTCTTAAATAGGTCTGATTATGTGGCTACTGCTCGACATCAGACAGATATCGTAAAAACCTCTGAGAACATCAATAGGTATATATATTCGTGGTGAAAATAAATAAAAGTCTGTTCCACCCTTTACGTGGATCAGGATGGCCAAATCAAAGACTTTTGGATTTGTTTTAAGGAACCATGTCTTCGACCGTAAAATACTGCATTCAACCGTAAATTAACTATACCCACCCAATACTTGTTGCTTATAATGATATTATTCATAAGAGAGACCCCATCATCTGGTGGTGGCCCGATACCGCCCTGGCCTTTCTTACCTCAAAAATCGATGACATAATATTCCTTATCCCTTAATTTATCTCTAATCAGATTTGTCCACACTGAAGTATCTCAATAAATAATGATGTATACATAATTATAATATT
Organism: Xylocampa areola; assembly: GCA_935421205.1. Taxonomy (NCBI): domain Eukaryota; kingdom Metazoa; phylum Arthropoda; class Insecta; order Lepidoptera; family Noctuidae; genus Xylocampa; species Xylocampa areola. The sequence continues at coordinate 13,594,961 of OW285207.1, forward strand.
TAATGAGACGATACAGAGCTTAAAATACATAAAACCCGGAATCTGTGCGTCTCTGTCAACTAACCTACGAAACATCGTATGTTACGTAATCGTAATTTAAGTTTAAATCTGGCGCCATTAAATTAGTCCAGCGTCAGGCGATTGTGGTTTGCGGTTCTGTCGCGATGCTTCAACCAATAGCAGAGCCCAACTCAGCGCTCTCACTTCCTGCCGCCCGTTGATTGGTCGCGGCCGATGATGGCGTCCGAGTTATCTTCTTCGCGGTACACGTTTAACTTCGGAATATATAAAATAAATTAATACCAAGGAACTACTTAAATTTTCGTGTGTGTCTTGTCAATTAACTGTATATACGGTCAACTCAGTGCCCTAGAGACTACCAGTTAAGTGTGGTGATCTGAATAAGCTGCTGCCACGTGCCTGCTGGAGGAACTGGACCTGGGAGCTCCCACGGCTGGACAGGAAAGTGCGTGGCTAAAGGTAAGGAGTATTGCTTTCGGGGCCGCATACTCTCGATCTGCTGCTGGCCGTCTGGACATAAGACTGGATGGTCAATTTCTTAAAATGTAGAATACGTTTCTTCTACATTTTTATTGGTGCCGAAACCAGGGAACGTGGTTTTAAAAATAATTCAATTCAGCCTAATTCCCATCTATAGATAGATAATATTTACATATTTAGGTATTACTACATGTAATACGGCGGCATGGTACAAAAAACCTATCCGCCATCTTTAAATATACCAATTCTTTTCAAATCGAGAATATTATTTCACAATATTCGCATCCCGCTCAGAAATAGTTTGTTGTTGAATGCATATGAATTTAATTACGTGTTTAGTCTTTTAATCTAATTCCGTTAGAAATTACGGAATATAAATTCATAATTTCGTTCTTTGTAAACGCTCCTCACACACGAAAATTGAAATTTTTATTTTACCTACATATTTGTAAGTAAAATGAACTGAACGAGGTTGGTCTTGCACATAAAATATTTCTTTCTCAATTCAACTACCCTTACGTTAATTGTCTAAGGTTTATATTCGCTTGCGCTTCCCTTCGGCTAATCGTTTAGCAACTATTCCTGGGAGTGCTTCGTGCTTGCCGCTTTATTTCCTTGTTTTATTTTATTTTTATAACCAAAATACCGATTAGTGAATAATTGGTTATTAATTGTTATAACGTTACTGGATAACACATAATCATAAATGTGGGTACGCTTACGCTTTCGTATTTATTCTCCGTAAGTAGTACGAATGTCTGTGTGCGTTATCTTCGTATATTACGCAACAATTTGCAGAAGGTTCAGCCACAAGGAATAATAATCCTCGCCACTTAATTTAGCTTACGTTATTATTGATTGCGTGCTTATTTTTCCGTATAACATCGTACGATTAATATACAAAGAACTTATTTCTCGCGCTTTACCTACGCGTTTATAAATCTCGTACAGTGCCTTCCGTTTTTAAGTTCTTGTAAGTTTATTCATTTTTGTATGGACTCGGACTTCTGTACTGTATACATTCATATTTTATTGTGCTTTACAACATTCGTATTTTATTCTCTTGTAAAGTACAAATAAGTTTGCCTATAGTGTTCTTTATAATTTATAGGTAACCGATCTATTCGTTCATACTCATTCGTACGACTAAACATTCTAGTTGTTCACATATAGTTTCACTATTTGCGCTTTCGTTCATCAATTTCCTAAGTACGTATTTGGGTACCTATTCCAATTTTATTTTTTGAAGAGGAGATGTCTTTTAACACAAGACGAAAGATGAAATCGGACCACACATCTAAGAAAAGAACATCTATCGCCATGGTTTCTGATGAACCGGAACTTACTGTGCGTGACTTACCTATTCTGCGCCGCAAGCGTACACTTGCGTTAAATCGGTTAAAAAAGACGCTGGAGATAGCTGAGTTGGCTAAACGAGATGCTAGTGAGTTAAATGCTTTTGTTGCGCACTACTCGGTAATACAAAAACTGTGTGACAGCTTTGAAGAAGCTCATACCGACATCCTGTGCGTAGTCGACGAAGATTGTGTGGACAGGGAAGATTTAATCCGGGAGGAATTCGATAAAATTTATTTCAATATTGTCACCATTCATGGGCAGTTTATTTCCTCGGACAGTGAAAAATCTCAACCTCATGCATCTAACCAACGTTCTAACATATTATCTAATGTTAAGTTGCCCAAAATTAATATTCCTACTTTCTCCGGTGCCATTAAGGAATGGCCTAAATTCCATGATCTTTATAATTCGTTAATTCACAATAATCAAACGCTTTCGGATGTTGAACGTATGCATTTCCTGTTCTCTTGTCTCTCTGGTGACGCTCTTTCTCTTATACGCTCGTATCCTGCTCAGGGGGTGTTCTACCGTGAAGCTTACCAGAAGTTAATTGAAAGGTATCAAGATAAGCGCGAGTTAGCATTCACTTGTTGGAAGGAGATATTAAACATTAACTTGAAAACAAACGCGCCGTTTGAATTTCGTCGTGCTCTTGATCTCACAAAGGAGAATTTATACATTTTACGTAGTCTTGGTTTACCTGCTAACGAATGGGGTTTCATTCTGTCTTATAACTTTTTATCGAAATTAGATTCTAAGACTCGTTGTGCTTACGAACGTCAACATCCTTCTACAGAGTTGCCTAATTTCTCGGATTTGTTGGAGTTCTTGTACACAAAGTGTGAAGCGCTAGTTCGAGACACTCATTTTTCGTCGCAGGATAAAGCTGGCTCTGACACTCCTAGTCGTGGTCTAGGGAAATCTTCTACTTCAATAAAATCTGTTCAAAAGGAATCAAAGTCTAGAAACACGGTTGCATTACTTTCCAATACAAAGGAATCTAACACCAATCCAAAAGCTGATCCTAAATCCAAATCGCCTGTCTCATCTTCTGAAGCATCAACGTCTCAATCCATAAAATGCTCTTTCTGTTCAGAAAATCATTTTGTCAGCTACTGTAAACGATTTGAACAGTCTTCTATCGCAGACAGGATTAAATATGCGAAAGACCATAGTTGGTGTTTCAATTGTTTGAGGCCTTCCCATAGTGTTAAGGACTGTAGATCGGTGTTCAGATGTCAGAAATGTCGTGGACGTCATCATACACTTCTCCATCAAGACGTTGAAAACAATCCAACTCCTCAGTCGGAAGCCTCTGCGGATAATAAAAAAAGCAATCAAGTAAGTGCACTTACAAGTCGTAGTGATAACCCGTCCGTGCTTCTGTCAACCGCTAAAGTTCAACTTCGTGATTCGTCAGGCAGTTTTCAATCGTTTCGGGCTCTTATAGACTCCGGCAGCCAAGCAAATTTCATAACTGAAAAGGCTGTCAACCAACTCGGCGTCATCCGTCATTCATCCTCACGCTGTGTTTATGGTTTAGGCCAATCATCCGCTGCTATATCAGGAAAGGTTAAGATTGAAATTGGCATTAACGGCCAGAGTCTCTTCATCGTTAATGCACTCACGTTACCATCTATTTGTGGCAAGATGCCCTCTTCTCGTGTTGACAGATCTTCATGGCACCACCTGCAAGGGTTAACTCTAGCAGATCCAGACTGTCATAAGCCTGGCCCTATTGATATTTTGCTCGGTGCAGAAGTTTTCGCTTCACTGTTGCGTCCCGGTAGTTTGGGCGGACCATTAGAGCAACCCTCGGCTCTTAACTCCGTCTTTGGATGGATTTTGCTTGGAAAAGTAAGCTGTCATGAGGAACTGATACAGTCATTCTTCGTCAAGGACGATGACCTTCTTCATGAGGAGATTAAACGCCTTTGGGAGTTGGAATCTTTTGAAAACCGCATTCCATTAACACTCGACGAGCAACGTTGTGAAGAACACTTCGTAACACAATACACTCGTGATACTAGCGGGCGGTACGTAGTGGTGTTGCCTTTTAAGAATGAGGTTGAACCTTCATCATTCCCTGGTTCTCGTTCTGTTGCCGTGCGTTGTTTTTATTCACTCGAGCGAAGACTCCTTAAAAATCTGGATCTATATAAACAGTACAGTGAGTTCATGAGGGATTATCTAAATAGTGGTCATATGAGTCTGGTTACCAAAGACGAGCTGAATTCGGGAAAGTATTACGTTCCACATCATTGTGTCCTTCGACCGGAATCCGCGACAACTAAGCTACGTGTTGTTTTTAATGCGTCATGTAAAGATTCGAATGGCAAGTCTCTTAATGATACGCTTTTAATTGGCCCTAAGCTTCAAACTAACATAATTGAAATTTTGTTACGGTTTCGCGTTCACTTCGTTGTGTTTACTTCTGACATACGTCAGATGTATAGAATGATTAATATAAACGACGACCACCGAGATTATCAACGCATCATTTGGCGTTTTAATACTGATGATTCTCCACAAGAATATCGATTAAACACTGTCACCTACGGTGTGTCTTCCGCTCCCTTTCTAGCCTGCCGTACTATCCAACAGTTAGTTTCGGATGAAGGTCATAACTTTCCATTGGCTAGTCAAATATTATCGTCGGACGTGTATATCGATGACATTGCTACAGGGTTTAGCAGCCTTGATAAAGCTTTGCAAGCTAAATCAGAGATTATTCAACTTCTTCAAAAGGGAAAATTTGAGTTACGGAAATGGGCAAGTAACAGGCCTGAGTGTTTAGCTGACTTACCCTCCGATCACTGTTTAACATCCGCCGTAACGTTAGATACGAAAGATAATCTTACTCTTAAGGTTCTGGGCTTGAGATGGGATCCTGTGCGTGACTGTTTCTTTTTTGCAGTGACACCACAGCAAAAAAAATGCTCAAAACGGACTATTCTTAGTGAACTCGCCCGTATCTTTGACCCTTTAGGTTTCCTGTCCCCACTCACTATCGTCGCTAAGATTCTTGTTCAGAGACTTTGGATTCTTGGTATCGGATGGGATGATGATCCTCCTGAAGATGTCCTAGATTACTGGAACCGTTATTTGGAGCAACTTCCTCTTTTGCATTCGTTACAGATTCCACGCTGTGTGTCTGTAGTTAACGTCAATTCGTGTGAACTACATGGTTTTTCAGATAGTTCGGAAATCGCTTATGGTGCCGTAGTTTACTTACGGACAACGGATATTGATAACAATGTGAAAATTTTCTTCGTTAGTGCAAAAGGACGAGTTGCTCCGCTTAAATCAACCACATTACCACGTCTTGAGTTATGTGCTGCTGTCCTTCTTGCCGACCTTTTGAAATTTGTCAAAGATCTTTATTCTACTCTTCTCCCGTGCACTGGTATCTTTGCTTGGTGTGACTCCACCGTCACTCTTGCATGGATTCGCTCTCACCCTTCACGCTGGAAGGCTTTCGTCGCGAATCGTGTAAGTCATATTCTTGATGTCATTCCCGGTGCCCGATGGAATCACGTGGCGTCCGAAGATAACCCGGCGGATATTGTTTCGCGTGGTCAGCTTCCTTCAGTTCTTGTCAACAATCGTCTATGGTGGGCGGGTCCTTTATGGCTCTCTCAACCTGTTTCCTCTTGGCCTTGTTCTGACGGAATGCTAGACACAACCGTGCTTGAAACGGAAGAAAGGAGTCCGCGTACTTTATTCTCCCACGTTGACATTCCAACTTCTTTTATAGATACTCTAATTGAACGGTATTCATCTATACGCAAAATTCAACGACTTGTTTGCATCTGGATAAAATTTATTGAATTTACTCGTGATAAGAGAATTCGCTGCTCTGAGCCCTTCCCAACTCGTACAGAGCTTCGTAGAGCACTCATGATTATAGTGAAACACGTTCAGTCGACTCATTTTAGTGCTGAACTACAGCAGTTAAAAACTGGATCTCTTTTAACAAAATCAATGCGTAAGCTGACTCCGTTCATAGATAGGCAAGGAGTTCTCAGGGTGGGCGGCAGGCTTTCGAGATCGGGCCTTGAATTCGAACATAAGCACCCTGCCCTCCTCCCACGCCAGTCAAGATTGACGAATTTGATTATCGAAGCTTTGCATCGTGAAAATTGTCACGCAGGCGTTAACACAATGCAGTATCTTTTAACTCAACAGTTCTGGATTCTATCTCCCAAACGTGCTATTCGTCACTGCTTGTCAAAGTGCTTGAAATGTTATAAAACAAACCCTACTCCTCTCGAACCGTTTATGAGTGACCTGCCGGCGTTTCGCGTAAATCAAGTCAAACCGTTCTCCGTTGTGGGTACGGACTATGGCGGACCATTTCGCATCAAACTAGGTAATCATCGTGGTGCAAAAATCGGGAAGGCTTATCTATGTTTGTTTGTATGTCTCAGCACTAAAGCGTTGCACCTTGAAACCGCCTCCGATCTTTCATCGGATGCTTTCCTTGCCGCCCTTCGTCGATTTGTCGCTCGCCGAGGTAGGGTTAGTGTTATTCACTCCGACTGTGGTACAAATTTCGTGGGTGCAAGCAACCAACTTCGTTCACTAATGCAAACCGCTGCTCGTCATGAAAATATTGAATTTCGTTTTAATCCACCTTCGGGTCCTCACTTTGGAGGCGTGTGGGAAGTTCAGATCAAGACCGTAAAATCACACTTGTATCGCATAATTGGCGAACAAGCTCTCACCTTCGAAGAGTTATGCACTGTTTTTGTACAGATCGAAGCGATGCTTAATTCAAGACCGCTCTGTCCGCTGAGTGCTGATCCCAATGACTTAAACGTGCTTACCCCGGGTCATTTTTTGACGCTTGAACCGTTAACGTCTGTTCCTGACGAAGACCATACCGCTCTGAAAATCAATCGCCTGGGGCGATGGCAGCTCATTCAACGTTTCCAGCAAGACTTTTGGAATCGATGGAGAAAGGAGTATCTTAGCACTCTCATTCAGCGGGCAAAGTGGACTAAGCATTCCCAACCCTTGAATGTGGGTTCTATCGTTATCATAAAGACAGACAATGTTATTCCGCTTCATTGGCTTTTAGCTCGCGTTATTAAACTTCATCCTAGCCCAGATGGAACAGTGCGTATTGCCACTGTTCGTACAGGCGACGGCTCGGAATTAACTCGCCCGCTGACTAAACTCTGTCCCTTACCTAATCAAGCGTAATTCGTTATCCGTCGAATCTAACTTTAGTGTTAAGTTCGTTATAGTTAAGTTCGTTTGCATTCATTCAACTTCTTTAGGTTAGGGTTCCGTAGTCTATTTTTTATTTATAAAGAAAATACATGTATATTTTGGTGGGCGGGATGTTACGTAATCGTAATTTAAGTTTAAATCTGGCGCCATTAAATTAGTCCAGCGTCAGGCGATTGTGGTTTGCGGTTCTGTCGCGATGCTTCAACCAATAGCAGAGCCCAACTCAGCGCTCTCACTTCCTGCCGCCCGTTGATTGGTCGCGGCCGATGATGGCGTCCGAGTTATCTTCTTCGCGGTACACGTTTAACTTCGGAATATATAAAATAAATTAATACCAAGGAACTACTTAAATTTTCGTGTGTGTCTTGTCAATTAACTGTATATACGGTCAACTCAGTGCCCTAGAGACTACCAGTTAAGTGTGGTGATCTGAATAAGCTGCTGCCACGTGCCTGCTGGAGGAACTGGACCTGGGAGCTCCCACGGCTGGACAGGAAAGTGCGTGGCTAAAGGTAAGGAGTATTGCTTTCGGGGCCGCATACTCTCGATCTGCTGCTGGCCGTCTGGACATAAGACTGGATGGTCAATTTCTTAAAATGTAGAATACGTTTCTTCTACATCGTACAACATCTATAAAAATAAGTCAGTGACTCATTCATGCACTGACGCAGTATTTTGAATTGACACTGTTCAAATTTGTTGTCTTACATTCATTGCGAAATAATAATAAAATAATAAGCTGGTATAGCCGTATAGCCATTGCATTGTAGACTATACATTAGTCGTTTATTTTCAGTATGATTTTTGATAGTTAGTTAGTTAGTTATTTTAGTTAGTAGAGTATTGTTAGCAGCAACAACTGTATTGTTAACACAACAGCGATAATATTCACAATTGACATTAGTCGTATAAAAATGAAAGTGGGCCCAGAATAATATTATATACTAATACTCCTCCCGACCGTATTTCGGTCACGGCTGCCTATATCTACGGAGATTAGCCAACGCAGGAGATATTATAGTGCACAATTGTATGCGCAAACACAGGTGTACTCTGCACATGTGTTTGCGCATACAATTGTGTTTGTGCACTCCCTCTTCCTTCACTCTCATATTCCGATGGGACGGCAATCCGACACGACCGGAGCGAGATCAGGCTTTACGTGCTCTCCAAAGCACAGGGGGTGTCACACCACCAACATCCTGACTCCGGACTGCTACTGAGAATTTCATAACAGAAAAATCCAATAACACTGCCCGACCTGGGAATCGATCCCAGGACCTCACGCTCAGCAGCTGCGCTTGCGACCGTTAGACCAACGAGACAGTCGAATAAAATACTATTCGATAATATTCGTGCCCAGAATACTCCCCTGGCGAACGCCATAATTACACAATGATCTAATAAATACATAATAAATTATTTCCAGCTATGGTAAATATTTCAGCGGTATGGTCAATTATTTCTGAGATGGTTGAGCCGTAAAAAACTCGATTGGCACACATTTAACTTAAATCATGTACCTTATATTGTCTGTAAATCCATTATTATCGCCAACTAAAAACCGGAACTCAAAGATTAGATATATCTTAAAAATATTAGCATCTGACCAACCTGCAATTCGAACTAGAATTTGGTAGTTTCATATAAATTTGTTTTCGCTGTTTAAAACTTTCTTTCTGATTAATTAATCACAAAGAAAGTGTTTTGGGCAGTGTGGCAGGCGAAAGTTTAAATCGACGTAATGATTTATTTATTTTTCTTAATATAAAAAGATACAAAAAAAAACATAACACTCCGTGTTTTTGGGCAGTCGTGTAATTAAGACACAATGGTCAGGACCGTAGTACTACCACATGTGTAAGGAATGTGGTACTACTCGTAACGTGAACGAAGCAAAAGGACTATGTAAGGATTGTAACAGGTGGCTTTCTGTAATTACTGCTAAGACTCAATTGAAACTGAAAACTATTAGAAATAATAGGTACATTTGCACCACAGAGTAACAGCAATAAATGACCATGATTATAATTTTTTTAACCGTATAGTTTTCATAATGGATAACACTCTTACTAACTAGCGCTGACTACTTTCCCAATTTCAATTCTAAACACCAATCACATATATAACATTAGATAGTCTTATCATTATTATCTAGAACTTCAGAATAGTAAAGTAGTGGCATTCGAAACACGTGTTAATTTGTTCTGAAGTTAATGTTATTTTAATCTCTAAAAATATGTTTTCAGTTAAGCGGCTTGGATACTTAAACTTGGATATGGAACAAAATCACGGAACCCCAGGTCAGACAACCATTTTGATGAGATTGTATTTTTTTAGATTACTAACTACTTAATTATGTGTCTCATCGTTTAATTGTCTCATTGTGTTTCTTGTGTTTATAGGTGTTCGGGTTTATACGTTCGTAGGTAAACAAATCTTTGTTGTAAGCTGGGATTTGGGAATGTATTGCACGCCTCGCTTATTATACATACGGGGTATAAATAAATAGAGTGCTGGAACTTTATATTCCACCATAAAATCTAAACAACAGTATCGTGTCTTGTTGCAAATTCAAACCAATTTCAGTATAGATGCACTGTGTAGGTTTTGATGGTAGATACTACAATACATAAATAAAATACATAATAATAATAAAAGGAGAGACGAACGTAGAATTGGCTGTCTACAGAACTTGCAATAGGGCAACGACTGTCAGAGTAATTTTAGTATAAAAACTTTCGTGAGACATATTCATATCAATTAATGTTCACCGGTTACTACTCACGTGCATCGCCGCGGGCTCAGCTCATGACTAAGGGCTCCGTTCGAGTCCGAAACTAGTCGGGCAATCCCAAAAAATGCACGTGAGTAGTAACCGCTGAACATTAATTGATAAGAGTAATTTTAACTCACCTTTGTACAAACTGCATTTTATCTACCCTATTAGTCAATATGACGTTCTCAGACGTCGATCTTGTAATACTCTATTTGTTTTGACTCAGTGCTCACACGATAATGTTCTTCACTTATTTGTCTTCTTACTAGCACAGTTTTTCATTCTTCTAGACTTAACCGTTTGCCTTTAAGTTTGCACGATACTAACACTAACACTAATTCTGCTATATCTGCTTATAAATATCATATAATATAATAAATTATATTCACAGATGATGACGAGAAACCCCGAAGACGTAGTTACAGGTACGAATACTTTTTATTATCTACTACAAATAAAAAAGGGTATTGTGAATTTATAGACCTGCATATTTGCAGATGGTGGGAAAAAATATGTTTGCGATTTCATCAAGAAGACTCCACGCCGTCGTGGCAACCATCATGGTGGTCAAAAGTTTTACCGTTCCCAATATTTCCAACCTACAGGCAGACGGCACAGCTTATCTGCATTATTATGTTCTGTAAGCACTAATTTACTTTTTAATTAAAACGTTTTGAACAATAGGAGATCTTGAGATTACATTTGTTATTATCTATTTTCCTTTACGTTTACTTATCTTCCTAACTTTTAAATCTATAACTACTTTAAACATTTTATAATAAATTTTTCGTGGACAGTTAATTTTAAAATATCATTTTTTTTCTCATGAATTGGATTTGTCCCAGACTCAAAATTAAATTACTTACATAGGAAAATACGGCATGCATTTCAGGGCTGGCTTGTTCCCATGCCTTATTGAATACAATGTATGTTTGTTTATGCTGCAGCATAAGTCAATAAGTATCAATATCTTCTTATTAAAATACTAGCTGTGCCCCGCGGTTGTACCCGCGTTAATTTGAGGAAAAAAACTTACTAAAATATATTCCACCAGCGCCCTCCCCCCTCATGACCGCGCCTAGCATAAATGCGCCTGCCTTGTTGGAAATTCTCAATAGCAGCCCGGAGTTTGGAATTGTGCCCAGTAGATGGCAATAGGCTCACCACCTAATACATGGAACTTAATAACAGCAGTGTTGAAATATGGGTGTACAACTATGTACACCTCTGCTAACCCCTTCGGGGAATATACTTGTGATGCCCTGTTATGTTATGTAAAATAGTATCTGCCTAGCCTTTTCCCAATTACATTGGGGTTGGCTTCCAGTCAAACCGGATGCAGCTTAATACCAGTATTTTACATGGAGCGACTGCGTATCTGACCTCCACAACCCAGTAACTGGGTAACACGATATCTCGTGGTGTGACTGGTTGTCAGACTTTCAGGCCTCTGACTTCCCTTAACGGCTGTCATAGATCTTAATTTGACAACAATGTTATGTAAAATAAATACCTGATAATTTCTGAAATTTACGAGAATCATAAAATATAATCAGCGTTTCTCGTCGTTGCATCCTCTTTACAAACGCTCAAAATTCTTTAAATAAATTATTTAAAATATAAAGCGTTTAGGGGACCGTAAACATCAACTAATTGTTTTTCCAGTCTTCCTCACATGGGGCATCGTATACACACAACTTGGTGAGGCAGTAGGGTTCCATGGAGAGCTTCTAAATATGTCACTGCTAGTCATTGCTGCGTACTTAATTGGGTGGTTATGGTTTAAAGGCACTACCCTGCCAGCCTTAATAGGAATGCTACTGACTGGGATAGTCTTCCAAAATCTACACCTGGTGCAAATGACGGACTCTTATAGGAAACTTAATCAAGATTTAAGGTAATTTTCAATTATTATTGATGCGCATGTCGTTACTTAAGATCATGATTTCTGAGATTTTTATCTATATCCCTTTGACCTTTTCAGAAAAATAGCGTTAGTGATTATCTTGACTAGGGCCGGCCTTGGCTTAGATGCTGCTGTTTTAAAGAAACACTATACTGCCGTCCTACAACTGGGTCTCTTACCATGGTTGGTTGAATGTATAGGAATCGCTGTTAATACGCATTTCCTCCTACGTTTACCTTGGATATGGAGTAAGTAATTATTATTTTTAAATGTTTTGTATATAATAAAAGTCGAACAAAATATTTGACTATTGAAAATATTACAAGGTTTCAAAATCTGTTGCTACTTATCAGTAATTCCGGTTACATCTGAAACAATATGAAGTTTTCCTGATCAGAATTAAGCTCATCTGGCGCTGTGATTTAAATACTCCTCACTTTGTTTCAGGTTTCCTTCTAGGTTCGATGATAGCTTCAGTGTCGCCAGCAGTAGTAGTTCCATGTCTATTTAAGTTACGGGACATTGGCTATGGAGTTTCCAAAGGAATTCCAACAATAGTCGTTGCTGCTGCTGCGGTGGATGACTCAATCAGCGTTGCCATCTTCGCCATTATACTTAATGCTATGTTTTCAACGGGATCTGCCACATATAACATAATTAAGGTAATTAATTAAAATCATGCAGTTATAAACTTTCTAGCTTGTAGCCATTCCTGCTTTCTTTTTATTGATAGTTTTGCCAATTTGACTCAATTTTCCTTGCATATTCTTTCAGGGTCCAGTATCCATTATCGCTGGTATAGTCATTGGATCACTTTGGGGAGCTATGATAGCGTTTATTCCCGAGAAAGGGGATGCCTACGTGGTGCCATTGAGATTCTTAGCCCTATTTCTAGGAGGACTTTTTTCATATTTTATATCCAGCATGATTGGTTGGAGTGGTGCAGGTAAAAAATTTAAACATGCCTACTACCTTTTTCGGCCTAGAAAATATTGTATTTAAAACAACTTATAACCGGATTAATCGCGTGTATTATTGGTTTTTACACTTTGCAGCGTTCGTGGTCGCAGGAGGACTGTCCTCCCGCGACCACGAACGCTGCAAAGTGTTCGAAACGTCAGGAAAAACAAAAAACCAATAATACACGCGATTAATCCGGTTAAAAGTTGTTTTATTATAATGTGTAGTGATCGCGCAAACCTAAGATATTACTAATATTCTATTTATTAGGCTTTTTTAATTACAGGTCCCCTTGCCATAGTATCGTCAGGATTTGTAGCAGCATACTTTTGGGAGAAACAGGGCTGGGCCGTAAATCAAAATCCAGTCAGCAATGTGTTTAGAATCCTCTGGATATTCTTCGAACCCATATTGTTTGCTTTCACAGGTGCTCAAGTAACGGTACGTTGAGCTGTCAAGAATCTTTATAGATAAGATTTAGTAATAAAAAATAATAATAAACAATGTGTCATGTTCTAATTGACAGATAAGCGACTTAGACCCGGACGTTATAAAAATGGGTCTTTTGAGTCTGGTATCCTGCTTGGTACTCCGTGCTATTGCTACGTTTTTCGTGAGTTTCGGTTGTGGGCTTAATGGTAAAGAGAAACTATTTATCGGGCTCACTTGGACTGCAAAAGCTACTGTACAGGTATAAACATTTTTATTTCTGAAATTGCTCCGATATGCTGGTACATTGTAGAAAGATTTAGCAAAAATCAGGGTTTCATATTATTATAATAACTTTAAATTTTATACATTTTACGGACATCCTAATGTTTGTTAATAGATTGTGCCAGGCTTCTCAATAGTAAGGGAACTTATAATGTTATAGTTGCACTTAGGTAGCTCAGTTGATTAAAGCGTTGGCATAACTCGGCAAGTGCGTGGGTTCTGACCCACGCACTTGCCGAGTTCCGCCTGTATCTATCTACTTTTAAATTCTTCAAATAAGGCCAATGATTTATTTAGAGATTTATCACAGTTATTCAAATGTGGACACTATTGAATAACTGTGATAAATCTCTAATTCTATTACTACTATCTTCTAATTATATTAAAATGCCTTTGATTTTTATTACAGGCAGCTTTAGGACCAGCTGCTTTAGACATGGTAAATAGCGGAAAATCATCAGGTGCATCAAAAGAAGATGATGTGTATTACGCCAAGGCTATTCTAGCAGTCAGCGTATTGAGTGTGATGCTATCGGCTCCTCTAGGTGCCCTGCTTATTGCTATAACGGGCCCTAGATTACTCACAAAGGGTGACTGTTAGTATCTGACTATAAAATACCAGCAATATTGTTTTCGTTCTTTTTTACAATGCACTCTTAAATTGATATACATATCTATTCTCTCATTACAGCTAACGAGACACAAAATCAAGACGAAGAAAATCAAGATTCGAGTCAAATGTGACATATGATTTGTAGAATTTAATTTATATGAAAATTAGTGGAAGATTAGTTATTTATTATTTTTAGTGAAAGTGCCTGAGTAGGTATTTAAACTCTGCCTACTAATCGTAAATTAGATAAGTGTATCTACATAAATATTTGAATCTATACATAATTATAGTAGTATAGTATATAAGACATCGAAACCTCCGTGGAGCCTGGTAGGTTTGCAATTAATTTATTTTTACATTTATTTTATATAAAATATAAGGACAAGTTTTAGTCCAGTAGTGTTATTTAAAACCCTTTTAGGTATGTGACATTTAAAATTTTTACTTCATTAATTAATATTTGATCCGCCTCGGCCCTTACATAATCAATCTGCTTAGCCTTTTCCCAATCACATTGGGGTCGGCTTCCAGTCAAACCGGATGCAGCTTAATACCAGTATTTTACATGGAGCGAGTGCCTATCTGAACTCCACAACCCAGTTCTAGGTAACATGATATATCGTAGTATGTCTGGTTGTAAGACTTTTAGGCCTCTTACTACCCGTAACGGCTGCTTGAAAGAATTAGTACTGGAGTAGTTTTAGCGGGCGTACCTATCGCCAATGGCGTATGATTCCCAATCATATAAATATACCTTTTACCAGTATGGTTACAGTGATAGTACATGATTTTAATCATGTGTAACACAATTTTTGTTTGTGTTTCGTTTTTTTATGTATAAAATACATATAAAAACTGAACACAAACAAAAAATTGGGTACATTGTACTCAAGCAGCGCTGTGCAGCTTAACCTCGATTGATCGATCTCTACGGCTGTTACTTAGCCACGAGCCCTTCATTATCTGGGAGATAATTATTATGATAGCCGTTGATAGCAACCTGTGCCCTCTCAATTTTTCTGAAGTAGGTTTAACAAATTATATTAAAAATGTTGAACAAAGATATGAAGATTCCATGATTTGTCCAATAGGGTATTTGACACTGATGGAAATAAAATATGAAACTTAGCTATAATGATAGAATGTATTTTATTAGAAATTTTGGTATTTTTGAAAATAATAGTAATAACTCGTAAATATATTTAATTCGATAAACAAATTCATAATTTTTTATCTATGTGTCACGTGACTCGAAACACCAATGACTGCGTGACGTCACTACTCAGAGGATTGATTGTCAATTTGCTGTCACTGTGACACATGACACAAAATAAATCGATGAATTTGTTGATATTTCGGAAGCCAGTTGCAACCACTTTCTCCGTATTTCAGTTCAATTTTCGAAGTATTGGTATACTACGCACTAATGTTATGATTTACAAAATAGTTTCCTTTGTTTACAATAGTTCTGTTGCGTAATGACGTCACAAAATGGCGATCGTCATTATCGCGCCTTTTGGCACGACCTTTAAAATTTGAATTTTAAACAGCTATTATTTAATCAATAGGTACACAAAAAATTGCAAAATATTTTTTTTAGTTAATCTATACCATATTCTTTAAATTTAGGCCCTTTGTGAAATTTCGTCAATAACCCTATTAAGTATGCGGAATTCAATAAACAGGATGTGGCAACACTACAACTCGAACCCAGCCTGTCAGTGTCACTAGTGTCAGTAAGTGTCATCAATCACATGTTGACAAAAAGTTTCAAACGAAGAGCCAAGTATTTTGATTTGAAATTTTAGAACTTAGAGTTTATGAAGTTGTAACTTTGTAAATAATATAAATCACTTTTATTTGTTACAAGCAATCTTTCGTTACTTAAGATATGTCTGTAGCTGTGATTGCTGTAGCTACTGAAAGTGGTGTTCCTATATTTACTAGAAAACGCGGTAATAATGAAAGTGTAAGTTGCATTACAACCATGTTAAAAGTTACTAATATTGATGTTATTAAAATGTATAGATTTTTTATTAACTTTAATACTTATTATTTGTGTAATGAATAATAAAAGTTTTAATATTCATATACATGTGATAACATACTTCATTTATTTACTTTTAGATACAATTTTCAACCATAGCCTCCCTTCATAGTATCAACATGTTTAGTAAATGCCACAATTTAACTATGATTGACACACAAGTCGATAATGGAGCTATACTTTGGAAAGAATATTGTAAAAGGTAACTTTTGTGTTCATACATTTTATTTAAAAAAAATTAAACATTTGTGACTCAATTAAAGACTCAAAAATTTATCTCACTTGCAGAAAACAAACACCTTTATGTAAATGTAGAATCAGATATTAAATAAAGGCTATTAAATTATTTATTACATTTATTCTGTCCTCACATTCACAAAGAACAAAATAATGTGAAATGTTTATGCTGTTGTGCAATCAAATAAATACTCCGGAAAAACAATTGTTATTTTCCATCACATCTACAAGAAGAGAGGGATACTCTTTGCAGTGTACCAGTCATATTGTATCTATAATATTATAGTTATGTTTTTAGATTTAGTATTTTAGATGATAATCCTTTTTTTTAGTGTAACATTAATTGGTATTGCGACAGGAGGACTGCAATGTGACCTTAAACTTCTTTTATCCTGTGTCCATGATGCCATGGTATTTTGCATTGGAAAGAAAGAACTGGAAAATTTTAAGAATATTGACCAAACTAAAAGAGATCTGAGGCAATGTTATCCCATACTGGATTACTTATTAGAATCTTTGGATCCTAATGTATTGTCCAGCCCCCTTCCTACATTAGTTCTGGATTTAATTCAAAGCATTTTATGTCCCCAGGCACAGCAACTACAGGTAATTTTAGTGACCTATGAATATTTAAATGGTCCAGCTTTCTGAAGTTAACATTGGTTATGTTTTATTTTTGCAACATCTGAGGTTGAAAGGTAGAGAATGCTTTAGGTAATAAATCTGCCTTTGTATATTCAGTGCATAAACAATAAACCAATATATAAATAAGCTGTTTTCAAAATTTGTAGTAAGGGGCCATTCAAGTATTACAAAAGCACTACATGGAGGTGGGGGTCTTTGCTTTGCTTATTTTTGATGACAAGGGGGATGTGGGGGTCTGGGTAGTGATTACGTAAGCAGTATTAATATAATAATTAATTACGTTTTTTTTTTTTTTTATCGAATTTGGTTTGTAGACATGGCAATTGGAATCCCTACTTGCCTCTGCTTGAGAATGAAACACATTTTCAATGATTCCCGAAGATAATGGATATGTTTACTCCCTAAGAACTGAGACATCAGAACACATAAAAAAATTCATGTACCAGTGTTTACGTAAGCATGGGAGAGGGGGGTAAGAGCTTTGCTAACTTTTGTTGACGAGGGGGAGGTGGGGATTCATAATTGCAAAAAATCTGCTTACGTAATACTTGAAGGCCCCTAATTGTAAAAAAAACTAATTTATTTTCTAATATATTTATATTATAAATATGGTGCCATATTGCAAATATTGTGTAGGCATGTATTTAAAACTAGACTTTTTTTTCCTACACATCCTCTTGCCACCAACTTTTTAAGTTTGTGTGAGAAGACTAAAACAAGTTTCTTTAGTTTCTTTTTTCACATTTCAGCAAGCTCTGGACCATTATGCAGAATGTGTCACAGGCAGATGGGCATGTCTTATAATTCATGGGCACCTAGTGGCCACTAGTTCTGACTTCTCGGAACTAGATCCTAGAGAGGCTAGACTAATGCTGCTACTTGCCGCGGCACAGGATGGCGCCCCACTAAGAGATACCCCTGTGTATTTGCCACAAATGAGCCCTAATGTAAGTAATTATTATTGATAATCTCGGAAAGAACTTATTCAACAATTATTTCTGTCTTATAATTAGGCACAGACTCAGACGGTGAACTAAAAAAAAAGCGAATTATAGCTTTTGTGTTATTCTGCAAATTTTTTTTGCATATAATGGGTAAGCTGCTACCAACCATTGTAATTATTAATATTTTAAACAGCTTGTTCTTAAACTTCGTTCAATGAGTCAATTAAATTCTTAATATTTAGTATTCTTCAGGTAGCTTTCAGGGCAGTAACATGTAAACTTTTGGCAGATGTTTACATTTTAGTTGTTTGTGGAGCAACCCCAGCTTTATCCCAGATAGATGAAATAGTTCTACAATGCTGGGAAGGTTACGCAACAATCATAAAAGAAGCAAAGCTGGGACACCCACGAAATTTTCCAATGAGCATAACATTTGAACCTTGTGTTTTGGGGTATGTACCAATCTGCCATCCATGACTATTAACTATTCATTTGAAGTCGAATATGTTGTAGGACTACAGAAAAAAAAGACACTTAAATATCACCCTTCTTGGAGCAGTGGGATAAAAGGAGGTTTCTCTAAACTATGCAGACTAATTGAGCTTACCAGAATAGATATATCGAGCCCCCAGCTTAAAGCAAACCGTCTGATCTATAAACAAAAAAATTTATGTATTAAATTTTTTTTTACTTCCATACTTTGGTCTGGTCTTGGTCTGGTACCAAAAAAGTGGCTTGATCATAAATACATACATTATAATTTCAGAGTGTTAGTAATTAACATCAACAAGCGACGGTGTGTATTCTCACGTCATTTGCATCCCACTAATCAGAAGGGTCGCGGTATGTCCGGAGCACACAGAATGGATATTTTGAGGACTTTCTATGTAACTACAGCAAGAGACTTAGCACCAGAATTGAAACTCGAAGATGACAATCACACAGGTATTATAATTATTATATCATGGGTATTAGAAGCCCATAAATAAGGCTGCGTTTCCATCAATAATGTGTGAGGAAGCTGGATGGTGAGGAAAAAACCCACCAATAGCTCACTTTATTTTCCTAGCCTTGCTCAGCACAGCTTATTAATTAGTACGTACGATTAATAAGTTAATAAATACGATATACTTCGTCTGTATGAGTCTTAATTAGCACTTTCTCATAGTTCTTTAAAATCCTTAATTATTTTAATTGACCCTATTTCCACTTCTCTTAATTTCAGGAACAAATGAAGTTATTGGAAGCATGTGTGAAACATACTGGTGTTCGGAGTACCACAAGTGTCACGCACAACGATCTGGTAACATATTGTGTTGTGCACTTTATGCATCAACAGTGCAACTACACACAATAAGGTTTGGTTTTTACCTAAGCAGCGCATTTTTTTTATTTTATTTTATTACATACATCCTACTGACACGACGGGAGTATATGTTTTGCCCCGCAGTAAGATGATCGTGATTGAATAATAATACATAGAAATAGTCCAAATTCTCTAGTAAATGTATATAGGTAAAGAAGAATAGGCATACAGACAAGCAATGGACATATAGGTGAATAACACAATAAATGAACACTAAAGATTCGAGACGATTAAAGGTAGCGGTTCGCGACTCGGCAAAAACAGGAGACTGAGACGGGAGACTGCGACAAGTGTCTAGGTCTCTTCTGCATGTACTGTGGGTCGAGACCGAACCCGCAACTACAGCTACAATTCATTCCGTATCGGAGAGTCTGTCGATGGAGTTAGTTATGTTGTACTGTGTCATTAATTTACACTGTAATAGAAAGCCAAGTAGAACTTCTATTGGCGAAAGAAGAAGACGATGATTTGCTCTTATATTATTATCACAAATACAAATCTAAAAGATTACCTATTGAAGAATTATATTTAACTAGAGGCCAAGAAGGATAATTTTCGCTATTACTGAAGAAACAGTATTCAGAAAAAGTTGCAATAAGACGCATCCTATAAACATTTTTAATAGTAACTACATAATAATAAGCCCTTTTTTTAAAATTAAAATAGGTAATTGTCAAAGTAATTTAAACTGCTAATATATTTCAGATTAATAACTAACCAAATACTGCAAGAATTAAACACAAATAAAGATGTCTACTGGTGATATTTGTCACGGATAGAAAAAAGAACACACACTGACATAATATGTGGAGACTGCAAATTGCAACAGTGACCTTACAAAAACGGCTCTCTGCTAAAGAATAAGTTGATTCAATTATCTGTGAAATAAAGTTGTTTAGCATGCAATACTCGAAGTCTCGAACCTGCGCCTCCCGGATATTTTACCGGGAAATGTGGAAATATGTATAAAATAAGGTATTATTGCCTCAAATATATTTTATCCTGGACCCATGTTTCCATTCCAAGGTTCCCTGAATGAAATTGCCGTGTGCGATAAGGCCGCCTATTGTACTTTTGTTATGTACTTCAATTTATTTAGAAAAAGTTTGTGGACAATAAAGAAATAAATAAATAAAATTGTGTTGAAAAATAAAAAGCATTTTATACTCTCGCTTTTAATACCAGAACATTCAAACTTTTACATGTACTATGCTGATGTTACTAAATGATATTAATTCTTACGTAAGTCTCTAGAAAGGCAATATATTTATCACTGAACATACTCTTTGTCTAAGCTTAAAACTGTTTAAAATCCCGTTT
Source organism: Xylocampa areola (assembly GCA_935421205.1). Lineage (NCBI taxonomy): Eukaryota > Metazoa > Arthropoda > Insecta > Lepidoptera > Noctuidae > Xylocampa > Xylocampa areola. The sequence continues at coordinate 13,615,590 of OW285207.1, forward strand.
GGTCACCAATTCTATGGTCTAACTTAAAAATAACACAATGACACCATATAATAAGGACAACTATGAAATACCTATAGTCATCATCCCCATTTTAATGCCAATATTCTTTAAATTACTGTCGATATAATCGATTTTCGAGAATGTATTCACAAAATTCATGATTTTAAAATGATTAATTACTATATACCGATTTATTGATTGGACATCGCAGCCACATAAAATATATATATCACTCATTTTTACCATTGTAAATATTAAAGAGGATTAAACTGAAAATGTGTGGCACACTTTTGTTTTACTGCTATTGCAGCATTTATTCAATTGAAAAATATATTATGTAGACAAATACACCTATTGATAACTCTACAGCTATACACAGTAATAACATTGTAATGTAGGTATTAAATATAATATTTATAAGTACATGATATTTTCCTGAATCAAATGCCACAACATTTTTATTTAATCGATTAAAATAAAATTAACGTATTTCATTCGTATAAATAAAAATTTACATATTTAAAGACAAATAAAATTAACTCTAAAGACTAAAATGTGGTTGTCTCGAGCGTAAAAACGGCAATATAATTTATTTTAAACCCTTAGCTTTACAAAGCTATTTCATATTTTAATCGACATTAATCGTCTGAAAGAAACGAGTCTTACATAAAATGCCATTGCATAACACATTCAAGTTTCATTTGCGACGAATTCAGCATGATCACAGTAACGTTAACAAGCAAAACAATTAGCGATCATAATATATATAAAAACGTATGAAAATACACTATAACAGAAGATTTTAAGATGCACATTTTATTCAAAAGAATATGATAAAATTAATTATTTAATATTATTGCTATAAAGAAGTGCTTGAACCGAGAGAGATAAATGCGTTTGATACATCGACATTAATTTCTCTCTGTTCAGAATATTATCTATTTATACCAGATCACAACTATGAGAACCAATAAAAAATGTCAACCGTTCAAGATATAAGAGCATAGCATACTAATCTAGAAGAGTAAACTACATTGATTCAGTGAAATCACAGAGCCATTCCACGCATTAAATAAAAACAATAAATATAATTGTGAATACAAAAGACAATATTGTCTTACACACAAATCTGATATCAAACATTAATGACAGCCCAAAATATGTTTATAAAATTTATAAAACAACTTCGGTTATTATGCGATACCAAAATATAGGCGGGAATAGAATATGTTCATATTTAAATACTCAGTATTGATAAGCTCCTTTTCTGTACGTTTGTAGTCAATAAGTGGAATTATATTGTCAATAAGTGGATCGAGGACTGGTTTGCTTCTCGTAGTCCTCAGATTCATCAAGCATTCTCTTCTTAGAATAGAGTAGCTGGTAGACGAAGAAAAAAACGAACACTATATTTATATTTTTTATTATTGATCTGGTCTAATGACAAAAAGTCTGTGTTGCTGTTGTGTTTTGACAATGAACACCAACACAGAGTTAATGACGTGACGTCTTGTAAAACGTAAATTTATTCATTTAAAGTAATTTTATTCAATTAGTTTCGTCGCAGGTTGTAAACGTAGCAGCTTTCTCTTTAATTTATAAGTGAAAAAAAAAATACATCATAGCATTTAAGATCTATTTTAATGCTACAAAGTATTTAACGGACCTTTCTGCCATAGATTGGCGGATTTAGTTAAATAAATTAATAAAAAGATTTTAACTAAACGAAAATGCACAATAAACTATGTAAATATTTGATTTTTGTATTTATATTTCGGTCAAAATCAAGATAACAACAAAAGTCAACTATCCTATAATATGCGTGATTCCAATCTTACCTCCAGTGTATGCTCACATATACTTTTCATTTTCAGTATATAATTCCACAAACGTAAAGAGAAGCAGTTTATTCAAATAAACACTATTTAAAGCTACTTAGCAATCTACATTGAGGTTGTTTTATTTTACATTTTAATTGCTGTATCAAATCGAAAATTTTTAATGAGGGTCCTACTTTCATTTCTAATAGTTCAATGATTTCGTCTTTTGTTAATTGGAGCATCATAGGGCCAGTGATATTGCTGAAGTTAATACAATAAGGTTGGCAGTCATTGACAGTGAGGAACTTGGCTACATCTGCTGTTGTCCAGTTTTCAGGGTCGACTGAGTTGAGGACGTCTAAGGGCACTGAGGTATTGACTAGTCTAGGTATCACCTTATCATTTTCTGAGTCCTCCATTGAGACAACAGGGGAAAGTTGCGCTATATTCTGGCTTGAATCCTGGGATATATCGGTAGGAGCATTCTGAAATATAAACAATCAGAATTTTATAAACAAACTATACTCACCGCAAGGAGAAATAATAGGGATACACATTTAATATGAAAATATTTCATATAATACGGACTGAAATGGGATTGGCTGGAGCGAAGCTTGTCAACCTAGGGTCTGCAGACCTCCGGGGGTTCACAAGCATGTCCTAAGCAGTCCGCAGTCTACATACGTAAAAAAGTTAACTTACCAGGCTATCCTCCGTCACATCAGGGAGTCTTTCTTCAGGCAACTCGATACTATCTTTTGACTCTGCATCGACATCCATCTTGGCAGGCGTTGGTTCTGTCTCGGGCCGAGGTTCTGTGTCTGCAGAGACTTCAGACACACTCGTAGGAGGGGACAGACTTTTGGCATCACCCATATCGGAGTTCTGAGAACTGTCCTCAGTCGTGTTTGGGGCCTGTGGCATTACTTTTACACCTGGAAGTAGGAATAGTATAGTCATAAAATGTCTTGTGGAAAATGTGGTTTGGCGACCTACTTTCGGAAATTAAATATTGTCTAGACCGATATATATGTCTCTAGTAAGATATCTACGAGATACAATTACTAACTCGGGGAGAAATCTTTTAAAGAAAATTCCAATACCAATGCGCAACCCGGGACTGAAACTCAGCTGCCGCGCTTGCGTCAGGTATTCAGAATTATGAAATATTATAACAATTCCATTTTTTTTCATGATCTCTTATCCGCGGTCTTTGTCGTACCGTGGCATGACTCTCCCAACTGAACTACCATACCTTTAAATAGATATCGCCAGGCGTTTCCTTAAGACGAGAAGGGAACTTGAAACTTTATAGATACGAACATGCGACACGGTAGCTCAGTTGGGAGAGCTATGACACGGCATGACAAAGGTCGCGTTCGTGTATATTGTTTTTAATGTTTCCTTAGAAAATAATAATCAATATAGGCATTACATGGCCTTAATATAATATAATGGCCTAAGTATAAAAAGTCATTTATTATGATCTCTGTCGTTATATAGCATACCTTGTTGCTTACGGCGTCGTCTAGGCTGCTTAGGCGGATGTTTGCGCGGCGGTCGCGGCGGTGGCTGCAGTGGGCCTTCGAGCCGGTGCCCGACTGCACGGCACCATCCTACTGGATATACGTCCGTACTGTGTGCCCATAGCCATTGGTCGTACTCTGTACCCCAGCCATCGAAATGGACCTATATAATAAGTGAAGAAAATTTACCACGGATAAGTCAACAAATGGAGGTCCTAAACTGTCGCAAGAAAATAAACTGTCGCAAGAAAATAAATTGTGGAAGCAATAAATCGCAACTTACCGTACCAGGCACTAAGTCGTATCGCGGTAGCTCCTTAAAGCGACTGGTGTACTGACCAGGAGCACACAGGCTCGCTCAATTCCAGTACCCTCAAATTAATAGTTACCCACAAACAGCTCGGCAGCACATAGTGTTTGTATACGTTTTTTTATGTTTAAGAAAACACAAATCTATCGGTAATAGTTGTTGACATTAGATAGGAGTCTGTTGTTAACTTGTTTAGCCAAGTTAGAAACCACTGAGCAATTTCAACAACTCTTGACACCAAGTGAGTTTTTAGCCAAACAAGAGAAGGAAACGAGAGATTGCATAATGCACAAACCTTGAGTAGATCAGCAACTACCCTCGCGACGGTAGCGACGCAAACAAGTCGCGGATCCATAAGGTCAGCGCACTCTAGCCGCATACCGGCCACGAAGCCGTGCGATACCACGTGGCCTCTGGCGGCGAACAATGATCTATCAGCGGCCTGGCCGCCGCATACTGACAAATATTGTTCCCAACTGAACTCCTCCATTGTAAATCTGACAATCAAAATTAGAATATTAATGGTAACGGTTATTACTAGCCGCGAAAAAGGTGTGACAATCAAAGCAATTGAAAGTCGTGATTGTAAGTATTTTATGTATGTTACACGCCGTGTTGATCGTCTATGTTCAAGGGCTTCGTCTGAGCTCTAATCTAGACGGATGATACCAAAAAATGCAAGCAACAACTGTAAACAATAATTATACTCGTGTCTCATAAAAGTCATTAACTTATTATGAAAAACCGGAAGTGTGAGTCGGACTCGCCCACCGAGGGTTCCGTACAAATTTGTAGGTACATAATTATTATAAATAATATAGTTATGATATTTTTTCGAAAGTAATCAATCACCGTTCATACCATTGCTTAACCTCGATTATTGATTACGTACTTTAAATAATAACTATATTTTTTATAATTTAATTACTTATGTATAGTTTTCAGATTTTTCCCTGTACCTTTAAGTATAAGACGATATCACTTGCCAAATTTCATAGTTACCGGTCAACGGAAAGTACCCTATAAATTTTGATTCCCTTGAGAGTGTTGAAATATATATTTTTTGTGGCATAAACAGCCATATCTTTTTATTACGTTAACTTAAAAGTTTGATTTTGTCACCGCTTCAAGGGACTGTAGACATGAGTATATGGTTTTAATTTCAACTTGATACGTCCACGCGTTCTCGAGATAGAGGGTCTTCACAGACAGACGGACAAAAAAGTGATCTTATAAAACTGCCGTTCTTTCCTTTTGAGGTACGGAACCCTAAAAATACACGGTAGTAGTGACGGGTGAACATTAATTAATAAAAAATGTGTTGTCTATGAGTGATCAGCAGCTGTATTTAGTAAGTCTTAATATTATTATACCATTTTATATATAAATGGACACATATAACACCTTCTGAAATATAGATTATACCAGTAGATATAGAAAAAAACATAGAATAAGTAAAGAGTAAGTATGAATAAAATGATGTCATCGTTTACTTACCCTGAAGGAGGTACAAGTGGAATGTTATTTGCCAAAGCAAAACCTACAGGAAATATGCATGGCGACCTTTGATGATAGCAAAACCAGTCGGCGCCTGACGCGTCAGCAGGGTAACAATCGATCCTTATCATCATGTAACCTTCATTCAATATCTGCATCACGGTTGCAGCACAAACTGCCGATAAATTGAGGGGATCTATGGCTTCCAACTTCATCCCCTCTGAAAACAATGGGGGTTCATTGCTTGGGTACTTATAAAACATTTCTTGAGAAGTGTCATTTGGTATAAGCCGAGCAGCAGCCACTCTTTGGCAATAACTTTGAGGTGCATCTAGAGGATGTCCAATTCTAAAAGCCCAACCAACTGGATGGATGAGTGGCGAGTCTTCATGGCACCAAAAACCATTGTCTTCTGGTGAACTATCATAATATTTCACATGTAAACGTTTTCCTATAATTTCACACACAGTAGCTACCTGGAAACAACAATAAATATTATTTTGCAGATAACAGTACTTTTTCTAAATAAATTAGTGAAGTAGAATTATTCAAAAAAGCATATAACAATACTATCCATACAAATAGGTATATATAATAAGGTACCTTAACTTGCGATATCCTATTTTTATCTACAACTTCCATTATAGAACCGATAGAAAACCTTGATACAAGACTATCATTTAATTTGGTGTAGAAATTTGCTGGCAGTGTTCGCGCGCCTGTTAGCTGCTTTACAAGGAATCTGAAATATTTATAGCATTTCACTAAACCTATTGTATAAAAACATTCACCAACTATACAGTGAACAGACATTACTCATTTCTCAGGAGATCAATGAGTCCCTGTTTTTAATATTTTATGTCCAATTCTACTCAATATCTGTTTTTTTTTTTGCATTCATTCGAGTTATTTATGACAGCCAATAGAATCAGAAACACAAATCTGATAAGCATATAATATGGATTTTAGTTATGATGCTCCTTCCGACCGTATTTCGGTCACGGCGGCCTATCTCCACTGAGATTAGCCAAGTACGCAGGAGATATTATAGTGCACAAGTGTATGCGCAAACACATGTGCACTCCCTCTTCCTTCACTCTCATATTCCGATGGGACGGAAATCCGACACGACCAGAGAGAGATCAGGCGCAGGACCGACGGCTTTACGTGCTCTCCGAAGCACGGGGGTGTCACACCACCAACTTCCTGACTCCGGGCTGCTACTGAGAATTTCCTAACAGAAAAATTCAATAACACTTTGCCCGACCTGGGAATCGAACCCAAGACCTCACGCTCAGCAGCCGCGCTTGCGACTGCTAGACCAACGAAGCATAGTTATGATACTACAAAACGAAATCTACAGTCCCACAGTTTTTCCTCAAGCCCGTTTTTGTATTTTAAACTTAATTTTAACAAAGATCCTTTATAAACTAATGAAAACAAAATAGGGCCCACACTAAGTTTATTTAGAATTTTGTCTAACAATAACTCAATAGGTAATCATTGGCATAATGAAATGTTAAATTGTATAGCTGACATGTTAATCTTTGAACTGGTTTATATTTAATTATGAAATATTTTAGTTAAAACCAACAAATTAATCTTATGTTATGAATAAACATGTGTTTCAACCTATAGATATTCCAATTTTACGCATTTATTAAGAGTCCTTATCAGTCTTTTGAGCAACACCTTAGCGTTGTCTTCAAGTGAGTAGGCAGAAAAAGTGAAGTCCTTTAAAAAAACATTCAATGCACAAATTCTGTCCCTTGTGTTCTCAGTTTGATTCTTAGCATTGTTGTTAAACCTCATTTTCTTTAACTGTTTTGTTTGATTCCGATATTAGTCGTGATCATTACGCCTGGTTCGTCGTCATGTGGACATAGAAACCGCAGCAAGAGCGGTCGCTATGCCTCAGGAAGAAGAGTCTCAAAGATCTGTAGCAATAAATATGGTGTCGCGACATCCGAAACGTGTGGGAACGCTTACAGGAAACTGGGAGTGTAGCTAGGAGTCCTGGATCCGGAAGAGCTAGAGCCACAACTGCCAAAGAAGACTGGTACATCTGGTTTCCTGCGTGTCGGGAGGGTACCGTAACCGCCAGGGACTTACAAAACCGACTGCGGCAATCTACTGGTACACAAGTCAGTGATCAAACCATACGTAATCGACTCCACGAAGATGGTCAACGTTCTAGAGTGCGTGTTGTTCGACTTAAACTGACAAGGGCCCATCGGGCAACGCGCTTAAGGTACGCTCGCGAACATTTGGACTGGACTATGGACAACTGGAGGACTGTACTCTATACAGACGAATGTAAGGTTAAGTTTTTCAGCTATGACAAACGTGTATGCGTGTGGAGAAAACAAAGCGCGCGTTTTAGAGAACCATGCACCCATGGAACTGACCCCCGAAACGGTTATGTTATGGTATGCGCCGAATAAGCTTGGTAGGCAAGACCTAGCTGGTAATTCTGGATGGGGGTGCCATTTCTGCCGCAAGTTACGTTGACCGAGTAATACGATCTCATGTCATTCCATTTTTACAAAGAGTGGGCGCCGCAAGATAACGGTCTCACGCATACTGCCCGGATCACACAAAGTGCACTTTTCGACGTCAATATCACGGTTTTGCCAGTCATCAGCTCCGACCTCAACCCAATCGAACATTTATGGGATCAAATAAAAAGAAGCCTCAAAGAGAACTACAGCCATGTGACAGTCAACAAGAGCTCAAACATGCTAATAGTCTGTTGGGAACAAATACCAGAGCAACATGTTACTCATCTCATCAAAAGTGTACCAGATAGGCTCAGAGAGTGCATACAGAGCAGAGGAGGCCCCACCCGTTGCTAAGCATAACATCTGTTATCATAGGGTAACAAAAATAGTGATAGGCAAAGTTTATTGTTTTTGTTTATTTTGCAATTATTTCCCTAAAACATGTTTTTCTGTGAATAATAAATAAAAAAAAAGAACTTCCTAAATCCCTAACCCCAAACATATCTATCTATAAAAACCAGTTAATTATTCATATTTTGAACTGAGAGTAAAAAACATAGTGGGCCCTATTTAGTTTTGAGTAGTTTATTTCAACTTAGTATCACTACTAAAGTAAGATTTCAAATTTAAACTCATATCATAGTCAGAATAAAGTTTTTAAAATAATAGCAGACTTGTAGCCTGAAATACAATAAACCTGATTTTGTGTTAAAAAGGAAGTAGTTTATACCCAACTTACTTTTTCCAGTCTGTATATTTATCCTCAATACTCCGAGGGGGTATAAGAGGTTTCCCTCTGGTTGCACACCACCCCACAGGATGAACTTCTGAGCAGCAAAGGTTTACCCAGAAGTCTTTAGAATCATCACTTCCAAAACCTTCATAGCGTAACAGTCCCATGTACCCTTTCACCTATAAAGGTATGTTTAAGGACACTCAAAAAAATTTAACACTTATAAAAAATATTGTTGTAATAATATTCATTGAAATCCTCAGATGTGTTATGTGCATATGAGTTAATTTAATGTTATACTAGTGAAAAAAAAAAAAATAGTCTGTTCTTTAATTTTGTCATTTATATACTATTGCCAGAATTACTATAGAATGGTGTTAACAGTAAACAGATGGTTTATCTTACACTTCCTATTTGAGATTTTATAACATAACATAACATTGCATCACACCTGTATTCCCTGAAAAGTTAGGCAAAGGTGTACACAGTTGTACACCCACATTTCAACAATGCTGTTATTAAGTCCCATGTAATAGGTGGTGAGCCGATTGCCATCTACCAGGCACAATTCCAAACTCCAGACTGCTACTGAGAATTTTCTATCAGTAACACTTTGGCTGACCCGAATCGAACCCGATACCTTATGTTCAGCAGTCACGCTTGGGACCACTAGTCCAACGAGGCAGTTAGATTTAATATTAAATTTAATTCATGAAGTGGCAGAAAAAGAATTACAAGCAATAGAGTTCACAATCAGCATAGACAAAATGATAAATGAATATTAAATCCTTACTTTCAGCACTGTAGCTACCCAAAAATAGTCACTGAGCTTTTCAGAGTAATTCTCATAGTCAGTGTTTTTCACTTCGACTTTCATGCCTTCAAATGTACTGTCCCACATTTCATGAAGGGGAGCATGTTTAAACAAGCTCACTGGTGCGGCAAGGAAATCACAACCAAATAACTCATCCTTCCATTCATAGCTGTTAGCAACTAATGCAGCTGATTGCTTTATGGGTCCAGCCTGAAAATAGACAACAAATTCAAGTGTAATAATCCTTTGCGAAGGAATCCCTTTTTTAATAAAGATCTGTCATGATTCATGTAGAGCAGTGAAAGAAGTAAGAGAATGATACCATAATTAACTATACTGTACATCTTTACATGTTATTTTGTAAATTTATATAAAAAATAGCCAATATATTTAAAAGAAATACTAATACATGTTAAGCTGCAAATAGCATAAAATGTTGTTGCATAAATAAGTATTTTTATATCAGAAAATCAACAGAGATATGCCAAGAATGTTTACTATAGGAGTAGTACGAAAAATAAGGTAATGTTATGAATAAACAATTATGAACATTGACAGTTTCTTTATAGTAAACAGTCAGCTGACATAAAGGTAGGCTGAAATAATACAGGTACCTGTATATCATTTAAGGTGGCTTGCCAGTGTTGCAGCTGGGGTAGAGGCTCCAATGGTATCATACCCGCCATGTGTTCGGCACCTTCCATCAATTTGAATCTCCAATTACAATGTCGTCTTCTCGAATTACTCGCGTGGCATCTGAGCGAACAAAACTTATTGTTTCTTGGGTAAAATTGTCCCCGACGACCGACACGACCACATAATTCGCATATTGCTGTAATAATAACACTATTTAATTGATCTTTACTCACGATTATTTTTAATTCTAAACACAATTCAGTCTAGCGAGCTACTCACCGAAACTATCTTTTTCTAATGGTATTATTGTAAGGTAGTCTGTAATATTCGTATCATCAGTTGGGTCAGATGAGTTAGTTAAATTTACGAGATTGCCGGCATGATAATAAGCCATATTTCAAATAAAGGCACGATAAAGCTGTTGAGTTTCGTCGCCGTAAACACTTCAATACACATGACTAAAATTATGCTACGTTTTGATTTATATTAATTAATACTCATATTATTATTTCCACATTCGGTATTAAGTAAACAATAATAGATATTTGGTATTCCAAATCACTTAGCATATGAAATAAAATAAAAATTCATAGCACGTTCACAACATTGCTTGATTTTTTTTTTTTTTTTTTTTTTTTTATCCTTCGCCCTAATCGGGCAGGCTAAGGTCTTAGACCATACCGCCTCGTCTTCAGTGTTCTTGAATAAAAGTAAGGCCAAAGCCTCGTCTTCAGTTACTTCCTTCTTGTTTTAATCAAGTATAAAAAGTTATTGCAGTTATTGCCCCAGTAAAACGGTGGAAATTTTACTGATTCTTCGATGGAGTTTAGGAGTGAACACAAAAAGTCATGATTTTCAATTGTATACAATTTGCCCACACTCGCACACCTTCATGAACACATAATGGTTAATTATCCACCATAATTACACATTATACTTCGGAGAAACACAAGTTTTGGAAAACAATATAAAATTGACAACGTGCACTTTACATTTTCCCGCCTAAACTCCAACATTGCTTGAACTCATCATTCATCACACCATAGATAATACACTCAGTGTTGCCAGCTGGGTCTTATCAAAAGTAACCGAAATGGCTAAAAAAGTAACCTTTTAGTGTGAAAAGTAACCTTCAATATTTTTATCCCATTATTATGGTTCTTATACCTCAGTAGGTGCATACTTTTGTTTTCTTTTCTTTAGTCTGCAAAGTAGGTAGGGTCTTCGATCTTCTCACTGTTGGTGTAGGTATTTATTCCATTGAACTAGTATAACTTTCTAAAAAATGTTGTTGACCTACCTAGTGAAGACGAGTTAGATACAGAGATTAGTTTATAAACTCATCATTTAACCTTATACAGTAAGTTGGTACCTATACCTACTTACTAATTTGTACACTTGCCTAGCTTTCTAGCACTTCTTACCAAAAAAATATAACACCAAACATTCTTTCTTTTCATAACATTTTAAACAAATCAAGTGCTAAGGTCTCGAACAAGAAAGAACCCGATTTATCAAGCTGGTAGGCGAAACTGGCCAGAACACTTTGGTCATAGTTGTAATTACTTGTGATTAGCTGGTATATATTGGCGCGATAGAGATAAAAGTCTTTTCAATAGTTGTGCTCACTACATTCTATTAAACATTGGAATCAATTAAAGAAATAGAAATTAATTTTCAAAATTCATAAAGACATCTAAAAGTAACCTTTCACAACGTGTAACTTAAAAGTAACCAGACATCGTTAAAAGTAACCTAAAAGGTTACAAAAGTAACCTTCTGGCAACGCTGAATACACTGGATAATACACATAAAACATCAAACCATAAAGCAAATTATGCAAAAACAAATTAAAAAAGTAAAGCTCTTTTAGAGATGTATATACATAGCCAAACTGAGTAACCGATTAAAATCGGTTCTTCAATCTAACTGCACGCAATAAACTTCTTTGCCTGAAATTCAAATCATTACTGGTATCTCGAGAGAAAGAATGTTAATAATCAGTTGTTTCTTCCTCAGTTTTTTTATTTAATATTATACTAAATTAGCTTATACTTATCATCAATAGAAAACAGGACATAATACATATTAGAACTTCATTTAAGCTGTTGCCTCACTCATTAGCAGACACAATAGATTTTTATTGTTACAACGTATACGTTATATCTGTACGTTGCTGAGCCGAAAGGTGAATACAACAATATTAATATCAATTTAAACTTTTTAGTGTTCTTAAATTTCACCAGTCTTCCATGTTTTTTGCCAGTCTTGTTCAGAACCCTGATTCTGAACCGTCGGAAACGGGCGTTTTCGAATCCGTGCGGAAACTTACCGATTAGAACCTCTATGCACTATTCACAAGCTATTCACAGATCCGACATCGAAAACTTTTGACAGTTCGATTAAAAATTAAGACTAGATTTTACGGAAATCTTTCCGTGAGGATAAGTTTCCATAGACGCTATAATTCCAATAAAACCATATAAACTTTGTTGTTACGGATTGAAAAGTGTGAATAATAATTATTTAAGGACTGGAAACCATTATTTCATGCTTGAAGTGAATATACATAAATGTTTAGTTGTTTTAGCCGCTGCATCTAAAGCCTTGAATTATTTTGAATACATATACATAATCTTAGGTAGATACGTCCATTATAATGATTTTGCGATAAAAACAATATTTAATTCAATGCAAGTTTTTATGAAACATAGAAGGTCCTATCACTGAAACGTTATTTTATTTAAAAAACAATGAAATTGATAAAGCATGATAAGATATATATTTTATAAAGTACATCATCTATTTTATACACTTTTTAAATTTTCCACCGCAGTAATCTATTTTCTACCATTACTTAACATTCTTCATAAACACACTTTAGTATCCGACACGGAAATGCTTTATAGGAACTGTGGATACCGTTTTGGATTTCATCGGATCGAAAATCGTCCCTTTGATTTCCTTGCCGATACGGAAAAGTAGTCGAATGGTTCAGAATAAGTCTAATTTAATTAAATGCTATTACATTGTTGTAAAAAAGCTAGCGCAAAGCGTAAAAACATATGAGCTTTCTAAGAGTCTAGTCTAGTATCAAAGTTGCAATCGGTTCTTTATAAAATAAAAAAATGTTAACTAAAAAGTGAAAAACAAGGTTGCAGTCGGGGGACCTTTATGAAAAGGTTTCACATTACTGGGTTTTTTAATCTTTTAATTAATTAATTTAATCCTTTTTTTATATCACAGCTGAGTACTTTAATCTTGGTCACCACTCATCCATTCAGTTGGTTAGCTTTTACTGTTTTAGAATTTTAAATCCTGTAGATGCACCTCAAAGTTATTGCCAAGAGTGGACACCACGGAACTTAAAAAAAAAAGAACGGAGCATTGCGTACGACATGTGAGAAGCATGCTTAGTCATCCAATTTTGCTCGTCATACACGAGCTAAACGCATACAAATACTTAAAACTCATCCACTCAGCGCCAGTACACTGCGTGTAATCTATGTGTGCGTAATCTATGTTTCGCTTATGACAAGGCAAGGTTCCATCCGTATCTTTTTCAAATCCGTGGTGCACACTTCTTAGGTCATACCAAATGCGCGTCATATTTATTATATGTTTTTATATACCCCATGAACTACCATTGGTCCATTGCTTTCAGAGGGAAAGTAACTGGAAGCGACTCGAACTTGTCCGTATTTTGAAAGATATATATAATTTTTTAATATTTGTATACACATGAATAAATAAACGGAATAAAACACATTCAATGTTTCTCATGAGGTAACAATATCAGTTAAAGGAGCAATCGTACTTGTAGTATAGCATCACTAAAAAAACCTACACTCAAACTCTAAAGAGAACAAATATTGGATTAGAGACTTTGAATTTGAAACAATACTATTGATTAATTGAACATAAATATAAACAGTAGTATTCTTTGTCCGACTTTGACAGTCCTGCATTTTCTGCATTAATGACGTGATACTTGATTCATGATTGGCTGGGCCGGCCATTGGTATTTATTTACTATTTTGACGAGAACTTGTTAAGTGGAAAATTGCATCAGATTAAATAAAAGACGCAGTGGGCTTAACAAATACGTTAAAATTCCGAGTAAACAAGCACTGAAGCAGCAGGTAACCACCTATTACTTAATAGTAATAATAAATAGACACTCGATTCTTTTTATAGCATTAATTGGGCCGTTTGTGTTTACACAAAATATTTCGACATGCCTACCTATTTCAAGTGATTTGAAGTTTTTTTTGTGACCTATTACAGTCGTTCGTGTTCTTTTAGTTTTAATGAGGTTCGTATGAAAAAAAGAGATGTCGGTCACAACTATGCCAAGGATACTCAAAAGCTGGTTGTTCTAGTGAAAGTCTAGTATCATAAGTTGTGCTAAATCAGGGTTTAAATGCTCAAACATTACAGCATATTTATGCTAGAACTCTTTTCAATCACAACCAGCAGAAATAAATGGTATGCAATCAGATAGATGCATCTCTTGGAAATAAAATCACTAACAATTGTAACATCTATACTACTAGTGCAGGGGTTGAATGGCAAAACAAATATTAATACCAGATTTCAAAAAAGTATATGGTTATGTTTGTACAGTTGAGAGAGTAATAAACACCCCTAAGCCCCTCTGACCCAAATGGAATTGGTCTAGCAGTTGATTAAGAAAGCTAATAATGTAATTTATATTAAAAATGTTATCCACATCTCGATATAACTGTCATTGTAGTGATAAAGTATTCAATTATAGACCTATTGCAATCTATGCCAAGAAGAATATGTCATACTGAAAAGTTTATTCAGAAAAAGGTTCAATACAATTCACAATTCATTATTATAGAGTATTGCTTTAATAAAAGACGATTATTAAAAAAGAAAATGCTGGTAGTGAATTTTTGTTTCAGCTTTAGAGAACATTTCGGGGTTCGATTCCCACCCAGGACAAATGTTTGTGTGATGAGCACGATCATTTGTTCTGTGTCTGGGTGTAATTTATCTATAATATGTATGCATTTAGAAATATATAAGTATGTTTATCAGTTGTCTAGTACTCATAACACAAGCTCTGCTTAGCTTGAGACTAGACGGCGTTGTGTGATAGTTGTGGAATATTATTATTATTATTATATTTACAAAACTATGCATAATATTTTAAAATAATGTTTGTATTAATTATTTTAAATTTCAGCAAACATTGTTTTTCATCATCTAGCATAATATTAAACTCAAAAATATATGTTGTTTATGATATTTAGATTATAGCTTATTTTAGATTATAGATTTGATATTAGCTACTAATTTATTAAAATATAAAATAAAAACAACAGTCGCCTATACAAAGCAATCTATGATAATAATGTTGATAAGTATTTCAACCAACTCCTCAATAATAAGTGTAATAAGAAATTACATTTGTTGCTGCTTTAAAAAATTACAAAACTGGCAACACTAAAATAGGGGATTTCTCTGACTTTTACACAGCAACCTAGAAGTTTCTTAAGTACAACACTGACATCATTTCAACATTGTATTATAACTATAATTGATTAAGGTGTAACTATTATTCATATTACTCAAATTATTCAGGATATAATTTCAGTTTTGCAATTTTGTATTTAATTTACTTTATTACAGATTTCAAAGTAAAGTGAGAAGCTGCAAGGATGGTTAAACAGAGTAAGTAGTTGTGCAATATGTGTACTTCTTAGTTTTAATGTGTTTTGAAGCACTTGTGTTGAAACTTAAAGTTCATATTCTATTGTTATATATTTCATGGTGTGCTAGCACTTTTGATGGTATTTTTTTAGGAAAATAAAGAAAATCTATTATGTTTTTATGGAATTCTTAATTCCTTGATTGACTATAGAGAGCATGTTATAAAAGCTTAAAATTTCATTGATCTTGATGGTGCTATATACCAGGTATGCATAGCACAGACTTTGTAAAATATTTATTCTCCCAGATATACGTAGTATGGAAATAATGTTATAATATTGTAACAGTCATTGCATACTATGTCAGCATAGTAAAGTCAGTCTTGTTACCACCATGAATAAGCTTATTTGTTCAGTTACTCCAGTATTGTCACAGATTAAAAAAAATAACATCAAGATGAATATGCCTACAATGTCATCATAATTGTTTTTTTTGTAGACATTGCATTTACCATTAACTTGACATCTTAGGACTTGTCAAACTGTATCTCAACATCTATATAGCCAATTAAGATACATCAGTTTCAGTTTATTAGAATGAATACCTATCCATTCAATTGTAAAGGTTTATTGCAATAAATGGCAAGTTATGCAAGTAAAATTATTGTTTAGTAGGTATAACTATCACTGCCACAAATGAGTCACTTGATATCTTATTATCAACAAGTGGAATTTGGAAAACAACAATATGCTTTGACGAATTAATCACCACCTTTGCAATTTATTGATTTTATGAGGCTGCATACAAATTACAACATATTAGAGAGTCAAACCATATGTCATGATTAACTTTACTCATTCTGATAAACAACTAAACTGTAAAATGTAAGTGGCATGAATTCTAATTATTGCTTTATTGCTTATTTCTGACATAGCCCTTTTATTAAGTATAGCTGTGCCCCAGGGTTTCTTTGACCCTGTTAATTTGAGGAAAATACCTACTAAATTATATTAAACCAGCGCCCTCCCCCCTCATGACCTTGCAGATTATAAATGTGCGCGTGGTACTTGATAATTGTTTTGATGCGCAGATTTTTTATAACTGATATTATATATGATATATTCAGTGAAATCAAATGATGTCAATTTTGTTAAAAATTAAATACTTGTGATGAATAACGTATTTATTTGGATAAGGATTAATATCATGTTTATAAAACACCTTCGCATTTTTTTTATTGCGAAATTTTTCATTGATGCTCCGCTCCTATCAGTTGTTGCGTGATGTTATTATGATTTAACAATGTTAAAAAAACATGACGTGATTAATGGAAATACTTATTATAGTTCCTTTAAAAATTTTAGAACAATATTTGACTAATTGTTTTTATTTCCTTTCTTGATTTTCATTATCTTAATGAATCACACCTTAAGAATGTGTCCACTTTCATGTTTACATGGTTTTATTGAATATTTTACTGACTCTGTGAAACTACTCTAAATAAAATAATATGACTAAAATTTGTGAAAATATTCATATTTACAGCGAAAAAGAAAGGTGGAAAAAAGGATGCTCCTAAAGAGGAATCCTCACAAAGTACCGTGAGTTTAGAAGAGGCATCTACTTCTGCACCGCAAGTTGCAGCTGAGCAAGAAGAAGATGCAGGACTTACGGGGGGTGCCCGTAAAAAAAAAGAAAAGAAAGAGAAGAAGGAAAAAGCTCTACAGGCATTACAGGCTCTACAAGCATCTAGAAAGCCAGCTGCAACTCCATCGGAAGCTACATCTGAAACTGCTTCTAGAGCTGACTCTGAAATTCCTTCAGAACCACCATCACGAGCTCAATCTGAGGCTCCATCAGAAGTCTCATCTGCAGGAACAGTTAAGACAGAGTCAAAGGTTCCAACTAAAATGCTGGAAGAACTTTCATTGAAGGAGAAAACTGAGCCCAAAACTGAAGAAACCGAAGAGGTTGGCTTAGGCTTAACAGGTGGTACCAAGAAGAAAAAACCCCGTAAGAAAAAGGCTGAGACCACTCAACCACCAGAGGATCAACATGCTCCAGCTATCAAGCCTGTGCAGGCTAGACCCATCCCAACTGAGTCACTACCTTCACCTGGAGCTCCAGGAGCTCCAGGAGCTGTTCCAGTTGTCGCGCAAGTGCCAGAGCCTGTGCAAGGCCCTCCACCAGGTCCTTGGGGCAGAGGTGCTTCGCAATCGGCAGGGAGGGGCCGTGGTGAGGCACTTCGTCCGGCTGGAGCCGCCACCATGCCACCACCTGGAATGCCGATTTCGCCACAGCCATCTCCGGCGTACCCACAACAGGCACCTCCACAATTTTCTGGGCAGGCACGCCCGCAATTTCCTGGGCAGGTACCCCCTCAGTTCCCTGGGCAGGTACCCCCACAGTTTCCTGGGCAGGGTCCGCCACAGTTTCCCGGGCAGGGTCCTCCACAGTTTCCTGGACAGGCACCCCCACAGTTTCCTGGGCAGGGTCCGCCACAGTTTCCCGGGCAGGGTCCTCCACAGTTGCCTGGACAGGCACCCCCACAGTTTCCTGGGCAGGCACCCCCACAGTTTCCTAGGCAGGCAACTCCACAGTTTCCCGGGCAGACAACACCACAGTTCTCTCCACAATTGCCACCACAGGCCTCGCAGCAAAAAATACAGACTGTACGGCCTCCGGGACCAAGTCCAAAGTCTCTTGAACCGGTTATGTGTCGGTATAAGATACCAACCAAAATTCCTGGTTGTACTGTTCGTGTAATGAATATCAAACTTTTGGTGAATTATCTTGAAATGGAGTTCAAGTCTCTTCAAATTGTGAGTAGCATATGATAATTTTTTCGATAATGTATGGAATTGAACAAATGAGACAAATATATTTTATGTTAAACACTGTTTTCATATTTACTAATATTATTTATGGGGCATCTTCTGAAATACATATATTGGGCTCCCAATAGAGTCTTTGATGGACTACATGTCACTAGTACCTACTGTTCTGCCTACAATCTTACGAGTTAAGGATAATTAATGCTAGATTGAGCCATGCCAATGAAGCACGGCCCAATCCAGGACGGGACTCATATAAAATGTTTGTGCTGATTAGAATCTGTGCCTCAACCACGTGGCACGGTTTGGACTTCTTATCAGCTTGAATCCGGCTTGGCGAATCACAAATCATCCCTTAATAGTTATATGCAAACGTGTAGTCCTAGAAAGTCACAATATTAGTGAACTAGTTTCTAAAAAAAAAGATAAAAAAAATTATCTTAATTGTCTTTGTTCCAGCCGCGTTATGACGTAAGCTTTCACCCCGATAGACCAAAGAAGATGTTGCCAAATGTTTTCCAACAAGTCAAGGCAAAGTATTTTGCCAATGATTTATTAGCATTCGATCAGATGAAGAATTGTTACTCCTTGCGTCCGCTCAAGAATGTCACATCCTCAGAGCGTTTCACTACATCGGTAAGCATTTCATTAATATTTTTTTCTACCTCATGGGTCCCATTAGGAAGTCGACCTTGCACTTGTTCTGTTTTTTAGATTACCGCACTAGTGCTTCAGCTAGTTGCATAATAAACTGCGTAATAAGCCTCATTATAAACCTAAAAGCAGTGCAATAAGAGCAACATTAGGAGCAAGTGTATTGAAAAATACAGCAACAATTTATCTATTTATTTTTTAAAGGTAATCGCCATTGTAGCTTTAACAGGGGTATGTTATAAGTTTGAGAAACCCTGGTCTAGAGGGTGCAAGTATGGTTTCTAAACGTAAGATTCTGGGTCCAATTACCGGTTTAGGCAGTGTTGGGAAATTCTCAGTTGCAGCCCTTAATATGGTATAGTGCTTACTAGGTGGCAATAGGCTCATCACCATGTAACCTGAAACTTAATTGCGGCATCAGTTAAATGTGCGTGTACATTTGCACAACTCAGTACAGTATAGACACATATGTGTCTAACTCTGCCTGTAAGGACCTCTGTTAATTAATGTTAATATATTACAGGTTTCTATAGTGGATCAGAATGGAAAGACCATGAATTTCGAAGTGTCTATGAAGGCTACTGGTGTTGTAGATTTGGCAAACATTAAACGGTGGGTATTTAATTAAGTGTACATTTTTGTGGAAATGGAAATAAGCTATACCAATAATACTTATTTTTGTTTTATGTTACAGTTACATGACGTCACGTGGATCATCTCTCTGTCATCCAACAGAAGAAATTCAATGCATTGACGTCATTCTGCGTCAGGGCGCCTTGGAGTCTTATGTGAAGGTATGTTTTATATAGTTTATATACATTTTATTGATTTTATTGAATGAAAAAGTTTAGTTTTATTGGTGTTGGATTCTCAAATACTTTTTTGTTTCGGCATTGTTGAGATGAATGAACAAAACGGGATATTATACATATTTATACAGTAAAACTTTTTTAATCATCCCCCTGCGATCTAGTCTGCTTGTGTCTTTACTCTAATATAGTAAATTTCTATAATGAAATTATTATCTATGTTTAAGTAGTAGGTATATTTTCATATATTTTTTGTTAGCTTTTTATTATCGGACGCATCATCATCATCATATCAGCCGATAGACTTCCACTGCTGGACATAGGCCTCCCCCTTAGATTTCCAAAATTGACGGTCTTGAGCCCACTCTGTCCACCGTCTGCCTGCAACCTTTGTACAGTACTGTTTTCTAAATCAGTTAGTAGTTTTGTAAAACATCGGATTCTACAATCCATCTGCGACATAATATACAAACTACCTAAACAAAATAATTATAACCAAATAATATAATATATATATATATATATATATATATATACTATAGACTAGAGCGTCGAAAAATTAATCCGCATCGCTATCAACTGGTACCAGCTAAAAGCCAAAGAATAAATATTTTATTATTTTCTTTATAAAGGTTTTATTTTTGTAAATATTTTTATTTATAATGTACATATGTAAGGTTGGAATGAAAGGAATATATATTATATATATATATATATTTAAATTTAGATGGTGCTTATAAAGACTTCATGTATAAAGTCTTACGCGATGCCGCGATCCTCACAGCGCACGTATAACTCTAAAAAAATATATATTTATAATAATTTTTCAGGCACTTTCGGTTTATACCAGTTGAATTTTCTTTTGTAGGCTGGTCGTCAGTTTTTCAAGCGTCCAGCCAAACCTGTCGATTTGGGTTACGGCTACGAAATGTGGACAGGCCTGTTCCAATCTGCAATTTTTACCAACAAGGCTTTTATCAATATTGATGGTAAGAGAAAAATCAGTAATCAAAAACATAACAGTTATAAATTTTTGTTGAAAGAAAAATACGGTCGTGAGTAGGATTCGAACCTCCCGGATAAATAATCCAGGCGCTCTGACTAATTTTAATAGTTATTTTATTCTAAAGTAAACTCTGTGTATATAAATATAAAGTTGACATATGTTTGAGTTGCAATTGCGTATTTTTCTACTTTTACCTGGGTGAAGTATTTAATTTAACATATTTTGTTTCAGTCGCTCATAAAGGCTTTCCCAGGTCTCAGAGTCTTCTTGATGCTTTAATA
The DNA here is from genome assembly GCA_935421205.1 of Xylocampa areola. Taxonomy (NCBI): domain Eukaryota; kingdom Metazoa; phylum Arthropoda; class Insecta; order Lepidoptera; family Noctuidae; genus Xylocampa; species Xylocampa areola. The sequence continues at coordinate 13,636,693 of OW285207.1, forward strand.
AAAGACTTTAACTTGGACCCCAGCCAACCAGTTGAAAATCAACGTGGTGGTGATTATTTCGCTGCCTTTGTCAAAGGCCTCAAGGTAATATACACTATTAAAATCGGGCTTGTTTCTGAATCACAGGTTGTGGGTCCAGATTTGGTATGAACCAATGTGATTTATTTTTTGTGAGAAAGAAAACGTTATTTGACACAGCCAGTAAAGACACAATCTAAATTTTAAAATTTTCTATGCAAAATGTACTTTCTTAGTTAATCTTAGACATCAAAGACATACGGCGAAGGAAAACATCGTGAGAAAATCTGGACTTGATAGTCTAAAATCACTAAACCGTGCTTGTGCGTAGTCTATACAAGAAGAGCCCTTGCCCTGCATTGTGATATAAGTTGAATGCCCTGGCTGGGGGCCTTAAAATTATTAAGGCAACCACAGGAAAGCCCGGTTAAGCAGTCGACGACCTCCTAGGTTGACTTAACATGCGAGATGTCCTACAAAATAAAAAAAAACTGCATTGGGACATTGTTCGGTTAATATTAAGCTCCTACGGGTTAACTGCTAGGAGCCACGTCCAACAAAATGCATTGGGACAGTTATGGGCTAGTTATGTTATGTTTGGTAATATTCTAAAATTACATAGTTAAGCAAGGAAGATGAACTGCTTGTTTTATTTTTACATTCTCCTTCGTGTATTTTGAAGCATATGTGTTGTTAGAGTTATTCAAACCACGCTACAGCTGACTTGAATTCAATTTTAGTTAGTTTAGACGGTTTAACGTATCCGTCGAAGCACGGAGACTAACTAACTCCTCTGGTTCAGCGACCCAAAATGAGTCTTGGCTCTGAAAAGAGAATTCTCCACTTGGCACGATCTTGCGCGGTTTCTTGACAGTTACTGGCTTGAATATCTCGCAGATAAGCACGGAAACGCCCAGAAAAAATGTTCCTCTCATCCATAGCGTTGCTTGGGCTATGAACCCGTTCGGTGGTGTTTGAAGATATTTGTTATTTCAGGTAGTTGCTTTACTGGTTGGAGACACGCCTTCAGCGGGACATCGCCGAGAGTTTGTCTGTAACGGTTTGGTGGGCCCGCCTGCCGAATTGGTATTCACCCTTAACGAACCTAATGGTGGATCACGAAAGACTACTGTTGCTGAATACTTTGCCAAGGACAAGAAGTACAGGTATGTCTGCTTTTTGCTTATTGTATACTGGCTGGTGCCAAAAGCTGGTGTCTGCGTGACAAAAGCTAAGATGTCCTTCTCCAAGGTTCAATCTATCTCCTTGCTAAATTTCATAAGGCGTTTAGTCGTGAAAGGGTAACAAACATACAAACAAACAGAGTTGCTTTCGCATTTATAATATTAGTATGGATTTGACGGAATTTTGTAAGGACAAATCTTTTCATGCAATATTTTGGCAGGGCAAAGAATTGTCAAATCAAATTTTAGTATTGCTTTTTGAAGAAGATCGAGATGACTGTTTTCTGGATAATTCGGACCTTAATCGAGGATCATTAATTAGAAAGATATTTCCATTAGAACCTCAGGTCCCAATTAACAGTATAATCCAAAACATCGGGTAGCGCAGGATTAGTATTAATTCAGTTTGTTTTTACATTATATATAATATATGTTGTTTCTTCGTATTTCAGACTTAAATACCCGAAACTGAATTGTTTATGGGTCGGATCTCGAGACAAATGTATTTACTTCCCAATAGAACTGTTGCACGTAGCATATGGACAGGTATATTTAATATTTATAGTACAACAAAGGCTTGACAGTAAAACTGACCCACATAACCATATTAACATAATTAACAGTCCAAAAAGAAAGAAAAAAAATATCGCTTAATTCTTTTTTTATGTGTGAGATAAATCTTGTAATAAATTTCCAAATACTTCTGCAGCCACTGTCTAGGCAGCTTAATGAAGTGCAAGTATCGAAGATGGTGAGGGAAGCTGCCACTCCTCCTGATGATCGTATGCAGAAAATCAAAGAAGTGATTTCTAATGTAAGTTAACACTGAAAGACTAAAATTTATTATATGAATTCTGTGTTAAACAGACTTCATTTGAAAGTAAGAGGAGTGGTTGATTTGGGCTGATAGAGATATATGATATATGGATAAGCAGGAGAATGATGATGATGTAATGGTTTGTAATTATGATGTTAATATTTTTGATTTTAGATGAAATATTCCCAAAACAAAGATTTCAAACAGTTCGGTTTGGAGATATCCGAAAAGTTCTATTCTGTTAAGGCTAAAATTTTGGAACCACCCACTTTGGAGATCGGAAATAATGCCAAAATCCAGCCCAGGTATGAATCATTTTACTTTGGCTTAATTTCGGCCAAACTTCGGCTTTGGCATATTTTTCAACTGAATCTTAGGCCGAAATTGATATTCTGTAGAATCCACATTTGCTTCATTACTAATAACAAACACGTCACAGGTTCATAAATACGTGTACCGTTTTCTTATAGAATATGAGGGTAGTTTTATAAGACTTTCCCGTGCAGTAACTGTAAGGCAACTCTGCTCTCGTCAACTGCCATCTATTAACAGACCAATTTTAGTAAGCTGAGTCATGGGTTTTTGTATGAAGCAGCCAATTGAAAGTCATTGAAAGCAGCGTGCAACCTCGTGAATTTAAACGAAAATTGAAAAAAGTGGATTCCGTGTGCTGATTAAATGTAATTTTTTGCGTAAAACAATGGTCACCGAAACCAAGGAAAGGCTTGATCAATATTATGGGCTCTGCACGGCCAATTACAATGTTTAAGAAGTGATTTACTGAATTCCTTTGTGGTCGTACCAGAACAAATGACGCCGAACGTTGCCCAAAGTCGTCACGCTAGAAATCAACGATCAAATCCATGTAATGATATTAGGCGACAAGAGAATAAAAGTGCTTTTGGTGGTTGAGGCTTAAGGCATTTCAAATGCGCGGATAAATCAGATTTTCCTTTAATATTTTGACATGAAAAGGCTACCTTTGGATGGGTGCGATTGTTCACACTCGACCAAAAACGCAGCGACCAAAGCAGTGTTTGGTGATGTTTAGCCGCAACGGCCGAACGAGTTTGTTCATCATGGATCTATCACAAAAAAGGGACCACGGTCAATTTAATGTATTGAGCTAAAAGGAATGTATATATGTTGAGAAAAAAAAAAAACAACTTATAATGATTATATATTTTTATAATTTTATTCAAAAATCACTGACTATTGAAACTTATAGATCTTTGTAGTGATAGATAGTACGAAGGCGTGTGATGTGACTTCTATTGGCTGCGAAATAGGAAAAGAAAGAAGGAGAAAGAAAGAAAATAAGTTTAAAGTTAGTTTTAATAAGGTTCTAATTGTAAGGATTCACCCGCCTTTGTGACATAGAATATCTTGAATATGTAAGTAAATTATAGAATTTTCTAGGCGAGGACAATGGCAGGCCAACCGTCTTTTAAAGCCAGAACCTCTACAGTCGTGGGGTCTCATCGCATTGGATACTGATCCAAGGAATGATTATGATCCTATGATTTCAATGGTAAGGTTTAATCATACTGTCTTTTCCCTTTTAGAGGCGAAAATCATCTGACCCACTGGACGGGCGGTCGATATTTCTCTATTTCTATCACTTTTTATTGTTCAAAATTGGATGATGAAATCGGTCCTTCAAATTCACATTTACGGCGCCGGCCGGTGAATGACCTGAAGGTCCCGTAAGAAGAAGGCTGTTAATATCCATCTGCTCCGTCTCTTTTGTTGTTAAAATAATAAAAACACAAAGTGTTAAGCTCTTTCTTTTGTAGAATTGCCAACATTCCTAATATTTCGCTTTTATCATTGCGAGGAAAGAGTTTCAACACTTCTTTTAATTACAGAATAATTTAAAAAAACAATTAATTTCAGATCATGAGTACTGGGACCCAAATGGGCATGAGCATTGCGAAGCCCAAGATTGTTAATGTAAATGCCAAAATGAGGTCACTGCACAGTATTCTATCGAATGCGTACCAAGATGTTCGATTCGTTTTCATAATCGTATCTGCCAGAGGCCGGGATGATTATCATAAGGTAAGGTAATTTTTAATAGGGTTTTAAAGTAATTTGGTATTGTCAAATATTGAGAAAGATGCTTTGGGCAATATCAGGCAAGTAAAAAATATTGTTGGTGACCGTGGCATATGGAGTACCGCAATGAAATTCAATAAACCGGCCAAGTGCGAGCCGGACACGCTTAGGTACAGTAATACCAAGATTGTCATGGTTTACCGTTAGATCTTATGTTTTACCGTCTATGAGATAGATCAGAAATGAACATGAAACAATATTTTTGCTTTTTGGTTTTTCGTATGAGGATTGAGGTTTGGGTTTTGGTTGGGTTTTGTCTTTTGTTTGATGACAGATGCCATAATAACACATAATGTAAAATTCAACTGGCTACCTATTACGGTATAAATCATACAATCCAGTGATAGAGACAGACTTACATCTGCATTATATAACATAAAATCGCATCATTTGACTTTTTTTAAATCAATGTTCCTAGCCAAGAACCGGCCCCAATTGATTTGATTTGAAAATTTATTTATTGACATAAACACAACAAACTAATATGACAATTAAATCTTATTTTAAAGCATTTTTACATTTAAAATGTATGTTTGGAAAGGCTTGGCACTTTTATAAAACATTTAAACATACACAGACATGTAATTTATAACCAATATTGATATTGACATGTTGAACAATTACAAAAATTTTACTTGTAAATAATGTTTTAGTGCGAAGATTCGATTCATTTGACACTATATAAAGCAGTAACACAAAATTAATTGTTTTACAACAAACGTAGTCGTCGTCTATTAGCATACTTATGTATTAATTAGGCCCCGATTAGAACCCGAAAAATACACTGTTTCTTTACAAGTCCATAAGGATGAAATTCTGGGAAGTGGTGATATATGGCAAACTAAAGGAAAATGTAACTGTAACTAATGTGTATGTATATAAAGGCTGTAAAATTCATTCTGAATATACACTGAACAGTTTAATTAAACCTTATTTTTTTTTTTTTTATGAGGCTCTTATAAACTATTACATCGGACTTAACTATTAAATCATACGGCGGCAGTTTAAAAAAAATATTTAGACCGATTTTATGTTTATGTTATTCTAGCAACTCGCACGGCTTCGCACGTGTCCGTTCATACAGAAATACTATCTAATACTGAAACTGAAACTATTGAATATTTCCAACAATTCCGATGAATTATCAAAAAAAAAAAACTTTTAGAGAACCCTTGTTTGTCCTACTATTACGAATTCAACATAATAAAAATCAGCCAAATTGGTCAAACCGTGCTCAAGTGCAAATCTCCAGTTTGTGTAAAGATTTGACTAAAATATTCCTTATTGCGTAAAGCTTCCCTATTAATTATTGTCCAACGGTTATTACTCACATGCATTCTTCGGGATTGCCCGACTAGTTTCCCGAATCAATAAGAATGCACGTTAGTTATAACAGCTGAACAATACAGAATAAGAATGTCTCTCACGATAGTTATTATACAAACATTGCTTCCGTTTTGTTTATGAACAGGTGAAACAAATGGCGGAACGTGAAGTGGGCATCCTGACCCAGTGCATCAAAGAGATGACGGCACGAAGAATGAACCCGATGACGGCTAAAAACATCCTGTTAAAGGTATTATTAATTTTAATTTATATTAAATGCGCCCTACAGTCTCGCTCTGGAAATTTTCCTTTTTCAGCGGGAATCCTGCATGTCCTATTCCAAACCCAATTAATCCAAATAACTATATACTTTTTATTTGAAATCCGTTCAATAATTTTGTGTGAATTACGTGATTAACGTCATCTTCCTGCCCCGGTCCCAAGTTATTTGGGATTGGCGAAAAGCTCGTCTCTTTCATTCTCCTCCATCAGTCATCAGGTTATCGTTTACTCCTTTTTTATTCATATCAACCCTCACCGAATCCATCCATCTTTTCTTTGGTTACACCAACCTTCCACTTTCACAATAGACTTATATATATAAACTTGCCAATTTATTATATTAATAGGAGTCGGAATATGCTTAAAAAAATAATAGACTGCCTTGTTAGTCCCAAGGTCTGCTGAGCTCGAGGTCTTGGGTTTAATTGTCCATATAGTGCTGGTCTATTGAATGTTTTCTTTCTTTCCTCTTCCTTGTTCTTCCCTGTCTTTAATGTTGTCAAACAGTATAAATTATTATCTCAATGACAGGTGAATTCGAAACTGATGGGCATAAACCAAGCAATAGATTCTACTACCATGCCGAAGTGCTTGAGAGAAGGCGGAGTTATGATCGTCGGCGCTGACGTCACTCATCCCTCGCCCGATCAGGTATTTTTTAGGAGTACGATGATATGCATACATTAAAAAAAATTACAAACACAGATATAGATATCATTGTCACCGATTTGCTTCCATTGATAAAAAACATGGAAACATGGCAATGGTCTTTCCGAAAATCTGTGAATGCTCTATGTATTTTTATTTTTGAAAATGAAAGCTTAATAGTGATAATTTATGTCTATGAAATAAATGACAATAAAGTCAATATTTTTAAAAATCTACGTAGTTTGTTTTTCAAATAAATTTGTCTGTTTTTATTAAATAAACATATATATATTATTCTTTGCTATTTTCAAAATTAAAGTGCTTAACTAGTACAATACTTGCTTTCCTTTATGTGGAATTAAAATGGGACATACAGAATACCATTCTTCCCTAGTACTTTTGTAGAAAACGTGGATATGCTGCTGTATACATTGTTTCATTTTTCAGTCTAATGTACCCAGTATTGCGGCCGTGACTGCATCTTTGGACCCTAAATGCTACATTTATAACATTGAGCTCAGTATACAGACTCCTAAGGTAAGATATAAGTACATTAGACATATTTATCGGAAATAATAATATGCTTTACAATTACCTTGCTCGGTTTGTTAGGTTCGATTCATGGATTAGACAGTGTTATTGGGTTTTCCTGTTAGAGAATTTTCAGTAGCCTGGAATTTAGCATGTGGCCGTTAAATGGCAATAGGCTTACCACCTATTAATAGGTTGTTATTCACATTTATACAGACTTCAATAATAACACATAAAAATATAAAAAATTAAGTAATATAAAACCTTACTTTACAAAAAATATAAAAGATACATCTTAAACCTTTAACACTAATATCTCGGGTGTCAAAGTATCTCTCCTTCTCGCTCTCTTCTAGAAAGGTGCCCAGAAGACTGGTAGCATATAGGTCTACAAGATGGATATTATTTAATAAGTTATCTTGTATATTTTAGACTAGTTAATAATGATTATGATTATTTTTATTATATTAAAAATAAAATGCAATACTTATCTGTTAGCTTTTAGTGTAACGCCTTTCACTTAGAAGGGCTCGTGGCTAAGTAACAGCAGCACAGATCGATCGATCGAGGTTAACCTGCGCTTGTTGCGGTCGGTCTGTGGATGGTTGACCGTCATTTCATATCGGGACCCTTCCGTGCCTCGTAGAGCACGTTAAATCGTCGGTCCCCGTTGTCAAATCAAGATTTATGACAGCCGTTACGACTAGTCAGAGGCCTGAAAGTTGACAACCAGTCTTAGCACGAAATATCGTGTTACCCAGTAACTGGCTTGTGGAGGACAGGCAGTCGCTTCATGTAAAATACTTGTATTGAACTGCATCCGGTTAGACTGTAAGCCGATCCCAACGTAGAAAAAGGCTAGGCAGATTGATAGCCTTTTACCTTTTAGGATTTATTTAAAGTTACGCTTTTAACTCCTAATTATTATTTACAGAAAGAGGTGATTGTTGAGTTCGAAGACATGATGTTCGACCATTTGAAATTATATAAGGAACGTAACAATAGCCTACCGAAGAAGATTTTCGTGTTCCGTGATGGCGTATCTGAAGGGCAGTTTGCTCAGGTAATTTCTTAATTCGATATAGTGTTGATCTTTCACTATTAATTTGTTTCCTGTTAACCCAGATTTGTAATTATGAACACGTTTTATGAAAAACTAGCGGGGCCCCGCGGTTTCACCCGCGTTAATTTGAAGAAAAGACCTACTAAAATATATTATTCCACCAGCAACCTCCCCGCTCTAGACCGCACCTTTGGTCTAGTGGTCTCAAGCGCGATTGCTAAGCATGAGGTTTCGGGTTCGCTCCCCGGGTCGGGCACAGTTATTGAGTTTTTCTGTTAGAAAACTCAGTAGCAGCCCGGGGTTTTGAATTGTTTCTGGTAGATGGCAATATGCTCACCATACATGGGACTTAATAACAGCATTGGTGAAATGTGGGCGTACGACTGTGTACACCTCTGCCTACTCCTTGGGGAAATACAGGCGTGTAGCTATGTTATATTATAAATGCGCGCGTGGTACTTGATCATTACTTTGTTGCGGAGTTATTTTAAAACTGATATCTCCTAAGATATTCATTGAAATACTTATACATTATAAAAACACCTTCGCAAATACTGCATTATTTTAGAACCAATATGATAACCAAAAAAATGTTATAGTGAGTCAACCTTAAAAGATATAATTATGCTGTTGCGGACTTTTTTTTTTCAAAAAATATCTGTCCTACATAATTTTTGCGTAACTTAACCGTTTACGCAGCGCATGCAACGGAATTTTCTTTTCCCGTTTTTGGCAACATTTTTCATTGATGCTCCGCTCCTATTGTGCGTACCGTGATGTTATATAATATATAGGCTATAGCCTGCCTCAATAAATGGACTATCCAATACAAAAATATTTTAGCAATTCGCACCAGTAGTTCCTGAGATTAGCGCGTCCAACCAACGAAACAAACAAACTCTTCAGCTTTATAATATTAGATGGATAATAACCCCCAAAACCTCTGCTCATAAGAGCTCATTAATATTAAACTTTATATTAAACTAGCTGGTGCTCGCGACTTCGTCTGCGCAACTAAAGGTAGCTTATCTCCTTCTCCAAGATACAATCTATCTCCTTGCCAAATTAAATTACGATCTGTCCAGCCGTTTAGTCGTGAAAGTTGTAGTAGTTAATATGGATACATCCATTTATTTGCCTATTGGCAGGCTTTGAGTTTGTCATGCTCACTAAAATGTCTTACTGATGGTGGTCTGGCCTACATGAAAAGAAAAAATAAAAAAGAGAGGGTCATATTTTATTAGTGCCTCTTTTAAGAGGTCATTAGAACAGTAAATTAAGGTTTCCTGGTGTAAGGTGTTATGATACTCGCAGTTTGGTTTTATATTGAATTTTTATTTAGAATTCACGTATTCGAACTATTTATATCAAGCCTTTTAATATAACAAAAAGTATACATTTCTTCACATATTTTGTTTTCTTCATGATTTTATTAATTTCAGGTGATGAACAGTGAACTTCTAGCCGTTCACAATGCTTATCATCGTATGGTAGGGCCGAGCAGGAAGCCTGAAGTACTGTTTTTGTTGGTGCAAAAGCGACATCACACGAGGTACTTATGTTATTATTATTATTTATAAAAGTATTATGTAAAATATTATATTATATACTATGTTACTATTATTATTTATAAAAGTTTTTTTTTTAATTCGTGTCTCTGACTTTTGTACACTAAGCGTGGTATAGCGAGGTTTTTCAAAATCTACCGTATCCCAATGTAATTAAAGTGCAGTTTAATTGAAACTAATATTAGTTTGTAAACAATTGTAATTTTACTATAAGTAAACTAAGTTTTCAACTGTCAGACAGTAGACACAATAGTTTTCTCTTAGAGGTTGATTTGCTGGACGGGAGGCTAACATAAAGTTGTATTTCTTTTTTATCAAATCCATTATTTTGAACATTTTGAACGGTACTATAACGCTGTCTGTGCAGTCGAGGAATCGAATAATGACACACGTTGAGTCTAATTTTGCAGCATTTCTACCCTTTTAGGTCATTTAGCTTGACAGTTTTTCAATAGACAGTGACACTCGAAAGAGGTATGAATTCTCATAGTTATAAAAAGTTGTAAGCTGGTGCGCTTATACAGATGTAGATTTTAACGAAAATTTTGACAATGTCATATGATATATTCTGTTGGTGGTTCATGATATCATTTTCTCGATTGTACATTTTTCCTCATGTTTTTTTCCTTTGTTAAAAGTCAGTGCTGTAGTCAAGATAAATTAACTAAAATTGTGTTTTATTTTTAGATTGTTTAATGAAGGCAGGAACAGCCAGTACAACGTAGAACCTGGGACAGTAGTTGACACAGACATCGTCCACTCGTCCGAATTAGACTTCTATCTGGTAAGCAGTAATAGAACTTATGAAAATACGGTCGTCAGCTGTTAGTTTTGTTGGAATCTGCGCCCCCCTGAATGAATACTCTAGGCACTCTATAGTTGACAGTGTGCTGTTGGAGCTGTGATCTGCGAGCCTGGTTTTGGCTTCAAAATCAATGCAATAGAAAAATACGGCCATTAACGTCGCATATTTTGACACTTGCAATCAAATCACAACCTATGGGCTACTTCCCGTTGACGTAGAATATTAAAAATTGGCAAAAAAACAAGGTTTCACAGCAAAAGTAAAGAAAAAAATCGAAAACCGCATGACATAAAAAGTCTATTGTATACAGAAACCTCAAACTGCGGGTCCGACAAGCATTTTGCCGTATTTTTACACGGCTGGCCAAAAAAGGAGTGTTTTGTTTTTAGGGTTCATGTATGTATGTATGTTTGTGAGTTACTTTATTCCACCACAACTTCTAAACGTCTGAACCAATTCAGATGTATATCGATAGAATCCTTACATTGTCCCGGGTAACATAGGTTAATAAGTTAATAAGATAAAGAACAACAATAGTAATATAATGGCTATGGGTACACAAAAAGGAGTGAAAAAAAAAAACACGTGTCAGGCATGCCTATTATTAATTTTTTAATTAATTTCATCTTGTTTAAAAGAGTTTGAACGAATAAATAACAATTTCCTTAACAGGTATCCCATCAAGCTATAAAAGGTACTGCTCGTCCAACTCGCTACCACGCCGTGTGCAACGACGGCAAGATACCTGATGATGAAGTGGAACAGCTGACGTATTACCTGTGCCACTTGTATTCTCGCTGCATGAGATCTGTATCCTACCCCACTCCCACGTACTACGCACATCTCGCGTGTCTGAGGGCAAGATCACTTACACAGTACGTATTGTGGAAACTATAATATTATAGCAATCATGCATGGATTCTAATAGATGAAAATTGCTAGTCTCTGACTACCAGACAATAGGAATCAGGCGTGACTATATGTATGGTTGGGTATGTTTATCTTCTTCTTATCGTGTGGTTGATGAGCAACCTAGTTTCGGATTTTTTAACAACCATACGCCTCTGCAATGGCTATATACACCATTGAGAATATCTCATGTGTGCTGTTTTCCTCACGATAGTTTCCTTCACCGTTTTAAGCAAATGTTAATTCATTTCTTATACGTGCATGACTATTAAAAGACAGCCGGCCTTGAGTTCGAATTTGCGACCTTTGACTTGCTAGTTCGACAGTCATATCACTAGGCTTCTACTGATCTGTTTGTTCATGTTATTGTCTATCTAACAGACCGATGTGATATTTTAAATTACAAAAATATAAGTTAGTTGCTAAAGAGTTAATTCCGTTTGTTTTTTTTATTGGCAAAGTAGAAATGTCTACACAAAGCTAATTGCCGGAACCATGTGCGAAAATATTATAAGAAACGCGAAGAAGATCAAGTTTTGAAAGTACTACTAACCTAATGGAGTCACAGTCTAAAATTAAACTGACTGCCTCGGTGTGTAGTGGTAGCAAGCGCGGCTGCTGAGCGTGAGGTCCTGTGTTCTATTCGCAGGTCTGGCAAAGCGTTATTGTTTTTTTTTTCTGTTAGGCAATTTTCAGTGGCAGCCTAGAGTTAGAAAGTAGTGTGACACCCCCGAGCACGTAAACCCGTCGGTCAGGACCGATATCTCTCCGGTCGTATCGGATTGCCGTCCCATCGGAATATGAGAGTATAGGAGAGGGAGTCCACCTGTACTTGCGCATACACTGGTGCACTATAATATCTCCTGCGTATTTGGCTAATCTCCGTAGAGATCGGCAGCCGTGACTGATTACGGTCTGGAGGAGTACAAAAATAAAATACTTTTATTATTATTAATTATTTGTTTTATAATATTTATTTTTGTTTACAGCGGTGAGAAGTTCGATAACAAGGAGCTTGAGCGTAAACCCAAACGTCTACACGTGCTAGACAAGATGTTACAATTCAGTCGCATGTTCTTTGTGTAGATTTTACTTTTGTAAATAAAGCCGTCTTTGTTGCCGATTCTCTTACGCAATCTAAAAAGATAACAAATACTTCGAGCATTGCTGTCGGCGTAGTTTGACATCTCTTAATTTGCCGTCCCGTAAACTCACCATTAATAAAAAGTACCAAAATAATATCCATAAATTTGGTAAAATCGGTGCGCAAGAGAATTGACACCATTATCATCTTATTGTATTTACGCATTTATAGTCGACCGAAATTGCTTTAACATATTTGACAAAAACTCCCAGTAAATTAAAATTTCAATAAGCTTCACTTGTAGCTGATCTTGTAGGCGAAAATAGACCTTGTATAATTATGATGTGTAAACGAAATTCAGTATTAGAATGGTAGAGCAATTTTATGGTCGACTATACATATTCTTTTTTTTTAAAGACAACATCAGTGTAACCTTTAAATACTATCAACTGTAATCAATATTGTGTATTAGCCGTCTAATTAAATTAATAGTACCATAAAAAAATAAAATAAAAAATATCAAAAAAATATGTGTGATCATAGAGACTAAACAAAAAAAAAAGAAAACAGTTAATCCATTTATTTGAATTAAAGTAATCGCTTAATGCCTTTATATTTGCATATTAAATCAATTTTGATTTTAGTTTGTGAGCAAGGATTGTGTCAAAATCATATTCATAATATTTTTATTATAATCAATGGAGTAACCTTTTAAATATACATTTGGGCTCAGCTGCACCAACCTTACTTTACACTGACATGTTAATATGTCTTTATGACAGAATTTACATAGAAAATATTCTAATTAATAAAGTAACTGTCTCGTTGGTCTAGTGGTCCCAAGCTCGACTGCTGAGCATGAGGTCTCGGGAGCGATTCCCATTTCGGGCAAAGGGTAATTGAGATTTTCTATTAAGAAATGCTCAGTAGCAGCTTGGAGTCTGGAATTGTGCTCGGTAGATGGTAATAGGCTCACCACCTAACGACTTATAACAATAAGTCCCATGTAATGCATTGGTGAAATGTAGGTGGACAACTGTGTACACCTCTGCCCACCCCTTCAGGGAATACAGGCGTGATGCTATGTATGTAATAAAGTAATACGTCGGTTGTATTTAAAGTTATGTTGGTGCGACCCAGCCTTACTATTTTCACTTGTATAATGTTTATATTATAATGTAATATATACCGAAATTATGGTGGGGCTATTATCAACCGGGGTAAAAAAGTAAAAAAGGGGCTATAAAATAAACACCGTTTATTAATCTAGATAAGGGTTTTATGAATGGAGCATGGAGTTTTTTGAAGGAAAAGATCCGGTTATTTTTGATAAAGAAGAAGAATGTAGGTAGATAGGGAATACATAAGACGACATAACAAAAGAAAAAATTAAAAAATGTATGCAAAGATTTATGACAAAATTTCGCCATGTTATTAGTTGGTAACGGTCCCAGAATAATATTATTTTCAATTTCATATTTTTTTCTAGGTTAAGTACTATTTGTCAAGGGTAATTAATTAGTGATAGCACTCTAAAACAATTTAAACACAATTTTTTGGGATGTTAAGTGTGGGTAACGCTTCCGTTGTATGCGTTTTATTTGGGGTCACATTTTCTGAACTGTAAATGTTCGATGATTGATGACGGGTAGAATTTTTTTGTCAATAAGTGTTATCGCTAAATAATTACCTATAGCTAAATAAAATAAAATCATAAAAAAAGGATCTATAACAGGGTGTTCTTGTGGTATACTGAATACCACTTCGCTCGTTTCTGTCGTGTTTCACTGTCTGTAATTCAATCTAAATTATGAAGTAGTAAATAAATAATTATGTTAAGGTAAAAATCTGTTTTATTTAAATATACAGTCTACTGAAGTGGAACGAACTTTTCTATGAGTACATTTTTTTTACTCATATGCTAAACGTATTACGCCACTTTTTAATTCAATTCAATTCATTAAGGCTCTGCCGTCTACTCATGACGGATACGCAAATTTTACTATTAATCATGTCAGTCATCAAATGAAATCTCATAATTTCAACAATTGATTCAACAGTTGAGTTGTTGATGCAACAGTTGAACAGTTGATTAATATGACACGTTCAGAAATTAACTCAATTTCCAATTATTATCATATGAATTTTCGAGATTTAAAAAATATTTTGGGAGTTGTTTTTTAGATACCAAGAATAAATATAGTAAAACTATTCCAACGTCTCTAAAAATCTTTTTCTTTGTACAAATCCCAACATGAACTTAGATAGCTACCTAGATAGGTAATCAGGTAAAGGTACTTTTTATCCGGATACCACGTGCGAAGCCGAGGGGCAGAAACTAAGCAAACATAAATACATGCTGTTGTTGAGAATCTCAAATCTCTTCACTGTAGCCACGGCATAGTTCACAGGCTGACGTAATATTATTAAACAAAACGTTCGCACACAATTTCCGCTGGTTCTATCCTATTTAGTTTGGCCTTAACACCGCCTCGACATAGAGTGCATATTGTAATTACCTAATAATCCACCAGAGGTCGTTGCATGTTCAGGTGCAAATAATAATGCGCTTCATGTCAACTATTACTTATTATGACAATAGGCATGTGTTTAATATTTAGCCATTTAAATTTAAAGTAAGTAAAACTATTTTGATTGCTACTGAATTAAAGCTCGATTTTTGGCAGATTTTTTCACCGGTTATTTCAAATATTTATGGAAACAAATATTTAGGTATTACCTAAGAATTATGACTTGTAACAAAGCTAGGTTTTTTAATAGCCAAAGAAGAAGAAAAGTTCTTGATACTTTTGGGGGACTTCCTACAAGATGCACTAAATTAATATATAAAAATAAACAAATTTACAAACTACCGTGACTACGTGCTTTCGAACTATCATGACTTATGCTAGCGTCGTGTTCGCACACGTTAAGTATTACAAAATCCGTAGGATGCAAACTTTACAAAACCGATTCCTTCGCAAAGCGATAGGTGCCCCATGGTTCGTTAGGAATCTTTATTAAACATTATTTGATCATTAGTGATGATGATCTATTGCTAAATGAGTCTATAGCTTGAACCCACAATTTGTTACTCGAGAAAGTGGTTGAGCACTTCCATGCTACCAAGATATATTCTACCTACAACAGTATAATTAGGTAGGTATCTATGCGCCTCCACATACAGCCTTTAACTACCTACTTACACCCTCAGATCTCGTTGATTTGACATGACAAGTATGCCCTAAGGCTTCCGCTGTTTCAGCTACGGAAGAACCTTGAATGGTAATTTTTGACCAACCCACCAGCAGAACTTAAACCTCAAACTTTTTCTGTGGTACTACTCACAGAAAAGAAAACAAAAACGGTCAGTGTGTAGCACTACGAGTAGGTACTACCTATTGTTAGTTATTTTCATATTACTTATTCTTCTTCTTCGTGTATCGATGGTAATTCAAATTGTGTCAGCCCAAAACCTGTTACATAGCGTCCATAAGATCATATAACGTACAGCGTATCAGCAGGGCATGATGTCAAGTGTCCCATCGTTTGCAGAAAAGCACTTTGGTTTGAATCTTTTATGTATTCCCATATGACCAGGTTTCACTTAGGTAGGTACTTCGGTCAACCTGAGTCGCAAATCTATAAAGACTTCCAGGTCAGCCAAGGCAACTTATGTCTAGGTGGGAGATTATCCGATGGAGGGATGAATAGGGTTGGCATCGAAATAGGTACTGTAACGTCACAGGTCAAATCTTGTGTATGACTTTTCACCAGTTAGTGGAAGGACATGTTCGGCAAAACCGTTACGGCTTATGCTTATCACCGAGATCTGTCACCCGAAGCACGGTCACTAACGTAGAGATTTCTGCTCCCGGCGTAAGCATAATATCTACGAAGTGCTCAAACCAGCATCGGCGTTGAGGTCATTACCGTTGATGCTGGTAGCGGCGCCATCGCATCAATTTATTACTTATTTAGTCGTCCTTTACTGAAGGCGCTCAAACAAAAGCGTAAATTTCACTCGCGATATAAAAAATATGGAAATTTAATGGATAAGTTTGAAATCACACGAACAACATCTCCTATACTTTAAAATGGAATCATTAGGTATGCTTCGCAAGATTTCCGACATAATGTTTCTTTAGAAGCTCATCCATGGCCTTGTGGACTCCTCTGATGTCCTTGAGCGCGTATCACTGATTGTCCCACGCCCCGACAGTCGTCTATGTAACCGTAGAACCTTCCACCTCCCTAAATTTAACACTACCCTTGGCCAGCACTCCCCTGTTTATCGTATGAGCTCCGCATCAAAAAGGATACAGTCACTACACGCCTCTAAATAATTGTTGTTTATACTTGTAAGATCTGTACCCAGTTTTGTGAACCACTAAAAAAAAAAACAAAAAACCTACCACAAAAAAAAAAAATACATCCAATTAGAAATTGTTTGTGAAGTTAGCCAAGCCTACGGATACCTAAGTAGTATTATTTGGGCGTTTATGCATTTGGGTTTGCACCCAGCCTATGCGCCTACAAAACACCGTATATGATAAAAATACGCACCTGATGTTGTTTATAATATTCTTTGTAGCAATAAAGTGTCCCTTGCCTACGCTGTTCCTGCTACGCCGTAGGTCTCTCTTCAGTGACACGGGCGACGCGGCACGGCAGCGTAGCAAAGGAGAGCATAATTTTCAAGTGCTACGCAAGTTACACTAACCTCCTTAGTCGCATTTTACGACTCTAATAACAAGTGATCTCTTCTTGTTTATTTCGAGAACAAAATGTTTATGGTGTAAAACATAATTATACCAAACTTTACATTTACCTACTAACAAAAATAAGGGGATACATTGAGATGGGTCAGCGTGGATACCTACATCTGAAACTATAATATAACAACATCTCTCATCTTAAGAAGCACCCACGCTTGTTTACGATAAAATGTTTTATGTTAATCACTCTATTTTTTTTAACTCATAGTACTTATATTATTTTCTACCTTTTAGTTCGGCTAGTTACAAAACTATGTTTTTTTTTTATAAACTTTTATTTTTTGTCTAGATAGGAACAATGTTGTCGATTATAAATAAAACATACCTATATAACATAAATTAACCGGGAATCGAAAAGATGTAATTAGAATAAAACTCCCTTTAGTTTTATAATATCAATCAATAGAATCATCCATGAAGATTATTCAACTTTGGTACCTACCTACCTTGGAACAAATATTCCTATCTCCAATAGTTTCAAATTTGTCCTGACTTAACTCCATGGATCACCTTGTATAAACAACACGGTAAATATAGAGCATTATAGTAACGAATAGAAGTATTATATTTAACACCTATATTTAAAAATAAAAGCAAGACTTAGGCATTGCATATAATAATGATTAATACTATTAAAAAAAAACTAATGTTAATTTAACAATAAAATGACCTAAATATTTCGTTAGTGATACATATTATTTCTATAAATTAAGGTAAGTGTAGCACGTACTATGTCGTCTCAAGGTTCGCTAAACAGCACTAGTATCTTTGTTATCACGATTTCTGTGTCGTGCGAGCGGTCACGTAAGCCTGGCCAGTTAATATCTACTGTTTTTGCAAGTATAAGTCCCAACCACAGCAATGTGGACGGCAAGTCAGTGACTATAATAACTATACATGTAGGGATCAAACTCCTAATATTACTTAATTATGCAGAAAAAATAATGAAGGGATACCTAATCTTGATTTATAAATTACGGACCCAAAATATGTACAGAAAGAACTAGATTAGAAGGTAGCGTGGTTTCAAATATTCAATATAATAATTAAAAAAAAACCTTTATTTCTCCTCACGATGACAAGCTTATTCTAGGTTTTACATATTATTTGTCTGATTAGCAATGTGAGGAGCTGGTGTTTGAGTTAGGCATAAAAATGTCTGTATTACAAATCACCAGGTCCCCACCCCACCGAAGAACAATAGTGTTTTAAAAAAATAAAAATATGGTAGTACAATGTCAGGTGATAAATGTTATAATTATCTCCTTAGCGATCTTAACTATTGAAATAATACTAGCATCTGCCTGCGACTTCATCTGCGTGATTTTCAGAATAGGGTCCAGTCGGGATAAAGTATCCTGTGTTAATTCAGGTATAAACTATCTATGTGCCAAATTTCAGCCATATCCACTAAAGCCCTAGGCATAATTTTAAGTAGCTACTAAAGTTCCAAACGTCTAAACTAAAATTGTATGGATATTTTAGATTGACGTGATGAAGTTTGAATTTGAGTTCTCTTAATTTATTCCGTCCCGCTCCTATAGTAGCTGTTAGTAAAAGACGGCAAGGCTTTAATTTTAGTAACTACATCAGAATTGACGCCATTGAGCCATTGCAGATTACGTATTGAAATATATTTTTGTTTCTCAAAATATATAAACTTACTATACAAAAGACATAATTTCTTAAGTCTACGACAGCAACATGCAATTTGTAAAACGTTTTTATTTGATCAATATAAACCCTTAATAGGAAAATGAATAGAGCTATCTAAACTGGTCCAATCTAGCATGTCGTGTATTAGAATAATAAAATTAAATTGCATAACAGCGTTCGTAATAATGGACAACGGATTATTAGTTTATGTCATGATAAATGTGAAAAACCAGATTTGCATTTTAGGCCTGATTTTGTATGCTTATAACGATCCGACTGCATAATCGGTATTGTAATTTCAAGTAGAACATGTTTAAAAACAGCATTTTCTACTAAATGGACGGTTGACATTGTTTTTTAATAAGAAATTAACAAGTTAAAACAAAGTCAACATTTCAATGTGTTGTTTGTGGAGGTTGTTGTTAATAGTGAGTGCACTATTTCCGATTGTGATACAGGAAGTAGCTTCAAGGTTTGTGCCACCGCCATCCTTCCTTCCGCTATAAGATTATCTATCCGCTATAGTATTCTTATAATTATTATTAAGTATACCTACGTGTACAACTTCCCTGTTAATATTTGTGACATTCACCTATTTCGATAAAATAGTTATGCAGCAACAAAAGTCGTGTTAATTATACCTTTTTTTTCAACTTCGTATGTAACTCGGTAATTATTGCATATTTGCATGCAATTTGAATATTTTAGTATATTTAAACGTTACTTATTTGACCAATCGGTCTCAATGTTGCGTCGAGGACAAACAAACGAATAGTTTATTCTGTCCTGTCGCAGGCTCTTGACCAATATTTAGTTAAATCTAAATATATAGTTAGTCATTTATCAGTTGATGCTTCTGACTACGTTGTTATTTTTTTTGCTGGTGTTATGGTAGGTACCTCAGCTGACATAGTTTTCACACTAATACTTATAACTGTTATTGTACGCAACTTTGTTTTGCTCCATTAAATAAAATAAACCATTTGTAGAACTGCTGACCTCAGCGGAGCGGAATATTGGTCCCCGAGCAAAATGATTAAAGATTGTCTATCTTTATTGATGTATAATTCGGTCCTCAAACACAAACAAGCACACAAATTATCTTTGTAACATATAGGATAATTTTAGTTATATTAGTCTGTGCACTGATGAATGGTGTGTTGTCTACAGTTATGGTTGCGGCAAATGCGGTTGCGTTGGGATCCTTGAATTCCGGTAAAGGATGTAGAGGGAATGGAGGACTCTGTGTTTCAGTCATTAGGAGACCGGCACGACGACGTCCTAGAAAAAGAGCGTCTCCCACAATTATGGGCAACAAGTCGTGACCAGAATGATAAGACAGATAACTTTGTACACAAACGTACCTTCATTAGTTATCATTGCGAAATAAGTTAATCAATATCAAATGCGTCTAATTCAGCAATAGGTCAAGATAATGGCTTGTCTAGGAGTTAGAATACCATTTAAAATGACACCTAATTTACATAATCCATGTGTGTAATCCGCACTCATCACGAACACAGGTCTATTTTAACAACGATAGACTTACTAATGTCTTGATAATCTTACGTCAATATTGTGGAGGCCAGGTGACAGTGCAATTAATGCAGCCAATCCCAGTTATTTATTATACACAGTTCTCAGACACTTGCAACCTCTACAACGACTGCTTGTCGATAGTCTTCGGTTCAATTAGCCCGGTCCTGGAAGACATTAATTTAGTTGAAGGCTTTGCAGCTGTTATGGACGACTTAAACAGTATATGTGGTCTGTGAAAGGCACTTTTTGGTGGATAGCTGGATAGCTGTAAAAAGCAACAACCGTCAAATTTGGTGTGATTGATTACAATAATTGTGCATTAGCATACTCTATCTTTATCAACAAATAAGAAAATCAAGGTAAAGAGACCAGGGTACCTATTCGCTATCTCGGTTGCCAACCGAATTGATGGACACTTTGTAGTACATTGCGTCGTAAGTTTTTTACTATTGTTGCTCATCATAGACAAGCACGTAACACACGACGTAATGTACTATAAAGTGTGGAAGATGGCATGACGTTATTGCATTGGATATTGGGCAGGCCTTTGGTAATTGGTTGTTTTCCTTTACATAGCTTATTCCTGCTTGTCTTGGGATCATCTTTCAAGCTTATACAGTGGTGTTGAATTTCGGTAAGTACTTTATATTATTGTATTTCGTTAAACATATTCATATTAATGTTATTGTTCACCGGTTACTACTCACGTGCATTTTTCGAGATTGCCCGACGAGTGTAAGTTTGACTCACGACGGCGCACTGGGCTCAGCTCATGACTAAGGCCTCTGTTCGAAAAATGCACGGCAGTAGTATCCTGTGAACAATAACTAATTAATAAGGTACCACATGACCTCTTACCAGCTTCTGACTACCCATAATGATACAGCCTATCATATGACATCTGATACTGACAGAGCAAGATGGGTTATTTTATGTGTTACCCATATATAGACTTCCTGCGTCATCAGCTTGACCTCGTAGTTTATTATTTAGTTATTCTGTTTGAAATACTGAACTGTGTGTGATTGAACTCAAATCTTTAGAAATAGGCTAGAATAATGATCAAGATATTTCTTTGTTATGATATAGGCATAATTATTTAGATTAGGCATTAATGTTTTCGTATAATTTTTGTGAACCGAATATAATATTTAAGTAAGTCTTTAAATAACAAATATATATCATTATAGATGCTATGGTACAGTATACATACATACGATAACTGTATAACATATGTACCATAAAATCATCACGCACGCCTGCATCCCTAATCCCTAGTAAGGGTAGGTAGGTATACCCACGTTTCAACAGTGGTGCACCTAATGCCATTGCATAATTAGATACTTTATTATCTCATTTCATCTGCATTATTTATTACTTGAACGCAACAATTGACAATTAACTAATATGGTTACTGTTATTCAAAGGAAAAATCACACGAAACAACATTATTTTCTGTCTACAATCGGCTTTGTGCCGAACTTATTTGAAACAATCGAACTAACTATAGTGCCTGAACTTGGCACGATTCTGTGACTATTAAGTAATAACGGTTTTTTTGGCGTATATAAGTCACGGTTGGTTGGCAGATTGGCAAGGTGAAGGTTTCATGATAATGCCTATTTTGTTTGATGCGCCGTGCCGTGTCGAGCTAAGTACCTAAGTACTTGATAGTAAAATATTAACTGTGAAAGAAGTAAGAAATTAAAGTTGTGACATTTTATTGATTATAAATAAAATACTTAGTTATTTTATAAAACCAATAAAATTGCCAAAATAAAGGATTTTGCTATGACAATGACTATTTAAGTAGTAGTAGGTAATAGGTAAATTGTTGATATACAAATTAATTCATAGAACCTAATACATAGGTATCTAGGTATAAAACGAAACGGCAATGATGTCTATGTTTGGTCCGGATCTATTATTCAATCATCATGATTGTTTTATCGCCCTTAATTATAAAGCTAACTATGAATAATTAATACATGCATATAGGTCCAACACCTGCTAATAGCTACTTTATACTTAATATCCCTTTTTGAAAAATATGAAATGTCTGCATACCATCACGTCTATATTTTCAGAAGGGTTTGAGCACAGTACCGCAGAGAGATCGTTTTTTGAGGTTTTTATATTATTATAACTGCCTCGTGGGTCTAGTGGTCCCAAGTGCGACTGCTGAGCAGGAGGTCTCGGGTTCGATTCCCGGGTCAGGCAGTCTTATTGGGTTTTTCTGTTAAAAAAATCTCATTAGCAGCCCGGAGTTTGGAATTGTGCCCGGTTGATGGCAATAGGCTCACCACCTTGATTAATAATAGCATTGGTGAAATTGTTGCAAATGTGGGTGTACAATTGTGTACACCTCTGCCTACCCCTTCGGGGAATACAGGAGTGATGCTAATTTATGTATATTTGATATTAGGAAATTCTCAGAGGCAGCCCGGAGTTTAGAATTATTTATTAATTAATATATGTATACTCTATATTGTACACCAAATAAATAGCATTAGCATTGTGCCTGGTTAGTTGTGTCTAACCAGGCACAATCGTAGGTTCACCACCTATTTATGGGACATAATAAAGGCACCAGACAAGAGAGACGATTGAACTTTTTCCACATTCGTTGTCTTCGTAATGTTCTAGGCATTTCTAGAAGAGATAAAGTGACGAACGAGACAGCCCTTGACCTCGCAAAGCTTAACTTGCTTGGTGCGGTCGTTGCTGCGGATCCCGTATTGACTTATTCGAAAGACGTATCCTTATAACTCCTGAGACGCTGCTGAAATCATCTGATTTAGATATCATAAGGCTCATGATGAATAGCAGAATCAGTGAAATGTGGTACACTTCTGCCAAATCCGTAGGGGAATACAGACGTGATGCGATAATGACGAAAAGTGATTGACTGATTAATAGCTAAGTTTAATTTATTTTTCTATATTCATTACTTCGTAATTATGGAAAATAGACGTACGGAGGAGTTATACTGTGCGTGATTATAATTCAGTTGGTTTCTGGGTCATTCTCTATTAAGTCAGTTTTTCCACTAAATAATGGTAAAATTGGAAATACGTCTATTGTGTGTATAAATAGCGTGACTAAAATTATCCATACCAATTATTAAGTTTCATGAAATTGAAATGATCCATACTTTGTGTGAAGCTAAGTTACTTTTATTTTCCACGCTTTTATCTTTTGTTTATTTTAATCACGCAAAATTATAAACAAAAACGCGCAGCCAAAAGCTGGTATTGGCCGGATTTAAAGTTTTGAGACTCTGGAGCAACGCAAGAAATATTATAATAATGGAAAATAATTATTTTCACAGATTTTAAAGTACATTGTGAATGTTAACTTTCTTCTCTGTGTTGTTATTGATTTTTTTCAAAAGAATCCTCATATTGTTTTTGATCCTATAACTGCGCAAGATGACTAGCATAGCGCAGATTAGACAAGACGAGCATCATGCTCAGGAACGTGAAATTCGAGAGAATTATGCCCAGGAGTTACATCCTAAGGTTATTATTTATTAACATCACAGACACGAGAACCTTTAGTTGCCTACAGAAACAGGCGACTCCATTGCCATTAAGGGCTTTTTGTGCAATTCCTCCAAAGCCAAAAACAAGATGAAATTAATAAAAAAAATAAAAACCACGCCTGCACTGTGTGAATTATATTTTTTTTCGACACACTTCCTCGTAAGGGGCTCTTATTGCACCGCTTTTAGGTTCACAATGAGGCTTATTAATCACGCGTGCTTTTTCTTAATATTTACCAGATTAGTGTGGTAAAAAAAACAGCTTGACGCCTTTACATTTACTTTTAAGCCTTAGCAAAGAGTTTTGTTTTAAAAACTCCTTGATGACCTTTAAAATTTTTGTGACTGTGCTAATTTAAATATAAGAATAAACATTTCGAGTCTTCAAATTATTTATTTTGTCAACAAATTAACATTAATTTGTGTTTTAAATGGGAGAATAATGACTTTATTTTAACCTGTATTTTTAACAGTATAAAATATACTTAGATATTATACCATAGATTGTCAAACTAAAATTCAAGCAACTTCGTCAAGTCTCTGCTACCACTTCTTTTGCACTTGATTTTGATGTATCAATAACATTTTAAGTATTTGGAATTAACTCTCATTTTTTTTTTCTTGTGTAAATTGTGATCGCGGAATACAAAATGACAGACTTCAAATTCTTCCAATTGAATAAAACAAGTGTGTTAGTCGTTACCGTCCCAACATGACGCTGGCCAAACAGTCGTCAAAGACTTAGTCACCATTAAAAACAAATAAAGAAGTGTGTTAAGGCTGGTCAGCTAAGGAACTTAGATTGAGGTGTGTATGTATAATGTAAAATGTTTAACAGCGATCATAATAAAGTTATAGTACTTGGCAGATTGTAGAGCTTCTGTCTGTCTGACAACAATTAGGGGCATTATTAAATATTCTGAATAAAAACTGCTTTTTAATTGCAGACAAGTCATTGGCAAAGGTTTACTTATTGAAGCATAGATTTATTAATTGGGTCGATGTCGGACTATTTTAACTCTCAAGTTCAATGCTTCGTAAAAAATACTTACTTTTATATTGTAATATAAACGTTTCGCAAATCGAAGGCTGGAACATCCAGTCGCTTGGTAAGGCCTATGTTTTTCATAAATTGTCAAATGTAAGTTTTAATTTTTTAATTTTACTATTTTTTGTTATTTGGAAAATAACATTATTATCTTACTGGTCCTACTATCTGGATTATACTACTGGATTAAATCTAACATATTAAAATAATAAAAAAATGATTTTTATTTTTAGCTAGGTACCAAGCCTAGATGCATCAATTTGGCAAATATACTACTTACTGCGCTCTTGCTTGAGAGGACAGCACGACAACACAAAGAATTTGTTGCAATAATGTGATTTTCATCTCACTATAAATAAGTTAATTAACCCTATTTTCTTTTTATAAGTATAGCCTGGTTCCAGAGTTGTCCAATCACCTGAAGGCCTTTGGCCTGATAATAGATTCATGTATTAGCTTCCGGCAGTCCATTACAATGGATGCAAATAAATACAATGTCTAGTTACTTCCAAGTTCCACAATAATGAGGGTAGTCATGCAATTACCTGGGCACCGCCCACTCGCCCGCAAATATATCGATGACTCTCGAGACGCTCAGATAAAAATGCTCCATTAATCGTCCACAGACTGATAGCGCTAAGCGTTGCTTTAACTCAATTATCATTTATCGACCAGATAATTATTGAAAGATGATCAGGAGAATTCTTGTCTCGTACTGGGCGTAATGGGTTATTTCCAAGCAATTGCTATGTTGTCGAGGCCATCTTAAAATTCATTTAGTCACGCTGATGTCAGCACGGTGTTCATAGATGTAATACGTGAAATAATCATCATATCATATTATTACGTTTCTGTTACATCATTGGCATTTTGATTGTATATATTTTTCTCCGCTGTAGGTACGGATGTGGTGACTCGTCAGTTATCATAAAGAATACTTGTACCTACCTGTGCTTTTTATTCGTTTTGGTTCGTCGTGGTTTCTTAAATTATGTTATATATACTATACCTACATGGAGTTTTAGTGGCTTTATAAACAACGTTGATTTAATACTCTGGATAGTATAATTTTTTATGGTTATTTTTTTGTCTTCACAGCCCAAAAATAAATAGTTTTTATGAGCGTTTGTATATTCTTAAACGCTTCTGAAGGATGACAAGGTGACGAAATTAATATTCCACTAAGTTCCTTATAAGAAATATTACAGGACCGACGCCGGTGTTACCCATCTTTAGACATGATGTACCTCATGAGTTTATTAATAGGTTTTTTCTTATCATTACGTCATAATTGTTTACTTTATTCTTCTATCATTCTATGTTTCAGTCCTTCTCAACTGCAACATTAGCCATGACCGAATCTCAGGTCGACGACACTAAGTGATACGGCAACATTTTATTTTACACTGATTTTCCGGTAAAATTTTGTAATAGCTTTAAGGCTTTATTTTCAGTATTTCATTTTATTAACAACTTAACGCCTTTATGTTCTTTTCGGGGACCTAGGACTATAGACATCCCTCACCATTTCGCTCGGTACGGAGCTGCGGACTCTTGATCCAGCACTTTTTGATCTCTTTACTTCGTCTAACACCGTACGTCGCCAGGTTTGTATGGGAAGGCCACACTTTCGCTTACCTTGGGGATTTCAATTCATCGCCTCATGAATTAAATCATCACATTAGTCTGCAAAATATTATATGGTGTGTCAATAACATCGTATCGTAACCTAATTCTAAGAGGCTTAATGTGTTCATCAGCTGTTGAAGTTTATAAGTTATTATAACGTGTATGAAAAATTAAGGGAAAACAAATTGATTAGTTTTTATCCCACATTACTGGAAAGTTCACAGGACCAATTACTACTTCAAATACCGTGGCGTTAAGGACCTACATTATCGTCAATCGTCGATCACACATAGTACATGTAAACTCTACAGTCGGCTGGACAGTGACAACCTGTAGGAGCTCCAGTTCTAGTTTGTTAGGAAGGTTCTCATAAGACAGGCGCTATAATTCGTTGCAAATTACGATTGGTAAAGGATCGCTGAAGTTCAATGTTTGACGCAGTCAATTTATGTTGGGTGACCGCTAGGAAAATGTTTATCTGAGCATTTACATGCTTTGGCTCACTACACGATCGGTATCAGCTGTTGTCAATATTAATAGCAGTCATTAAGCCAAGTCAGAGGCATGGATGGTTTGAACAACCCTAGCGTTAGATCCTAACCAGAAAAAAGCAGACAACGGAAAGTTTTGTGACACTAGGCCTTTGCATATCGTAAATAAGGATTTATTCCACCCATTAGTGCCAATTAATATGGGTGCGTTTCATTTCATATAAAGTTTTTTGGTATAATTTAATTTCGTATCAGATATAGTAACTTGAAAACTTTTATTACATAACATTAATGTATAAAAAAATAATTTGTTGGAAAATCATATACCTACTATAATAATTGTTTGATCTCATCTTTGACGTATTAATAATTAAATGGATACCTACCTACAGGAACATCAGAGTCAATACCCAGACTCGGAGTGCTCTGAGCGATTTCGTAGTTACATCAAATCTTACTTACCCAAACAATATTTCTACTAGGCTTGCAAGATAAACTGTGGATGACGTAAAAATTAGTACCTAATTGCATTTTTTGTTAAATTACGTTTTCGCTTAACAACATACTCGTAGTTAACATTGGCTAAGTATTAAGGACTCGTCTAGTTCTAAAGTTTTTTCTTTAGATAGTTGGAGATAATTAAGTCAATATATGACGTATTTCAGTTAACTGTTGTCAGGGTTAAAAATAACGTTAGAATTGGTAATTTTAGATATGAATAAACTAAAATGTCTCGCTTGAACTGTGCCCTCGTTTCGAAATTGGCAAAATATTTAAAGATACACACTTAAAACTGAATTCGTTGTCAACGACGGTGTATAAAGTTAACTAATGCATATTATGAAAAAAATATTTAAAATAATCTGGTTAAATAATTTCGAACCAACTTTTTGACTTTTTGAACCGACTGACTGCCCAATTGAGTGGAATCGTGAGATCTTAGATTTTAATTCCCAGATCGGGAAATGTGTTATTGTGATTTCCTTAAGGGTACTATTAGTTTATAATTGTGCCCGATTGATGAAACTAGGCTTACAACTTACTACATGGGACTTAATAAATGTTAAAAAAATTGGGTGTACAACAGTCCACCTCTGCCTCACCTTTCTGGGAATAAAGGCTTGATGTTATATTTCGTTTAGCCAATGAATATACAAATATCATTTATATAATAATTCTACTAAAACCAATGTCTGCTAAAAATATCTTAGGCCTACCAATTAACATACCGCCTCCAATTTACATACTTATTCTCCAAAAGAAGCTAACCGATTCTTAACCATGGCAACATTGTGAAATAAAAATATGAGAAGAAGGATTTTAAAAAGTCCCACTCACTGGCATTGCCTTATCCAGCCCACGGGCAATCGCCTTCCTTGTCGTATGCGGAAGCAAACCTACCTGTTATACTTACCAATATTTTTTTATTAGCAAGGGCAAGTTCACTCGCTGTTTTATTCATATGAAAGTGTTACACATATGCAGTCGTTGTATCGATATGTCCTGACATTGCACTTCCATTTTAACCGTGAGGTCGTGTTCTATATTTTTTCTTGGTTTAACTTTAGACAAATTAAATAAATTGAAAAGGTAAATTTAAACGAGAGAAGGTCGAAGGCGATCCCAACTAGTAGATAGTTGGGTACTTTTAATGACCTAAATTCATCTAAATTGTTCCATATAATTTGTAGTTTCAAATGACAAAATTCTTTAGTAATAAATAATTACAACATTTAGTCTCCTTTAAGCTTTAGCATTAGTAAAATGTTATCTCCGGTCTGAACAAGAATAGACTGTCGTCAATATGAAGTGGCTTAGGTCTCCTATGGTGGGAATTTCGAGCTGACTCTAGGTGTCCGAAACAGGTTGGGGACTCCAAATAAAACTGTAGGTTACTTAATAACTTGTAGTGCCAATTATAAGGTCCTAATCACATAACATAATATAGATTTTTGTCCAAAAATACAGAACATCACATTGCTTCATGATTTACTTTAACACGTTACATATCCAATTACTTCAACTTACTTAACCTGACTGGTTGATTATCTTAAAACGGGATCCGAGAAAAGGTGCACAATTGCACCCCACATTTCATAGCCATTCACGTGCCCTTGCATATATATGAAGGTATGTCCGTACATTGAGGGACGGGCTCGTGGCTAAGTAACAGCCGCATAGATCGATCGAGGTTAAGCTGCGCTTGCCGCGGTTGGTCTGTGGATGGGTGACCATAATTTCGTACCGAGACCCCTCCGTGTCTCGGAGAGCACGTTAAACCGTCGGTCCCGGCTGTCAAATTAAGATCTATGACAGCCGTTACGGGTAGTCAGAGGCGTGAAAGTCTGACTAACAGTCATACCACGAGATATCGTGTTACCCAGTAACACGGGTTGTGGAGTTTAGATAGGCAGTCGCTCCATGTAAAATACTGGTATTAAGCTGCATCCGGCTTGACTGGAAGCCGACCCCAATGTAATTGGGAAAAGGCTAGGCAGATATGTCCGTACATTGAGGATGATTCTGTTGTGAATATTACGACTAAGGTGTTGATGAAGGTGATTGTTAACTGAATTTGAAGCTGGGCTGCAGCCACCTCCTATGAAAATATGCTGCAATCAACCATTAATCTAAGCAAGAACTTTGGAACTGCCTCGTTGGTCTAGTGGGCCTAAATGCGACGGCTGAGCATGAGGTCCTGGGTCGGGCAAAATTTTATTGAATTTTTCTGTTAGAATATTCTCAGTAGCAGCCCGGAGTTTGGAATTGTGCCTGGTAGATGGCAATAGACTCACCACTTATTACATGGGACTTAATAATGGCATTCGTAAAATGTGAGTGTATAACAGTGTTTACCTCTGCCTATCCCTTCGGGGAATACAGGCGTGATGCTATGTTATGTAAGAACCTTGGTAATTCCCATTCAGCTTCTGTCAGGATCTTGCTCGGATGAACACCTATTTGACATAGATATAAGGTGTCAAGAAGTAGCCCGGTTAGTGGAGTGTGATATTAGGATAACATCAGAACCTGGCGCATGGATAACATTTGGTGTGACATAGCTAGATAGAAGGAGACCGTATCGGTGGCGGTTACCACCAACAAAAGCATTCCCAAAGAGGGTTGACGTCAGCCAGGTGGCCGGTCATAAAACATAGCCAAAACTTTAGCAGCATGTCAGATATAGGTATGCTGCGCCGACCCCAAATTAATAGGGAGAGGGGCAGGGGATGATGATGATAAGGTGCCAAGACTTTTTCTTTTCCTGTTCATTGTCTGCGAGGAGTTCGACGTTTGACACGTTCACAGGCTGTGATTATATAGCACCTTCTTGCAAACTCTTCATTACACTTCTATGTATATGTTACCGTGATAAAGTAAAACAACATGTACAGTGCGGTATGCGTGGTGGCCTCATTGAGTTTCGTGTGGAGCAATAAGTATTGGTTTACAAGTCACAGCCGCGTTGGCTTGTTAGCTCATCGAACACAAGGGCCATAGTAACTAATCCAGATTCCTTAAGTAACTCCTACAACTTAGTTTAGACACATGTTAATTACAAAATATAATTTATGAATACAGAGAAATTTTCGAAAAGCATTAACGCACGCGTATCCCTTACGTTATACATTTGTGTAGAAAAATAATAAGGTCGCGAGCTGGATTCGGACCTCTATACCTACCTGTATAGGGACTGAATAGATATCAATAACGTCGCCAAAAGACGTATTAAAAATGTGGAAAAAGAATTCGCGGTGGTGAGCAGAGGTCGAGATGACTTAGCGGTCAGAGAGCCTGGAGTATTTATCCGGGAGGCGCAGG
Source organism: Xylocampa areola (assembly GCA_935421205.1). NCBI lineage: Eukaryota > Metazoa > Arthropoda > Insecta > Lepidoptera > Noctuidae > Xylocampa > Xylocampa areola. The sequence goes on from OW285207.1 coordinate 13,667,553, forward strand.
TTCGAATCCTGCTCGCGACTGTATTGTTTTTCCACAAAAAAAAGATTATTTGTGAACTTTCTATAATTAATTTTAATATATAATCAATACTCATAAAAACAAACAATATATATATAGAAATACAAAAAATAGTAGGCCACCGACATCGGGAACAGCTACCGGTGGTTAAGGCTCTAGAGAGAGGAACCTCATAATGCATGCCGTGTTGAAGAGTATCACTCTCTGTGTCAGGTCCTTGATCCAGCCGCCTATGGAGAACCTTTTAAGATGTTATATATTTTATTAATATATTTGAGGCGCCCCTTACCCGTTGCACTCTTTAGTCGTGGAGCATTTTGAGCGTCTTCGTGTATCGGAGGGCATATCAAGCCGTTGGTTCCGACTTTTCTTAATTAAATCACAGTTAAAAAAAATTGTGGAAAGAAAACTACAGTCGTGAGTAAGATTAGAAACTGCGCATCTTTGATAACAACTCCAGGTGCTCTGACTGCTAAGCCATCTTGACGCATCTGATCTCAATACGGGAGGCGCAGGTTCGAATCCTGCTCACGACCGTATTTTATTTCCGCAAAATATTATAACTTTAGAGTTCGCTACGCATGCGTCAATGCGTTTGAAAGATACTTGCTAAGCCAATTCAGTAGCCTATGATAAATAATATTAAATTCTGTAAATATATCTGTTAAATACACTTTTACAAGTAAAATTTTCTGTGTTTAAACTAGATATGAGTGACTTGCCGCTTGAACAATTTTGACATTGAGTTGGACCTACACGAAAAAAAAAAGAAATCTGTTTTGAAATCAGCATATCGTGTGAAATAAGAAGGGCACTTATGAGAAATTGAAATGTTTGTTATTATTAATTAATTAATTAAAGACCCTAAATATACAAACCGAGGTTGGAAAAAGTGTGTGAGTCAGACCCGAACTAGTTTGATTCAAGTTTTTTTTATGTCACATCCGGTAGTTTGCCACCTGCAGTACCAAGGGCGATGTTAATTGTTGAAATGTGTAAATATAGGAACTGTCTATCAAGTTTAAGATGTTCAAGAAGACGCGCCCTACTCTTTGTCTTAGTCGCTACAGATGGTTCAATCCACCAACTCATGAACTACATTTTGTGTGAGGAGGAAGCTCTGGGCTGATAGATATAAGTCCGAATATCATCATCATCATGCCCCTGCTCTTATCCTAATTTATTTGGGGTCGGCGCAGCATGTATTCTTCTTCCATACATCTCTATTAGCTGTCATATCGTTAGTCCCTCCTTTTCTAGCTATATCATCTTTAACACAATTCATTCATCGCTTCCTCGGTCTTTCTCTACTTTTATAGCCATCTACATTCATACTCAAAACTTTCCTCGTCACATGACCCTTATCCTTCCGCATCACATGCCTATACCATGCTTAACGATTTCTACATAACTTCTCAGTTACCGGTGGCACTTTCAGACTTCCCCTTATATACTCATTTCTAATTCTATCCATCCGCGTCACACCACACATCCCTCTTAACATTTTCATCTCAGCTGCATGTAATTGTCTTTTATTCATTCCCTTCGTAGATTCTGTACCATACAAGACAGCAGCCCTAATAGCTGTTTTATAGATTTTCCCCTTACGTTTAAGGGGAATATAAGTCCAAATATCAGCCAGAAAATAGTGGGGTGCTTAGGCAATTAAGTCAAAGAGCGGGGCGCATCTTCGTTACATAACGTACGTAACTAGATTTACCAGCATTTTGATAAAAAAATTTTTTTGTTAAAGTGTATCAATCCTAACTTCAGCGGGAAGGTGTTTGTTATTTAGATGCATCCCATAACGAACCGAATAACCAAGTCCTGATCAAGTCTAGTAAGTATTGCCAGGTTCATTATGCCAAATTTCAGGACAATATGTTAAATATATCGGGACTTATGTTTTAAAATCGGTACATTAAAAAAGGCGCGACAGATGTCCGAATTTTTTAAATAACTTACTTCAAAGTCTAAGATTCAGATTAGATCATTGGGCGTCCCGTTCAAGGGTAAATCGGGTCGCGTCGCCACACCCCTGACAATCAGGACGTCCCGCGCAAATTGGGACACCTGGCATTAATGAGTAGTCACATTCTACAACAGGCTTTCATGACATGCCATTTGATTTATTTTGTGCCCGTAGATATTCAAATATAGAGACAAGCAGGATTTCAAGCAAGGTTTACAGCCTATTGTTAGTGTCTCTCAGCCTCATTCATAGATTTAGCAATAAACTAAGCAAGTACCTAAAGGTTCCTATTAGTTTACTAGTCATGCAGAAATGTATAAGCTTGTTGGCTCATCGCAAACAAAGACCCAATAATCCAAATTCCTTAAGTAACTCACCGTATTATGTGTTAAGGGTTACATATGTAGCTACAGTAGGCCACACGTCAGTGGTAACAAAACCAGTATAAGCTAGCCTCGCATGCTATTGAAACTCCCTACTACGATAGGCCAGCTCTGGGTCGAAGTGTTACCATGGACATGTGGCCTAGTGTACTTAGCTCATAGTAATTTGGTTAGGGTTAAAGATAAATCTTTGAAAAGCATTAACGCATGCTTAGTAAACTCTAAAGTTATTATAATAAATGGAAAAGAGGTGGTTTGGTTAGGGTTGACTGATATGTGCCGGTGGGAGTTGTGACGAATGTATCTGCGTTCCCGCTACCCTGGAAAAGGTTAGGTAGTATGTTAGGTAAACGACATCCATGATGGATTTCTACACTCTAAAAAATGGATTGACTTGTGTCCAGCTTTAACAGGCAACATTTTAACGTCAAATGGTGCGTGTTAAAGCTGGACACGTATGGGTTGTGGGTTCAAATATGTTAAGTACAGTTGGTCCCTTTTAAAACCCGATCAAATCAAATCATTTATTTCAATTAAACCATTTACAGGCTACTTGTGAATTGTCATTTTCGGACCGGTCAAAAAACTCCATCGTTTCTATTTTACATCAAATAAGTTTTTACTATAGTAGGTATTGGTTACACTGTTTTCATTACAAACTAATATGTGAGAACGAGGTGAGAACAATGTATGATGAGGCCAATACTAAAAAAAGTTTAGTTTACTAATTCAACATTTTGCCATGAAAGTTTAGAGATGACCAGTCCTAACTGACGGCACCTACCGTACCAATGTGACTTCTATCAATACCATAAATACTTTATTAGATAAATACTGATGTAATTTTAAAATTCATTAATGCCTGCTTAGCGGAAAGTAATGTTAGACTGAGGCTTGAACCCGCACCCCCTGTATAGATATTTACTCCAAAGGCTCTGGTAATCGCGTAAAGTGGTTGTGACAGCGTGGATGTGGGTTCAAACCCGACTCATGGTCGTTATTTTCTATCTGTAAAAATTATAACTTTCTTCAATAACCAATGATATCACAGACATTCGTTGAAGAAAAACAACTTGAAGAAACCTGGACGAAATCGCTATCCAGTGGTATGCTAACGTAGTGATCAATGGTCGTGCCTTCTTTATGTAAGAAGAGGCTCTTGCCCCGCAGTGTTAAGAGCTGGTTATATTTGGCTAGTCAGAGCATAACAAACCGTCTTGTCCAGCGATAAGTATACGATAAGTATAGGTAAGCAATGTTTTTTTTTTTCGCCATTTTTGTAATTAGTTATTACCAACCAGCAGTAATGTTGGCTACAGAGCTTATTTTTGCTCATTAAAAATTTTGCAATACCTTTATATACATATGAAGTAAAGTGAGTGTTAGACAGGAATCCGACCTCAACACAATAATAAAATTTATAATAATCAACTAGTATTTTTATGCTTCGAATTGTAACGTTGATAGCTAAAACGAAAAAGTTATGAATATGTCAACATTAAGGTGATTAGATACGCCAACTGCAAATAAGACTTATCTATGGAGGCGTATAAATTTGATATTATTATGATATTTTCATAAATTTTCGTTTCATTAAGATCTGTGAGTGAAGTTATTGGTTAACCAAAAATTGTGTCTGGGCTACGGATCCATTATCTTCGTGAGAAAACTTGCAATGATAGTGTATTAAGGTGTCATCCACTATAAATCTAATATTTAAACACCGGGTCTTAAAATAAAAATAAAAACATAATTATCATCAAAGTAAAATTCTTATGACACGACAACAATAAAACACAAACATAAGTAATACAATAAAACTTCATTATTTCAAATGAACCACCCAAAAGGCCGAGAAGTAGAGTTGACAAATTTTGTGGTTTGGTTTGCTTACAGCGGTTACCATAGCAGCAGGAACACGTGGTGCGCGGACGCACTTCCCGCGTGTCGGAGGTCGCGCAGCGTTCTATATAATGTGAACAAGTTGCCCAAGCGCACACTACCATACTCACGCGCACGCCGCCAACATCCACCTAATAACACTGTACGTAAAAAAGGATATTAATTTAAATTCTCATATCATTAAAATCGATCCAATTTTCTTACCGGCCAAGGTCAAAACTTTTTACTTTTTTCTAAATTGCGAGTCTATCAATTGAGTTACCGTCGTTAAGTGTCGTGGTATTGGTAATTGTGGACCCACCACCCAACGTTTGGTTGCAGCGGGAGCGGTCAGTCCTGCAGCTTCGAGCCCCAGTCAGTCTGCGCGTACGCATCCGCCACTCGGACACAGTGCGCGCGCACTACAGTGATACTGTGACAGTGACAGTAACGTCCCGATAATAAACCTTAACAACATGAACCACTACGTGAAAATCGTAAGTAATTTTACTATTGTAAGTGTAATTATAAATTACGTGCAAGTATTGGTAGGTAATTGAGATGATTTGTTTCTAAATTTCGGGTCCTTAAAAACAAATAATTTTAATTTAGATCATAAAACAAATGAAGAAGTATAAACAAAAGATATCGGGGTACAAGTTTAAAATAAGTGATAGCAATTATTAAATATTCGGACATGTGAAGTTTAATGTTTTCTGTTCGTGAATTTAATTGTTGGTCTATCGTGACAGTTGAAATCAAAAGTGTTAAAGTGTCAATGATCCAGTTTCCATGCAATTATGTCAAGTTCTTTATCACACGGTTATAAAAAATCTCGCTATATGTGATGATCTTGAATAACAATGACGAAATGGTCATTCATAGTTTACGTGTGTATGTTATGCATTTGTGTAACTGTTGATTGTCGTAATAAATGTTTGTGTGAAAAACATTTTATGTGACATTTATGTTGTAAATGAATGGAATATAATATTTAATGAAGCAATGTAGAACTGGCCATTAGAAAATACTTCTAAATGTATCGATATAAAAAAAAACTGCTCATTCAGAAAATTGTGAACACTCTCACAAGGGGTCACTAGTTTCTAATTATTTACAGAATACATTTAATCTTATTCATCCTATAGCCTAGTTGTGAAATGGAAATTATAATTATTAATGTGTTAAATATTTTTATAAGCATGATAATTACACGATACACATGCATAATTTTGCGGTGTCGTTTTCTCAACTTACATAAGAAACCAGTTGCTTTGACAAGAATTATCCGAACCAACATAATTTTATTGAACGTTTAGGTATTACATTTATAATGGAATTACCCAATTTTACAATTGAAAAATTATTCGACACATTTTAGTTTTTGCTTATACTCTGGTGGACTCTACTGTTGGTTTGTAGAAGAATGGTATAAAACAATGAAAAATTAAACTGGCGCTTTTGAGATACGAATTATGATACATTTTAATAATACTCCATATTGTTTCAGTAATCTTACGTCCAATCACGTTACTAAACGGCAATTATTATGCATTAAGATTTTAATTTACTAGATAAAATCATGTAGAGAATTATTTTAATGAACTCATTTCGTGGTCTGGTAAAAGCATTAAATGTTCACTGTAGCATTGAAACTATTATTCGTGTTTATAAAAGTGACTAACAAAATAGTCGGTGACATTAATCAATCGATCAATAACTTAGGATACGGATTTCCGTGATAAGATTTCATGTCGATTTGTTGATTTGTGAATATTTTTACATACATTAGGTATAATAATATCCGGATCATAACACTAGAGTTATTGGTCGTTATTTGAACAAGCGTAGATTAAAAACGAACTATCCGTTTAACTACCCGTTAGCGCCAGATTTATTAGCTCTTATAATTACTTAATCGCTCTCTAACTGTAAGTGTTAAATTTGTAGCTTTATTTGTTTATATCTTAACAAGTTTGCATAAAGTTTAATTAGTTACGTTACGGAAAAGTTTTGTTATTGCAATTGCAATTTAAGCACTTCTAATTAAAACACTTGATTGTTTAAAATCGTTGGAGTTTGTAATTGAAATTTTATGTAATACCATCTTACACAAAGGCTAAGGCAAACTAATCTATCTGCAGTCAAAATATCTTTGGACAGTAAATTACCTATGTATGAGAACATATCGTGCCAAACAAAATTTTACGAATTTTTTATGTTAATAATATGGTCGTATGCTTCCACAATGCTTCAACGAAAACGCTTTAATACAATTTTAATTTTGTTTAAATTGGCATCTATGTTCTTTTTACCCGAGTACGGCAAAGCCAAAGGGAAGTGTTATGATTTTAGCAGTCTATGTATGTATTTCAAATTGCTCATAACATACATTACACCGTGTAACAAAAGTCCGAAATAATGTTGAAGGACATGAATGTGTATGAAGTAGAAAACTGTAAAAATATTGAATTCAAATAAATCTATTTTTTCCGTACAAACTAATTTTAGGACTGTGTTCCAATGTTTTGGTGATAACAAACACTGTAGCTACTATCTGATTGTTGATAAAGCACCTCACACGCTTTTAAAGTATTATTTCGAACTTCTATTACACGCTGTATAGTACTTCCGATATAATAGAAAAATATTTAAAAAAAAACGCACTTGAAAGTACGATACAACCATAATCTCCATGTCACTTTATTTTGAATCTTCATTTAAACCGAGAGTACTGCATAACAATTTTCTGTTTACATTATAATCAGAACAATAGTTATTCTGTATTAAACTATTATCGGCTAATAGTTTCACGATTCATATCGCTGTACAGATAGTGAGATAGACTCGTTTCTAACGATCGCGTTTGATAACTGCCTATTACGTTCCGAAGCTTATAAATTGCAGAAAACAGTATTAAATAAACACTAGAATTATAAAGAACGAATGTAGTTCGGAACTGTGTTTATTTGAATATGTATTCCACAGTTCCACAGTTAAGTTCATTTGTTTTTGTTGATAAATCGAATCGTTTAAATTTATTTGTGCAATGTTGGTTGTATTTATTCCTTTTTGTTTCTTTTTCTCTGTTATTGGGCTTCGAATTGATCAGTCCGTTATCTAAGAATGCAACTTTGTTATGTTGTATGGAACCAAGTGTGCCTAATGCTAACTAAGTATTCCCAACGAATCTGCCATTGCTAGAATTGCCTGAAAAATTATCCAGCCTGCAGATTTGTTTTTAGAAGGACATATTATTTTGCAAGTAAGAGTGAACAATAATAATACAGTGAAAACTCAATCAGATTTAGTCGCTTCACGTAAATTCGAAACTAAACAAATACTTAGTTATTATCATGATTTTCGTGAGAAGATTAATGTGTCTACTGATGTAGATGAAATGACATATTTGTATGAGAAAATCAAGATTTTATGAAAATTACCAATTGTTTATAGGAATGTACGTTCATAAATTTAAATAACCCTTTGTTCTGTAATGGGGTAAACTAACAAGTAGGCGTGTTATGTGAAGTAAAGTGTGGTTAGCAAAGAAAATGAGTTCTTACACATAAAAAAATAGAACATTTATGAGTATATTGTTGTATCGCAATTACATTAAAATATTTGCCTAGCCGCTCACGAAACGTGATACAGTTTTTGTTTGCCCAATCTTATTTATTTCCAGCTTGTCTCTCAAACTGTAGGCCTCGATAAATCGAATTTCAAATTCTATTACATTGTGTCAAAATTATGATATAATCATGCACGTTTTGGAGCAGAGAGCAGATCTTTGATAGGTGACAATGACCTTTGGCTTGACTATCATTTTAGAATACCTATATTGGTTATTACTGCCCGAAGTTTGTAGTATGGTATTTCAACATAGTCGATTAAATATGGACAGTTATAGTCAAATATGTGGCTTTAGTGTATTAGCTTTATTCCTGCCTGGCCTTTGCCATTTGCTTTAGTTACACGTCAAAGTGTTTAGTAAAACAACCTAATTTACATTCCGCTTATGTGACCTTCGTAGAAATAGTAATTCCTAGCGACTGTCGCTTGCGAAAAAACCTTAGTTTAATTTTAAACTAACAATATAAATGGGAAATTTGATAAAGCATTATTGTTTAAAAAGATCTCATAAAAATATTTCTGTTTTTGCGTAAGAAGTGTACCGACATGCTTCTTTACAAATTTAATTCTGAGCTGTCACTCGGTAAGACAAATGACTTTAATCAAATGAATGCAGCCTAAATAACCAGCATATCATTTTTCAATACACGTTGATTTACTTAATCGCTTTTATTATAACCATGTATGTAGTTGCGTCACCGTGCCGGCCAGCTAACTCGCTTCCTACTTAGGCAAGAATGGTACATCGCATTCAGACAATTAATTAATTGTATACGTACAACCAGGTGAACACAGGTTCCATGTACTGTCTCAGAAGTCGGTCAGGTGTTCATGAGCTTGCATTAATCAAACAAAAGTATTTGATTAATTACGGCCAAGGGTGTCTTTGCGTCAAACAATGGTTCTCATAATAATTGCAGTATATTTTTTTGTGTGGTGTATTCGCATAAGTTTTATAATTCATGATCGCCTGATGATCATCACTTGGCTCGTGACCGAGATATGTAAAAAGCGACCTTCACGACTTTACGGATGGTGGGTGAATGACCTATTTTGTGTGTTACAGAGTGTGTTGACTGACTTTTTGTGATATGCGTTAATTGTGTGTTGCACCTAATGATATGGTATGTGCATTATGTGGTAATTATCGTATAGTTTAAAGAGCTATTGAAGCGTGTGTGTTTTTTATGATATAAAACAAAGATTTGTAACTTTGAACATGAGATTGCGGCGACAATTTGGTGATCTCAATTCGCATACAATGTGACCAAAATAATAGGACTTTAATGATAGGTTTAGCGGAGTTTTGAGAGCAGTGTTGTAATGTTGTGTAATACAGAAAGCGCATTCGTAAATGTTGGTAGAAAGCGAATTCTGCGATTGCATTCAACGTTTGTTTTTTATGCTTTTCCATGTCTATTGAAATTATAAACTGTTATATTTATTAGAGATGAATGAATTGATGATTATCTGAACAATTTCTTGAGCTTTCAATAATGGTGCGATTCTTTTAATTTTTTTTAGAAGTTGGTGTTACAGTTAATCCAGACTGAGTGTTCTATATCAGATGTTCTGGGACTACAGTGTAGACTTTAGATTACAGTTAGCAAAAAAGCACTGTAATGCGAAAAGTGAACAGTGAAATGATGAAACATCTTTTAACTGCATAAGTCGCTTTTTTTGTTATTTTGTTGTAATGGGTAGATATCGCGAAAACCTAACCTAAGAGCACACAAAGAAAACGTGATATAATGCGGAAGGAACTATGTCTGCCTATTTTTTGCTACGTTACCCCTAAACTACTGAAAATATTTTTATGAATTTGTGTATAGAAATAGATTGAACTTTGGAGAAGAACATAGGCAATTTTTTGTTGCACAGACCCGCGGGAACCAGCTAGTTCATGATAGAAATCAAAAAGAAAATATAGGTACTACAGGTTCTTTAACAACTGTTTCAGAAAAAGAAGTCATACACTCATTATTATCAAATCAGTTAGGAAACCAGTAATGTGTACAACACAATTGAATGAACACAGTCATGTGGGAAGTCGAACTAACGATTTTATAATACCATACTCTACGGTGTCAATGCCGATGGGATTAGCCTTCGCCAAGCGACACCAAGTAATCGTCAATGGACGAATTTTCCATTGTAAGTCCGCTTCCTTTTTCCAATCCGAGTATTATGGCCTCTGCGTTGTCAAGGCGAGTTTAAATATGTCGTTTAATGCGCTATAAAGGCCTTGTGTCTGTGTTTACATAAATGCTGGCCTCGTATTAATGCAGTTTCTATGTAATTGACATCTGCCAATAGCTTTGTATACGGTAGCTTTGTTCTAATTTTTTTTTTTTTTACAATTGTCGTAAGAATAGATGACATTTTCATAAATTTGCTGACACACACCTTCACATAAATAGAATATATTAGGTGTTAGATTCACGATACATAAATATAGCCCTTCAATTTAGCCTCCAAGTGGGATGTGATTTGATAGCAATAGCTATAAATCAATGCACTAACTGCACTAAGACAAATAAAATTAATTAGAGTTTCACATCTTAAAACTACGAGTATATTTGTATGCAAATATATTAGAACTAGGTCCTTAACACAACTCATTTATATTATAGTATGTTTTGTCCAGTAACCAGTATTCGAGACTATTTTTTTCTCTCTTTATTTATTAGGGACTAGCAGTGAAAACCTAGTGGTATGACCGTTGGACCGACAAGTCAAAGGTCGCAAGTTCGAACCCAAGGAACGCACCACTGTCTTTTCAAAGTCATGTGCGTATTATTAATTAATTATCACTTGCTTAAAACGGTGAAGGAAAACATTGTGAGGAAACCAGCACACCTGAGAGATGTCTCGATGAAGTGTAAAGCCATGTTAGAGACCTACGAGTGGTTTAAACTCTGACACTAGGTTGTTCATCAACCACACGATAAGAATTAAGAAGATTAGGAACTTAATCTTTTTAAGAATTACGCTAAATTATCCTAATTTGTTCTAGAATTTTGATCAAATGGTATAACAATTTAGTACTTAGTTCTTGGTTCTGTCTCTCGATTACCTTTTGCATCGCTTTTATTATAGTTACTTGTAAAAATCTGAGCACGTGGCTTTACCAGTAAGTCTGAGGATTTAACGCAGGATTATAGTAAAGGTCATTAACCAGAGAAGGTCAATCTTCACTTGTAAGCTTAACTTTATCTACGTATCATCCGCTTCACCTTGGTTGATATTTTTATACCAGGAAGCTCTATTCAAAGATCTTGATACACCATTCTAAAATTATCGTATTTGTTTCAATTATTTATTTTATACTTTATCTGTTACTGTATGATAAAAATGCCTTATGGATATTCAAGTGCCAAGCCGGTGTTTATTTTATGATTACTTGAAATTTCATCATCCGACTGCCTCATTGGACTTGTAATCGCAAGTGCGTCTGCTGAGCTTGAGGTCTTCCGTTTGATTCCCGGGTCGAGAAAAGTGTTATTGAGATTTTCAGATAAGAAATTCTGAGTAGGAGTTCGGAGTTTAGATGGCAATATAATATAACACGGGACTTATATATACCTCATTGCTTAGCATCACGCCTGTATTCTCCGAAGAGTTACGCAGAGGTGCACACAGTTGTACATCCAAATTAGATCAAATGTTGTTGTTATAATAGGTGGTGAGCCTATTTTGAGTTGTGCCCGATGTGTCATACATCGGGAGCAACTCAAAACTTCGGGCTGCTACTGAGAATTGTCTAACAGAGAAACACAATAACACTGCCCGACCTGGGCATCAAACCCAGGACCGCATGCTTAGCAGTCACGCATGGGACCATAGATTAACGAAGCAGTCACAGTTCACCTCTGTCTACTTAACCCTCCTAGGAAGACAGGTGTGTACAGTACGCCGCACATCGTAAGCCGCACGTATCGTAGTAGGGAGTTTTAATTGTATACGAGTAGTGTTACCAGATCTGTTTTTCTAAATGTCGGGACTTAAGTGGAAAAGAAGCAGGACTGGGATGAAAAAAACGAGACGCACGTGGATACTCATCAATAAACTTACAAATATTTATCCCTAAATAATTTTTAAACATATTAATTTTTTCCGTTCGCTCGCCTCGTTTGCGATTCTTTAATTAAAAGCTGGCTAGGTGAAAAGGGGGGATTTTGGGCGTCGCGCTCAGGGAGCTGAAGAGTGGGATATCCCGCTAAAAGCGGGACATCTGTAGGATCATATGCGAGGCAAACAACTGATTATGTTACCACTGACTTACGGTTTACTGTACCTACAACTTAAATGCCTTAAGATTATGATTCGAGTGACCATTAAACCATCATTTATCTTACAATTTACATGTATGATTCTCATTAAGTATTGCATAATTTTGTCGATGAATCGACTCATACCTGTAACAGTTGGCAGAAGTTTTCGCAATACCGTACGCTTAGTGAGAGATTTTTGTATTTTTCTTTACTGATGTAACGGAGAGAGTGCGACGGCGCAGGTAAAATGGTGGCAGTTTAGCCGTACGCCAGTTATGTGTGATTTATGTGACTGGTTAACTAATTAGTTGTGTTTTGTAAGATTTCTGGGTTAGGTTTTGATAGTTAAGAGGATGATTTATTTGTTTTGTTCGACTAATCTTAAAAATAATAACATTCGATATTGGACAGCAGTTTCTTATTTTTGCTTCTGCTAAGAAAATTAATTAGTTTAAAGCCTGTAGATCTATCCCGTACTTTAATTAACATTAATTAATTTAGTCTTTTCATTCTCAATCCAGAGTGTGGGTACTATACGATTAAATAAAACGATGATGCATCTTCTATATCTATCAAATTGACCCGATCAAAGGTCGTGAAAAAATAATTTGATTCCAATAATTTTCCGTACTAAAAAAGGTCAAGTCTGATCAGATGTATAATAAATCGATAAAAATATAAACAAACCACATACATATAGAATCGATAAATGTTATTGCGGTAGTCGGAAGGCGGAAGTAGTGGGACCGGTCCGGCGCACGCGCCTCTATCATGTGAGTATTTTAATGCGCCCGCGCAGGCTTCCCGCTATGTGACGTACGAGTACGCTGCCCATTCATGGCCCGCGCAAGCTTTTTATTACGTGATATAAGCGACTGGTTTTGCTGTGCGAAGTTTTTAGATTATATAATTTTAATTTATTTAATAGGTAATTTTACTTTGTTTAGATAGTAGAGGAAACATATGAGTCAGAAAAAGAAAAATAAGGAAAATCAAGGTTGATTATTCCCATTTATTTCGTAACTATAGTTAGTTCAACAGATTTCTTAGTTTGATATAGTATTATATTGCAAGACGCCTGCGTAATTTAACTAGATAGGTACCTACTATTTGTACATGCTGCGAGTATCTTCTCAATTATTAAATGTATGAGACTCGGCGCATGATTTTTCCCTTCTTCTCCTGTTGGTCGTTAATGCGTTCTATGCTACTACGTCATTCAAATCAAGGCCAACCATTGATTTATATAGATTCACCAATATTAATTATTATTACGCAATCAAGTTAATCATTCACAGAAAAGCCCACTAACCGCTCAATGACACATTTAAATATTTTAATAAAACACTAGTAAGAGGTATAACAAAAACTGATTTTATAAATAATAAATGATGATATTATATATACAAATTTTAAATTATTAGACACTAAAATGTCATGATAAATTGCCAAAGATATGCAAAATGCTTATTAATACTTCAAATAAATATCGAAAAATTTCGCAGTGGTGCATAAGCCGTCAATTTGGATAAACATGGCTAAAGGTATGTCTTTTGAAGTAGGTATTTATCAGTCTTAACCTAGATTCAAAATGCATGACAAGAACGTTTAGCTTTATGATTACCTCACGCTAATAATGTAAGCTTGTTTGACCGGAAAAGTGGGAAATGCAACCAAACAAAAATGTGCATACATAATAGAAATAATTTGACGCAAAGATCGGCGTAAATCGGTAATTTTTTTTTGTAGTCTGTCTAAAAATGTATTGCATGCAACACTTCAAATTTCGTTTAGTACAGTTGAGAAAATGGAATCATGAGCCTCCTACCACATAGTTAGAGCTAACTTAGCTCAGCCATTAGAAAAGTAAACACTTCTAGTGTAGAAAAATTATTGGCTTTCCTAATTTATGAAATTGATATTGCGTAGGTTATTGATATTTAATTTAAACCAATTGTAATTAAACTATGTTTAAGAGTAGTAAGTTCCTTTAATATTGTGTAAATAGACGTGTACATTTATTCTTTAAGTACCGACCAATAAATAATATGAACTAGGTTGAAATAAGATTGACTTTGAAAGTTTACATATTGGCGTTATAAATTTAACGTAACTTTTTTGATCGTATTAATTGTTGTTTACGGCTATTATGTACTCTTATCCGGGGATGCCCGTCTCGTTTCGAACTCAAACGTAGCAGTTTTGCGAACATTTCAAACGAAATATTGCGTAGGTCATGGTTTTTCTTTCTTACTGACTGTACCTACTTAGTTTACAAGCTCTGCTTAGCTTGAGACTAGACGGCGTTGTGTGATAGTTGTGGAATATTTATTTATTATTATTTATTATTTATATCTTTAAAAAATCTATAATAACGATAAAAAAAATTACGTAATAATACTGCGGTTAATGAAATTACCTTCTCTCCAATCGTGTATTGTAGCTAAAAAAACTTCTCAAAACTAAAATCTTTTATAATAATTATGTTAAGTTATAGAATCCTGCTCACAACCGTATTCTTTTTCCATTTAATCCGTGTTATTATAACTTTAGAAGTTCGCTAAACATGCGTTAATGCTTTTCAAAGATTTATCGTCAAAGTAATAGGGCTTATAATGATATTCTGAGAGAATGTAATTATATATTTGAATAATATTTTAATAGACTGGTGAAATCGAAATAAGCATATAATCAATAGAAAAATTAATAAAGCGGAAATAACGCATTGAAAGGGTCAAACTTCCTATAATATAAGTGATCAGAATTCTTATGTCTTGGAGTCAAATGTTTAAGAATAATCACTGAACTTTGATTACGTCTCACTTATATATATTAGTCCACTGCACAAATGAAGACAGTTCAAAGTTCAATTCAAAATATTTTACAGTCCTAAAATCGACGAATTTATTGCTCAACAAGATTATATTTCTTGGATCCGTCGACTTAGAGCTATTTTAGCATTACTAAAGAGATCACTTCACTTCACAATACTAAATGTATTGGATTTTAAGTAAAATTATCTCCGCTTAGTCCATTTATTACCTTCGTTAATAAATTTTAATTTTATGAGTGTTTCTAACGTAGAATGCAATTATTATTTTCAATTTCGGTTTATACATCCTCTGTGATCATGAGCAAGAGGAAAGTCAACTCTTGTTCTTTTAAAAAAATACACATAGCATAACATAGCATAAAGCCTATATTCCCCGAAGGGGTAGCCAGAGGCGTACACAGTTATACACCCACATTTCACCAAATGCTGTTATTAAGTCCCATTTAATAGGTGGTGTGCCTATTGCCTTCTACCGCACACAATTCCAGACACCGGGTTGCTATTCAGAATTCCCTAAGAGAAAAACTCACTTTGCCAGAATCGAACCCGGCACCTCATGCTAAGCAGTCGCGCTTGGGCTGTACAAATTAATTCGAGTTCGAGTTACGAACATCAAAACAAATACGAGCGGTTAAGATTTATTTCTATCACGGATGTAGGTACACGTGCGGCGTGTTATTAAATAGAATTACCGATATACGCAATCATAGAAAAAATTATATATTACATATCCGTAATAGAATAATACGAAGAAACCCGAGAACGTAAGGAATCTGTTCGTTTGGTAGACCACATCATGTAAAGGGCGTTTTAGACGACGAGAGTTCCTTCGAGAAACTGTGTTAGTCTACAAAATTGTAACATTTAGTTATTAATTAAATTAAATGATTAGTTCGTTTCTGGCTTCGTCTCAGACGAATCCAGGTAGAAATGATCGAATAATGCACGAGAGTACCATAAACAATAATTCAAATGAATGTGATGAACGTTTCGATTGTGTAGAGTCAAATATTTAAAGTAATTAGTTGTTGCGATATGGGGAACGGGAGCATAGATTTTTCAGGATTCTTCTAAATATTATATATTTATTTAGAAGTATGTCTACAATGATATAAGAGCCATACCTTCATTAAAAATAACAAAGAATTATTATTTAATAATA
Organism: Xylocampa areola; assembly: GCA_935421205.1. NCBI lineage: Eukaryota > Metazoa > Arthropoda > Insecta > Lepidoptera > Noctuidae > Xylocampa > Xylocampa areola. The sequence goes on from OW285207.1 coordinate 13,683,709, forward strand.
ATGAATGCAAGATCATATTCTTGAGTATATAATTCGCAGCATCAGCAGATTTTGGTTCGGATAATATCCGCCTTGAACACATTAATAAATTTTAAATCTAGTTTATTGAAATTGTCTTCGTGTGTATCGACTTTAAGTAAATTTGATTCCGACCTTTGTAGGAATGCGGAACTTTTGGTGGACACAATAAATATTCGTGTATGTATATGCAGTGCAAGGCTGTATGTGGTCATATATAAGTGATGGTTACAACTGACTTAGGTCTAACTTGATCCGGAGTCGATAAAAAAACATGTATGTTTTATTAGTCATATTGGTATCTATCTAATAAATGATTAGGATCTCAATTTAGTGCCGTATATTTTATGTGCTTGATCCAGCTGCGGAAGTGTTAATTTGTTGCTATCAATACAAAAATGATTTTTGAATATGCAAATAATGCTTAAAATCAGCCTTGGAATAAATATATATGATACCTAACTTGATGAGCGAGGAAAAAATTATAAGTAGTTTGAATTTCAAACTTTTTGACCCTCACAATATCCACAGGAAGTATTCTATACTATGCAAATTTGAGATTACTCGGAAATGAATGCATGAGTATGTAGATAATAAATTTCAATATTGTTCATTTGATGGTTATTAATGGTACTTAATATCGGGTACAGCATACAGCCTTAATGTCTAGGAATGCATTAATTCCTTGTATCATAATTCAGCATATATTTCAAACTAGTGTTGGTCGTTAGATCATGTCATAGGGACGTTGATAAATACCTCATTGTTACCACTTCTCTGCTTGTCAATATTAGAATATGAAACACCATAAATTATAGCTAAGAGAAGGTTAGGACTACTCGTAGATTAAAGAAATAAATGCTCAAAATGTTATTTTAGTTGCTTCGTAAACAGCTTTACTTTTATCTTTTACAAATTAATAATCCGTAGACTAGACAGTAATAATTACCTAACTAGTAATCAGTAAACAGAATACTGGTAAAGTTGTGTAACGCAAGTAAGAAGTGAAACTACAGGTTTTTTTCGGAAAATAGGACCTAGAAGTCCTTCACAGCTGTACAATATAGATTGTATAGATTTCAATTTAAAAATAAACACAGAAATTGTTAACTTAATAAGTAGATTGGTGTCGTTGGGAAGTCGCGACCTTCTCGCTCGCTTTCAATAATTGTGGACAGTTTTATAATCGAATGAAAGTTAGACTAACTCGGAATATATAGGCGTGGCAATAATGATGTTGGCTTGACCGTTGTGACGTAGTTGGTGCTAACCTTGGATATCTAGGTGACACTTGGAGATCGTGATTAGCATCGCTGCGTACTTGAAGATTCACAACACGATGGTATTGTGATGTTTGTTCATTCAAGTGAACTGAGAAGTTAAATTGTAATGAATTTCTTTTGGTTCTATTGTCTTGAATTCTCCGAAGGATAACCTAGTAAGATGTTTTAGAAACACCCATAGATAACGTAAAGAAGGTATTACGTGATCAGAAATTGAAGTAGAAAAACTTTGAGGTAACTAACTACCTTATTCACTGAAGCATGAGAAAGAACATAGATTCGACGTTTTTAACCTCTAAAAACTTGGTTGAGTTTGCCTCTGTGTTGTCTGTCTCTATAATATTTTGAACCCTATCAGTATAATGTGATGATTCGGTATCACAATATTTCTAAGCAAAGCCAGAGCATTTTTATTATTTAATTTTTTACTCGCTTTATAGTATCGGTTGAAGCAGTAGCGTCAAGAAAGTTTTGCATAGGTCCTATAAATAACTAAGCTTAGTGCGTCACATACGATGTTCATAACATTTAGACTAGAGCGTCCGATAACTGGCGATTTGTGTTTGCATGAATTATAACCGAGTTTAAAACCGGCACAGAGCAACCGAAGTTTTATTTAACTCACGTTCTTTTTATGGATGTCATGGTTTGTTTTCGTTAAATGGAATCTGCATAAGTCTTGCTTGCAGTTAAAAATATTAAAATTTATTTAACTGAATAGTAACATTGATTTAGTTAAAAATTTCATCTATACTACTAATTAAGACTATCCAATAAACATTATGCACACAAAATATAATCTATATGATAATGATGAATGTTACGAAATTTTCCTTGAAATTATTAGTTAGTCTATCTTTGTTAAGTTCCGAACGATTAATAGTATTTCCTAATATTTCGTGACTAAACCAGACTAAACCTAGCAACGACTGCAATAAATTAAAAATGGGTATCCAGATATCAAGGGGATCTTCGACCAAATCTTGCTCTTAGAAAAATAGGAGAACAGCTTAGCGTGAAAGGTTATGCAAGCTATTTCCCAAATACGGAAGCAAACCAGGACTGCATACCAAGTCTACCTGTTTTAGCTTACCCGTGGAGAAATGCTCCATTAATAAAATCTTGTGCTTACAATGCTACTAACCATATTTATTGAGGTAATAAACATTGTACTGAGCATAATAGCGCAACGATGTCGTAAATCATGATACACAATATTCAGATTTGCCCTATATAGCACTTATAATAGGTATGACCTTAGACAACATATTACTTTGATACGAATCAATAATAGCCCGTTAACGTTTATGGCTGGACATGGAACTTCTTTATGGTTCGTTGCAATTACTGATCTTGGGAAATGCCAAAGTCACAATGCTTATTTGGAGGTGAGAGGCGGAATATGATTATGAGGATGTTAATTATCATCCATTATCATTAGCAGCATCTACAGCTTGACTTAATCCACTGCTGAGTAACGCTTCCCTTTTCTTGTAACATTTTCCTTGGTCCCGAGCCAACCCCTACTAGTCGTAGACCGATCTCACTGCAGGATGTCCAATTCTACCATAGATCAATCTTGCGGTTACTCCATATGTTTCTGGAGACAGGTTTCTTAGAAAGGTATTGGATTAGCAGTTGATTCTTCATCTTGACATATCCCAATTATCGACTGTAAATCTAGAAATTTCCAGTGGCCATTACCAGGATTACGGTTGGTTGGCATACTAGATAGTGGTTAAGCTATGGATGAACCAGCACATCGTGTTTTTTTATCAGAGACAAGTGCTGAACTAACGCAAGGTAGGGCGCTGTAAGGCTAACTAGAGTGACGGTGTGCGCAAGATGGCAATAAACTTCCGCAAGATTGGCAGTTCTTGGAATACAGGAGAGTACCCGAGGCTCGTGATCAGTGGCGGGAAATTGGAGAGGTCTGTATTCAGCAATGGACTGCTATAAATGATGATAATGATGAAGAAGTTGCAGTTGAGATGTTTACGACAATAAATGAGTTCCATCTTAAATCACACATATTTACCGCCCCGAACCTGGGAAAGTTAATTAAGAAAAGTCTAAAAAATTAATGTACATACGTGTGCTAAACGTTCATAAATCTCCGTCGAGCTGCGTGTCTCGTTAACAACCGTATTAGTTTTATCAAATACCGCTATTTTTGTGTTCAATATAAATAAGACTCGACCTGACTAGCTTTTATTCAAATAATTATTTAATAGGTACATAATATTCGAAAGAGATAATTAGGTGATCTCTTTTTATTTGTAAATCACTTAACGCCCTAGCTTAATGTGTGAATCAATATTAATCACAAACCTCTAATAGGTGAAACTGGGCGCGTGCTGTACAACATTTTTATATTTTTTAACCCTGAAGAATATCCGGTATTCGTGATAAAAATCATCTGTTGTGCTAACCAAAACTCCGATAATTATCTTAACGCCGAATCGTCTTCGCATAAATAAAATATAATTACCAATTACACGATTATTAACTGTTCGAGCTGTTTAAATTATAACGATTTTTGTTCGTGAATTATGGTATAATGATTTATGACAAATGAGGATGTTATCCGCCAGTCTTTCCACTTTTAATTTATTATGACTTCAAGAGATTTTATTGAGTATTTATATTATTTTTAATCTGATCGTTTTCTCATTTTTGGTCAAGGCTAGTTTTGCTTTGAAGAATGTAGTTGCATAATCGAAGTCTTGCAATTGTTTTGAGCTAAATTGGTACCTATTGCAATTCAGTTTCATCGGGTTATTCTAGAAGACGAGTATATATGGTACCTACTAACCTACTTGAAAAAGACCAGGCGAGTGATTATGTCGGTCTAAGTCAAAAATAATCAACATTCGTTTTTTAACTTTTATCAGTTTATTTTTATGTCAGGATAGTCCAGCGTGCCTTTCGCTTTAGATTTATTCAATAAAATTCCAAACAAACAGCCTTTAAGATTGATACGCCACTCCGTTTTGTCGTGCACCAGTATCCATAGCAACGGGACCAGATGTAAACCGCTCATCTTCGAAGTGAGAGGCTACTGTACTGGTAATAAATCCTTTAATTCCATACAACAGTCAAGATGGATTGGAATCGTGGGTATTATTTATGTGCAAGGATACAGAGCATATCCGTTATCCAGTATTTAAAATGAGCTATTACATTTCATGTTGGGAAATGTGGATTTAATTTTATTACTTTATATGGTCTTGAATCAGATAATTCCCAGAATATAGTTTATCGAGTTTCGGCATAGAGATTCAGAGGCCGTCAATCTTTCTAAATAAGAGTTCTTACTTTGTTTTCTTTTTCTTGTTTTCATTAATATACATATATCCATATAGAAATAAATTTGTAGTTACAAAAAAAATCGTTTCACAGGATTTGGGTTTATCTGAAAAACATAGGTGTTGATTTGAGAACCTCCTTAATTTTTCATCGGTTGAAAGTCTTAGTTTAATTATTTAAATAATTCAGAATTATACACCATTTTTATCATGATAAATTTTGAATTTTAGGTGAATAGGTTTTAGTCAAGTATCTAAAGACATATTATGGCTAAAGTTAGTCCAGTCTACGTGTCCAGTTATCTAGTTGACCCCATAAGAGAAATGCAAGCTATTACCATACATCGCCCATTTATCTCTAGCGAAGCATATACAACGAATTTTAAGCACGTTGCGTCTAACATTACAATTATTGCAGGTAGCCTGTTCCGAAACACTTGTGCAATATAAATGTAACGGTTCCATAATATGCGTTTTATTGAATCATTTCATAGACCTGATATAGTAATTTTACTGTCAATAGGTTCGTGAAGTGCGTTCATAATAAAATTATGCATTGTTTTTAAGTTTTTTTCTTTAGTAGATTTGGTAGTCAATCTTTAATTCAGTCAGGCATTTGAATTGGATGGACACTACGTACATTGCCATCAATTTTTATCTTATCGGTTTACATTTTCATTTTTAATAATAAGCTTTTGTTTTTCTACGTGTGATTGTTGTGGTTATCGTTGAACTTTAGAAGATGACTAGAGTTTGATTCACTACATCGCCGGGGGCTCAGCTCATGACTAAAGGCTTCGTTCTTGTTCGAAACTAGTCGAGCAATCCCGAAAAATGCACGTGAGTAGTAACCGGTGCACAATAATTGATATGAATGTCTCACGAAAGTTATTTTCCAGAAGATGAGTTTTCGAAGAAAGTTGACATAAATGTAGGTAATTCATGAAATTCATGAATTTGCCGGTATTATTTCATTTGATATTGAATGAAACCTACGATCCGAGTCATCTTATTTTTTATTAATATATTATTGTCAGAAAATCTTATAAATTATCGCGTAATGGCAAGGGAGAAGTGCAAGATTATACCATTAGGCGAATAATACTAAATATGGACTTACAACAGTGCCTCGCCACAATGGCCGTCGGACAGTTGCGTCACAATGTCGCAAGCGCAGCTCGGTGCGTTCACACTTGATTCGGTTTCGCCGCACGCATGCGCGTGATTTGTGAATTGTAAATACTTAATGAAGGCGTTGGGTACACTGGTGGATTGATGACATTGTTTTTGTTTTACGTATTTCTATGTTTTAAGGAAGTGTAGTACACAAGTTTGGACCTTGGTTAGTAGGTTAACACGTTCGGACCTTCGTTATGTTACGGTCTTAAGCTATGAGTAATAAATGAGGAAATAAAGACTATTGCATTATGGGGTAAAGGGGCGAATCTTGATCTAATTTTGGAAAAAATTGGGTAAAATTTATTTAAAGGAATGTTTGATTATATGCAGTTTTTACGGTCAGATTTGTGAACATAAAACATAATGCATCACGCATGTGTTCTCCGAAGGGGTAGGCAGAGGTCTACACAGTTGTATACCCACATTTCACCAATGCTGTTATTAAATAAGTCCCATGTAATAGGTGGTGAGCCTATTGCTATCTACCGAGCACAATTCAATAACACTACCCGACCCGGGAATCAAAGCCTTAAGCTCAGTAGCTTGGAACCTCTAGACCAGGCACTTTCATATTTATGGTACTTAATAATCATAATTAAATCATTGATAACCTCATAACTCACATCTCCTTTTGTCTCTTTTTAAAACTTTCTCACTTACTTCTTTTGATCATGCTAATAAAATATTATATACTGCCCGTGAATGGAACTCACTGCCGTCTTCCGTGTTTCCTGACAAATACATATTCAAGGTTAGAGTGAACAGATTTCTTCTGGATCTACGTGCTCCATCCTGGGCTACACCGTCGCTTTCCATTACGCGAGTTGGTGGACAAACAATATAGACAAAGTAATATAGAAGGTTAAAATATATAACATGCTAAAATGTCGCGTCCGACGCGAAATGTCTCATTATGGCTGCCCCGACCCCTGCTCGAGCCAGCCCGCGCCGAGCCAGTAGCTTTAAATTCGTTCCTTAATAATAAGGAAACTGATATGATCGAGCTAGTCCCTAGTTATCCCCCCAGCAACGCCCTAAGCCGATGCTCGTGTCCCACAGGGGACGCCCTTAGTGCTGTTGCTTTGTAGTGCTTATATTAAAATATGCTTGGGCTGGAGGCATCAAACTGCCTCGCCCAAGATATTGTCCGGTTACGCAGACAAAACCCCTATGGCTTTCAGCAAGAGGACATTTAAAAAAAAAGTACTGTGTAGATGTTAAAATCGCCAACACATAGTGGTTAGAGCGAAGGTCGTTGGTCATTCCTTCCTTGTAAAATAAGAGGCCATTGTTGCAATGGGACAATTACCTACTGTTGTCCATATTACGACATTAATTTGTAGATCATTTTCCAACTAAATGTATATTTGCTGTAACTTCTTTTCATAATTAATTTGCGATACTTACATCTAATAACTTCGCCCCAAGCATGTGTTATAGTCATTAAACTATTATTTAGTTATTTAGAATTGATTAATATCATTGTGCGCTGTATTACATGCACTTAAGGTCTATCTTTCTTTGGCAACCGTTGATAGGTGCATTGTACCTAATATGTACGCAAAGAATTTAATGTATTTCGAGAATGTAATTCGAAGATATTTGGTACGTCAATTAATATCGTTGTTTAACCTTGTATTCGATTTTGACATGAAAAATTTGTTGGTTAGATTTTGGTTATTGATACTCGTAGTTGGAGTATAATAGCAAGAGTAATTTGACATGTTATATAATATATAATTAGAAGGCGGATGTTCATAAATTATATTATTAATTACAGTAGGTAGTTTAAAGACAAGAACAGATATTCAACAATGGAAAAAAATATGGTCTGTTCAAATGTTTTTATTTTTTTATTTCATGTATAAAAGACCAGTCAACCTTTGAGTTAAATAGAGAGGCACTGTATGAGGTAGACAAAATATTATTGGTATGTATCAAAGCAGGGTATCACGAAACAAAACTACTCGATTTTAAGTGTACCTACTAACGCAAATCGATTCGCCACCCAATTTGACTAGCAAATCGGACAGTCCTATTCGATTATTTTCCGAAATGAAACCGAGTGGGCTGACTAAAGTCTAAGAGAATGTTATTCAAATGACATGACCGGTCGTATTCTGTACACGTAAACTTTTGTAAAGGACCTTGTTTTGTGATGGGAGATAATTGCTTTACAAGTATTATATGTCAATCGTTTGCATCGATTTGGCAATAGATATTTGTTATAGGGCAGGAAACATGAGGAACTTTAAAGTTATAAACTTGTGCGGAAAAAAAATGCTTTTCGAAGATTTATATGTACATGAGGAACTTATTTTATAACAGTGTTCTTATTTTAAATACTTGTTTATTTTTGACCAGTATTCTGCACATATGGTCGAAAGAAGTGTTGCTTATAAATGGTGCAATAGACTGGAAACATGGGCCATTGTGTACATGGGCTGTATTTTTAGTTACATGCTGCCCTAACATTTGTGTGCTTGACAAACAGAAGGTTAAATTTAGAAACTTTGTTATAGTTTCGTAATATCACTTCGTACGTCTTGGTATTATAATAAATCGTTACAACAGATATCAATATACTAGTGGTGAAAAGGCTGTTAGCAATACCAGCACTTAAGTTTTTTTTTATGTTGTTCTATATTTGAATAAGGTGTTTAATGTTATTGGATTGAGTAATCAATTAGACCAATACTAGGAAACGTAAACGCAAGGAATTGTTTATGGTTAGGTTGCGGGCAGATTTATGGTTTATAGATAACTAAGTAATAGACAATAAGCGGTTTTATTGAAAGCCATAAAAATATATTTCGCAAACATACTATACATTATGGTTTTAAATTTAATACAGCTTATTTACAAGGAACTTTAATAATTTAAAGGAGTAATTAATTATGAAAGAGAAAATTTCAGTGAGTTAGCGAATTTATTCGCAATTATATGCACAAACAACATAAACTTGAATAAATTATAAACGAAAACAATTTGTATCTCAATTTACGTAAACTATGAATAAATATTAAACAATAACTTAAACATAACCTATACAGTTCATAGGAAATATCTACTACCTATATTAAAATATAGTTTTATGCATATGTATACAATTGGTCCATAGTTTTACAATAGAAACGAGCTGTACCCGCGATTCCGTCCATGTGGAATTTGGAAATTAACATTATGTCGTGTATAACAAAAATGTTCTAATCATTCAAAAAGTTAACATTCAGTAAATATATTTTATACATAACTATGTTTTACTACAGTGAAAGCCCTAAGTTATTGTTTGGACAGACATAGTACCTCTACAGTTTTTATATGTGGTGGAGAGAAAAATAACACCGTGAACACGGTTTAAACCTACATTCTTTGTATCGATTGAGCACTTGGAGTACCGAACCTAAAAGTAACTTTTGTGTTTGTTTTACATGCGTATAATGAGTTTCAAAAGTATAACATAACCAGCCCATAACTGTCCCACTGTAGGGCAAGGGCATCTTCTCATACAGAGAAGACACGAGTATTGATCACCACACTAAGCTTGACTTTGACTTTCGTAATGATGGTTTTTCTTCGCCATATCTCTGTGATGTTTTAGATTAAGTTAAAGTACATATGACATTGAAAAAGTTACATTGGTTGGAAATATATATTAAAAAAACCCTCTAATGTCCTTAGCTAGATCGAAGAACGGTACTTACTACGGCGTAGGTACTACGCCTACGGGGTAAAAGTAATTATTTAAAGTAAATAGTGCCTACGTCTAGAAAATATGCATATAATTACTTTTACCACGTCTTTATTATCATGTGCGAGTAAAACTTTGAGTCGACTTCAAAAACTGTACTCTGAACCAGGCTTAAATTTCCAAGCCACTCGTAAATATTGTATCACTCATTAAATTCTAAATTAACGATTGATATCTTTGCCTGTAAGTTTTGGTTTCACCTACTCGAAGCAATCATATTACAGCTGTCAACTAAGAATTTACACTATTTACATAGTTAGATAATTATTTACATAGTGTATGTACATACGAAGAAAATAATTTACATCTATTTTCCACAAGCTTAGCGTAAACTCAACCCGGTAAATACGACAGTTAAATAGTTATTGCTATATTGTCAAAATGGAGATATACTAGTAAATAATTTTGTAGTGTTTCGTGACTATGTCCAGAGGTAACAAACATTTGGTGACACAGTTCTTCTGGCTGTTGATTATTATTTTAGCGCACTCAGCAACGTTACAACGGACAGTTAAGAAAAAATCGTTTCTCTATCTTTCCTATTTAATCCAATTCTGGAGTTCAGTAATAAAAATAAAACTATAACATATAATATTTTGACAGTGTTGATGATAAACATACCCAGGGGAGCCCAACATTTTGCTAATAAATTCTGGTTTATACTGAAGGTGATTCTTGGCATGACTTTTGAGGATTTCGGCATTCTCTTGTAGTTCGGTGCCCAACAGTATCCGTTACCCTAAGCCTTTCTAAACCGTTGTATAACACCATTATCTGTATAGTTTTATCGCGAGCAGTTTCATCAATAGAACGCTCGTTACTAAACTTCCTAGACAGCATTTAAACTCGCTCCGTTACTTCACATAACCAACTTAGAATATTCAAACTATTTTATTGCTCTTTACTCCATTTACTTTATTTATTACTGTATTTCATAATGAATAATTATTTCGTAAATCTATTTGGAAAGCGATTTGTTAGCGATGGGGAGTCTGTTGTGCGATGGGCTAGATTAGAACCTGTTTCGGTATAATACTTGATTGAGTGTAATTGTATGTATCATTTTGGTCGATTTTATATGTACTAAATCACTATGTTGCACTATTAAAGTAGGTTAGTATCAACTTACTGTCGCTGTACATTCCTCAGAAGACAGATTTCATTGGTGACCAAAATTGGTTCCTAAAAAGACGAAAATTACTATTTATTCATTCTAATTAAACTGTTGTTAATAACCCAAAAGTAGGTTATGGGAAATAAGACAATTAGACGCAATGGTATAATTATATTATGTTTAAATGACAAATCTACCTTGACACCCTGAGACCACCTAGAAACAACGGCATAGTTTGGTGACAATACCCATTACTAATCATGACACCAAAGGGCTTTGATTTAGCAATAAAATTTGTCACAGTATTGCAAGTAAAGTGTATTGAACTAATCTCCATATTCGATTCGAAAAGCATTTACAACTTATCCGTTAATGGTAATAGCCAGCCCAGACATGTAATTGCGTAGGGCCCTACAGACGGGCGTGTTGCCCACTCGGCAGTTGTGAAATTTCGTCCAGTAGCAAATAAATTGTTTCTAAATACGGAAGCTATTATAAATTTCTAATACTTATAATTATATGTATTTTACTGGTTACTGATCAGGTTGTTTTAATTAAACTAGTAATTGTTATGAGCAACGTAGTTTAGACTGTCAACTCTTTTAAAATTTTACACATTAAATTAAATTATTCCTTTTGAGGATGAATTAATTTACCTTCATACTATTTAAAGGTGACGCTGTTCTAATGTCATCTAACCTCAAGACTTGTTTGTTTTTATAATTTTTTTGTTAGTAAATACAAGCTTAATAAAACCGTGACCCAGTTTCTGAGACTAACAATAATTTTCCTTTTATATATCAGTTAGATTTCAAAAAGAAGTTGTGCTGCTTCGACCCCAAATAAATTGAGATAAGAGCAAGAACATGATAGTTAATTCATCCGAAAAATAATAAGCGACTGCCGTACAAATGAAAGGGTTGATGGCATCATAACTGGAATTCTTACGATGCATCAATAAAAGTAAAATAAAATTCACGTTGTTTTTCCGCTGAGCCGCCGGTCTGCACACTAACACACGTGCACACATCAGCTGATAGCGAGACGGAGTTCATGCACGCCCAGTCCCCAGCTGAGGTCACATATCAAGATCACATACCTGTTTCTGAATCTGTTCTAAACCAGTTAGTTCACAACACCGTACCGTATGAATGTATACATTGATTACGTCACTACTCACTACGTTTCCGTGTACTACCTTCCTACTATCGCAATTGATAATAGCTGGTTGTGAAATGTATTGTTTTATATGATGTTGGTAGTGTAAATAGTTTTAGAAAGTACTGAAGGTCGTGAAAGAGTGTTATAGAGTGATTAGGGGCATGTTCACCAACTTAAAGCAAATGTTTAAAATAAAAATGGCTGTTTAACTACTCACACACAATTATTTTTCTAAAATATTATAATCTCTTTTAAATATAGTACCTGAGTCTTTAAAACACATTAGTACCGTAACACGATCAAGATAACTGTTTACAAAAGTAACTTAAATAAATATATTTAAAAACTGCCGTCTCCCAAACGAGTTGAAAACTTGTACCTTGGGAGTCAATCAATTTCATATATCGTAATGATCATTAATACGCATTATTACGCATCTCTTTAAAAATGGAAAACGATTATTAAACCTAATAATTAATATGGTATGATCTTAATGATGTATCTGTACCTATTTGCATCCCTATTATACCAGTGAAATGAAATTAATTGAATAAGTACATGATGCAGATTGTGCCAGTACTCAGGTCGCAAATCACTTGACGATTATTTTTAACATTATTCAAATTGATATAACGTTCTATCGATTAACTAAATGATATGTTACTTAATTGTATCGATTAAAAGGCTCTTTGTTCTAATGATAAATTAGTTGCTGGCCATGTATGGTATATTTTTGTATAAGTACGAGATATTATGATCCGATTATGAGATAACGATTCGATTTTTGCTTGACGTTTATGCTTGCTTAATAAGTATTAAAAAAATATGTCATCTCTATTAATTGATATGTTCGTGTTGTTTTAGGGCTTATTTATTAAAATAGAGTTTTAAGTTGGAGAATTATTTATTAATGTTCAGCCATTTTTCCGGCAATGTTTATCGGTACTTATAAATAGACAAAAATACTATTTAAGTGATTCGTAAAAATGCCTAAATAAAACTATTTTGTGCTTTGTGTGCTACATAAAATTTTTATTTATATCTATATAATGTTTGATTGGTCTAGTGATGGTAAGAGCGATTGCTGAGCGGATGATGAGCATGTTACTTATGTTATGGGTATGGATTGATGGTAGGATTAATTTATACTAGCTGTGCCTCGCGGTTCCACCAGCTTTTTTTCTCTAAATGCTCCTTAGAGTCATAGCGTGATATTATATAGTCTATAACCTTCCTTAAGAACTAGGCTATCAAATACAAAAAGAGTGTTTCAAATCCCACTCTTAATTTCAGAGATAATTGTACAAACAAAAAAATTTAACGAACCCTTCAACTTTTTACTATATTAAGTTTAGATTATGAATTTAAGTATTTATATTATAAACGTGTAAACATTGTTGTTGATTTTCTGTTAGAGTTGAATTAACTAAATGGTTTGCGGAATAGGAATGTAAATTATAAGTTTCAGTAAACATTCAGTTAACAATTATCATTTTATTTGAATTTACTTATAATTAGTAAGGTTCCTTAATGTAAATAACCTCCTACAAGATTTAAACATGTAGGTATATACACTTTACTTAGTATAACGTTCAAATATACTTAATTAAAGCAAAAAAGGGTTACTGTTGAGAGCTAAAAGAAGTTATATTATGCCTTTTAAGCCATGACATTAAATGCCAGGAATTCTATTTATACATGTTTTTGTGTGCAGGATATTTTTTGCTTTGATTAATGTTAACAATGTTAAAGGTAGTTGTTCGTATCATTCTATTAAGTTTTTAAGGTTGGATTTTAGGACAATTAAGATGTTTGATTTTATTTTAAATTATATTTTCTTTTGTCTCCAGGCGATAGTGTTGTGCGCATGCTTAGCGCTGACGTCGGCTCAGTTTGGACATTTCGATGTCGACTTTTCCGACTTCGGCGCAAGTTTCGGAGGTCCATCTTTCAATACCTTTGCGGCCGCAGCAAGAGACCCCAGGGCTAACACCGGTAAGGGATTACAAGGTTTTTATTGTTTTTATTTACACCATACTTTGTTTTAGTACATGGTGGGATATGGCACTATATTAGTTCTGTTCTGGCACTTAACAGTTAGTAAGTACTACATACTGTACCTATAATATAAAGAAACCACTTAATTCTGTCCTGCATGTTATATTAGTAAGCTGTTGAACATGAAATAGTACTTCAATACGTGTCCTCTATTCATATACACTGTCGTGCATGATAACTTAGTGCTCTCTTCTACTTCCTTAGTTAAGTACTTGTAAACTATTAGTACAATCATGAGATTATACTAACAAAATTGAGATTTAAAAGTTACGAAGCTGTGGGTTGACAGTTTGTAAATATAGTTCCACGTATTTGTGTATTTGTTAGTAGAATAGGTATTTCGCCTTGCATGTTTATTTAGTCTTGCATATATTTTTTATTTAATTAACCACAAGCTGATTTGATATTTCTGCACCTGCTTGAAATCTACACAAAATTTATCTAGTAAAAAATTTTATTTATTGTCCAAGGAATTCCGACGTACGATGACGACATATACCTACACAAAGAAATATCATGCATGACATTGTTATATTAAGCTCTATTTTTCAATGTCACGCATTACTCACAATTCAACCCATGTAAATAACTAGTAATTAAAAATGTCAACAGTTTTAGTTATTAAAACAATGTCAAGCATAACGTTCGGCCTAATGTGTAATTACATATACCTCACAATACTAATAATACTAATACACAAATACCTCTCTGAAGGTCGTGTGAAGAACAATTGTTGTCCGATTCTTATCATAGAGTTGCGAAACGTAAATGTTAGTTCACGCTGTCCGCGTCTTTCGAGTGACTGTCACACGATTCATGTCTGGAAAAATGTTTTAGTTTTTTTCTTTATATAAAAAGCTTGTTTGAGAAGAAGAACATATCACTCTGTAAGGTTTGTAGAAAATAATTGTTGCAAAAATTATTTGTGAGTAGCATAAATTATACTCTAATGTCCACCAGTACACAGCTATAGGCTAATAATGGTTTTAAGAATCGGACCAACTGAAATGATAGTCGTAATTCATGAATAACATCGCAAATGTAGCAATGAGATAAATAAAGTCCTCGATAAATTATGCATGAATGTGGTAAAGTAAAGGCTAAACAAGGTATGTGAGGATAGTACCAAGAAACAATTGGGAAATCAAAGTACAAGTGCATCAGTTATGCCAAGGCTTTCCTGTATGAGGAAAGTAATTGGTAAAGAGGTAGTATCTGCCTAACTTTTTTCTAACTACGATAAGGTCGGCTTCCAGTCTAGCCGAATGCAACTCTAGACCAGTACCTATTTTATAAGGAGCAACTGCCTATCCGATGTAAAAACCTAGTTTCTGGGTAGCACAATATCTGGTGGTAAGACTTGTTGATGTTATCTGTCTTTCTGACTCTGACTGCTCGTAAATACTGTCATAAATCTTCTTCTGACAACCAGGACCGATGGTAGAACGTGCTCGCCGAGGTACGGATAGGTCTCCATATTAAATGATGGTCACTCAACCATAGACTAATCGGGGCAAGCAATCGACTAGCAGATGTATTGGCTATCTCGGTTGAAATCGAATTGATGGTCACTTTGTGTCGTATGTTTATAATATTTTTGCTCACCATAGATGCCGTCGTGGTGGCCGAGTGGTTACGGGCCCGCCTCCTGAGCCACAGGTTGTGGGTTCAAACCTGGCATGTACCAATGTGACTTTTTCAATGTCATATGTACTTTCTTAGTTCATCTAAGACATCACAGACATACGGTAAAGGAAAACATCGTGATGAAACCTGGACTTGGTAGTCTGAAAGCGCCAACCCGCAGTGAGCTAGCGTGGTGATTAAGCTCGTGCCTTCTCTGTATGAGAAGAGGCCCATGCCCTGCAGTGGGACAGCTATGGGCTGGTTATTTCTAGATCAACTCTAATATATGACGCAATGTACCATTAATTCTTTGGTATGTGTGATAGCCAATACTAAGCCAATACGTTACTTAGCCACGACCTTCTCTAGTCTAATATATTGATGATTATTCGTACAAATGTAGATAGAACTCTCATCGACACAATTTACACGCACATAATTGAATCAAAAGACATGCTATCACTATCACAAATTTTCACAATTTCCTACTACTATGCAAATGTCTACCGATACTCGAACGATTGCTGAATATTAATTATTCCGGTATCGCAATCATTCATCGTAATTTTATCAGCTCCGCGATTTATTCAATCAACTGGTGCTTGGTCAAAATATTTCACAATGTTAGTTAAAAATGGACATACTTGATAAGTAGCTCGCCTATGTAGATATAATCGCATTTAAATGTGTTACGAAAAGTCCTTATTGCGTAAAATTTTGGCAGTTAACTGCACGTTTATTATTCATTCTTTTAAAACTACGATAGAATCACACGGCTGGCTAGAAACTGGTGTTCTAGTTTCTTTTTGTTGTTAAATAGTCATAGACTAATAAAGAAAGAAGGAGATTGTTATGTTGCAAACTCCTCTTCTTAATATTTATTTATTTAAGGCAAACCAACTAAATACACACAAAGACATTCATGATACATATCATTCACAAGTACAATAGCATTTAATGCATCTAAATTAAAGGTAAGCACAGCGTTTTATTTAGATCACACTATACAATAATAATTATTATAAAGATATATCTGCCTAGCCTTTTCCCAGTTACATTGGGGTCGGCTTCCAGCCAAACCGGATGCAGCTTAATACCAGTGTTTTGACCTCCGCAACCCAGTTACTGGGTAACACGATATCTCGTGGTATGACTGGTTGTCAGATTTTCAGGCCTCTGGACTACCTGTAACGGCTGTCATAGATCTTAATTTGGCAACCGGGACCGACGGCTTAACGTGCTCTCCGAGACACGGAGGGGTCTCGGTATGAAATTATGGTCACCCATCCACAAACCGACCGCGGCAAGCGCAGCTTAACCTCGATCGATCGATCTGTGCGGCTGTTACTTAGTCACGAGCCCCTCATATAATAATAATAATTATTATAAATATGGATAACAATTTAATTAGGCTTAAAATCAATGTCAATAATCTTTAAACTTAAACATTACATATTTATATTGCATTAAATTAAATAAGAAAAAAAAAACATATTATTCGTTTATTTAAAATTTCGTTTAATTAACGGTGTTATAATGTTATGTCTCCGACTGCCTCGTTTGTCTAGTGGTCCTAAGCGCGACTGCTGTGCATGAGATCCAATCGAACCCGAGATCTCATGCTCAGCAGTCGCGCTTAGGACCAATAGACAAACAAGGCAGTCGGACACATAATATTATAACACCGTTAATTAAACGAAATCTTAAATAAACGAATAATTTTAAAAAGAGGAGTTTGCAACTAAAGATTCTGCTTCAAACTAAAGTAAGAACTACTCGGCCAAAATGTCTAATATATTATATAATAGCATTTTTTTATTTTATAAGTCTTTTATTTGCTACTAACAATACATAGAATTATATCTAATAACTTAAATTACATTGAGTGTGACTTTTCCAGATCATTGCTTAGTCCACCGGTTACTAGTTATTCGTGGACACACCATAATGGTGTTTTTCTAGTTACACAAGCCAGCAATTCCCTAAGGCGCGGCCGTCACTAATGTCTGTACCGATGAAATTGAGGAAGTACGACTGTATACAACTGTACTATCATTAATTGCTATGTAACTGATAGAACAGTCGTCGTCAAACGCTTTTGTTATTACTAGTACACTCACGTCTTCAGACGTACACTTGGCAAAGCAGTAAAGTGACTCCTTTTTAAAGGGCTGGCTGCTTTTTTTTAAATATTAACCGTATCAGAACAGCTTGTTGTCAATAACTGCAATGCGAACATGAATCGTTTTTTTGATAAACTTATCGGTTCGATAAAAGTTTTAAATTTTTTCGTTTTATCAATATCTGTGAAATACGACGTTTAAAATCGACAAATGTCACATGTCATAAAGAACCTTTCTCGCACCGCTGCACTGGTATGGAAAAAATCATGAACAAAAACATCGTGGCTTTCCCATGATGTTTTTGTTTATGATTTAATATGGATTGAAAAATAAGGCCACGAGCGCGGTTTAAAACCACACCCTACCACTGACTAACTTAGTTATACTATAACTTTCTTTCTTTTTTTCTCATGATGAGAAAAATTGTAAATAGCAAACCAATTCTGAATTAAAAGAAAAGTGTACAATGCAATACAATACAAATATTCTTACAGTGTATCTGCGTGAGACGCAGTATAAATTAATTTGGATTCAAAAAGATATGCCATTCTTGTACTGTCATCCTCAATTAAATGTGGAGGTATCTCTTAACGCGACTGTACCTCGCATTCGGTCCTTTTACTTCGACTAATGTTCTGTGTCGTTTGATAAACCCCCTGTTGTGAGAGTTTTGTTTTCATGTCGTTTGTCTCCGTCTTCACCATTAGCAAATCGATGTAGTTGCATTACGAACCTTTAAGATACCTAATGAATTTCCATGTATTTTTAGTTTGACCTCGCTCTTAGATTAGCTGTTAGTAAAACATTGCAATACCCTAATTTTTATTTAGTTTGTCCACATCTTGAATTTGATACTAGTGAACGGAGTTCTTTGTATGTTACAAATGACGAAAATCGAACCTTTTATAACGTGTTTGGAATAACAAAACCAACACCTTGCGCCTTAAAAGTTGTTTCAGGAAGTAGATTAAGCGTTTAATACCGCCAATGCTCGGATTTAGAGCTAAACCCATAATTAATTATCTATTCATTCCAATACCATTTGATTAATGGACACACCTTAATACCGGGACGTAGCAGCATTGACTTGAAGCCATATTATTACCGCATAACATGATAAAAAAAACAAAATGGCTTAGCAAGGTAGTAATTGCTTCATTGGTACTAGTGGAGTAACTGCTGAGCATGAGGTCCTGGGTTGGATATCCGTGCCGGGGAAAATGTTATTAGGGTTTACTGTAACAAAATTGTCAGTAGCATGAAAGATTGAAGCATGAAATTGTACATTAGAAAATTGTAATGTTTTGTGAAAAGAAAAGTACGGTAGTGAGCGGGATTCGAACACGCGCCTCCCGGATAAATACTCCAAGTGCTGTGTTTATCCGAGAGGCTCAGGTTCGAATCCTGCTCAAGACTGTATTATATTTCCACAAAAAAAAAAACTGTAGAGATCGCAACGCATGCCTTAATGCCTTTGAAAATTTTATCTGTTTATGTTATGTTCGCAAAGTTCAAGGTTTTGGAAACGTTGCCCTTAAAATATTTAAACCTTTTATTTGTGGCTTATATATTTGCAACGTGTATTTGTAAAATCTGTGTACAATAAAACAAATTGGAATTTGCGAACAAAGTTTCGCTTTTACTGAAGTACAGTCACGAGCCCCAACATGTAAACAAGAACTTTTAAAACTCAGATAATATCTCTAGCGTATATTATTAATATAATTAGGTATATAACGCAGATAGAAGAACCATTCCTTCTACATATAGCAAACACTACTACTACTATATTATTCAGAGAACTATTTATATGGACTTTAAAAAGTGCAAATGTATAGATAAAAAGATAGAATAAGCTTTATTGTACACCATCATAATATCATTTATAAAAATATAATTAGTAATTGAGGGTATATAGGGTTATGCTCGTGACTGTACATTGATACAAGGCTTGTTGTATGGAAATTAAACATAATTAACTAGCCTGTCCTTTCCTACGGCTGAACAGACCGCAATGTTACATTTTGTTACCATTTGCATTTTGTTATGTAAGTGATCTCGATTTTGTTCGTGACGTTCGGTAGATATCAGTATATATTGGAGTGAGTGGAACGAGGAATTAAATAGATTATGATAGAAGTGGTATTTTTAAAAGAGTTAAAGAGTTTTTGTTAATTTTACTGTCTAGTAGGTGCCGCTGGTGTGATGTGGTAGAGTCTGATCCGTGTGAGAATCAGGCTAGTATTTGGAGAGAAACTGTTTTGTTGGTTTCGGGTTTGTGGGAAGATTTTCTTGTGACCAAGAAAGTGGTTGAACTGATGGTGGCCACAAGCAGACTGATGCAGAAAGTTTACTCCGTCATTGGTGTGGTAGATTTTTCTTCATTTACCTCTACATTTTCATTATTATTATAAAACCCGTGGCAAAATTATTAATAACGCGCGTTATAGTAATAACACGCAACGTGATACTTTAAAAGTTAGTATTGATACTAACTTTTAAAGTATCATACTAATTTCTCAATAGGATTGTCCTTTGCAATTATGAATGTTGTATATATTTCTAACAGAGAAGCAGCAGGATTCAATTTATTTTTCTATAAATTTTTAGATGCGTAATGGCTTCTATAATATTAATAAGATTGGTAGGTATACCTAGGAATGTTATTATAACAATGATAGAAAGTGTATAAAGCAGCAATGTTTGCTCGGGCCCTTATTCAATTAAGTTCCTTGACAAAGATTCTTGTTTGTATTCAATATTGAACTTGCCAACTTCGCCTTTAATATAATGATGTGAATTATTTATTCTAAGAACAGTTTTCTGGTATCAAAATGTAAAGGAAGTATCGTTAAAATGTCATTCATGTTGTAAATTGTATGTTGAGTCATTTCCTAACTTCGATGGTTTAGATATGTAGTAGTTTGGGAAATAATGTTATTTTGACCGTATTTATGATAGTAACTAACAAATAATAAGGTCAACAGTAACTTTTTTCGCTTTTCTATATAACAAGGATGTCTCGTAAATAATGATAATTAAACATAATCTCAAAAAATAATTAATCATTTCTATAAACTAATAAAAAAAAAGGGTTTTGCAAATGTTTTGTTGCATTATTATAATCTGTGTTACTTCGTTATCTATGTGAAAAAGCGCGGGCTTATCGTTATGAATGAGTTTATTAACCGAATGACTTTTATTGCTTTTGGTAATCTTTTAATGCTGCTAATTATATTTATAACACTGCTGTGTTGCTTTACGGGATTGTTAGGTTGTATTTGTTGATATTGTTAATTTAGTATCTGTAACGAATTCCATAAGGTGTTTCTTGATTCTGGTGTGAAATTTAGAAGTCATTAAAATTACACGAAATGTAGCACACTGTGGCCTTGATCCCAAATCTGTAATACACACATTATGTAACTTAGTGATGTTAGGAACAAAGACACATACCGAGTTCACTGTTTGTTGAAAATTTTTGTCACGAAGGCATAAAGTGTTGTAAAGACTTAAAAGGTAAATAACAACGCTCATGTGCTAAATGGTCCACCATAAAATATTACATTAGATAAATTTGAGGTTTCCAGCGAGTAGGTACGAACACCGTGACGTAATCTTCCCACGTTGTAGTAGGCATTTTATTTATTGCAAGTTATTAATAGAGGTATTTCCTAAGCTATGTGAGAAATATAAACTTTAAAAATATCGATATATATCTTTGTTTATATTATAAATGTATCAGGCCCTACTTCCCAAAAAAACACTTCCTTCCATCTACCATGTATTTGGTGTAAGGGCCGGATTACATGATTTCCTATATACATGTCCCCAAGTGTGTATGTCCACATACATTTTCCGTGTCGATGGATCGAAGACAAGAAGTGAATAAGCCAGCAATTTAACACCACTTGTCCATTATAACGAGACAAATTAAGCCATACATGCTCTCGTTGGTCATCTAACCATGGCATATTTTCCGTTCAATTTTAACGTGCGTAACCGCAGCCTGACGCGCTCTTAGAAGGGTCCTGCTAATGACAGAATCATGCTTCGTCGAGCAAAAACCGAGGACATGTTGCAAGTGCGCGTTTGACGGACGCGGACGCATCCCTCAATCAGAATTAATTATGGCTACAGATTGTATTCGCCTAAATAAATAGGTAAACTTTGTGGTATTTGGCGTTTTTGGGCTTGTAAATTTGTGTTAACTTAATTACTTTTGTTTTTTGATTTGCGAATATTTTTTGTGACCTTTAATTTTATAGGGAGCTAACATAAATCAATTAAGCACTTTTGAAACATACACGCACGTTGCCCTTTAATAAGCCATAGACTCAAAAAATTATTGTCTATGCCTGACAGTTTTCAATCACCATTATCATAACGTTTGCTAAACGTTCACTACTAGGCCTTCTTATAGTCAAAGTATCTTGCAACATTTTGTAAAGTACTAGAGGTTCATAAAAACACAATAGTACCCATTTACATGCGGCTAACATGGGCCATTTATCACCCTACAAGTACCATAATGACCCTTTTTTACCCTAGTGTTCCGTACACTGTTTTTCTTCCATTCTCTTATACTAACAGAAACGGTTTAATTAACTAATCACGAATAGCATTAACAAACATAAAATTAGCATTTTATAAGCTCTGTAGATATTTCTATTTACAGTATTGTATGTACGAGTATAAAGATGTCGATTGGTAACATAAACATAATAATCATTGGACATTACTGTTTAAAACAAATTCAATAAATACCAGACGCCTCATAAAGTTATCAGAAAAGGGCATCCTGTCTTTTGAGTGTTTTACAGGTGTCTGAAAAGTGCATATTCAAATTGAGTGAGTTGAACATATAGTAAAAATAAACATTCACTTTGATTTTCGTAATTTTGCCGGTAAGAATTTATTTCCCTTTACCATGTCGAACCCATTAGTATTAAAAAAAATGTCACCCTTTACACAATGTCTATTCAGCCTATCAACTTCCTGCCAAAACAAAGGGCTCACCCAAGGCCTTCGTTTCGTATCTCATAGCACCCATCTATTACAGAAATTAAGTTAAAATTGGGTATTAAAAATATCGTCAAGGTCTTGTCAACTTCAGCATCGATACTTTGACCTAAGGATGGTTAAATTTGCTAAACCAAGCCGTGTCCGAACCGTGCCGGGATGCGGTCGTCTCACGGTGTAGTATTTGAATTTTTTTCACACCCAACTAGTACTCGGCTTGGATCCGACTAAGACTCGGCTCCGACCCGACTAAAACTCGACTTCGACCCGAATTGGATTCAACTCGGTCTCAGCTCGACCTCATTCCTTATACGAAACAACTTAGTAGCACATTACAACGTGCTTTAAAATTTCTTGCAAAAGTTTAGAAGCCAGATAAAATCCTACATTAACTAGAACGTAGTTCAGTCTAGAATTTTAATTAGTTACCATTTTAAAAATGAAACTGATAATAATCATGTAAGTGCGGTTAATTTAATTGTTTCGTGCTACAGCCACGATTAGTGTAGAACATTTGCTAATACGTTCACGCGCTCTGTTTAGTGGTTCCAATGTCATGGCGCTTCGTTTTTCAACTAGAGCATAGCGTATGTTGCGTGAGTGTTTTTTTGTAGTTATATGAATTTATGCTTGGGTAGGGTTTTGGTGTAATTAGTTAATAATTAATTATAAGTGTTGCACTCCCAATTAACTTTACTGAATTGTATAAAAACGGCTTGCCAGTAAAAAAAAATTTGAGTGTTGTAAGTTTTGCGGTGTTATTTTAGTTTTTGAATTTAAACTTTTTTCTTTGTTGTCTGCATCTGATAATGATAAATAATGAGGGGCTTATCTGTGTATCTGAGAAAGATAAGAGGCATATCAAAAGTTGTTGAATCCGGAGAAAAGTCTTCGTCGTTCTCTGTCCCTGTTCTGATTTCGATTGTCAGTTATATAAAAGGAAACATTTTTATTTAATACGGTGTGTCTACCGGAATTGGTAATGACTCACAATTGTTTGCAATACCTACACGAGTTATTTAGTATCAAGACTTGACATCCTACTTCACAATGGTACCCTAGTCCTAAGGACAATTATTTCGCAACAAGCATTTATGTCGCGTGTTCAACATTACAAAGACAATATCATTTTATGATTATGTACCTCGGAAGTAGATAGTACAGTCAACAACAATGGACCTATACATTATAAAAAAAAAAAATATGCAAAATTCGTAATTTTGACGGCGCCGGCGCCGTTGGCGTAGAACCCGAATTCTGTGTTACGTGTCGCGGGTTCCTGCTCAGAACATATATTTGTGTGATATGTGGAATACATAAAGCAGAGCAACGTTTAAAAACATTACAATGTAAAATGCAAACAAGTACACTTGCTTGACGAAAGTGGACTTTATTATAAATAACTTTATTATAAATAAATATTTATAATAAAGTCGCTCGTAGTAGAAGAGACCGTATAATCAATGCAAGGATTCGGATTCAATGGAGAAGAACGACAAAGAAACAAAAACAAAAGAACAAGTCATTTTATAAAAGAGGAGCGTTCTGCACAGTAAGATTTCACAGATTTCCAATCACTTCCGAAACTTTTAAAATGTTAACCTTAAACCCATGTTTCCGAGTGTTACTTACCTACGTCAACGACCACCTATTAAAGTTAGGCAATTGTTATGGTAAAAGATAGTGGAGCAATTATTTACGGCAGCGGTTATAAAAAATAATTAATTACTCATTAACGTTAATGAAGGATTATCTAAGAGTAATATAAGGGTAGCTAGTATAAGAAACTAGTTTCCTGTGTTTCTGCCGGCGTATTTTGAGTCTTTCAAATTTAACCCAACTGTCATAATTATAGAAGAATAATAAATACCTACATTTTTGATTTTGATTGGTATCAGCGCTAGATGGCGCTTATGTCTTTTCTTTAATAGATCTCCGGCAAAAGGACGTTATTTTTTGGTTAGATACGGGAACATAGCCAAACAAAAGCACGTGCTAAGTATTGTTTATTAGAAGACTGCCCAAAAGAAAGGAGTGTTATGTTTTTAGTGTTCATGTACATAATTAAGTATGTATGTATGTTTGTGACTTTCTTTATTCCACCTTAAATTCTAAACGCCTGAACCGATATAGATGTATGGGGTGTCGTTAGCATCCTTACATTTTCCAGAGTAACAGGCTAGTAAGATTAAATTGTAACATGCTGGCTATGCTACACAAAAAGGTGCGATATAAATAAACAAAAATGGCAGGTGTGCTTTTTAGTTTTTAATTAATTTCATCTTGCTTATCTTCACACAACTGTCAAACTACAAATGCAAAATAGAGATGAGAACATAGCTAACCAAAAGCACGTGCTGACTAATGCCTTGGTTTCTTAAAGCTGTTTATGAGAAGACTCAATATGTATTGTTGAAGTTATTATTGCTCTACTTAATAAGTCTTATGGTGACATTCTCTCACTAATACGATAGTGTTTCAAAATATTCATAACTCAGATATTATTGTTAACAGACTGGCTACATGAGTCTTTTTGTGGTTAAGCAATAGGATGCAAAAGCCACTGGTAAGGGTAAAAAGACAGTGGTGTAATTTTAATTATTTTTTGTGTATCGTGTATCAGATTTCAAAAGAGGCCACGTATACATTTCGTATGCATATTTTGATTTTCCTGACCTTCATTTAATTATATTTAATCGGCTTTTAAATATCACAACTGTAGAATTTAGACTACCTTTTTTAAGTTAGAATAACAATTTTATTTAATTAAATAAGTACTTATCTGAGGAACTAATGGCGCCACTATAGCTTGTACCAAGGCAAGACCGTTGACTGAAACCATTTTGACATAATTTATATAGACTGTCCTGTTGGTCTAGTGGTTAGTAGCCCTGACTGCTAGGCCGGAGGTCGTGGGTTCGATTCCCACCCAGGACAAATGTTTGTGTGATGAGCACGATCATTTGTTCTGTGTCTGGGTGTAATTTATCTATAACATGTATGCATTTAGAAATATATAAGTATGTTTATCAGTTGTCTAGTACTCATAACACAAGCTCTGCTTAGCTTGAGACTAGACGGCGTTGTGTGATAGTTGTGGAATATTTATTTATTTTATTATTTATTATATTGTCAAAATAAGTGGTTTTGATTTGTTGTTGGGCGAAGCGTATCTGCTGACATATGTTTTAGCTTTGAGTTGCCTTCCCCATTTAGTCAGTTCCGCCATTGCCTTGTGGGACCACAGATTACTAATTTATGTATCGCGTGGGACGAAAGAAGGGTTTCTTTGTCATAACTTGACCATCCAAGGCTTGCCAGCATGAAGGTCAGCATAGCATTGTAGATCAAACGACCGCAAACTGCAAAAGCAAAGACATTCGAAAAAATGGTGCAGGTACTGTTGCATGACAATAGTCTCGATTCGATTAATAATAGGCTTGTAATATTGTTATAATAATGTGTCCAACTACAATGGTTTATTACGTAAAACTATGTGGGCCGCTGAAATTGCCTTAGGGGCCAATCACGTGATCTAATGCTTTCGACTTTTTAGTACATAGTGACCCAATTTTATTTTAATGGAAGTTGCAATATGTATTTAATAGACGTAATTATTTAATTGTAACAACATATTTGTTGTAAGTAGTGATTAGTTAGTGTTTCTCAAAGTGGGTGATAACGCCCCTTGTGCCCGCGCTGGAGGCTTATCATGTTTCATGAAACCTGTTTTAAGTCTCTTTTCAGTTTTTCTTCGCACATTTATAAATACTTTTTACAGTTACGGTAAAGTTAGTAAAAAAATGAGCAATTGGTTTTATTATCAAAGTGCTCACTTTGAAAGGTGGGTGAAATAAGTTTGAGAACTTGTGGATTGGGTGATTGTTTTTAATGTTAGCTAGAGTGTTGTTCTAGAGTGTTTCCTTTCTTATATACTGAGAGGGCTTTAGAAGCTTGAAGTCCGACATACTGTCGCCATCAGTTGGAGGCCTCCATAAAAAAGGAGAACCAATAGCATAAATTAAAATATACCATTGATATAGGCCTGGATACATTATAATAATGTTTCAATTCTCTTGCAGAATGCACACTTTACTGATTAGATATCTCTTACAATACAATATTTATTATTTATCTCTCTGACTATGGTCGGTACATTTTATCTTAATTTGTTTCGTCTATATTTTATACTAGCTGTGCCCGCGGCTTCGCCCGTGTTGAAATACAGGCTGAAATCTTATTATTATAAAAATAAAATAGCCAATGTTACTTCTGGATAAAGTAGCTTTGTAATGGTTAAATGTATAGGTTATTATGTATAGATTGACTACTAGTAAAAAAAATAGTAACAGTCAGTGCGCAGGAAGACCGACACCATTCCGTTTTTGATCCATTATAATAATACTAACTTTTAACTGGATTAATTGCGTGTATTGCTGTTGGGTTTGGTTTTACTTTGACGCCGTGGTTGGCGCAGTCGAGATACCGGCTGTTGGGACGCTTGTCGCGGGTTCGATTCCCGCACGGAGTAAATATTTATATGATCTACAGATAATTGTACCGGGTCTGGGTGTGTGTGCATGTGAGATTATTTGGCTGTAAACGTATCGTGGATACAGTAAGAAATTCAAAGACAAGAGCAAAGTTTTTCTAAAAGAAAAACCTATTAGTTCAAGTGATACCATTGACATACGATTGACCATAGTATAAACAATTATTAAGTTATCATGAAAACTACCAAGAGTATTTATAGAGACGTAAAGTAATTCTCATATAGTTGTAAATAAAGACGTTTATATTTTATAATATGTACTGTATAAACAATGCTAATTATTACCGATGGAATTTAATTGGTCATTCTAACTTCCTTATTCCGGTTACTAAATATGTATGTGCTGACTTATACGTAGGTAATAATATGAATGTGTGATCTGTGATATAAAATAAAAACCGGAAAACTACGCGTCTAACTTGCGCTCTGAGGGTTCCGTATAATTAACATTGGGTACTAAAGTTCATAAACTGTGAAAATTAAAAGGAATTCATAAAATAGTAAATAAACAAAATACTATAAAATTATTTTAACCTATTCTGTGATTTTACTAAGTATCTGAACACACAAAAATAACAAGTATTGAGAACACAGCTTCCTTGCAAAACCAAATAAACATAAGACGGAAGGCCATTACTTCCCGCCCACACAAACTTTTATAATCTACATAATTATATCACTTACGCAAATAATCGATTTACATAATTCGCGTCCTAATATAACAAAACTATACTACGGATAGTTTACTCAACTATTCGAATTATCCTTGAGGTTGTAGATAATGGCTTAATAGTCTCTCATTTGTAACTGACTTTGTGACTAACATTATGCCGGTAACATCTTATTTGTCATAGACCCACATTCGATACTTTATAATTTAGTTTGCAAATAATTAACTGTTAAGTAGAGGTTAACGAAAGCTTATTGTGCTATTAATTTACATTTGGAATAATTCGGCAATAATTGTAGGTTTGGACGTATTCGGACTTATTTATTGTTTCTTTGATAATTGGAGACTCAATCAAGGACTTTTAATTAGAAAGGTTATGCTTAGATATTTCCTAATCACATTAGGCTGTGTTCACGCTCATAGCTCGCTGTGAGTCACCAGTTAGCATCCAAGAGGACTATATAGAGAATTGAATAGAGCGTGCAGTAGGCAGTTTGCGGCCCAAGATTCGCTGATGAATTCAGTCAGCGACTGATTTGCAGCATGATCACGTACGCAAATTCATCCAGTAAATTGCTTAGGAGCAGTTAGCCGCTCACTAGATTAGGCACTGCCAGTTGTGGTGATGAAAAAATGTACTATAATTGATTTCGTTTTTATGAGGGATGAGGATCATGTGACGAGGAAAGTTTTGAGTAGAAATCTTGATGGGTTTAAGAATAGAGGACCGAGGCAGTGATGAATGGATCGTATTAAAGATGATACCTACCTATGGCTAGAAAGAGAGTGAGTGGTAGAGGTGTATGGAATAAGAATTCATGCTGCACCCACCCCAAATAAACTGGGATAAGGGCAGGGGGCTGATGATGATATTTATTAAGTTTTTATGTGTTATAAACTTTAATTACTCCGGTATATCGAACTATATATATTTTTAAGAATTCTAATGTAAAACATGGGGAGGCCGATATTATAATTATGAGGAACTATAAACAAAATAAATTTTAATTTCAAGAGTTGGATATACCTAATTCTATCATAAAACGGTTACCTGCATTGTTTAAAAAATAAAATACAATTTGACCTCATTAATGGCTAACAATCATTAATCTTTTCACGATAATTAATGTAAATAGATTACATATCATGAATATTATTGAATGAATATAACGAAGACAGTTAAGAAATTAATAAAAAACCTGTGCGTAAAGTCGATGCGTGAGGATATGACGAAATAATTATAATGCTTCCTTATTTTACAACCGTGTCAATTAAATAAATTTCGCATAAATCTTTAATTAGGTAAGTAGATAGATAAATATATGCGAACCGTGAACCACACCTTTGCCTTAATTGGCACTCGTAAATCACTCGCATTTAAGAACTCCTCCATAAGTGTTGTTTTAGTGAACAGTAATAATAAAACTGTATGAAGTTCAGATGACGTTTCTTTCGATGCATTTCTAGCACCCTTTTAGTATAGATATTACAAGTCATTTTGCGCTATTCATAGCTGAGGAAAATGTCGGGATGGGATTGGATTTATTCGGTCTACTCCCAACTCTCTGAGAAAGACAAGCGTGAGAAACATTTAATGTTGCAGGTGAGCTGTTGGAGAGTACCTAGGATAACGGAGTAGCTTAGCCTTGTATGTTTCTTAGAGCAGTTTATCAGGACGTAGGAGGACTGCATATAGACTGACCACGAACGCTGCAAAGTGTTCGAAACGTCAGGAAAAACAAAAAACCAATAATACACGCGATTAATCCGGTTAAAAGTTGTTTTATTATAATGTGTAGTGATCGCGCAAACCTAAGATATTACTAAAGAGTCATAATTAAATAATCAAAGACAAAGAAGACAAAAATGACAATAAATGAAGATGTATACATAATATTAGAATCCAGAATCATCATCCCCCTGCCCTTATCCAAATTTATTTGGGGTCGGCGCAGCATACCTATATCTGGCATGCTGCTAAAGTTTTGGCCAGGTTTTATGACCGGCCGCCTGCCTGACGTGAACTCTCTTTGGGAATACTGTTGTTGGTGGTAGCCGACACCGATACGGTCTCCTTCTGTCTAGATATGTCATACCAAATGTTATCCCTGCGCCAGGTTCTGAAATTATCCTACTATCCACTAATCGGTTAAGAATCCAGAATATGAGACTAAATAAAAATAACATGTTTACACTCTGTGTGGCCTCTAGCCAAAGCCAAGAGGAAGTATACAATTTAAAGATACATGTGACGCATATTTATGACTTAAAAATTAACAGTTATTTGCAGAAATGAGAAATAATTCTCATCGGCAAACAGATACAATCTTAATCCGGTTTGTTTTCGATAGTTTACATAATACGATGTAATTGCATAATATCTCAATTACCGGTTAAATTATTGGCAGCAAATCTTCATTACAGTGTCAAACTATAAATAAGGTTTACTTGGCTATAGTGAGTTACGACTGATTATGTACTTTGATAGACAATATCGACTTGAAAATGTAGAAAATAAAGCATTTGTCTATATTAAGAGAGGGTGTCTCTCTAGTGTTAAATACTTAGTCTTTGGTTTATCTTAGATCTAGCCTTTATTGAAACTTTGTTGCTAACGGTATAATTTTATTATCTTGCTTTATCGGACTGGCATCTAGAAGGTAAAAGGCATTAATCGTCAACAATAGACTTAAATATAGCTTTCATTTCATAGACTATCTTTAAGTTTGTACTATATCAACCCAATCTATCCACTGTTTATTGAAAATAGGACACTTACACTATATCTTATGGCTTCACTTAGAAAACGCGTTAAACAAGTTTGCTAAGCAAGTTCTAATTGATCTGAAATATTGTCACACCTAACATGCAAAGAATGCCGCAAGGAGAAAGGCTGGTAAGCCAAATATATATTAGTAGCCTATCGATTTGGCAATAATAGGGAAGAACACTGTTGAACGAATCTTTACGTCGTCAACTAAACCTAACATCTGTGGGTTGAGCCTAAGGTCACATGAACTTTCAAATATAAAGCATATACTAAAATTCAAATTCTACTTAGGCTTTATTTCTAAAAGGAACCGAGTTCACCTCAAATTACCACTAAACCAATGAAGCGGTACAAAACTAATAATATTAGAAAAACCCAAAGCTCAACATCTAAAAACTCTCATTTTTCGTGTCCACTAACCATTATGTTCTGCCCAAAGGCCATTGTCATACAATTATCAAGTATCAGAAGTGTCAATGTTCTATTCTTTTCATTGTCAAATTTAAATTTACGTAATTGATAAAATCTTGACAATTGATTAACGATTTATGAGCTCACGTTTGTCAGATTGCTGACAATTTTCATAATAGCCGTTATTTGCTCTGTCACTGACAGATTGATTATAATCTTATTGTCTGGTACGATGTTTTTATTTTTATTTTTTTCGTTGTTCAATCTTCGACTATTTACAAGATAGTTCGTACGTTTAAGCGTGTTTATATGTATTTGGTTTCTGCGTTCACTACACACTATAGTGAAAAAAACTTTTAATTTGAACTCGCGCATCTCTCTTTGCCTTGTCTTTTCCCAAGTGTGTTGGGCAGTTTAACTAGATACAGCTTAGTTAAACTTAACAAAAACAAATTACAATTGGTTTAGTAACAACCTACACACTAGGCCGACCTGTATGAATGGATGATCGTGGGATAATGGATGAATTAATCGCGTATATTGATTTTTGTTTTCGTATACTGCAGCGTTCGTAGACGTTTGTAAGCTGACTGGACATGATGACTCATCCTATCATACCTCCCTTAAACAGCAGATTTTAAGATTATTTCCAGATCAAATCCATCTTGTAATTTAAAAAACTCACAAATAACATAATTTATTAAACTTTTTCAGGTCCAGTGTTGTTCCCTCCCTCTCCGAGCGGCGACCCCTCCCAGACCAGCGGCGTGGTCGTAGGCGCTTCGGGATACGGCTTTGTACCCCCTGGCTCGCAAGGTAAATCCTACGGCCGATAAATGACCCCTAGTCAAATGTAGTTAGCACTAATATAAGTACAAAAATTGTAACACGAGGTTCAGCTTCTGAGTCCCTAAAACTGGGTAATTATTTTTGCTTATGACAAAGACATAGTTTGACTTTAGTCAATGAGAAACAGACCCCTGTTTGGCAATTTCTTACCAGGAATAGGCAAACAGGTCTCTATTTCTGTTAATTTCAAATTTAGGCAAATTTTCTTCATAAAAATTGTACAGTTTTACTAACAAAATGGTGGTTGAAAGCTTAGTTGTATATAGGTAATGATTACGATTTTTCTGAAAATCGAAATTATGAATAAATAGTTAATTGATGTATGAGTAATTGTACAGCGTCCTATTACTAGTAGGTAGAGATGATCGGCACATAACGAAGGCAGGCGTTAAGGTTAAACTAACAATAAGTTTCATAATTTCTAAACTCGTGTTACAAATTTGTACAAATAATTGTAACTGTTTAATATGTTATTCTACCAAGAACAATTAATTGGAGAATAGCATATTGATTGTAAATTATTTTTTTGTTAAATATTATTATAGTGTAATTTTAATTGCATGGGTAGTTATTGCATGAGTTGTTCCCAATTGACTGTGTCCTTTAAGATTATGGTGTTTTTATGGCTGTAATTATTGTGGGAAAATGGGAAATCAGTCTCGCTGTATATTTTGGAAAAAGAATCCTAGTTTATTAAGCATGTATATTATATGATGTGAGGTGGAAGGAGGAATAAGATTTTGTATTATTTAAGTGTGCTTCCGTTGTGAATGAAGTTGTAATGAGAGCCCATGTTATTTATAAATAAACGAATGAACTTGTAACTGTTTTATTTTTTACCTTATTAGTGTTGCACAATAACACGCATGTTTGCACTGCCGTTATAATTGTAGATTGTATCTAATAATTAGTATAACGTATTAATAACACTGGTCTATGTAAGTTTAATTTACATTGTAGTGACATGTTAATAGCTTTTATAATTAGACTGTTATATCAATTGCTAAAATCATATAGTTAATTTATTTAGTAAACCATTACTAAACTAATAATACAATATCTAACTACTTCCACAATATTGAGGGTAGTCATGCAATTACTTGTGCACTGCACGCCCGCCCGCAAATATATGCACATACGCAAGCGGTGAAAAATCGCAATTACCACCATATACTCTACACGTGTTTCAATATTGTGGAAGTAGCTAGATATCGTAATTATATGCATTCATCTTAGGTATTCGCGATCACTATTTATTATAATAAAACAACAATACCGTAGTAATTCTGCGCCTACGGACACTGAAAAGTTTTCGAAACATTAAATATAAAAATGAATAATACTTAAACACGATTAATTAATCAAGTTGAACGTTGTTTTATTTTAATGTCTATTAGGTTAGATACAAAATTAATCTGTTGCTCCATTGGGGCGGGTTTAAGGAAGGGTTGCCAACATTTTTCGCCTGAGTATTTTTCCAAATAAGCTATAAAAATATAGTAAGGTTAACCGTACGTGAGTGTTAATACAACTGCGAAAACCGTCCTTACTACTACGACATAAAGGCGCTGTTAATATCAAACTGTTACCATGGACATGCGATTGACTTCAATATATTTTGAGTATTTTCATTAAAAAAGAAATGTTTACACGCACATCGCATCAGGCGAAAGATAATATTAAATAACTTTTATAGATTTAAAAAGTGAGGAATTTGTTTGTTATTAGTTTACATTAACTACTACTAATAACAAACAAAATCCACACTTTTTAAATCTATAAAAGCTATTTATTATTATAGTATGATTGGCAACCTTAGATCGAGGTTTCGGTGCAGGTTAGGATAAAATACATACAAACTAACATTAACATCAAACATATATATTTATGGAATGTCGTAATATTATTGAATAAAACTAACACTTTATGGGTTTTAAGTGTGGTCTCTTTAGCTTACCATACATTGTTCAATCACATCTTACAACGGAGAATTGTCTCGGACTTCCTAGTATAGTCACGTGTAAAAATATGTATAAACTTAGGGCCGACCCTCATCTCATCGACTGGTAATGAATATTCCGCCATCACTTTCTGTCACTCAAACGCTAGTAAAAAAAAAGAGTTATGGAATCGAACTATTTATTTGTTTCTCTATATTCAGGCGAACATTTTCTTATTTTTTTTTTGTCATAGTTCTGTTTTACCAAAATAATATGAAAAGTAATACGATTGGTTAAGAAAATAATGTATTTTTGGTCACTGATTCATTTTAGTTTATCTGATTGATTAGCTGATCTTTGCAAACACTTGAATACGAATAATTAAATAGTATAAGCTTATCGATTGATAGGTATTACGTTACCCAGAAGATTTCAACATCCATAAAAAGAGACGTGTCGCTTGTTGGCGTACCACAGCAATGAATTTTACATTGATGTTATAAAATTACAGTATAAAGCCCTTTTATTTTAATATTATAAATACTCGTATATATGCATGTGATCTAATGCTGATATCATAATTTTTTGTAAATTCTTTATTATATTTCAGCGCAGATTCAGTAATTTTCTGTCTACAAAAATATAACCTTTTACTCATATCATGTTAGTATCTTCAGTTCTAATATCTATCAACAACATAGTCGATTTTGTCCATTGTGAACCTTATACTTAATCAAATTATTTTTTACGACCTAAATTAGAAAGGTACAACATTTATTGATGCTAGAAGTATGTCAATAAAACAGAAACTAGGTCAGATACTAAAATTACATTGTGATATATTTCTTGAAAGTACAGTCACTTGTCACAATAGGTATAAACTTACCGAATTCCTTCTAAAGTCGTAATAGTGAGTACTAATGCAAACTAACATAATAACTGCCTCGTTGGTTTAGTGGTCCGTAGCGCGACTGCTGAGCAGGAGGTCTCGGGTTCGATTCCCGGGTCGGGCAGTGTTATTGAGTTTTTCTGTTAGGAAATTCTCAGTAGCAGCCCGGAGTGTGGAAATGTGCCCGGTTGATGGTAATAGGCTCACCACCTATTACATGGGACTTAATAACAGCATTGGTGAAATGTGGGTGTACAATTGTGTACACCTCTGCCTACCCCTTCGGGGAATACAGGCGTTATGCTATGTAATGCAAACTATAAAGGATATAATTAAAGTTACCATAATTATGCAATTTATATAAATAGATTAAAAAAAATACTTCAGGAGAATAACATATTTGTATTTCGCTAAAGGTCGAACCTCTTCTGTGACAGACAAAAATACTATGCATGCCCGCAATCAGATCATATCGAAGAACATGTTTATGTGCTAAGAATAGAGAAATATCCGGTACCGGCCGATGACATAAAGTTCGACCCTATACAAGTGTTGCACGTGACAATCGGTCTATATTTAAAATCGTGATTGATTCGATAACAGTCGACAAAGAAATTAATTATAAATAAACGTAACAGGGAAACGACTCCAGTGCTTTGCTTTCTGATCCGGCATTATGAAGGTCATTTGTTCATGCACGGTAAAGTGCCGGAACAATAGACAAAGTGGCGAGTGTTGGGGCAGTTGTACACGATGATAGTAATTTTAAAATTTAATTGATAGAGACGTAACGAGGCGAGCATGAAGCAAATTAATGAAGATTTTTTGTCTCATTGTTTTGTTATGAACATAGTTTTCAGATAATAATTTCAATAAGTTATGTATTCAAGATAAATCTTTGAAAAGCATTAACGCATGCTTAGCGAACTCTAAAGTTATTATATTAAATGGAAAAAGAATACGGCCATGAACAGGATTCGAACCTGCGCCTCCCGGATAAACACTCCAGGTGCTCTGACCACTAAGCCATCTCGACGAGAGTCGTGCGAGGTTCTAATCCTGTTCGCGACCGTATTCTTTTTCCATTTTCCATAAGTTATGTATTTGAAACGATTTATTTCACAAATATTAGAGTATTATTTTAGCTTAGTTTTATGATATTTACTAATTAATCATGGCATAAGTAAATAAATTGCAAAGTTTAAGTTCCTACATAAGTTTTACAAAGGTTATTTTTTATATTAAAGAAACCAGTAGGTTCCTCTTCCTACCTAACCACCTACCCTGAATAAAATGCTAACCTACATAACCTGAATCACCCCTTTATAATTTCGCAACGGGAACTCCAGTGAGTAAACGAAATGATACAAAAAATATTATTAGGTATATGTAAATCGGTCAGGTGATTCAAATCATGGCCAGTGGACTAACTCGTGTGGTATGCAAGGAGCTTTATAGATAAGAAATATTTAAATTGACCTGGGGGCATTGCGTTTTGACACGTTAAATTATAATCTGTCAATTAAATACGAGTTCGTTGTTAGAAGTACCTTGTTCAAGTTTAGTTTGAGAGTGGATATACATTACTTACACATAGTTGCTGAGTCATTGCTGTTGAAATGTCTGTTACTTTGAACAGACAATACATTGTTCCTGAAATGTAACCTCACAAATAAACGCCGACAGTTTGCACTCAGTAGGTACATTCAAATCGTTCTGTTTGACTTATAAACACAAAATCAAAACGAGCGCAGTTAGTTCTGATAGATTCGAGTTTCTCTTCATAAAAAAGAATATTTTATATGCATATTTAAACAAAATATATAAAAAAATGCATAAAAACAAATTCAGAAACGAATCGTTTGCACAATCAAATACTGGCTTAAATTAAGAATTTTCATCATATTAAAAACACACACAGCATAACATTAAATTATTCATAACGGACCTTTTTAATTGTGTTTGACGAAATTTCTCGATGACTTCATTTATATTTTCGGGTTCAGTTTCAACCCGTGTGGAATATTCAATTTGGAACCCACTCTTAATCTCGTGGGCCCTCGCTATACGGTCAAACGCATTTTAATTATGAAATTGACATATCACAAGTCCGTGAACGGGCTGTGAGCAGCACACATTTTATGATTTAATAAAAGAGTTTGGACTTACGAAATTAATTGAACCCTTTCCCGGCCTCCGCCATTTCTAGCCAGCACTCTCTTGATATTTATCTAATGCATATTTATATGTTTGCTCACACAAAAATAGGGTGTTGTTGTATGTGTTTGTTGAATTAATTCAAATTAGAACCCTTTACTTTTGTGTTTTTTAATAAATGCTAACATGTCTTTTTATAAAAGGTTTTTTTTATCGACATCATTTTAATTTTATATGATTCTTCTTATTCTTTTCGTGTGGTTGATGAACAACCTAGTATCAGAATGTAACCCACCCGTAGGCCTCCGACATGGCTTTGCACACCGTCGACAACATCTCAGGTGTGCTGATTTCCTCACAATGTTTTCCTTCACCGTTTTAAGCGAGTGATAATTAATTTCTAATACGCACATGACTCGAAAAGTCAGCGGTACGTGCCCTAGATTCGAACTTGCAACCTTTGACTTGCCAGTCCAACAGCCTTACCACTAAGCTATCACTGCATATTATTTTCTAAGATGATGATGGGTCTAAAGCTAAAGCGCTTGTAAGATAACAATTGTTTTAACAAAGGGCGAAAAACGGATACGTCTCGAAAACTTTCCCCAATGTTGCCAACTAAAGACAGTTTCATAAGGTTTTTTGCTGTGACAGCTTAGACATGTATTCCCTTTTATGAAGAAATTGTTTGTTTTGTTCTCAAGAAATTCCATAAAAGATTTGTTGGCGGAGAAAGTTCCTCTCTGAAATAATATTTCATACTTCTTGTTAGTTGTTTACAAAGCGTAGAACTAATTATGATATGAATTGAAGAATAATAGTACTAATTATGATATGAATAGTGGAATAGTTGGTATAGACATAGAGTATTCGTTCTTTGCCACTAATCGTTCTTAGCCTTTAGTGGCAACAACGACTCGCAGGTAGAATGTTTATGCATAATGTACATCTACTTTATTTATTATGCAAGTTGATGGTTTTTTCGAAGAGATGACTACAGAGCGTCGGCATTTAACAGAACCATAGCTATATTAAGAATTAATAAATAAGAAAGGTTGATTTGGTAAATTATCGAATCACGTACACAGCAATGCAGGACTTATACTATCTGTTTACGGTGTCGAAGAATCAAATTAATGTCTTTACTATGATGTCCTGTACCTAACCATAACCAGGCTGTATTAAAAATTAAAATTGCTGTATTTTTTCTTCAATTTAACACTATTTCTGTAGGCTTACTCTTGAAAATAAAACCTCTCGATTAACATTGGAAATATGTCAGTTCATACTTTTAAATGCAAAAATGTCTTAAAAATAGTTAAAGAATCGGGATACTACTAAACCGACATCCTTTAAAATTAAGATAACTATGTGGGTAAATTTATTTTTACATAAAAAAATGTTTTATGGCACTCATTTAATATTGGAATTGGATTGGATATGGTATTAAATTCAAGAGTAGCCCCCCAGAAAGTCCAAACTAAGCAATATTTAAAAGCAGTACATTTTAATATATCTGAACCAAAATTACCATAGATTTAAAGATACAATACAAACATGTCTGCGTGAACTTCAGTTTAAATTTTAACACGAATTAAATCCTGGGTTTGTTCTTAATGAACACAAGTTCTTGTCTGACTTAAAACTTTGCACGTCTGTAATACGTGCATCGCTTGTTCTCTGTAAGGGTGAGGTTATGGTGACAGGCGTAAGCATAAGCGATGGGCGTTTCAATTTCACACAGTACAAAATACACTGTGGGCATGACCTTTTCCGACTATTTCACTTCTCCAAAATAAGGTTACAAAAGTTGATGTTTTTTACAAAGCAATACTCCAAACAACATTATAAGGAATAATATTACCAAAAATCTGCTTATCCTTTTCCAACTATCTGTTGGGGTCAGTTTCAAGTAATCCGCCTTAGTACAAGTATTTATTCCGGAGCGACAGTATTCAACCTAGTTACCGGGCACTACCATAATACATCGTGGTTTTCAAGCTTTCAGGCAACTGACTACCTGTAACAACTGTCATAGCTCTTCGTTTGACAACCCGGACCGGCAATTTAACTTACTCTCCGAGGCACATAACGGCTATCAAGACCCTGATATAATGGTCAAAGACCAATCGCAGAAATTAAACAGTTTAAACTCGATCAATCGATCTGGGCTGCGGTTACTTAGCCACGAGCCCCTCTACTGACCAAAAAATAATAAGCCCCCATACAAATCTCTTGCACCATAAACTCGCGCACTCTTATGACTAGGGCTGCCCCTATGACGGAAGTGACGCGTCTCGCCGTAGCGGCGCCACGCCGGAACCAGGCTGAAGGGTTGCGCCGTCACAAATCAAGTTATGAGAAACGCCACAAAAGGAAACTTTGTGCATTTCCGAGCCGACAAGCGTGAAATCCGACACAAACGACCCCGCACAACTATAAACCTTAAACTTAATTTCGCAAGCTTCAAAATCATTTGTGTGAATGTGAAACGCTCTTCAATACTGATATAACTTTACTTGAGTGATTATTCTTGGTATATTGAATGTGTTTGTAACATTTTGTATTAAATTGTTAGCGCGGATAGACAATGAGAATGATAGGGAAGCAGTAATTAAAGTTTTTGAAGATGTTTTTGTTGGTTTAATTTCTACATTAATCTTACAAACAAGTTTAAATAATAGTTGCTTTCAAGCACGATTGATTCAAGAAAAGCCTGTGACACGTGTGTCTGCCATAAACGAAATAATACATCTATACCTACTAATATAATAAGGCTGAAGAGTTTGTCTGTTTTTGTTAGAACGCGGTAATCTCTAGAGCTTTCCGTTGGAATTGATAAAATTAGTTTTTATTTGTCAGGTACCTAGCAGTTTTTTACTCTACATTAACTTTTTAATTATTGACCTTGCAGTCAGATTAGTAAAGTAAATATTACATACTACAACAGTACGACTGTATACTCGAAAGTTTAGGCAGTTACTCCCAGATTTCACCAATATCGTTATTAAATCACATGTAATAGAGGCAAGCCTATTGCGATCTATTGGACACGATTCCAAACTCTATGCTTTTACTGAGAATTTCCTTACAAGAAAACCCAATAAGTATCAATTTAGGTGATCCTAGAATTAAACCCAGGACCTCACGCGAAACTTACAAAATAAAATAAAAGTCTTCAGGGACCCAAGTGGCGTACTCTCGTATTGGAGGCTCCGATACGAGAGTACGCCACTTGGTTCGGCCTTTGTCAGTATCTCGTCAATCATAAGGTCGAAGCTCCCGAAAATCATCCTTCCCTGATGATGATATCTAGGTCGACCTATAGTATGTTGCTCTGTAGTCTGCCTAGATAAGATCTTATAAAACTGTCATCCTCCTTTTTAGGGTACCTTAACTCAAAAGGAAAAACGGAACTGTAATATAGACATCAAAATACCGTCTCACGATCACCATCCATCTTTCCTTATGTCCGTCTGTCAAGACCATGGACTAATTATAAAGATCAATACCCTTTCCCTCAGAGTAGAAGGGGTACAGGCGTAAAATTTATTAATCGACGCAATCAAAGTTATGGCTATTTATCTCAATATTTTGCTAGGTATTCTCAAACTCATTACTTCGATCTATGAGTTTGAGTTTAACCTAAACACATAGGGTATCGTCTCTTAGACCTAGGTAAAACCTAAAATTAACTATTTTAAGTTCATTAACCACACGATGAGATGATTTGTTTGTAATATCACATAACCAATCATTTTTTCTGTACGAAACCCTCAGGGCGCGACTGACTCGCACTTGGTCGTAGATTTCATTTTTATCTGTGAATAAAGAATATGTAAACATTAGGTTTGTCATGTATGCTGTGCCGACCACCCTTAAAATTAAACCATATGTCCTTCAATAACCTTTATTGGGGTGCAAGGATCGCCATTGTATTTACGTAGACCCCGGAAGGTTGTGATTCATCAAAGGTGTCGGCAGAATCCGTCATATTTCGAACTTATTTATTACGACATTTTCGATCAATAAAAAAAAAGATTTTAAATGTGTTATGTTTTTTACTTTCAGGACCGGCGTTACCGAGGTTTTTCTACAGAAGGCGTCTTTATTTAAGAAGGTAAATTTAATTAGTTAAATTTAAAACGAAACCGTGTCTACGATTGTTTGTACAAAATAATTATTTAATTATTACCTGAGTACCTTCTTTATGTAAATTTTTATGGAAATCATGAATATGAACGTCTGAAATGTATGCAGTGGTATTTTTATTATTGATTAAGATGTGTTTCACCGTTCTGTACGAGTATGATAAAATATTTATTGTAATGATCTATTTATAAGAAGTTTTCTAAGCCCTTGAATTTAGTCAAAATTTTTATTAAGTTGGTTTTAAATCAAGGCAATGAATTAACATAATAATCAAATTATGAATTTATAATGCCTAGATTTGAAAAAAAAAAACCGGTACATATCGTTAAACTGATGGTAATTTTAAGCTTGTCCTTTGGGATCAGTGCCATAAAATAAATAATTATATCAACAGCTGCCTTTCTATAACATAAATCAATATTTGTTATGGAATCTTGTAAATCACTTAACTGTATCGCTTTAACATTATCTACCACTTTAGTTTCCAATTGTTTTTATAAACAATTCCTTTAACTTTCCTTATTAGATAAATAAGTAAACACAGGATATATTTTCGATTATATGTATTTAATATTTCAAAATCTAGACCAAAATACAATCATATACCTACTAAATATTTAGCGAGAGAGCTTTATAAAGACGTGTGGGGTACTCTTTAAAAATAATACCAATTCCAATTCAATTCCAATATTAAATAGACCACTTAAATCAACGCGTAATTTTAAAATAAATTTATCAACATTACAGTTGCCTCAATTATTATTATCATACTATTTTTTAGACATTTTGGCATTTAAACGTAAAAAAAGTACGAACTGACATATTTCCAATGTCAATCGAGCGGAATTATTTTCAAGAGTAAGCACACTGTTTGCTAAACTAGTACATTGTGTTTGTCGAATTATGTAGCTCGCATATTTTGTCCTAAAGAGTAAAGTGTGTTCAACGTAGTCGATGAGCTCACGACATTTAGTTCGGTACTTTGAGGTACGTTGACAGGCGACATGGCGGTTTGGTCAATAATGACCAGATTCCTTAAACATGCCAGTATTGTGTGCAGTTCGTCTGAAAGTAACCAAATTCTTGTTACCTACTTATGTAGCAGCCATATGCTAGCTGAGTTTAATAAAATTTTAAGAATTTGAGGTCCATTACATACATATATACCTACATAAGCTATCGCTTTTTTCCCATTGGGGCAGGCAGAAACTTTAGAACGCCACCTGCTACAATCCTTACATACTCTTTTTGGTTCGTCCACATTCATACATCTGGTCATACACGAGCGCCGGTTCTGAGTACTACGCACCTATTTGGAGGACATTGGTAACGAGGTCAGTGTATATTTACATATTATATCTAGAGCGTCCCCTCCCGTCATTGCCACTTATACTTTATACCATGTGGTCCATTAATAGGTACTTAATTATACAAAATAATTTTTATTTTACCTTATCACTTACACATTGACTTCTTAAAAGGAAGTTTATAAATGAATTATGAACTTATGTACAAGCTTTTAAACTTCTTATTAACATAATGGTGGAACATGACTTATTCTCTATGTATTTTTATATGTAAAATTGTAAATACAACACAATGACGAAAAACTGTGATAACAATAAAATAAGTATGTATTTACAATGATGGAATGATGTATATTTATATACCATATAGTATGTGCAGAATGTTGTGTAATAATTTTGTATTAATTATGGGAATTATGTGAAAGACAATGTAAATAAGAATACGAGCATTGTATGTAAATAAAAGTGTAATATATTTCTAAGTGTTTTTTTATTTGCTGGATTTTTCAAATTACTCGCCGTAAAGGTTAAATAGGGGTTATGTTTAGGCTATGGAGGGTATGTTATTACATACGACGGACTATAACCTGCTGAGGTTGCAGCGAATGAGTGCAGGTGAGTGCAGTTGCAATCTCCAGGACCCCGGTAAAAGAAAGCGTACGATGGTGTGGTTTTATGTCGGTAGGAGTCCGCCACAGAATCCATGATATCACATATAAAAAAAATCAAACACAGGATAATCCACACAAAAAACAAAAGATTTGGTTATGATCTAAATGGGTGTGTTCTGGTTTTCCATTTGATTCATAGTTCACGGCGAACTTATAATAAATAATATATTAAACACCTAAAAGAGAGACTTTTGAGACTGATACTCGTCTGTAAAGAACTGTAAATAATATTAAGTATATAATAAGAATTTTTTTTATCAAATGATTCAATTATAATCTAATAAATACGTGAAGTAAAAACTTTTTACCCCTTTTTACGAAAATTATGCGGTGGGAGGAGTATGAAATTTGGCATTGTTAAAGTTTAAACGTTGAGTGCAGAAAGTTAATATTTTTATATAATGTGCATTAGAAATACAGTATATTAATAAAGAAAAACATTACACACACTACCATGGGCTTGACACACATATCTTTGACTATAGAAATGTTTGACAATAGAACCATAATAACGTTTAAATATTAAAATTATAAAATTTAAATTTAAAATTTCGGCCAGGTAGCGACCAATAGATAAGTTTGAATGTCAATTTTGATGCTGATTACATGCCCCAAAAGTCTTATAGGAAATATATTGTGAAAGCAAATCAGATTTGTATTCACAGATTTACTTACCAGCCATTTAAGTCTGGCCTCACATGTCATTTCATCGTCTAAACGAAATTCATTCAATGGAAGGGTGAACATATCATCACCCCTGTAGTTTTATTCTCGAAGTGTTATACAGAGATATACTTGTACCTATACCCACATTTCATCAATTTAGTTATGTCAAGGCTATTGCCAACATTATTCAAAATTTCGGGCTGTTATTTAGAATCATGTAACCCCAATAAACCTCTGTCCGGCCTTCTAATCGAACCCGAGACCTCTCAGCAGCTGCTCTGACAACCACTATACCAATAATGCAGCTTAGGATGGGTAAACATATCAAACATTGGTGTTTATTTATTTATTTATTTATTTAAGGGTCTCCAACATATATTCTTTGTAGGAGACCCTTAATTAAACCCACAAAAAATCATAAATTAACAATAATTTGGTAATAATTAAGTGTACTCCTTCAATTATAGGAGACCACAGCGTGCACTAAAATAACAACTAAGTTAAGTCAGTTTTGCACTTCTTTTGCATTCATCATCATCATCATCATCCCCTTGCCCTTATCCCAATTTATTTGGGGTCGGCGCAACATGTATTATTCTGCATTAATAAATTTCAAAATTTATTCTATCGATTGTTTTTTTTTTTTGTAAACATCGTATCAATTGGCGTTCTGTAGTTTCTGCCTACCCGCATGGAAAAAAAAAGAGTTTAAGTGTGTAATTAAGTATGTATGTAAAGCGGTCGCAGTTTAAATGTGTACTTATGTATCTATGTATGTAAGGCGGTCGACTCAAACAAGAGGTTTTATGAATAGGAATGAAATCAGAAGCACAAACGTAAAAAACCGTAGGTCGTCTACTAAATTACTAAGAGTCAAAA
Organism: Xylocampa areola; assembly: GCA_935421205.1. Taxonomy (NCBI): domain Eukaryota; kingdom Metazoa; phylum Arthropoda; class Insecta; order Lepidoptera; family Noctuidae; genus Xylocampa; species Xylocampa areola. Next base: position 13,728,265 of record OW285207.1, read on the forward strand.
CTCAGGGATTTTTTTTTAATTTATTTGATGGGTTTTGTCGCTTAGACCATATCACCCAAACTCTGGTATTGTAACAGGACATCAAGTAGGTATAAAAATATGACGTAGGGTGTACTGACAGTAGTGCCAATAGTTCCCGTTTTTTCGGCCACGTGTGTTCTTCGGAGGGTTATTTACTTTTAAATTAGATTTTGTTTCGGATGCGGCCTATCTTCTGTTTGTATCCAACGTTCTGGCACCATTACGGTGTATCTCACGCCTGCACACATCTTTCAAAGACAGAGATTTTTAAGAACTTTCTTTGATATTCAAATCCTGGATAGAAAATCCGTTTACCGTAAATAAACCAATATAAAATGTGTGGGTGTTATATTTTATGGAATATATTCAGTTCCATCGAAACTATTAGAATTGTATTTTCTTTTTCTTTGTAGTTTGTATGCGATACGTATAGTAATATCGTTCTTTTGGAACATTTATATTATAAGTATTTATGGTGTCTACTTTAACATTGTTTACTCAGAATTAGAGTTAATTTAATAAAACGTAAATCTGGTCAAGTGAGTGAGTCAAACTCACACACTTCGGTTCTATACCAACAAAGCTATTATACTTGGATCTGAAAAGATTACAATTTGTGAAAAACGAAAAATATGCATAACTTTAATTATTACGGTATGAAGAAAAAAAGAAGCACTTTATTTTTAAATTATAAGCCGCAGCTTGTCGTTTCCCCTTATATATTAAGGGGAAATTAACTCATAACTTAGAACTTTACATAGCAAATCCTAACATTAGCTGCAAGATACGCGCTAACACCTTAACAATTAAGAAACATTGTCTCATATTTTTATCTGTTGAAACTCCCTAATACGATAAACCAGCTTAAAGTCAAAATGTTGCCGGTAAATTAAATGGTATAGTAGGCTGCACGACCATCGTGCAGCCTACTATACCACCGGTTTTCTGAAGTCAGCTACATATAACAAATTAATTATCACTCACTTAAAATCGGCGACGGAAAACATTGTGAGGAAACCAGCGCACCTGAAGAATGTTCCCATGGTGTCCGATCAATCTAAATTTAAACTCTGACACTAAGTTGTTCATCACCATACGATAATACCTAAGATTTTTATGGAAAGAAAAATACGGTGGTAAGCAGGATTAGAACGCCTCCCAGATTTTTTTAACTTAAGTGTTCGCTACGCACATGTTGATACGTTCGAAAAATTTATCTGTATTCGATAATAAGATGTTATCATTTGTAGTTTGTCACTAGTTGTATCATATTTGGCCACACCAGTTGCAACCATATTAGTATTTTACTGAACTACACACAACATGTCAGTCGTGCGCCTGCACACTTTTTAGAGTAAAATGTAGCATCAATGCATAAAACTATTTCAGCAGTATAATAAAACAACTTTTAATCGCGTCTGACGCGATTAATCCGATTAAAAGTTCTTATAATTTTTAGTTATCGCGAAAATATTATGTATTTAATACTGTTTTAGTGGTAGTTATACCTATAATAATATTCTATCCTATCGACCGTATTTCGATCACCGCGGCCTATCTCCACTGAGATTAGCCAATTACTTATAAGATTAGATATTAGATATAGTGCACAAGTGCATGCGCAAACACAGGTGCACTCCCTATTCCTTCACTCTCATAGACCGACGGGATGGTAATCCGACACGACCGAAGAGAGTTCAGGTGCAAGACCAACGGCTTTACATGCTCTCTGAAGTACAGGGCTATCAAACTACCAACTTCCTAACTCCGGGCTGCTACCTAGAATTTTCTAATATAAGCCCAATAACATTTTGCCCCACCTGGGAATCGAACCCAGGACCTCACGCTCAGCAGCCGCACTTGCGACTACTAGACCAACGAGTTGTTCACCACCATACGCAGCACGGAGCAGCCCGGAGTTTGGTATTGTGCCTGGTTGATGGCAATAGGCTGACCACCTATTGCATGGGACTTAACAACAGCATTGGTGAAATGTGGGTATACAATTGTGTTCACCTCGCCTACGGCGGCACATACAGGCGTGATGCTATGTTGTGTAGTGATGATGAACATTTTTAAGCATGCCAAGATGCTTATCTGTACGAACGATTTTATTTTTACTTACGAAAAAGTATGTAGGTACATGATAATATCTACAATTGACCACTACAACAGTTTAAAGGCTGCAATTGTGATAGAAAATTTTACCACTAGACTACTTACAACGGCTCAGTGTTTTACGTTATCAATGAACGTAAGGTGGTGAGCATATTTATGGGAGGACAAGGAGGCAACAAAACAAGCTTGTAACTTTGTGAGCTTTCAATATACATTTTTATATCTTTTTATATTGTTCTATAAATGAAAATATTTGATAATAAGAAAAAGCCTGTATATATACACGCAAGTGGTTGTTTAGTATACTTACAAGCTGTTTATCTGTTTCCATGTATTGTTATTTGTAGATTTATTAAAATTGATTATTATAGCATCATGCCTGTATTCCCCATGCCTACCGCAGCAGAGGTGTACACCATTGTACACCCACGTTTTACCAATGCTCTTTTTAAGTCTCATATAAAAGGTGGTGAGCCTATTGCCATCTACCGGGCACAATTCCGAACTCTGGGCTGCCACTGAAAATTTCCTAACTGAAAATCCCAATAACGCTTTGCCCGACCTGGGAATCGACCACAGGACCTCATCATACGCAGTCACGTTTGGGACCATTAGATCAACGAGGTACTCAAATACACATCTCGACTGTGAACACTTAATATAGTATAGTAGATCATACAGATATTTGCCCCGTGCAAGAATCGAACCCACGACACGCGGCGGAACAGCTAATCTCTCGACCTCTGCGCAGCCGCACCATCGCCGTTGTTGTAAAAGGGAAACTGAATTAAACAAAATGTTCATCATGCTTGCTTCAATTTATTGCGATTAAATATCCATTACCATTAATAATCTTAATAATCGTAACTTTATATAAATATACACGTATCGGGATCCATTTTCAAGCCGTGGCCATTTGGTATCAGGTATCATTTTCTTTGAATTTGTCGTAAATCTGAAAAGAAAATCGATTTTAGTTTTGTTTAGTTGTATAAAATATTAACTTATCCCCTTCAATAACCAATCTTCAGACATTGTTTTGGTATCAAAGTAGCATTAATTAAATATACATTAGAAAAAAAAAGACATTTATGAATGTGAAATCTTAAATTTCCGATTGTATGTAATATTTCTACGACATTTAGTTCATCATGCTTTTTGAATATGCTTATTTTCTGTAAATCGAAATCGTATGTTACGCTCAATGTCTTGTGTAAGACATTGACCTGTTAATTTCTCGTACCTAATCAGAAGCTCTCATGTGGAGGAATTTCGTACGTTACGAACATGTTTGAATTTATTTATTTATTTATTGGCTCACCAACAATTGTTAACACTAATACATTTGTTTCTTGCTTAAATATAACCTAGTCTAGTGTCACAATTTCTTACAGGCGAGCACCACATGCGCTAGTGAACTTATATACTAAAACTTAATGAACTTTGAAATTAAAGGCAACCAAACCAGTTCTTATTTATATAAATCTTATTCTTATAACCAAAATAATCAGGGCTAGTAATATATTATTTATTATTTAAAAGACTTAATAACTTTATGGAATTTGGTAAGTGAAGTGTCAAAGGCAACAAATAACATTTTTGTTGTGTAGTTGAAAGACACCATAATCAATTAGATTTGTTCAAACCACCCGAGTCAATGTCAAAGTGAAAACATTATAATTACATTAGACCATATATGAAGGAATTATCAGAAGCTGGTTTCGCGGTTACAACAACCGGGTCCAACCGATTAATGTACCAACTGAAGCGCTGAGAAACTCATGTGGTAGTACTTAGAGCGTCCTAGCAGAAACTTATCATTAACAATAGCTTGACTGCGCCAAATGTCATGAACGCTGTGCTGGTGTTCTACCGACTAAAAGACCCACAAGGCCTTCGATTAATTAACCTTTACTGGGGTCCCGGGATCGCAGCTGCATTCACCGCGACCCCGGCTGGTTATGGTATATCTAAAGTATTGACGGACCATAACATCTGTTGGTCTAGAAAATTATTATTTTTCACTTTAGCTAAGGCTACAAGGTTAAAAAGTCACCTGTGGTTTGGTTGGAAACGTGTACAAAAATACTTACTTGTCTACTCCTCATCGCAGTCGCATTCTTCGGCTTTGCTCGACTTACTTGGGTTTTTCAAAGTTGGTTTCGGAAATTGAAACCCTGTAAAGATGATTTTATGAAGATTTTATAAGTGCCCGTAATCTGGTTTATGTGAAATAAAAGAACTGCGGATTGAGCAGGCAAAACGTTCAAGTACTTTCCCTTACTTTATGCATAAAATAAAAAATATGTAGGTAGGTATTGTATTTTTCTATGTGCTATAACAAAATATTCGAAGGTTTTTTTTGTAAAATACCATCGTTCCCAAATTTACTGCCATTTAATTATTGTTATTTTGCATTATTACTTAGTTTTTCTTATAAAAAAATTTCTTTCTTTAGCATGCAAGCTAGCTTCATAGGACATTTCCTTCCCTTGCTATGTATATGTTAACCGATATGCATTTTTGCAGTATGAATAGTTATCACTTATTTTCCCTGACAGATTTGGTTTTATGGAGTTATATTATAAAAATTACAGATCAATTTACCTTCATAAATAGGCTTGAATATTTCGTAGAGTATAAAATCCTTTAGTGGTTTCTCTTTAAAACGCTCTTCCTCATCACAGGGCTTGACAGTTTCATCACCTAGTAAATGAATAAGTAGATTTTCATTGATTTTAAATAGTTACAATTAAAGCAAGGACTAAAATAAACAGATTATCGTTTATCTTATAAGATGCTACGTGATTAATTGCTGCAGGTAAATAAGGCTTATAATTGGTTATCATAAAAATTTTAATGATTATGATATAATGTTATCCAAGTGGCCCATGATATTATGTGTTGTACTAGGCGTGGCTAAATATACTATCCATTTCGTACAATAAATGTACCTAAACTCAGTTCTAACACCACGAAAACTCTAATCTAATGCTTAAATTTTTTAGGCTAGCGCTTTTAATGAGCAAGCAGACAAAAACAATTCCGATAAATATAATAAAATGAGAATTATGAATACTAAGGGTAATTTCAAAAAAAGTTCACCAAAATATGAGATAGAATCTCTTGAATCCGGGGCTGAGTCTTCATTTGTTTCTAAATCTTTTATATTTGCATCTTCATCTTCTGACTCTTTTGATTTATCAACAAATTCAAAGCCAGATTCGTTTGATGATGCTGGTTCTGATTCTTTTGAATTCTCATCAGGTCCAAGGCTGAATTCTTTTGAATAACTAGGTTCTGATTCATCTGATCTCTCAACAGATCCAAGTTCGAATTCTTCTGGAGATGCAGGTTTTGATTCTTCTGAATTCTGAAGAAATTTAAGTCCGGAGTTTTCTGAAGATACACGTTCCGATTCTACTGAATTCTCACCGTATTCATCTGAAAAGTCAACAGATTCGGATTCGGATTCTTCTGGATTCTTACCAGATGCAGGTTCTGATTCTTTTGAATTATCATCATATTCAACTGAATAGTTAACAGATTCGGAGTTTGATTCTTCTGAATTCTTACCAGATGTAGGTTCTGGTTCTTTTGAAGTTTTACCATATGCGTCTGAATAGTCAACAGATTCGGATTCTGATTCTTCTGAATTCTTACCAGATGCAGGTTCTGATTCTTTTGAATTCTTACCATATTCGTCTGAATAATCAACAGATTCGGATTCTGATTCTTCTGGATTATTTCCAGATGCATGTTCTGATTCTTTTAAATTCTCACCAGATTCAAGTCCGGATTCTTCTGAAGATGTAGGTTCTACTTCATCTGAATTCTTAAAATATTCGAGTTCTGATTCTTCAGAATTTTCCTCTAATCGAGTCTCTGATTCATTGGAACTTTTATCAGATCCAAGTCCGGATTTCCCCGAATCCCTAACAGATTCCTCTGAATTCTCCTGAGATTGAGCTCCTGGTTCATCTAAATTCTCATCAGAATCAATACCGGATTCTACTGAGACTGTAGGTCCTGATTCTTTTGAATTCCCTTCCAGTTGAGCTTCTGGTTCGTCTGAACTGTCTTCAGAATCAAGTTCAGATTCTTTTGATGATGCGGACTCTAATTGTTCTGAATTCTCACCTGATCCATATCTAGATTCTTCTGAATAGTCGACAGATTTGGGTTCTGATTCTTCTATATCGTCTTGCAATGGAGTTTCTGATTCTTCTGAATTTTGATTAGATTCAAGTCCTGATTCTTCCGAATTTTCATCAGATTCAAATCCGGATTCATTTGAATTCTCAACAGATTCCAACTTGAATTCTTCTGAGTATGAAGGTTCAGATTCTTTTGAAATCTGCTTCGATCGAGCTTCTGAATCTTCTGAAATCTCATCAGAATTAAGTCCGAATTCTTCTGAAGAGGCAGGCTCCGTTTGATCTGAATTATCACCAGATTCAAGTCCAGATTCTTCCGATTCTAATTGAGCTACTGATTCTACCGAATTTTCATTTAATTTACGCGCGAATTCTTCAGAATCTTTGACAAATTCAGGTTCTGTATCTTCGGAACTTTCTTCAGATTGAGCTGATTCGTCTGTTTTCTTACCAGATGCAAGTTTTGTTTCTTCTAAATTTTCATCTGATTCATATTCTTCTGAATTTTCCTCAGATTCAGGTACCGCACCATTTGGCTGGACTGCTGTAGAGCAATTAAATCACTACTTTTTCAAAATTTGTAGTGCGATTATGAATTTAAGAGTGATTTTTATTTACATGTTATATTAAAAAGGTGATCGAATATACGTATCACGATGACTGTTTGTGTTTACAATTTGAGCAACGTAGTAGTTAGGTAAATGGAATGATTAGTGATTCATGTGTCTATATTATATTAAGGCACTATTAAAATCAGAAGCATGATGTGGTAAGCTAAGTTATTACATTTGAAATGCAAGTAGGCAAGAGCATGCAATATTGGTTATTTAAGTATCGGTTGTAACATTTCTATGTCTTACAGAGGAAAATATGAACTTATTATCTTAAAGCTTTACTGGATACAGACACACAAATATTTTTAATTTTTTCTTTGTATGGCACTGACATAAGACGCCCGGTAAAAAATAAGAGTGAATAGGCATTTATTGTGTCACTTGAGAGTAAACAATAGTCAAGTTGACGTCTGCAGTATGATTAATAATATTCCAATACTAACATGCTCACATTAATGAATTCAACTACCGTGATTGTGTTACGTATCAGTGCTACAAGTGACCATCAATATTTTTATAGAGAATCAGGCGTTGCTTTACGGGAGTTCTTTCACACTAGTTAGGGTAGTAAGTAAGCTCTGTACCTACTTGTAAACTAAGGGATTGAAACTGTGGGAAAGAGTGAAATGTTGTTCGTTTAGTGTAGTTTTATCAACGTTTTGTATAATAAATTTCTAATGGTTCAGCGTTCAGATACGATCAACCATAGACCATGCCCACAAAATACAGGTCTTCATAGGAACGCCCATTGGATAAATCTATGACTGATGGTTAATAAATGTTTCATGCAATTTGATATCTCTGAACGGGCCATTGCTATAAGCTGAAACGTATTCTATATAATACTTTTCATAACTGTGACCTGGTCAACTTGTACATTCTGATTCTTTAGACTATTCACCAGCTTCATGGTTTGGTAGCTCAAAGTTCTCACCAGATTCAAGTCCGGATTCTTCTGAAGATGCGGATTCTTCTGAAGATGCAGATTCTTCTGAAGATGCAGATTCTTCTGAAGATGGAGTTTCTTCTGACGACGGAGTTTCTTCTGAAGGTATGGGTTCTCCCGAAGATGGAGTTTCTTCTGAAGATGGAGTTTCTTCTGATGACGGAGTTACTTCAGAAGATGGAGTTTCTTCCGACGATGGAGTTTCTTCTGATGACGGAGTTACTTCCGAAGATGGAGTTTCTTCTGATGACGGAGTAACTTCAGAAGATGGAGTTTCTTCCGAAGATGGTGTTTCTTCTGAAGATGGGGTTTCTTCTGAGGTTGTGGATTCTTTTGAAGACGGGGTTTCTTCTGATGGTGTATTTTCTTCTGAAGACGGAGTTACTTCCGAAGATGGAGTTTCTTCTGATGATGGAGTTTCTCCTGAAGGAGTGGATTCTTCCGAAGTTGGAGTTTCTTCTGAAGACGGAGTTATTTCCGAAGATGGAGTTTCTTCTGAAGATGGAGTTTCTTCTGAGGTTGTGGATTCTTCCGAAGATGGAGTTTCTTCTGAAGACGGAGTTTCTTCTGAAGATGGAGTTTCTTCTGAAGATGGCGTTTCCTCTGAGGGTGGAGTTTCTTCAGAAGATGTAGTTTCTTCTGAAGGTATGGGTTCTTCTAAAGATGTAGTGTCAGGATTTTCTTCAGATGCAGGTGTCGACTTGGTAGCTGAAAAAATAGTTTTTTTTAAATAGTAGGGTTCATCATCGCCTTGAAAAAAGGTGTTTTTTGAGATTAACCTTAATTAAGCAACTTTATTACTTTCATTAAGAATAGGTTATAAAATGTAGATTTAAGATTCCTGATGACCGTTATGATTAAAAATATTGCAGCTATATATAATGATAACTATATCTTATATTACTTAAAGCTTTGTTCTTGCCTTGTGTGAAAGACTCATTTGGACTCAAATTAAACGTGTATATAAAATACACGTTTAATTTGAAAGTTACTGTTTAGCTATATTTGTGTAAGGTACCGACATACCTTCAGATGAAGCATCAGCATCGGATAAGGCTACGCCGTTCCCATTAGTGGACCCTGTTAAAACAAATGTTTCATTTATCACCTTTATAAAACAAAAATCAACTCAATATAAGATTGAAGTACAAGACAACTAATCAGTTGGTCATAATAAAATCATTTAAGTAATACTGCTAATTAAACTTTCAAATAGACACTTAGTGTATGTTTTTATAAAATTTTATAGATAGTCAGCATATAATGGTATTCTTTCTTATTAAAAATAATTTGTAATGAATATCTTTAATAAACTCGGTTACATAATATATGTTGCGCAATTCCTAAAATTATTTTGTTTTGTAGAGAATTTTTACTTGATCTTTTCGTCATGTTCAATGTTTGTCATTATTTAAGAAAACCTGTATTTGGTACTGTAATTTAAACTATTTTTTGTAGATAATTATTCCTGGCTTTCCATAATAAATAAATACATAAAATCTGTTGTCATACCAAAAGTTTCAGCTGAGCTATCCGATGATTGTGTTCCATCAGCATTTTCAGCGCTTGCTGGAATAACATAGATTATTATAGGTCGATAAATATTTTATAATTATATGAACTGATTAAGCTGAATACTTGGGTACCCAATTTTTTATAAGTGATCGAAGTACCCAATGAATATAATGATTTGAATAAACCATAGGTAACTCTCTCTATAGATAATAGTTAGTAAAATTGAAATTTGAGAGTGTTTTTCGGTACTACGTTGATGAGATGAGTAAGTGGGTCGGGCGAAACTTTTCTTAGTACATTATTGATCTACGCATGTGTTGTGTGTTTTAGATAAAATAATAAAATCAACAATGATGAGCTCACGTCACGGTCCTTGCTATTATATTGTATGATGGCTGCGTAGTGGGTATTTACAATTTGTATTTGTATTGATTTGTATTCTTACAATATCTCATTTTTCCAAGTACAAAATAGTACGATACCTAATATAATTTATCATATAATATTAATAATTAATAATATAATTATGTTCGAATCACCTTCAGCTGATCCTGCTGTTTGAGCTGATCCCCCCGGGCCGGATGCAGCGACTAAAAATAGTTTTATTTTAATGTATATATATGCCTATAAGTATTTCAAACACTACACACAATTTCACACAAAGGAAAAACTACTTCGAAATCTAAAAAATGGCAAATTAATGTACCTACTGTGCCTTCGTGTGAAATTGATATGGGATATCCGGTATAGTAAAAATCGCGAATAGGAATTTATTTTCATTTAAAAGTCTTGTTTACTAATTATATAACGTGTAACATGCTGATATTAATCGAATATTTATGAATGAGATTGCATTTCTATTGAATTTTGTGTATACTTACGGCTTCCAGATTCAGTGCTACTAGTAACCGTTGATTCTTCTAGATTTTCCCCAGATGCAGGTTCTTCAGGAGACGCAGGTTCTTCTGGAGACATAGGTTCTTCTGCAGATGCAGACTCTCCTGGAGATGCAGGTTCTTCTGTAGAGCCAGATTCTATTGGAGATGCTGGTTCTTCTGGAGACGCGGGTTCTTCTGAAGACATAGGTACTTCTGAAGATGCAGGTTCTTCTGTAGAGCCAGATTCAATTGAAGATGCGGGTTCTTCTGGAGACGCAGGTTCTTCTGGAGACGCAGGTTCTTCTGGAGACATAGGTTCTTCTGAAGATGCAGATTCTCCTGGAGATGCAGGTTCTTCTGTAGAGCCAGATTCTATTGAAGATGCGGGTTCTTCTGGAGACGCAGGTTCTTCTGGAGACATAGGTTCTTCTGAAGATGCAGATTCTCCTGGAGATGCAGGTTCTTCTGTAGAGCCAGATTCCAATGAAGATGTTGGTTCTTCTGGAGACGCAGGTTCTTCTGGAGACATAGGTTCTTCTGAAGATGCAGATTCTTCTGGAGATGCAGGTTCTTCTGTAGAGCCAGATTCTATTGAAGATGCGGGTTCTTCTGGAGACGCAGGTTCTTCTGGAGACATAGGTTCTTCTGAAGATGCAGATTCTCCTGGAGATGCAGGTTCTTCTGTAGAGCCAGATTCCATTGAAGATGTTGGTTCTTCTGGAGACGTAGGTTCTTCTGGAGACATAGGTTCTTCTGAAGATGCAGATTCTCCTGGAGATGCAGGTTCTTCTGTAGAGCCAGATTCTATTGAAGATGCGGGTTCTTCTGGAGACGCAGGTTCTTCTGGAGACATAGGTTCTTCTGAAGATGCAGATTCTCCTGGAGATGCAGGTTCTTCTGTAGAGCCAGATTCTATTGAAGATGCGGGTTCTTCTGGAGACGCAGGCTTCTCACCGGATGAGGGTTGCGACTGGTTTGCTGTGGAATAATTAAATTTGTTTAAAATGTAAGGGTTCATTACTGCCTTGTGAATATTGCTTTATCTCGACTTACCTAAAATCAGATATTATTTATTAAAATATTTTTTTGTGGATACAAAAATAGGGTAGGGAGAAATATTTGAACGGCGCCTTCCGGCACTCTATGTGCTCTACCAGCTGAGCTATCCCGACCTCTGCTTGCTTTACCAAATTCTTAGTTTATGCTCCTGACCGTGTTTAGCATTCCACAAAAATATTAAACAGGGATCGCATTCGTTAATTGAATTTACCTGCGTCAGATATTTATTTTCTTATATGTAAAGTTTATAAAATGTATTCAAGATAAATCTTTGAAAAGCATTAACGCATGCTTAGCAAACCCTAAAGTTATATTAAATGGAAAAGAATACGGTCGCGAACAGGATTCGAACCTGCGACCATCATTCGTCATGCTATCAATTCAGACCCTATACGTTGCCATAAGACGTGTTAAAATATGGAAGAATAATTCGGTGGTGAGCAGAGGTCGAGATGGCTTAGTGGTCAGAGCGACTGGAGTATTTATCCGGGAGGCGCAGGTTCGAATCCTGTTCGCGACTGTATTCTTTTTCCATTTAATATAATAACTTTATAAAATGTTGTTTTAAGTTTCACGGTGACCGTTAACATTAACAATTTGAGCAATGTAGCCAGTTAAACAGATAAGTGTAATTAAAAAGGTTAATAATATCTTACATAAACCATTGTTCTTGCTTCTGTGTGAAAGACTCATTTGAACTTTGAAACACACATTTACTTACTACATTCAAAGTAAATTAGCTTAGCTATGTTTATATGAGGTGCCCACATACCTTCAGATGAAGCATCAGCATCTGATATGGCTAAGCCGTTCCCATTAGTGTCCGCTGTTAAAAAAAATGTTCATTTATCACCTTCAAAAAACAAACTCAAAACATTGATTGAAAAAGACACCCATAATGTATTCCTCCCGACCGTATTTAGGACACAGACGCACTCTCTTTCTTCACTCGCATAGTCCGATAGGATGGCAATCCGACACGACCGTGGATAGCTCAGGCGCAGTATCGTCAGTTTTATGTGCTCTCCGAAACACGGAGGTGTCTAACTACTATCTTCCTAACTCCGGGCTACTACTGAGAATTTCCTAATCGAAACCCAATAACAGTTTGCCCTACCTAGGAATCGAAGCCAGGAGCTCACATTCAGCAGCCACCCTGCGACCATCAGACCAACGAAGCAGTCAATAAAAAAACACCTAATCAATTGATTCAGAACAAAATATCCAATAAAACTATAAATATATAGATAGATCAGCACTAATGCGGGAATTCAGTAACAATTAGCTGTCTCATTTCTTTACAGTTCTGTAATACATTTTGCACTGTATTTTTTATTGCATGCTGAATGGCAGAAAATAGCTGAACAAAACTTTTAAATGGCACATACTCGTATGTCATTTAAACTACTCATTCTACATTTTCATACATGTTGACTTTCTAAAATAAATTAATAAAATCCATTGTCATACCAGAAGTCTCAGTTGAGCTGTCCGATGACTGTGTTCCACCAGCATTTTCAGCGCTTGCTGGAATAACATAGTTAAGTAAGTTGATAAACATTTCATGATTTTCAATGTTTTTATTTTATCACAAGAACTTAATAATGTTAACAATTTATGAAAACGGCTATCATTTAAAGTACTCCATTTTAATTTTATCACCACCCTGACAAACACATAAACAAATTGTAGCTGACTATTATATTTACTCACACTCAGCAGCCGCACTTGTGACCACTAGACCAATGGGGCAGAACATAGAGTATTGAGAGGTATAAGCAGGTGTAAACCGTGAACTAAATAACTAATTGTGTTTAGAAATAATAGTGTAATGCAATGTGATTGTAGGAAAATTTTGTTTTTGACTTTATTGATATGTGAAGAATGGTTGTTATGCGCCTGCGTCAATGAGACGTGAATGTGAATGCGTCATTTAGATTTTAAAGAAGAGATTAGAATAGAACTTATTTTTTCAAGGTTATGAATCATTATGATGAAAAGTCTGTAGTTGCTTATATGTAATTTTGATTATTTTTATATTGAGAGGCTAGTGTAATCTTGGTGGAATAAAGTTAGGTCGGGGAAAAAGTTTAGTAAGAATACAAGCGTAATGCTTTAAAATGTAAAACATTTTCTTTTCCTGTCAAAGAGACCATAACGGTGTGTAGTATTCATTATGTGAGGTGTATCGTGATTGCTGTTGTGCCACATGGAGGCATTAAGTTCATACTGGATTACATTTGACGGTTTTACGATTTAATACAGGTTTTGATAAACCTACATCAGGCACCACCTCTCACAGTGCAGTTTATCTTTAGATTTTGCTTTCTGAGATCTGAGAGAAATAAATAAATATTATAATTATTATTAATACTACTTTTAACCGGTTTTTTCTTTCAAGGAACTCTGAAACCTTATGTCACTAAATGTTAATAATACGTTCAAATCACCTTCAGCTGATCCTGCTGTTTGAGCTGATCCCCCCGGGCCTGATGCAGCCCCTGCAAATATTTAGAATTGTTAATTTGCATATATGCTTTTTTATATAAAAATACCATAATTATTTAAAAGTACTTTAAATGTTATTAAACTTAAAATACAAGTCATTTAGAGCACGCAAAAAACAGAGAGAAAAAAGTTCTTGATATCTTGAGAATAGCAAATAAGATAGGAAAATCCGATATATTAAAACCAGCGGATAACAATTTATTGAGTCATTTAAAAGAAGAAGTATAGCTCAAGAAGACGTCTGCTAGTATTTTGTTTACTTAATGAGATCATGCTGATATTAATCGATTCAATTAAGATAAAGATTGCATTTCCATTGAAATTGTGTATAATTACCACTACCAGATTCAGCGCTACTAGTAACCGTTGATTCTTTTGACAATGAAGGTTCTTCAGGAGAAGCAGGTTCTTCTGGAGACGCAGGTTCTTCAGGGGATGCGGGTTCCTCAGGAGATGCGGGTTCTTCTGAAGATGAAGGTTCTTCAGGGGATGCAGGTTCTTCAGAGGATGAAGGTTCCTCAGGAGATGCGGGTTCTTCTGAAGATGAAGGTTCTTCAGGGGATGCAGGTTCTTCAGAAGATGCAGGTTCTTCTGGAGAGGCAGGTTCTTCAGGGGATGCGGGTTCCTCAGAAGATGCAGGTTCTTCAGAGGATGAAGGTTCCTCAGGAGATGCGGGTTCTTCTGAAGATGATGGTTCTTCAGGAGATGCAGGTTCTTCAGGAGAGGCAGGCTCTTCAGGAGAGGAAGGTTCCTCTGAAGATGAAGGTTCTTCAGGTGATGCAGGTTCTTCAGAGGATGAAGGTTCTTCAGGAGAGGCAGGTTCTTCAGGAGAGGCAGGTTCTTCAGAGGATGATGGTTCTTCAGGGGATGCAGGTACTTCAGGAGAGGAAGGTTCTTCTGAAGATGAAGGTTCTTCTGGTGATGCAGGCTCTTCAGGAGAGGAAGGTTCTTCTGAAGATGAAGGTTCTTCAGAAGAGGCAGGTTCTTCAGAGGATGAAGGTTCCTCAGGAGATGCGGGTTCTTCCGAAGATGATGGTTCTTCAGGGGATGCAGGTTCTTCAGGAGATGTAGGCTCTTCAGGAGAGGAAGATGATTTGGTAGCTGTAGAATAAAAAAATATATTTAAAAATTAAGTATTAAATCATCATTGCCTTGTAAAAATTACTTCATTCGACCTATTATACCCTATGTCGGATATTTCCATAAATATAAAATTACTAGCTGTGCCCGTGACGTCATCCGCGTGGATTTTGGAAACTAACACTCAGCCTGTGGAACCCTAATTCGGAGTAACTTAGGCTAGTTATAATAAAATAGCTGTGCCCCGCGGTTTCACCCGCGTTAATTTGAGGAAAAAACCTACTAAAATATATTCCACCAGCACCCTCTCCCTTCATGACCGAGCCTAGCACATCATAAATGCGCCTGCCTCATTCGTCTAGTAGTCCCAAGCGTGACTTCTGAGCATGAAGTCTCGGGTTCGATTCCCGGGTCGGGCAGTGTTATTGAGTTTTTCTGTTAGACATTCTCAGTAGCAGCCCGGAATTGTGAATTGTGCCTGGCAGATGGCAATAAGCTCACCACCTATTAAATGGGACTTAATAACAGCATTGGTGAAACGTGAAACTTAGGTGTACGACTGTGTACAACTCTGCCTAACCCTTCGTGGAATGAGTGGAGTGATGCTATGTTATGTTATAAATGCGTGCGTGGTACTTGATCATTATTTTGTTGCAGAGTTATTTTAAAACTACGATATCTTCGAAGATATTCATTGAAATCAAATTATGTCAAGGGCAATTTTGTTCTAAATTAAATACTTGTGATAAATAACGTATTTATTTGGATAAGGATTAATATCATGTTAATAAAAACACCTTCGCAAATAATGCATTATATTAAAACCAATTTGATAACTATGTTTCTATGTGTATTGTGGTTTAATAAACTCGATTTCTTTCTTTCTTTATAACCATAAAAAAGGTTAGTTAACCTTAAAATATAGACATATGCTGTGCCTACGACATATCCTTTTTTTAAATATTTTAATGGGGAACAATAAATGTAATACATGATTTTTGCGTAACTTTAACCGTTTATGCAGCGTTCGCAACGGAAGCTCTCAATAGGAATATTTTTTTCCCGCTTCTGCAACATTTTTCATTGATGCTCCGCTCCTATTGGTCGTAGCGTGATGTTATATTGCCTTCCTCGATAAATGGACTATCCAACACAAAAATATTTTTTCAGTTTAAACCAGTAGTTCCTGAGATTAGCGCGTTCAACAAACCAAACAAACAAACTCTTCACCTTTATAATATTATTAGTAAAGTAATATCTTAGGTTTTCGCGATCACTACACATGATAATAACACAACTTTTAACCATTCGTTTTTAAGCGTACCGAGGAGGTCCTCCTGCGACCAAGAACGCTGCAAAGTGTTCGAAACGTCAAGAAAAACAAAAATAAATAATACACATGATTAATCCGGTTAAAAGTTGTTTTATTATAATGAATATTAGTATAGATAAAAAGTAGTAATAAGCTGCACAGTGACAGTTGTAATACAATTAGATCAATTTAGCCAGCTAGAAAGATAGAGAAAATGAAAACTCTTAATTTTTTTATATATTACTAGCTGACCCGGCAAACGTTGTTTTGCCACATATAAATAAAAAATTTAGGGGTGGACTACCCCTAACATTTAGGGGGATGAAAAATAGATGTTGGCCGATTCTCATAGATACCGGATAAGCACAAAAAAATTCATCAAAATCGGTCAAGCCGTTTCGGAGGAGTATGGCAACGAAAACTGTGACACGAGAATTTTATATATTAGATTGTTTGTTTGTTACCTTTTCACGAGTAAACGGCTCAACGGATCGGAATGAAACTTGGCAAGGAGATAGATTTGAGCTTAGAGAAGGACATAGGCTACCTTTTGTCACGCAGAAAAAGTCGCGAGAAACAGCTAGTTTTACATATAGAAAAGTTACTGTTGGTCAAAGTCTGTTTGTATGAGGAACGAACATACCTTCAGATGAAGCATCAGCGTCTGATATGGCTACGCCATTGCCATTAGTGGATGCTGTTGAAATAAAAGTTTTATTGTACACCATCGAAAACCAAAATAAACACAAATTAAGATTAAAGTTAAATATTTTTGTGGATAGAAAAATATGGTCGTGAGCAGGATTTCAACCAGTGCCTCCCGGGTGAATACTACAAGCGCTCGCTCTGACCAATCTCGACTTCTGCTCTGCTCACTACTCCGAATTCTTCTTCCACAGTTTAGAGTATCTTTTTGCGACGATCGGTATATATTTAATAATAGGCCTCCCGACCGTACTTCTGTCACGGCGGCTTATCTCCATGGAGATATCATAGTGCAAAAGTGTATGCGCAAAACAGGTGCACTCCCTCTTCCTTCACTCTCATATTCCGATGGGATGGCAATCCGACACGACCGGAGAGAGATCAGGCGCAGGACCGACGGCTTTATGTGCTCTCCGAAGCACAGGGGTGTCAGTCCACCAACATCCTGACTTTTCCCGACCTGGCAATCGAACCCAGGACCTCGCGCTCAGCAGCCGCGCTTGCGACCACTAGACCAACGAGGCTGTCTTTTTTGTCCCTATACAGGTGACTTAACAGGCATAACTAATTTTGCAGTTAATACTATGTCGTCCAGATGCGATTCACCTGTAACTTAAGCTATTTAAACTACATAATCTACAAATTAGCTGTTGGCTTTCCAAAATAAATAAGTATAATCCATTTTCATACCAGAAGTCTCAGTTGAGCTGTCCGATGACTGTGTTCCATCTGCATTTTCAGCGCTTGCTGGAATAATATACTCGTAGACTGAATGTCGATAAACATTTCATTATTTACACAACATAACATAACATAACGTCTGTATTCAAAAACCGACTTATCCTCAAAGATTCTCAATTTACAAAATTCTTCGGTGGATTTTGGAACAGCAATACTCAATAATACTTTTTCCAATCCAGGTATCGAACCTCACACTCCTACCGAGCGTGACTCAGGACTGTGCTCAGCAGGCGCGGTTGCGACCAGGTAGGTAGGTCAGGGAGGTAATTCATAATATTAAAAGCTATACATTTTTGTGGAAAGAAAAAATGAAGTCGTGATTAGAATTCGAATCTGTGCCTCCCGGATAAATACTCCAGGCGCTCTGACCTCTCAGCCACTTCGACCTATTCTCACTACTATGAATTCTTTGTCCACATTTTAATGCATCTAAACCGACATATTGTTTCGTGGGATGAGGTGTTCAGTTTCAGTCAGACCTGTTCAGGGACTGAATAGATAGTGATGACGTCACCAAAGTCCCACGAAACAATATGTCGGTTCTTCTACCAAACATCCTGTATATTGGTATCCTGTAACGGGCTGGTTTTCCATAGAAAGTTCAAATATTTCGAACCTCAGTAGTTTTTGTCCTGCGTTGATGAGTCGGTCAGTCAGTCGAAATCTTTCTTAGTACCTACGTTATTGATCTATGCGTACCATTGTGTTTCAGTTAAAATAAACAAATAAAAACCACAATAATGAGTTCACGGCACTGGTCCTCGCTATTATGAGATTGCTGCGTAGTAGGTATTTCATAAGATACAACATCTCATTTTTCCAAGTAAGTAAGATACCTTATATAACTATAATATTAATGTTCAAATCACCTTCAGCTGACCCTGCTGTTTGAGCTGATCCTCCCTGGTCTGATGCAGCCACTGCAAATAGATTTTGTTAGGAATTTGATAGTTTATACTTATCGTATTTCCATATAAAATAGACATACTTTATATGGAAATACACCATACAAAGTATTTTAAATGATAATTAACTTAAAATACAAGTAACTAAGGCCACGCGAACAACTGGCGTTACAATTCCCGGTTGTAAGGGAAAAAAAAATTGAAAACGGAAAA
The DNA here is from genome assembly GCA_935421205.1 of Xylocampa areola. Lineage (NCBI taxonomy): Eukaryota > Metazoa > Arthropoda > Insecta > Lepidoptera > Noctuidae > Xylocampa > Xylocampa areola. Next base: position 13,747,037 of record OW285207.1, read on the forward strand.
TAAGTTGTAAGAAACTTAATATACCTACTGTGCCTTCGTGTGAAGTTGACATGGGGTATCCGGTATATTAAAAACAGCCTAAAGCTATTTATTGAGTCCTTTAAAAGGAGAAGCATGGTCAAGTAGACGTCTTCTAGTATTTTGTTTATGTACTATTATTATGATTCCGACCAAGCCGATAATGGTCGATTCAATTATGATAGAAATTGCATTTTCATTGCCAAATATTTGTATACTTACAGCTACCGGATTCAGCGCTACTAGTAACCGTCGATGTGGAATCTTCTGGATTCTCCCCAGACGCTGGAGATGTAGGTTCTTCTGTAGATGCAGGTTCTTCAGGAGAGGCAGGTTCCTCAGGAGATGCGGGTTCCTCTGGTGAGGCAGGTTCTTCAGGAGATGCGGGTTCCTCAGAAGATGCGGGTTCCTCAGGCGAGGCAGGTTCTTCAGGGGATGCAGGTTCTTCAGGAGAGGCAGGTTCCTCAGGAGATGCGGGTTCCTCTGGTGAGGCAGGTTCTTCAGGAGATGCGGGTTCCTCAGAAGATGCGGGTTCCTCAGGCGAGGCAGGTTCTTCAGGAGAGGCAGGTTCTTCTGGAGACGTCGGTTCTTCTGGGGATGCAGGTTTTTCTGCAGATGAAGGGCCATCTGGGCTCTCAGATGATTTGGTTGCTGTTTAATAATAAAATGTATTTATTAAGTATTAATTCATCATTGCCTTGTAAATATCACTTCATACGACTTTTACCCTATGTCGGATATTTACATAAATATAAAGTTATAAAAAGACGTTGTAAGCTGCACAGTGACAGATGTTATACAATTAGATCAATTTAGCCAGTTAGAAAGATAGAACAATGAGTGTACCTACTCTTAAAATTTTAACTATAAAAACCTTACTAATATTAGAAATGCGAAAGTTACTCTGTTTTGTTCTGCTGAGTTTACTAGATCTGTAAATGATTGCTAGATAAATATCGCCAGGCGTCTCCTTAAGGCCAATACAGGGAGAATTGCAAAATACAATAGATTCGAACACGACAAGGTAGCTAACTGACACGGAATGTCAAGGGTCGCGGGTTCAAGCTCCGTACTCGTATATAATTTTTCAATTTGTCCTGGAAAAGTAGTAAGTAACACTGTCCGTTGAACGGAAAGAAATTAAAATTGGCAAGGAGATAGATTGGAACTTGGAGAAGGACATAGGCTACCTTTTGTCAGGCAGACGAAGTCGCGGGCATCAGCTAGTTTTACATGTAGAAAAGTTAATGTTGGTCAAAGTCTGTTCGTATGATGGACTAACATACCTTCAGATGAAGCATCAGCGTCTGATATGGCTACGCCATTGCCATTAGTGGAAGCTGTTAAAAAAAAATTAATATTTTACACCGTCGAAAAACAAAATAAACACAAATTAATATATAAGTTTAAAAAAAATTGGAATGAAAAATATGGTCGTGAGCAGAATTTCAACCAGTGCCTCCCGGGTGAATACTACAAGCGCTCGCTCTGACCACTAAGCAATCTCGACTTCTATTCAGTACGTCTTTTGGTTTGACTGAACGGGTATAACTAACTTTGAAGTTAATACTATGTCATCCAGATGCGATTTACATGTTACTTAAACGACATATCTACAAGTTTGTCCTAGCGGTTGGCTTTCCAAAATAAATAAGTATAATCCATTGACATACCAAAAGTTTCAGTTGAGCTGTCCGATGACTGTGTTCCATCTGTATTTTCAGCGCTTGCTGGAATAATATAGACTGAATGTATGATAAACATTTCATTATTTTCACAACAAAACATAGCACGACGTCTGTATTCCTCGAGGTGCGCAGAGGTAAACATAGTTGTACACTCTGTTTCATTCTCAAATTACAAAATTCTTCGAATTTACGCTGGATTTTGGAACAGAAATACCCAATAACACTTTGTCCAATCCAGGAATCGAACCTCACACTCCTACCGAACGTGACTCAAGGCTGTGCTCAGCAGGCGCGGTTGGGACCATTACAATAAGGTAGTTCATAATATTTAAAGTTAGAAATTTTTGTGGAAAGCAAATGTAATATAATAAAGTCGTGGACAGAATTCGAACCTGTGCCTCCCTGATAAATACTCCAGGCGCTCTGACCACTCAGCCATCTCGACCTATGCTCACTCCTCCGAATTCTTCTTCCACATTTTAATGCATCTTAACTGACATATTGTTTCGTCGGATGAGGTGTTCAGTCACCTGGTTAGGAATTGAATAGATAGTGATGACGTCACCAAAGACTCACGAAACAATATGTCGGTTCTTCTACAAAACAGCCTGTATAATGGTGAACGATCACTTGCCTCCACAACAATTCATTGGCCGCCCCTAGTGGATAGGGTTATAGTCTCTATTGATAACATGCTGGTTTTCCATACAAAGTTCAAATGTTTCGAACTTCAGTAGTTTCTGTCCTGCGTTCATAAGTCAGTCGGGCAGTCAGTCGAATTTTTTCTTATTACGTTATTGATCCATGCGTACCATTGTGTTTCAGTTAAAAAAAAAAAACAAATAAAAAACCACAATAATGAGTTCCCGACACTGGTCCTTGCTATTATGAGATTGCTGCGTAGTGGGTATTTCATAAGATACAACATCTCATTTTTCCAAGTAAGTAAGATACCTTAAGTAACTATAATATTAATGTTCAAATCACCTTCAGCTGACCCTGCTGTTTGAGCTGATCCTCCCTGGTCTGATGCAGCCACTGCAAATAGATTTTGTTAAGAATTTGTTAGTTTATACTTATCGTATTTGCATATAAAATAGACATACTTTATATTAAAATATACCATACAAAGTATTTTAAATGATAATTAACTTAAAATATAAGTAACTAAGATCACGCGAACAACTGGCGTTATAATTCCCGGTTGTAACATAGTACAAAATGGGAAAATTTTATTGAAAACAGAAAATAAGTTGTGAGAAACTTATTACACCTGTATTGTATAGTACCTACTGTGCCTTCGTGTGAAGTTGACATGAGATATCCTGTATATTAAAAACAGCCTATAGCTATTTATTGAGTCCTTTAAAAGGAGAAGCATGGTCAAGTAGACGTCTGCTAGTATTTTGTTTAAGTACTATTATTATGATTCTGACCAGGCCGATAATGGTCGATTCAATTATGATAGAAATTGCATTTTCATTGCCAATTTTTTGTATACTTACAGCTGCCGGATTCAGCGCTACTAGTAACCGTCGATGTGGAATCTTCTGGATTCTCTCCAGATGCTGGAGATGTAGGTTCTTCTGTAGATGCAGGTTCTTCTGGAGATGCAGGTTCTTCTGTAGATGCAGGTTCTTCTGGAGATGCAGGTTCTTCTGTAGATGACGGTTCTTCAGGCGATGCAGGATCTTCAGGGGATGCAGGTTCTTCTGTAGATCCAGATTCTCCTGGAGATGCAGGTTCTTCTGTAGACCCAGACTCTCCTGGAGATGCAGGTTCTTCAGGGGATGCAGGTTCTTCAGGAGAGGCAGGTTCCTCAGGAGATGCGGGTTCCTCTGGTGAGGCAGGTTCTTCTGGAGATGCGGGTTCCTCAGGCGAGGCCGGTTCTTCAGGTGAGGCAGGTTCTTCAGGAGAGGCGGGTTCCTCAGGAGATGAGGGTTCTTCAGGAGAGGCAGGTTGTTCTGCAGATGAAGGTCCATCTGGGCTCTCAGATGATTTGGTTGCTGTTTAATAATAAAATGTATTTAAGAATTAAGTGTTAATTCATCATTGCCTTGTAAAATCACTTCATACGACTTTTACCCTATGTCGGATATTTACATAAATATAAAGTTATAAAAAGACGTAAGCTGCACAGTGACAGTTGTTATATAATTAGATCAATTTAGCCAGTTAGAAAGATATAACAAAACTATAAAAACCAAACTAATATTATAAATGTAAAAGTAATTCTGTTCTGTTCTGCTGAGTTTAGTAGATCTGTAAATTATTGCTAGATAAATATTGCCAGGCGTCTCCTTCAGACGAATACAAGGATAATTGAAAATTCAATAGACCTGAACACGACAAGGTAGCTCAGTTTATAGAATGATGACACGGAATGTCAAGGGTCGCGCGTTCAAGCCCCGTCCTTGTCTATTATTTTTCAATATTTCGTTGATAATTAGTAATTAATATAGGCATAACATGGTTTCAACATGTATAAAAAAAAATTACAATATATATGGTATATAAAGGGTTGGGATTTGATCGGCGATTTACAACTGCAAAGTGCTAACGCTGAGTTTAGTAGATTTGTAAATAATTGCTAGATAAATATTGCCAGGCGGCTCCTTAAGACCAATACAAGGAGAATTGAAAATTCAATAGATTTGAACACGACAAGGTAGCTCTGTTGGTAGAGTGATGACACGGAACTCTACAAACAGGTCACGGGTTCAAGCCCCGTACTCATACATTATATTTTCAATGTTTCGTAATGAATGGAATGGATCGTAATGAATATTTGCAAGGAGATAGATTGGAGCTTGGAGAAGGACATATTGGTTAAACGAGCTGGTTTCCGCAACTCCCCGCTCTTGGCGATTATTTTGCGTCATTTTACATATAGAAAAGTAACTGTTGGTCAAAGTCTGTTTGTATGATGGACTAACATACCTTCAGATGAAGCATCAGCGTCTGATATGGCTACGCCATTGCCATTAGTGGATGCTGTTAAAAGAAATGTTTTATTTTACACCATCGAAAAACAAAATAAACACAAATTAAGATTTAAGTTATAAATTTTTGTGGAAAGAAATACATTGTCGTGAGCAGGATTTCAACCAGTGCCTCCCGGGTGAATACTACAAGCGCTCGCTCTGACCACTCAGCAATGTCGACTTCTTGTTCAGTACGTCTTTTGGTGTGACTGATCGGGCATAACCAACTTTGAAGTTAATACTATGTCGTCCAGATGCAATTTACCTGTTACTTAAGTTATTTAAACGACATATCTACAATTTTGTCCTAGCTGTTGGCTTTCCAAAATAAATAAGTATAATCCATTGTCATACCAAAAGTCTCAGTTGAGCTGTCCGATGACTGTGTTCCATCTGCATTTTCAGCGCTTGCTGGAATAATATAGACTGAATGTCGATAAATATTTCATTACTTTCACAACATAACATAGCATGACTTCTGTATTCCTCGAGGTAGGCAGAGGTATGCATAGTTGTACAATGCTGCTATTAATTCCGAATTAAAATCAAAAATTCCCAATTTACAACATTATTTATTAATTGGTTTTTGGAACAGAAATACTCAATCACACTTTGTCTAATCCAGGAATCGATCCCCACACTCCAACTAAGCGTGAATCAGGACCGTGCTCAGCAGGCGCGGTTGGGACCTCTACATTAAGGTAGTTCATAATATTCAAAGTTATAAATTTTTGTGGAAAGAAAAATAAGTTGTGTGCTGAATTCGAGCCTGTGCCTCCCGGATAAATACTCCAGGCGCTTTAACCACTCAGCCATCTCGACCTATTCTCACTTCTGCGAATATTCTTCTCCCGCATTTTAATGCATCTTAACCGACATGTTGTTTCGTGGGATGAGATGTTCAGTCACCTGTTTAGTGATTGAATAGACAATGATGACGTCACCAAAATCCCACGAAACAATATGTGGGTACTTCTACAAAACAGTCTGTATAATGGTGAACGATAATTTTCCTCCACAACTATTCATTGGCCACCTCTAGTGGGTAGCCTATCGTCTCCTATTGATAACGGGCTGGTTTTCCATAGAAAGTTCAAATGTTTCGAACTTCAGTAGTTTCTGTCCTGCGTTTTTGAGTCGGTCAGTCAGTCGATTTTTTTCTTAGTACGTTTGCTCCTTTGATCTATGCGCACCATTGTGTTTCAGTTAAAACAAACAAATAAAAACCGCAATAATGAGTTCACGTCACTGGTCCTTGCTATTATGTGATTGCTGCGTAGTGGGTATTACATAACATACAACATCTCATTTTTCCAAGTTAGTAAGATACCTTATATCACTATAATATTAATATTCAAATCACCTTCAGCTGACCCTGTTGTTTGAGCTGATCCTCCCTGCCCTGATGCAGCCACTGCAAATAGTTTTTTTTTAGGAAGTGATAGCACCGGTCATAATAAAATTAAAATTTCTTGCGCATGGGCTTCCTTATTAAATTTCGATTGTATAAGCAAAAATATATAAACAGTGCGATTGGACATCGAAAATATTTGCTTTACAAAAGTTAGACATGGACATCATTTATTTGTGAAGTTATAGTGATTTGACCATTTTTGATTGTCGCGCCCAATTGATGTCGGTCATTTGACGCTGTCGCTGTTGAAAGAGAAGTAAGAGGGCGCGGAGTAGTGTATCTTACGTCGCCAATACGTGTAAAACAAACAGTATGTATTTGCTTATTACAGAGGCATAACGTGTTGCTGTTTGTGCTGGTACAAAATGGGTTCGAGAGGTTATAAACAAGACGCTGATTGTTTTGCTATATTTCCGTGGAATTTATTTAGTAAGAGAGTATGTACGATTTGAGTACAAATTTAGAGATTAGCTGGAACAGTTTTAAGGCAGTAGTTCATAGAGCTAAAAATTATGACGAGCCGATTACTGACGAAATTTTGTATCATCGGATGTAGAATGTCTCTAAAGATGCACATGTCACATTCTCATTTGGATAAATTTAAGGATAATATGGTAGCTTATTCAGAAGAACAAGGATAACGCTTCCATCAAGACAAAATGGAATTTGAGAGACGGATTATATTTGGGGGCTTATAAGAGAAACTTCTGTTGAACATGACAGGAAAAGCACAACAGTTAATTTTTAAAAATTTGGACTCAATTTTAAGACAAGTAAATCATAAATGGACGTTCGTTTTCTTTTAATAAATTATTTCTTTGTACAGATTTTATGTATTTTTATTTATTAGGTTTTTTGCATTTTTTTTCACACAAAATCAAATACAGAACAATTTTTTGTTCTTATTCTTATTTTAGCTATAATAGCAATAAAAAAATGGTATATAATTATGTCCCATGCGCAAAAATGCTGTAGACCGGCGTAGTTTATACTAATCGTATTTCCATATAAAATAGGTAGGTATACCTTTTATGGAAATACACCATACAAAGTATAATTATATAATTGAAAACGAAAAATAAGTTGTAAGAAACTTAATATATCTACTGTGCCTTCGTGTGAAGTTGACATGGGGTATCCGGTATATTATAAACAGCCTATAGCAATTTATTGAGTCCTTTGAAAGGAGAAGCATGGTCAAGTAGACGTCTGCTAGTATTTTGTTTATTTACTAATATTATGATTCTGACCATGCCGATAATGGTCGATTCAATTATGATAGAAATTGCATTTTCATTGCCAAATTTTTGTATACTTACAGCTACCGGATTCAGCGCTGCTAGTAACCGTCGATGTGGAATCTTCTGGATTCTCTCCAGATGCTGGAGATGTAGGTTCTTCAGGAGAGGCTGGTTCCTCAGGTGAGGCAGGTTCTTCTGCAGATGAAGGTTCTTCAGGAGAGGCGGGTTCTTCTGGAGACGCTGGTTCTTCTGGGGATGCAGGTTCTTCAGGAGAGGCAGGCTCCTCAGGAGATGCGGGTTCCTCAGGTGAGGCAGGTTCTTCTGACGATGAAGGTTCTTCAGGAGAGGCAGGTTCTTCTGGAGAGGCAGGTTCTTCAGAAGAGGCAGGTTCTTCTGTAGAGGCGGGTTCTTCAGGAGAGGCGGGTTCTTCAGGAGAGGCGGGTTCTTCAGGAGATGCGGGTTCCTCAGGAGATGCGGGTTCCTCAGGCGAGGCAGGTTCTTCTGAAGATGAAGGTTCTTCAGAAGAGGCAGGTTCCTCAGCAGAGGCAGGTTCTTCAGGAGAGGCAGGTTCTTCTGGGGATGCAGGTTGTTCTGCAGATGAAGGTCCATCTGGGCTCTCAGATGATTTGGTTGCTGTATAACAATAAAATTTATTTAAAAATTAAGTTTTAATTCATCTGAATGTATTATATTAAATGGAAAAAGAATATGGTCGCAAACAGTATTCGAACCTGCGCCTCCCGGATAATTACTCCAGGTGCTCTGACCACTAAGCCATCTGCACACCAACGCGACTCCTTCATGCATATTTTAACACGTCTTTTAGCGACGTTATTGCTATCTATTCAGTCCCTATACAGGTAACCAAACCAACACGATTACCTTTGCAGTTACTACAATGTCGTAAATAATACAATTACCTTAACAATTAAAGATAAATCTTTGAATGAAAGAAATGAGATCTGTAAATAATTGCTAGATAAATATCGCCAGGCGTCTCCTTAATACCAATACAAGGAGAATTGAAAATTCAATAGATTTGAACACGACAAGGTAGGTCAGTTGGTAGAGTGATGACACGGAATGTCAAGGGTCACGGGTTTAAGCCCCATACTCGTGTATTATTTTTCAATGTGCCCTTGAAAAATAGTAAGTAACTCTGTTTGTTTGTTTGTTGAGGTAACAAACAAACACGCGTAAACTACTGAACAGATCGTAATGAAAATTGGCAAGGAGTTAGATTGGAACTTGGAGAAAGACATAGGCAACCTTTTGTCACGCAGACGAAGTCACGGGCACAAGCTAGTTTTACATATAGAAAAGTTACTGTTGGTCAAAGTCTGTTTGTATGATGGACTAACATACCTTCAGATGAAGCATCAGCGTCTGATATGGCTACGCCATTGCCAGTAGTGGACGCTGTTAAAAGAAATTTTTTATTTTACACCATCGAAAAACAAAATAAACACAAATTAAGACTTAAATTATATATTTTTGGGGAAGCAAAATTTGGTCGTGAGCAGGATTTACCAGTGCAACCAGTTCCTCCCGGAGTAATACTACAAGCGCTCGCTCTGACCACTAAGCAATCTCGACTTCTGCTCTGCTCACTTCTCCGAATTCTACTTCCACAGTTTAGTTCAGCTTTTGATGACGATCGATATCTACATAGTCTCTAAACAGGGCCTGATCGGGTATAACTAACTTTGAAGTTAATAATATGTCGCCAGATACAATTTACCTGTTCCTAAGTTATTTAAACTACATAATCTACAGTTTTGTCCTAGCTGTTGGCTTTCCAAAATAAATAAGTATAATCCATTGTCATACCAAAAGTTTCAGTTGAGCTGTCCGATGACTGTGTTCCATCTGAATTTTCGGCGCTTGCTGGAATAATATAGACTGAATGTCGATAAACAATTCATTATTTATACAACATAACATAACATAACGTCTGTATTCCTCGAGGAAGGCAGAGGTATACATAGTTGTACACTCTCATCCCACCAATGCTGCTATTAATTCCGACTTAAATTCAAAAATTCTTCGGTGGTTTTTGGAACAGAAATACTCAATAACACTTTGTCCAATCCACGAATCGACCCTCACACTCCTACTAAGCGTAGCTCAGGACCGTGCTCAGCAGGCGCAGTTGGGACCTCTACATTAAGGTAGTTTATAATATTCAAAGTTATAAATTTTTGTGGAAAGAAAAATAAGTGGTGTGCTGAATTCGAGCCTGTGCGTCCCGGATAAATACTCCAGGGGCTTTTAACACTCAGCCATCTCGACCTATTCTCCTACATTTTAATGCATCTTTACCGATATACCCGAATACATATTGTTTTGTGGGATGAGGTGTCAAGTCACCTGTTTAGTGATTGAATAGATAGTGATGACGTCACCAAAGACCCACTAAACAATATGTCGGTTCTTCTACAAAACAGCCTGTATAATGGTGAACGATCACTTGCCTCCACAACTATTCATTGGCCATCTCTAGTGGCCGCCTCTATACCCTATAGTCTGCTATTGATAACAGGCTGGTTTTTAATAGAAAGTTCAAATGTTCCTTGCTATTATGGAGGTTGCTGCGTAGTGGGTTTTTCATAAGATACAATATCTCATTTTTCCATGTAACTTAGACACCTTTAATCAATATCATATTAATGTTCAAATCACCTTCAGCTGACCCTGCTGTTTGAGCTGATCCTCCCTGGCTTGACGCAGCCACTGCAAATAGTAAAAAAAAAATGACACACTTATATGGAAATACACATTATCTGGAAGGTATTTTAAATGATAATTAACTTAAAATACAAGTTACTTAGAGCAGGCAAACAACTGGCGTTATAATTAATTATATATGGGTGTAACATAGTACATAAAGGAAAAAGAAACTTGAAAACAGAAAATACATACATACATATAATCACGCCTGTTTACTATTGAGGTAGGCAGAGATTATCGATTTCCATTTGCTACGATTCTGACACACCTCTTCCGCTTCATCTATGTTCATTAACCTCTCCATACATGCTCGCTGATTTAGGTGGCTCCTGACCTGTCCCTTTTTGAGAACGTCCGAAATTTTATTGCGGTATGTTCGTCGAGGTAGACCTGCCCCGACTCTTCCATCCACCCTCGCCTCATGGACTAGTTTAGTCAATCGCCTTTTATCCATCCTATCAACATGCCCATACCATTATAGCATACCCTTCTCAATCTTTGTCACTACATCCTCTTTCACTCCACAACGTTCCCTTATCACACTGTTCCTCGCTTTATCTTTTAAAGTTACGCCACACATACTTCTTAAAGCTCTCATCTCTACTGCATTAATTCTGCTTTCATGTTTCTTCTGTCACACCCAACTTTCACTACCATACATAAGAGTTGGCATTAACAACCCTCTATACACAGCCAGCCGCGCCTTTTTTGACACATTCCGGCTATCCAAGAAATTGTGAAATGCCCCATCCACCTGGTTACCAGCAGTCACTCTCCTTTCTATGTCCTTCACATGCATCCCATCCCTCGTAAATATAGATCCCCGATATACAAACTCTTTCAATAACATGTAAGAAACTTAATATACTTACTGTGCCTTCGTGTAATGAGACATGGGATATCCGGTATATTAAAAACAGCCTATAGCAATTTATTGAGTCATTTAAAAGGAGAAGCATAGTCAAGTAGACGTCTGCTAGTTTTTTGTTTATGTACTAATATTATGATATTGATCGATTCAATTATGAAAGAAATTGCATTTTCACTGTCAAATTTTTGTATACTTACAGCTCCCGGATTCAGCACTACTGGTAACCGTCGATGTGGAATCTTGATTCTCCCCAGATGCTGGAGATGCAGGTTCTTCAGGAGAGGCAGGTTCTTCTGGAGATGCAGGTTCTTCAGGCGAAGCAGGTTCTTCAGGGGATGCAGGTTCTTCTGTAGATCCAGATTCTCCGGGAGATGCAGGTTCTTCTGTAGATCCAGATTCTCCTGGAGATGCAGGTTCTTCAGGTGATGCAGGTTCTTCTGGAGACGCAGGTTCCTCAGGAGATGAGGGTTCTTCTGGCGAGGCAGGTTCTTCTGAAGATGAAGGTTCTTCAGGAGAGGCAGGTTCTTCAGGCGAGGCAGGTTCCTCAGGAGATGCAGGTTCCTCAGGCGAGGCAGGTTCTTCAGGAGATGCAGGTTCTTCTGTAGACCCAGATTCTTCTGGAGAGGCAGTTTCTCCAGGGGATGCAGGTTCTTCGGGAGAGGATGGTTCCTCAGGAGATGCGGGTTCCTCTGGCGAGGCAGGGTCTTCTGACGATGAAGGTTCTTCAGGAGAGGCGGGTTCTTCTGGAGACGCCGGTTCTTCTGGGGATGCAGGTTGTTCTGCAGATGAAGGTTCATCTGGGCTCTCAGATGATTTGGTTCCTGTATAATAATAAAATTTATTTAAAAATTGTGTTTATCATCATTGCCTTGTAAAGATTACTTCATACGACTTTTACCCCATGTCGGATATTTATATAAATATAAAGTTATAAAAAGAAGTTGTTAGCTGCACCAATTAGATCAATTTAGCCAAATAGAAAGATTGAAAAATACACTGATTGTTCAACCAGTCTAAAAATTTAAATTAAAAAAATCGTACTATATTATAAATACGAAAGTAACTCTCTTTGTTTGTATTTTTGTCTGTTTGTTGAGGTAACAAAAAAACACGAATAAACGGCTGAACGGATCGTAATGATATTTAGCAAGGAGATAGACTGGGGCTTGGAGAAGGACATAAGCTACCTTTAGTCACGCAGACAAAGTCGCGGGCACCAGCTAGTTTTACATATAGAAAAGTTACTGTTGGTCAAAGTCTGTTTGTATGATGGACTAACATACCTTCAGATGAAGCATCAGCGTCTGATATGGCTACGCCATTGCCATTAGTGGACGCTGTTAAAAGAAAGGTTTTATTTTATACCACCGAAAAACAAAATAAAAACAAATTAAGATAATGGTTATAAATTTTTGTGGAATGAAAAATACGGTCGTGAGCAGGATTTCAACCAGTGCCTCTCGGGTGAATACTACAAGCGCTCGGAACATGAAGCAATCTCGACTTCTGCTGTGCTTACAACTCCCACGATTTCTACTACAGTTTAGTACATCTTTTGGTGACGATCGATATCTATTTAGTCCCTATACGGGTGACTGAACGGGCAAAACTAACTTTACAGTTAATACTATGTCGTCCAGATGCGATTTACCTCTTACTTAAGGTATTCAAATTACGTATCTACAAATTTGTTCTAGCTGTTGGCTTTCCAAAATAAGTAAGTATAATCCATTGTCATACCAGAAGTTTCAGTTGAGCTGTCCGATGACTGTGTTCCATCTGCATTTTCAGCGCTTGCTGAAATAATATAGACTGAATGTCGATAAACGTTTCATTATTTTCAGAACATAACATATCATGTCGTCTGTATTCCTCGAGGTGGGCAGAGGTAAACATAGATGTACACTCTCATCTCATCAATGCTCTTATTTAATCCGATTTAACCTTTAAATTCTCAAATTACAAAATTCTTCGAATTAACGGTGGTTTTTGGGACAGAAATACTCAATAGCACTTTGTCCAATCCAGGAATCAAACCTCACACTCTCACCGAGCGTGGCTCAATACCGTGCTCAGCAGGCGCGCTTGGGATCTCTATAATAAGGTAGATCATAATATTCAAAGTTAAAAAAATTTATGGAAAGAAAAATCAAGTCGAGAGCAGGATTCGAACCTATGCTTCCCGGATGAGTACTCCAGGCGCTCCGACCACTCAACCATCTCGACCTATGGTCACTACTCCAAATTCTTCTTCCACATTTTAATGCATCTTAACCGACATATGAACAGAACACTGAACACCTCAGCCCACGAAACACGTGGGCTGAGGTGTTCAGTGTTCTGTTTAGGGATTGAATACATAGTGATGACGTCAACAAAGACCCACGAAACAATATGTCAGTTCTTTTACAAAACAGCCTGTATAATGGTGAACGATCACTTGCCTCCACAACTATTCATTAGCCGCTCCTAGTGGATACCCTATAGTCTATTGATATAAGGCTGGTTTTTCATAGAAAGTTCAAATCCTCCGTGCTATTATGGAGATTGCTGCGTAGTGGGTATTTCATAAGATACAATATCTCATTTTTCCATGTAACTTAGACCTTTTTTTTTTTTACCTTACATCAATATAATATTAATGTTCAAATCACCTTCAGCTGACCCTGCTGTTTGAGCTGATCCTCCCTGGTCTGATGCAGCCACTGCAAATAGTTGTTTATTTACGATTTGATAGTTTATACTTTATAAGAAAATACATCATACAAAGTATTTTAAATGATAATTAACTTAAAATTTATGTAATTTAGAGCTCGCAAATAACTAGCGTTATGATTCCCGGGTGTAACATTGTACATAAAAGAAAAAAATATATCTTGAAAACAGAAAATATGATGTAAGAAACTTAATATACTTACTATGCTTTCGTGTGAAGCTGATATGGGATATCCGGGAAATTTAAAAAGAGCGTATAGCAATTTATTGAGTCATTTAAAAGGAGAAGCATGGTTAAGTAGACGTCTGCTTGTATTTTGTTTATGTACTATTATTAAGATACTGATCATGCCGATATTGATCGATTCAGTTATGATAGAAATTGCATTTTCACTGTCAAATTTTTGTATACTTACAGCTCCCGGATTCAGCACTACTAGTAACCGTCGATGTGGAATCTTCTGGATTCTCCCCAGATGCTGGCGATGCAGGTTCTTCTGGAGATGCAGGTTCTTCTGCAGATGAAGGTTCTTCAGGAGAGGCAGGTTCTTCTGGAGATGCAGGTTCTTCAGGCGATGCAGGTTCTTCAGGGGATGCAGGTTCCTCAGGAGATGAGGGTTCCTCAGGCGAAGCAGGTTCCTCAGGAGATGCGGGTTCTTCGGGCGAGGCAGGTTCTTCTGAAGATGAAGGTTCTTCAGAAGAGGCAGGTTCCTCAGGCGAGGCAGGTTCTTCAGGAGAGGCGGGTTCTTCAGGAGAGGCGGGTTCTTCTGGAGACGCCGGTTCTTCTGGTGATGCAGGTTGTTCAGCAGATGAAAGTCCATCTGGGCTCTCAGATGATTTGGTTGCTGTATAACAATAAAATTGGCATTGGCATGCAATAAAGAATTGAGTATTGAGTAAATTTATTTCAAAATTAAATGTTAATTCATCATTGCCTAAAATTACTTCCTACGACATTTACGCTATGCCGGATATTTACATAAATATGAAGTTATTAAAAGAAGTTGTAAGCCGCACAGTGACAGTTGTTAAACAATTTGATCAATTTAGCTAGTTAGAAATATATAACAAAACTATAAAAACCATACTAATATTATAAAGGCGAAAATAACTCCGTTCTGTTCTGCTGAGTTTAGTAGATCTGTAAATAATTGCTAGATAAATATCGCCAGGCGTCAACTTAAGACCAATATAAGGAGAAATGAAAATTCAATAGATTCGAACACGACAAGGTAGCTCAGTTGGTAGAGTGATGACACGGAATGTCAAGGGTCGTGGGTTCAAGCCCCGTACTCCTCTTTTATTTTTTCATGGTCTCCTTGAAAAATAGTAAGTAACTCTGTTTGTTTGTATGTTTGTTTGTTGAGGTAACAAAAAAACGCGCGTAAACGGCTGAACGCATCGTAATGAAAATTGGCAAGGAGATAGATTAGAGCTTGGAGAAGGACATATGCTACCTTTTGTCTCGCAGACAAAGTTGCGGGCACCAGCTAGTTTTACAAATAGAAAAGTTAATGTCGGTCAAAGTCTGTTTGTATGAGGGACTAACATACCTTCAGATGAAGCATCAGCGTCTGATATGGCTACGCCATTGCCATTAGTGGACGCTGTTAAAAGAAATGTTTAATTTTACACCATCGAAAAACAAAATAAACACAAATTAAGATTAAGTTATAAAATGTTGTGGAAAGAAACACATGGTCGTGAGCAGGATTTTAACCAGTGCCTCCCGGGTGAATACTACAAGCGCTCGCTCTGACCACTCAGCAATCTCGACTTCTGCTCTGCTCACTACTCCGAATTTTTCTTCCACAGTTTAGTACATCTTTTGGTGATGATCAATATCTATTTAGTCCCTATACCGGTGACTTAACGGGACTAACTAATTTTGCAGTTAATACTATGTCGACCAAATGCGATTTACCTGTTACTTATGTTACTTAAACTAAATATCTACAATTTTGTCCTAGCGGTTGGCTTTCCAAAATAAATAAGTATAATCCATTGACATACCAAAAGTCTCAGTTGAGCTGTCCGATGACTGTGTTCCATCTGCATTTTCAGCGCTTGCTGGAATAATATAGACCGAATTTCGATAGACATTTCATTATTTTCACAACATAACATAGTATGACGTCTAGAGGAATACAGATTCCTCGAGGAAGGCAGAGGTATACATAGTGGTACACTCTCACCAACAATGCTGTTATTAAATCCGACTTATCCTCAAAAATTCTCAAATTACAACATTCTTAGAATTAACGGTGGATTTTGGAACCAAAATACTCAATAACACTTTGTCCAATCCAGGAATCGACCCTCACACTCCTACCGAGCGTAACTCAGGACCGTGCTCAGCAGGCGCGCTTGGGACCTCAACATAAAGGTAGTTCATAATATTCAAAGTTATAAATTTTTGTGGAAAGAAAAATAAAGTCGTGAGCAAGATTCGAACCTGTGCCTCCCGGATGTACGGAAACACTGCAGGCGCTCTGACCACTCAGCTACCTCGACCTATTCTCACTACTGCGAATCTTCTCCCACATTTTAATGCATCTTTACCGAAATATTGTTTCGTGGGAATAGGTGTTCAGTATTCTGTTTAAAGATTGAATAGATTGTGATGACGTCACCAAAGTCCCACGAAACAATATGTCGGTTCTTCTACCAAACAGCCTGTATATTGGTGAACGTTCAACGTTCACTTGCCTCCACAACTATTCACTGGCTGCCACTAGTGGATAGCCCATTGTCTCATATTGATAACAGGCTGGTTGGTGGTCTATAGAAAGTTCAAATATTTCGAACTTCAGTAGTTTTTGTCCTGCGTTGATGAGTCAGTCAGTCAGTCGAATTTTTTCTTAGTACATTATTGATCTATGCGTACCATTGTGTTTCAGTTAATAAAAACAAATAAAAACCGCAATAATGAGTTCACGGCACTGGTCCTTGCTATTATGAGATTGCTGCGTAGTGGGTATTTCATAAGATACAACATCTCATTTTTCCAAGTAAGTAAGATACCTTATATCACTATAATATTAATGTTCAAATCACCTTCAGCTGACCCTGCTGTTTGAGCTGATCCTCCCTGGTCTGATGCAGCCACTGCAAATAGATCTTGTTAGGAATTTGATAGTTTATACTTATCGTATTTCCATATAAAATAGACATACTTTATATGGAAATACACCATACAAAGTATTTTAAATGATAATTAACTTAAAATACAAGTAACTAAGGCCACGCGAACAACTGGCGTTACAATTCCCGGTTGTAAGGGAAAAAAATATTGAAAACGGAAAATAAGTTGTAAGAAACTTAATATACCTACTGTGCCTTCGTGTGAAGTTGACATGGGGTATCCGGTATATTAAAAACAGCCTATAGAAATTTGTTGAGTCATTTAAAAGGAGAAGCATGGTCAAGTAGACGTCTGCTAGTATTTTGTTTATTTACTATTATTATGATTCTGACCATGCCGGTAATGGTCGATTCAATTATGATAGAAATTGCATTTTCATTGCCAAATTTTTGTATACTTACAGCTACCGGATTCAGCGCTGCTAGTAACCGTCGATGTGGAATCTTCTGGATTCTCTCCAGATGCTGGAGATGTAGGTTCTTCAGGAGAGGCTGGTTCCTCAGGTGAGGCAGGTTCTTCTGCAGATGAAGGTTCTTCAGGAGAGGCGGGTTCTTCTGGAGACGCCGGTTCTTCTGGGGATGCAGGTTCTTCAGGAGAGGCAGGCTCCTCAGGAGATGCGGGTTCCTCAGGTGAGGCAGGTTCTTCTGACGATGAAGGTTCTTCAGGAGAGGCAGGTTCTTCTGGAGAGGCAGGTTCTTCAGAAGAGGCAGGTTCTTCTGAAGATGAAGGTTCTTCAGAAGAGGCAGGTTCCTCAGGAGATGCGGGTTCTTCAGGAGAGGCAGGTTCTTCAGGAGAGGCGGGTTCTTCTGGAGACGCCGGTTCGTCTTCTGCAGATGAAGGTCCATCGGGGCTCTCAGATGATTTGGTTGCTGTATAATAATAAAATTTATTTGTTAATTTCGTCATTGCCTTGTAAAAATTACTTTATACTACTTTTACCCTGTGTCGGATATTTATATATATATAAAGTTATAAAAAGAAGTTGATAGCTGCACTATTAACTTCTTTGAATCTTCTTCAGTTAGATCAATTTAGCCAGTTAGAAAGATAGAACAATGAGTGTACTCTTAATAAAACCATACTATATTATAAATGCGTATGTAACTCTGTTTGTTTGTTTGTTACATTTTCACGAGTAAACGGCTGAACGGATCGTATTGAAATTTAGCAAGGAGATAGACTGGAGCTTGGAGAAGGACATGGGACTACCTTTTGTCAAGCAGATATTGTTCAATCTTTCTTAAATTGTAATTTAAAAAATCATAGATATTATAAATACGAAAGTAACTCTCTTTGACGTTCCGTGTCATCACTCTACCAACTGAGCTACCTTGTCGTGTTCAAACCTATTGAATTTTCAATCCTCTTTGTATACGTCTTAAGGAGACGCCTGGCGATATTTATCTAGTAATCATTTTACAGATTTACTAAACTCAGCGTTACCACTTTGCAGTTGTAAATCGCTGAACAACATCCCAATCCTTTATAAATCATATATAATTATATTTTTTAATACATGTTGAGGCCATGTAATGCCTATATTAATTTCTATTTTTCAAAGAAACATTGAAAAAATAATAGACAAGAACGGGGCTTGAACCCGCGACCTTTGACGTTCCGTGTCTTCACTCTACCAACTGAGCTACCTTGTCGTGTTCAAACCTATTGAATTTTCAATCCTCTTTGTATACGTCTTAAGGAGACGCCTGGCGATATTTATCTAGTAATCATTTTACAGATTTACTAAATCTTGTCTATTATTTTTTCAATGTTTCTTTGAAAAATAGAAATTAATATAGGCATTACATGGCCTCAATGTGTATTAAAAAATATAATTATATATAACTCTCTTTGTTTGTATGTTTGTCTGTTTGTTGAGGTTACAAAAAAACATGAATAAACGGCTGAATGGATCGTAATGAAATTTAGCAAGGCTATCTCCTTGCTAAATTTCATTACGATCCGTTCAGCTGTTTATTCATGTTTTTTTCATTCACTGGATCTTGGAGAAGGACATAAGCTACCTTTTGTCACGCAGACGAAGTCGCGGGCACCAGCTAGTCCTACATATAGAAAATTTACTGTTGGTCAAAGTCTGTTTGTATGATGGACTAACATACCTTCAGATGAAGCATCAGCGTCTGATATGGCTACGCCATTGCCATTAGTAGACGCTGTTAAAAGAAATATTTTATAATTATCACCTTTGAAAAACAAAAAGAAACACAAAACATTGATTGGAAAGAACACCTAATCAATTGGTTAGAAATATAATACTGCCAATAAAACTTTCAAATTCCAAACATTCCTACATACATGAACCCTTATAACATACTTCTTTTGTTTGGGCAGTTATGTAAATAGGACCTAGTGTACAAGGTTGATACTCCTCTCGTATTACAACTTGACATGTCTAAAGTTTTAAAGGCATTCTAAACGACTGCGCATCAGGTATCTGGTGGAGTGCGTTGCTGACCGTCATCTGCAGTTGATCACATATTTGATCCATTCAGTGTTTTGGGCTTCTCTCGTCCTCCTCTGGATCTTTTTCCTGGAAATTTTCGTGTCACCATTAGTCAATCCATGTTATTGAACCTTCTCTTCTCAATGTTTCCAAAATATCGATACTCACTGCAGACAGGTTGTCTTGACCGACATTCCGCGCTTTCGGTTTTTATTCTCCCATAACCGAGACATTTGTTGGGGTAGGCTGTCCATAGTATTCTTAGTAATCGGTACCAGTACCACATTTCAAAAGCATACATTCTTTGTATACCGACATATTTTAATTTTCATGTCTCAGATCCATAGAGGAAAATGGAGAACACAAATTTACGGATCATTTTTAGTTTTGTTTGGTGGTTTAGTTTCTGTCCCCACATATTTTGACTAATTGAGTCATTGCTGTTTTAGCTATACCAATACGCTTTCGTATTTCCGGCTTGCAGCTACCTTTGTTGGTAGTGACAGAACCAAAGTATCGGAATTCATCTACTATCTCATATACTTGTAGGAGGACATTATGCTGGATAGCTGCAAAATGGTCGGTTTTGTTTGGATTTGTTTTTATTTATGGCCAAACCCGTGTTTAGGCTTATCATTTCCAAACGTTGTTCGGCCGAGGAGATTGGTGTCATCTGCCTAACGCAGGTTTTTATTTTCACTCCATCTTAACATCACCTTCCTAGCTTTCGAGCACCTGGCGCATTTTGTGTTCTGCATATATATTAAACTAGCTGATACCCATGGCTTTGCCCGCGTGGATGATTTTGATTCCGGTCCCACTTTCCAATTACCGCTTCATAATTGCCCATTTTTTTAAGTATTAAAATGAATGTAGTTTGTTATCCTTAAGAGATAGATTTATGCCATCGCCAACTTTTCTGTAGAACTATATAAGACACACAAATCCACTATACATCATTTTGATATATCTCAAAGGGTTTAGACAGCGTTTTCCTTGAATGCTCCCAGACGGCTTATTTTTTTCCGACTAAGGAGTCGACAAATATCATTATATTTTTAAGCGACTTTGTTTTATACTATGTAGTGATAAGATGGGTGAGATCACGCTACCCTACCGGACTCCCTTTTAAAACCCGAAAGAGTCCGAGGCAACGTTTCCAATAGTGACAGTGCCGTAACCGGACTTTGTGAAATCCTCGAATCAGCCGTATCAAGTATAGCGGAAATATCCGTTTCAGCATGAACCTGCGGTAGCGTCTTTCATTTGACGCAGTGGAGAGCTTTCTGATTATTGGTAAATCACATGCTGGGGTTTTGTATTCGTCGCATTTATCCACTGTCAGTAAGACGTTTAAAAATTGCTCTCTTGTGCTCATTCCTTTAAAAAAGTCCGCTAGTTCCTGCGATATCTGAGCATCTAGATAAGATCTTAGTCCTCCATTAATTACATTTAGTAGAATCTTGCTAGCACGTGAGTTCGTTTTTGAAATGAAATTTTTAACATTTTTAAACAAATAGTTTTATTGTATGGTAATTAATCGCGTGATAAACGATAACGTAAGTTTGTGTAATAAGGGGTATTAAATGCTATCTTTAGTGCCTTATTCTGGAGTATTTGGAGCTTGTCATAGTTGGTATTGCAAGTGTTGCTCCATGCGGGTGCAGCGTAAGTAATACAAGGCCTGATCAAGGTTTAATAAATTCTCAGTTTTGTACACTGGCTGAGATTAGACTTTCTATTCAGTATGGGGCTAAAGGCAAACAGTTTTATACCTTTAATGCGTAGCGAATTTGTATGATAAGTCGAGTTAACTTTACGATCGAAATAGAGACAAGATATTTAACAGAACTGTGAAAAGGGACATTGTGCCCGTTAATGTGCAATTGCCTAGTAAGTCGTTTTCTACTGCGAGTAAATACTGTAGTTTAGCTTCGGTTTTAGTTTCATTATGCTTTAGCTAACAGGTCTTAAAAAAATTGCTTGAGAGGTCAATAGAAAATTGGAGGCGACTTATAACAAGATTAGTATCAGGAGAGGACGTAAACAATGCATCATCGGCGAAACATGCGAGATGCGTTCGGGGCTGTTTAGGAATGTCATTTAGATAAATTATAAACAAATATGGTCACATTACGGAACCTTAAAGGTCACCTGCTGGGACCGTAAATTCATCAGAGAAGACATTATTCACATGAATCCTATAGTTTGATCACGTAAGGGTAACGTCACGTGGTAAGAATTTATCAATATAACCAGACTAAGTTGAACGTTTGATATAATCCGTTTGTAAAGAAGGCCATTGTGCCATACGGTATCGAAGCTTTTTCTATATCAAATGCACATTCGAGTAGAACTGTTCTCATTTAATTCATGGAAAGCGTGTTCTACTAATCGTGCAAATTGTTGAATAGTGGGATGACCTCTAGCTAAGCCAAATGGCTCGTTTATAAGCTTGCCGTCAATAAATTTAGTCTGGTAAGTATTAAGCGCAGGAAAATTTTACTGCATAAAGGTAAAAGGCTGATTGGTCTAAGCAGAGTATGTTTAGTTCCATGGTATCGTAGGTAATGTCAATGGTTGAAAGAGACTGGCTCTCTTGGTCGTTATGGAGATTCTCACAATATTCTCTCTATTTCTTTTGCATTCTTTATCATTAATTATCAGTGAGTTTGGTTCAGACATGCGCGTTATTTTTTTAAAAAGATCAGGCGCACAATCCCATTGAAAAGTGTGTATATAAAATTCCACACTTACTTATCGTCGTCGCTTGGCTGACTGTTCGTTCTTATCTAAAATTATTTCTAATGAAATCAATGCACCTGATCTAATAAATATTATTGTTATAGTCGTAGCATTGTAACAGATCAACAACTTGTGTATAGCGTAAGCAATAAATTATTAAGCTTTGTAAAGATTTTTTACTTGATCAAATTTCAGTTTCAGTGTGTACCATTCATTGAGAAAACTTGGAAATGGCACATTTGTAAGTTCATCTACATAATCTACAGTTACATAGCTTTCCAAAATAAATAAATTTCGTTATAATTTATAATAATATTAAATATATATAATATATATTAATTAGTTATCATACCAGAAGTCTCAGTTGAGCTGTACGATGATTGTGTTCCATCAGTATTTTCAGCGCTTGCTGGAATAACATAGAGTATAGGTAAATCGATAAACATTTTATAATTTTCACTATTATTTACCACTCAGCCATCTCAACCTGTTCTCACTACTGCGAAAATTCTCCTTCTACATTTTAATGCATCTTAACTGACATATTGTTTCATGGTTTGAGGTGTTCAGTCACCGGTTTAATGATTGAATAGATAGTGATGACGACACCAATGTCCTACAAAACAATATGTCGGTTCTTCTACCAAACATCCTGTATATTGGTGAACTGTAATTAGCCTCCACAACTATTCATTGGCCACCACTAGTGAATATCCCATGGTCTCCTTTTGTTATCAGGCTGGTTTTCCGTAGAAAGTTCCATAGTGTCCTGCGTTGATGAGTCAGTCAGCCAGCTCTTAGTACGTTATTGATCTCTGCGTACCATTGTCTTTCAATTATAACAAACAAATAAAAACCACAATATCGAGGTCACGTCACTGGTCCTCGCTATTATGTGATTGCTGCGTAGTGGGTATTTCATAAGATACAACATCTCATTTTGCCATGTAAGTAAGATACCTTATATCAATATAATATTAATGATTACCTTCAGCTGATCCTGCTGTTTGAGCTGATCCTCCCTGGCCTGACACAGCCACTGCAAATAGTTTTTTAAAATTTGTTAGTTTAGACTTATCGTATTTGCATATAAAATAGACATACTTTATGTGGAAATACACCAAACAAAGTATTTTAAATAATAAATAATTTAAAATAACAACTGGCGTTGTAATTCCCGCGTGTAACATACATAGTACATAAAGGGGGGAAAAAACCCAGAAAATAAGTTGTAAGATACTTAATATACCTACTGTGCCTTCGTGTGAAGTTGACATGGGATATCCGGTATATTAAAAACAGCCTATAGAAATTTATTAAGTTATTTTAAAGGAGAAGCATGGTCATGTAGTCTGCTAGTATTTTGTTTATGTACTATTATTATGATACTGACCATGCCGATATTGATCGATTCAATTATGATAGAAATTGCATTTTCACTGCCTAATTTTTGTATACTTACAGCTACCGGATTCAGTGCTGCTAGTAACCGTCGATGTGGAATCTTCTGGATTCTCCCCAGATGCTGAAGATGTAGGTTTTTCTGCAGATGCAGGTTCTTCTGGAGATGCAGGTTCTTCTGAAGATGCAGGTTCTTCTGGAGAGGCAGGTTCCTCAGGAGAGGCAGGTTCCTCGGGCGAGGCAGGTTCTTCTGACGATGAAGGTTCTTCAGGAGAGGCAGGTTCTTCAGGAGATGCGGGTTCTTCTGGAGACGCCGGTTCCTCTGGGGATGCAGGTTGTTCTGCAGATGAAGGTCCATCTGGGCTCTCAGATGATTTGGTTGCTGTATAATAATAACATTTATATTAAAATCGAGTGTTAATTTCATCATTGCCTTGTAAAAATTACTTCATACTACTTTTACCCTGTGTCGGATATTTACATATATATAAAGATATAAAAAGAAGTTGATAGCTGCACAGTGACAGTTGTTATACAGTTAGATCAGTTTAGCCAGTTAGAAAGATAGAATAATGAGTGTACTCTTAATAAAAACCATACTATATTATAAATGCGAATGTAACTCTGTTTGTTTGTTTGTGACCTTTTCACGAGTAAATGGCTGAACGGATCGTAATGAAATTTGGCAAGGAGATAGACTGGAGCTTGGAGAAGGACATAATACTAACTTTTGTCACGCAGACAAAGTCGCGGGCACCAACTAGTTTTACATATAGAAAGTTACTGTTGGTCAAAGTCTGTTTGTATGAGGGACTAACATACCTTCAGATGAAGCATCAGCGTCTGATATGGCTACGCCATTGCCATTAGTAGACGCTGTTAAAAGAAATATTTTATAATTATCACCTTTGAAAAACAAAAAGAAACACAAAACATTGATTGGAAAGAACACCTAATCAATTGGTTAGAATATAATACTGCCAATAAAACTTTCAAATTCCAAACATTCATACATACATAGACCCTAAAAACATAACACTTCTTTATTTGGGCAGTCATTTAATTAGGACCTAGTATACAATGTTGACACTCTTCTCGTATTACAACTGGAAATGTCTAAAGTTTGGCATTTTAAACGACGGCGCATCAGTTACTTGGTGGAGTGCGGTGCTGACCGCCATCTGGAATTGATCAGATATTTGATCCATTCAGCGGTTTGGGCTTCTCTCCTCCTCTTATTTGGAACTTTATCCTGCGAATTTTCATGTCACCATCAGTCGCTCTATGTTATTGGGACTTCTCCTCTCAATGTTTCCAAAATATCGTACTACGTGCTGCAGATAGGTTCAAGACTGACATTGCGCGCTTTCGTTTTGTATTCTTCCAGCACCGAGACATTTGTTGCGGTAGGCTGTCCATAGTATTCTTAGTAATCGGTACCGCACCACATTTTAAAAGCAGACATTCTTTGTATATCGACAGATTTTAATTTTCATGTCTCAGATCCGTAGAGGAAAATGGAGAACACTAGTGTACGAGTTATCTTAATTTTTTTTTGGTGGGTTTAGTTTATGTCCCTACATATTTTGCCTAGTTGAGTCATTGCTATTTTAGCCATATCAATACGCCTTCGTATTTCCAGCTTGTAGCTACCTTTGTTGGTAGCGACAGAACCAAAGTATCGGAATTGATCTACTGTCTCAAATGCCTGTAAGAGGTCATTTTGCTGGAAAGTTGCAAAATTTTCGGTTTTGTTTGGTTTTGTTTTTATTTATGGCCAAACCCGTGTTTAGGTTTATCATTTCTAAACGTTGTTCGGCCGAGGAGATTGGTGTCATCTGCCTAACCAAGGTTTTTATTTTCACTCCATCTTAACATCACCTTCCTAGCTTTCGAGCACCGCTAGTTCCTGCGAGATCTAAGCATCTAGATAAAATCTTAGTCTTCCGTTAATTACATTTAGTAGAATTTTGCTAGCATGTGAACGTAAGTAATACAAGGCCTGATCAAGGTTTAATGAATTCTCAGTTTTGTACACGTTCTGAGATTAGACTTTCTATTCAGTATGGGGCTTAGGGCAAACAGTCTTATACCTTTAACGCGAAGCGATGATAAGTCCAATTAACTTTAGGATCGAAATAGAGACAAGATATTTAACAGAACTGTGAAAAGGGACATTGTGCCCGTAAATGTGCCATTGCCTAGTAATTGTAGTATAGCTTCGGTTTTAGTTTCATTATGCTTTAGCTTCCAAATTTCCTTAAAAATTTGACTTTAGAGGTCAATAGAAATTTCGAGGCGACTTATAACAAGATTAGTATCAGGAGATGACGTAAACAATGCATCATGGGCGAAACATGCGAGATGCGTTCGGGGCTGTTTAGGAATGTCGTTTAGATAAATTATAAACAAATATGGTCACATTACGGAACCTTGAAGGCCACCTGCTGAGACCGTAAAATCATCAGAGAAGACATTATTCACATGAACCCTAAAAGTTCGATCCCGTACGTAAAACGTTCATTAATAAAACCAGACTAAGTTGAACGTTAGATATAATCAGTTTGTGAAGAAGGCCATTGTGCCATACGGTATCGAAAGCTTTTTCTATATCAAGTAGGCACATTCGAGTAGAAATGTTCCTATTTAATTCATGAAAAGCGTGTTCTGCCAATCGTGCTAATTGTTGGACAGTGGAATGACCTCTAGCAAAGCCAAATTGCTCGTTTATAAGCTTGCCGTCAATAAATTTAGTCTGGTAAGTATTAAGCGCAGGAAAATTTTACTGAATAAAGGTAAAAGGCTGATTGATCTAAGCGGAGTATGTTTAGTTCCATGGTATCGTAGGTAATGTCAATGGTTGAAAGAGACTGGCTCTCTTGTTCGTTATGGAGATTCTCACAATATTCTCTCCATTTCTCTGTTAGTTTGGTTATATCATATAGGGGTTGCATTAAATTAATCATGTGAGTTTGGTTCAGATTTGCGCGTTATTTTTTTAAAAAGATCAGGCGTCCCATTGAAAAGTGTGTATATAAAATTCCACGCTTACTTATCGTCGTCGCTTGGCTGACTGTTCGTTCTTATCTAGAATTATTTGTAATGAAATCAATGCACCTGATCTAATAAATATTATTGTTATAGTCGTAGCATTGTTACAGATCAACAACTTGTGTATAATAATAATAATAAATAATAATAATAATATTCCACAACTATCACACAACGCCGTCTAGTCTCAAGCTAAGCAGAGCTTGTGTTATGAGTATTAAACAACTGATAAACATACTTATATATTTCTAAATGCATACATATTATAGATAAATTACACCCAGACACAGAACAAATGATCGTGCTCATCACACAAACATTTGTCCTGAGTGGGAATCGAACCCACGACCTCCGGCATAGCAGTCAGGGCTACTAACCACTAGACCAACAGGTCAGTCAAATAAGCAGTATAGCGTAAGCAATAAATTATTAAGGTTTGTAAAGATTTTTTACTTGATCAAATTTCAGTTTCAGTGTGTACCATTCATTGAGAAAACTTGGAAATGGCACATTTGTAAGTTCATCTACTTAAACTACAGTTACATAGCTATCCAAAATAAATAAATTTCGTTATAATTTATAATAATATTAAATATATATAATATATATTAATTAGTTATCATACCAGAAGTCTCAGTTGAGCTGTACGATGATTGTGTTCCATCAGTATTTTCAGCGCTTGCTGGAATAACATAGAGTATAGGTAAATCGATAAACATTTTATTATTTTCACTATTATTTACCACGATAGCTGTACTTCATAATTATTTCTCACAGCTCTACTTTAGCTGACTTTATTCATGTACAAATGTTATTCAACATAAATGACTAAAATTAATATTGTGTAAAACTAGAGATATCTAGATTATTATCAGACTAGTGGTATCGCCGTTAGAGAACAATCAAAAAGTCGATAAAGTCGGTGTTGGATATAAACCTGAGACATTTCCAAGGTTTACATCCAACACGGACTTTTCATATTCACTTATTTAATAGGTATCATCAATCAATCATCATTATTCACATCAATATATAATTCTTGGGCTTTCAAAGGGTCAATGTGTAAATAAGGATTCATTTGTACTATCAAATTTTGATAAAATATAATTGTTATGATAAATTTTATAACAATTAAATTTTTTTGATTATGTTTGCCGTTAGGGGAACTATGTTTTTCTTGCTGGTACTACAGTAACTACTAATACAAATTCTAGGCATAAGTATATGTGTCCGTATATTCGCAAAAGTACAAACTTGTACTTGATAACAATAATATTTTTAACATCTAGATTGGCGAGTCAGTAGGTTAAACCACTCCAGCAAGTAACCTAATGAATTAGGAATAATAATTTAAGTATATCAATACGAATATACGAGTCTAGAATATGTTGATAATCTTTCATTTTCCTCCACAACTATTCACTGCCCACCATCCATCGTGGATAGCCCATGGTTTCGTTTTCCGTTGATATTATGAGCGCTTGGTAAAATATTTTATGTGAATTTTCAAGTGTGGTATAACAGTTTTTCAAAGGAAATTCAAGTGTATGCCTTTACGAACATATTTGAAAAGGTCTAAATGTTTCAAGTTTCTGATTTCAATAGTTTCGGTTCTGCCAGTCAGTCAATCGAAACTACTCTTGGTACATTTATTGATCTACGCGTAGCTCTGAGTTTATGTTAAACGAAATTAACAACTGCCTCGTTGGTCTAGTGGTCTCAAGCGGGACTGCTGAGTAGGAGGTCTCGGGTTCGATTCCCGGGTCGGGCAAAGTGTTATTGAGTTTTTCTGTTAGGGAATTCTCAGTAGCAGCCCGGAGTTTGGAATTGTGCCCGGTTGATGGCAATAGGCTCACCACCTATTACATGGGACTTAATAACAGCATTGGTGAAAAAATGTGGGTGTACAACTGTGTACACCTCTGCCTACCCCTTCGGGGAATACAGGCGTGATGCTATGTTATGTTATGTTATGAAATTAACAATTCTGAGCTGACGTCACTGGTTCTTGCTATTGAATTATTGCTGATTAGTGAATATTTCATAGATTACAATATCTCATTTTTTCAAGTAAGTAAGGTATTAATATTAATGTTCAAATCACCTTCAGCTGAACCTGCTGTTTGAGCTGATCCCCCCGGGCCTGATGCAGTCCCTGCAAATATTTTCATTTAAATTTATTGCCTAATAAAATTATTAAAAATAGTATTAAACATAAAATACAGTCAAGTACGCAATCTATTCTGTTATATTGCAAAATGATAATGATGAAATATTTTAATCAAGTCATACTACATGTTAAGTATTTTATATTAAGTTTGCAGTTTTAAGAAAATATTGTACCTTTAGGTTATCTTTCTAAAGTTGATAATCATACTAAAATCGCTTTTCTTCATTAAATTAAATGGGTCGTCGACTAGCCGAACAACTTGCGACATTAAATTATTCCGGTTAATCAAGTCTCTACTGTAATTTAATGTGTAACATGATATTGATCGATTCAATTATGATAGATATTGCGTTCCGATTGAAATTAGTGTTTACTTACCGCTACTAGTTTCAACACTACTAGTAACCGTTGATGTTGATTCCTGTGGATTTTCCCCAGATGCAGGTTCTTCTGGAGACGCAGGTTCTTCTGGAGACGCAGGTTCTTCAGGGGAGGCAGGTTCTTCTGGAGACGCAGGTTCTTCAGGGGAGGCAGGTTCTTCTGAAGATGAAGGTTCTTCTGGAGAGGCAGGTTCTTCAGGAGAGGCAGGTTCTTCTGAAGATGAAGGTTCTTCTGGAGACGCAGGTTCTTCAGGAGAGGCAGGTTCTTCTGAAGATGAAGGTTCTTCTGGAGAGGCAGGTTCTTCTGAAGATGAAGGTTCTTCTGGAGACGCAGGTTCTTCAGGAGAGGCAGGTTCTTCTGAAGATGAAGGTTCTTCTGGAGACGCAGGTTCTTCAGGAGAAGCAGGTTCGTCTGAAGATGAAGGTTCTTCAGGAGATGCAGGTTGTTCTGGAGAGGCAGGTTCTTCTGTAGATCCAGATTCTTCTGGAGATGAAGGTTCTTCTGAAGACGCGGGCTTCTCACCAGATGACTGGATTCCTGTAGAATAAATAAGTGTGTTTAAAATTGTAGCGTTCATTACTGCCTTGTGAAAATTGGTTTATTAAACGACTATTAACAGACATTATTTAATAAATGTATTTTTTGTGGAAAGAAAAATATGGTCGTGAGCAGGATTTGACCTGCATGCACCTTCCAAATCTTGCGCCTCAAGCTGCTCTACCAATTGAGCTATCTTGATCTCTGCTCGCTATACCGAATTCTTCTGATCAGTAGTTCCGTATTTTTATTTCCACAAAAATACCGATCTCTACGCATGTTTAAATTCAATTTATATGCATCAGCTATTTATGAAAATAAATATTTAGTCATTATGAGATTTAAGCGCCTATACAGACATTTAATTTATCTGCATCAGATACTGATGTTTATAAGATTAACGGTGACCTCTGTCATTAACAGTTTGAGCAATGTAGCCAGTTAGAAAGATGGAATGATGAGTGTGCTTTTATAATGTTACATAATTATATTAAATATATCTTACTTATAAATAGCATTGTTCTTGCCTCTATGTAAAAGACTCATCTGGACTGTGAAACACACATTTACTTACTAAATTCAAAGTTACTAGTTAGGTGTGTTTGTAAGAGGTTCTGACATACCTTCAGATGAAGCACCAGCATCTGATATAGCTTCGCCATTCCCATTAGTAGCCGCTGTTAAAAGAAATGTTAAAATTATCACCTTATAACATCTAAAAAAAACACACAAAACATTGCCCGCACAGGAGTCCCCTCGCTTTAATTGTAATTGACAACGCTAGACATGTATCTACAGTTATAAATAATGTAAATATAGTTTTTCATTTTATATTCCCCCACTTACAAATCATTGTTGTCTGACTGATTGTTCGTTCTGATTTAATATTATTCATACATGGATCAGATCTATTCACTATCCCGTAATCCCCCTATTTGTATGCCTTCCTTAACTACGACAATTATATATATATTATATACACGCTGAAATGTTAATGGTTGTTTTCTAGCAGCGCAATTATTTTGTCTTGGTAGTATCATGGATTATTATACAGGGTGTTTGGTGCATCGTTTGCCAAACTGAATTGGCCGAAAGGACAGGTCGGTTGTTATCTGTTGTGGCCTAGTAACTCAGTTTTTTTTACTTCGTCTATAAACATTGTGGATTAAAAAAAAAACGGAATGTAGTTTTGAATTTGATAGAGCTATACAACAGTACTACATAAAAATACATTTTTGAAGGATGTAATAATAACTTTTTATTATATTTAAGATTTAATTACGAAGATTTTTCAGAGGGATTTTTCAAAACAAAAATTTGTGGTAAAGATAAAGGTGTAGCAAAAACTGAGTTACTAGGCCACAACCAACTGAACTATTCTTTCGGCCAATACAGTTTCGCAAACGTTGCACCAAACACACTGAATAATTTTATTAGAATAAAATAATTACAGAATAATTGTGTTAAATAAAACTTAAAAGCGACGTCGAACCAATAATAGTAATACATCACATACAATACAACCAATCGTAATATAGATTCACGCAGCGCGGACGGCCGCACGGCCTCGTTGCCTCTCGCGTGCGGTTCGAGTAGTACTTGCTGCGTTACGTATTAGTAAATTACTATTGTTTTTATTACTATTGTTTCTTACACTTTCTTGTTGATATATCATTTTTATATTTTTAATTGTCACTCTATATTTCGATAGTTCTAAGAGGGCTTATCTTTCTGCCGCGGGAAATCAACCATTAAAATTTATATATTGCGCAAGGAATCTAATTGTTAAGTTTCCTAATGAATTTTCTCTTGATCTCTTCTTCAGGCGTCAGTTTCAATGAGTGTAATTAATTAAGTGAACCTGGAATAGGCAGAGGCATATCATTTTAACTACCCATTCTACAGTTTCATAGCTGTAAGCTTTCCAAATTAAATCCATTGTCATACCATAAGTTTCAGCTGAGCTGTCCGATGACTGTGTTCCATCAGCATTTACAGCGTTTGCTGGAATAACATAGACTATAGGTAAGTGGACAAACATTTTATAAGTTTCACAGTTTTTATAAATAATTATTGACAATTTATCAAGAGTCGTCGTTCCTGCGGCTGGTCTCTGTTCAGTCGTGACAGTTTGCGGTTCCATCGGACTATGAGAGCGAAGGAAAACGGATTGCACCTGGGTTAGCACCTTCACTTGCGCACTATAATATCTCCTGCATAGTAGAGTAATCTCTATGGATCTAGGACCCCGTGACTGAAATACTATCAGGAGGGTAATAACGGATGGTGTAATCTCTTGGACACTCTTGTGTTTTCGAAGAAAATTCAAGTGTAAGACCGATGATGTGATAAAAGCCCTAAGCCCATAAAAGTCTACCGTGTTTAGTCTAAATGATTCAAGTTTCTGATTTCAGTAGTTTCAGTTCTGCGTTGATGAGTCAGTCGGTCTGAACTTCTCTTAAGCCGACTGCTCGCTAATTAGCAGATTTTTGTTGTTATGACCTATAATTTTGTACGTGGCTGAGCGGAAGGCTGCTACGCGTAAACTTAAAACTTAAAAGAAACAGACAATACTGATAACCTCCCGTCACTGGCCCCTGCAATTTCATTTTGTAAACAAGATTGCTGCGTAGTGGATATTTCATAGAATACAATATCTTATTTTCTCAAGTAAACTATTATGTTCAAATCACCTTCAGCTGAACCTGCTGCTTGAGCTGATCCCCCTGGACCTGATGCAGCCTCTGCAAATAGTTTTTTTTGTACATTTTATTTAGTTTAGAGTACTCTAACAAATGAAGTTATAAGTACAGCGTGTAGCATTTATAATGAGCTGATATTGATCGATTCATTTATGATAGGAATTGGCATACTGACTGACAGAGAAGGATGGGAGAAAAATAATATATTGTACCGACCCCAATTTATTTAGGACTAGAGATGGAAGAAAGAAGAAACGCGTTGTCATTGATATTCGCGTACTTACCGCTACCAGTATCAGTGCTAGTTGTAACCGTCGATGTTGTTTGTTCTGTAGTCTCTTTAGGTGCAGGTACTGCTCCTGTTGCGTAAGGTTCAGGTGCTGGTCCACCTGATTGGACTGCTATAGAATAATTTAGTTTGTATATAATAATAATGTTTGTATAAAAATAAGCTATAGTGCAACCATAATCTTATAAAAAAATATATGAAATAAATTATAATTACCGTAAGCATTAACACAGCACGTTCTTACTAGACAAAAACTCTTAACTAGACTAACTTTTGGCTATGGCTAAGTACATGATTATGGTGTCGAAGTATTCCTTCGTTTTGCTTATATTATGTAGGACAATGCCCAAAAAACTGGCAACACTGCCACGTTAAATGGCAATACAAATTATACCCAAGAAACAAACCAGCCTTCTGGTAAAGCGAAATATCGATCAGTCAGCCCGAAATATCGACGAATAACAGACATGTTTTGGGACATCATAACTCGCGTTTCTAATCCAAATGGGTTATACATATTCGTAACAGCCAAAAAGGTTGCAATATTTGTAAAGTTTCGGGGTCTCTGCAACCGGAGCAGTGGCTTCAGCACAGTGGGTAGTAATTTCATGACAGCTATTGTTATTTACAATGTAGCAGTCATACAGATTAAACGATAAGTGTACATTATCATATCTTAATTATAGCACTGTTTTTATCATTGTGTGAGAGATTTATTTCGACTTTGAAACGCACGTTTATATACTGAATCGAAAGTTACTCTGTTTACATGAGGTACTACCATACCTTCAGATGAAGCACCTGATGCGGCTTCGGCATCTCCAGTAGCGGTCGCTGTTAAAAGAGATACAGTGTATTTATTTTGCCATAGAAAAGAAATTATGTGCATCGACAATTTGAAACGAAGGTAGAATTAATTTAATATTAATATATTTAATGGAATGAGAATTATCCATACACATTTACAATATTTAAATACTTTTTTATTAATCTTGTGTAAATCTTAGGTTTTTACGATCCATTCAGTTAAAAACTGTTTTACTATAAGAAATTATGTAACTTACAGAATAATTATTAACTATTAAAATTATTATGATAAAATAATAATAACAAAAAACTTAATCATTAGAATACTTAAATTATATTTGAATCGACAATCAGTTACATATAAGTCATTAAATAACACAAATATTTTGGATTAATAGAGACGTTATTTTAAAATATCTTGTTATTATATTGAACTTACTTGTGGTGCCGGTTTCCGCTTGAGACGAACCACCCGTATTGTCTGTATTTGATACAGCTGAAATAAGATATATTATCATAAGTCTTGTTTTTGTAAATATAACTACTAGTGAAGCAACTAACTCGATAGTAAATTATGGTAACTCGGATATTATAATGTGTACTGATAAAACAAACAATGAATTATTAAGGTAGTTAGATCAAACTTATAATATTAACTTTTTTGAAACCGTGCACCTAGCTTTGATGTTTCATAAGTACCTGTAATCTGGTTTACGTGAAATAAACATTTTTGAATTTCAAAGGCCATGATTTTACTGATCGCTTATTCCGAAAACTTATACAAAACTTTACAAATTCAAGTTTTGTATAAGTTTTCGGAATAAGCGATCAGTAAAATCCCATGATTTTACTGATCGCTGCTAAAGGCCATCCTTTAATCATTTTAAATATAGATTTATAAATAGTTACCTGATGCTGAGGAACCCGCATAAGATTGACCAAACCTTCCTCTAGGACCAAAAGCCGATGCTGTTGAAAGAAAGAAAAATAATAAGCCGACACAGTAACTGCGGGATTCTCAAACGCTACATACGAGTATGTCATTGTCACTATGCACGAGATTTAACGGTAACTCAAAATTGAGTAATTAAAATTGGATTGGATTGGACAGGGAAACAGTTAATTTATCAAACAAATGTTACCACATATGATATACGGCGATTGATTAACTATTGTGTCAATTTCATGAACCTAATAATATATATATAAGTAATTATTAAAACTTAAATGACCATTACTAGCCAAACATTTTTTTTCAGATACTTTGGTAACGTCCTAACAGCAGTATATGCTGATAATTTTTATTTTTCTAAGGTTCTATAAAAACTAAAGCAACAGGATATGAACGGCAATCAAACCCGTGACCTTTGTCATACCGTGAGATTGCTCTCCCAACCCAGCTATCGTGCCACCTGTTCGTGAATCTTAAGAAAATTTATATATACTTAGACTTTTTGTGTCTGCAATTTAAAATAATATTTCTAGTAATGCGTTAATAAAGTTTTACTTACGACTATTGTAGCTTGGATATCCGAAAAATCCTGCAAAAGTACAAGAGTAATTCGTTATTAGAGGATATATATCTTCGAAGAGAGACAACAAAATTCTCTATTGGAATTGCTTAAAGAAGTGTGCTTAAAAATAAGTTAATGATTAAATTATCTAAAACGTACTATTGGAAATAGTGAGAAAAAATTGGATGAATTACAATGAAATGCAATAAAATAGTTAAGCAAGTTTCATAGTTAAAGTAACCGTATTACTTTTCTAGTAGATATCTAATATTTACGTAAAGTGCTGTCAATTCTAATAATTACAGATTTCTTGTTACACAAACTTCAGAGATAAGCAGGGAAGTCTATATATTCTTCAGAAGTAAAAATTATATGATGCGGTTTGAAAAGATTAACCTTTTTTTAGAATGAGGCAAATGAAATAGTTTTATATGTTAAGTATCTTGACCTAAACCATAACCTTGTCCTTTTCTATTTATTTTAAAATAAAGCATTATTTAATAATATTGTCATTTTCTTTCGTGATTCCGATAAATGCCTTTGGTACATGCAAGCAGAATCTTCAAGGTTTTTACCATTTTAGTTTGAAACCCTAAAAATACTGGGGAGTATTAATACATTTATATAATCATGATGACGTTAATGCTAAAAAAAATTTTTCAGGAAATTAAATAACGTATATTTAACAAAAGTGTCTCATAAGAATTCTCAATATTTAATTTAAAAAATATAGTTTTTACCCATGTTGTTGTCTGAAAATGCATCTGATTCCGCTGCACTTTGAGCATTTCCGCCATTTCCTGTAATTTTATTATCAATACTATTTATTCTTCTTCTTTTGGTTGATGAACAACCTAGTGTAACAGTTTAAACCATGGGTCTGACATAGCTTTACACACCATCGAGAACATCTCTCAGATGTGCTGGTTTCCTCACAATGTTTTTTCTCACCATTTTATGCAAGTGATAATTAGTTTAAACTACGCATACGCCCTTCGAAAAGTCAGTGGTGCAAATACTCAAAGGAGTATCGGGCCGCATTTAGATGAAAATAAAATGGACTTTTGAAAAATCGATGTTCCTATTCATGAATTAAACCTTGAATTTGGGAAAAAAACGCATACTGTAACTATTATCATCAGCTCATTTAATACATCATGTCTTTTTCCCTAATCGACGAATTCGTTTCTTTTTCCATTTAATATAATAACTTAAGAGTTCGCTAAGCATGCGTTAATGCTTTTCAAAGATTTATTTTGAATTATTAAGGTAATTGCATTCTTTACGACATTGTATTAACTGCAAAGTTAGTCGTGTCGGTTCGGTCACCCGTATAGGGACCGAATTGATAGCAATAACGTCGCCATAAGACGTGTTAAAATATGGAAGAAGAATTCGCGGTGGTGAGCAGAGGTCGAGATGGCTTAGTGGTCAGAGCGCCTGGAGTATTTATCCGGGAGGCGCAGGTTCGAATCCTGCTCACGACCGTATTCTTTTTCCATTTAATATAATAACTTTAGAATTCGTTTTCTGGCTAGGAATATTGATTTTTCATAAATCCAATTACGCAGTTCTAGTTTTCATCAATATCGAGCCCGAGACTCGATTATGTATTTTTCGCTATTCCTTATAGTTTCGGAATAAGCCATCCATGCCCATTTCAAAAATTCTATCCTGTATATTGAGATTATCTATACAGTTAGTAGTTTTGCATAAATGATGAATAAATTCATGAGAGAAAATGATCTTTTCTCTTCTCTTCTGTACGTAGTATAAAACAAAGTCGTTTTCCGCCTCTGTATGTCTGTTTAACGCTAACCTCCTAAACCATGTAACGGATTTTGATGCGGTCTTTATCATCGTTTAGATATTTTTTTACAGATGGTTTATATATATAATAAAAGCTAAATAAGTATTTTTGTTAATAGAAAAAAAGAGTATTTTGCAACGAAGTCGCCGAAAAATAAATTTACATGGCTTACGTAGGCTAAACGTAACTTCACTCTTTTTTTTATTTATATAGGGTCGCTAGTATATGTATATAGTATATACAATTATACATACTATGTTTTATTTACCTGTGTTAGTGCTTGAGAATGCTCCTGATTGTGCCGCATTTTGACCATTGCTACCACCTGTTGTAATTTAAAGAAGTCATAATAGTACACGTTGTTCAAGTAATTTTTTTTAGGGTAACGTAAACGTGAATATGTAGAGCAATTCTAGCGTTTGAAATTATATAATAAAAATCGACTACTTTCCACTAAAACCGGGGTAAGAATTCACAATTCATCAAATTATCTATATTTCTTGTCTTACTTTGTGTTATAAATAGAAAAATATTTTGTTTGGGAACTACGTCAGTGCCTCTCCTTGCAATAGTAAATCCGTGCGCCATTTTATTAACAGAATTAAGTTTATATAATTATATTAATTTATTTCTTCACAACCTCGGCTGAATTACGCCCTCGCATGCAGCTCGGGCAGTAATCTAGCCTCGTGTATCATCACAATGTTTTTGTATCATAATGTACTATTACTGTAATATTTTCGTTTGGCTGTGGTAGCCAATAGCCGAACCCGCTTTTGAGCAATGCGTCGTGGGTTTGAACTTAGCTGTGACTTCGTAAGTTAGAGTATAATATGTACTTTCTAAGTTAACCAAAGACATCTCATACGTTGAAGATTTTGATTAAACTTGATGGTATGAAATCGGTAATCTATGGTGAGCTAACCTGGTGCTCTGCTCTTGTCTTTCACGTAAAAGCTGAGGGCCTTGTATGTGGGGGATAGTAATTATTGGTTGGTAAAGTTGTGTAATAATTACCTGTGGTGCTGCTGGAGAATGCTTGTGATTGTGCTGAATTTTGACCGTTTCTACCACCTCCTGTAATTATAAGATGACATGTTACTACTTATACCGTTGATTTAGTATTTCTTTAGTTAGCTTGTGGAATAAAATAATTTTGAAGTAGTAGCCACCAAACTTGGTGCCAAAAGATCATGTTATACCTACGTAGGCCAGGGTGGGGTTGGTAATATTTTTTTACTAACGTAGAACAACGTAATGCTTGAAAAAATCGATAGAATAAGCCTAAATCAAATTCAACGTCTTGCAAAGTTCGCGTCTCACCAATCAGACGCGAACAAGATTGGTCAACTAAAAGCAAGACGTTGACGCGGTAGGCCGCGATCTTTGTACGGGGCGTCCAAATGACAGAATTATGAAAAAAATTTGTACACTCGACTGTAGAAAACGACCATGTAAAAGAATTCATGACCAAGCTTGGGGCAAGAATTTGAAAACTTTGCGAGATTTTTTTTAATAAGCCTAAATTATATTTTGTGCATCAGCTAGCCCATTTGAATAATTGTTTTGATCTATATTTATCTGTCAGTATGTTTAATATGTTATAGAATTATTTATCACTGTAGGTGCTAGACATTGCCCAGGTCAAGTGCAAAATTCTGGCAATTTTTACATTTTTCTGTAAATTTAATAATGTTTTATTTATATAGAAATATGCCGGGGAAATATTAACTATAAGATAATTTCGACTTTTGACCTTGACTTAGATAAGAATTTGTAAATTATTACGAGAGTTTCATGTTACGAGTATGTTAGAATCCCACTTTGCATATCAGCTAACACATTGTGTTGGCAATGTATATTAAGTATCTGTCATTTTATTATTTACCCGTAGAAGCGCCTGACATTGCCCGTGATTGTGCAAAATTTTGACCGTTTCTACCATTTCCTGTAATTTAAATTATTATTGATATAATATCATTTCACTTTTATAAAAGGAATGCGCTGAGAAATTCTAGCCTTTAAAATTAAATAAGAAAAAATCTGCTTTTGACTAGCAAGCTTAAGAATTTGTAAAATATTGCAACACTTTCCTGTAATGCTAGAATTCAATTTTGATGATCAACAAGAATATAATGATTCAGAAATATATGAAAACTATCCGTTGTTTTATTATTTACCTGTAAAGGCACCTGACATTGCTTGTGATTGTGCATAATTTTGCCCGTTTCTACCATTTCCTGTAATTTTCATTATTATTGGTTATAATAACGTTTTCCCCATAGATAAGTATGTGCATCTATCACATTCTAGCCTTTAACATTAATTAAGTAATTTTTTTACAATTGGCCCATTTTGTACATCAGCTAGCTTAATATAATGATTAAGCAATACAAGAAAGGTCTCTGTTATTTAATTATTTACCTGTAGAGGCACCTGAGATTGCTTGTGATTGAGCATAATTTTGACCATTTCTACCATTCC
Source organism: Xylocampa areola (assembly GCA_935421205.1). Classification (NCBI taxonomy): domain Eukaryota; kingdom Metazoa; phylum Arthropoda; class Insecta; order Lepidoptera; family Noctuidae; genus Xylocampa; species Xylocampa areola. Next base: position 13,786,198 of record OW285207.1, read on the forward strand.
CTGTAATTTTAATTATTATTGGTTTTATGATGTTTCATTTATAGAGACGGAATGTGCGAGAGGAATTTTAGTTATTGGAATTAAATAAGAAAATTTTTACTATTGTTCGTCAAGCCTTAGATAAGGATTTATAGAATATTTCATATTAGAATCCTAATTTGTACATCAACTAGAATAATATTTCAGTTTCTTGACTCGGCACAGTATGAAAACATCTATTAGTTTATTATTTACCTGTAGAGGCACCTGACATTGCTTGTGATTGAGCAGAATTTTGACCGTTTCTACCGTTTCCTGTAATTTAATAATTATAGGAATAAAGATTGAATTTGTAAAATTATTCTAGCCTTTCAAATTAAATAAGTCAATATATAAAATTGGCCATCAAGCTTGAGATAATAATTTGTAAAATATTTCAAGAGTTTTGACAACGTTTCTATAACGTTAGAATTCTATGTTGTGGAGTAACGAGCATATTATATGATAAGTATATTTTATTTTATTATTTACCTGCGCTTGACATTGCCTGTGATTGAGCAAAATTTTGACCATTTCTACCATTTCCTGTAATTGTAATTATCATTGGTTTTAATGGCGTTTCATATTTATAGAAGGCATAAGCAAAGAAAATCTTGTTTTCGTATTTAAATAAGATAATTTCTACAATTGGCTATCACGTTAGAGATAAGGACTTGTAAAATATTGCACGATTCCATTTATGTTAGAATCCTATTTTGAACATTAGTAAGCTTATATAATTTTAGTCTCTTGATACGGCAGTACATGAAAATATCTATAAATTTTTATTTACCTGAAGAGGCGCCTGACATTGCCTGTGATTGTGCAAAAATTTGACCGTTTCTACCATTTCCTGTAATTTTCATTATTATAGGTTTTAATATGGCTTCACCTGTCTACAGAATATCGAATGCGGAGAGATCTTCTAGCATTTGAAATAACATTAGATAATCTTTACTACAAGCCATCAACCCTGAGATAATAATTTGCAAAATATGGAATTTTCTATTATGTTAACATCCCATTTCGTACATTATCTAGCATATTATTATTTTTGTCTCTTGATTTGGCCATATATGAAAGTATCTGTTTTTTTTTACTATTTACCTGAAGAGGCGCCTGACATTGCCTGTGATTGTGCAAAATTTTGACCGTTTCTACCATTTCCTGTAATTTTAATTATTAAAGGTTTTAATATCGCTGTAACTGTAGTTTTCTACAGAATATCTAATTCGGAGAGAAGTTCTAGCATTTGAAATTACATTAGATAATTTTTACTACAAGCTTTCAATCCAGAGGTAATAATTAGCAAAATATAGCATTTTCTATTATGTTAAAATCCCATTTCGTACAATATCTAGCATATTATTATATTTGTCTCATTAAAATATCAGTTTTTTTATTATTTACCTGAAGAGGCGCCTGACATTGCCTGTGATTGTGCAAAATTTTGACCGTTTCTACCATTTCCTGTAATTTTCATTATTATAGGTTTTAATATCGCTTCACCTGTCTACAGAATATCGAATGCGGAGAGATCTTCCAGCATTTGAAATTACATTAGATAATTTTTACTACAAGCTTTCAATCCAGAGGTAATAATTAGCAAAATATAGCATTTTCTATTATGTTAAAATCCCATTTCGTACAATATCTAGCATATTATTATATTTGTCTCATTAAAATATCAGTTTTTTTATTATTTACCTGAAGAGGCGCCTGACATTGCCTGTGATTGTGCAAAATTTTGACCGTTTCTACCATTTCCTGTAATTTTCATTATTATAGGTTTTAATATCGCTTCACCTGTCTACAGAATATCGAATGCGGAGTGATCTTCTAGCATTTGAAATCACATTATATAATCTTTACTACAAGCCATCAATCCTGAGATAATAATTTGCAAAATATGGAATTTTCTATTATGTTAAAATCCCATTTCGTACATTATCTAGCATATTATTATTTTTGTCTCTTGATTTGGCCAAATATGAAAGTATCTGTTTTTTTACTATTTACCTGAAGAGGCGCCTGACATTGCCTGTGATTGTGCAAAATTTTGACCGTTTCTACCATTTCCTGTAATTTTAATTATTAAAGGTTTTAATATCGCTTTACCTGTAGCTTTCTACAGAATATCTAATTCGGAGAGAAGTTCTAGCATTTGAAATTACATTAGATAATTTTTACTACAAGCCATCAATCCTGAGATAATAATTTGCAAAATATGGCATTTTCTATTATGTTAAAATCCCATTTCGTACGTTATCAAGCATATTATTATATTTGTCTCATTAAAATATCAGTTTTTAGTATTATTTACCTGAAGAGGCGCCTGACATTGCCTGTGATTGTGCAAAATTTTGACCGTTTCTACCATTTCCTGTAATTTTCATTATTATAGGTTTTAATATCGCTTCACCTGTCTACAGAATATCGAATGCGGAGAGATCTTCCAGCATTTGAAATTACATTAGATAATTTTTACTACAAGCCATCAATCCTGAGATAATAATTTGCAAAATATGGAATTTTCTATTATGTTAAAATCCCATTTCGTACATTATCTAGCATATTATTGTATTTGTCTCATGAAAATATATATTTTTATTATTAGTTACCTGAAAAGGCGCCTGACATTGCCTGTGATTGTGCAAAATTTTGACCGTTTCTACCATTTCCTGGAATTTTAATTAATATCAATTTACATATCGCTTCACCTGTAGTTCTCTACAGAATATCGAAAGCGGAGAGGATTTCTAGTTTTTGAAAATTAATTAGATAATTTTTACTACAAGGCAATAAGACTGAGATAAGAATTTGCATAATATGGCATTTTATATTACTTTAGAATACCATTTCGTACTTTAACATTATGATATAGGTCTCTTGATTTTACATTATATGAAAGTATCTGTTATTTTATTATTTACAGGAAGAGGCGCCTGACATTGCCTGTAATTGTCACTATTATTGGTTTTAATAACATTTTCCCGATAGTAAGGTATGCGCAGAGAAATTCTAGTCTCTGAAATTAAATAAAACAATTTCTAAAATTGGCACAAAAGCCTGAGATAAGAATTTGTAAAATATTGTAAGAAATTATTAAGGTAGCTGATCTACAAAATGGGATTCTTACATAATAAGAAACTTATGTAAGAATCCCATTTTGTAGATCAGCTACCTTAATAATTATAGTGATTAGGTAATACATGAAAAGTATCTGTCATTTAATTATTTACCTGTAGAGGCGCCTGACATTGCCTGTGACTGTGCAAAATTTTGACCGTTTCTACGATTTCCTGTAATTTTGAATATTATTGGTTTATAGATAAGGTATGCGCAGATAAGTTCTAGCTTTTGGAATCAGGATATATTTTTTAATATTGGCCACCAAGCTTGGGATGAATTCGTTTATCGTATCGTAGTATATTTTTCATTTTATTATTTACCTGTAGATGTGCCTGACATTGCCTGTGACTGTGCAGCACTTTGCCCGTTTCCACCACTTACTGCAATTATTAAGAAGTAAAATGTTCAAAGATTTATCTTTAGCATTAGCTTATGCATAGCGAACTCTAAAGTTATGACAAATGAGGTATTATAAATGTGCAAGAGGAATTCGTGGTAGTGAGCAGGGGTCGAGATGGCTTAGGGGTGAGAGCGCTTGAAGTAGTTATCCGGGAGGCACAGATAGAATATAAATATATAATATCAATAAATTTATATTTTAATAAATAATTCATTACAATAATAAAATAAATACATAAATATTGAATATAATACTTTATAAAATCACATAAATATACTATAGTCTGAACAAACAATACATAATAATAATCATTCTCAATCATTTATATAACGAATTCTTCACATAAATAAAGTTAACCAGAAGAAATGTTAGCATCCTCCTCTTTTCTACGTTGCCGTGCCCTACAGGGTCCATACTGTACTGTAATTATTACTATATTTAACACCTTTATAACATATGGAGTGCAATAAAGTATTGAGTATTGAAAAGAATACTGCTCACGATCGTATTTTTCTTCGCACAAAAAGTTATTTGAACATAGAAATAAATGTGAGTTATAGTTTACCGGTTACTACTCACGTGCATTTTTTGGGTTTGACTGACCATTCTGACTCGCGACATTGCCGCGGACTCAGCTCATGAGTAAGGGCTCCGTTTGAGCTCGAAGCTAGTCGGGCCAACTCGAAAAATATACATGAGTAGTACAGAGTAGTGGTGAACAATAATTAATATGAATATGCCTCACAAAAGTTATTATACAAATATAGAAATAAATATTTAGAGAAATTGGGTAGCTTTTAGGATTTAACTAAATAATTAATACTACCCTAAAAAGCTGAAATATTATCTCTTATTGTATTTACCTGTTCTGGTGGTTGCAACCGCTTGGGATTCTGATTTACCTCCGGTATTTCCACCAGTCTCTGAAATCAGGTAATTTTGTAATCATTACGCATGAGATTTAATATAAAAAAAAACTGTACTGTACTGTAACTGGGGAGATGCGTGATGCTATGTTATACCAATGTATAACATAGCATCACGCATCTCCCCGAAGGGTTAAACAGAGCTGCACTGCTGTAAACCTTGATTTCACGAATGCAGCATTAAGTTCCATGTAATGGTGAACTATATTGAAGGTAATAATTCAAAAGTCCGGGCTGCTACTTAGAATCTGCTAGAAATACCTTCATAACACTTTCCCCGACCTGGGACACGACCAGGACCTCATGCTCAGTAGCCACGATTGTGACAACGAGACCGACAGTTAAAAAAGCAATTTCTTTATAAAAAAAAAAAAAATATATGGCTAGTCATGCTAGTACATATCTTTTTGCTATAAGCGCCTATTATGACATGCTGAGATTGACCATATCAATGGGTGATAGACATTTTCATATGTCACTAAAATGGCGCTTGATCCAAAAAGCCTTTCAGCCATCGATATGTTCCAATAATCTTTATTAATCCTTTGTTTTTGTTAAACTTACCGGTTGATTGAGATCGAGATGAAGTATAGGAAATTATGTATACTTCATCTCTCTCATCTTCATCCAATTGGGGTGACATACATGATGTATAAACTACTATAAACGGTCAAGCATGTCAATCCAGAAGCTATTTAAACGCTTCCTATTTTATCTTAAGACTACAGATCTTATTGTTTGATATGGTATCTTACGTGTTTCGGACATGGCCTGTGCCGTGCTGCTGGCGCTGTTCCCAGCCGCTATAAAGATACAGATTTATTAGTCAAAAACAAAGTTAATTTATTAAATCGTTTATAAACCCAAATTAGTCCAGCTTTTATCGCTCCCTAGTGTTTAAAATTAATTATTAAATTATTGAGAAGAAGAAGAAAAGCGTCCTAAGAAACGGTAGTTAGGTAGGCACGTTAGGTAAATAAAAGACTATGCGATTATTTGTCTAAACGTTGAATAAATATTCTTTGTACACTTATAATCTACAAAGTTTTTATAATACATAAGTAACACCCTAACTACAGAACCCATTTCAATGTTTGGCACAGAGCTTAAAAACTACCCGTAAAAGCACACAGCGGACTTTTATCCCGGGAATTTGTTGGGTCGCTTTTCGCGTATTTTGGATTTTCGCTTTTATTGGCGGACGGATGATTGAAACAGAATTAGTAGGTAATAATCACTACCCTACGGACTGACCACTGTATCAATCTAGCCATGAACACAACATTATCAATTATTTAAATGAAGAATGAAAGAATTACCTGAGTTCGCTAGCAAGCCCCATTGTAGGACGAACAAAGCGGTTAAAGCCCAACGTATGCTGTGCTTGGTACCCATCTTCCACTGAGTAACTGGACTGATGATACCCTGTCGTGAACAGGTATATAAGGGAAAAAAAGCAGTTAAAAATACATAAAATAGTATTCGTGAGGTATTAATTTAATAATAGTACCTATTTATTTTTATTACGTATTTATGATACACTTTCTTTATAGTGATCGTGACACATATTAGATAAGATAAATTCTTCAAATGTATATAAAAATGGGGTGATATAATTTTTCATGTCTTTATAGTGAAGTTTCGTTGTGTATATGTCGTTGTGTATGATTGCAGAAGCAGCTGGTATAAAAAATTGCTAGCCCATTCTGATGCTAGAGATACGTTATGTAAATTAGTTGAACGACGTTCAGCTGGATTGCCATTGCGCAACGTATAACAAAACTGCTACCCATGTTTAGACGTAATGTAGAATGGCTTATCTACAGTCAGACAGAGTAATTTTTTGTATAGGTATATTAAATGGACAGTCTTCACTGAAATGAAGGAAAATATACTGTATTCTGATTTTTCTTTTCGTGGCTTTCCGTGGTACAAAGCCCCGCGTTACGGAACTCCTATATTTGTATCGGTAAGGTCAGAAAATACCTTAACACGGGATAATGGAGGATCGTGTGGTCTTTTGTCGGTAGGAGTCCAGCACAGCGTCCATAATGTATTTTCCACACTATAAAAAAGGGGATAACTGGATGGGTTTATTAATACTAAACTATTATAATAATACCTCTTCAGACCGTATTTCGGTTACGGCGGCCTATCTCCGATGAGATTAGGTAAATACGCAGGAGATATTATAGTGCCCAAGTGTATGCGCAAACACAGGTGCACTCCCTCTTCGTTCACTCTCATAGTCCGATGGGACAGCAATGCGATACGACCGGAGAGAGATCAGGCGCAGGACCGACGGCTTTACGTGCTCTCCGAAGCACGTGGGTATCACACCACCAACTTCCTAACACCGGACTGCTATTGAGAATTTCTTAACAAGAAAATCCCAATATTCCTTTGCCCGACCTGGGAATCGAACCCAGGACCTCCCGCTCAGCAGTTCGCTGCTGCGGCTTGCGACCACTAGACCAACTAGGTAGTAGTTGTAGTAAACCACTATACTATACTAATGACATAAATACATAATTATGTCCTAAAATTTTAATGATTTATGCAATCGACTTACAAATAAAATAAAGTTAAATTAATGTTAGTTCTAAATTCTGCATTGTGTGTTATGACACTTCTTTTGTTAACCGTACACAGTGTTAGATTGATCACCTTATGATCTCCGGCCACCGTAAGCCAGAGACTGCAGGTGGCAAACTTGGGTGGTTCGTCGCCTGACCAGCGACAGGCCCGAGGTAGCAGCGCTCTCTGGACTGTGTGCAGGCCGGCAACAATTGGCGGTAAAAAAACTTAACATAAAATTTCGAGTAATCCCGAAAAAGATATAGTCACTGACTGGCGTCACCATAAGATGGATATTGTGGAATTATAATTCGGAATTCTGATATACAATGAACTTGTATTAATGGGTTTAAATTATTATTTTATTATCACATATATATTAGTACTAGCTGTGCCCCGCAAACTTAGTTCTGCCATATAGAAATACTGGATAGAGCCACCCTTATCACCTAGGGTTATAAAAAATTGCCTACGATCTATTTTCAGACCTACCAAATACACACAAAAATAATATAAAAATCGGTCAAGCCGTTTCGGAGGAGTTCGATAACAAACACACGAGATTTGTAGATATTAGAATAACTAGCTGATGCCCACGGCTTCGCCCGCGTGGATTTCGGTTATCGCGACCAAAAGTAATCATGAAATTTTTATCCCGTTCCCACTTTCAAATAACCGCTTTATAATTACCCATTTTTTAAGTATTTACATGGATAGAGTATGTTATCCTTAAGAGATAGACATATGCCATCGCGGCCTTTTCTGTAGACCTATATAAGATACAAAATTCCACGATACATAATATTGTTATATCTCAAAGGGCAGCGTTTTCGTTGAAAACTCCCAAATGGCTTATTTTATCCGACACCTCCAACAAACATCATAATATTTTTGCCAATGTATACAAAAACTTGACAAATTATATACAAAATTCTATCTATTAAAAAAACCGCATCAAAATCCGTTGCGTAGTTTTAAAGATCTAAGCATACATAGGGACAGACAGACAGCGCGAAGCGACTTTGTTTTATACTATTTAGTGGTGTCACGAGAGTTATTATACAAGAAAATATGATAATTAACTTCAAAAGTTAGTAAAGGTCTTTTAAAAACGTGTCTCAGTAACTACAAAAAAAAATATGACGCTGTGTGTAAATGCAAAGAAACTGCTCATCTAGATAAAGCCACTATGTTTTTATTTCCGAAATAAACTGATTCAATATAGCGTGAAAATTACTTGTAGCGACACTATCGTCTCAAAATGCCTATTTTTCACGTAGACTTTCGATATGAATGTCGCCATCTTGCTTTTATGACTGTGAGCGCGGGCCGATTTCAATATACGAAGCCGTTCCCTGTTCAGTTTCATAGTTTTCACCGTCGTGTGCACGCCGTTATTTTGTGGAAATCTCTTCACAAATATTCATATTATGTTGAGTTTTTGTTTTACATAGAATTCAAATTATAGTTTTTGTTTTACATAGAACTCCAATTTTAGTTTATCTTACCTCAATAACTTGAATACAATTGCATGTGATCGTATAATGAGTTTATAACCAGATGTGCAGAAAATTTCGTTCGTAGAAAGAAAAAGAGTTCCCTTATTTACGTACTTAGTTTGCTTAAGTAGTTAAATCATTTAAATCCATTACCGCATGCTTAGAGAACTGTAAAGTTCCTTTCCAAAAAGTACAACTTTAGAGTTCGCTTAGTATGCGTTAATGCTTTTCGAAGATTTATCTGTATCTTATAACGTAGTTTGTTTATTATAATAAAACAACTTTTAACCTAATTAATCGTGTGTATTATTGTTTTTTTGTTTTTCCTGACGTCCTCCTGCGACCACAAACGCTGCAAAGTGTTCGAAACGTCAGGAAAAACAAATCCGGTTAAAAGTTGTTTTATTATAATGTGTAGTGGTCGCGAAACGTAAGGTAGTTTGTTTACTTGTAGGAAAACTGTGACCAAATTGTCAATTATAAAAATTCATCATTATGATTTATTATGGCAACAAACTCCCTTGAACGGCTCGCAGCACTTTACGTGCTTGCCGCTTTGAATGTTCTGTATAAGCAATTTTAGGTTTATTGGTGGTCGACCACCAACATTTTAGATTTTTAATGTAGCATACATCACTCAATTCACAGATTCCATCAGCCTATAGCAGGCTGCATTTTTATACTACTTATTACGGTGTTATTTTTCGAGAACAGTCGGGTTACTCTTGAATCTAATACCAATTCCAATCCAATTCCAATATTAAATAGACACCTTAAAACAATGCGTCATACTAAAATAAATTTACCTACATTACAGTTGCCTCAATTTTAAAGTATTGTTGTCTTCATAATATCCCGAATCTATAATTATTTTTTAGACATTTTGATATATAAAAGTACGAACTGACATATTTCCAATGTCAATCGAGCAGAATTATTTTCAAGAGTAAGCCTACAGATCTGTGTGTAAGTATGACACTTTAATATTTAATTTTATACACCTAACATCCTATTTTTTTTATTCTAATAACCATATTTGTATTAATATATTGGTTTATCATAAAAATAAGTAGCTGAATATTAAGCTACTCGTAGCTACGTTGGTAAGCTGGTTTCCAGTCTAACCTTAATAGCTTAATTCCAGTAATTTTGCGAATGCCTATCTGACCTTTACAACTCAGTTACTGGGTAACACAATATCTTGTGGTAAGACTAATTGTCAGTCTTCCAGACATTCGGCTATCCGTAATGACGACAGTTGTTATGAGTAGTCAGATGAAAGCCTGAAAGTTAAGTTCTATAACAATAGATCATCATTTGACAACCGGGACCGAAATCGGCTCTTCAATAATCTTGTAATAATGACCAACCCATCCACAGAAGAATCAGGGCAAGTACTGTCTAACCTCGCTTACGATGAACCCCAATACATTAAAATAGTAACTACATCAAATAAAACACATGTCATTGTCGTTATAAAATTTATATTTAAAGGAAAGTCGTGATATACAGCATGGAATAGCGTGCAAGCTAAGAGATTTAGTATAGGGTATTAAAAAATAATGATTATCAATCATATTAGACAGTAAAATATCAATAAACATGAAAAATACATAATGTTTTAAAGATAACAATACAAAAAAGGTAATTTATTCCGAGTATGCAGTTCGCAGTATATTGAAGAATTGGTAGGACAAGCTACATATCTGAAAAATAGAGAACAGTGAGATTAAATTACTTAAATATAAACTGTCTGTACTGACTGTAGTAGTATTATTGGTTTGGTAAACATAAGTACGTTTCCTGGTAGGAAAATCTGAATAGTGGCGCTAAGTTTGGAATTATCCACGTTAGATGGCACACTGCCTATTTCATGTCGAATGTAGGCGTAAAACAGTACACTCCCAATGAACTGAACAAGTACTCTTTTGGTGCATACATGCGTGATGCTCTTTTCTACGTTTTTATTAATACCACACGGTCCTCCCCCAATCTCTACTGGGTTCCCGGAATTGCAGATGCATTCACCCCAACCCCAGCAGGTTAAGCTCGTCTGGTAATGACGGACTCCATAACTTATGTAGTAATAACTACTGTAACCCATAATTAATTATTGCTCACTCCACTGAAGGTATCCAAATTCATCGTCAAGTATCCTTTTGCGCTAAAACCAAATGGCTTTTGCGAGCGCATCAAGAATATAATCAATAACTTCTTCGTATCAGAATCAGCATACACCCAGTCTGCAAAATATATGGCTCTCTCCAATTTCATACTCTGAAAAATAAAAATAGCATGATCTCATTGGTTTTTTATCTTGTGTTAGTCATATACGTATAATTCTATGCTCTCATCTAACATATAAGGTCAACCGGTGACTTAACGGGACTAACTAATTTTGCAGTTAATACTATGTCGACCAAATGCGATTTACCTGTTACTTATGTTACTTAAACTAAATATCTACAATTTTGTCCTAGCGGTTGGCTTTCCAAAATAAATAAGTATAATCCATTGACATACCAAAAGTCTCAGTTGAGCTGTCCGATGACTGTGTTCCATCTGCATTTTCAGCGCTTGCTGGAATAATATAGACCGAATTTCGATAGACATTTCATTATTTTCACAACATAACATAGTATGACGTCTAGAGGAATACAGATTCCTCGAGGAAGGCAGAGGTATACATAGTGGTACACTCTCACCAACAATGCTGTTATTAAATCCGACTTATCCTCAAAAATTCTCAAATTACAACATTCTTAGAATTAACGGTGGATTTTGGAACCAAAATACTCAATAACACTTTGTCCAATCCAGGAATCGACCCTCACACTCCTACCGAGCGTAACTCAGGACCGTGCTCAGCAGGCGCGCTTGGGACCTCAACATAAAGGTAGTTCATAATATTCAAAGTTATAAATTTTTGTGGAAAGAAAAATAAAGTCGTGAGCAAGATTCGAACCTGTGCCTCCCGGATGTACGGAAACACTGCAGGCGCTCTGACCACTCAGCTACCTCGACCTATTCTCACTACTGCGAATCTTCTCCCACATTTTAATGCATCTTTACCGAAATATTGTTTCGTGGGAATAGGTGTTCAGTATTCTGTTTAAAGATTGAATAGATTGTGATGACGTCACCAAAGTCCCACGAAACAATATGTCGGTTCTTCTACCAAACAGCCTGTATATTGGTGAACGTTCAACGTTCACTTGCCTCCACAACTATTCACTGGCTGCCACTAGTGGATAGCCCATTGTCTCATATTGATAACAGGCTGGTTGGTGGTCTATAGAAAGTTCAAATATTTCGAACTTCAGTAGTTTTTGTCCTGCGTTGATGAGTCAGTCAGTCAGTCGAATTTTTTCTTAGTACATTATTGATCTATGCGTACCATTGTGTTTCAGTTAATAAAAACAAATAAAAACCGCAATAATGAGTTCACGGCACTGGTCCTTGCTATTATGAGATTGCTGCGTAGTGGGTATTTCATAAGATACAACATCTCATTTTTCCAAGTAAGTAAGATACCTTATATCACTATAATATTAATGTTCAAATCACCTTCAGCTGACCCTGCTGTTTGAGCTGATCCTCCCTGGTCTGATGCAGCCACTGCAAATAGATCTTGTTAGGAATTTGATAGTTTATACTTATCGTATTTCCATATAAAATAGACATACTTTATATGGAAATACACCATACAAAGTATTTTAAATGATAATTAACTTAAAATACAAGTAACTAAGGCCACGCGAACAACTGGCGTTACAATTCCCGGTTGTAAGGGAAAAAAATATTGAAAACGGAAAATAAGTTGTAAGAAACTTAATATACCTACTGTGCCTTCGTGTGAAGTTGACATGGGGTATCCGGTATATTAAAAACAGCCTATAGAAATTTGTTGAGTCATTTAAAAGGAGAAGCATGGTCAAGTAGACGTCTGCTAGTATTTTGTTTATTTACTATTATTATGATTCTGACCATGCCGGTAATGGTCGATTCAATTATGATAGAAATTGCATTTTCATTGCCAAATTTTTGTATACTTACAGCTACCGGATTCAGCGCTGCTAGTAACCGTCGATGTGGAATCTTCTGGATTCTCTCCAGATGCTGGAGATGTAGGTTCTTCAGGAGAGGCTGGTTCCTCAGGTGAGGCAGGTTCTTCTGCAGATGAAGGTTCTTCAGGAGAGGCGGGTTCTTCTGGAGACGCCGGTTCTTCTGGGGATGCAGGTTCTTCAGGAGAGGCAGGCTCCTCAGGAGATGCGGGTTCCTCAGGTGAGGCAGGTTCTTCTGACGATGAAGGTTCTTCAGGAGAGGCAGGTTCTTCTGGAGAGGCAGGTTCTTCAGAAGAGGCAGGTTCTTCTGAAGATGAAGGTTCTTCAGAAGAGGCAGGTTCCTCAGGAGATGCGGGTTCTTCAGGAGAGGCAGGTTCTTCAGGAGAGGCGGGTTCTTCTGGAGACGCCGGTTCGTCTTCTGCAGATGAAGGTCCATCGGGGCTCTCAGATGATTTGGTTGCTGTATAATAATAAAATTTATTTGTTAATTTCGTCATTGCCTTGTAAAAATTACTTTATACTACTTTTACCCTGTGTCGGATATTTATATATATATAAAGTTATAAAAAGAAGTTGATAGCTGCACTATTAACTTCTTTGAATCTTCTTCAGTTAGATCAATTTAGCCAGTTAGAAAGATAGAACAATGAGTGTACTCTTAATAAAACCATACTATATTATAAATGCGTATGTAACTCTGTTTGTTTGTTTGTTACATTTTCACGAGTAAACGGCTGAACGGATCGTATTGAAATTTAGCAAGGAGATAGACTGGAGCTTGGAGAAGGACATGGGACTACCTTTTGTCAAGCAGATATTGTTCAATCTTTCTTAAATTGTAATTTAAAAAATCATAGATATTATAAATACGAAAGTAACTCTCTTTGACGTTCCGTGTCATCACTCTACCAACTGAGCTACCTTGTCGTGTTCAAACCTATTGAATTTTCAATCCTCTTTGTATACGTCTTAAGGAGACGCCTGGCGATATTTATCTAGTAATCATTTTACAGATTTACTAAACTCAGCGTTACCACTTTGCAGTTGTAAATCGCTGAACAACATCCCAATCCTTTATAAATCATATATAATTATATTTTTTAATACATGTTGAGGCCATGTAATGCCTATATTAATTTCTATTTTTCAAAGAAACATTGAAAAAATAATAGACAAGAACGGGGCTTGAACCCGCGACCTTTGACGTTCCGTGTCTTCACTCTACCAACTGAGAGAGAGACTTTTCAATCCTCTTTGTATACGTCTTAAGGAGACGCCTGGCGATATTTATCTAGTAATCATTTTACAGATTTACTAAATCTTGTCTATTATTTTTTCAATGTTTCTTTGAAAAATAGAAATTAATATAGGCATTACATGGCCTCAATGTGTATTAAAAAATATAATTATATATAACTCTCTTTGTTTGTATGTTTGTCTGTTTGTTGAGGTTACAAAAAAACATGAATAAACGGCTGAATGGATCGTAATGAAATTTAGCAAGGCTATCTCCTTGCTAAATTTCATTACGATCCGTTCAGCTGTTTATTCATGTTTTTTTCATTCACTGGATCTTGGAGAAGGACATAAGCTACCTTTTGTCACGCAGACGAAGTCGCGGGCACCAGCTAGTCCTACATATAGAAAATTTACTGTTGGTCAAAGTCTGTTTGTATGATGGACTAACATACCTTCAGATGAAGCATCAGCGTCTGATATGGCTACGCCATTGCCATTAGTAGACGCTGTTAAAAGAAATATTTTATAATTATCACCTTTGAAAAACAAAAAGAAACACAAAACATTGATTGGAAAGAACACCTAATCAATTGGTTAGAAATATAATACTGCCAATAAAACTTTCAAATTCCAAACATTCCTACATACATGAACCCTTATAACATACTTCTTTTGTTTGGGCAGTTATGTAAATAGGACCTAGTGTACAAGGTTGATACTCCTCTCGTATTACAACTTGACATGTCTAAAGTTTTAAAGGCATTCTAAACGACTGCGCATCAGGTATCTGGTGGAGTGCGTTGCTGACCGTCATCTGCAGTTGATCACATATTTGATCCATTCAGTGTTTTGGGCTTCTCTCGTCCTCCTCTGGATCTTTTTCCTGGAAATTTTCGTGTCACCATTAGTCAATCCATGTTATTGAACCTTCTCTTCTCAATGTTTCCAAAATATCGATACTCACTGCAGACAGGTTGTCTTGACCGACATTCCGCGCTTTCGGTTTTTATTCTCCCATAACCGAGACATTTGTTGGGGTAGGCTGTCCATAGTATTCTTAGTAATCGGTACCAGTACCACATTTCAAAAGCATACATTCTTTGTATACCGACATATTTTAATTTTCATGTCTCAGATCCATAGAGGAAAATGGAGAACACAAATTTACGGATCATTTTTAGTTTTGTTTGGTGGTTTAGTTTCTGTCCCCACATATTTTGACTAATTGAGTCATTGCTGTTTTAGCTATACCAATACGCTTTCGTATTTCCGGCTTGCAGCTACCTTTGTTGGTAGTGACAGAACCAAAGTATCGGAATTCATCTACTATCTCATATACTTGTAGGAGGACATTATGCTGGATAGCTGCAAAATGGTCGGTTTTGTTTGGATTTGTTTTTATTTATGGCCAAACCCGTGTTTAGGCTTATCATTTCCAAACGTTGTTCGGCCGAGGAGATTGGTGTCATCTGCCTAACGCAGGTTTTTATTTTCACTCCATCTTAACATCACCTTCCTAGCTTTCGAGCACCTGGCGCATTTTGTGTTCTGCATATATATTAAACTAGCTGATACCCATGGCTTTGCCCGCGTGGATGATTTTGATTCCGGTCCCACTTTCCAATTACCGCTTCATAATTGCCCATTTTTTTAAGTATTAAAATGAATGTAGTTTGTTATCCTTAAGAGATAGATTTATGCCATCGCCAACTTTTCTGTAGAACTATATAAGACACACAAATCCACTATACATCATTTTGATATATCTCAAAGGGTTTAGACAGCGTTTTCCTTGAATGCTCCCAGACGGCTTATTTTTTTCCGACTAAGGAGTCGACAAATATCATTATATTTTTAAGCGACTTTGTTTTATACTATGTAGTGATAAGATGGGTGAGATCACGCTACCCTACCGGACTCCCTTTTAAAACCCGAAAGAGTCCGAGGCAACGTTTCCAATAGTGACAGTGCCGTAACCGGACTTTGTGAAATCCTCGAATCAGCCGTATCAAGTATAGCGGAAATATCCGTTTCAGCATGAACCTGCGGTAGCGTCTTTCATTTGACGCAGTGGAGAGCTTTCTGATTATTGGTAAATCACATGCTGGGGTTTTGTATTCGTCGCATTTATCCACTGTCAGTAAGACGTTTAAAAATTGCTCTCTTGTGCTCATTCCTTTAAAAAAGTCCGCTAGTTCCTGCGATATCTGAGCATCTAGATAAGATCTTAGTCCTCCATTAATTACATTTAGTAGAATCTTGCTAGCACGTGAGTTCGTTTTTGAAATGAAATTTTTAACATTTTTAAACAAATAGTTTTATTGTATGGTAATTAATCGCGTGATAAACGATAACGTAAGTTTGTGTAATAAGGGGTATTAAATGCTATCTTTAGTGCCTTATTCTGGAGTATTTGGAGCTTGTCATAGTTGGTATTGCAAGTGTTGCTCCATGCGGGTGCAGCGTAAGTAATACAAGGCCTGATCAAGGTTTAATAAATTCTCAGTTTTGTACACTGGCTGAGATTAGACTTTCTATTCAGTATGGGGCTAAAGGCAAACAGTTTTATACCTTTAATGCGTAGCGAATTTGTATGATAAGTCGAGTTAACTTTACGATCGAAATAGAGACAAGATATTTAACAGAACTGTGAAAAGGGACATTGTGCCCGTTAATGTGCAATTGCCTAGTAAGTCGTTTTCTACTGCGAGTAAATACTGTAGTTTAGCTTCGGTTTTAGTTTCATTATGCTTTAGCTAACAGGTCTTAAAAAAATTGCTTGAGAGGTCAATAGAAAATTGGAGGCGACTTATAACAAGATTAGTATCAGGAGAGGACGTAAACAATGCATCATCGGCGAAACATGCGAGATGCGTTCGGGGCTGTTTAGGAATGTCATTTAGATAAATTATAAACAAATATGGTCACATTACGGAACCTTAAAGGTCACCTGCTGGGACCGTAAATTCATCAGAGAAGACATTATTCACATGAATCCTATAGTTTGATCACGTAAGGGTAACGTCACGTGGTAAGAATTTATCAATATAACCAGACTAAGTTGAACGTTTGATATAATCCGTTTGTAAAGAAGGCCATTGTGCCATACGGTATCGAAGCTTTTTCTATATCAAATGCACATTCGAGTAGAACTGTTCTCATTTAATTCATGGAAAGCGTGTTCTACTAATCGTGCAAATTGTTGAATAGTGGGATGACCTCTAGCTAAGCCAAATGGCTCGTTTATAAGCTTGCCGTCAATAAATTTAGTCTGGTAAGTATTAAGCGCAGGAAAATTTTACTGCATAAAGGTAAAAGGCTGATTGGTCTAAGCAGAGTATGTTTAGTTCCATGGTATCGTAGGTAATGTCAATGGTTGAAAGAGACTGGCTCTCTTGGTCGTTATGGAGATTCTCACAATATTCTCTCTATTTCTTTTGCATTCTTTATCATTAATTATCAGTGAGTTTGGTTCAGACATGCGCGTTATTTTTTTAAAAAGATCAGGCGCACAATCCCATTGAAAAGTGTGTATATAAAATTCCACACTTACTTATCGTCGTCGCTTGGCTGACTGTTCGTTCTTATCTAAAATTATTTCTAATGAAATCAATGCACCTGATCTAATAAATATTATTGTTATAGTCGTAGCATTGTAACAGATCAACAACTTGTGTATAGCGTAAGCAATAAATTATTAAGCTTTGTAAAGATTTTTTACTTGATCAAATTTCAGTTTCAGTGTGTACCATTCATTGAGAAAACTTGGAAATGGCACATTTGTAAGTTCATCTACATAATCTACAGTTACATAGCTTTCCAAAATAAATAAATTTCGTTATAATTTATAATAATATTAAATATATATAATATATATTAATTAGTTATCATACCAGAAGTCTCAGTTGAGCTGTACGATGATTGTGTTCCATCAGTATTTTCAGCGCTTGCTGGAATAACATAGAGTATAGGTAAATCGATAAACATTTTATAATTTTCACTATTATTTACCACTCAGCCATCTCAACCTGTTCTCACTACTGCGAAAATTCTCCTTCTACATTTTAATGCATCTTAACTGACATATTGTTTCATGGTTTGAGGTGTTCAGTCACCGGTTTAATGATTGAATAGATAGTGATGACGACACCAATGTCCTACAAAACAATATGTCGGTTCTTCTACCAAACATCCTGTATATTGGTGAACTGTAATTAGCCTCCACAACTATTCATTGGCCACCACTAGTGAATATCCCATGGTCTCCTTTTGTTATCAGGCTGGTTTTCCGTAGAAAGTTCCATAGTGTCCTGCGTTGATGAGTCAGTCAGCCAGCTCTTAGTACGTTATTGATCTCTGCGTACCATTGTCTTTCAATTATAACAAACAAATAAAAACCACAATATCGAGGTCACGTCACTGGTCCTCGCTATTATGTGATTGCTGCGTAGTGGGTATTTCATAAGATACAACATCTCATTTTGCCATGTAAGTAAGATACCTTATATCAATATAATATTAATGATTACCTTCAGCTGATCCTGCTGTTTGAGCTGATCCTCCCTGGCCTGACACAGCCACTGCAAATAGTTTTTTAAAATTTGTTAGTTTAGACTTATCGTATTTGCATATAAAATAGACATACTTTATGTGGAAATACACCAAACAAAGTATTTTAAATAATAAATAATTTAAAATAACAACTGGCGTTGTAATTCCCGCGTGTAACATACATAGTACATAAAGGGGGGAAAAAACCCAGAAAATAAGTTGTAAGATACTTAATATACCTACTGTGCCTTCGTGTGAAGTTGACATGGGATATCCGGTATATTAAAAACAGCCTATAGAAATTTATTAAGTTATTTTAAAGGAGAAGCATGGTCATGTAGTCTGCTAGTATTTTGTTTATGTACTATTATTATGATACTGACCATGCCGATATTGATCGATTCAATTATGATAGAAATTGCATTTTCACTGCCTAATTTTTGTATACTTACAGCTACCGGATTCAGTGCTGCTAGTAACCGTCGATGTGGAATCTTCTGGATTCTCCCCAGATGCTGAAGATGTAGGTTTTTCTGCAGATGCAGGTTCTTCTGGAGATGCAGGTTCTTCTGAAGATGCAGGTTCTTCTGGAGAGGCAGGTTCCTCAGGAGAGGCAGGTTCCTCGGGCGAGGCAGGTTCTTCTGACGATGAAGGTTCTTCAGGAGAGGCAGGTTCTTCAGGAGATGCGGGTTCTTCTGGAGACGCCGGTTCCTCTGGGGATGCAGGTTGTTCTGCAGATGAAGGTCCATCTGGGCTCTCAGATGATTTGGTTGCTGTATAATAATAACATTTATATTAAAATCGAGTGTTAATTTCATCATTGCCTTGTAAAAATTACTTCATACTACTTTTACCCTGTGTCGGATATTTACATATATATAAAGATATAAAAAGAAGTTGATAGCTGCACAGTGACAGTTGTTATACAGTTAGATCAGTTTAGCCAGTTAGAAAGATAGAATAATGAGTGTACTCTTAATAAAAACCATACTATATTATAAATGCGAATGTAACTCTGTTTGTTTGTTTGTGACCTTTTCACGAGTAAATGGCTGAACGGATCGTAATGAAATTTGGCAAGGAGATAGACTGGAGCTTGGAGAAGGACATAATACTAACTTTTGTCACGCAGACAAAGTCGCGGGCACCAACTAGTTTTACATATAGAAAGTTACTGTTGGTCAAAGTCTGTTTGTATGAGGGACTAACATACCTTCAGATGAAGCATCAGCGTCTGATATGGCTACGCCATTGCCATTAGTAGACGCTGTTAAAAGAAATATTTTATAATTATCACCTTTGAAAAACAAAAAGAAACACAAAACATTGATTGGAAAGAACACCTAATCAATTGGTTAGAATATAATACTGCCAATAAAACTTTCAAATTCCAAACATTCATACATACATAGACCCTAAAAACATAACACTTCTTTATTTGGGCAGTCATTTAATTAGGACCTAGTATACAATGTTGACACTCTTCTCGTATTACAACTGGAAATGTCTAAAGTTTGGCATTTTAAACGACGGCGCATCAGTTACTTGGTGGAGTGCGGTGCTGACCGCCATCTGGAATTGATCAGATATTTGATCCATTCAGCGGTTTGGGCTTCTCTCCTCCTCTTATTTGGAACTTTATCCTGCGAATTTTCATGTCACCATCAGTCGCTCTATGTTATTGGGACTTCTCCTCTCAATGTTTCCAAAATATCGTACTACGTGCTGCAGATAGGTTCAAGACTGACATTGCGCGCTTTCGTTTTGTATTCTTCCAGCACCGAGACATTTGTTGCGGTAGGCTGTCCATAGTATTCTTAGTAATCGGTACCGCACCACATTTTAAAAGCAGACATTCTTTGTATATCGACAGATTTTAATTTTCATGTCTCAGATCCGTAGAGGAAAATGGAGAACACTAGTGTACGAGTTATCTTAATTTTTTTTTGGTGGGTTTAGTTTATGTCCCTACATATTTTGCCTAGTTGAGTCATTGCTATTTTAGCCATATCAATACGCCTTCGTATTTCCAGCTTGTAGCTACCTTTGTTGGTAGCGACAGAACCAAAGTATCGGAATTGATCTACTGTCTCAAATGCCTGTAAGAGGTCATTTTGCTGGAAAGTTGCAAAATTTTCGGTTTTGTTTGGTTTTGTTTTTATTTATGGCCAAACCCGTGTTTAGGTTTATCATTTCTAAACGTTGTTCGGCCGAGGAGATTGGTGTCATCTGCCTAACCAAGGTTTTTATTTTCACTCCATCTTAACATCACCTTCCTAGCTTTCGAGCACCGCTAGTTCCTGCGAGATCTAAGCATCTAGATAAAATCTTAGTCTTCCGTTAATTACATTTAGTAGAATTTTGCTAGCATGTGAACGTAAGTAATACAAGGCCTGATCAAGGTTTAATGAATTCTCAGTTTTGTACACGTTCTGAGATTAGACTTTCTATTCAGTATGGGGCTTAGGGCAAACAGTCTTATACCTTTAACGCGAAGCGATGATAAGTCCAATTAACTTTAGGATCGAAATAGAGACAAGATATTTAACAGAACTGTGAAAAGGGACATTGTGCCCGTAAATGTGCCATTGCCTAGTAATTGTAGTATAGCTTCGGTTTTAGTTTCATTATGCTTTAGCTTCCAAATTTCCTTAAAAATTTGACTTTAGAGGTCAATAGAAATTTCGAGGCGACTTATAACAAGATTAGTATCAGGAGATGACGTAAACAATGCATCATGGGCGAAACATGCGAGATGCGTTCGGGGCTGTTTAGGAATGTCGTTTAGATAAATTATAAACAAATATGGTCACATTACGGAACCTTGAAGGCCACCTGCTGAGACCGTAAAATCATCAGAGAAGACATTATTCACATGAACCCTAAAAGTTCGATCCCGTACGTAAAACGTTCATTAATAAAACCAGACTAAGTTGAACGTTAGATATAATCAGTTTGTGAAGAAGGCCATTGTGCCATACGGTATCGAAAGCTTTTTCTATATCAAGTAGGCACATTCGAGTAGAAATGTTCCTATTTAATTCATGAAAAGCGTGTTCTGCCAATCGTGCTAATTGTTGGACAGTGGAATGACCTCTAGCAAAGCCAAATTGCTCGTTTATAAGCTTGCCGTCAATAAATTTAGTCTGGTAAGTATTAAGCGCAGGAAAATTTTACTGAATAAAGGTAAAAGGCTGATTGATCTAAGCGGAGTATGTTTAGTTCCATGGTATCGTAGGTAATGTCAATGGTTGAAAGAGACTGGCTCTCTTGTTCGTTATGGAGATTCTCACAATATTCTCTCCATTTCTCTGTTAGTTTGGTTATATCATATAGGGGTTGCATTAAATTAATCATGTGAGTTTGGTTCAGATTTGCGCGTTATTTTTTTAAAAAGATCAGGCGTCCCATTGAAAAGTGTGTATATAAAATTCCACGCTTACTTATCGTCGTCGCTTGGCTGACTGTTCGTTCTTATCTAGAATTATTTGTAATGAAATCAATGCACCTGATCTAATAAATATTATTGTTATAGTCGTAGCATTGTTACAGATCAACAACTTGTGTATAATAATAATAATAAATAATAATAATAATATTCCACAACTATCACACAACGCCGTCTAGTCTCAAGCTAAGCAGAGCTTGTGTTATGAGTATTAAACAACTGATAAACATACTTATATATTTCTAAATGCATACATATTATAGATAAATTACACCCAGACACAGAACAAATGATCGTGCTCATCACACAAACATTTGTCCTGAGTGGGAATCGAACCCACGACCTCCGGCATAGCAGTCAGGGCTACTAACCACTAGACCAACAGGTCAGTCAAATAAGCAGTATAGCGTAAGCAATAAATTATTAAGGTTTGTAAAGATTTTTTACTTGATCAAATTTCAGTTTCAGTGTGTACCATTCATTGAGAAAACTTGGAAATGGCACATTTGTAAGTTCATCTACTTAAACTACAGTTACATAGCTATCCAAAATAAATAAATTTCGTTATAATTTATAATAATATTAAATATATATAATATATATTAATTAGTTATCATACCAGAAGTCTCAGTTGAGCTGTACGATGATTGTGTTCCATCAGTATTTTCAGCGCTTGCTGGAATAACATAGAGTATAGGTAAATCGATAAACATTTTATTATTTTCACTATTATTTACCACGATAGCTGTACTTCATAATTATTTCTCACAGCTCTACTTTAGCTGACTTTATTCATGTACAAATGTTATTCAACATAAATGACTAAAATTAATATTGTGTAAAACTAGAGATATCTAGATTATTATCAGACTAGTGGTATCGCCGTTAGAGAACAATCAAAAAGTCGATAAAGTCGGTGTTGGATATAAACCTGAGACATTTCCAAGGTTTACATCCAACACGGACTTTTCATATTCACTTATTTAATAGGTATCATCAATCAATCATCATTATTCACATCAATATATAATTCTTGGGCTTTCAAAGGGTCAATGTGTAAATAAGGATTCATTTGTACTATCAAATTTTGATAAAATATAATTGTTATGATAAATTTTATAACAATTAAATTTTTTTGATTATGTTTGCCGTTAGGGGAACTATGTTTTTCTTGCTGGTACTACAGTAACTACTAATACAAATTCTAGGCATAAGTATATGTGTCCGTATATTCGCAAAAGTACAAACTTGTACTTGATAACAATAATATTTTTAACATCTAGATTGGCGAGTCAGTAGGTTAAACCACTCCAGCAAGTAACCTAATGAATTAGGAATAATAATTTAAGTATATCAATACGAATATACGAGTCTAGAATATGTTGATAATCTTTCATTTTCCTCCACAACTATTCACTGCCCACCATCCATCGTGGATAGCCCATGGTTTCGTTTTCCGTTGATATTATGAGCGCTTGGTAAAATATTTTATGTGAATTTTCAAGTGTGGTATAACAGTTTTTCAAAGGAAATTCAAGTGTATGCCTTTACGAACATATTTGAAAAGGTCTAAATGTTTCAAGTTTCTGATTTCAATAGTTTCGGTTCTGCCAGTCAGTCAATCGAAACTACTCTTGGTACATTTATTGATCTACGCGTAGCTCTGAGTTTATGTTAAACGAAATTAACAACTGCCTCGTTGGTCTAGTGGTCTCAAGCGGGACTGCTGAGTAGGAGGTCTCGGGTTCGATTCCCGGGTCGGGCAAAGTGTTATTGAGTTTTTCTGTTAGGGAATTCTCAGTAGCAGCCCGGAGTTTGGAATTGTGCCCGGTTGATGGCAATAGGCTCACCACCTATTACATGGGACTTAATAACAGCATTGGTGAAAAAATGTGGGTGTACAACTGTGTACACCTCTGCCTACCCCTTCGGGGAATACAGGCGTGATGCTATGTTATGTTATGTTATGAAATTAACAATTCTGAGCTGACGTCACTGGTTCTTGCTATTGAATTATTGCTGATTAGTGAATATTTCATAGATTACAATATCTCATTTTTTCAAGTAAGTAAGGTATTAATATTAATGTTCAAATCACCTTCAGCTGAACCTGCTGTTTGAGCTGATCCCCCCGGGCCTGATGCAGTCCCTGCAAATATTTTCATTTAAATTTATTGCCTAATAAAATTATTAAAAATAGTATTAAACATAAAATACAGTCAAGTACGCAATCTATTCTGTTATATTGCAAAATGATAATGATGAAATATTTTAATCAAGTCATACTACATGTTAAGTATTTTATATTAAGTTTGCAGTTTTAAGAAAATATTGTACCTTTAGGTTATCTTTCTAAAGTTGATAATCATACTAAAATCGCTTTTCTTCATTAAATTAAATGGGTCGTCGACTAGCCGAACAACTTGCGACATTAAATTATTCCGGTTAATCAAGTCTCTACTGTAATTTAATGTGTAACATGATATTGATCGATTCAATTATGATAGATATTGCGTTCCGATTGAAATTAGTGTTTACTTACCGCTACTAGTTTCAACACTACTAGTAACCGTTGATGTTGATTCCTGTGGATTTTCCCCAGATGCAGGTTCTTCTGGAGACGCAGGTTCTTCTGGAGACGCAGGTTCTTCAGGGGAGGCAGGTTCTTCTGGAGACGCAGGTTCTTCAGGGGAGGCAGGTTCTTCTGAAGATGAAGGTTCTTCTGGAGAGGCAGGTTCTTCAGGAGAGGCAGGTTCTTCTGAAGATGAAGGTTCTTCTGGAGACGCAGGTTCTTCAGGAGAGGCAGGTTCTTCTGAAGATGAAGGTTCTTCTGGAGAGGCAGGTTCTTCTGAAGATGAAGGTTCTTCTGGAGACGCAGGTTCTTCAGGAGAGGCAGGTTCTTCTGAAGATGAAGGTTCTTCTGGAGACGCAGGTTCTTCAGGAGAAGCAGGTTCGTCTGAAGATGAAGGTTCTTCAGGAGATGCAGGTTGTTCTGGAGAGGCAGGTTCTTCTGTAGATCCAGATTCTTCTGGAGATGAAGGTTCTTCTGAAGACGCGGGCTTCTCACCAGATGACTGGATTCCTGTAGAATAAATAAGTGTGTTTAAAATTGTAGCGTTCATTACTGCCTTGTGAAAATTGGTTTATTAAACGACTATTAACAGACATTATTTAATAAATGTATTTTTTGTGGAAAGAAAAATATGGTCGTGAGCAGGATTTGACCTGCATGCACCTTCCAAATCTTGCGCCTCAAGCTGCTCTACCAATTGAGCTATCTTGATCTCTGCTCGCTATACCGAATTCTTCTGATCAGTAGTTCCGTATTTTTATTTCCACAAAAATACCGATCTCTACGCATGTTTAAATTCAATTTATATGCATCAGCTATTTATGAAAATAAATATTTAGTCATTATGAGATTTAAGCGCCTATACAGACATTTAATTTATCTGCATCAGATACTGATGTTTATAAGATTAACGGTGACCTCTGTCATTAACAGTTTGAGCAATGTAGCCAGTTAGAAAGATGGAATGATGAGTGTGCTTTTATAATGTTACATAATTATATTAAATATATCTTACTTATAAATAGCATTGTTCTTGCCTCTATGTAAAAGACTCATCTGGACTGTGAAACACACATTTACTTACTAAATTCAAAGTTACTAGTTAGGTGTGTTTGTAAGAGGTTCTGACATACCTTCAGATGAAGCACCAGCATCTGATATAGCTTCGCCATTCCCATTAGTAGCCGCTGTTAAAAGAAATGTTAAAATTATCACCTTATAACATCTAAAAAAAACACACAAAACATTGCCCGCACAGGAGTCCCCTCGCTTTAATTGTAATTGACAACGCTAGACATGTATCTACAGTTATAAATAATGTAAATATAGTTTTTCATTTTATATTCCCCCACTTACAAATCATTGTTGTCTGACTGATTGTTCGTTCTGATTTAATATTATTCATACATGGATCAGATCTATTCACTATCCCGTAATCCCCCTATTTGTATGCCTTCCTTAACTACGACAATTATATATATATTATATACACGCTGAAATGTTAATGGTTGTTTTCTAGCAGCGCAATTATTTTGTCTTGGTAGTATCATGGATTATTATACAGGGTGTTTGGTGCATCGTTTGCCAAACTGAATTGGCCGAAAGGACAGGTCGGTTGTTATCTGTTGTGGCCTAGTAACTCAGTTTTTTTTACTTCGTCTATAAACATTGTGGATTAAAAAAAAAACGGAATGTAGTTTTGAATTTGATAGAGCTATACAACAGTACTACATAAAAATACATTTTTGAAGGATGTAATAATAACTTTTTATTATATTTAAGATTTAATTACGAAGATTTTTCAGAGGGATTTTTCAAAACAAAAATTTGTGGTAAAGATAAAGGTGTAGCAAAAACTGAGTTACTAGGCCACAACCAACTGAACTATTCTTTCGGCCAATACAGTTTCGCAAACGTTGCACCAAACACACTGAATAATTTTATTAGAATAAAATAATTACAGAATAATTGTGTTAAATAAAACTTAAAAGCGACGTCGAACCAATAATAGTAATACATCACATACAATACAACCAATCGTAATATAGATTCACGCAGCGCGGACGGCCGCACGGCCTCGTTGCCTCTCGCGTGCGGTTCGAGTAGTACTTGCTGCGTTACGTATTAGTAAATTACTATTGTTTTTATTACTATTGTTTCTTACACTTTCTTGTTGATATATCATTTTTATATTTTTAATTGTCACTCTATATTTCGATAGTTCTAAGAGGGCTTATCTTTCTGCCGCGGGAAATCAACCATTAAAATTTATATATTGCGCAAGGAATCTAATTGTTAAGTTTCCTAATGAATTTTCTCTTGATCTCTTCTTCAGGCGTCAGTTTCAATGAGTGTAATTAATTAAGTGAACCTGGAATAGGCAGAGGCATATCATTTTAACTACCCATTCTACAGTTTCATAGCTGTAAGCTTTCCAAATTAAATCCATTGTCATACCATAAGTTTCAGCTGAGCTGTCCGATGACTGTGTTCCATCAGCATTTACAGCGTTTGCTGGAATAACATAGACTATAGGTAAGTGGACAAACATTTTATAAGTTTCACAGTTTTTATAAATAATTATTGACAATTTATCAAGAGTCGTCGTTCCTGCGGCTGGTCTCTGTTCAGTCGTGACAGTTTGCGGTTCCATCGGACTATGAGAGCGAAGGAAAACGGATTGCACCTGGGTTAGCACCTTCACTTGCGCACTATAATATCTCCTGCATAGTAGAGTAATCTCTATGGATCTAGGACCCCGTGACTGAAATACTATCAGGAGGGTAATAACGGATGGTGTAATCTCTTGGACACTCTTGTGTTTTCGAAGAAAATTCAAGTGTAAGACCGATGATGTGATAAAAGCCCTAAGCCCATAAAAGTCTACCGTGTTTAGTCTAAATGATTCAAGTTTCTGATTTCAGTAGTTTCAGTTCTGCGTTGATGAGTCAGTCGGTCTGAACTTCTCTTAAGCCGACTGCTCGCTAATTAGCAGATTTTTGTTGTTATGACCTATAATTTTGTACGTGGCTGAGCGGAAGGCTGCTACGCGTAAACTTAAAACTTAAAAGAAACAGACAATACTGATAACCTCCCGTCACTGGCCCCTGCAATTTCATTTTGTAAACAAGATTGCTGCGTAGTGGATATTTCATAGAATACAATATCTTATTTTCTCAAGTAAACTATTATGTTCAAATCACCTTCAGCTGAACCTGCTGCTTGAGCTGATCCCCCTGGACCTGATGCAGCCTCTGCAAATAGTTTTTTTTGTACATTTTATTTAGTTTAGAGTACTCTAACAAATGAAGTTATAAGTACAGCGTGTAGCATTTATAATGAGCTGATATTGATCGATTCATTTATGATAGGAATTGGCATACTGACTGACAGAGAAGGATGGGAGAAAAATAATATATTGTACCGACCCCAATTTATTTAGGACTAGAGATGGAAGAAAGAAGAAACGCGTTGTCATTGATATTCGCGTACTTACCGCTACCAGTATCAGTGCTAGTTGTAACCGTCGATGTTGTTTGTTCTGTAGTCTCTTTAGGTGCAGGTACTGCTCCTGTTGCGTAAGGTTCAGGTGCTGGTCCACCTGATTGGACTGCTATAGAATAATTTAGTTTGTATATAATAATAATGTTTGTATAAAAATAAGCTATAGTGCAACCATAATCTTATAAAAAAATATATGAAATAAATTATAATTACCGTAAGCATTAACACAGCACGTTCTTACTAGACAAAAACTCTTAACTAGACTAACTTTTGGCTATGGCTAAGTACATGATTATGGTGTCGAAGTATTCCTTCGTTTTGCTTATATTATGTAGGACAATGCCCAAAAAACTGGCAACACTGCCACGTTAAATGGCAATACAAATTATACCCAAGAAACAAACCAGCCTTCTGGTAAAGCGAAATATCGATCAGTCAGCCCGAAATATCGACGAATAACAGACATGTTTTGGGACATCATAACTCGCGTTTCTAATCCAAATGGGTTATACATATTCGTAACAGCCAAAAAGGTTGCAATATTTGTAAAGTTTCGGGGTCTCTGCAACCGGAGCAGTGGCTTCAGCACAGTGGGTAGTAATTTCATGACAGCTATTGTTATTTACAATGTAGCAGTCATACAGATTAAACGATAAGTGTACATTATCATATCTTAATTATAGCACTGTTTTTATCATTGTGTGAGAGATTTATTTCGACTTTGAAACGCACGTTTATATACTGAATCGAAAGTTACTCTGTTTACATGAGGTACTACCATACCTTCAGATGAAGCACCTGATGCGGCTTCGGCATCTCCAGTAGCGGTCGCTGTTAAAAGAGATACAGTGTATTTATTTTGCCATAGAAAAGAAATTATGTGCATCGACAATTTGAAACGAAGGTAGAATTAATTTAATATTAATATATTTAATGGAATGAGAATTATCCATACACATTTACAATATTTAAATACTTTTTTATTAATCTTGTGTAAATCTTAGGTTTTTACGATCCATTCAGTTAAAAACTGTTTTACTATAAGAAATTATGTAACTTACAGAATAATTATTAACTATTAAAATTATTATGATAAAATAATAATAACAAAAAACTTAATCATTAGAATACTTAAATTATATTTGAATCGACAATCAGTTACATATAAGTCATTAAATAACACAAATATTTTGGATTAATAGAGACGTTATTTTAAAATATCTTGTTATTATATTGAACTTACTTGTGGTGCCGGTTTCCGCTTGAGACGAACCACCCGTATTGTCTGTATTTGATACAGCTGAAATAAGATATATTATCATAAGTCTTGTTTTTGTAAATATAACTACTAGTGAAGCAACTAACTCGATAGTAAATTATGGTAACTCGGATATTATAATGTGTACTGATAAAACAAACAATGAATTATTAAGGTAGTTAGATCAAACTTATAATATTAACTTTTTTGAAACCGTGCACCTAGCTTTGATGTTTCATAAGTACCTGTAATCTGGTTTACGTGAAATAAACATTTTTGAATTTCAAAGGCCATGATTTTACTGATCGCTTATTCCGAAAACTTATACAAAACTTTACAAATTCAAGTTTTGTATAAGTTTTCGGAATAAGCGATCAGTAAAATCCCATGATTTTACTGATCGCTGCTAAAGGCCATCCTTTAATCATTTTAAATATAGATTTATAAATAGTTACCTGATGCTGAGGAACCCGCATAAGATTGACCAAACCTTCCTCTAGGACCAAAAGCCGATGCTGTTGAAAGAAAGAAAAATAATAAGCCGACACAGTAACTGCGGGATTCTCAAACGCTACATACGAGTATGTCATTGTCACTATGCACGAGATTTAACGGTAACTCAAAATTGAGTAATTAAAATTGGATTGGATTGGACAGGGAAACAGTTAATTTATCAAACAAATGTTACCACATATGATATACGGCGATTGATTAACTATTGTGTCAATTTCATGAACCTAATAATATATATATAAGTAATTATTAAAACTTAAATGACCATTACTAGCCAAACATTTTTTTTCAGATACTTTGGTAACGTCCTAACAGCAGTATATGCTGATAATTTTTATTTTTCTAAGGTTCTATAAAAACTAAAGCAACAGGATATGAACGGCAATCAAACCCGTGACCTTTGTCATACCGTGAGATTGCTCTCCCAACCCAGCTATCGTGCCACCTGTTCGTGAATCTTAAGAAAATTTATATATACTTAGACTTTTTGTGTCTGCAATTTAAAATAATATTTCTAGTAATGCGTTAATAAAGTTTTACTTACGACTATTGTAGCTTGGATATCCGAAAAATCCTGCAAAAGTACAAGAGTAATTCGTTATTAGAGGATATATATCTTCGAAGAGAGACAACAAAATTCTCTATTGGAATTGCTTAAAGAAGTGTGCTTAAAAATAAGTTAATGATTAAATTATCTAAAACGTACTATTGGAAATAGTGAGAAAAAATTGGATGAATTACAATGAAATGCAATAAAATAGTTAAGCAAGTTTCATAGTTAAAGTAACCGTATTACTTTTCTAGTAGATATCTAATATTTACGTAAAGTGCTGTCAATTCTAATAATTACAGATTTCTTGTTACACAAACTTCAGAGATAAGCAGGGAAGTCTATATATTCTTCAGAAGTAAAAATTATATGATGCGGTTTGAAAAGATTAACCTTTTTTTAGAATGAGGCAAATGAAATAGTTTTATATGTTAAGTATCTTGACCTAAACCATAACCTTGTCCTTTTCTATTTATTTTAAAATAAAGCATTATTTAATAATATTGTCATTTTCTTTCGTGATTCCGATAAATGCCTTTGGTACATGCAAGCAGAATCTTCAAGGTTTTTACCATTTTAGTTTGAAACCCTAAAAATACTGGGGAGTATTAATACATTTATATAATCATGATGACGTTAATGCTAAAAAAAATTTTTCAGGAAATTAAATAACGTATATTTAACAAAAGTGTCTCATAAGAATTCTCAATATTTAATTTAAAAAATATAGTTTTTACCCATGTTGTTGTCTGAAAATGCATCTGATTCCGCTGCACTTTGAGCATTTCCGCCATTTCCTGTAATTTTATTATCAATACTATTTATTCTTCTTCTTTTGGTTGATGAACAACCTAGTGTAACAGTTTAAACCATGGGTCTGACATAGCTTTACACACCATCGAGAACATCTCTCAGATGTGCTGGTTTCCTCACAATGTTTTTTCTCACCATTTTATGCAAGTGATAATTAGTTTAAACTACGCATACGCCCTTCGAAAAGTCAGTGGTGCAAATACTCAAAGGAGTATCGGGCCGCATTTAGATGAAAATAAAATGGACTTTTGAAAAATCGATGTTCCTATTCATGAATTAAACCTTGAATTTGGGAAAAAAACGCATACTGTAACTATTATCATCAGCTCATTTAATACATCATGTCTTTTTCCCTAATCGACGAATTCGTTTCTTTTTCCATTTAATATAATAACTTAAGAGTTCGCTAAGCATGCGTTAATGCTTTTCAAAGATTTATTTTGAATTATTAAGGTAATTGCATTCTTTACGACATTGTATTAACTGCAAAGTTAGTCGTGTCGGTTCGGTCACCCGTATAGGGACCGAATTGATAGCAATAACGTCGCCATAAGACGTGTTAAAATATGGAAGAAGAATTCGCGGTGGTGAGCAGAGGTCGAGATGGCTTAGTGGTCAGAGCGCCTGGAGTATTTATCCGGGAGGCGCAGGTTCGAATCCTGCTCACGACCGTATTCTTTTTCCATTTAATATAATAACTTTAGAATTCGTTTTCTGGCTAGGAATATTGATTTTTCATAAATCCAATTACGCAGTTCTAGTTTTCATCAATATCGAGCCCGAGACTCGATTATGTATTTTTCGCTATTCCTTATAGTTTCGGAATAAGCCATCCATGCCCATTTCAAAAATTCTATCCTGTATATTGAGATTATCTATACAGTTAGTAGTTTTGCATAAATGATGAATAAATTCATGAGAGAAAATGATCTTTTCTCTTCTCTTCTGTACGTAGTATAAAACAAAGTCGTTTTCCGCCTCTGTATGTCTGTTTAACGCTAACCTCCTAAACCATGTAACGGATTTTGATGCGGTCTTTATCATCGTTTAGATATTTTTTTACAGATGGTTTATATATATAATAAAAGCTAAATAAGTATTTTTGTTAATAGAAAAAAAGAGTATTTTGCAACGAAGTCGCCGAAAAATAAATTTACATGGCTTACGTAGGCTAAACGTAACTTCACTCTTTTTTTTATTTATATAGGGTCGCTAGTATATGTATATAGTATATACAATTATACATACTATGTTTTATTTACCTGTGTTAGTGCTTGAGAATGCTCCTGATTGTGCCGCATTTTGACCATTGCTACCACCTGTTGTAATTTAAAGAAGTCATAATAGTACACGTTGTTCAAGTAATTTTTTTTAGGGTAACGTAAACGTGAATATGTAGAGCAATTCTAGCGTTTGAAATTATATAATAAAAATCGACTACTTTCCACTAAAACCGGGGTAAGAATTCACAATTCATCAAATTATCTATATTTCTTGTCTTACTTTGTGTTATAAATAGAAAAATATTTTGTTTGGGAACTACGTCAGTGCCTCTCCTTGCAATAGTAAATCCGTGCGCCATTTTATTAACAGAATTAAGTTTATATAATTATATTAATTTATTTCTTCACAACCTCGGCTGAATTACGCCCTCGCATGCAGCTCGGGCAGTAATCTAGCCTCGTGTATCATCACAATGTTTTTGTATCATAATGTACTATTACTGTAATATTTTCGTTTGGCTGTGGTAGCCAATAGCCGAACCCGCTTTTGAGCAATGCGTCGTGGGTTTGAACTTAGCTGTGACTTCGTAAGTTAGAGTATAATATGTACTTTCTAAGTTAACCAAAGACATCTCATACGTTGAAGATTTTGATTAAACTTGATGGTATGAAATCGGTAATCTATGGTGAGCTAACCTGGTGCTCTGCTCTTGTCTTTCACGTAAAAGCTGAGGGCCTTGTATGTGGGGGATAGTAATTATTGGTTGGTAAAGTTGTGTAATAATTACCTGTGGTGCTGCTGGAGAATGCTTGTGATTGTGCTGAATTTTGACCGTTTCTACCACCTCCTGTAATTATAAGATGACATGTTACTACTTATACCGTTGATTTAGTATTTCTTTAGTTAGCTTGTGGAATAAAATAATTTTGAAGTAGTAGCCACCAAACTTGGTGCCAAAAGATCATGTTATACCTACGTAGGCC
Organism: Xylocampa areola; assembly: GCA_935421205.1. Taxonomy (NCBI): domain Eukaryota; kingdom Metazoa; phylum Arthropoda; class Insecta; order Lepidoptera; family Noctuidae; genus Xylocampa; species Xylocampa areola. The sequence goes on from OW285207.1 coordinate 13,819,469, forward strand.
AGGGTGGGGTTGGTAATATTTTTTTACTAACGTAGAACAACGTAATGCTTGAAAAAATCGATAGAATAAGCCTAAATCAAATTCAACGTCTTGCAAAGTTCGCGTCTCACCAATCAGACGCGAACAAGATTGGTCAACTAAAAGCAAGACGTTGACGCGGTAGGCCGCGATCTTTGTACGGGGCGTCCAAATGACAGAATTATGAAAAAAATTTGTACACTCGACTGTAGAAAACGACCATGTAAAAGAATTCATGACCAAGCTTGGGGCAAGAATTTGAAAACTTTGCGAGATTTTTTTTAATAAGCCTAAATTATATTTTGTGCATCAGCTAGCCCATTTGAATAATTGTTTTGATCTATATTTATCTGTCAGTATGTTTAATATGTTATAGAATTATTTATCACTGTAGGTGCTAGACATTGCCCAGGTCAAGTGCAAAATTCTGGCAATTTTTACATTTTTCTGTAAATTTAATAATGTTTTATTTATATAGAAATATGCCGGGGAAATATTAACTATAAGATAATTTCGACTTTTGACCTTGACTTAGATAAGAATTTGTAAATTATTACGAGAGTTTCATGTTACGAGTATGTTAGAATCCCACTTTGCATATCAGCTAACACATTGTGTTGGCAATGTATATTAAGTATCTGTCATTTTATTATTTACCCGTAGAAGCGCCTGACATTGCCCGTGATTGTGCAAAATTTTGACCGTTTCTACCATTTCCTGTAATTTAAATTATTATTGATATAATATCATTTCACTTTTATAAAAGGAATGCGCTGAGAAATTCTAGCCTTTAAAATTAAATAAGAAAAAATCTGCTTTTGACTAGCAAGCTTAAGAATTTGTAAAATATTGCAACACTTTCCTGTAATGCTAGAATTCAATTTTGATGATCAACAAGAATATAATGATTCAGAAATATATGAAAACTATCCGTTGTTTTATTATTTACCTGTAAAGGCACCTGACATTGCTTGTGATTGTGCATAATTTTGCCCGTTTCTACCATTTCCTGTAATTTTCATTATTATTGGTTATAATAACGTTTTCCCCATAGATAAGTATGTGCATCTATCACATTCTAGCCTTTAACATTAATTAAGTAATTTTTTTACAATTGGCCCATTTTGTACATCAGCTAGCTTAATATAATGATTAAGCAATACAAGAAAGGTCTCTGTTATTTAATTATTTACCTGTAGAGGCACCTGAGATTGCTTGTGATTGAGCATAATTTTGACCATTTCTACCATTCCCTGTAATTTTAATTATTATTGGTTTTATGATGTTTCATTTATAGAGACGGAATGTGCGAGAGGAATTTTAGTTATTGGAATTAAATAAGAAAATTTTTACTATTGTTCGTCAAGCCTTAGATAAGGATTTATAGAATATTTCATATTAGAATCCTAATTTGTACATCAACTAGAATAATATTTCAGTTTCTTGACTCGGCACAGTATGAAAACATCTATTAGTTTATTATTTACCTGTAGAGGCACCTGACATTGCTTGTGATTGAGCAGAATTTTGACCGTTTCTACCGTTTCCTGTAATTTAATAATTATAGGAATAAAGATTGAATTTGTAAAATTATTCTAGCCTTTCAAATTAAATAAGTCAATATATAAAATTGGCCATCAAGCTTGAGATAATAATTTGTAAAATATTTCAAGAGTTTTGACAACGTTTCTATAACGTTAGAATTCTATGTTGTGGAGTAACGAGCATATTATATGATAAGTATATTTTATTTTATTATTTACCTGCGCTTGACATTGCCTGTGATTGAGCAAAATTTTGACCATTTCTACCATTTCCTGTAATTGTAATTATCATTGGTTTTAATGGCGTTTCATATTTATAGAAGGCATAAGCAAAGAAAATCTTGTTTTCGTATTTAAATAAGATAATTTCTACAATTGGCTATCACGTTAGAGATAAGGACTTGTAAAATATTGCACGATTCCATTTATGTTAGAATCCTATTTTGAACATTAGTAAGCTTATATAATTTTAGTCTCTTGATACGGCAGTACATGAAAATATCTATAAATTTTTATTTACCTGAAGAGGCGCCTGACATTGCCTGTGATTGTGCAAAAATTTGACCGTTTCTACCATTTCCTGTAATTTTCATTATTATAGGTTTTAATATGGCTTCACCTGTCTACAGAATATCGAATGCGGAGAGATCTTCTAGCATTTGAAATAACATTAGATAATCTTTACTACAAGCCATCAACCCTGAGATAATAATTTGCAAAATATGGAATTTTCTATTATGTTAACATCCCATTTCGTACATTATCTAGCATATTATTATTTTTGTCTCTTGATTTGGCCATATATGAAAGTATCTGTTTTTTTTTACTATTTACCTGAAGAGGCGCCTGACATTGCCTGTGATTGTGCAAAATTTTGACCGTTTCTACCATTTCCTGTAATTTTAATTATTAAAGGTTTTAATATCGCTGTAACTGTAGTTTTCTACAGAATATCTAATTCGGAGAGAAGTTCTAGCATTTGAAATTACATTAGATAATTTTTACTACAAGCTTTCAATCCAGAGGTAATAATTAGCAAAATATAGCATTTTCTATTATGTTAAAATCCCATTTCGTACAATATCTAGCATATTATTATATTTGTCTCATTAAAATATCAGTTTTTTTATTATTTACCTGAAGAGGCGCCTGACATTGCCTGTGATTGTGCAAAATTTTGACCGTTTCTACCATTTCCTGTAATTTTCATTATTATAGGTTTTAATATCGCTTCACCTGTCTACAGAATATCGAATGCGGAGAGATCTTCCAGCATTTGAAATTACATTAGATAATTTTTACTACAAGCTTTCAATCCAGAGGTAATAATTAGCAAAATATAGCATTTTCTATTATGTTAAAATCCCATTTCGTACAATATCTAGCATATTATTATATTTGTCTCATTAAAATATCAGTTTTTTTATTATTTACCTGAAGAGGCGCCTGACATTGCCTGTGATTGTGCAAAATTTTGACCGTTTCTACCATTTCCTGTAATTTTCATTATTATAGGTTTTAATATCGCTTCACCTGTCTACAGAATATCGAATGCGGAGTGATCTTCTAGCATTTGAAATCACATTATATAATCTTTACTACAAGCCATCAATCCTGAGATAATAATTTGCAAAATATGGAATTTTCTATTATGTTAAAATCCCATTTCGTACATTATCTAGCATATTATTATTTTTGTCTCTTGATTTGGCCAAATATGAAAGTATCTGTTTTTTTACTATTTACCTGAAGAGGCGCCTGACATTGCCTGTGATTGTGCAAAATTTTGACCGTTTCTACCATTTCCTGTAATTTTAATTATTAAAGGTTTTAATATCGCTTTACCTGTAGCTTTCTACAGAATATCTAATTCGGAGAGAAGTTCTAGCATTTGAAATTACATTAGATAATTTTTACTACAAGCCATCAATCCTGAGATAATAATTTGCAAAATATGGCATTTTCTATTATGTTAAAATCCCATTTCGTACGTTATCAAGCATATTATTATATTTGTCTCATTAAAATATCAGTTTTTAGTATTATTTACCTGAAGAGGCGCCTGACATTGCCTGTGATTGTGCAAAATTTTGACCGTTTCTACCATTTCCTGTAATTTTCATTATTATAGGTTTTAATATCGCTTCACCTGTCTACAGAATATCGAATGCGGAGAGATCTTCCAGCATTTGAAATTACATTAGATAATTTTTACTACAAGCCATCAATCCTGAGATAATAATTTGCAAAATATGGAATTTTCTATTATGTTAAAATCCCATTTCGTACATTATCTAGCATATTATTGTATTTGTCTCATGAAAATATATATTTTTATTATTAGTTACCTGAAAAGGCGCCTGACATTGCCTGTGATTGTGCAAAATTTTGACCGTTTCTACCATTTCCTGGAATTTTAATTAATATCAATTTACATATCGCTTCACCTGTAGTTCTCTACAGAATATCGAAAGCGGAGAGGATTTCTAGTTTTTGAAAATTAATTAGATAATTTTTACTACAAGGCAATAAGACTGAGATAAGAATTTGCATAATATGGCATTTTATATTACTTTAGAATACCATTTCGTACTTTAACATTATGATATAGGTCTCTTGATTTTACATTATATGAAAGTATCTGTTATTTTATTATTTACAGGAAGAGGCGCCTGACATTGCCTGTAATTGTCACTATTATTGGTTTTAATAACATTTTCCCGATAGTAAGGTATGCGCAGAGAAATTCTAGTCTCTGAAATTAAATAAAACAATTTCTAAAATTGGCACAAAAGCCTGAGATAAGAATTTGTAAAATATTGTAAGAAATTATTAAGGTAGCTGATCTACAAAATGGGATTCTTACATAATAAGAAACTTATGTAAGAATCCCATTTTGTAGATCAGCTACCTTAATAATTATAGTGATTAGGTAATACATGAAAAGTATCTGTCATTTAATTATTTACCTGTAGAGGCGCCTGACATTGCCTGTGACTGTGCAAAATTTTGACCGTTTCTACGATTTCCTGTAATTTTGAATATTATTGGTTTATAGATAAGGTATGCGCAGATAAGTTCTAGCTTTTGGAATCAGGATATATTTTTTAATATTGGCCACCAAGCTTGGGATGAATTCGTTTATCGTATCGTAGTATATTTTTCATTTTATTATTTACCTGTAGATGTGCCTGACATTGCCTGTGACTGTGCAGCACTTTGCCCGTTTCCACCACTTACTGCAATTATTAAGAAGTAAAATGTTCAAAGATTTATCTTTAGCATTAGCTTATGCATAGCGAACTCTAAAGTTATGACAAATGAGGTATTATAAATGTGCAAGAGGAATTCGTGGTAGTGAGCAGGGGTCGAGATGGCTTAGGGGTGAGAGCGCTTGAAGTAGTTATCCGGGAGGCACAGATAGAATATAAATATATAATATCAATAAATTTATATTTTAATAAATAATTCATTACAATAATAAAATAAATACATAAATATTGAATATAATACTTTATAAAATCACATAAATATACTATAGTCTGAACAAACAATACATAATAATAATCATTCTCAATCATTTATATAACGAATTCTTCACATAAATAAAGTTAACCAGAAGAAATGTTAGCATCCTCCTCTTTTCTACGTTGCCGTGCCCTACAGGGTCCATACTGTACTGTAATTATTACTATATTTAACACCTTTATAACATATGGAGTGCAATAAAGTATTGAGTATTGAAAAGAATACTGCTCACGATCGTATTTTTCTTCGCACAAAAAGTTATTTGAACATAGAAATAAATGTGAGTTATAGTTTACCGGTTACTACTCACGTGCATTTTTTGGGTTTGACTGACCATTCTGACTCGCGACATTGCCGCGGACTCAGCTCATGAGTAAGGGCTCCGTTTGAGCTCGAAGCTAGTCGGGCCAACTCGAAAAATATACATGAGTAGTACAGAGTAGTGGTGAACAATAATTAATATGAATATGCCTCACAAAAGTTATTATACAAATATAGAAATAAATATTTAGAGAAATTGGGTAGCTTTTAGGATTTAACTAAATAATTAATACTACCCTAAAAAGCTGAAATATTATCTCTTATTGTATTTACCTGTTCTGGTGGTTGCAACCGCTTGGGATTCTGATTTACCTCCGGTATTTCCACCAGTCTCTGAAATCAGGTAATTTTGTAATCATTACGCATGAGATTTAATATAAAAAAAAACTGTACTGTACTGTAACTGGGGAGATGCGTGATGCTATGTTATACCAATGTATAACATAGCATCACGCATCTCCCCGAAGGGTTAAACAGAGCTGCACTGCTGTAAACCTTGATTTCACGAATGCAGCATTAAGTTCCATGTAATGGTGAACTATATTGAAGGTAATAATTCAAAAGTCCGGGCTGCTACTTAGAATCTGCTAGAAATACCTTCATAACACTTTCCCCGACCTGGGACACGACCAGGACCTCATGCTCAGTAGCCACGATTGTGACAACGAGACCGACAGTTAAAAAAGCAATTTCTTTATAAAAAAAAAAAAAATATATGGCTAGTCATGCTAGTACATATCTTTTTGCTATAAGCGCCTATTATGACATGCTGAGATTGACCATATCAATGGGTGATAGACATTTTCATATGTCACTAAAATGGCGCTTGATCCAAAAAGCCTTTCAGCCATCGATATGTTCCAATAATCTTTATTAATCCTTTGTTTTTGTTAAACTTACCGGTTGATTGAGATCGAGATGAAGTATAGGAAATTATGTATACTTCATCTCTCTCATCTTCATCCAATTGGGGTGACATACATGATGTATAAACTACTATAAACGGTCAAGCATGTCAATCCAGAAGCTATTTAAACGCTTCCTATTTTATCTTAAGACTACAGATCTTATTGTTTGATATGGTATCTTACGTGTTTCGGACATGGCCTGTGCCGTGCTGCTGGCGCTGTTCCCAGCCGCTATAAAGATACAGATTTATTAGTCAAAAACAAAGTTAATTTATTAAATCGTTTATAAACCCAAATTAGTCCAGCTTTTATCGCTCCCTAGTGTTTAAAATTAATTATTAAATTATTGAGAAGAAGAAGAAAAGCGTCCTAAGAAACGGTAGTTAGGTAGGCACGTTAGGTAAATAAAAGACTATGCGATTATTTGTCTAAACGTTGAATAAATATTCTTTGTACACTTATAATCTACAAAGTTTTTATAATACATAAGTAACACCCTAACTACAGAACCCATTTCAATGTTTGGCACAGAGCTTAAAAACTACCCGTAAAAGCACACAGCGGACTTTTATCCCGGGAATTTGTTGGGTCGCTTTTCGCGTATTTTGGATTTTCGCTTTTATTGGCGGACGGATGATTGAAACAGAATTAGTAGGTAATAATCACTACCCTACGGACTGACCACTGTATCAATCTAGCCATGAACACAACATTATCAATTATTTAAATGAAGAATGAAAGAATTACCTGAGTTCGCTAGCAAGCCCCATTGTAGGACGAACAAAGCGGTTAAAGCCCAACGTATGCTGTGCTTGGTACCCATCTTCCACTGAGTAACTGGACTGATGATACCCTGTCGTGAACAGGTATATAAGGGAAAAAAAGCAGTTAAAAATACATAAAATAGTATTCGTGAGGTATTAATTTAATAATAGTACCTATTTATTTTTATTACGTATTTATGATACACTTTCTTTATAGTGATCGTGACACATATTAGATAAGATAAATTCTTCAAATGTATATAAAAATGGGGTGATATAATTTTTCATGTCTTTATAGTGAAGTTTCGTTGTGTATATGTCGTTGTGTATGATTGCAGAAGCAGCTGGTATAAAAAATTGCTAGCCCATTCTGATGCTAGAGATACGTTATGTAAATTAGTTGAACGACGTTCAGCTGGATTGCCATTGCGCAACGTATAACAAAACTGCTACCCATGTTTAGACGTAATGTAGAATGGCTTATCTACAGTCAGACAGAGTAATTTTTTGTATAGGTATATTAAATGGACAGTCTTCACTGAAATGAAGGAAAATATACTGTATTCTGATTTTTCTTTTCGTGGCTTTCCGTGGTACAAAGCCCCGCGTTACGGAACTCCTATATTTGTATCGGTAAGGTCAGAAAATACCTTAACACGGGATAATGGAGGATCGTGTGGTCTTTTGTCGGTAGGAGTCCAGCACAGCGTCCATAATGTATTTTCCACACTATAAAAAAGGGGATAACTGGATGGGTTTATTAATACTAAACTATTATAATAATACCTCTTCAGACCGTATTTCGGTTACGGCGGCCTATCTCCGATGAGATTAGGTAAATACGCAGGAGATATTATAGTGCCCAAGTGTATGCGCAAACACAGGTGCACTCCCTCTTCGTTCACTCTCATAGTCCGATGGGACAGCAATGCGATACGACCGGAGAGAGATCAGGCGCAGGACCGACGGCTTTACGTGCTCTCCGAAGCACGTGGGTATCACACCACCAACTTCCTAACACCGGACTGCTATTGAGAATTTCTTAACAAGAAAATCCCAATATTCCTTTGCCCGACCTGGGAATCGAACCCAGGACCTCCCGCTCAGCAGTTCGCTGCTGCGGCTTGCGACCACTAGACCAACTAGGTAGTAGTTGTAGTAAACCACTATACTATACTAATGACATAAATACATAATTATGTCCTAAAATTTTAATGATTTATGCAATCGACTTACAAATAAAATAAAGTTAAATTAATGTTAGTTCTAAATTCTGCATTGTGTGTTATGACACTTCTTTTGTTAACCGTACACAGTGTTAGATTGATCACCTTATGATCTCCGGCCACCGTAAGCCAGAGACTGCAGGTGGCAAACTTGGGTGGTTCGTCGCCTGACCAGCGACAGGCCCGAGGTAGCAGCGCTCTCTGGACTGTGTGCAGGCCGGCAACAATTGGCGGTAAAAAAACTTAACATAAAATTTCGAGTAATCCCGAAAAAGATATAGTCACTGACTGGCGTCACCATAAGATGGATATTGTGGAATTATAATTCGGAATTCTGATATACAATGAACTTGTATTAATGGGTTTAAATTATTATTTTATTATCACATATATATTAGTACTAGCTGTGCCCCGCAAACTTAGTTCTGCCATATAGAAATACTGGATAGAGCCACCCTTATCACCTAGGGTTATAAAAAATTGCCTACGATCTATTTTCAGACCTACCAAATACACACAAAAATAATATAAAAATCGGTCAAGCCGTTTCGGAGGAGTTCGATAACAAACACACGAGATTTGTAGATATTAGAATAACTAGCTGATGCCCACGGCTTCGCCCGCGTGGATTTCGGTTATCGCGACCAAAAGTAATCATGAAATTTTTATCCCGTTCCCACTTTCAAATAACCGCTTTATAATTACCCATTTTTTAAGTATTTACATGGATAGAGTATGTTATCCTTAAGAGATAGACATATGCCATCGCGGCCTTTTCTGTAGACCTATATAAGATACAAAATTCCACGATACATAATATTGTTATATCTCAAAGGGCAGCGTTTTCGTTGAAAACTCCCAAATGGCTTATTTTATCCGACACCTCCAACAAACATCATAATATTTTTGCCAATGTATACAAAAACTTGACAAATTATATACAAAATTCTATCTATTAAAAAAACCGCATCAAAATCCGTTGCGTAGTTTTAAAGATCTAAGCATACATAGGGACAGACAGACAGCGCGAAGCGACTTTGTTTTATACTATTTAGTGGTGTCACGAGAGTTATTATACAAGAAAATATGATAATTAACTTCAAAAGTTAGTAAAGGTCTTTTAAAAACGTGTCTCAGTAACTACAAAAAAAAATATGACGCTGTGTGTAAATGCAAAGAAACTGCTCATCTAGATAAAGCCACTATGTTTTTATTTCCGAAATAAACTGATTCAATATAGCGTGAAAATTACTTGTAGCGACACTATCGTCTCAAAATGCCTATTTTTCACGTAGACTTTCGATATGAATGTCGCCATCTTGCTTTTATGACTGTGAGCGCGGGCCGATTTCAATATACGAAGCCGTTCCCTGTTCAGTTTCATAGTTTTCACCGTCGTGTGCACGCCGTTATTTTGTGGAAATCTCTTCACAAATATTCATATTATGTTGAGTTTTTGTTTTACATAGAATTCAAATTATAGTTTTTGTTTTACATAGAACTCCAATTTTAGTTTATCTTACCTCAATAACTTGAATACAATTGCATGTGATCGTATAATGAGTTTATAACCAGATGTGCAGAAAATTTCGTTCGTAGAAAGAAAAAGAGTTCCCTTATTTACGTACTTAGTTTGCTTAAGTAGTTAAATCATTTAAATCCATTACCGCATGCTTAGAGAACTGTAAAGTTCCTTTCCAAAAAGTACAACTTTAGAGTTCGCTTAGTATGCGTTAATGCTTTTCGAAGATTTATCTGTATCTTATAACGTAGTTTGTTTATTATAATAAAACAACTTTTAACCTAATTAATCGTGTGTATTATTGTTTTTTTGTTTTTCCTGACGTCCTCCTGCGACCACAAACGCTGCAAAGTGTTCGAAACGTCAGGAAAAACAAATCCGGTTAAAAGTTGTTTTATTATAATGTGTAGTGGTCGCGAAACGTAAGGTAGTTTGTTTACTTGTAGGAAAACTGTGACCAAATTGTCAATTATAAAAATTCATCATTATGATTTATTATGGCAACAAACTCCCTTGAACGGCTCGCAGCACTTTACGTGCTTGCCGCTTTGAATGTTCTGTATAAGCAATTTTAGGTTTATTGGTGGTCGACCACCAACATTTTAGATTTTTAATGTAGCATACATCACTCAATTCACAGATTCCATCAGCCTATAGCAGGCTGCATTTTTATACTACTTATTACGGTGTTATTTTTCGAGAACAGTCGGGTTACTCTTGAATCTAATACCAATTCCAATCCAATTCCAATATTAAATAGACACCTTAAAACAATGCGTCATACTAAAATAAATTTACCTACATTACAGTTGCCTCAATTTTAAAGTATTGTTGTCTTCATAATATCCCGAATCTATAATTATTTTTTAGACATTTTGATATATAAAAGTACGAACTGACATATTTCCAATGTCAATCGAGCAGAATTATTTTCAAGAGTAAGCCTACAGATCTGTGTGTAAGTATGACACTTTAATATTTAATTTTATACACCTAACATCCTATTTTTTTTATTCTAATAACCATATTTGTATTAATATATTGGTTTATCATAAAAATAAGTAGCTGAATATTAAGCTACTCGTAGCTACGTTGGTAAGCTGGTTTCCAGTCTAACCTTAATAGCTTAATTCCAGTAATTTTGCGAATGCCTATCTGACCTTTACAACTCAGTTACTGGGTAACACAATATCTTGTGGTAAGACTAATTGTCAGTCTTCCAGACATTCGGCTATCCGTAATGACGACAGTTGTTATGAGTAGTCAGATGAAAGCCTGAAAGTTAAGTTCTATAACAATAGATCATCATTTGACAACCGGGACCGAAATCGGCTCTTCAATAATCTTGTAATAATGACCAACCCATCCACAGAAGAATCAGGGCAAGTACTGTCTAACCTCGCTTACGATGAACCCCAATACATTAAAATAGTAACTACATCAAATAAAACACATGTCATTGTCGTTATAAAATTTATATTTAAAGGAAAGTCGTGATATACAGCATGGAATAGCGTGCAAGCTAAGAGATTTAGTATAGGGTATTAAAAAATAATGATTATCAATCATATTAGACAGTAAAATATCAATAAACATGAAAAATACATAATGTTTTAAAGATAACAATACAAAAAAGGTAATTTATTCCGAGTATGCAGTTCGCAGTATATTGAAGAATTGGTAGGACAAGCTACATATCTGAAAAATAGAGAACAGTGAGATTAAATTACTTAAATATAAACTGTCTGTACTGACTGTAGTAGTATTATTGGTTTGGTAAACATAAGTACGTTTCCTGGTAGGAAAATCTGAATAGTGGCGCTAAGTTTGGAATTATCCACGTTAGATGGCACACTGCCTATTTCATGTCGAATGTAGGCGTAAAACAGTACACTCCCAATGAACTGAACAAGTACTCTTTTGGTGCATACATGCGTGATGCTCTTTTCTACGTTTTTATTAATACCACACGGTCCTCCCCCAATCTCTACTGGGTTCCCGGAATTGCAGATGCATTCACCCCAACCCCAGCAGGTTAAGCTCGTCTGGTAATGACGGACTCCATAACTTATGTAGTAATAACTACTGTAACCCATAATTAATTATTGCTCACTCCACTGAAGGTATCCAAATTCATCGTCAAGTATCCTTTTGCGCTAAAACCAAATGGCTTTTGCGAGCGCATCAAGAATATAATCAATAACTTCTTCGTATCAGAATCAGCATACACCCAGTCTGCAAAATATATGGCTCTCTCCAATTTCATACTCTGAAAAATAAAAATAGCATGATCTCATTGGTTTTTTATCTTGTGTTAGTCATATACGTATAATTCTATGCTCTCATCTAACATATAAGGTCAACCCTCCAAATGTGTGGATTTGTTTCTTACTTGCACAAAAAACGATACATTCAAATGTAACCGTTGCAATTCTTAAGTCTGATATAAAAGATTAACTGGACACAGTTCTATACTGTTTCTAGAGTTGTCTAGGCTGTTACTGAAAAATTTCTAACAGAAAAACACAGACACTGTCTGAATCAGAAAAACAGACACTGTCTGATTCAGAAATCAAACCAAGGAACCTTTACGCTGAACAGCTGCGTTTACAACTACTAGACGAAAGATGCAGTTTTCGAGTTTTAGACTGCTAATAATAATGTCGAGTCGTATCAAAAGGCCAAAATGAAAGCAAAGGATTGAGCAATGGCGGTTGCTCCACCGACAAGAGCTAAGCTCTTAAATTGAAGAAGATAAGAATAATAATGTTATTTCTATTGGAATAAACAGCCAATCTGATTACTTACATGATCAATTAGCAGCTGCCCCATGATACATTGGAAAAATACTTCCACTAGCAAAGAACAGAAGAATGAAAAGTAACGCAATGATTTGTATAGATCATCGATGACCTAAAAATACATAAAAGTAGTTTATTACGATAAAATAAGATTCAAATTAAATTTAAAAGTTAACAAGATAAAAATATTACTGTTGCAGTAAATGCTGTAAGGCATATGAAAACAGAGCCAAACAAATATGTCAGAAGCATTCCGTCACCTAACACTTCATCTAGATCCGATGTTATTCTGCAACAGAAACAACAGATTAATTAACAGTCTATCTATGATATCAACATAAATGTCAAAATAATGAAAACTGCATGTACATGATCGTTTATAGAATGTACCTGTGTCCATCTGTCTGTCTGTACGTTTGTCTCGAATAGGCTCCAAAACGACTCAATGGATTTTGCAGATTAAAACAGGAATTTTACCCAATTATTTGGTTATGTTCCATTTAGATATCTTGCAGACTTCTCAAGATATGAATCCAGCTATTTGCCCAAGTTCCACACGAACGAAGCCGCGGGCACAGCTAGTATTCAGTAAAGTTATTAATTTAAATTTACCGCCTGACCACTAAGCCATCTCCAACTCTACTCACTGCCCCAAATTCGAAAAAAGATAAATCTTATTATCTCTAGTGGTGCGGACTTCAGAGTTAGAATTATTTGAGGAAAGAAAAAAAAGTATGTAAGTGCCGTACCATGCGTACGTAGTTTTCTTTTACTTACTTAGCCAAGAACTGGTGCTTCCTTATAATGAATTTCAATTGCCCTCTTATATTGTAGTGAGTTCTATCAACGTCTATCCGTTCTTTAATTTTAAGGACATCTTCACTACTAATGAGCCCTTCCATAAGACTTCCAAGAATTTTCAATTCCATACAAATATATCGAGTGTATGAAATATGAAGCATATTAACAAAAACGTATATGAATATGACGACTGTGGTCATAAAGCTTTCCCATAAGTATGCCGCATTATACCACTGTACCTTGTCAAAGGGGTACCAGCCATCAAAGGGATACAGGTACTGCTTTTCTTTACCAAGTATGTCGTTCTGGTATACCATAATTATTCTTGGAAACAAGTCTACCACCACTGCCAGTCCTATAGTGTAGTAGAACTCAAATCTAACAATAAGTCTCGTAGTCTGCGTGTATCGTTTCAAAATCTTCTTGTGTTCTGCGGTATCAGAAATAGTTTCCCATAACTCGAATTGAAAGTGTCTGAATATCTTCTGATACAAATACTTATTGTCGTGTATTTTTTTGTATTTAATCAAGATCATGACACAAACTCCAATGTTTGGAGCGACATTGATGATATCAAACCAGTCGAAGTCGTTGATTCCAATCAAACAAAGAGTGACGAATAACTGAGTCGATGTGATAAATAAAAGTCCATAAGTGAAATAATAACAGTAAGTAGAAACCTTTGACCGGCCAACGAAAGGACAAATAAACATTTTAACACCTATATTACTGATATAATTCATTTCAAACAAAAACTCGTTCTTCAAAGTATTGTACGGTCTATTAATTTCTAACATTGTGAGACAAACGCTCGTATTGCTTGCCTATTCAAATTTGTGGCGCGTTATTCTTATAAATCAATAAATGTAACGTTCGTGTAATACATCACTGTAGTTAATTAACTAACCTTGGACTAAGTCCAAAACCATTTAGATTATTCGATTATTTCTAAGTCAATATGGTTGCAAGGCCAAAGAAATTTTCTGTACTTAAATCGTATCATATAAAAAAGTTAATAAGTCAATCGTTTGTTACAAACAACTGGTTGTTACCTAAGATCAAAGGCATCAAACTTATGCCATTAGTACTTATAAAGCGGCCTTCCAATTATTGCTCGTAATGAGGGCATTGATCAAATATGAAACACTAGCTGCGCTCCGTAGTTTTACCTGCAGAATTCCAATGACATAACCATCGATAACTTTAATTTTTCACCAAAAATTACAGTTGAATGATGGTTCAGTAATAAAACCAGTGGTCTTCAAATGGCTTTCCAATTGAAGACCACTGGTTTTATTTAACTAGCAGAATACCGAATGCTTTCACCATCGATATATTTCAATTAAAATATTAGTAAATTAGCAGACTTAAGTCCCAAGACGTAAATTGTGCACCGTCCGTCCGTAATCCGATTAGTATTTTTTGTGTGATTGATAAACATACATCTAAATTTACAAAAGTCCACACCCAAGAAAATCTAAACTTTCACTTCTATACCTTCTATAATAAAATCGTAAAGGTCGTAAAGTCTGTACCTATTAAGCATTTTTCGCAAGAATCAGTTATATAGGTTACAAATGAGCGATAACCCTGCAATGCCGACGCCATCTAGATCATAGTGACATGTAAAAGAGTTTTTAAAAGACCTACTTACAGAAACAATTTCATTCCATTTCATTTCAATAACACATAAATCTGCTATTTTTGGAATCTATGTATGTCGAGCTGCCTGACCGTATTACTGACACCTTAAAACGTGAAAAGGGCAAGTCCGATTTACATTAAATTTTATAGTTGAGTAGGTATTAGCAATTAAAATTTCAAATTCAAATTCAAAATTAAATCTGATGTAGGTATGATAAACAGGTTGTGCATACAATCCTGTATATATGTACTTTTTCCTAGACTAAACATGACATAGAATTACGCATGTATTCCCCAAAGGGGTAGGTAGAGGTGTACACAATTGTATGTACGCCCACATTTCACCAATGCTATTATTAGGTCCCATGTAGGGCGAGCCTATTGCTATCTACCGGGCATAATTCCACACTCCGGGCTGCTACTCTGAATTTCCTAAGTGAAAAACCTAAGACTTTTCCCAAGCCGGGAATCGAACCCAAGACCTCATGCTCATGCACGAGGCAATCCACTGGACGTAATAGTCAGAAATCGCCAATCCGCAGTGAACTAGCGTGGTGATCAATGCTCGTGCCTTCTCTGTATGTAGACAGACCCTTGCCCTGCAGTGGGACAGTAACGGGTTGATAACGTTATGTTAACGTTAACCTAGGTGTACCAATTTAAATCTCATGTATTCATGTATTTCAGTTTTGTGGTCAATCCATATTGAGAAAACTGAACTTCTTGTTACATTTCAGGAAATTTGGATAAACTAGAAGAAAAATCGTGGAAAATACATTTCATGGTAAATATACGGGGAATGTGGTAATAAAACAATACTTAATTGAATTTGCCAAACTTTAATATTTAATTAAATTTTTAAATTACAATATTTATAATAAATTTAGAAAATGGGTTAAAAATTAACATAATAATTCCAACTGGAACACTGCTACCTGTAAAAATAAATTTGGGTTTTATTTATAAGCATTTTAAGGCTAAACAACATTTAAAAAATGATTATAGACGTCTTTTAATTATCAGAGATTTTTAGCATGCTTAAGAAGAAGGGGATGATTGTTTTACCTTTCAAGTTTCTTAAACCGCTTGCCTGCCTATCCGATGTCTAGAAACTGGAACCTATAATAATAAAATAAGTAATTGAGCCATTGTTACATCAGGAAAACTATATATTTGTTTAACGTGGTTTTTTTTTATGTAGTCACTGCCTTAGTCCTTCCCTTGTTACTCGGTGACTCAACAAAAACCTCTAATAAATCACTAAATCTTTCTTTTATTTCTATTATTAAACTGCCAGTTTCTGTGATGATGATTTTATTTCTGTAAAATATACATTTAACATATATAAGTCACTTTGTATATCTAAGGCTAGATGGTGCAAGCATTCTTTATCTGACTATCCCTGAGAAGAAATCCCGAAACAAATTCAGATGTCAAGGTCTCTGAAGTTAAAGTCCAGACATTATAGTAGGTACATGCAGAATCGTCTGGAATGGCCTATTAAAAAAAGAGCCATAGCATGACGATTCCGATACTATTAAACTATGTTATTTTTAGAGTGAGATTTCGGCTCTTAGGCCGACTTTCTTAAGTGGAATGGACATGTGGAATGTAGTATTTGATTATAGCATGTTCTCGTTACCTTGGGTTTGTGCCTGTGCTTGAGCAGTCGCTTGGCTGCCTGACTGCCCATTTATGCCTGTGGGTATATGAATTGCCTTATTATTAGTATAAACTTTTTTTCACGTGTATTAGTTGGTATTCTTATTTATATACCTATATTTTACATTCAATCAAATATCAGTCTGTATTTGTTTGTATAATAATTATTCTAAATTAACTTTGGTTCTTTGTCGGATTATCTAGTATTCGATCTTGCAGGTAAATTCCGAGTTGAGCAACTTTTAATTTGTAGAGTGATAGATTTATTTCGGCTCTTTGTTCTTCATCTGACTTTCATCTGTGGAATGGACATGGGGAATATCGTATTTCATTATAGTGTGTTGTCGCTACCTTGGTTTTGTGCTTGTGCTGCAGCAGTCGCCTGGCTGGATGTCTGCCCATTTGTGCCTGGACCTGTATTAATTTCCTTATTATTAGTAAATAGTTTTTTTTTTAGTTTGTATTAGTTGGTATACTTATTTTACATATCTACTTATATTTTACATTCAATCAAATATCAGCGTGTATTGGTTTGTATAATTATTATTATTTAAATATATTTTTATATAAGGCTTAGGATAGACTTTTTTATTTTATATGTGTATAGTGTTTAGTTTGTCCTTGTCTTTATTTAAATATAAATTTTCTTTGTATATATTTGTGAATAGTCTAATTGAAATGAATCTTATGAATTTCGGATAAAAAATGATACATAGTTGTGTTATTATAGGTATACTGTACATGTTTTTGAATAAACAGATTATTTCAGTAAGTTAAAGCGTCGTATAGTATTTTCTTACTCGTGTCTTGGCACGTTCATACCTGTTTGGGTTTGGGTTACTGTTGTAGCAGATGTTTGGCTAGCTGCCTGCCCTGAAGCTATTCCTGAGCTTGTACCAGACGGTGACACTACTCGTACCTACTATGTGTGTTATTATGATTCTCTTGGTTGACGCTCAACCGCAATTAAATTTTACGCGCTGGTCGTATTAGTGCTAATTGGGTTTCGTTGAGTAGGAGTGTAAGATGAAGGTGAAATATAAAGTCTGGGTGCAATCACAACTTATCGAGATTGTGCGTGTATAGCAGCATTTATAGCTTCTTGACTCCAGGCTTGTAGGATCTGGTTTGTTTTTTTTTTTTGTAATGGCACCTCGCAGGTCAACCTAGGAGGTTGTCGACTGCTTAACCGGACTTTCCTGTGGATGCCCTAATAATAAATTATTATTAAGGCCTCCAGCCAGGGGCATACGAACTAATTATAAACTACAGCGACAACACGCTAAGGGCACCCCCTGCGGGGTACGAGCCTCGGCTTAGGGCGTCGCTGGTGGGAGGACAGCAAGGGACTGGCTGGATCGAACAAGAATCATAATTATTATTGTGGTACTTTTTTGGTTGCTGTTCTTTCTCTTTTTATACGAGAATGCTGTCAGTGTCCCTACATGTTCTGTTGTCTTTTTTTTCGGAATCCAAAAATCTGACGTCGACAAATTAAAGTACGACACATCAAATTTCACTCGACAAAGCTTATGAGATTTAATAATACATCCTTACATCGATGGCTAATAGATTCTCATTTGACAACCATGACCGAGTAACTTAAATTTAACTTGCTCTCCGAGACATGAACCCTTTCATGTCTCGATATGAAATTTTGCCTAACTTTAATCGATTCATTTGTACAACCTACTTAGTCACAAGCCCCTCCTTGAATATAAGGTAATGCAATGTTAAATAAAGCGTAATTTATATGTTTGTGGAGTACAGACAATATTTGACCCACATTTGTTATTATAATAATCAATGTCAATTTAATAATCAAATTTACATGTTATGTCCACATTAGCACTAACATTTATTTTCTATTTTCTTTACTGCCTCGTTGGTCTAGTGGTCTCAAGCGCGGCTGCTGAACGTGAGGTCCTAGGTTCGATTCCCAGGTCAGGCAAAGTGTTATTGGGTTTTCCTATTAGAACATTCTCAGTAGCAGCCCGGAGCCAGGAAGTTGGTGGTGACACCCCATGCTTCGGAAAATACGTGAAGCCGTCGGTCCTGCGCCTGATCTCTTTCCAGTCGTGTCGGATTGCCGTCCCATCGGAATATGAGAGTGAAGGAAGAGGGAGTGCACCTGTGTTTGCGCGTACACTTGTGCACTATAATATCTCCTGCGTACTTGGCTAATCTCCATGGAGATAGGCCGCCGTGACCGAAATACCATCGGAATATTTTTTATTACTCTTTATTTTCATCTTATTAAAATATCTTTTATCTTTTTCAACTATCCACTTATGTAGTGTTCGTTTAAAGCGAGACATTGGCAAGTGCTTTATATGTGATGGGAGTTTATTGAATATTCTTATATACATTGGGTAACAGTTTCTATGGTATAACTCAGTTTTCATATTTGGAATTTTTTATTTATTTGTAAATCTACATTCAAAAGAACAGTTATCCCCGAGTTTCTTAGATAAGTGTGATTTTGTAAATTTACTCACTTCCTCTATGTATAAACAAGTTACTGTTGGCAGCATAAGCGTCCTGAACAACGATTTACACGAAGTCAGTGGGTCGACATTACAAATCAAGAGCGTTTTTGAGAAACAAATGCTCTGTCGATATGTGGCGACTTTCCCCAGGTATATTGGATACCATACCGTAATACGGATGCTACATAGGCATGGTAGGCTTGAATTATTGCATTGTTACTTGTTAAACTTGCCAGACGCAATAAAGCATATGCAAATTTATTAATTTTTCCGCATACTTTGTCGCCACGGTGACCCCAAGAAAATTGCTCATCCGATACCGATCCGGTTGATTTATACACAAAAACGTATACGTTTCTGTCTTTTGTATTTATTTATCTTTTAATAGAATATTTAATTTATGTTTTTGTGTCCTTTTTTGTTGTAAAATTGCATGTGTTTTGTCTTATATATAACAAGTTTTAAGTAATTATTTTCCGTCCAATTTATTATGCTATTTCTTTTATTATTATAGTTTTCGTTCCTTTTTGGTATTATAACAGATACGTTGTTAGCAAAGAGTGTAAAAGTGTAGTCCGTTACCTTCGGCAAGTCATTTAAGTAAATGAGAATATGTGGGACACCCGAATTATTTGTTATCATTTCGATTGATATGTACACTCTGTCCCATTAGAATGACTTACATTTCTACAAATTGTGATGTCTATTCTTAAGATAACTTCTGAGCCAATCATTTGCATGACCACGCATCTCATAGCTTTCACATTTTTTTATTATCAGTTTTGTGACACTAAGTCGAAAGCTTTGGACATGTCAAAAAAGACTACAGTGGTGGGTTTTTTTAAGTCAATGAATTCTATAACCTTGCTAATTAAAGTATATGCAGTTAGGATAGTAGATTTGCCTTACTGGAATCCATTTTGTTCGAGGCTCAAATATGATATTTATTTATGAAGTTAATTAATCTGGCAATCATGTTTTTTTCGTATATTTTGGACAGAATTGGTATTAGAGCTACTGGTTTGTAATTTTCGATTTATTTTTTATTTCCTTTTTTGTAAACTGGTTTAATCACGGATATTTTTTGTTTTTCCGGAAAGACTCCCATTGATAATCGTTAGTTGATTAAATGCACTAGAATACGGGTGATCACAGGGGCTACATATTTGATTATTTGTGTACTTATTCGGTCATATCTGGTTGCATTTGCGTCGGTTTGTGAGAATACCAGTTTCTATTTCTAAGTCATTGATGTTTATTTCATTAGATGGAATATTAATAGTATTATCATACTTTTTGGCAGACAGACCTTTCTACAGTACATCTGAATTTCTAAAGGAAAATTTGTTGATGGGGAAACTTGTTGATGGGGAATTCAATTATGTAATTTAACTAATGTTATAATTTGTAATCATTTTTGTGATTATAACATAACATAACATAGCATCACGCCTGTATTCCCCGAAGGAGTAGGCAGAGGTGTACACAGTTGTACACCCACATTTCACCAATGCTGTTATTAAGTCCCATGTAGGTGGTGAGTCTATTGCCATCAACCGGGCACAGTTCCAAACTCCGGGCTGCTACTGAGAATTTCCTAACAGAAAAACTCAATAACACTTTGCCCGACCCGGGGATCGAACCCGAGACCTCCTGTTCAGCAGTCGCGCTTGGGACTACTAGACCAACGAGGCAGTCAGTTTTGTGATTATGCTATTGTAAATGATTGAATTTGTTATGGCTATTAATGTTATGTTTATTATGACTATGTTTTGTAATTAGTATTGTTTAAATCACTAGCCTATATTATCCAGGACTATGTAAGCATTCTAACGATGCCCCAAACATCTAGATCGCTTCAGGCGTTTAGAATTTATGGTGGACTAAAGAAACTCAAAACATACATACATACTTGAACCCTAAAAACATAACACTAGTTTTTGGGCAGTCGTGTAATAAAACATGTAATAAGGTGAGTATTAATATAAACAATTAAAACTGCAATCAATTTCGGGTGTTTAAAAGCCGCCATTTTGGTGCGCTTTCTCTGACGTCGGTGCGCGACGCTTTCTCGGCGTACGTGACATAAAAAGGATCTTCAAATATTGTGGAGTGTTTAATTAATTATTAATCAATATTTTTGAAGAATTTAGGGGTATTTATCCAGGAGAGGCAGGTTAAATTCTGCTCTCGACCGTATAGGTATTTATTTTCACTAGAAATTATAACTTTAGACTTCGCGACGCATGCTTAACGCATGCGTCGCGAAGTCTAAAGTTATCTATGAAGGCATTGCGCAGGTCCCGGCGGGCCAGGCGTACTATAATAGTCCGTGGGCGAGGCTCCGTAGATTCTGTTGAGCTCGTTGCGTTGATGTGCCTGCTACCAGCTCGTTCCGCACTCACAATGTCGCGTTCCTCCACACTGACGTCAAGCTTAGAAGCCACTAACTTAACTAAATGCGTTGGACTCTCTGCTTGTGATTCAGGTATGTTGGCAATCACAAGATCATTTGCCATCAGTTCCTGGTCTCTGTCGTTTAGGTCCCGTTTTAGTTTTTCAATTATGCCGTCCACCGAACCCGCAGGGACTGGCAGATTCTCCTTGTGTTTTTCTAGCGCCACCAGTCTATTCTCCATACCATCCATCCGTGACTGACATGACTCGTTCGAGCTCTTGAGCTCTTTCCGAAGTTCCAAGAGCTCCTGCCTTAGGGTGCGTATTTCCTCCATAATTAGCCTCAATGCGGAGCCTACGTCCTGCGGGAAGTCTTGATTCCCCCACTGCGGTGCAATGACCTCGGTGCCTCCGACTGCAACCGTTGGCGCAGTCACTGCACTTAGCTGCGTCTTCTCTACAGTCGGTGACTGCATCATCAGCACAGGGGACTGCGCAGATTGCGCAGATGAAACAATAGCCGACGGCAGCTGAGTTGTCAAGGTAGGCGTTGGTAAACCAACCTGTTCCCCGCTCTGTACATTTATTGAATTGCCTCTGACAGGAGTGTCGGCATTGTTGTCCCTACGGACATTCCTCCTACACTCAGGGCAGTGCCAAGACGAGGCTATTGAACCTTTTACTGGAAGACGAACGCATCCCCTATGAAAAAGGTTACAGTTGTTGCATGACCGGCATCTGTCGGTGTCAGGAATTTACAGCAACCACCGCACTTAGCTAGGGGCATTGTCACTATTGAGTGTATTCGACGAGTGTGAGAGATCTCCGGTAGATGGCGCCAGTAGTTGTTATAAGTGGAGCAGACGAGACAGTCTCTTGAACTGCTGCTAGATGTCATTATCGGCTGGTAGTTGAGTAGTTATCAAGTTCGTTAAGAACCACTTTGAAACGAAACTAGATGGCGCTGCTTCCGAGTTTCTGTTTGGTGGCAGTTTATGGGGATTTGTATGGTGTACAGAAAACTATGTTTTCTGTACACCATACTTCACACCGTGTTTGGTATTACAAGACGCACACACTTAATAGTTCAATCGAATAGTTATTAGTTTGATTGTAAATACTCGTAATTTTTTTTTGATGTTCAGGTATGTTTATGTTCACAACGAGTTTCGAAATATTTAATTTGATTATATTTGTATTAAAAGTTCACTAAACCACTGTATAACGTGTCAGGTTAGTTATAACACTGAGTTTAAGCTTTGCACATATAAATAATTGCTACTATATTGCTAGTTTTATTTTATAATATGCAACGAAAACAAACTGTGTATACCAACTTCACATCCGTGACATCACTCCCAATATATATATAATCTGAATCTCGGAAACGGTTCCTATGATTTTCATGAAATTTAGTATGCAGGGGGTTTCGGGGGCGATAAATCGGTCTATTTAGGTTTCATTTTTAGAAAACGTGTGTTTACTAAAAAAAATACGAGCAAAGCTCGGATCCAGGTACTATATTATTATTAGATATACTTAGGTACCTTGTTGATTCTGCGCAGCCGCATACGCAGCTGCTTGAGCCTGGCTATTACCATTATAGCCATTGCCTGTACAAACATATCATTTGTTAAGTAAAACAAAATTTCAACATTCAATAAACACAAAGCACATAAGATAAAAAAAAACTATTATTTATTAATATTAATAAGTGTAACTGTATATGTAACTATAATTTCGGAAATGGATGAAATAAGGGTATCGAATATATAAACATTTGAATAAATAATTTTTAAGTTATAAGAATAGTATGTAACGACATACACTAAAAATAAAATTTATTTTATATATATGTTGCAAATGGATTGTGGAATCAGCTATTTTGAGTAAATGCTGGCTGATTTATAAAACAGTGCTGTTATGTAAAACAGCTCAACGACGTTTAGCAGTTTTTACAATAACTGAACTATAACACTCAGAGTTGTACAAAAAAATCGCGTTTATCAATGCAGGGGTCAAGGATCAGAAGTTATATAAAGCAGCGTGAAGTAAAACGTCAGACTGTAGGTTGTAGTTCTAAATTTTGTCGCTCATGGCTCTGTCTGTCTTATCAACAATAATTTAACTTTATTAAATTTTGTAAGTCAATAATGAATAATAATAATAATTAAAATTTTGAATGACATTATTACTAAACTACTATACCAATCGATATAAAAGCAATAGGTAATATAATTATTTCAATAATGATCGCGACTGAAATAGACGGTATACAGTTTGAAAACTCGAATGCACTCCGCATGAATGCTAAGATTTTTAACTTTTAACCTTTAAGTTTCAGCTAATGGTATGTTAATTAGGGTTAAAAGTGAATTCATTCATCGTAAAATAACATTATAGAAATGTGAAAAATATTTACTCTTGGTAAAAAATATATACCTAATACCTTAAAACGAGCAATTCTTGTATGTATATATATATATATAATCTGAATCTCGGAAACGGCTCCAATGATTTTCATGAAATTTAGTATGCAGGTGGTTTCGGGGGCGATAAATCGATCTAGTTAGGTTTCATTTTTAGAAAACGTGGGTTTACTAAAAAACAATACGAGCAAAGCTCGGTCATCCAGGTACTATATTATTATTAGATAAACTTAGGTACCTTGTTGATTCTGCGCAGCCGCATACGCAGCTGCTTGAGCCTGGCTATTACCATTATAGCCATTGCTTGTACAAACATATCATTTGTTAAGTAAAACAAAATTTCAACATTCAATAAACACAAAGCACATAAGATAAAAAAAAACTATTATTTATTAATATTAAGAAGTGTAACTGTAGGTATATGGAACTATCATTTCGGAAATGGATGATATAAGGGTATCGAATAAATAAACATTTGAATTAATTATTTTTAAGTTATAAGAAAAACATGTAACGGTACACACTAAATATATGATATACGTATGTATATGTCACAGATGGACTGTAGAATTACGAAACTGCTAGCTGATTTATAATACAGTGCTGATATATGAAACAACTGAACGACGTTTAGCAGTTTCTGACATATACTGAACTATAACACGCAGAATTGTACACAAAATTCGCGCTTATCAATGCAGGGGTCAACGATCAGAGGTTATGTAAAGCAGCGTGAAGTGAAACGTCAGACTGTAGGTTTTAGTTCTAAATGTTGTCACTCATGGCTCTGTCTATCTTATCAACAATAATTTAACTTTATTAAATTTTGTAAGTCAATAATGAATAATAATAATAATTACAATTTTGAATGACATTATTACTAAACTACTATACCAATGGATATAAAAGCAATAGGTAATATAATTATTTCAATAATGATCGCGACTGATATAGACGGTATACAGTTTGAAAACGCGAATGCGCTCCGCATGAATGTTTAGATTTTTAACTTTTAACTTTTAAGTTTCAGCTAATCGTATGTTAATTAGGGTTTAAAGTGAATTCATTCATCGTAAAATAACATTATAGAAATGTGACAAATATTTACTCTTGGTAAAAATATATACCTAATACCTTTAAACGAGCAATTCTTGTATATATATATATATAATCTGAATTTCGGAATCGGCTCCAATGATTTTCATGAAATTTAGTATGCAGGGGGTTTCGGGGCCAATAAATCGATCTAGTTAGGTTTCATTTTTAGAAAATGTGGGTTTAATAAAAAAATAAAAAAAAAACGAGCAAAGCTCGGTCATCCAGGTACTATATTATTATTAAATATACTTAGGTACCTTGTTGATTCTGCGCAGCCGCAGCCGCAGCGGCAGCTGCTTGAGCCTGGCTATCACCATTATAGCCATTTCCTGTACAAACATATCATTTGTTAAGTAAAGCAAAATTACAACATTCAAAAAACACAAAGCACAAAAGATTAAAAAAAAAAACTATTATTTATTAATATTAATATGTAACTATAATTTCGGAAATGGATGAAATAAGGGTATCGAATATATAAACATTTGAATAAATAATTTTTAAGTTATAAGAATAGTATGTAACGACATACAATAAAAATAAAATTTATTTTATATATATGTTGCAAATGGATTGTGGAATCAGCTATTTTGAGTAAATGCTGGCTGATTTATAAAACAGCTCAACGACGTTTAGCAGTTTTTGACAATTACTGAACTATAACACTCAGAGTTGTACAAAAAATTCGCGTTTATCAATGCAGGGGTCAAGGATCAGAGGTTATATAAAGCAGCGTGAAGTGAAACGTCAGCCTGTAGGTTGTAGTTCTAAATTTTGTCGCTCATGGCTCTGTCTGTCTTATCAACAATAATTTAACTTTATTAAATTTTGTAAGTCAATAATGAATAATAATAATAATTAAAATTTTGAATGACATTATTACTAAACTACTATACCAATCGATATAAAAGCAATAGGTAATATAATTATTTCAATAATGATCGCGACTGAAATAGACGGTATACAGTTTGAAAACTCGAATGCACTCCGCATGAATGCTAAGATTTTTAACTTTTAACCTTTAAGTTTCAGCTAATCGTATGTTAATTAGGGTTAAAAGTGAATTCATTCATCGTAAAATAACATTATAGAAATGTGAAAAATATTTACTCTTGGCAAAAAATATATACCTAATACCTTAAAACGAGCAATTCTTGTATATATATATATATAATCTGAATTTCGGAAACGGCTCCAATGATTTTCATAAAATTTAGTATGCAGGGGGTTTCGGGGGCGATAAATCGATCTAGTTAGGTTTCATTTTTAGAAAACGTAGGTTTACCAAACAAAAAATACGAGCAAAGCTCGGTCATCCAGGTACTATATTATTATTAGATATACTTAGGTACCTTGTTGATTCTGCGCAGCCGCATACGCAGCTGCTTGAGCCTGGCCAACCATTATAGCCATTGCCTGTACAAACATATCATTTGTTAAGTAAAACAAATTTCAACATTAAAAAAACACAAAGCACATAAGATTAAAAAAAAACTATTATTTATTAATATTAATAATTGTAACTGTAGGTATATGGAACTATCATTTCGGAAATGGATGAAATAAGGGAATCGAAAAAATAAAATTAATTCTATATATATGTTGCAAATGGATTGTAGAATCAGCTCTTCTTAGAAAATGCTAGCTGATTTATAAAACAGTGCTGTTATGTAAAACAGCTGAACGACGTTTAGCAGTTTTTGACAATTACTGAACTATAACACGCAGAATTGTACAAAAAATTTGCGTTTATCAATGCAGGGGTCAATGATCAGAGGTTATGTAAAGCATCGTGAAGTAAAACGACAGACTTTTAATTCAAAATTTGTCACTCATGTTTTTGTTTGTCTTTTCAACAATAATTTAACTTTATTCAATTTTGTAACTCAGTAGCAAAGAAATATATTTGAATGACATTAATATTACACTAAAAAAAACGAGCAAAGCTCGGTCATCCAGGTACTATATTATTATAAAATATACTTAGGTACCTTGTTGGTTCTGCGCAGCCGCAGCCGCAGCGGCAGCTGCTTGAGCCTGGCTATTACCATTATAGCCATTTCCTGTATGTAAAGTCGTTTAGCAGTTTTTACAATTACTGAACTAAAACACGCTGAGTTGTACAAAAAATTCGCGTTTATCAATGCAGGGGTTCAACGATCAGAGGTTATGTAAAGCATTGTGAAGTAAAACGTCAGACTTTAAATTCAAAATGTTGTCACTCATGGCTCTGTTTGTCTTATCAACAATAATATAACTTTATTCAGTTTTGTAAGTCATTAGCAAAAAAAAATAGTTTGAATGACATTAATACTAGGTACACAAAAAAAAAAATTTTTAACAAAAAAAAGAACCGACTCCAAAAATCTTTCTGCTAAGTAAAATTGCACTAAAAAGTAATAAAATAATTGCATTATTTACTTACTACAATTATTAGGACAATAATAACAATTATTATTATTTTTGGAGTCGGTGCCAGACAAACTTTAAAAATATTTAGGAAGTTTCCTAAAATTTGCAAAGTATATTTAAAGGTACATTAACCATCATTATTTTTACGATAATGTATTATACCTAATTGAACCTATTTACAAATGAACACAACAACTGCCTAGAGCGAACGTAATACGCTACTTCATGAATGTACTTACACGTTTATTATCCTTTACTGGCACCGACTCCGAAAATAATAATAATTGTATATTATTGTCCTAATAAATTGATTTTATTAAGAATCCTCTAAATTTTTTTTTTTTATATAAATTGTAGTAAGTAAATAATGCAATTATTTTATTACTTTTTAGTGCAATTTTACTTAACAGAAAGATTTTTGGAGTCATTTCTTTTTTTTGTTAAAAATTATTTTATTTCTTACTTTTTAGTGAATCTTGCGTACCATAACTGATTTATCGGAAGTGAATATGGGTAGACCTACTTAACGCGCTGTCCATATATATCTGTCGCAGATGGATTGTAGAATCCGCTGTTTTACAAAATCTCTAGCTGCTTTACACAACAGTACTGTTTTATAAAGCTGGATTGCCATTGCGATACGTTTAACAAAACTGCTACCCACCATTAGACGTAATG
The DNA here is from genome assembly GCA_935421205.1 of Xylocampa areola. NCBI lineage: Eukaryota > Metazoa > Arthropoda > Insecta > Lepidoptera > Noctuidae > Xylocampa > Xylocampa areola. Next base: position 13,847,711 of record OW285207.1, read on the forward strand.
CAGAATGACATATCTACAGTGAGACAGGTTTGTTTATTGTATAGGTATATTAAATGGATAGTTACCATTCAAGTAAAAAAGCGATACTGTATTCTGATTTGACTTTCCGTGGCTGGGTCGACGGAGCCCCGCTTAGCGGGGCTCCTATTTTTGTGTCCGTAAGGTTAGAAAAAACCTAAACACGAAGAGGATGACGGGGGCTGTTCGCTCGCTTCGCTCGCTCATGGATCAATTTAATTTATTTTCTTTCATAATCCCGATATATTGTCGACTATTATAGTGGTTTAGTATTTACGTCATTAAAAATGTTCATTTATTTTTTGCTATTGACAAGTAAAATAAAGTTAGGTTATTATTGTTAGGACATACAGAGCCATATGTGCCAAAATTTCGAACTAAAATCAACAATATGACAGTTCATTTCACACTGTTTTACATAATATCTGATCGTTGACCCGCTGCATTGATAAACGCAAAACGTTCATTCAATTCCGCGACTAGCGTATGTTACTGACGGGACAGTGTAAGGATTCTAACGATACCCCATATATCGAAATCAGTTCAGGTATTTAGAAGTTATGGTGGAATAGGTAAAGAAACTCACAAACATACTTACATACATACATACTTATATTCACTCCGTTTTTTGAGCACTCGTGTAAAAAGAGATGTTTGAGAATGCGGTCTTACACTAAAAAGCACTAAATAGCAAAAAAAATATTACGGATTTCCGGTGCTTATCTTCCGGTTTCATCATCATCATCATCTGATGATGAAGCTGGAAAGTAGGCAGTTCATTAGAACTATTCTAGAGACCGTAAACACCACCGGAAAGTCACAAGAAAGCAAAATACACCATTTCGTTTACTTCGACGACGTATTATTTTTCAGTTATTTTGATTTAAATACCAAACTACTAAACCAATTTTCGTAAAATTTAAATGGGACCAATCTGAAAGTAAATCCTTTCAAATAAAAAAAATATTTTCTAAATCGGTTCATAAATGACGGAGTTCTGAGGTAACAAACAAAAAAAAAAAAAAATACAACCGAATTGATAACCTCCTCCTTTTTGGAAGTCGGTTAAAAAACGAGCAAAGCTCTGTCATCCAGTTTTTTTTTTTGAAATGGGCTCTTGCAGAAACCCAGAGGGGTTTTGTCTGCGTAACCGGACAATATTTAAGGTGAGGCAGTTTGATGCCTCCAGCCAGAGTATATTTTAAGATACTACAAACTAAGCAACAGCGCTAAGGGCGTCCCCTGCGGGACACGAACCTCGGCTTAGGGCGTTGCTGGGGGGACAACTAGTCCCTAGCTGAGTCATATCAGTTTCCTTATTATTAAGGGACGAATTTAAAGCTACTAGCTCGGCGCGGGCCGGCTCGAGCAAGGGTCGGGGCGGACATGATGAGACATTTCGCGACGGACGCGGACCTCGCCGGTGAGGTCTATAACGAGGTGGTCGAGCGCGTCGGAGTGTGCTTGTGTGTCTGTTAGACTCTTGAACTACAGTGATCCTATCATCGGGACGGAGGAAAGCGTGACGTGGTCGGCGGATTTTGTTGATCTGGGACGGCTTGTAATCAGCGGAAGAGACAACTAAGGGATTCGGATGATTAGGGGCAGATTCGAAGTATCTCTTCGATGCCCTTTTCATGAGTTGCCTAACGGTAGGCACTCTGAGGTCGAGGTGGAGTTGAAGGTTCCTAATAAACCATGGAGCGCCTGTCGCTTTACGAAGGAATCGATTTTGCAGGGTTTGCATCCTATGGATTTTGTAATACTTAACGTGTGCGAACACGACGCTAGCATACGTCATAATGGGTCTAGATGGCCGTGTCGTCGGCGAAGAGAGCTAACTTGGTTTTGCCACTTTTGGGAATATCGCTGGTGTACAGCGCGAAGAGAAGAGGTGATAGCACAGAGCCCTGAGGGACTCCGGCTTGGATCCGATGAGGGGACGATAGAACGCCCTCTACGCGATAGCGGAAGCTACGGTTCGATAGAAAATCTCGAATGATGAGTATGAGACGGTCAGGCACTTGGAATTGGTATAGCTTATAGATAAAGCCGTTGTGGCAGACCTTGTCGAAGGCTTTAGCTACGTTGAAGAATAATACGCCCGTTTTCATCTTGCCCATGAAGCCTGCGCTTATGTGCTCAACGATACGGTGAACTGATGGATGCATGAGTGTTTAGCTCGAAAGCCAAACTGCTCGTTAGGAAGAAGCTTATTGGATTCGGCATAATCCCTTAAACGAATATAAATTAGCCTTTCATAGATCTTTCCGAAGACGTTGAGAAGACTGATCGGGCCATAACTGGTCGGCTCGCACTTGATCTTACCGGGCTTTGGAAAACCTATAACTGTTGCCTGTTTCCACGACTGTGGGAAGATATTGTTGGTCAGTGCCGCATTGAAGATGGCGGTCATGAGAACTATCAGAGGTGCGGGGAAGTATTTAATCACTTTTTTGGTGATCCCGTCTGAGCCTGGGGCTTTCCTGGGTTTGAGGTTCCTCACGATCGTTCTGACTTCGTCTACGGTGACGGGGGGCAAGGGATCGTCGGAGTCGTCTGGGGGCGGGAGTGCAGTTCTACGTTTGACTTCAGCATCGACCTTGGACAGGTGAGCTTTGTCTACTGGTAGAGTGCTAGGCGTACATTGGGCTTCTAAACTGTCCGCTAGTACTTCTGTCTTTTCGTCGTCATCAAAAGCAGGTCGTTGATTAGGTCTATTGAGCGGGGGTATAGCGGCGCATTGATCGGATTTTAATTTCCGCTGCAATTGCCAGAAAGCTTGATGGGTGGGTTCTATATCGTCGAGCATTTTGTCCCATTTAGCTTCCCGCATTTCCGATATGCCTCACAGTACGCTGCAAGGTGCGCATATGGATACGGTTAGCTTCATTGGGGAAACTGTCGTAGGCACGGTTTTTCTCCGTCAACAGTTCACGTACATCCTCCGGCAGTTTCCAGCGGTGTTCATCCACCTCCGGAACTTGCCGTGAACATTCGTTCATTACGGATTGCACGCGACAGGTGAGGGAGTCGATCGCAGTCACCGTGTCAGCAACAGACACTATATTATTGGGAATTGAGTCTAAGTGCACAGAAGAGGTCGACTTGAGACGTTCCTCTAGTCTTCCCCAATCCGTGGTGGTTTTAGTGGGGACAGGTTGATCTGGGTCTGAGAGACCTGAGCGGGGGCCTAATTCTAGGATTACTGGTCTATGATCAGAGTCGAGCTCTTGTAACGTCTCTATAGAGCGTAAACCGAGGTTTACACCGCCATCGGTGGCGGAATGACGGTAGGCTGATAAGCCGGGGAGGATTTCAAAGCCGGAAACGCTTGCTGGTGGTTCAGCGCGATCCAGCGCGATGGACGGCTGCTCTTTGATGGTTCGCTCGGCATTACGTTTCCCGAGTTTTGAGTTGACGTTCGGTTTTTTAGGTGCCTTAGGGCACCCACAATTATTAGCCGGATGTCCCGATTCGCCGCACAGGACGCAGCTGGGAGGGTCGGTGCAGAGGGACCTATCTTTAGGCCTCTCACAGGCGTTAGTGCCATGGTCAACGAGTCACTTAACGCATCTGGGTTTTGCAAAGCAATTACGCTGTGCATGACCGTAGAGTTGGCAATTGTGGCATTGCCCGATGTAGCCCGACTTATGCGGGTTTTCAACTTTAATGCCGGAAAGATGGCACAAGGTTTTTAAATTGTACAGTGCTTTCGAGCCCGGGCCCTGTTCGCACACTACTAGCACCATTGCGAATGGTGGTCCGCCACGAGCGCGGTGCATGCGGTGCACTTCTACGACCGGGATCTGTTGCGACTTAAGGTCGCTTAGAATCGACGATGTCTCGATCTCTGTGGGTACTCCGCGAATCACGACGCGGATGAGGCGCTCCTCTTGGAGGGCGTAAGTGTGGAAGGATACTACCTTTTCCCGAAGGAGATTGGTCAGTGTACAAAAATCACTGGGAGAGGGCACCTGGACTTTGATGCCTTGTTGGGTATTCCTGGCCTGAGTGTAGTTGACTTTCTTGTCAACACACCACTTAGAAATATCAGTCCACTTCGCCTTGTCCTGAATGTAGACGGGCGGGGGATTGGGCGCCTTTTTTTGAGCCTGAGAGGTTGAAGGACATGGGGCTACCGGGCCTGGAGATTGGAGCGGCGTCCATAGGGACGGAGGACTGGAGGTCTAGGGACTGGGTTGCCTCAACGGTCTTGAGGGCTTTGGCGGGCGTTTGGCCGGCGGCGGCTTTTTTGGCCTTACGGGCTCTCTTTTTCCCCTTGCCAACTACAGTGATGTAGCCGTCCGAAGATGTGGCCGAACTAGTGTCTGAGTTTTCGGACTCAGAAGAGGATGATTGCATAGCAACATCCATGACGTCCGGCTGTGATACAGTTTCCTTTGTTAACGATAACAAAGGGGCCGGGGAATTAGCGATTCCATTGTTCTCGTCGAACAATAGATTAGTGTCGCACAAAGGCGACGCAGGAGACAAAGGCGGGGACGGTTCGGGCGATTTCAGAGAATCACATATAATGGGCCGCGGCGTAGATGTGACCGCTTTGGTTATGCCGCCGTGACTACCTGAGGCGGGCTTTGGGTACGCGGTAACATCGTTATCGCTTTGTGTGTGAACTTGCTGTAGTAATACAGCGAAGTCTTACCCGTATTTTTTGTGATAAACGGGGTCCTTTAACAGGATGTTTTTTAGGAACGCTACAATAAGTGTATCGTCCATTTTAGGGGATTCAGAAATAAAAAGGAACTATCATTAGAATTTCCTAATAAACCTAACTTCTAACTCCCCGGGTGGATGGGCCAGGGGATGTGTAACCCTCCCTGCCGGATGTAAGCAGGGAGGTGTGTACCTATAGGTGAGCCCTAAGCTTGTAACCCGTCGCCAGTCTTATTGTGCAAACGGGGCCCTGACCAGTCTAGTGCGAAGGGTGTAGACACCCCCGACCGGCACTAGGTGAGTAGCTGAAAGGGAAGCCAGAGTCTAGAGCCGACTAGGAGATCCCCCAAGGCCGGTTATCTAGCTCCCGTCCAATTGACTGCCTCACCCTGAAGGGGTTTCAGCTAAGTGTATCGGGTCAACACCCACTCGGCTTCGTTGACACCGAAAGGTTTCAACCGAGAACTACGAAACTGTGGCTTTACCCTGACGGGGAAAGGAAAAATACACGTTTCTGACTGTTCTTTAAAAAAAGAAGATAAACAGCCACCGCCTCGAAAAAGGCAGCTTTTGATTTAAGTTGTTCGTAGCCAGTAAACAGCTACGGAGATTGCTACGGCAGGGCGTAGCGAATAACGATCACAGATACAACACGGGCGAAATCACTAGAAGCGACACGTCCGCGCGCGGCGAGCGTTGGGGCGAGAGTCCTCGGTTATCCAGGTACTATATTATTGTTAAATATACTTAGGTACCTTGTTGATTCTGCGCAGCCGCAGCGGCAGCGGCAGCTGCTTGAGCCTGGCTATTACCATTATAGCCATTTCCTGTACAAACATATCATTTGTTAAGTAAAGCTAAATTACAACATTAAAAAAACACAAAGCACGTAAGATTTAAAAAAAAACTATTATTTATTAATATTAATAAGTGTAACTGTATATTGAACTATAATTTCGGAAATGGATGAATTAAGGGTATCGAATATATAAACATTTGAATACATAATTTTTAAGTTATAAGAAAAGTATGTCACGATATACACTAAAAATAAAATTTAGTTTATATATAAATGTTGCAAATGGATTGAAGAATCAACTATTTTGAGTAAATGCTGGTTGATTTATAAAACAGTGCTGTTATGTAAAACAGCTCAACGACGTTTAGCAGTTTTTGACAATTACTGAACTATAGCACGCAGAGTTGTACAAAAAATTCGCGTTTATCAATGCAGGGGCCAAGGATCAGAGGTTATGTAAAGCAGCGTGAAGTGAAACGTCAGACTGTAGATTTTTGTTCAAAATTTTGTCACTCATGGCTCTGTCTGTCTTATCAACAATAATTTAACTTTATTAAATTGTGTAAGTAAGAAGCAAAAAAAATATTTGAATGACATTGATACTACACTACTATACTAATCGATATTAAAATCATTAGGTAATATCATTCTATTTTAATAATGATCGCGACTAAAATAGACGCTATACAGTTTGAAAACTCGAATGTACTCCGCATGAATGCTAAGATTTTTAACTTTTAACCTCTAAGTTTCAGCTAATCTTATGTTAATTAGGGTAAAAAGTGAATTCATTCATCGTAAAATAACATTATAGAAATGTGAAAAATGTTTACTCTTGGTAAAAAATATATACCTAATACCTTTGAACGAGCAATTCTTGTATATATATGTTACCGGCCAAACCCGATTTCAGGACAAACTAGTTTTGTCTAGGCTAAACTAGTTCTTCCTATACGCGATAGGATTAACTAGTATAGCCTAGATCAAACTAATTTGTCCTAAGCCCGATAGGATATACCAGTTTAGGTTAGGCCAAACTAGTTGATCCTGATATAAATATGCACACTCTAGGATAAACTAATATGGCATAATCTAACCAGTAAAAAAAATTGCCGAGTCGAAAGTAGGTTTGAGCAAACATGTCAGGACTTGTACATGCGGGAATGCCCCGAGCGCCCCGCGCCGCTCCTCGCTCGCCATTCGTCGTGTCGTTTTATACGCATTTTGCGTCTAGTTGCCAGCTGTGCGTAACGTATTCGCCCCGAACGTCCCGCGCCTAGTATAACGTATTTAGTTAATGACTAGTTTTAAATTAAAAGTTTAGGTATTACACTACATTATAAAGTTTTCTTCTTTTTCAATATGAATGAACCTACGTCAAGTCGACAAGCGGATCAGAAACAATGGCGGTAAAAGTTTTTGACAGAAATTTTACAAAGTGAAAGTAAAAAGTCTTCTCATTATAATGTGTTATCATCAGAACAATATTTGGATCTCGTTGAACAAGTTGAAGATGCAGAAAAATCTGAAAAAAAGACACCATTACAACAAAGAAGATTGAAACGATTTGCTGTGTTAGAAATCGGGGACGTGAAAAAACTGATTGCGCGGAGTGAAGGTAATATAAAATACTATCTTCCATCCGATGAACTTTATGATATGATTGACGCAGCTCATGTGGCTGTTGGCCACGGTGGTCGTGACAGGATGTTAGCCGAAAAATCAAAAAAATATGCTAATATCACAAAAGAAATGATAAGCTTGTATTTATCTATGTGTAGTGTCTGTCATGAAAAGAAAACAAAGAAGAAGAGAGGATTAGTCTCTAAGCCCATTCTTCATTCAGAAATGAATAGTAGGTGCCAAGTAGATCTGATCGATTTTCAGACACAACCCGATGGACATTATAATTTATGATGGTTTACCAAGACCATCTAACAAAATTTGTTCTGCTACGCGCTCTACAATCTAAGAGAGCGACAGAGGTGGGCTTACCATTTGAATGACATATTTCTAACTATAGGAGCGCCTTGCATTCTTCAATCTGACAACGGTAGAGAATTTGTAAATAATGTTATAAATGAGCTTGCCAGTCTGTGGCCAGAACTCAAAATTGTGCACGAAAAACCCAGGCACAGTCAAAGCCAGGGCTCTGTTGAACGTGCCAATCAAGATATTGAGAATATGATAGGCTCTTGGATGAAGGACAACGTTTCAACGAAATGGTCAGAAGGCTTGAGATATGTTCAATTCATGAAAAACCGCGCCTACCATTCAGGGATAAAACAATCGCCATACAAGGCATTATTCGGAATAGAACCCAGAGTAGGACTTTCGACTTCCTCTTTGCCGCAAGAAATCATAAATGATATTCCACAAACAGATGCCAGTGCAAGAAGGCAATGATACTCTGCAATTCTAAGTGCCACCAAAGCAAACCATGTAAAAATAAATAACAATTTTAATAATTGACACAGTTTGATTATTGTTTCTATTAAAAAAACAGTAGTATTTGTTATAGTATGGTTGTTCGTATTACCAATTAACCATAACTTTTAACAACGAATCATTATAGTTTAATAAAAATGATTATTTTTCCAATTACGGAGTTTTTTATTCCAGTTTATCTATTTATTTTGACTTTCTAGATATATTAGAATGTTTAGACTAGGCCATACCAGTTTATACTAGAGTGTGCATATTTATATCAAGATCAACTAGTTTGGCCTAGCCTAAACTGGTCTATCCTATCGGGCTTAGGACAAATTAGTTTGAACTAGGCTATACTAGTTAATCCTATCGCGTATAGGAAGAACTAGTTTAGCCTAGGCAAAACTAGTTTATCCTGAAATCGGGTTTGGCCGGTAACATATATATATATAATCTGAATCTCGGAAACGGCTCCAATGATTTTCATGAAATTTAGTATGCAGGAGGTTTCGGGGGCGATAAATCGATCTAGTTAGGTTTCATAAAAAGGTTGCAATAAAAAAATACGCGCAAAGCTCGGTCATCCAGGTACTATATTAATAGATATACTTAGGTACCTTGTTGATTCTGCGCAGCCGCATACGCAGCTGCTTGAGCCTGGCTATTGCCTGTACAAACATATCATTTGTTAAGTAAAACAAATTTCAGCATTACAAAAACACAAAGCACATAAGAATAAAAAAAAACTTATTTATTAATATTAATAATTGTAACTGAAGAATATGGAACTATCATTTCGGAAATGGATGAAATAAGGGAATCGAAAAAATAAAAATAAATCTATATATATGTTGCAAATGGATTGTAGAATCAGCTCTTCTTAGAAAATGCTAGCTGATTTATAAAACAGTGCTGTTATGTAAAACAACTGAACGACGTTAAGCAGTTTTTGACAATTACTGAACTATAACACGCAGAATTGTACAAAAAATTTGCGTTTATCAATGCAGGGGGTCAACGATCAGAGGTTATGTAAAGCATCGTGAAGTAAAACGTCAGACTTTAAATTCAAAATGTTGTCACTCATGGCTCTGTTTGTCTTATAACAATAATCTAACTTTATTCAATTTTGTAAGTCAGTAGCAAAAAAAATAATTTGAATGACATTAATACTACACTAAAAAAAACGAGCAAAGCTCGGTCATCCAGGTACTATATTATTATTAAATATATTTAGGTAGGTACCTTGTTGGTTCTGCGCAGCCGCAGCCGCAGCGGCAGCTGCTTGAGCCTGGCTATTACCATTATAGCCATTTCCTGTACAAACATATCATTTGTTAAGTAAATCAAAATTACAACATTCAAAAAACAAAAAGCACATAAGATTAAAAAAAAAACTATTATTTATTAATATTAATAAGTGTAACTGTATATTGAACAATAATTTCGGAAATGGATGAAATAAGGGAATCGCATATATAAACATTTGAATAAATAATTTTTAAGTTATAAGAAATGTATGTAACGATAATTTTTAACAAAAAAAAGAAGCAGCCCCTTCACTCGGAGTAGCAGGATCGTCCGCATCCCGCCTCCTAAACCCTCACCTGCAACCGCACCCCGTCCTAAAGACCCGAACCACAGAGATGACGTCCTTGAAGTCATCGCAACGCCGGAAATACAGAACTGGATGTCATCCATTGACCAGGCCCTAAATGAGGTGTGCTCTATTGCAGGAGAGGGTAAGTTAAACATGGAACAGAAACTGCGTATTAATACGTTGTGCCGAAAAGTGGCTCATGGCACATCTCTGATGGCAGTCCAATACCAGTCGTTCAAGCTGAAAACTGTCCAAGCCCATTCAACTATACAAACTCTCCAAGACCAAATTAATCTGCCGCAGCAATTACATGACCTTAAGCAGAGTATTGAAGAATCCTCGAAGCCAGCCATGGGACCTTCTTTTGCTGATATGGTCAAAAAAGGTAACAACAATTTTATTCAGCCAATAAATTTAAAAGCGGTGGCGATTTATCCTAATGACAAATTAAAGTCAAGCGAGGAGACAAAATCTCTTGTCCAAAAAATTATCAGCCCTGAAGAGATGAAATTACACGTAAGAGGCCTACGGAAGACTAAGAATGGCGGTGTCATAATTAGCACAGAATCTAGGGTTGACATCGATAAACTAAAGCAATCTGTCCAGCTAACTAACTCAGGCCTTACGATCGATGAGCCTCATAAACGGAAGCCTAGGGTGATCGTTTTTGGAGTGCCCACATCTATGCAAGAAAAGGAAGTTTTTACCTGTATGTACCACCAGAACCTAGCCGACAGTCTTCAGATCAACCTTGAGACTTTCTTGTCTTCAATTAAGTTAGTCATAAGTCGGGAAAGAAGGACGCTGAGACTTGTAACTATATAGTTGAAATACCTGCAGATGTACGCAAAGCCCTGATAAACAAAGATAGAGTTTATGTGAATTGGTCATCATGCCCTGTAAGAGACTTTACTTTGGTTACTAGATGCTATAAATGTCAGCAATATGGTCATGCGGCCAAGTCATGTCGGGAATCGATCTACACCTGCGGCCACTGTGGTAATCTTGGTCACTCAATAAAGGAATGCACAAAGAAGGCAGAACAACCAAAATGCGCTACGTGCCTGCGTTTCAAAAAACCCGGCATTCACAACACAGGCGCTGCTGACTGCCCTGCGAAAATAATGGCAGAACAAAGGTATTTTAATTCTGTGGATTATGGGGGCGCCTAAGAGCGCCGTTACCTATATTTTTATCTGACCTTTTGTCTTATTTTTAATTTACTATCTCTAATATTATGATTAATAACTTAATTAATGAATTGGATGATTTCTCTGTATCCGAATCTAAAGTTAGTGAAGTTGAACATTGCAAACAATATATTTCCTCCTACACTATGCCACTAACTATACTAACACAAAATATACGCAGTATATTTACTTAAGGTATCAACTTTCCGCCCTTTCCTTTTTCCCACTAACCTGCTCTATGTCTTGTGGAGTACTAACAGTTCGTCAATTGTTTATAATGAGCATTATCCTAAAGCAGCACGCAGCCCTTCCATACAGCACTGATTTTATTAACAAAAGGAGGAAAGATGTCGTTTGCCCTCAAAAAATAGGAACAAAACATGCTTTTACAGCCAAATTTTATGTTTTCTTAGGACCACTTTTGTACAATAGACTAAATGCAATAACAAACATCTATTCCTACAATCATAATAATTGCAAAAAAAAACTCAATGATGCTCTACAAAATATGTCATACGAAGATACAGAGAAATTATTAACCGTATGAAAGTAAAATATTTTTTTATTGTTTATTGTTTTATTTTAGTTAAGATGTTAGGCACAGATTTTTATTAATGTTAAATTAGGGACTATTGCTTTACTCAAACTCAAACTCAAAATTTTTATTTGCTTTCCACAATGGTGTTTGAAGATGGTAAGTAAAATAATGTAGTACATCGTGGACCCTGTTGGGCACGCAAACATTAGGAGAGAGGAAGAACATTTGTAAGAAGGTACTTAAAGCATTGGTAAGTAATTCTTTTTATTTATTAAAATATCTACATAAATAAATTATTTATTATATATGTAGTAGAATACCTATTTGCTATTCTTAATTTAATATTTATTGTAAGTATCTATAGTTTTTAATATATGTATTTATTATTTTTAATTATAATTATGTACTTACTTATTTATATTTAAAATTTTTACCTACCTATAATTTTAAGTAGGTACCTATCTAGATAAGCAAGTAATAATTGATAAAGATATATATGTAACATAGAAATAACATAGTGATATTTGTACTGTTTATATATTATTGTAGTCATACAATATCAATATTTATTTACTTATTTATTATATTGTATTATGTTAAGTTGGCATTTAATTTATAATACTTATCGAGGCATTTATATTATCTTTATTTATTATTATCATAAATTTTATGTTAGGATCCTTAAAATTTATCATTTAAATATTCATTTATGTGGTAATAGCCTTTTTGGAGTAATAATTTCTTTATTTTGTTTATGAATGTATTATCTTTGTCTTCCCTTTTAATATCTTCAGGTAGCTTATTATATATTTTTATAGACATAACGTCATATGGACTAGATGAATGCATTTTCATTTTTGAGCTAGGTAGGTTTAATCTATTTTTATGTCTTAGAGCGTAGCGTTTAATTATATAATTGTTTAATTTTACATTAAAATATTACATATTTTGTACTTTTTATTAACAATGTGATTGTGTATTTAATTTTAAGACTATTTTTGTTCTTCATGCCTGAGACACAGGATCTCCTAGTTCAGGCACATGTGTATATAGACTTATAAGTGAAACTTTGTACTTGTTATTTTATTAATGTACGATATCTTATTCAATAAAAATATTATTATATTATATTATTATTATTATTTTATAATAGTGATCGCGACTGAAATAGACGATATACAGTTTGAAAACTCGAATGCACTCCTCATGAATGCTAAGATTTTTAACTTTTAACCTTTAAGTTTCAGCTAATCTTATGTCAATTAGGGTTAAAAGTGAATTTATTCATCGTTAAATAATATTATAGAAATGTGAAAAATATTTACTCTCGGAAAAAAAATATACCTAATACCTTTAAACGAGCAATTCTTGTATATATATATATATATATGTATAATCTGAATCTCGGAAACGGCTCCAATGATTTTCATGAAATTTAGTATGCAGGGGGTTTTGGGGGCGATAAATCGATCTAGTTAGGTTTCATTTTTAGAAAACGTGGGTTTACTAAAAAAAAATACGAGCAAATCTCGGTCATCCAGGTACTATATTATTAATAGATATACTTAGGTACCTTGTTGATTCTGCGCAGCCGCATACGCAGCTGCTTGAGCCTGGCTATTACCATTATAGCCATTGCCTGTACAAACATATCATTTGTTAAGTAAAACAACATTTCAACATTCAATAAACACAAAGCACATAAGATTTAAAAAAAACTTTTATTTATTAATATCAAGAAGTGTAACTGTAGGTATATGGAACTATCATTTCGGAAATGGATGATATAAGGGTATCGAATATATAAACATTTGAATTAATTATTTTTAAGTTATAAGAAAAGTATGTAACGATATACACTAAAAATAAAATTTATTTTATATATATGTTGCAAATGGATTGTGGAATCAGCTATTTTGAGTAAATGATAAATGATTTTATTTCTGTAAATAGATCTGTTGAAGACACTTTTACAAGTCATTTTTATAAACTAGATGGCGCCGGCGTTTCCTATCTGACTGTCTCTGAGAAGAAACGCCGAAACAAACTCAGAGGTCAACGTCTCTTTTAAAGTCCAGACATAATAGTATGTACATATCTATGTGAGTGTAACGATGCAGGGATCGTCTGGAATGGCCTTTTGAGGAAAGAGCCATAGCAGCTTCGAGGTGACCTGTCCTGTCTGACGGCACGTATGCATCAGTCATCGTGTAGCTCAACCATAACTAAGGGAGCTCAACGACCCGTCACAAGACGATACCAGATCAGGAGGACATTTGCGTAGGTCACATAAAACGACTCAAAACCGCCAGACAGTCTATGAGGTTCATGTATGAATGAATTTCTGGCCCATATCGTACTCACATTCACATTGCAAATAGTATCTAATAGAATAACAATATTATCAAGAAATGTCAAGAATCAATGTCAAAAAGAATAATCATAATATAAAAAATTCATTAAAATATCATAAAATTAATTAATTAAACATTGCAATGTCAACAGTAGTAAAAAAAAAAAAACAAAAAAACAGCAATTATTAATGAGTGTCTAAACATTAGAGCGAGCGGCACAATCCCAAACATTTTTATCTTCTACGTAGTCTTTGATTTTATAGTAACCCTTTTTGCAAAGAGTCTGCTTCACATATGACTTAAATTTGTTGAGACTCAATTCTTGAATATTGCTTGGGATTTTGTTGTAGAAGCGTACACTTTGACATCTATATGAATTACTAATTTTTTGGAGCCTAGTTGATGGTAGCACGAGTTTACTTTTGTTCCTCGTATTGAGACTATGAACGTCGCTGTTTTTACAGAATTGATTAATGTGTTTCTTAACATAGATCAAATTTTCATAAACATATTGAGATGCGACCGAAATGCTGGCTGATTTATAAAACAGTGCTGTTATGTAAAACAGCTCAACGACGTTTAGCAGTTTTTACAATTACTGAACTAAAACACGCTGAGTTGTACAAAAAATTCGTGTTTATCAATGCAGGGGTCAAGGCTCAGAGGTTATGTAAAGCAGCGTGAAGTGAAACGTCAGACTGTAGGTTGTTGTTCTCAATTTTGTCATGGCTCTGTCTGTCTTATCAACAATTATTTAACTTTATTCAATTTTGTAAGTCAGTAGCAAAAATAATAAGTAGAATGTCATTAATACTACACTACTATACCAATCGATATAAATATCAATAGGTAATATCATTATTTTATAATAGTGATCGCGACTGAAATAGACGCTATACAGTTTGAAAACTCGAATGCACTCCGCATGAATGCTAAGATTTTTAACTTTTAACCTTTAAGTTTCAGCTAATCGTATGTTAATTAGGGTTAAAAGTGAATTTATTCATCATTAAAGAACATTATAGAAATGTGAAAAATATTTACTCTTGGTAAAAAATATATACCTAATACCTTTAAACGAGCAATTCTTGTATATATATATATATAATCTGAATCTCGGAAACGGCTCCAATGATTTTCATGAAATTTAGTATGCAGGGGGTTTCGGGGGCGATAAATCGATCTAGTTAGGTTTCATTTTTAGAAAACGTGGGTTTACTAAAAAAAATACGAGCAAAGCTCGGTCATCCAGGTACTATATTATTATTAGATATACTTAGGTACCTTGTTGATTCTGCGCGGCCGCATACGCAGCTGCTTGAGCCTGGCTATTACCATTATAGCCATTGCCTGTACAAACATATCATTTGTTAAGTAAAACAAAATTTCAATATTAAATAAACACAAAGCGCATAAGATTAAAAAACTATTATTTATTAATATTAATAAGTGTAACTGTAGGTATATGGAACTATCATTTCGGAAATGGATGAAATAAGGGAATCGAAAAAATAAAATTAATTCTATATATATGTTGCAAATGGATTGTAAAATCAGCTCTTCTTAGAAAATGATAGCTTATTTATAAAACAGTGCTGTTATGTAAAACAGCTGAACGACGTTTAGCAGTTTTTGACAATAACTGAACTAAAACACGTTGAGTTGTACAAAGAATTCGCGTTTATCAATGCAGGGGTCAATGATCAGAGGTTATGTAAGGCATCGTGAAGTAAAACGACAGACTTTTAATTCAAAATTTGTCACTCATGTTTCTGTTTGTCTTATCAACAATAATTTAAATTTATTCAATTTTGTAAGTCAGTAGCAAAAAAATATATTTGAATGACATTAATATTACACTAAAAAAAAACGAGCAAAGCTCGGTCATCCCGGTAATATATTATTATAAAATATACTTAGGTACCTTGTTGGTTCTGCGCGGCCGCAGCCGCAGCGGCAGCTGCTTGAGCCTGGCTATTACCATTATAGCCATTTCCTGTATGTAAAGTCGTTTAGCAGTTTTTACAATTACTGAACTAAAACACGCTGAGTTGTACAAAAAATTCGCGTTTATCAATGAAGGGGTCAAGGCTCAGAGGTTATGTAAAGCAGCGTGAAGTGAAACGTCAGACTGTAGGTTCTTGTTCTCAATTTTGTCGCTCATGGCTCTGTCTGTCTTATCAACAATTATTTAACTTTATTCAATTTTGTAAGTCAGTAGCAAAAATAATAAGTTGAATGTCATTAATAATACACTACTATACCAATCGATATAAATATCAATAGGTAATATCATTATTTTATAATAGTGATCGCGACTGAAATAGACGATATACAGTTTGAAAACTCGAATACACTCCGCATGAATGCTAAGATTTTTAACTTTTAACCATTAAGTTTCAGCTAATCTTATGTTAATTAGGGTTAAAAGTGAATTTATTCATCGTAAAATAACATTATAGAAATGTGAAAAATATTTACTCGTGGTAAAAAATATATACCTAATACCTTTAAACGAGCAATTCTTGTATATATATATATATATTATCTGAATCTCGGAAACGGCTCCAATGATTTTCATGAAATTTAGTATGCAGGTGGTTTCGGGGGCGATAAATCGATCTAGTTAGGTTTCATTTTTAGAAAACGTGGGTTTACTAAAAAAAATACGAGCAAAGCTCGGTCATCCAGGTACTATATTATTATTAGATAAACTTAGGTACCTTGTTGATTCTGCGCAGCCGCATACGCAGCTGCTTGAGCCTGGCTATTACCATTATAGCCATTGCCTGTACAAACATATCATTTGTTAAGTAAAACAAAATTTCAACATAAAAAAAATACAAAGCAGATAAGATTAAAAAGCAACTATTATTTATTAATATTAATAAGTGTAACTGTAATTTCGGAAGTGGATGAATTATGGGAATCGAATATATACATTATATATATATATATATATTATATACGTTTGAATAAATTATTTTTAAGTTATTAGAAAAGTATGTAACGATATACACTAAAAATAAAATTTATTTTATGTATATGTTGCAAATGGATTGTGGAATCAGCTATTTTGAGTAAATGCTGGCTGATTTATAAAACAGTGCTGTTATGTAAAACAGCTCAACGACGTTTAGCAGTTTTTGACAATTACTGAACTAAAACACGCTGAGTTGCACAAAAAATTCGCGTTTATCAATGCAGGGGTCAAGGATCAGAGGTTATGTAAAGCAGCGTGAAGTGAAACGTCAGACTGTAGGTTGTTGTTCTCAATTTTGTCGCTCATGGTTCTGTCTGTCTTATCAACAATTATTTAACTTTATTCAATTTTGTAAGTCAGTAGCAAAAATAATAAGTTGAATGTCATTAATACTATGTATATTTGTTTTATTTTATTAATAATGTATATTTAAATATATTTTTGTTGTTTAATTTGTAACTTGACAGACGGAGACGTGTAGCTGGGGAGTATGTTGCGCCGCTTCTTCTCTCCAGTGAAGCACTAGGAAGCGGTGAAGGGTGGGCGTTTTGGGGGACTGTCTTATTGTTATGTATGACGTTCAAAAAGTACCATTTCTAATGGTCTAATTTGAATAAAGATATTTTTGATTTTGATTTGATTTGATTGACTACACTACTATACCAATCGATATAAATATCAATAGGTAATATCATTATTTTATAATAGTGATCGCGACTGAAATAGACGATATACAGTTTGATAACTCGAATGCACTCCGCATGAATGCTAAGATTTTTAACTTTTAACCTTTAAGTTTCAGCTAATCTTATGTTAATTAGAGTTAAAAGTGAATTCAGTCATCGTAAAATAACATTATAGAAATGTGAAAAATATTTACTCTTGGTAAAAAATGTATACCTAATACCTTTAAACGAGCAATTCTTGTATATATATATATATATAATCTGAATCTCGGAAACGGCTCCAATGATTTTCATGAAATTTAGTATGCAGGGGGTTTTGGGGGCGATAAATCGATCTAGTTAGGTTTCATTTTTAGAAAACGTGGGTTTACTAAAAAAAATACGAGCAAAGCTCGGTCATCCAGGTACTATATTATTATTAGATATGCTTAGGTACCTTGTTGATTCTGCGCGGCCGCATACGCAGCTGCTTGAGCCTGGCTATTACCATTATAGCCATTGCCTGTACAAACATATCATTTGTTAAGTAAAACAAAATTTCAATATTAAATAAACAAAAAGCGCATAAGATTAAAAAACTATTATTTATTAATATTAATAAGTGTAACTGTAGGTATATGGAACTATCATTTCGGAAATGGATGAAATAAGGGAAACGAAAAAATAAAATTAATTCTATATATATGTTGCAAATGGATTGTAAAATCAGCTCTTCTTAGAAAATGATAGCTTATTTATAAAACAGTGCTGTTATGTAAAACAGCTGAACGACGTTTAGCAGTTTTTGACAATTACTGAACTAAAACACGCTGAGATGTACAAAAAATTCGCGTTTATCAATGCAGGGGTCAATGATCAGAGGTTATGTAAAGCATCGTGAAGTAAAACGTCAGACTTTAAATTCAAAATTTGTCACTCATGGCTCTGTTTGTCTTATCAACAATAATTTAACTTTATTCAATTTTGTAAGTCAGTTGCAAAAAATAATATTTGAATGACATTAATATTACACTAAAAAAAAACGAGCAAAGCTCGGTCATCCAGGTACTATATTATTATAAAAAATACTTAGGTACCTTGTTGGTTCTGCGCAGCCGCAGCCGCAGCGGCAGCTGCTTGAGCCTGGCTATTACCATTATAGCCATTTCCTGTACAAACATATCATTTGTTAAGTAAAGCAAAATTACAACATTTAAAAAACACATAGCACATAAGATTAAAAAAAAACTATTATTTATTAATATTAATAAGTGTAACTGTATATGGAACTATAATTTCGGAAATGGATGAAATACGGGTATCGAATATATACATTATATATATATATATATATATATATATATATATTATATACATTTGAATAAATGCTTTTTTAAGTTATGTAACGTAATACACTAAAAATAAAATTTATTTTATGTATATGTTGCAAATGGATTGTGGAATCAGCTATTTTGAGTAAATGCTGGCTGATTTATAAAACAGTGCTGTTATGTAAAACAGCTCAACGACGTTTAGCAGTTTTTGACAATTACTGAACTAAAACACGCTGAGTTGTACAAAAAATTCGCTTTTATCAATGGAGGGGTCAAGGCTCAGAGGTTATGTAAAGCAGCGTGAAGTGAAACGTCAGACTGTAGGTTGTTGTTCTCAATTTTGTCATGGCTCTGTCTATCTTATCAACAATTATTTAACTTTATTCAATTTTGTAAGTCAGTAGCAAAAATAATAAGTAGAATGTCATTAATACTACACTACTATACCAATCGATATAAATATCAATAGGTAATATAATTATTTTATAAAAGTGATCGCGACTGAAATAGACGATATACAGTTTGAAAACTCGAATGCACTCCGCATGAATGCTAACCTTTAAGTTTCAGCTAATCTTATGTTTATTAGGGTTAAAAGTGAAATCAGTCATCGTAAAATAACATTAGAGAAATGTGAAAAATATTTACTGTTGGTAAAAAATATATACCTAATACCTTTAAACGAGCAATTCTTGTATATATATATATATATATATAATCTGAATCTCGGAAACGCCTCCAAAGATTTTCATGAAATTTAGTATGCAGGGGGTTTCGGGGGCGATAAATCGATCTAGTTAGGTTTCATTTTTAGAAAACGTGGGTTTACTAAAAAAAAATACGAGCAAAGTTATAGTATTTTGTCATCCAGGTACTATATTATTATTAGATATACTTAGGTACCTTGTTGATTCTGCGCAGCCGCATACGCAGCTGCTTGAGCCTGGCTAATACCATTATAGCCATTGCCTGTACAAACATATCATTTGTTAAGTAAAACAAAATTTCAACATTTAATAAACACAAAGCACATAAGATTAAAAAAAACTTTTGTTTATTAATATTAAGAAGTGTAACTGTAGGTATATGGAACTATCATTTCGGAAATGGATGATATAAGGGTATCGAATAAATAAACATTTGAATTAATTATTTTTAAGTTATAAGAAAAATATGTAACGATACACACTAAATATATGATATACGTATATATATGTCACAGATGGACTGTAGAATTACGAAACTGCTAGCTGATTTATAATAAAGTGCTGATATATGCAACAGCTGAACGATGTTTAGCAGTTTTTGACATATACTGAACTATAACACGCGGAATTGTACACAAAATTCGCGTTTATCAATGCAGGGGTCAACGATCAGAGGTTATGTAAAGCAGCGTGAAGTGAAACGTCAGACTGTAGGTTTTAGTTCTAAATGTTGTCACTCATGGCTCTGTCTGTCTTATCAACAATACTTAATTTAACTTTATTAAATTTTGTAAGTCAATAATTAATAATAATAATAATTAAAATTTTGAATGACATTATTACTAAACCAATCGATATTAAAGCAATAGGTAATATAATTATTTTAATAATGATCGCGACTGAAATAGACGGTATACAATTTGAAAACTCGAATACACTCCGCATGAATGCTAAGATTTTTAACTTTTAACCGTTAAGTTTCAGCTAATCTTATGTTAATTAGGGTTAAAAGTGAATTCATTCATCGTAAAATAACATTATAGAAACGTGAAAAATATTTACTCTCGGAAAAAAATATATACCTAATACCTTTAAACGAGCAATTCTTGTATCTATATATAATCTGAATCTCGGAAACGGCTCCGGCTCGGGGGCGATAAATGGATCTAGTTAGGTTTCATTCTTAGAAAACGTGGGTTTACTAAAAAATAAATACGAGCAAAGCCCGGTCATCCAGGTACTATATTAATAGATATACTTAGGTACCTTGTTGATTCTGCGCAGCCGCATACGCAGCTGCTTGAGCCTGGCTATTACCATTATAGCCATTTCCTGTACAAACATATCATTTGATAAGTAAAGCAAAATTACAACATTCAAAAGACACAAAGCACATAAGATTTAAAAAAAAACTATTATTTATTAATATTAATAAGTGTAACTGTATATGGAACTATAATTTCGGAAATGGATGAAATAAGGGTATCGAAAGTATTTTGAATAAATAATTTTTAAGTTATAAGAAAAGTATGTAACGACATACACTAAAAATAAAATTTATTTTATATATGTGTTGCAAATGGATTGTGGAATCAGCTATTTTGAGTAAATGCTGGCTGATTTATAAAAAAGTGCTGTTATGTAAAACAGCTCAACGACGTTTAGCAGTTTTTGACAATTACTGAACTATAACACTCAGAGTTGTACAAAAAATTCGCGTTTATCAATGCAGGGGTCAAGGATCAGAGGTTATATAAAGCAACGTGAAGTGAAACGTCAGACTGTAGGTTTTAGTTCTTAATTTTTTCGCTTATGGCTCTGTCTGTCTTATCAACAATTATTTAACTTTATTCAATTTTGTAAGCCAGTAGCGAAAATAATAAGTTGAATGTCATTAATACTACACTACTATACCAATCGATATAAATATCAATAGGTAATATCATTATTTTATAATAGTGATCGCGACTGAAATAGACGATATACAGTTTGAAAACTCGAATGCACTCCGCATGAATGCTAAGATTTTTAACTTTTAACCTTTAAGTTTCAGCTAATCGTATGTTAATTTAGGTTAAAAGTGAATTTATTCATCATTAAAGAACATTATAGAAATGTGAAAAATATTTACTCTCGGAAAAAAATATGTACCTAATACCTTTAAACGAGCAATTCTTGTATATATATATATAATCTGAATCTCGGAAACGGCTCCAATGATTTTCATGAAATTTAGTATGCAGGGGGTTTCGGGGGCGATAAATCGATCTAGTTAGGTTTCATTTTTAGAAAACGTGGGATTACTAAAAAAAATACGAGCATATCTCGGTCATCCAGGTACTATATTATTATTAGATATACTTAGGTACCTTGTTGATTCTGCGCAGCCGCATACGCAGCTGCTTGAGCCTGGCTATTACCATTATAGCCATTGCCTGTACAAACATATCATTTGTTAAGTAAAACAAAATTTCAACATTCAATAAACACAAAGCACATAAGATTAAAAAAAACTTTTGTTTATTAATATTAAGAAGTGTAACTGTAGGTATATGGAACTATCATTTCGGAAATGGATGATATAAGGGTATCGAATATATAAACATTTGAATTAATTATTTTTAAGTTATAAGAAAAATATGTAACGATACACACTAAATATATGATATACGTATATATATGTCACAGATGGACTGTAGAATTATGAAACTGCTAGCTGATTTATAATAAAGTGCTGATATATGCAACAGCTGAACGATGTTTAGCAGTTTTTGACATATACTGAACTATAACACGCAGAATTGTACACAAAATTCGCGTTTATCAATGCAGGGGTCAACGATCAGAGGTTATGTAAAGCAGCGTGAAGTGAAACGTCAGACTGTAGGTTTTAGTTCTAAATGTTGTCACTCATGGCTCTGTCTGTCTTATCAACAATACTTAATTTAACTTTATTAAATTTTGTAAGTAAGAAGCAAAAAAAATATTTGAATGACATTGATACTACACTACTATACTAATCGATATTAAAATCATTAGGTAATATCATTCTATTTTAATAATGATCGCGACTAAACGCTATACAGTTTGAAAACTCGAATGTACTCCGCATGAATGCTAAGATTTTTAGCTTTTAACCTTTAAGTTTCAGCAAATCTTATGTTAATTAGGGTTAAAAGTGAATTCATTCATCGTAAAATAACATTATAGAAATGTGAAAAATATTTACTCTTGGTAAAAAATATATACCTAATACCTTTGAACGAGCAATTCTTGTATATATATATATAATCTGAATCTCGGAAACGGCTCCAATGATTTTCATGAAATTTAGTATGCAGGAGGTTTCGGGGGGTGATAAATCGATCTAGTTAGGTTTTATTTTTAGAAAACGTGAGTTTACTAAAAAAAAAACGAGCAAAGCTCGGTCATCCAGGTACTATATTAATAGATATACTTAGGTACCTTGTTGATTCTGCGCAGCCGCATACGCAGCTGCTTGAGCCTGGCTATTACCATTATAGCCATTGCCTGTTCAAACATATCATTTGTTAAGTAAAACAAATTTCAACATTTAAAAAACACAAAGCACATAAGATTAAAAAAAAAACTATTATTTATTAATATTAATAAGTGTAACTGTATATAGAACTATAATTTCGGCAATGGATGAAATAAGGGAATCGAATATATAAACATTTGAATAAATAATTTTTAAGTTGAAAGAAAAGTATGTAACGATATACACTAAAAATAAAATTTATTTTATATATATGTTGGAAATGGATTGTAGAATCAACTATTTTGAGTAAATGCTGGTTGATTTATAAAACAGTGCTGTTATGTAAAATAGTTCAACGACGTTTAGCAGTTTTTGACAATTACTGAACTATAACACGCAGAGTTGTAAAAAAAATTCGCGTTTATCAATGAAGGGGGGGTCAACGATCAGAGGTTATGTAAAGCATCGTGAAGTAAAACGTCAGACATTTAATTCAAAATTTTGTCACTCATGGCTCTGTTTGTCTTATCAACAATAATTTAACTTTATTAAATTTTGTAAGTCAATAATGAATAATAATAATTATTAAAATTTTAAATGACATTATTACTAAACTACTATACCAATCGATATAAAAGCAATAGGTAATATAATTATTTTAATAATGATCGCGACTGAAATAGACGCTATACAGTTTGAAAACTCGAATGCACTCCGCATGAATTCTGAGATTTTTACTTTTAACTATTAAGTTTCAGCTAATCTTATGTTAATTTGGTTTAAAAGTGAAATCATTCATCGTAAAACAACATTGTATGGAAGATTAGCCAACCATTTTTAAAACATATTAATCTTATATTTAAAATCACACTGATCTTGATCCGTAACATGCTTAAATGTATATAAATATATTATAGATATGTGAAAAAGACAGAAGCTAATGAAAAAGTAAAGCAGATAAATATTTCAATTTATTTATTTTTTAAATAAAGAAGTACATCATGTCGATCGAATACTTAATTAATAATATTATATAATACTTATTAGCCAATCATTTAACGAAAATGAACATTATGTCGAACATTAGGCTGCCTGTCCACCGGAGCGGGGCGAGGCAGCGGAAAGGAGCGGAGTGGAGCGAGGGAGTAATGCGAAGCGGTGTTGTGGACTGTGTCCGTCCATAGACGCGGAGCTAGGCTGCGAGCATGTGACGAGTCATTTGAGCTGACGGCGGCGGGCGAATGATAAATGAAATGAGCGCGGGCGTGTTAACTAAAGTTAATTTCTCATTTCTCCCCTCCGCTTACCCGCTACTCTTCCTCGCTCCACGTCCTCGCTCCGTTTCCCGGTTTTGTATGAATTATTAAAACTAGTTCGTAACTCCTTGAGTCCACTGAAGAGTGGCCGAGATTTTATGCAATTCTATTGGCGGTTTTTACCTCGCTCACCGTTCCGCCTCCTCGCTCCGCTACACAGGCAGCCTTAGCCTCTCCTCGAAAATAAACTTTTGTTTTATATGCTTATTGGCTTGCGTTTCAAATTAAATCAAAATAAGTTTATTCAAATTAGACCATTTGAAATAGTAGATACTTTTTGAACGTCATACATTACAATGCGACGCCCACCCTTCTCTTTTTGACTACCATTTTGCCAGATGTTAAGCGATAATACGGTCTACGATGGAACACGCTTGCCTAGAAGAAACCGATTCACTCGAAAGTTTAAGGCAGCTAATCTTAAGTTTATTTTCACACCCATCTTTAACCATAACATATAATACGACATAGGTAATTAAATATAGTAATATGCAATATAATTTTCTCTGACTAATATTCCACCTACCTTGAGCACCTGCTTGTGCAGCTCCTTGCGCCTGGTTAGCACCGTTTCCCATTGAAATAGTGCCTGTTACCACAAAACACTTATTAGATAAAGCGAGATTTGGTTAAACAAAAAAGAATATGCACTTAAAATATGTATACTGAATATAATAATACTAGGTTTTTAGTTTTTATTTTGTCGCTTTAAATTTAATTCAATCTTCATTAAAAGCAATCATCTTTACGTCATGTAATAACGCCGTTAATTTCCTAACACCGTTTAGTGTTATAGTAACACTACCTTTACGTGTAACACTTTGTTAATACTAAGCCTGTTTTTAGTTAGAACATAAGTATATAATAAACTAAATAACATATCAATTATTGTTCACCGGTTACTACTCATGTGCATTTTTTGGGTTTGTTAGTTTTCGAAGTAGTAGGTTCGAGTAGTAACCGGTGAACAAAAATTGATATGAATATGATGCATGCAAATTTTTATATAAAAACTAAATAACACATACACTATCGTATTTATACTATTATGTAAATACGCATGAAATAATCTATCAGTTACTTTATTAAAACTGTAGTTTCGACCTCGAAACGAACGGGCTATTCAAAAATGTCAATAGGGCTGTACCGACGATCGGTGGGTATCAATTTTGTAAAACTTTCTGTCTGCCGAAATGCTTAACTTTTGGGATTGATGTACACATTTGTCACGTAAGATTTATTTAAGCACCGTATCTTAATAAACCGAATGTTTTGATATTAACATATGAATTGATTAGCTTCTGTTAATAGAGTAATATAATTATACATACGTGTATTAGCAGTGGCTTGGCTCTGTCCATTAGGTCCAGCTGTATGAATGAAATAATCAGATTTATGTGAACAATTTAATATTATGATGCCTTATAACTAAATATACATGGTAACTTAATACAGCATCACGCTTGTACTCTCTTAATGGGTATACAGATACCTATAATGTCCATAGCTGAAAACCTAAACTTCACCAATGCTGTTATTAAGTCTCTTGTAATAGGTGGCTAGCCTAATGCCAGCTACCGGTCACAATGCCACGATGCGGTTTGCAACTGAGAATTTCCTAACAGAAAGACCCGATAACACTGTTCGACCCGAGGATCAAATTCAGGACCTTATAGTCAGCAGCCGTGCTTTTGGCTATTGTACAACAATCGTAATTTATATTATGTAAATGCAAATGAGATAAAGATTCAGAACAAGACATTGGACAATGTGGAATGTGTGTGCTAATATCATCAGCTCATAATATTAATAAAAACCTGTTATTTAAAGACTGGAGGACAAAAGCCTCTTCTTATTATTGGAAATTTACTTTGCCAGTGCCATGGCAATGTATGTGCTACTGCAATTCCACTAGCTGACACTTTTTTTGACGTACCTACCTACTAAATAATATCATCATAACACGATTTTAATGTTTGGACAAGCGGTTCTATAGCGACATCTACCCCACCAATGTTCTACACGCATACCAAAATGACGTCACGAATCCTACATCGCGCAAGCATAGTTTGACGCTGAATGTGCGCCAACATTCGGACATTAAGCGTTGGGCTGCAGCCCCCAGGCAATATCGCTAGCCTGGCTGGATGATGACCACCACATCTCGTTCCATTCTCTCTTTCTATTCTCATCTCACCCATTGTACGGCTGTCTATGAACTAAGGTCGATTTGGTGAGCCTGCTGCGCGGTATAGGAACAGCACAGAAGTCGCGCGCGGTGACTACCTACCCTACGAGGGCAGTTAGTTGTTTGTTAGATTTGTACGAAACGACACTCACAAGGATTTTGGCAATTCTTTACTGAGCCAGTGTTTTTCCGCGGCCTGCGCCCCTTCAATTTTGTGGTAGACAATGCGCGCGCGGTTGCTTGCAAAAGCAGTGTCACTCCAGTAGACTCTTTCTGTTTGTTCGCGATTTTAGAGTATATATCCTCATGACGTTTTTCTTTCACTGTAAGTCACTTATATTTTAGATTAACTAAGTATTGAGAAAGTTACAAGAGACCAAATGCAAACCCCTAGGCCTCAGCGCATTCCGATATTCCACATTATCATCAAATTGAACTAGAAAGAATATGAGATCTAGCTTTTACTTAAAACATACCCGAGCTTTGAGCCGACGACTGGGACACTGAAAAAATACAAAATTGTTTTATTATCAGCAGCACCTTTTTCTAAATACAAAATGAACTTATGTAATCTGTAAACTCGCAAAAATATGTACCTACCTAGTGTGGTACTAGGTATTTTGTATGTTTTTTTTTATTAAAGGTTTCTATTAATAGTAATTATGGTACAGTCAGCGACAGAAGTAGGTTAACACAACGAAAATTTTGAACTAAGCTGTAAAGCATGGAACTGTTTCAATTTTGTCATCGTCATATCATACAAAAGAAATATGCAAAAAAAGTAATGATTAAAGTCGGTGCAGTTTTGGTGGTGTTTATCAACGTATCTCGCTGACTGCGCAATAGACCATGTAAGTCTATATATTGTAGGTATATATTAATAATATTATTATTAAGTACTTCCGACTGAAATTTTGGTCACGGCGGCCTATCTCTATGAAGATTAGCCAAGTACGTAGGAGAAATAAGAGTATGTTTGTATGCGCAAACATAGGTGGTGGCCACCTGTGTTTGCATACTCTTCCTTGACTTTCATAGTCCGATGTGGGACGGCAATCCGCCAAGACCTGAGAGAGGTCAGGTGCAGACCCGACGGCTTTACCTACGTGCTCTTCAAAACACGAAGGTCACATCGCCAACTTCTTAACTCCGTACTGCTACTGAGAATTTCCTAACAGAAATCCCAATTAATAATGCCCGATCCCAGATTCGAACACAGGACCTCAAGCTCAACAGCTAAACTTGCGGCCTCTAGACCAATGAGATAGTTACATTGTATAAACAAAGAGATAATACAAAGGTACTAACTGGATACAGGAACAGCATTCATCATTCCTCTAACTGTTTGCGGCATGTTACCCTGTGTCACTAGAATAAAGTATTTATAACAAAATAATTACAAATGTATTCCCCGAAGGGGTAGGCAGAGGTATTCACAGTTACACCCACATTCCACTTATGATGTAATCAATTCTGGAATAGTTGAGTCTATTGCCATTTACCGGCTACAATTCAAAACTCCGGCCTACACTAAAAAAAATCTGATAGATTAAATGATAAATGATTTTAATTCTGTAAATAGATATTTTGAAGACACATTTACAAGCTATTTTTATAAACTAGATGGCGCTTATGCGCTTGAGACCGCTAGACCAACGAAGCAGCAGAACCACCCAGCAAAATACAACATAGCATCCCGCAATCCCCGGAGGTATCAGTAGAGATGCACTGTTTTACACAGATTTTATCAAAGCCATTATTAAGTCCCATGTTAATGTTTATTGGCATCAACTGCGCATAATTCAAAAATCCGGACTACTAAGAAACTATTAACGGTAAATCTCAATTATATACTTTACCCGACTCGGGATTCGAACCCAGGAACTCACGCTCATATTATTAATTCCCATGTATTAAGCTAACCGCCATCTACCGGGTACAATCCCAAACTCTGTATTGCTACTGAGAATTTTGTAACAGAAAAACTCAATAATACTTTTCGCGATCCGCGGTTCGAACCCGAGGCCTCACGTTCAACTGCTGCGCTTGCAGCCACTAGATCAATGAGGCAGCCCGGTCCAAAGAGGAAAATAACTTAATTATATTGGAGAAAACCTTACTAGACTGACTAGCAGTATTACCTGCTATAATTGAAGCTAATATTACAAAACATATTTGTACTACTGATTTGCCTTCCATCTTGAAAATAACACCAATGTAACTTATTACACAGAAACCGAACGAGAAATATTCCAACTGAATCAGAAATAAACAAAAGCATTTATATATACCACCCTTTTTCGTTTTTCGTGAGGTGTGATTTTTTTATGATATAAAATTCTAAATTATATATTCTAATCGTGATTTGTTTACGATAAAAAGAAAATTTCATTACAGCAGATAACAGTAGAATCGTGTAATGAAAAGTGTGTAATTAAATGTTTTATCGTTATGTCGTATATTGGTATAATAGAAATAACCTTCAATATTATCACACTACAAACCAAAAATACAAATAAATAATAACAACAAGTAATAGTTACTATTTTTCAAGGAAACATTGAAAAATAATAGACACGAACGGGGCTTGAACCCGCGACACTTGACATTCCGTGTCATCACTCCACCAACCGAGCTACCGTGTCGTCGTTCGTGTGTACTAAATTTCAATATATATCAGTGCGTACTTTTTAATACAAAAATGTCTTCAAAATAATTAAGGAATCGGAATACTAATAAGCCAATACGTTTTAAAATATACGTAACTGTGTACATACATACATACAATCACGCCTGTTTCCCATAGGGGTAGGCAGAGGCTGTCGATTTCCATTTGCTACGATTCTGACACACCTCTTTCGCTTCATCTATGCTCATTAACCTCTTCATACATGCTCGCCGATTTAGGTGGCTCCTGACCCGTCCTTTTATGAACCTTTCAAAAACCATAACTTTCGTCTTACTTACATTTACTTTAATTTCCTTATTCTTAAAAGCACCATCTATTAGTGTTATCATCTTCTGTAACTCTTCCTCCGACGATGCAAGGATAACTTGATCATCGGCATAGAGGAGACATTCGATAAAATAACCCATTCATTTCTAAACCACATTCACTCTCTAACGTAACGTAACTATGTGATGTAGATAAATTTATTCTAACATTCGTTATAGTTTAAGTCGTTGATTAACCATTCTAATTGGATTGGAATTGATAGTTATTTCAAGAATAACCCTCCAGGTCTCCGTCTCCTTCAAGATTAAATAATTAATATTATCTTAGCATAGTTACATAGAACAGAAAAAAATTGTATCGTCTACAGATATTTGTTCGGGCCTGAGTGGTCTGTGTGTTTATGATATACTAGCTATGCCCCGCGGTTTCACCCGCGTTAATGTGAGGAAAAAACCTACCAAAATATATTCCACCAGCGCCCTCCCCCCACATGCTCGCCTTGCACATCACGCATGGTACTTGATAATTATTAATCCAGAGATGTCGTCATACTAAATTAAAAATTCACAACTCCATTTTCATGGCACTTGAATCCACCATATAAGAAATCTACACCATAATTGAATGTATTTAAGTTCAATTTTCCTTACGACAGCCGTTCCGTAATTCGATATTCGTTTAAATGGGTCAAGGAGCTTTCAAACGTAGCGATCTCTAATAATTCCTATTGTTCAAATCACAGGGGTACTCCATACCATTTGGAAGTCTTTGATGCATATCTAATATGGATTAATCCGTCGAGTGTATGTCATATACTTCATGCTAATACGTCACGAGTATGGCTTTCTACGGCTTTGCAATTCCCTTAGGTTATTTGCGGAACAAAATATTACAATTTGATGAGCACTTGAAGTGGTATTTGTTATTGGTGGAATTAATTTGCATTGTTATTAGGAACAAGTGGTATTATTAGAGAGTACGCGTATTTTACATTTTCTGTAAGTAAATGGTAGGGTAGAGCAAACTATTTATACAAATATTTTGGCGTTACTTATCACCGTCACCGTCACGTTTAGTTAAATGTAAGAAAAAAGTTATCAAATAAAAATATCTCAAGCAAGTACATTTTCTTTCATCTGCTTAAACGATTTAGCTGTCAAACCTTTTGTGTCTTCCCCCAAACATTGGACCGACAAAATATGACGTCATTACGGTCGAATCGAGCTCCGAACGTTCATTCAAATTGAGAATCCAAAAACGCATTCGTCTTTAAATTGTGTTCATTTGTGGAATGCGTTACGAATCTTTATAAATGCGAACTTACACGCTTTGCGATCATCTTCAAAATCGACCGGTATTACTTGGACTCCCCTTCCTCCCATTTTTCTGAATGAATGGAACAAAAAGGGCAGTTGGCACGACGTTGCGAGGGCCATTTGATATTGGTCGTGTTATACACGTGGGTCGCATAGAGCCCTTTACGTGTATTCTTATTCACACGCAATGGGGTACGTTCCATATCATAGATGAATATATCATTGAAGTTGTAAATACCTATCATTCTTATATTTTATAAGGTAACATTAATTTGAAAGATACATTATTATTTATTAAATCTTTTTCAAACTGCTTGAATCGTACCTTAAATGTATAATGCAAATGAAAATTAAATATATAATGAAAATCTGCTTGAGACAGGCACCATATTTTTTTCCCTAAAACTCTACCCGATATTAAAACATACAACGAAATACTACGACTTTTATGTCGGTTTAATCTATTCCTACGTCACAGCAAAACTAGTCATACCTAATTTATATTATTTATGTTTCATAGAGAACGAATCTATAGAAAGGTATTCACACCTCTACATAACTCCCCTTTTTCCCGCAAAATGAAGAAATCACAAGGAATAATAAGGCGCTGCGATGGTTATGAGATAGATATGTTCCACCTTTCAGCCCCACACAATGGGTTCTCTTCAACGCTTTATTTGAACCGGTAAAGGTCTCACACGTCAAATTTCACATCCTGAATAGAACTTCCCCTCACCACGGAATCTTTATAAATAGTTGTGCCAAGACGGTGTTTAATTTGATGGAAATCCGGATCTCGAAAGTCGGATGCCGTGACGTCAAAGGATTGTGCGCAGTTCCTGAATTCATGTTTGATTTAATTACGTCGCATTTGATTACGTGGGGTAAATGAAGTGGATTTCAATGTGAAATAGTTTATTGGGTTAAAAAATTGCACAGCGTGTCTAATTAAATTAAGAGAGAGGACGGACTATCTAATAATTGTATTTCTTTTTATTTATGTAAAAGGTACGACAACAAGCGGTTTAAAACCTTACATGTTGGATTAGAATTGCAAGTAAGTACTCAAAGCAATTGAAGTACCAATCCAAGTCTAGTGGGGTATGTTCTCCTCCGAGATTGCTTTTGCACAAATATAATACCTAAGCAAATCAAATTCCTTTAAAAATCTGACAGTTACTTTACGTGATTCTTTAACATTATCATCACTATCAAAAACATTATTTTTCATAGTAAATAGTGTCTCAATCTACATTCTCCAATTAGTTATTTAACAAACAACACACCGAGTGCAGCTCTTTACATTTTTCACGAGCACTAAATTACAGTTGAACTAAATGTAAACAAAGACCCCTTAACTGTGTAAGTGGCTCGTACTGTAAGGCACTTATTTTGAGCTTCAACGAACGATAAGTATGCACATTGTACTAATTAAAATAGTCTCTACAGAAGTCTAGGGAGGTATTACACAAAAGTATACTTTAACAGTAAATAAAGTTCTTTGCAAATTAGTTGTATCTCCGTAGGAGGGTACTTGAATATTTTTGTCGAGTAAGATTTCTTCATATTTAATGAGCCCGTTATTTTTGTGAGACTGTCGTGTCGATGTCTGTGTGTCTGCTGTCTGATGTTGTCATCTAATGGAAAATATCTAAGGGTTGGGAATAAGTCTAACAATATTTACCGAGCATCTTCCTTCTTATTTATCTGTGATGTTTATTGGTAAAATATAAATGTACAGATGGTTGTGTAAAGTAATAAATGTGATGAATTAAATATTATTAGGAAATAGAACAATTAAAATGAATAGTTAAGTATTGTAAATTCGCATACCTACAGTAAAATACCGTTCAGGTCTTTATTAGGCTTCAACATATTAAAAGATGAAGTGCACGGTGAACAAAAATGGGTAGTGATATTGAATTAGAACATTTTCTCCAAGCCGTCTTCATATTAACAAACATTTGTTCTAGTGTGTTTGGTCTAGTGACATTATCTTCTTAGAAAAGTTCGGAGGTAGTCGCTAACATACTGCAACGGCAAATACAGCCTTCCGTTAACCTGAAATAAATACGAAATTTAGGTATTTCATTTTAATTAATTTCATTTGAATAATTGAATTTCATAAACATTTCGCGTATATATTAAATGAAAAGTAATTATTTCTTGGCACTTATTGCTTAAGGTAAACAGCAATTTTCGTATATGTACCTAAATCAAAGAACAAATATAATATATTAATCTACAATAATTATCACTATAAAATCACTCGATAAACAAAATCGTGAGCATTACAACATAACAATTTAATTGTTGGTACGTTTACGAACTATGCAGTGGCCAACACGAAACAGTTTCATTACTTATTTTAATAGGCAATAAACTCCACTAAATTTATAGCAACTATTACATGTGGGGAATCAACTGAGACGGTATCCTGTTCATGAATAATGGGTGGACCTTTAAACTTTAATAAGGTCCTTGTGCTGGAGGTAGTATATGAGTAACGATCGCAATTTTACAATTTTCCCTCAGTTTGCCTTCTAGATATATTGGTAGGACGGGGCGCGAATTAAGCAGTTTCGAACTTAGATGGGAAGAATCGTTGTAGGTATGGAGTTTTGGTGTGTAGATTAAATTGCTATGGTGGTTTTATTGCTGTTTTGTAGCAATATTGTGGTATGATTTAGGGACATTAGGTGACTCATTTTGCGGTTTGAATGTAGTTTTGAGTAAATTGTTTTAATTAGTCTTAATAAAATAATATATTATAAATATATAATAAATAGGTAGGTTAGGTTATTATATGTATATAATATAGTTAGGTTAGGTTTTCATTCAAGAGGTGCGTAACTTTGTGAATTATTAGGAAAATGATATTATCAGAAGTTTATTGATAGGTACTTTTTTACATTCGTTTACAGTAAAATAAATTTGCACAGAATTGAATACGAAGTTTTTTTAAGTAAACGTCCAAATTTAACAATGTTTTTAATGGGTTGGCTTTTATTGTTTGCGACATTAAATATTTTCGGTAATTCCCATATTTGTTATTAAACTGTTACATAATTTAAAATAAATGATATTGTAAACGCAAAGATGGTGAGGCAAGCTTGACGCTTACGAAAATTATTAAACACTTATGTTTTATACCAGCTTATTTATGATTCCAAAAAGCCCAATAAGAAAAGGCATTAAATTGTTGTTAAGTACAGTGGTGTTAAAATACACAATAATAGAGAACTCTAAAGTTATTATATTAAATGGAAAAAGAATACGGTCGCGAACAGGATTCGCACCTGCGCCTCCCGGATGACTACTCCAGGCGCTCTGACCACTAAGCCATCTATTTTTTTATTCTTTTTCCATTTAATATAATAACTTTAGAGTTCGCTAAGCATGCGTTAATGCTTTTCAAAGATTTATCTTGAATAATAGAGAAATGCCGAATATTCCACTAACATAGCATCATAACATAGTATCACGCCTGTATTCCCCGACGGGGAAGGCAGAGGTGTATACAGTTGTACACCCACATTTCACCAATGCTGTTATTAAGTCCCATGTAATAGGTGGTGAGGTTATTGTCATCTACCACGCAGAATTCCAAACACCGGTCTGATACTGAGAATTTCCCTACTAGAAAAACTCACCAACACTTTTCCCGACCTGGGAATTGAACCCGAAACCTCATGCTCAGCAGTCGCGCTTGGGGAATAGTTATGAAAAGATATTTATATAGGTAAATCTTCGAAAACAACGCATGCATAGCGAACTCTAAAGTTATAAATTTATGATATTTATATATTTATGACACTCGAGAATACGAAAGAACCGGCCACTATATTTCTGTTTTCACTATGTTTTCCCCTTATAAATAATTTACAGCCGCAAACACGGACATTACAGATACACTCCGAAATTAATCCACAAAATTGATCGTGTCAATCTATTCTTCCTTGACGATTGTGGCAAAAAAAACTGTATCTATTGCAATAACAATAAACAACACACAAATTTGCCATTATACTGAATCGGGGCGGTTATAACGTGGTCTGAGTTATAACGTTGGCTGAACGACAGATTGCTCGCATTACAGTAACGAATTGCTTTAGACTGGCCCGGAGGTGGATGAACTTATAATATTGCTCAACTATGGTAATACACGGTAATGTGTTTACTATTTTGTTAGCAGACTCATTTAATCTGTTGGATCACTCATTAGCAGACAATAGATTTATATTGTTATGAAGTACGTTTTTGTATTTGGCTGAACCAAAGGGTTAAATACGATCTTGCTAAAATCTGATCTTCTTCTTATCGTGTGGTTGATAAACAACCTAGTGTTAGAGTGTAAACCGCCCGTGCGTCTCTGTCCTCATAAAGCCATTTTCTTAACACACCATCAGGAACATCCGTCAGGTGTGCTGATTTCCTTAAGATGTTTCCTTCACCGTTATAAACAAGTGATAATTAATTTTTAATACGCACATAATTCAAAAAGCCACTGGTGCGTGCCTCGGATTCGAACTTACAACCTTTGTCTTGTCAATCCAACGGTCATACCACTAGGCTATCTCTGTGTTAGATCTGATAATTACTTATTATTACAAATAAATGAAATTGAAGTGTCTGTTTAAAATGTCAAAATAATAGTTTTTTTTAAAGCTCATACAGTTATTTTCTGATAGGATTTTACTGGCAGGTAGCTGACTATATAAGGAGTAACTTAGGCTTATAAATTATAATATAATTAAACGCAAGTGAAACCGCAGGGCAAAGATAGTAATACATAAAGTTTTAAGTGTTTACGTCGATTACCATTACTAGACAAACAAAAACTGTAATGTAGAAAGGTACACAAAATTAAGTTTCTAAATAACCCAAAGACAATTCATAATGCACTGTATAAACAACATTCTCTATCACAAAACATCTCCTGTACCGAAATATCTCACCGTTTATTACAGAATCAACACAGAAGACAAAATACCAACTAAATAACACAGACGACTCAATAAAGAAACTATTCGGCGTATGCAGTCAAAAAGGCAATATAATAATTAATAGCCACAAGTAACGTCCAGTATCTTGGGACGCGGTCACCGGCACAATTTATGGAGGAATTATTATTGAAAAGCTCCCTCGGCTTGGAACAATTTGTCGATTTATAGAGGGACTAGTTGCCGCCCGAGGCTTCGCCCTGTGTCTTACAAATTTAACCTGACCACCAGCAATAACCAATTATTTTGATATCGAAATTTTTCTGCGTTTTGGCCACCAACTCGCTTAACATACATTAAGAAACTGTTCTCTCTATCCTTGAATATGCCTAGACTGTATTTAATGAATATTAGTGGCTTTTAGGAAACATAAATGTTGCAGTTTTTCGTAATATAATCCTATGTCCTTCAACGGGTCAGGTTTAAGTACCATTTGACAATGAAATCGTTTGCAAGAAGTAACAGTAAAAACACACTCTAACTGAAAACAAATTAGTGAATAGATCAATGCAATTTTTTTATCTTGAACATAGGAATTCGCCGTCCATTGACAATGCTAACAATTTATTCTTAGAATCGTTGGGGCATAATCTGAAAAAATCGCTAATGTTTGGAAGTGAAAATTTGTCCGTAGAATTTTTAAAGTAATTTTACATGAGTATTTTTTTTACGGATATAATCTACAGCTTGTATAATATTGAAATCAGTTTAGTAGGGCGTCCAGAAATAACATACGAACAGACATACGGATTTAAATAGTAGTGAGTATGGATGGATTATTATTGGAAAGGTCCTTCGCGTTGGAACAATTTGGCGCGGTTACGAAGCGACGTAGTGTGGGACTCGGGGCTTAATGTTTACCGTGGCAGATATGATTTTGTTAGCTGCCGAATATTGTGTAGATGTAGAGGGTTTCAATTAAGTTTCAAATATTTGGTAGTCAGAAACTGTAATATAATATAATAAAATAAAATAGTTTATTTTCCATTTTAGTTGTACATTAACCACTTATAAATAATTTAAATTTTAGTATTTTACCTACAATATAACTAAGTAAGTAGTGTTTGTTGAACACTGGTACTCAAGCTAAGATTAAACTTGTGTTATGAGTACCAGCACTCTCACATATTTGGGTCTGTACGTTACATTGCATCTGGATGGAACGTGGTTGGAGGTTGGTTGGTGACATTATATTATTAGAAATTAACTTACTTAAGCTGAAAAAATTAAAAGGAAGAGCCTCAAAAATGTGTCTTGTAAAGCGTACTAATGTCAAGCATTATGATATACTGTTGTAATGCTCATTGGTTTGACGCTTATTAAATACACAATAATAACAGACAAAATTAAACAAATGTAGTTGACTTTGAGAGATGCGTAATCTTCGTGTGTGTGTGTTTTTAATATAGTCGTGTGAGAAATGCGTAAGTGAGTAACAGTAAGTACGATTCCAAACTTATTATAAAAATGATAGACGAACGTGAGAATGTAAATGTATTTTGGAGGCTTACCTAATATATAGTACTTGTGATCATAGTATGAGTATTTTATAAATCTTGAGATTTTGTAACTTAATGCATTATGCTTATTGAGATTACAAAGGTTTAACTTAAAATTACTTAAATTAGAGTATAATGAAGTATAACGTATGAATAAAATCAATAGTACAGAGTTATTTATGTAATAAATCAAGAAAGGTTTTTTCTGAGACAACGCGAACTGGTTTCTCACCTTCTTTTTTTTTAAGAAAAATCCTGCCATTAGATGTCCAGCAGAAATTGAAATTATTAGAGCTGGCAAACTTCCGTGCTTCATAAAAAAGTTGCCTTAGAGAGGGTGGGAGGCGGTCTGAGATATAAACCGGAATGCACTCACCTGTTAGGCCGATCAACCCACTATTTAGCTTTTCCGCACTTGGCTTCCCTTTGTTGAAGTCGCGTGCAGCCTGCAGGAGTTTGTTTTTTTGCGTTACCGAATAAAGTTCAGCAACTACTTGCTTTGATAGCCCATGTTTGGACTGTGTCCTATATACATCCCGAATCTGAGCACGTTCAATCTGCACTTGTAGAAGTTTGGCTGCATCAGTGACCAGTTTTATTAAATCGTTACTATCTTCCTTTTCTTTGAGTGGGATGTTTCGCAGTTCGAAAACAGCCGACCGTTGATAATCCTGTGCATCCTGAATTTTCCTCTCTAGCTGATTTATATATGAGTGTTGTTCTGACCTTTCGTTTTCAAGTTTTATTATTCTGGATCTAATCTCCTCATATTTGGCGCTCATAAGGCTCACTGATTCCTCAATTTCAGTTTTTACTTTCTGCAAGCTTTCGTTTTGGGCTTTTAGTTCAGCCAATTCCAAAGATATTTTTGACATGAAGCTATTTAAGTTTGCTTCCTGATCTTGATTCCATTTCGTTAGCATGATCCGTATCTCTTCCTTAAAATCCCCTAGTTCGTTTGTCGGGCTGGATTCTGAGCGCGGCCGCTTTGTTGATCTTTTTGTTGTATTAACAAAATCTGGTTTAGGCGTAGTTTCGGAGATGTTAGGGTTAGATGATGAACGCTGTACTTCAATTTGCGGTTGTGTTTCGTTTCATTTGAAGGAAAGACATACACGGATTTCGATCTTTTGTTTTACAGATAAATCTTGTGAGTGTGTGTACTCTAAAGGTAAACATTTGTGATGATTTATCTGAGAGGCGAATTCACAAATCCTGCTCACGCCCGTATTTTTCTCTCCGCCAAACAATATAACTTTGTCTTTTCTTGTTTTACGTATCTCATAATTTTTAAAATAAATCAAATATATAGAGACTGAATAGATAGCAATGACGTCGCCAAAAAGACATGTTAAAAATGTGGAAGAAGAATTCGCGGTAGTGGGCACAGGTCGAGATGGCTTAGTGGTCAGATCGTCTGGAGTATTTTACCGGGAGGCGCAGGTTCGAATCCTACTCGCGACCGTATCCTTTTTTCAATAAATATTATAACTTTAGAGTTCGTTAAGCATGCGTTAATGCTTTTCAAAGATTTATCTTTAATAAATCAAATTGTTTAAATTTAGTAAATATATATGGCACACATGATCTTATATGGCATGGGGCTGTCTGTGCTATATTCTAGGGGATTAAAAACTAATGGGTTGACCCACATCCATTTTTTCTATGCTCCAAATACATAAATAGTAGCATTTTTCATCACGATCTTACCGTTTATATTATGTTGTACTCTAAATTAGATTTTTATTGCTTCTAAAAACTTACTTTGATGTAAGTATAGGACTGATAATTGTTGTGTAGTTGTTATATTGTTTTCAACAGAAAGCTTCTGAGCTTTTAAGATGCTGTCATGTTTGTGCGAGGGTGGGTTTTGCTTTGTGTCTATTTTTCTTGTTTGTTTTAGTTGAGCAACATCATGATTTAATGTTTTACGTCGACATAATACTATGAGCTACAGCAGGGTTTTATATAATGAAATCCTGTTTCAATAAAGAATTGAAAATTAAACTGTATGAAAATATATGAAAAAGTATAAAAATTACTTCTGTTAGCTATAGTTATGTTATTAATCTCTCAAACCGAGAAGTATTTTTTTCCGTGTATTGTGTTATTTTTATATAATTTGTGTTTCGTTTTCTATTATGACATTATTATGTTATTTGTGATGTAATTCGATTATGTTATTTTGTTATTATGCTTATTTGTAATTCATGAATACTAATAATAGTTTGAATAAGTATATTTGATGTCAATGTCCACTAATTTAATTCTATGGACTTCAATGTCTGAAAATAAATGATAATTAAATAATCAATATTTCCTTTACATTCTGTCCATCAAAGTTTCAATTAGATAAAATATGAGCATCGTCCTTATAGACGACCCCAACATCATTAAATCATACATATCGGATATACCTGCTACAATGTTCACCCTAATCAATGTTTCGAAGGAACAATGACGTGTGGTCATCCTCCTTTGGACGAAATTCAATAAATTCGGACAGCTAGGGTGGCCCCGTCAACTGGAAACTTTTGAATCGCCGACAGCGTCCGTCCTACAATGAGGGGCAGCCTTTTGTCCGAGAAATTGCCTTATTTCGTGGTGTACCTAATAAGGGTTTTCTGCAACTATCAATTCGAAATTGTAATTGAGTCTATTCTTTGTAGTCTTTGATGTCGTCTGCATACTAGCCCTGTTTGATTTTTTTTTAGCTTTGATACACAACAACTGTTTTTGTAGTGATCAGATAACATTTCTATTTTGTTTCGAATAAATATGTACAATGGTACCTATCTAAAACCAATTTGTTTGTTATTGTTATTCGATGTTGGATGTTATGTAAATTCTATGAGATTGGAATATTTATTAGATACATCGAATTGGTAATTAGATATCTTCATCTTGTTGAGTCGTTCCGCGGGGAAATCGTATCAGGTTGGAGTGACGTCGTGACTCCGCATGAATTAGGAAAGATAACCGCTGTATCTTGATTTAGTGGTTAACTAACAAAGCTTGTGAATATATGATCAAAGGTGACAAGCTTTTGTTGATCCCTCTTGCTCATTTAATGTTATATCGTGGTCAGTCTATACTATTATATTGTTGGTATTATATTCTAAATTAAAGGTACATTTTATTTTGTATTGAAACATTATTATTTTTTATTTACTTTTTACGAAGGGTGACGGGACCTTCTTCCGAAGCTACGATTGCAGCTGTGATCCTGAATCCCGGAAATTATATTTAATAGGTAAAATATTGTAAATATTAAGGTAAAGGTAAGGTAACTATGCCTTTTTTTTTAAAGGATAGGTTTAAAAAAATGAGGCTCTAGGCTAAGGAAAATAAGTATGGCTATGTTAGTCGGGTCGTACGCTTGCCAGGTACATTAAAATTATAAAAAAAAAAAACACAAGTGTGATTGCCTTTATTGGTAGAATTTTCAGTAGTAGGGGTGTGTTTACTATTTTGCCTTGTAGATGGCATTAGGCCCATCACCATATCGGACATAATAAAGCCATTTGTGAAATTTGTGAATTATTGTTGACACTAACCTAACCCTTCAGGGAATATAGGCATGATGCCATGATGCTGAAACATAAATATTAATGGCTAATGCCAATTATTTTTGTACAGGTGTAAAACCCTACCGTATAGAAACGGAAGTTTTGATTTTCTTTTATTATTAAGTCAACAAAGCTCCAAAAGAGAAATTTGCCAATTAGTGCAACTACCAAATATGTATTTTAATTGGGTGTGTTAGGGCGCAGTCCGGCCTAATTAAGGGTCGGTATCAACTCTTCTTTATTATTACTGACCATTCGTTACATACGGACAGAATTATTTGCGAGCAACTGAATTTCATTCACTTAGGTAATAGTGAATAATTCATAAAATTTCATGTAACATTAGATACGACGAATTATTTGGACAAGATATAAGAGTTATTCTCATATTATATTTTTGAGCTTTATCCAAAAGCGGAGAACCTGATTTTGTGATGCAGTTTAAAAGAGGTATTGGTCTAAAGTGGACTAAAAGTAATGATAGTCTTGCGGTCAATGATGACCGTTGCAACGATGTGTGAGATGTTTTCGGTACATATAAAAAAAAAAACTACAAATTACTTTGAAGACTGTCAATCCGTGTGTATTATAGACAAATTGCAAAACGAGCATCACCGAGGTCCAAGTGGTCGTGTGACGTCAGGGATTCCGATCTGATATAATCTGAGATGAGAGGGAGTGACGCCACGCCCGTCAAATCCATTGTTAATGAAGTGGGGGCGATGATGTGACGTAGATAGTTATGGGCGAGATAATTTTGGTTGTAAAGGTGATTTTATTTTTTATGGTTAATTTTATTACATATATATATAGTAAATAGAGCTTTTTTGCAATTCCGCTGCTGAAGAAAATTATGAGTTTGTAAGCAATATTTCAATGTGTTCAAAATTTCATATTATTTTATGTTCTAGCTAAGTTGCATTTAAAATGTTTAGATAAAGTTGTACTAATATCACAGATACTTAGAGTATTCATATTGACTATTGACACCGGTCGTTTTTAAACAACAAAAGAAACATCTTCAAATTAGTTATTTCAATAAACAATACAATTTCAACGTCAATATACTATAAAGGCGATACTGAGACTTATTTCTTCATACTCCATCTTCCCTTGTTCCAATTTATTTGAGGTCTGCGCAGTACGTTTTGTTCGTCCACAGTTCTCTAATCACAATAGTAACCCCTTTTTCATGCTTAGCCACGGACCTTAGAAAAATACGGTCGGAGCGCTGCGTACGACATGTGAGTAGCATGCCTTGTCATCCAATTTCGCTTGTCATACACGAGCTAAACGCATACAAATACTTAAAACTCATCCACTCGGCCAGTACGCTGCGTGTATGTGCGCTTATGACAAGGCAAGGTAAGATCCGTTCTTTTTTCAGATCCGTGTGCTTCGCTTACTTCACTTAATCCATCCATTGTTTCCTAGTTCTTCCTCTCCTCATGTACCTTTTTTTTTTTTTTTTTTTTTTTTATGTGGAGAAATGCCCGCCCTCGCATACCGCTCTGACACGGGGAGACAGAGCGGTTATGTGGGACTCGAACCCACTAAAACTCCACAGTATACCTCCTCAGCTGCTTGAGGGCGGGACGCGGGAACGCTCTCGCACACAACCGCGAACCCGCCCGCAGCCGTCCGTTGCCGGACTCCCTCACGGGGTTGGGTATTGCACCCCCCCGCTTCGGCACACCAGACTAATGGCGTGCCGCAACCACCTCGGAGACCATGTGCAAGGTCTGTGGCCCCGCCGCCTGCCACTACGGCCGCAGAGGTTAGGGAGAGCGCGCCTCGCAATACCGGCACTCCTCTTCCCCTGCGGCCCCACCGCGTCCGCCATCCAACGGTGGCGGCCCCGTCAAGGCCGCGGTAGGTAGGGAGAGCGGCGCATCGACATACCGGCACTCCTCTCCCACCGCGGCCCCCGTCCCTCAGCTGCGGTGCCGCCCATACGACGCCGCAGCCCACCTCAGTTGCGACACCCCCCATAAGGCCCGCAACCTACGCCGGCGCCGCTCCTACATGGGCTTGAAGGCAAAGCCCTGAGGAGCGGCCCTCCTCGGGTTCCGTTAGCTTCACCGTGGGTGACCAAGCCACGGCTACTAGAGCCCCCCCACCACGACAAGGTGGAACCCCTGGGGGGGCTCCTCATGTACCTTGGTATAGCTATCCACATTCATACTTACTATTTTAAGCAAGAAATAAGGTACCTATTATTTTCCCAAGACTGTGTTAAATTAAAAGTTCTCACAAAGGACGAGCTCCCAACAAATTGTAGTCCCATGAAAAATGTTTGCGCTTCCTGGGTAATCTTTATTCACGGTCAATCCGACACGGTACCGACTATTTTTCACCAACGGCTCGTTTGTTAGGATATTCGTAAATATTTCAATCTTTATTGCCACCATCAACATAATGTTATGGGGAGAAAATTTTACAAAACGGAAACAAAAGATATAAGGCAACGACGTGGTTCTGAATGTTTTCTGTATTAATGCTGTTTTTGAATTGTATTGGTTGGTTTTGGGCTTCGCTGGGTTTGGGTAAGAAATAGTTACGACACGGGTTTATAAATTATTGAGTATTTGGACCCAAGGTACAGGACTCTCGCCCCAACGCTCGCCGCGCGCGGACGTGTCGCTTCTAGTGATTTCGCCCGTGTTGTGTCTGTGATCGTTATTCGCTACGCCCTGCCGTAGCAATCTCCGTAGCTGTTTACTGGCTACGAACAACTTAAATCAAAAGCTGCCTTTTTCGAGGCGGCGGCTGATTATCTGTCTTTTTTTAAAGAACAGTCAAAAACGTGTGTTTTTTTTTACCCCATCAGGGTAAAGCCACAGTTTTGTGGTTCTCGGTTGAAACCTTACGGTGTCAACGAAGCCGAGAGGGTGTTGACCCGATACACCCAGCTGAAACCCCTTCAGGGTGAGGCAGTCAATTGGACGGGAGCTAGATAACCGGCCTTGGGGGATCTCCTAGTCGGCTCTAGACTCTGGCTTCCTTTTCAGCTACTCACCTAGTGTCGGTCGGGTGTGTCTACACCCTTCGCACTAGACTGGTCAGGGCCCCGTTTGCACAATAAGACTGGCGACGGGTTACAAGCTTAGGGCTCACCTATAGGTACACACCTCCCTGCTTACATCCGGCAGGGAGGGTTACACATCCCCGGGCCCATCCACCCGGGGAGTTAGAAGTTAGGTTTATTAGGAAATTCTAATGATAGTTCCCTTTTATTTCTGAATCCTCTAAAATGGACGCTACACTTATTGTAGCGTTCCTAAAAAACATTCTGTTAAAGGACCCCGTTTTTGACCAAAAATACGGGAAAGACTTCGCTGTATTACTACAGCAAGTTCACGCACAAAGCGATAACGATGTTACCGTGTACCCAAAGCCCGCCTCAGGTAGTCACGGCGGCATAACCAAAGCGGTCACACCTGCGCCGCGGCCCATTATATGTGATTCTCTGAAATCGCCCGAACCGTCCCCGCCTTTGTCTCCTGCGTCGCCTTTGTGCGACACTAATCTATTGTTCGACGAGAACAATGGAATCGCTAATTCCCCGGCCCCTTTGTTACCGTTAACAAAGGAAACTGTATCACAGCCGGACGTCATGGATGTTGCTATGCAATCATCCTCTTCTGAGTCCGAAAACTCAGACACTAGTTCAGCCACATCTTCGGACGGCTACATCACTGTAGTTGGCAAGGGGAAAAAGAGAGCCCGTAAGGCCAAAAAAGCCGCCGCC
This sequence comes from Xylocampa areola, assembly GCA_935421205.1. Taxonomy (NCBI): domain Eukaryota; kingdom Metazoa; phylum Arthropoda; class Insecta; order Lepidoptera; family Noctuidae; genus Xylocampa; species Xylocampa areola. Next base: position 13,892,106 of record OW285207.1, read on the forward strand.
GGCCAAGCGCCTGCCAAAGCCCTCAAGACCGTTGAGGCAACCCAGTCCCTAGACCTCCAGTCCCCCGTCCCTATGGACGCCGCTCCAATCTCCAGGCCCGGTAGCCCCTGTCCTCCAACCTCTCAGGCTCAAAAAAAGGCGCCCACTCCCCCGCCCGTCTACATTCAGGACAAGGCGAAGTGGACTGATATTTCTAAATGGTGTGTTGACAAGAAAGTCAACTACACTCAGGCAAGGAATACCCAACAAGGCATCAAAGTCCAGGTGCCCTCTCCCAGTGATTTTCGTACACTGACCAATCTCCTTCGGGAAAAGGCAGTATCCTTCCACACTTACGCCCTCCAAGAGGAGCGCCTCATCCGCGTCGTGATTCGCGGAGTACCCACAGAGATCGAGACATCGTCGATTCTAAGCGACCTTAAGTCGCAACAGATCCCGGTCGTAGAAGTGCACCGCATGCACCGCGCTCGTGGCGGACCATCATTCGCAATGGTGCTAGTAGTGTGCGAACAGGGCCCGGGCTCGAAAGCACTGTACAATTTAAAAACTTTGTGCCATCTTTCCGGCATTAAAGTTGAAAACCCGCATAAGTCGGGCTATATCGGGCAATGCCACAATTGCCAACTCTACGGTCATGCACAGCGTAATTGCTTTGCAAAACCCAGATGCGTTAAGTGCCTCGGTGACCATGGCACTAACGCCTGTGAGAGGCCTAAAGATAGGTCCCTCTGCACCGACCCTCCCAGCTGCGTCCTGTGCGGCGAATCAGGACATCCAGCTAATTATCGTGGGTGCCCTAAGGCACCTAAAAAACCGAACGTCAACTCGAAACTCGGGAAACGTAATGCCGAGCGAACCATCAGAGAGCAACCGTCCTCAAAGCTGCCCGAGCGACTAAGTCCGCAACGGCCTTCACCATGGATCGCGCTGAACCACCAGCAAGCGTTTCCGGCTTTGAAATCCTCCCCGGCTTATCAGCCTACCGTCATTCCGCCACTGATGGCAATCCCCATACCCGCCCCCTCACCTATGCCAGTACAACCCCCACAGGTTGCGCCCGCGTCTCTCCCCAAACAGGCCCCCGCTCAGCTAGCAGCTAGCAGTCAGCCATCAATTGGATCGGACCTAGAAGTAGTTCAGAGCGTTTTCTCGCTCATTAGCTCAGATAGGTTCAGCGCACTTGCACAGACTCTGCGCTCCATGCAAGGCAACGGCTTTGCTATTCTACAAGTGATGCTCGAGTATAAAGACATCACTGACGCCCTAGCTAATATCAACTTTAACGGTAACTAATGGATACCGAAAATAGTAAATTTAAGCCCCGATCCCTTAAGTTAGGTTACTTTAACGCTAATAGCATAAACGGCCAACGTGACGAAATCGCGACCTTCTTACGCGACCATCAAATTGACGTCTTCCTCGTGCAAGAGACCTTTCTCAAACCCGCCCAGAGGAACCCTGGAATTGCAAACTATAGAATAGTGCGCAACGACAGAACCCGTTGCCAGGCGGGCGGTACACTCATTTATTACAAAAAATCGCTATACTGCATCCCTATGGACCTCCCACCTCTTTCTCACATAGAGGCTTCTATATGCCGGCTAGGCATGACAGGACACCAGCCAATTACCATCGTCTCGGCATACCTTCCACCTAAAGTCACATCGAAAGTTAACTTAGCTCCCGACATTAAATCCTTATTTGCTCTGAGCGACTCAGTTATCATTGCTGGCGACCTTAACGCCAAAAATGAATCCTGGTGTTGCAATACGACGACCACACGAGGCAGACACCTCGAACGATTAGGTATCGAACTTAACTTCGATATCATCGCCCCGATGAGCCCTACCCACTTCCCTGACAATGTAAACCACCGACCTGACATACTCGACATAGCGATTCTAAAGAACGTAAACCTCGGTTTACGTTCTATAGAGACGCTACAAGAGCTTGACTCTGACCATAGACCAGTAATCCTAGTATTAGGCCCCCGCTCAGGTCCCTCAGACCCAGATCAACCTGTCCCCACTAAAACCACCACCGATTGGGGAAGACTAGAGGAACGCCTCAAGTCAACCTCTTCTGTGCATTTAGACTCAATTCCCGATAATATAGTGTCTGTTGCCGACACGGTGACTGCGATCGACTCCCTCACTAGTCACGTGCAATCCGTAGTGAACGAATGTTCACGGCAAGTCCCGGAGGTGGATGAACACCGCTGGAAACTGCCGGATGATGTACGTGAACTGTTGACAGAGAAAAACGCAGCTATCCGTGCCTACGACAGTTTCCCCAATGAAGCTAACCGTATCCATATGCGCACCTTGCAGCGTACTGTGAGGAAGCGCATATCGGAAATGCGGGAAGCTAAATGGGACAAAATGCTCGATGATATAGAACCCACCCATCAAGCTTTCTGGCAATTGCAGCGGAAATTAAAATCCGATCAATGCGCCGCTATACCCCCGCTCAATAGACATAATCAACGACCTGCTTTTGATGACGACGAAAAGTCAGAAGTACTAGCCGACAGTTTAGAAGCCCAATGTACGCCTAGCACTCTACCAGTAGACAAAGCTCACCTGTCCAAGGTCGATGCTGAAGTCAAACGTAGAACTGCACTCCCGCCCCCAGACGACTCCGACGAACCCTTGCCCCCCGTCACCGTAGACGAAGTCAGAACGATAGTGAGGAACCTCAAACCCAGGAAGGCCCCAGGCTCAGACGGGATCACCAATAAAGTGATTAAATACTTTCCCGCACCTCTGATAGTACTCATGACCGCCATCTTCAATGCGGCACTGGCCAACAATATCTTCCCACAATCGTGGAAACAGGCAACAGTTATAGGTTTTCCAAAGCCCGGTAAGCTCAAGTGCGAGCCGACTAGTTATCGCCCGATCAGTCTTCTAAACGTCTTCGGAAAGATCTATGAAAGGCTAATTTATATTCGTTTAAGGGATTATGCCGAATCCAATAAGCTTCTTCCTAGCGAGCAGTTTGGCTTTCGAGCCAAACACTCATGCATCCATCAGTTGCACCGTATCGTTGAGCACATAAGCGCAGGCTTCATGGGCAAGATGAAAACGGGCGTATTATTCTTCGACGTAGCTAAAGCCTTCGACAAGGTCTGGCACAACGGCTTAATCTATAAGCTGTACCAATTCCAAGTGCCTGACCGTCTCGTACTCATCATTCGAGATTTTCTATCGAACCGTAGCTTCCGCTATCGCGTAGAGGGCGTTCTATCGTCCCCTCATCGGATCCAAGCCGGAGTCCCTCAGGGCTCTGTGCTATCACCTCTTCTCTTCGCGCTGTACACCAGCGATATTCCCAAAAGTGGCAAAACCAAGTTAGCTCTTTTCGCCGATGACACGGCCATCTATTACACCGGTAGGAGTCTTGACTGTATTACCCGATATCTTCAGACCTCGGCCAACGCCTTAGGCGCTTGGTTCAGGAAATGGAGGATTGAGGTCAATCCAGATAAGAGCGCCGCCGTTCTCTTTTCGAGAACGGGCGCCGGGGAATTTCTTCCCCAGCTTCGACCCATTACAATGTTCGGCAAGCCAATCCCTTGGGAACTGCAAGCCAAATACCTGGGTGTGATTCTAGATCACAAACTGTCCTTCCGTCCGCACATTAAGACGGTACGCAACCGCGCGGCCTTCGCTGTCGGCCGTCTATTCCCCATGACAAATGCGCGCAGTAAATTGTCACTTAACCTTAAGGTTAGGCTCTATACTACGTGCATTAGACCCATTATGACGTATGCTAGCGTCGTGTTCGCACACGTTAAGTATTACAAAATCCATAGGATGCAAACCCTGCAAAATCGATTCCTTCGTAAAGCGACAGGCGCTCCATGGTTTATTAGGAACCATCAACTCCACCTCGACCTCAGAGTGCCTACCGTTAGGCAATTCATGAAAAGGGCATCGAAGAGATACTTCGAATCTGCCCCTAATCATCCGAATCCCTTAGTTGTCTCTTCCGCTGATTACAAGCCGTCCCAGATCAACAAAATCCGCCGACCACGTCACGCTCTCCTCCGTCCCGATGATAGGATCACTGTAGCTCAAGAGTCTAACAGACACACAAGCACACTCCGACGCGCTCGACCGCCTCGTTATAGACCTCACCGGCGAGGTCCGCGTCCGTCGCGAAATGTCTCATCATGTCCGCCCCGACCCTTGCTCGAGCCGGCCCGTGCCGAGCTAGTAGCTTTAAATTCGTCCCTTAATAATAAGGAAACTGATATGACCCAGCTAGTCCCTAGTTGTCCCCCCAGCAACACCCTAAGCCGAGGTTCGTGTCCCGCAGGGGACGCCCTTAGCGCTGTTGCTTAGTTTGTAGTATCTTAAAATATGCTCTGGCTGGAGGCATCAAACTGCCTCGCCTTAGATATTGTCCGGTTACGCAGACAAAACCCCTCTGGGTTTCTGCAAGAGGCCATATTAAAAAAAAAAAAAAAAAAACCCAAGGTACAAGCCTGACTAGTTTTTTATTTTTATACTGAATCTGTAGATTCTTATAGGTACTTTGTTATAAGTCATACAACAACTTTTAACTGTATTCATCGCGTGTATCAGTATCGGTTTTGGTTTTTCCTGAAAACAAAAATACATAAAGAAAATAAATTATTTTATGTTTCATAAAAAACTATACAATATATCCAATTGAAGTGTCACAATACAAAAACGAGGTACATTTCTTAAAAAAAAAAACATTGTAAATCAATATCAATAATTGTTGTTTTATACGTTCCTTCATAATTTCAAAAAAAGAAAGCGCGCCGGCCATTTATGATGAAAAAAAGAACAGTCGCCCAAATCGTTTTTAGAGTACTCCAGCGAAGTGTAAAAAATACCTACGCGATAAAAATGCACGTGAAATCTAAAACAAATTGCTGCAAGTGCAAATGGAGCGTGGTGCATTATTGCGTCGAGCGGACGTACGACGCCAAATTGTTCCGATACGACACCTGCGCATACTAGTGATGTGGTACCAGTGATCACACAATGTTTATGTGAGTTACAGGCTTTGAATAGTTATAAACTATATTATAGTTATAAATTATGACACTACGCTGGATCTAGCGGAGTCGATCATTGTAAATAGTGAAAAGAGTCGAAGAAAAGAAGAGAAGATTTCGCATTTTCTATCTCAAATTCGTTTGTAAAAGTTAAGAAAGGAAATCACATAAACACTCAGACAAGCTCCCAAAAGATGACTATAACTTTCCTAATTTTCTGCTACAAAACGAATTAAACACAGACTCTGTTATTTTAGAACAGTGCTATTTTCGTAGTGTGAAATCACTGCACTATTAGATTTGAAACCGTGCGAGCACATGTCTAGGCGACATCCCCGACTATCCACTACAGTATTATAAATAAATGATCGTTCTATCCATTGCATTGTCTATGTTCTTCTAAATTGCATCGAAGGGATTGTGTACAAGAACCCTTCTATAAAAATAACCTCGTGAAGGTTGAGAATATTGATATTTTATGTCTGGACACTAATGACGTTTCAAATGTTTTTGTTTTTCATTATTATTCGTTGCTAGGTATATCTAAATAACATAATTATTGTTTTATTTATGAGTGTATACGGCTATACTTATGTGAATTCGGGACTTATTTTATGTGTCCGACTTATTTTAATTAATATACGACAATACCTTCGTGATATTTGACGATTTTTGTAAAACTACTGCTTTAGCTGTATAGAAATCTTTAAAGAAAAATGGATAATTAGAATTTTGACGCCACACAATTATTATTTCCAAGCAAGTTCTTAACAAAAACAATATAAATCAATACGCGCAACAGAAAAAATGTACATTTACCTTATTTGCGAACAAACCATCGGCCGTAATCTCTTATTACACTCCCCAACATAACATAACTAACACACCCACTTGTTCCCGTAAACCCGAGACGAATTATGTTTAAAAATAAACACGAGAGACTGAGCGTTTAGCGTAATGAAAATAACCATAAACATGGAACCACAGCCGAGGCATCACAAAACCCTTACCCCGAGGCAAGAATTCACGCGGGTCCGTTCAGACCAAATTAGACATTATTGAGTCAGTTATTTAATACCGCTCGGTCCACGTGCATTTTTGGGTTGTTATTATTATTGGGGCTTATGTAAGTCCCTTAATCCAATGAACTCTCATTACCGTGCGTTTTGAGCATAACTTTATTTGCTCCCGCGGGTGCTACCCAAGCCTCTTGATACCTTTAACGGCACGGCCCTGATAGACGCTGTTGTTCAAACGGTACGCTCAAATAGCAACATAACGTAATTATTAAAAATTGCTTTTATTTACAGGGAAATGGTTTTTATTAGAATACATTTTTCAAAGCGTAGTTAATTTTGTGGAAAATTCTCTGTTATGCGTTTGTTTTTATTGCGTTATTTGATGTTGATGCTTTGTTTTTTTTTTGGTAGTTGCGTATAGCTGCTTTGTTTAATTAATTCGTTTATGGACGAGATTGTTTGTTTTAATAAGGATAACCTGGTTAGTGTCTTCTGTACTTATAGCGTACTAGGATATTGTCACTATATACATAGGATAACGCCTCTATTTCGCGAAGGATTTGCTAGAGATTGACTGCTGTATAACATTTCAGCGAAGTCGTTGTTAATTAGTCCCATGATAATAGAAATAGTGTAGCTATTACCGTCTACCCGTAGAATGCTACTCGCACTGCTACCGAGGTGTTTTCTAGCAGACAAATCCAATAACATTTTTTCCAACCATGGAATGGAACCCGAGGCCTCACGCTCAATGTAACAAACTGACTACAAAACTAAGGGCTAAAATAAACATAGAAAACCTTTTATAGAAATAAATCATCACTAGTCCTTTATTTTAAATAACGTCCATATTATTCATAAACCACATTCACTTTTAAATAAAAGTCGGTAGGTAGGTACTCATAAAGGTAAATTCATTTAAAAAATCTAAACTCAAATTTAAACCGCTTAATTGACAGGGAAGAGCAACATTTTCTCTTACATAGACCGGCTTTAAAACCTGAAATAAAGTTCAGACGTTAAAGCCTCACAAAGGGGGCGAGGGGGGGGGGAGGCTTAGACTGCCCACTAACCATCATATTTATTACTTCTATAGGGAAATACAACGATATACCCACTAGATGTGTATTCCAACACATGTAGGTACATTAGGTATATTTTCATATTTTCTCCGATGAGTTTTTTATGTTTATGTTGTCGTAAACTTCTTGTCGTTTAGTTTGCGCCAGAGTTCGCTCCAATGTGTTTATGTCACGTATATTAAATTTTCAGTGTTATAGGCGTTCAGTGACTATTTATTGCAAATGTATGATGCAGTGGTGATACACCCTTTAACGTACGTGTTTTCTACTTTTCTTATAGGTGTCTGTTTTATGTCTCGTTAATATTGGTACCTTGGCTAAGAAACTAAGTTTTTTTTTGTGGCTACTTATCAGTTTATATAAAACCGAATAAAAAAATAAAAAAAAATAAAAAAATCTTATGTAGAGAATAAAAATAATATTTAAGAGGTTTAAATACGTTTTCTTACTTACTTAGGTACTTGATTTAATTACAAATATTTTTTCACAGTACATTTGAGACATAGTTGTCGTCAAAATCTTTATCAACAGTTGCTTATTTACAGCAAAATCTATTTCTTTTTCAGTTTCTTTATATTCTACAATCTAGGCATATTCAAGGATAGAGTGAGAGATCTATGTGCTCTATCCTTGGCCACACCGTCGCTTACCATCAGGCGAGTTGCTGGACAAAAAATAGATACTTAAATCACTTTTGCTATAAGCATCACAGGGAAATCAGAGCACATACTCTCATAACATATATCTAATAACAAACAGATATATATAGATAGCACGCATTGCCTGCTCAAATGAAAACCACAAATAATTACTCCTCAAAACTTTGTCACTGGATTTCGATTTCACCCCACACAATGCTGACTCCATGAACGACGTGGGGTCCCATGGGAGCTCTATTGACACGACCCACCATGATGGCACTTGGCAACAAACACGATTTTAATCAATACATCAAACAAAACTTGGCCACTACCAATAATAATTAAAAGCGAATGATTATATGGAATATTTGTACAGGACCAAAGGGTTGTTTGGCCGCGGGCGAGATGGCTATTGCATAAGTAAGACATAGTTGGGCTTAGGGTTGTCTCACTGCAGAATCATATCACTTCATTTTACATTCTTACGAATGTAAAATGAAGTGATATGATTTTTGACCTTTATTAAACAATTTGTCAAAAAGTGACACGAAGGATAAAAAAAAAATGCCGATAAATATATCAAGGCTTATTTTTCTCATAGATCAATTTATCAATCTAATATTGATATGACCAAAAATTGCAAAAAAAAAAACACGTAAGTATGAAATATACCTCATAAAAATGCTATGACATTAATTAATTAAATAAATAATCAATTGAAATTATAGATCTAACTTTATTAAATCCTAGATATTTTTTTTCAAATTTTGCTTTCTGTTCGAAGATATCCAAACCTCGCTATTGGCAACCCTGGTTAATAATCCTATGCCCTCATGTAATCCTGGTCCGCAAGATGATGATTGCGACCCATTTTAGTTTACAAAAGGTAATCCTTTAAGAGAAACTATTGCGGAATTTTGATAGCAGTTAGTGTTTACGATGTAAATTCGACTGTAATATCATAAACCTCTTTGATTGGTACCTTCGAAGTTCAGAAGGGATGAAGAGTTTGCATTCTGAAGATTATTACGGCGATATAGCTATAAGGGTAATGGTGCAACTATGTTTGAAGCCTTATCTACCTTAGATATGTAAAATATGTATCGCGTCCCTTATTAGATGTTGGAGATATGCGAGAACTTAAATATATGAAATGAACGCAAAGGAAAATATTTCTGAATATATTTTTTGCCTTTTTGAGATATGTATGAAAGGTAGGAGTGAGGTAAGTTGAGAAAAAAACATATTTTTCGCATGAAATATTCACATTTCACGACCCCTTTATAAGAGGTATCTGTAGAATAGTTGCCATTAATCTTTTAGAAGAAACATTTTTTTGTTAGTAGTTTGTTGAACTAACTTGAAAATTTGAAAAAAATCGTTATAGGTCCCATCACTTAACAAATTAACGTTATAAACGCAACCATAAAATTCTACACCCAACTCTTACAATACATACGCAAAAACCACGCATTTAAACAACCTAATATACAAAACAAGGCCCAAATAATTACTCAGCGGAGGTACTTGTATTTATTAAGAACAGCGGGCAAGGGGTTGATTATGCACATGCCTGCCGAAAGTATTATAAAAAGGCTTTTGTGCGCTACCCTTTCAACATGGGAACGTTCTATGAAATGCTCTTTTATTCGTCAAGAGACGTACGAATAATGGCGTCGAAAACACGCGCTCGCAGAAACAGATACTCTCTTAGACAATACGCGTTTTGATAATATAACGCTTTTTGATGAGGGTTTCAAATTAAAGCCATGAGGTTTTTGTCCAATTTACGATGTGGACTTTTTTCCATACAGTTTTTTTGAAGCTTGTAAGACGGCAGTGTGTTTTTCAAACATATAAGTAGTCCGAATAATATGATTGTGGTGTCTCCGTTTTACGAAACGTGGAATGGAATTGGATATACTTAGGTAGAGAAAAGAAATAATCATAGGTACTTACACGTAACATAATAATAATATTTTCAACTAGTAGGTAATCATTATGATAGTAGGATAGTCTGCACGATAACTAAATAAATAGCCATTCACTGAATTTATAAATTTTTGTGGAAAGAAAAATATGGTGGTGAGCAGGATTCGAACCTGCGCCTCCCGTACAAATACTGCAGGTACTCTGACCGCTAAGCCATCTCGACCTCTGCTCACTACCAGAATTCTTCTTCCACATTTTATTACATCTTTTGGTAACGTCATTGCTGTCTATTAGTTCCATTACAGGAAACTGAACCGACAAGACTAACTTTGCAGTTAATAAAATATCGTGCAGATGCAATTACCTTAACAAATACAGATAAATATTTGAAAAGCAGAAAGAAAAATATGGTCAGGAGCAGTATTCTAATCCTTCTTCCCACAAAAATGTATAACTTTAGAGTTAGCTATGCACGCGATAATGATTTTCGAAAATAATAAATTTATAGCCGTTCACTGTAGATAGCTGAATAAGAGCAGAAAAAGTACAATTTAGTGTAGGTAGAATACTTGTGAAAACATCAAAGAAACAATCATCATATTTTTTTCAGCAAGATATTAGATAATAATTAAAAATAATTTTTTGAAAAGCAACGCTTGCTTAGCGATCTCTAAAGTTATTATATTAAATGTAAAAAGATTAATTATTTCCGTTTAATATAATAACTCTATGATATGGCAAAAAAACTTGTTGGCATGCTTAGCGAACTCTTAAGTTATTATATTACCTAAATGAAAAAAGATTTAATTATTTCCATTTAATATAATAACTTTAGAGTTCGCTAAGCTTGCGTTAATGCTTTTCAAAGATTTATGTTTAATCGTAAATGTAATTGCATCTTTACGACATTGTATTAACTGCAAAGTTAGTGGTGTCGGTTCGTTCACCTTTATAGGGTCTGAATAGATAGCAATCACGTTGCCAAAAGACGTGTTAAATATGGATGAAGGATTCTCGGTGGTGAGCAGAGGTCGCGATGGCTTAGTGGTCAGAGCGCCTGGAGTATTTATCCGGGAGGCGCAGGTTCGAATACTGCTCACGACCGTATCCATTTCCATTTAATATAATGAGATAATAATTTATTTGCTAAATAAATTATCGGTACCTATCCCTATAGTTCTTTTTGGAACAATGCAAACCGGTTCCGATAACGGTAAAATGTTTTTGCATCCTCCGGGAGTTAGCAAAACTTGTAAATTGTAAACAAAACGTAAATACAGTGTAATAGCGTCTTGTCTACGATATTTCGATAAACAGGAAGGTACATAGTTTGCATGGCAAGGAACTGCTCAGTTAATATCCCTCGGGAATGCACTGCAATTTCACTGCCATCTAACTATACGTACAAATATTAAAGAAGATAGGGCGAAAAAACTTGTGGCGGGTTTTATCAAGAAATGTACCTATGAATAAAATGTGCTTATCGGCAAGAAAATTTAAAAGGTATTTTTATATAGATCTTTAAAGGTATTTAAAATATGAAATGCGCCCTTTAAAAGGACTTTTCTTTTTTCATAATGAATAGAAAAAACGTGCACAATTTTTTTCTTTATTCATATTTTTTAATATTATCATAAATGCTCTTAAGAATCTAGAGCTTATCTTAAAAGAAATAAAATTTAAAAATATCTTAAATAAGATATAGCTTTAAATAAAGCAATTTAACTGATTCTGTATAAGTATTATAATGGTCCATTAAATTAGAAACTACGTACTGATTTACTGCTAAGAGGTTCTTAATTAAGAAAAATTCTAAGAGATATTAGTGGACCTTAACTGGTGCAGTCACCTTTATCATAAAGGATGGTATACTAGCAAAACTACTTTTAAAAGGCATTTCTCTATTCATCATCATCATAATACGCAAACTGACTTCACCCACTGCTGAGTAAAGGCCTCTGCTTGTGCCATTCTCCTCGGTGTTGTGCCAAGCTCATCCGGGTGCGGCCCAAGACGCTAACGATGTCATCGACCCATTTGTCTATTACTCCGATTCAATATCGAATGTCAGAAATTGTTATTGGATATGGAGATGAGATGACAATTCGATAGGTTCAAGATAAATCTTTGAAAAGCATTAACGCTTGCTTAGCGAACTCTAAAGTTATTATATATAATGGAAAAAGAGTCGAGCTGGCTTAATGGTCAGAGCGCCTGGAGTATCTATCCGGGAGGCGCAGGTTCGAATCCTGTTCGCGACCGGATTCGATAGGTGTTCAAGAAAGTTTACTAGTTAGAAGTGATCTGGCAAATTATCGCAGCGATAAAAATAAGTTGTTGAAGTAGTTTGATTATATCTTCCAGAACATCTTCCGTGATTTCTATATTTTGAAACAGTGTTAGCGTGGAAAATATTGGGAACCCAAACGATTTATTTACTTTCGTACTTAGAGTGACGTATTAAAATGTGGAAGCAGACATTGAAATTGTGAGGATCGTAATGGCTCAGTTAGCAGAGCACCTAAAGGAGACCCAGGATCAAATCCTGCTCATGTCCATATTTTTCATTTCACAAATATTTATAAATTTAAATACAAAGTTGCTACTTATTTCTTAAGAAATCCCTCCCAGCAGCGAGGGGAAATAAAGAGTGTAAACAAATCACTTAAACTTTAATGTAATTGATAATAATTGATATTAGCGAAATTATAAACTATGAAACCTATGTATTTCTATATCAGACAGTGTGAGTACTTGGGAGTACCTAGTAGAGAAACGCCCCAACAGATAACTGTGAATAGCGCTATAACAATTTAAAGCTGGTTTACAATAGCTCGGGTATGCGCTTGTATGCAATAGCCTTAAACGCTCATAAGGTGGATAAAGGGATTGGTATATCTAGAATGAGATTCTGATTTTATTAGAAAGTACTTTGGAAACTGCTTTTTTATTTAATATCTGCATGTATTGTATTATTTTTGATAAAAATGAGATGGATTTTGTATATGAAGATATATGTTTTATATTGAAAAATTTTTGCCACTGCATACAATTTTTACTTGACAATGACAAGACTAATCATAAAAGTATCATTCACTACAAAAGTAAACAGACGTAGAGAAAAAAAAAATCTCTTCTACTGAAACTGGGAATGTTTTTTTTGTTTTTTGTTTTTTCAAAAATGTACTGGGTATTCTCAAATGTCGGAAGTTTTCGAATCCGAATCCGAGAGTAACAAAAACGAATGAATAACGCTTTTCCCAGATCCCGTGAAAACACATTTTTGGAATTCTATTTTTAAATTAAGTGTAAATAAATTATACTGAATTTAAAATATACATACACACACGAAACTTCCATCAGATGAGAATACTGCTGCAGGTAACAATAAATTTACTCAGTCGCCTCTCATTGCTATCACAAAAATCATTAATACTTAGCATTTTTTGGCCATAATTATTAATCTTGTTTCTTTGAGATTCCTGGCCAAGGATATGGTCTTAACCGTAGATGTCACAAAGAATGCTAATGAAATCTTTTTTTTTAGAATAGAATATTATTGTTCTTTAATATTAATGTTATTATTGTTGTGAAATATGTGTTCAGGTCAAGTTACCTGTATAGGTACCCCGGAGGTGGGGAGAGGGGTTTGACAAAAATCACGAAATATCACAAGGGGGGAGGGGGGTGTAGTAAGATATCACGTGTATTTATTTTCTGTATTTAAAGATAATATTCTAAAAATGTTAAGGTTTTTGTAGGTACTAAATAATACACGTGATTTTCGGTGGCGGTGGGGGGTTAGTCTTAAACCTCACCACGCACCACCAAGGGGGAATGGGGGTGTTAAAAAATGCTAAAAAACATCACGTGATCAATGGATGGCCCAACATTAGTATATAAATATATATATATATCGTGGTTAATTTAACCACGAATTGTATATCTTTGAATTTTAATTTAATTTAATTTTTGTACTGTATGTTATTTTAATGCTTATTTTATTCTAATTTTTATAATTCTATGTTAATTAATGTAATTGGACCTGCGCCGTTTTAATTAACTATAAATAAATAAATAAAGTAAAATAAAATACTATTGCCAATCCACTAGCCAAAACGCCATTAATGGGCTTTTCAGTAACAAGTTTTTTAACATACCATGATGTTGTTCGGTATTTAATCAATACAAATTGTAGAATACAGAATGATCTGAACTGATAGTAGTTAAAAGCCAAAACGTAACTAGCAACTTTACTAACAAACCATACTCACTGAACCAAAACAATACAGAATATTGTACAATGTACAGTCAGCGTCATCCGCACCTCATCAAAATATCACATTACAGAATCACAAATTCATTCCGGGACACCAATTATCCGTGAGCACTCATTTTCCGACTCATTCCCCGGTGTAATGATCACGTGGTGATTCTGACAGTTTGCCCGGCTTTGCCACCCGTTGTCATTTTAAGTGGCCGTTTTAACAGAGCGAATGTTCGTTCGTGATCATCGATGTGCGAGAGAGTTTATATCTTAATTACAAAACAATTAATAGATACCTATAGAAAATTAAACAGTGATAAAAGAAGAAAAAAAAAACGATGATTAGTCACTTAGATAAAATATTCTCGAGTCTGTTACATTTATGATTGGAAGGATTATTCGACCGTCTTTAAATCGTCTCTTGAAATGTTTTGGGAAGCTTTAAACAATTCTAGAGGACAACACAATGGGAAGCTGCACTTGCTGTAATCACTATTAGGTTTTACGATTGTTACCATTGTTCCTAACTCAGTTTCGCTTCCATATAAAAATATCTCAAAAATTTATTTGGCTCGCGCAGTGAAAACACACCTCTAAGCATAAAGCGGGAGATCCAAATGCAAATGTCAGTCGTTAACATGCATGGCGCGAAGTCGGCCGTCTAATTAGGAGAACTACTTTGACAAGGACTGCAGATATCATTTTGCGAAATGGCTATGAAAATTTCTAGATATTACCTCCCTGAGAGAGTGTTTATGTCGGGCCGTTTGTTATTATATTGTGGGTTAAAGATTATCTGATGGTTACGATGGTGTTACCGTTTATATGGAACATTTACTTATATAGTATAATATAGCCTTTACAGAAGGTCTTAATATTTCAAGATAAATCTTTGAAAAGAATTAACGCATGCTTAGCGAACTCTAAAGCATATTATATTAAATGGAAAAAGAATGCGGTCGCGAGCAGGATTCGAACCTACGCCTCCCGGATCCTGCTCGCGACCCCAGTCGAGATGGCTTAGTGGTCAGAGCGCCTGGAGTATTTATCCAGTCTTAATATTTATTATAAAAACACTCCATAATTAGAATTGTCAATCCTGTAATCAAGAATTACAAATTAATCACTCCAGGCTTTAGAAGCGATTACAGGTGGGCCATTTTTTAAGACTTAATAAACACTATTCCAAAGAGTTTAAATAGTTGTTTTAGTTTTTGAATAAATTCAATAAGTACTCCAACGAAAAGAAAGCAATTCCATCTGAACTTGAGTAAAAATAACATACAAGTATCTCAGAGCATTGTTCGAGTCACCTAAGTGTATTACTACATTCACTGTTAGACAGTTCTTGAATCCAAAAACTTCAGATCAAACTTGCTTCTATTTTCCTAAACTTTCTTGAAGGGCGTTGTAAATTTCCAAAGATTGAAACTTAGTAAAAAATATATATCTAGTTTAGAATTTATTGAAGTGGCAGTTAGGGGACGCAGTTAAATTAGTTCTTCAGGCTTCTGGAATCGACGGAGCAAGTTTCTACCTCCCCCTTTTCTCCCACCACGGGATCCCCCTATTCACTGGCGAAACGGGCATACATTAAAAGTTTACCGGCAAAATATAAACATATTGTAGCAAAAAGGATATTTTAAGTTTTTCTATTTTAAATGAAACTGTGGGTTATAGATCATAAGAAGTTTTGTTTGTAACTGTTATTGTTCGTGAATTGTGAAGTTTAAAGTAACCGATGTGTTGACTGCTTCGGTAGATGTTGTGCAGACAAAACTAAGGGAAACTTGTATGGTGAGATTTATATATCATACCTGCTATTTGTGTGTCTGAACCAGTAAATATTAATATTTATAGATTATCATAGTTTTGCAAAGAGATATAGAGGGTCAACTAGACGACCGCAATCTTCGTTTTTTTTTTTTCATTCTTCGTAGGCGATTGGTCGAACTTGGCTTGGTCCGATACAGCACCTATAAAATTTTGCCCGACGCTCTAACCAAAATTGAAGCCTTGGTTTGTAATTCCAACGGTTCAGATTAAAGCTTTCAAATGTCAATTATTTATCTTCATTCACATTTCATAATTCGATATTTATGCTATTGTCCCAAAATCAACAATGCATCCTTATCCAATTTTCAGCGTCTAAAACCCTTGAAAATTCGATTTCTCGTCAAAGACGCCATGATATTGGCAATTTCACGAATTTATTAGTTTCCATAACGGCACAATTGCTCTTCAACTAACATACAACGTATTCAAACTATGCCCAAGTAATTGACTTTACTCTCCGTTGTATTATAAGAGGCAATAGCTAATCTACATTTTCAAATACACATCAGCAATACAGAATAAGCCAACCAGTATTAATGAGCTCCGTATGAGTGCGATGTATTGTTAAACTCGTGGAAGGGGGAATTATAGTGCTATTTACAGGGTCAAGTTATACTGGATAATTTTGTAGTAGGTACCTACCTCGTCTGTCAGTGTGAGTAATTAAGTTACGCAGTATAAATGAAGGGTCTCATGCTATCTAGAACAGGTAATTAGTTTACGCGTCAATTGAGCCCCTCATTGTACTTACGTAAATACGTAGGAAATGGAAATTTTATAAGCTTTTAAAATCTAAAGCTATTTTTATTTAACCTTATTGTGGAATATCATGTGCTGTGGTGAAGTATGGTATTCGCTTCTTGATTGCATTACCTGTAGGGAGGTTTTTATGAAATTACACATTTCTTATTTTTCGTTTTGTATACTTTGAGCACTGCTGGTATTTGTATATTACCTATAAAACGATAAGCGGTCCTACCGAAATTCGTTATTGATATAGATTAGTGAACAATTAACACTTTAAAATGAAATACTACCATTTTATTTATCAAGTACCTAGTTTATATAACCACCAGAAATTATACGTCCATCGTCAATTTAAGGTCCTAATTTATTAGGTAATTTCCTTTGAAAGGGGTAATATATAAGTCAAATACATTTACTTAAGCTAAGAATTAAATGGAAATAACAAATTATTTGTAATAACCATAGTAACACGAAGTAGCAACACGAAAACTGCTCCTTGAACAGCGAACATTAAGAAAAAATTTAAATTGTTGTAAAAATTTGAATTATGGCGTAAATGAATCCTTATCACTTACACATTGACCCCTTGAAAGGAAATTATCTAATAAATTAGGACCTTATATATGCCTTTTCAGCCTAATAATTTTTTACATAGAGCGACTGCATATCTAACCTTCACAACCTAGTCACTGTACCTCTTGATAAAAGTGGGATCAATATATATATATATATATAAATGAATCCCTATTTCCCTTGATCACGCCAAAACTTGAGAACGACTGCACCAAATTTTAGTTTGTCAGGACTAGGTTTTAACATATATATTTTTTTAATCATCCGGGAAAGTTTTTAACGGGGCGGGTGAAACCGCGGGACACATCTAGTAACCGATCTAAATCCATGACAAATTTCTACTAAACCTCAAAACAAATCATCTTAATATCACCCCAACAAATATCAGAAACACACGAACATACACATACAAGCACATAAAATTTAAAACATAAATCGTCCTGACAGTTGGTTAGTACACAAAGTGGCTATTCAATATAACGCACGTGGTGGACCCTTTTACCAATTATTATAATTAACTATAAGAGGAAGTGACCTCTTGGGCTTTGGGAGGGCCGAAGTTTGTAATACCACGGCCATTTGAGCAGATTGATGGCAACAAGACAACGGACTTAAGTCAATATTGCGTTGTTAAGAAGTTTTCATAGAAGCGAAGTTGCGTGACTTAAGTAAGGGGTCGTTATTGGTTAGGTGTTTTGTTAGTTATTTGTGAGACTTTTGGTACCTATAACGTTTATTCTAACTTTCAAATTACTAAATTTGTTTTGAACCTGTGCGACTTGTATTTGTCAGATTGGTATTCAGCGCTTTTTTTACTTTTAAATTACTGTGGTAACCGAGATAATTAGGGTCAGTAAATAAGGAAAAATTTAGTGCTCGGTTGTTTTTTATATTAAGATTTGTTCACGTACTTTCATTGCTGATTGTACTTAAAATGAAAGAAAAAAAAAAACAAGCTTTCATATGAAAATAAAAGCAAAATAATGTTTATTAGCAGCCAAATAATAATTATGTCTCAATAATAGAGACTCTATCTCCTGAACAAGGTAAGAACCTGCAGAGTCATATTCACTTCTCTCAACGATAAATTCTATCTTTATGCATGGAATATCTAAAAACATTATTGAAAAACGATTCGAGTGTTTTTTTTTTATAATTATCATGATATTCGTTGGTGCCTTTTAGTTTGGCTTTCTTTTATTAAATCACAAAATTTTTCATTCCATCCAGATATATATAAAATATTCGATACTAAAAATGCAAATAATAATAAAACCTTAACATAAAAATTAGCCGTAACAGCGAATTCGAATACAGTGAAAAGTTTCACAAACTTGGCAAAACTTCTTGATCATTATTTCTCGTGTTGCCAGACGCGAAAATATTTGCAAGAAGAACTTGGTTCATTATAGTTTTTATTTTCTCCTTTATTATGTTTGAATGTGATTGAGTCTAAACAAGAGGAATGAATGAATGAATGCTGAGTGAACGGAGTCGAACAAACCGCCAATAAAACAGTTTTCCGATCAATGTTGGTTATGTTGGTTTCTAAGTGGAAAACTTGAGATTGGCGAAGCTAAAATCGTTTTCTGTAAATGCTGGTCTAGACGGGTTATTAAAAATTTATTTCACATAGATTTTGGTGAATACAGCGATTTTTGTTTACATTTGCATAAGTAATTAATGTATTTGTGTGGTAGATGATATGGCTAAAGGAGTAGTGACTACCGATGAGAGAGATAAGAAAAAAAGACATGCTGTGCCGACTCCAATCACTAAAGAATAAAAGATAAGAAAGAAAGAAAGATAACAGTCTGAAATAAAATAATTAAAGAAAATGTATATTTGAGACAGTGATTAAGGACACAATTAATGTATATAATATACTAAAAGGCAATATGAAATATGTTAGTCGGATTTTGTGCCTCATTGATTGAAAGGTCGTAAGCGTTGCTGCTGAGCGTGAGGCCCTGAGTTCGATTCCCGGGTCGGACAAAGTGTTATTGAGCTTTTCCGGTAAGAAATTCTCAGAAGCAGTCCGGATTTAGCAAGTTGATGATGTGACAGCCCCGTGCTTCGGAGAGCACGTCCTGAGCGTGATCTCCGACCCATCTACCGTCCCATCGGACTGTGAGAGTGCAGGATGAGGGAGTGCATCTGTGTTTGCGCATACACTTGGGCACTATTATATCTCCTGCGTAGTTGGCTAATCTCGTGTCGTGACCTAAATTCGGCAAATAACTTTGCGACTTACGGCTGCATTAAGAAGATCTAGTAGGTACGCTACGCTACGTACCGTTTTTTTTAATTGCTCCACCGTTGTTTTGCTTTCTGCATCACCATATGCTTGACTATGGAATTAGTCCGCGTTTGTTTATTTAGTTGAAAAATAATATATAAATAAACCTTATTAGTTATAACAAATTTATTAGAAAATACCTTAAGCTAACCACAGAGCATGTGTGCACTAAAATATCTAGTCACTTATACTATCGCTATTTAAAAGCTGCGCTGGTTAAAGTGACCCTAAATTCCATTCCATTTTATTCAGAAAAC
This sequence comes from Xylocampa areola, assembly GCA_935421205.1. NCBI lineage: Eukaryota > Metazoa > Arthropoda > Insecta > Lepidoptera > Noctuidae > Xylocampa > Xylocampa areola. The sequence goes on from OW285207.1 coordinate 13,911,794, forward strand.
TTCTGAATTAAACAAGAAACATTGCATTAACTTACAATATATTAGAATAAATAGGCCTTTAAATATTTTGAGAGACACAACAATAAGCTATTTGTCTAGCCCCAGTGCTTTATATTTCACATTTAGAATTTATTGTGCCAATAAATCACCGATTTATGGTGATGCAAAAATTCTATTAAATAGTTCTTTAAGAGCATTTGTTTGTAATAGCACATTTTAATTAAACTTCTATCATATATCTTGTCTGCTGTAGAACAGTAACAATATTGTGTTATAACATAATTTAGATTAAACAACATATTACAAAACTATTTCTACAATTAATAATAATGTACTACTAGTTCGTACATTATTATTAATTGTAGTTATGCCTGTGAAAATCTCAGTAGATTTTTCTTTTGGCTTTAGTTCATCGGTTTGTAGATAGATGGCGCTACGTGTATCGTCTGTAGTACAAAATATCGGGGTAACACTCGATTAAACAATTATTTACAATAATAAATAGGCTTTTGATTTTTTATCTCAACCTTCTCAATAATACTTGAGTTATTGCTAAGTTATGTATCTCGTAATAATTTTTATATAATATAATATAATTTTTAATACTGGAACTTTATTCACAAGTATATTTGAAAAGAGATTAATTGTTGGGTTTAAAGCGCAAAAATAAAATCGAATTGCGATACCAGCCAGTGATCTTTTTCTATTTATTTATTTCGGGAAACCGGACAGTTACATATATCGTTATGAATATTAAAATGTGGTACAAATACCTAATTATTAACTGTACCTAAGCCACAGCATTATCAGATATTCAGTTTTTTAAATAGGTTGGCAAAATACGCAGTGATGATTAGCTACTTTCCATGGAACTCAAATTAATTATTCCCTATAAATTTTATGAAGATTAGGATTTGTATTTTTATTTACAGTAGGAGGTTTAACAGGAGTAATTTTATCGAATTCATCTATTGATATTACATTACATGATACATATTATGTTGTAGCTCACGTTCATTACGTTTTATCTATAGGGGCAGTAATCAAAAAGACACCGATTCTACTCCAAAATCAGCAGAATCGAAGAACAATAAATTCAACATTCAACATTATTATTACTACGCAAATAAAATAGAACAATCAATTGGTATAAAACAAATTTGACTTTCAATCATAATCAAAAAGGGATTTAATTATTAACACGCAATCTTAATAATAGGAATATTAATTATTCTCCAAACGAAGTGAGACTCATCGCTGGAGAGGTCAGTCCTGTGGTGGGAGCAATTATTATAATTAAATACATTAGTTAAGGCGAAGGGTTGGCTCCTTACATTATACCTCCTTTGTCTTGATCTGTTCTTAATATGTATTTATGGGGACGTCTGCAGTTATTTATAGAGCTTTTTGGCAGTATTCTGAGAAATTATCAGATTGTTGACGGTAATTTGAGTGATTAAGATGATAATTAATGATAATTCGACAAAAGCTGCATTAATAAAACTCTCTTAATATGCTTTTTAGAATAGTCGTTTATTAAATACTCATAACCCTGTTTTTGACAATTAATTCCGTTCATTCGATATAATTTTAAATATTAGGACTTTATTAACTGTTCTGATTGTCTCGTTGGTCAAGTGGTCCCCAGCGCGACTGCTGAGGACGAGGTCCCCAAGCTTCGATTGCCGGCACGTGCAGAGTGTTATTAGGTTTTTCTGTTAGAAAATTCTCAGTAGTATCCCAGAGTTTGGAATTGTGATGCATTTTAGATGGCAATAGGCTCACCACCAATTTATTACACTGGACTAAATATCAGCATTAGGGTGTAGAACTGCGTACATTTCTGCCTACCCATTCGTGGAATACAGATGTGTCATGCTATGCTATGTCATGTGTTCCTATTAATCGTCAATCCAAAAAAAATAAATTAATAACGTTTTATTCAAAACGAGCGGTGACACTATTTTCCATGTATAGCACCATTTTTTCCTCTTATCTGCAAAATTTATATAACAATTTTACCGAAGTTAAAAAAAAAAACTTCAGGCTAACAGTAGCAGGTAACAGGTTACCAAAAAATATACAAAAAAAGCTGTAGAGCCAAAATACGAAATGCAACCTTTACCTTTTTCACAAGAATTTCTTGCAAAATACTTAGAAAGAGAAACGTGCCTAATCTTCCACTGTTATTTGGTTACTTTGTTTCTCTACCAACTTGTATCTGAGAATCAAAGGGAAATTCGATTTGTCGTCTCCGTACGTCAACCTGTAAAGAATAAACAATGTAGAATGGGATTTTAGTTTGTAAACTTTGTGCATAGTAACATATGCAGTGCAGGTATGGGTCGGGTCTAACGAAGACCGTTCGTTCAAGGAATACTTGATGTCAACGGGAATTTTTAGTTTGTATTTTGGACCGAAGACATGTCCGAATGAGAATCTTGTACAACATTGTTTGAATATATAATGACGTTTTTGTTTTTGTACTTTAGGTGATTACACAAATCATTTATCAGGTAATAATTTTAATTTTATATCTTAAATGCATATTAACTTTTTAAAGATAAATCTTTGAAAAGCATTAGGTAACGCATGTTAAGTTATTATATTAAATGGAAAAAGAATACGGTCGTGAGCAGGATTCGAACCTGTGCCTCCCGGATAAATACTCCAAGAGTAAAAGTAGGGAGTAAATAACTTTATTAACGTTTTGCTAATATTAGATTAAAAACTTTGCTGGTATTCAAACTTGATGTTAATATTTGGAAATGGGATGTAACGTAATTGAAAAAAATTTGGGCTCTAAAGGCCATTCTGTAGATGTTACTTGAACATGGTTTATATACCTACTCAAAATTTAAATTCAAATAAAACAACAACACCTACCAAAAGTTTCCAGCAAAAGACAAAGCCTTCTGGATTATTTAGACTGCATTAACGACACATAAATATTAAACACGGCTAATACAGCCATTGAAGCTTGTCATTACATCGCTCAAGCATTTTAAGGATCTAAAAAAATCTTCCTAAACATCAAATGGAGGCAGACATTTGAGGAGAGTGCCCCGCAAACGATCCCCAAGATTTGCATGTAATTATCATTTTTGATTCTCTCTTCTTTTGTGTAAATACTCGTCTGCGAGTAAAAGGTAACGCCGTAAATGACATAATGCGGGGAAAGATATACTGAATTATTTATATGATAATACGTTCCTGTGAGCCTTGACTTTTTAGTGGCGGGAAACGAAGTTTAGGATGTAGATATATCGATAGTTTTTTAAGATTTGAGATGTTAATAAAATTATTATACGTAGTAGCTTTATTAACTACTGTAATTTTTTTTTTCTTTTCCGTGGATATATTTTTATTACCAAGTCTACTAAATTACTTTTTTATTCTATTAAAACGTATGAGTGACTTGTCAATATTCAAGCCACATCTCAATAGAGATGTGGCTTGACGTGAGGAAATATTTAACATAAGCGAAGAAGACTCTTACAAAAACTTCAAGAAAATCTTAGTTGTGAAACTCTTCATTTGCTGCTACTTGATTCACGTTACAATTTATCGTATTTCCCATCACTATTTCACGTCTCCGCTTAAGCGTTAAATACGCTTCAATGGATATTACTTTTGGGGATTTTTGTTGCTTAAATAAATTATTACATTTGTCTAAGAACAGGTTTTAATGAATTTCAAGTGGGACCGACGTAGACTAATATGATTTCCCATTTCTCTCCTGTTGCTATAACAACATGAAAGGGAATTCATTTGGGGTTTGTCAACGTGTCGATATTTGGAATTGAATAATAAATAGGTAGGAGTGTTATTTTATTCATACACTAAGACGTGGAGATCGGTTTTCATTCTCCTGCGAAAATTTAGAGCTGTATTGAGAAAATGTCAAAGTTTTAACTTTTCTGATTGTGTTATGTAAATTTAAGAATTATATAAATATGTACCTAGCCAGTTAATAAAAAAAGTTTTATTTATTTTTAACCGACTTTAAAAGGGAGGAGCTTCTCAATAAAAAAAATATTTTACTAACAGTTCATATAAAATTAAAAAATACGTTATTTACTCGCCCGCGAAAAATTCAATCAAATATAAAATAACAATTCAAAACTCGTTTTTCATTTTAGCAATTCGTAAAACCAGATTATATTGTACTACAATATAATATCGAAGTGTAACGTTGCAAGTTGACGTTTCACTCCGCCATCATTGTTGGCGCCAACGTTGTGTTTGACATAAACATTATTCGTTCGGATACAACACGAGAACAACTTAATATTGACTTGCTTGCGAGTGATGGCTAATAAAAAATTGGGAAAGTAAAATCGCAATTGGAGTGTCGACGACGGCAAATTGTAAAATAATTTTGGATGTATTTTCTATTTTATTTCGTAGCATTTTAGTTAAGGATAATGTAATTAATTGAGTTGTTTATATGAAACAACTAAGTACATAAGTACCTACCTATATTTTTTAAACTTTTTTATAATTATCTACTTAATAGGGTATTTTATTAAAATCCAATAAAAAAAAAAAAAATGCTGTAAGACTGTTAATACTGTGGTGAAGTAGCTGCTATAATTTTATTTTATTTATATTTTTTATTTTGCAAGACCTTATATCAATGATAGTTAATTTACTTTTGGCTCAGATAATGTAAATTGCTTTTAAGAAAATTTTATTTTTATAATAGAAAAATCTCATATCTATGAAATTAAATTGCTGAGATTAATTTACAAATTCAAGCGTTTAGAAGACAGAATATAATTATATGAAAGATTATAAGACATAAGAGCTGGGTATGAAACGGACATGTAATTTATTAAAATACTCTTTAATTATTGTTTGAACTAATTTAATTATAATATTTTATAATGGCTCCTTTCTGCTATAAAAAACCCAATTGAATTTGTTCAGCGATAATGGTATTGATTCGGTTGCAGACCAACTAAACGCACAAGTATGCCCAAGTAGCATAACACGTTAAGCAACGGCAGGCGGTAAAGTTTTTGTCTTTTTTTTTTTCAATTTTGCATGATACCTAATTTTTCATGCTGAGTCTAGATGATGCGTCAGTTCAGATAAATTATGTATATGAAACATACATAGCTAATCTCAACTCACGTTGCCTATTTTAATTTTGAAAATATACATTTCTAATTACGCTTCGATTAATACGTTTAGGCAAGTAATAAACATAACTTAACATAAACATCAAATTAAAGGTAATTTGTCTACTATATTGTAGTTCTGTGTAGTTTTGTACCAATCTAGATATTCATTCTCAACCACGAAGCTTGCCAAGAATAATTTCAATCCAAATAAGAGTTCTAGAGATTTCGAGACGTTGCATTCACGTATGAAAAATAAAACTCTGTACCTAGTAATTAATAATTTAAAAAAAAGATCTGTCGCTCGACGGGCGGCGGCAGCGATGAAGAAAAACTTATTTTTACGATTTCCGTTTCTATATCTACTATTGAACTGTTAGCGCGTAAAATGTATTATTTATTGCATTTGTTGCAAGTTTTTTACAAAACTCCAGACATGGGGACGTTAGCGCTTTATGTGTTTTTGCTGAATAATATAAAAGAGAATCGCCCCATGATGAACGGTCACTAAGGAAAGCCCAGTTGAAATATTTTGAGTTAGTGTAGGTATATTTTATGTTTTACTAGCATTGGTGATATGACTATATATATTTGTCTGGTAAAGCAAAGGTCGCAAGTTTAAATCCAAGGTATGCATCAATGACTTTTAATAAATGTATTATGAATTGCTTCTTCTTCTTATCGTTTGATTGATAAACAACCTTGTGTCAGAGTTTAAACCACCCTTAGGTCACTGACTTGGTTTTACACACCATCGAGAATATCTCTCAGGTGTACTGGTTTTCTCACGATGGTTTCCTTCACCGTTTTAATGGTTTAAATTCTAACATTGGGTTGTTCAATAATAAAGATGATAATTTACTAGAGGATAAGACGATATCAGAAAATAGAAAAATAAACATAACTATAATTAAAAAAATAAAATGAATGTACGTTAAAATAGATTACCGTGCAGCATGAAATTTTTCTTCCATAACGGTGCCACAAAATGTCGGCAGTGTCTCCTTGAGAAACGCGCACAATATACCATGAAAACACCAAATTAGATAAGCTACTAAAAATTTAAACTTTCTTTTCCAAACAATCGTATTTTATATGATAAATTGGTGAGGAAAATTGCCTATGAAACCCAACTTACCTAACTTTATGAAAATCTTTAACAACATTATCAAATTACAGCAAACTCATCCAACACATTGATGTTTCATAAATTTGATACCAAATTATATTGAGATTGTTCAATATAAATTCGGGAACCCATCCCTCAATATTACGCAAACATAACTGGGCTTTCAGTAGCAAATTTTACACACGATAGCATCCCTTGACATACATGTTACGTGTTACTTTTAACAAAGGGGCAAATCCGTATAAAATGACATAGGCTGACAGGATCCAGCCACGTCGAACATTATCGCAAAATACCCTTAACTCAATTCGTTCATATAATATTCATGACAGGGTACAATCTTTCAAAAATTGACACCTTTTTACCGGGGTTACCCTCGGGATGGTCGATGGACAAGTTTTCTGTGTTGCAAACGGTGAATAAATTACTGGACACAATGGGGTCTTTGGTTTACGACTGCGTTTAATTTATAGCGAGAAAAGTAATGAAATGTATTAATGGTTTATTTATTGATGTTATTATAATATCAATGATCTGGCGGATATGGAGCGATACATTGATATTTTTAATATAAATTGGACAAAATTATTGTTAAATTTTTCTAACAATTTCCTATAGTTTCTGTAAATGCATTCCTCATCCCTTAAAGAAGTTGACGTACGAGTAAGTCAGATTAATAATGGCGTTATAGTTCTTTCAACCTACCTGCTAAACGTGACGATTTTCTGCCCCTCCGGATGGTATAATGTTTAAGATCTATAGAGGAAACTAAGTTCAATGATGTACATTTGATTTGACGACCGTTGAATTCTTCCAACGAATTCTATATTCTATGCAATATTAACAAAAAGGCAGATGACGCTATCTCTAATTTTGTTATAGGTATTTATATTAAATAGTCTTATAGTTATAAGACTTTAATATAAATATCTTACCATACAGTTGTATAAGGTAGGTAATTATGCCAAACTCTCATATTCTATTCGAAAACCGTTACTGTTAAAACTGCTGCTTGATAGCCTAGTGGTATGACTGTTGGACTGACAAGTCAAAGGTAGCAAGTTCGAATCCAAGGCAATCAACACTGACTTTTCAAAGTCATATGCGTATTATTAATTATCACTTGCTTAAAACGGTGAAGGAAAACATCGTGAGGAAACCAGCACACCAGAGAAGATGTTCTCGATGTTGAATAAAGCCATGTCAGCGACCTACGGTTGGTTTAAACTCTGACACTAGGTTGTTCATCAACATACGATAAGAAGAAGAATTAAAACTGCAATCATACCATAACAAATCTACCTCCGCATTAAATATATTGGTCAGGGCGTCTCAAATTTTCAGAGGGTTGACCTATGTACACATTACTTAGTAATAAAGCTTTAAAACAAATACCATGTTCCCGGGAGAGCGAAGAGGAGTTCAAATAAAATGGTACGAGGAGCCTACGTCATTCTACCCGGAGTAACTAAACCTGATTGTTTGTTCAACGAACATAGATTTTTCCACTTGATTGTCTGATTTGATTTTCTTGAGGGCCACCTCTTAGGTTGCTGAGCAAATAGATTGTCCAAAATAATCTCCTTCGACCAAGTCCGGGCTTTCGATTTTCCTTTCTCAAAAGAGTTTTTTTTCGTGTCGTGTTTTGTCTCGGGTCTAGAGGTAGGTATAGATTGCGAATGGCGTGTGCTGAACTATTTATGTTTTGGGATACAAAATATATTTATATCCGCATTTGAATTCACCACTTTTACTCAGAATGTGTATGCTATTGTGGAAATAAGATTTAAAACAATCGACTAGCTAACGAGCAGGCATCGGTAGTTATTTCTTCTGTATTGTGTACGGCAAATTTGAGACCGTCTGAGACAGTTTGAATTGTTGTCAAAGTTTTGAATTGAATATCCTTAATTCAACTACCTAGTAATAATTAAAGTCACGACGACTCTAAAAAAAGAGGGAATTGTGAGAATAAGTACACCGCAATAATCACAAATAATCGCGGCTTTAAGAATAACCCTTAATTTTTTTATTATCCAAAAAACATTACAACTGTCACAAAAAGAAATTGTTATGAAAACAATTCCCTTTATTTCTTTCTTTGTTAAAAAAGAAACAACATTTCTATTAAGGATTATATACACATATCCGGGCCCCTGTTTGGCGACGCTTCCTGACAATCGCGGTGACAAGCGTTTCGAATCTCCTTCATTGTCCACTTGTCATTAAGTTTTTGTCTTTCCCCTTACAATTTGGATGTTAGGCTTATGGTGGGGAGAATACGGATTGCCAGGTTTTCGAACATACCGTGGAATGATAAACTTTCTTTATTCAGTTCACATTTGTTATTAAAATAATTTTTATTTCTATAAAGAATTATAGATATGTACATAATAAATGAAAATATTTACAAAAATAAAACCTAAATTATATTAACTACACTACTACTAAAAGAAAGAGAGACAAGAAAAGGAGAAACGTAATTTAGGTTAACTATATTAAAATTTGAGACGCCCTGAAACAAAAAACAATGGGTTTTTAATGCAGAGGTAGATTTGTTATTTAACGTTCACATAATTTTTTGTCCTTTTTCTCTATATATCCTGGAATAATCTGCAACAAATAAAGTATATTTAAATCTTGCTTATTTTATGAAAACAAACCAATTTTTGGATCAGATTCATCATAACTCTGCCTCGTTGGTCTAGTGGTTCCAAGCGTTACTGCTGAGCATGAGGTCATGAGTTCGATCCACGGGTCAGGCAAAGTATTATTGGGTTTTTCTATTAGGAAATTCTCGATAGCAGCCCGGAGTTTGAAATTGTGCCCGGTAGATGGCAATAGGGTCACCACCTATTACATAGGACTTTTATTACAGCATTGGTGAAATGTGGGTGTAAAACTATGTACAATTGTACACCTCTGCCTACCCCTTCGGGGAATACAGGCGTGATGCTATGTTACTCATATAACTCGAGCATTCTTTAACAATTTCTTGATTCGGTACCTACTTACTGTTTATCAAATATCTACAAGGCATGATTGAGTAACAAAAGTTTTTACGTTCGTCCTTTACGTTCTATTTTAATTATGTATCATTGGTATATTGTATAAATAATACTCGTCCCTTCTCTTCGGCGCAATCTGAAGACTGTTCTTAACTTGGTCCCATGTTCATCACTCTGCCGAGCCGTGGGTCACTCTCACAGATTTAACGGCGACAAATGGCCATGGATTGACGTCACATTTATTCTACTGACATCTAATGTTATTGTGCAGATTTATTTGTTTCCGACAGCATCGGAAAATGCCACTATAATGGATACCAGTTTTGACAGGCTTGCTAATTTGTCATTTGAGTAGTTGGTAGACTATTTGGCGAATCTCTGCAGTCTATGTATGTTTTATTGTGTCGTAATGATATATTTGGTAGTAAAAAAAAAAAAAAATATTTTCTGACTGTATTCTCTTGTGCAATAAGTAGGTACACTGTTATTGGTTCCCCTTATAGTAAATGAGAAATTTTTATTTTGTTTTTGCGAAATCGTCGTAAAATAAATGAAGCTTATAAGCTTGTTCGTGTCTTTGACTTAAATATTGAGTAGTTTATCAGACCACAACCCTTTTTTACCTTAGAAGCAAATTGTTTTCTATGTGCAAGCAATTTCTTCTTGTCACTAGAAATGCGAGCAAAATGAACACGTAATACAGTACAATGTACCTCAATTGGAAAAAATAAATGGAGGAATCCGTATCATGTGGTAACCAGTTTACATGCTGGGCGAACAGTCCGAAGGCGATCGGAATTATCCCGCATTCGCCAAAACTGCTGACGCGGCATGAAGACGTTGTGACGAAGCTATAATTGGTTCTAGATAGGCTAAACAAAATGCTATTTTATTTATCATACCTATATATATTCAGAAATGCTTCTTCGTTATTGGTGTGTATTTCTTGTTGGTATGTTATTTATTACTCTTTCACCTTTCATGCTAATTATTCTGGGACACAATCGAAATAAGTACATATTGCCTAATGATCGGTTTAACTTGTAAAATCCATAGTTCACCAAACTAATATTCTTGTTTGACTGTTTACATTAAAATTTAGATTTCCATTCCATTTCTTATTTTTATTTAATACTAGCTGGTGCCTGCGAATTCGTCTGCGTGACTAAAGGTAGTCTATGTCTTTCCCCAAGATACAATCTGATCATTTTGACAAGGAGATCCTTGTCAAATTTACGATCCGTTCAACCGTTTTGTCGTGAAAAGGTAACAAACAAACAAACAAAAAACATAGTGTCTTTCGCATTTAGTAAGTAATAGCAAATTTTTTTAAAGCACAGGTAAAGCGTATCTAATTGAAAATTATTGTCATTGCGAGTAAGTTGCGCTATTACCGCGCTCGGATTACACGAAAAGTGCAACGAAATATCTATGCAGTCTCTATATCTTTGGTTCACGTACGTGGTTGTGCGCGGCGCAGTAATGAGCGACGCCGGGCGACCGCACTAACTTGATTACCTTACACGAGTCTCGCATTGTAATCGCACAGACACTATTTTTTCCACATTATTAGATGTTGTGTGTCCCTCATTGTTACCCAAATGTCTTCGTAAGTGAATTAAAAACGTATTAGTTACTGTGTGAGGCAGACTTTTTATCTTTGAAGGCATTGATATATAAAATATAATTACTTTAAAGTTCGCTAAGCATGCGTTAATGCTTTTCAAAGATTTATCTTGAATTGTTAAGGTATTTGCATTCTTGACGACATTGTGTTAACTGCAAAGTTAGTCGTGTCGGTTCGGTCACCTGTATAGGGACTGAATTGATAGCAATGACGTCGCCAAAAAAACCTGTTAAAATATCGAAGAAGAATTCGCGGTGGTGAGCAGAGGTCGAGATGGCTTAGTGGTCAGAGCGCCTGGAGTATTTATCCGGGAGGCGTAGGATGGAATCCTGTTCGCGACCGTATTATTTTTCCATTTAATATAATAACTTTAGAGTTCGCTAAGCATGCGTTAATGATTTTCAAAGATTTATCTTGAATATAAAAAACCCTTTGAAGGAGATAAGGTATGTCTGCAAAGTTTAAGAGCCTTTTCTTGTGATAGATACTTGGCCCTGCATTGCACCTTTCCATTCATGTGTCTACCTGTGATAACCGGACGCAGGACGTGGTATTTGCATGTCTCGAAACTTCACGCAATCAAAGCAGAGTCAAATACATGTCATAGGTTAGATTTAATCAAAGGCTCCAATTGATGTTTCAGTTTTAGAAATGTTGAAAAGTGACCACATTTACTATTATCATTTTATATTAGTTTGAATTTGTGCCCGGTAGATGGCAATAGGCTCATCACCTATTACATGGGACTTAATAAAAGCATTGGTGAAATGTATGTGTACAATTGTGTACACCTCTGCCTACCCTTCGGGGAATACAGGCGTGATGCTATGAATATGTTATTACTATCATTCTAGCTCAGAATCACTGCTGGGAGAGAACATTCTTCTCACTGCTTTTATTTTTTTGACAAAGTCTTCGACCCAACGTGCTTTTGTGAGACCAGGTAAATGATGACCACCACTACATTCACTAGTCAAGGCAAGATAGTCTCAAAATTTAAAAAATTACAATAAGTAAGATTTTTTGTCAAGCAGAAATCTAGATCTAAGCAATTTCAAATATAATGGCATCCAAACAAATGCCGCAGGTTACCCAATCACTACAAAGGTAGAATATATTGTTGATGTAACCTCACACGATCCACAGCAGTGAATAATTCTTTATACAGTTGGTAACCATGAAAAAATTATAGTAGACTCCAACGAAAACCTTCCTACATAATTGATTGAATCGAAATTCACGTTGTGCCATTTTGGTGTGTTTATCTAGTTATTGAATATGCTATTTGAATGTCCTTTGAGAATTGTTTGGAGACGCGTTCAATGAAAACAGAGCTATTTAAATTTAAAATAATATCACCGTGATCAAAACAGTGTCTGATATTGAATAGTAGTTTACATTATTCGCTTAATTTTTTTTTTTAACAATTCTATATGCAACTTTTAACCGGATTAATCGCGTGTATTATTGGTTTTTTGTAGCGTTCGTGGTCGCAGGAGGACTTGAGTCCTCCTGCGACCACGAACGCTGCAAAGTGTTCGAAACGTCAGGAAAAACAAAAAACCAATAATACACGCGATTAATCCGGTTAAAAGTTGTTTTATTATAATGTGTAGTGATCGCGCAAACCTAAGATATTACTATAATTCTATATGCCTGAACCGATTTCAATGTATCGGGTATCGTAAGAATCCTTGCATTTTCCAGAGAGTATAGATGGGCAAAATTAAAAATATATAGGTAGCTGCGGTACAAAAAATATGAATTTAAAAAATATTAGAAAGTGCGCCTGCCAGTGTCAATTAAAAAGTGAAAAACAATATAGGTGAGGAATTCTAATCGCAGTCGCGGGATCGTTAAGAAAATGTTTTACTATACTGTCTCCCGACTGCGATGAAAATTCTTAACCTTGTTTTTAACCAAAGCAGAAACCTCAACGAAACTAAGCATCTTGTACAACATAAAACCACAGTAGAATGATACATATCGGGTAATAAAACCTTTATTAAAATAGTACGCGCCGTCGATTAGTGTGTTCAGATAGGGACAGTTAAACTACAGTGATGGCGCCTTTAATGGTTTCTGCGCGTATTTCACCCTTATTATCTATTTACAACCCACATTTTATTATTGGGGTTAAGACGAACAGGGCATAAAAGCGCCAGCGCACAGGGTGGGCGGGGTTAAGGGCGAGTCAGTGCGCGTTCCCACTGTCATGCTCATGAGTGACGACAGTTTATGCTGTGTCGTGGCTGCTACATATAAATGAAACCTCGCCTTCTTAGAGGAGGCCCCGGTCCTGCTGTGTAGAACAGTTATGGGTTCAACATGCACGTTCATCTACCGTCAAGATAATTTTAATGAGTAATTTGGTCCCGTTACAGATACCATGTGAACTTGTAGGAAAATGCAAACAGTATAAATGAGAACTAGCAACAATCTGCCTAGCTTTTTCCCAATAACATTGGGGTCGGTTTCCAGTCAGAGCGGATGCAGCTTAACACCAGTATTTTACATGGAGCAAGGATCGTGACCCTGATTTAGCATGCCAATTGTACGCCTCCATCTGTTGTTATTTGTTGCTGTGTGGAGTGTGGTGCTAACCTTAATCTGCAGTCCAGCGTTTTGGGTTCCTTTCTCTAGGTCTTTTCTTACGACTGTTCTTATTACCCTTACTCATATTCTATCGGGACTTCACCGAGCGATGTGTTCAAAATATCGCACAATTTGCTGTACTTAGGTTGAAAACAAACGTTGAGCGCTTTCAGTTTTTAATTGTTTTAAGTAATTTGTGCGGTGGGCTGCTCATAAAATTCTAAGTAAACGGCCACCTCATATGTGGGAGTATAATTATATAATAGTAATAAATGTGGGACTAAATAAATCCACTTCAGTGAATGTGAATGTCTAGATCTGGCTGACCCTATAAGAACATTTAACATTTTTAGTTAATAATTGACTATCAATTTACCTACACTTAGCTAATTATTTCGTCACTGCTCAGTAGGAACAAATAAAAACGACAATTAAAGTGATTTTTGAAAGGAAAAATACGGTCGTGGGCAATATTTTTTCCAGTGCCTCTAGGATCAATACTCCAGGCGTTGCCAATTAAGACATCCCGACCCCTGCTAACTACTCTGAATTCTTATTCCACATTTTAACACCTCTTTTGGTGCTGTCATCGCTATCTAAAGTCATATCCTAAAAATTACCGTTGTTTAACGAAAAAAACTGTCACGATGTAGTGGGAACACACTCTAAGGGCGAGTGAGATCGGACGACCGTTATGGGATGTTTTTACGACCATCAAACGATACTTTGAGAGATGGCGTCCGGTAGTTCAGTCGTAACTGAACATTTTGTAGTCATTCTGATGGATTTTAGTTTAATTTAAAAGGTTTTTTTTTCTCTTTGTTCAAGTGTTTTCCTTTTATTGGTTTAAGTGCCTAATGAATGTCTTTAATGAATTAAAAATGTTATATAGACGTACAATTTACAAGTAGACATGAATAAAACTAATAAATTATGCTAAAATTACTTATTTATATACATATATTATAGTAATATCTTAGGTTTGCGCGATCACTACTCATTATACTAAAACAACTTTTAACCGTTGTTGATAAACTGTTGAGACACCTGACATCTTAGTCCTCCTGCGAGAACACGAACGCTGCAAAGTGTTCGAAACGTCAGGAAAAACAAAAAACCAATAATACACGCGATTAATCCGGTTAAAAGTTGTTTTATTATACATATATTATTATTATTACTTTATTCGTTCTAAGTGCTAGTATTAATTATAATTCTAAATTTCTACATATTAAAATAAGAACAATATATATATATATATAAATGCTAGCCTTGTCTAGTGTTAATTAACAAAAACACACTTAAAGTGTTCATTAGAAGTGGTTGAAATAAACCTTTTTGCTAAGTGACATGTTTAAGTCTTTTTTTGGAACTGTTTTTTATTTTCGCTAGTAAATACACACATTAGATTTTCAGATTACATTTCTGTTCAAAATTACAAAAGCGTTCTTGACGGATAAAATCAAAATAACAAGTCATTGGATACTTTCCATAGATTTAAGGTAAAACGTCGCAGATAAAACATAAGTAGCTTAGATAACATTCCAAGTTAGCCTCAGAAATTGAGCTTTGGTAGGTTTTAGGGTGTTACAAGAATCACAGCTTCCAAATTGTGTTATTGTTGTTTTAATTGCCATTTACAGACAGAGTGCAGTTCCTATAACTTACATCGTCTTATTTTAGTCTTATTTTACAGTTGCTAGTGAAAAATGCCAGACCACGTCGGATTTTACTCACTTGAACCGTTTAGAAGCTCCGATTTATATTCGGCAGAACTCGTTCAATGGGTCTAAGACGACAAATTGTAAGATATCCTTACCCCGCCTCCATCGTTGCACTCTAAGTGTTGTCATCCAACCCAGAATCAAAAACACAATTCTGCAAACCCCACTGAACATTGTGACGGAGTCCAAACAAGACCCTGCCAATATTCTTTTTGCCAAAACTACTAAGTCAATTACGTAACTTATGTCGTGAAGATCACTAAAGTAATCTTGAATAACGATAAGTGATTCGGGACGACATCCGACGATGACAATAAATAACATAGGAATGGGTAGGGAGTGGGATGTTCTGCAATCACATGACATTTACCAGCCGACTACCACTTCGACAGAAGTTATGGTTAAGGGTATTTTACCTCGTTTTTCTTGTTGGGAAAATCTTTGCTTTTCAGACTGATTGCTTACGACACGTCAGTTGGTCCGACGCGTTATGGCTCCTCGCTCTTTGAATGACTTGGCGTACTCGACGACTGAGTGTAACCTATGTGGAACAACAAACAGCAAATATTACGGTAGAGAACTTATGGATATATATAAATAAATAGTATTAATAGATAATAACAAAATGTACCAATGTAGTTATTACTAAGTTCAATAAGTTGAATTGGAGATAATAATATATTTAATTTAGTAATTAAATACATATACAAATCAATTGCAATATATTTTCAGTATGGTAAACAAATTTTCTTTATTATTTTAGACAATTCAAATTACTAGTATATTATCTTACTTATGTACTTCTGCCTGAGAAGGGAACCACACGTCAGTGGTGACACTTGAAGTACGTAAACCCTTTTTACTTAAAGCGCTGTCACTGTCAATTTGTTACTCATGTGGTTGATTGAACTAGAACCAAATATAAAAAACTAGATTGCAACTATTTTAGATTATTTAAGTAACAAATAAGGCACTATGTGGCTCTCCTTGATGAATAATTGAAACATCGTCCGTCATACGTAGTGCTTGTTTACATAACGCCACCCAAAACATATAAATAGGTATATCAGGCTATGTGAACGTGCAAATCGACACTTATGCTAGTTATGTAATTCAATTTCGTACTCAAAGACTCTTATCACGCAATTTTGTGATAGGTTTATAAGAGCTTACGCACGCCGCAAGTTTTTGTAGGTATCTATGCGAGGTCTGTGTGCGTGTGCGAGGCAGTCATCTTTTTACACTTTATCGTGATTGTCCCGATTATGGTAATTAATCATTTTAGCTGAGGTGCTATAATTATAGCTTCAGTTTGACAAATATGTCCATGTTCCAAAAACCCAAGTGATTTCTTACGAGCGATTCTTTGAATTTTTAGTCACCTATTATCCGTTTCAAGATGTGGAAGGCAAACGTTGGTTGGGGATCACCACTAGGTTGATATTTGATATCTTGCGAGTTGCTTCGTATGTAGCAGTCCTTAGTTTTCAGGTATTTATTTCGCACATTTTTCATTGATATAGCGTTAAGAATTTGATATTGAAATGTTTATGTAAATATATTGTTAGCTTAGGGCTTGCAGAATTTCAGATATTTCGCCAAATATTAGGATTTATAGATACATATCAGAATATCGGTGACGACAGTATTTTCTTGTGCGTGTTATTTACCAGTATTGGTAACGTAGGTAGATATTTTTTCACGAATAAATCAAATATGTGGGATTGAAATCTTTTTGCTTACTTTGCGAGATCAATATTTTATACAGAATTGATAACGCGATACCTGCTGCGAGGGGCGTATTGCAGATTTATGACAAAGTACTTATATTAGACTATCTCACCATTAAATCAATTTCTTTGCACAGATTACATTCCGGAAAAGACTAGAAGTAATAGCATTTTAATTATACTTATTGCTTCAGCTAATATTCGTTTCAATTTCTACAAACAACTATTCATTATAAACGTCACAACGTTAATCAAGAACTAAAACTCAAATTTTACTAATAAAATAAAGTATTCATAGATCTAAACTAAAACATAAAATATAGTCATAGAAGATCATTTAATAACGTGCATACGATATAAATACTGTCACGAAGAAAACATATTAAAATATTAAAAGCATCAAGATTATTCAGAGAACGTTTTTAATTAAAGTAAAGCCAAGTTCTAGCGCAACATAAAATTTTACAACCCTTTAATAAGACATAAAAGTGCTGTAAGCTGTAGCTTTAACGACGAATATTAATGAATATAGGCGCCACAACATATTTTTCAGTATTATTAAATGGGTTTATTGTTATGGAAATCAAGCCGACGGTTTTGAAAGATTTTAATTAATATTTAACTTGTAAATGTGTGGTGACGTTATTAATAAAAGGTTCGAGAAAACGGGTTGGGTTTAAATTGTAATAATCATGTTATAAAGAGAAGGTGATTACTTGTTAGAGAAACATGCTATTAGAAAAATAAATTTCAAAGTGCCTACAGTATGATACTTTCTAGCCTGACAGTTACTTCCTGATAAATTATTGCTGCCAAATCCTGATTTCTTGATCTATAAAAGACTTACCTGACGTGGCTAGGTGGGTACCTAAATACCTACTTGATTCTATTTGAAACTGGGAATAAAACATAAAGAGAAAACTATCTACCTTGTTAAAATAATGACGCGCTCGGAGGAGTGTAAGATTAGGCAAAGATTCTATGAAGAAGGTGTGCTAAAAGTAATTCGATTCATTTACAATAAAAAAAAAACGGCTGAATTTGGACAATTAGGCAACCATTTACTAATATTCTATATAAATAAAAATCAATTGCCACATGTATGAAAGATCATCACGTGAGAACGGCATGGACAAGGTAATATAATATATATGTATTATATATTACAAGGTAATATAATATATAGGTATATATGTACCAAGGTAATATACTAAGGAACATTTATAGAAAACCTGGCTGTAAATCTGAAATTTTAATAGGATATTTGTGTAAATTGCTCTCGTACGAAGCCGGAGCGGGTTGCTAGTATAATATAAAATTAAGAAATGAATAAGTGTTTAACTCTCAAGATGTTCTTACCATAATTATTGTAAGATTACACTATAGTTTGTAACTAAAATAAGAAGATACATCGTTTTTCTGTCGCCCTCACTAAAAAGGTCTGCAACTTCGGCAGTAAAATCAACGAACCGTTACAGATAAACATTAGAAGTTGCCGTAGCGTCACAGACTTTGAAATAGTGAGCGAAGACACTCTATGTACACTAGTTTTGTGTTTATTTTAAGCGTAAATAAGAAAGAGGGGTTGGTAAGGTGATTTACATTTTAATTTAAGAAAAATAATCTCTAGAGACTTCACCTATACAGATAAATCTTTGAAAAGCATTAACGCATGCTTAGCGAACTCTAAAGTTTTTTTTTGTTTTTAATTTTGATTTATTAATATATTCTTTTTTTTTGGGGAATAAGGTAACAGTCGTGAGTAGGATTCGAACCTGCGCCTCTCGGATTGTATTTATATAGAGTATTTATCCTGGAGGCGCAGGATCAAATCCTGGTCACGACCGTATTCTTTTTCCACAAAATAATATAACTTTAGAGAATTTGCCTTATTTACACGATTGCCCAAAAGTGTTATGTTTTGGGGTTCATGAATGAAGGAACACCTCATCCGATTAAAGTGTATGGGGTATATTTAGAACTTAGTTTTTTTTCGGGTAACATAGGCTAGGAAGATTTGAATAAATATTAATATAGTAGCTATGGTACACAAAAAGTATGAAATAAAAATTAATATAATAACTGCCTCGTTGGTTTAGTAGCCCAAAATGCGACTGCTAAGCATGAGGTCCTGGGTTCGATTCCCGGGTCGGGCAGTGTTATTGAGTTTTTCTGTTAGAATATTCTCAGTAGCAGCCCGGAGTTTGGAATTGTACCCTGACAATAAGCTCATCACCCACATGGGCCTTAATAAAAGCATTTCTGAAATGTGGGTGTACAACTATGTATAGCTCTGCCTAACCCTTCGGGGAATACAGCAATGGTGCTATGTTATGTTTAAAAAAATATTAATAAAAAAACTGAAAAGCCCTGAAACGCCCTGTCACATGTTTTTAATTGTTGTCTTTTCTTGTGTACATACCAAGTAGGTACATACGTATCTCATTTTATGTTTTTCTGTTAGGAAATTCTCAGTAGCAGCCCGGAGTTTGGAATTGTGCCCGGTAAATGGCAATATCATCACTACACGTGACTTAATAACAGCATTGGTGTAATATGGATGACCACTGTGTACATCTCTGCCTGGTTATCTTATACCTGTTTCACGTTTGGGTAAGCAGAGACTATAGTTTTTAATTTACTACGATTCTGACACCATTTTCGCTTCATCTATATAGCTTCTTCAAGCATGGTCGTCAATTTAGATTGACCTGACCTGTTCTTTTTTGAGATCATCGCAATTTAGTTGCGGCACATTCGTCGAGGTCGGCCTGCCTTGACTTTTCCTCCAACTGTTAGGTTTAAATCCAACTGCAATGTATTATACCCACACTTCACCGATGACATTATAATGTCCTATGTAAGAAGTGGTAAGCCATAATTGATGTATAACGCTTTCTGTATAACTTAATTTGAAAATAATTAGTTTATTACCAACAGAATTTTACATTAGCGCAAAAATATTACTTTATCTACTATTTTATCCATCACCACATATTCATCGCACATTAAAAATACTTATCGCCTACTTTTGTACTTAAAAACCCAAAACCATTAAATCCAGATTTCATATTAAATATAAAAAAACTTTCAGCTTTTAATTTTTTCTACTAAATGCGTTAGTTAGTTTTCACTTTCAATGTTAGCATACAGCTATAATTCAATTGTGAACATAAATTTTTCGTACGGCACTTTTCGACGGGTGTGCAATAGAAAGGGAAATTAATTTGTTTTTCTTACAATGGGTAGTCTAGACAAACGAGAATATTTCAAGTTTCACTTAGTCCTTAGCAGACACTAATGGCCGAAAGCCGAGGCGTGTATTAAGAGAACAGAGCGTACATCATTTTAGAGGTAGATTATAAAATCAACACGGTGCAAGCAACCCTACATGAGATTGTGGGTGGATTAGTGTCAACCCTAAAGTGACTGTAATTTAAATTTTGAATTAAATTATTAAATATATTTTTACTAACCTTTAATACAAATTGAAGGAGTACTCATAACTATTTTTAAAGACTATTAAAGTGTATCTATCTGTATATATCTATCACACCGACTTAGTTTAATAAAGAATCTTGATACAATAAAATACTAAAACTAAATATTTGGAAAGTAGTTCAACTGGCACTCGATAATTTAATTATTGTATTCTCGTACATTTTCACGATGGAAAAAATATCGTAATATACCTATGGTTTCTACATATCTGTTTTGTTATGTCTTCAATTGTGGCTTTTCCATAACCAGACATCCGAATATTAAAATTTCTTTTAAAAACACCTTTTCTTTTGCGATAACCAACTAATCTAAGTAATAACTGCATTACCTTTAAAAGGTAACGTATCTTAACCAAGCTATAAACTATATAGAGTACTAAATTTAAAAGCTCAGCCCAGATACAGCAAGCTTAAACCAAGTCCAGTTTTATTCCCTGAAGTTTTTCCACAGAATTTTTAACGGTCACTCTCATCTAAAACAACGGCCATCTTTCTTTTATAACTACATTCAAATTTAATCTAACTGAGTGGTGGCGGATTGAATAGTGTATTTGGTGTACGAACTGTGGCCGTGGTTGGGCTTTCAGTATTTATTATCGGTCCCCAAACGACCGGAAAATACCACTTCTGTTGTGTCCCTTTGGCCGGAGAATAGAATTTCAAATGGGTTTTAAGATTTAATTGAAATTTACTTAGCATTGCTAAAAATCAACGATAAATTGCGTATTTCTTTAGATTAGCAAGATATTCCTAATTAAATTTAATTTAGTATAAAAATTGTGACTACAAAGGCCCACTTGTTAGTAAAAACTTAAGTCTACGGGTTAGTATGCAATATTACAATTAAAAACTGAAAAATCTTGAAATTACGCCAAAGTTACCCTTGTCGCACCAACACATTTACAAAATGCTCCAGCATTGGAACATCATATTTATCCGATAATGTCTTCAGGATGCTGTTTGAACTGCTACGTATTCTGTTTAGTAAGGACGCGGTTTTCTTTCTTATAATTGCGTAAAAATCATCTGTACGCGCTTCAGCGAACATACCGGACGCACATACAGTATCGCGGCAGCCCCAAATATTTATGTTGCTTGTTTTAAAATACCCTTAATGTATCAAGCATTATACTTTATGATAAATCTATACCATATCTGACGTCATCGGACGTGTTTGTATAAAATATTTAATTGTCGATCACCAAAAGAATGACACCACCAAAAAGGGAAGTAGGTACGGTTCTTCATTCAAAAATAAATGCTTTACTTTATACGGACTATTCGGACAGTAAAACTCGTAGAAAATCGTCGCCACGAGTAATAATTTTTAAGTACGCGACAAACTCAAAAATCGAACACTATCGATGAAATCCTATACCAATTTACTCAGGGCTGCCTCGCGTTGGCAGAAACATACGTCCCCTATTACTATAGCTTGAACACTCGACTACAAACCGGACTCTTTATTTATCGGATGGTAAACCCTTTTGTCCTATACGAATCCACTCGCCTAATGGCTATGTTTTGGTCCACAACTGTGTGGACGCGCGATTTTAATTATTTTCGTTCAATTTACGAGTGGCCATTAAATAAGAGGTCCCTTGTGACCCATTAGAGGTCCCGCTTATTTGTGAGGTCCCAGTCTTGTTGATAACTTTACACCGTTGTATTTTATTCGGGGCGTGAATTAGTGTTAATCAGAACGTACCGTAGGGATAATGGCAACCCTGATGCATGCGATATGGTGGAATATTTAATGTCTTTGCAATTAGCGGGTAGCAAATAATTTAACAACACTGTTTCATGTTGAGATTGAAATGTGTAGGTTCATCATTCGTTATTCTTTTGTTTTTATTTTTTTGGGTGGTTTTGTGGGACGGAATAACCTCGGCCTGCTTCGTAGATAAGTGGCGTTAGGTCAAGATAAGTATTATTTATATTTATATACAGTACAAAGGTAAGTCATGAATTTTTTTTTCTTTTTGTTGTCTTTAGTTAATGTTTTACCTATATCTGGAATAAAGAATACGGAGTGAAATGAGAATTCATAATGGCATCGGAAAATATGAGTGTACTTACAGCTGCGTACACTTCTGCCTGCGCCTTCAAGAAATACACGCTCGTAGCTATGGTAACAATTAGAGTTCCGATAGACTTGTCGGTTTTATGGGTCAAGGTTTTATAACATTCTTTAGAAGTTACGCTCATGTTATATATTGCAGCATCTTATCTGTCGACGCACCCTAATACTGCACCACCCCTAACATAATGCTACCCCAGAAAATGTTCTTAACTTCGACCTACTTTAGAAAGAAATCCACTAATACGTATAAGATAAACCTAGAAGGGGGTAATAAACTGATTTAGTTCATTATAGTCTATTTGATAACTTCTCACTGCGTTTAATTTATGTATTACGATTAAACTAATTTATAATTGAAATATCTATAAAGTAGCTACTAATTATATAGTTACGATATCTAAACTTAATTAAAAATCTCCGTTATGCTTAATTTTAAAAACTCTAGATATATTAATAGATTTATTTTATAATGAACCAGTCTTTATCAAATCGGGTTTGGCTTAATTTTTATACAAACTTTATTAATAACTGCTTTCATGTAAGTGTATGTTTATTAATATTTTTAATGTACCTTCACAAAACATAAATTATCATAACATAGCATCAGCAATCATCAAACATCATATCATCATGTTGCCCGAAGGGGTAGTCAGAGATGTACACAGCTATACACCCACATTTCACCAATGCTGTTATTAAGTTCCATGTAATAGGTGGACAGCCTATTGCCATCTACCGATCACAATTCCAAACTCCGGGCTGCTACTGAGAATTTCCTAACAAAAAAACTCTGGTAACACATTGCCCGACCCGGGGATCGTACCCGAGACCTCGTGCTCAGCAGTCACGCATAGGATAACTAGACCAACAAGGCAGTTTGTTATATTCCTTCACTGCTTTCGAAAATTTATAAACGAATGTCACATGTAGGTACTAAATATTTAATTTTTAGTAATGCTACTTACCTATTCTTTCCCAAACTATCTTGGGTTCACTTACCAACCTATTAATATTATACATGGAGTAACTTCTGCCAGACTTCTATCACGCAATTTAAGAGAAGATTAAACTAGTACATGAGGCGAGAGTGGATGGAAGAGTCAGGTCAGGCCAACCTCGATGAATCGTTCTCAAAAAAGCACAAGTCTGAAGAGGTAATGAACATACGCAGATGAAGTAAAAGAGGTGTTTATCGGTTTCCATTTGCCATTTGCATTTTGCCATTTTATATTCTGACAGTAGTAAATCGTAATCGATAGTCTCTGCCTACCTGTATGGGAAACAGGCGTGATTGTCGTGTTATGTAATCGTCGTCTATGTAAGAAGTTCGCTTTCGGAGAGCAGAAATTCAGTTGTCAGGCTTCTAACCGTATGAACTATCATATTTCCACACAAATTTTAGACAACTAGGATTCAATACGTTCTCAAATCCAGGGGGATTCATAACCTTCGAGGCACATAAAGGTCCCAATGTTTCATGTCCCAATGCTCACCCATTCACAGACTGACACAGCAAGCATTGCTTGCCATCGTTGATCGAAAGATCGGATCCTTTGGTAAATCAAAAGAAAAAGGTAGAAGCTACAGAATAAATTGTGTGACATGGTGTGTGTGTATCTCAGATCTACAAACACGGAAAAAACTAAAAATTTTAATACACATCAAACAAATTGCAACAAACGACCCCTCATATCTGAAAAGAATCAAAATATAAGAGATAATCCGAGATGAGAACAGGTAAATAGCTATTACACGCTCCGTTGGACGAGAGAAGATAAGATTTGACAAGCTCTGTACCCCACCATCTGATTGATGGCACTGTCGAACCCCTGACGGCTTCATTTCATGGCTTTTACTAAATAAAGCCGTGCATGATAACCGATTGATAAAGATGATTGATTGCTTGAGGTCTTGAGTAGTTTTTAGTTTAATAAAAATGTCTGATGCATGGATGAGCTTTTTCCATTTTGCATGTCAAAAGGGGTGGTTGTTATTTTCGGTGTATCTTTTCAAAACTTAAATAATACCATACATCGACACACCAGCTCAAAAATATTCATTGCCAACGGACTATAAAAACCATTATTTATGTATAGGATATACCCACGATACAGGAAGCAATTTCTAGTTTCTTTATCATCTTCTTTATTAAAAATATATCAATCAATCAATACATATAATAAAAATGTAATGGATCGCAGTCTGTGCATGGAAGATATATGAGAAAAAATATTATTGGGACCTTTATCAACACAAATAGCTCGCAAAACTATGATTGTTACAATTTTTCTCTGTTTATCTGTTTGTCTGTTTGACTGTGCGTTTGTGCACGCTAATCTCAGAAACGGCTTATCTGATTTAGATAGGTTTTACTAATATATTTTGGTAAGCTTCACTTATCATTTAGTGTTTTTTTCATGTCAATCGGTTCATAAATAAAACAATTGTGCCAATTTAAAGAATCACGTCGAACATATGTTAATTATGCATTTGTGTTCATAAAAGACATGGTGTTTATTTACGACATCCACGCGGACGGAGTCGCTGGCATAGCTAGTATTATATATATTATTTAACAGTCTTTATAAAAAAAAACTTTGATTTCATTAATCACAATATTCTACAAACGGATGATATAATATAATAGTAAGCTGATATTGCTTCTGTTTTCACCTTTCAATAATTTAGGGCAAGTAAGCTTTTTTAAAAATATCTCCTCATTTACTTGGAATTTCACGTACCTACATCGTGAATGACCCAGACATGGGACAATTATTAATAAATGTGTAGCATAAAAATATTTGTTCCACGTAAGAACCCAACCCGTGACATACGGCGCAGCATCTCTCGACCGTTGCGCTAACCGTGCCGTCAAAACAGATAACAATTACGGATTTTAAGCGTTGTACACATTTTACAAATACATTTTATCTGGTTTATATCGGTTTAGACCCGATTAAATATATTTCCAAGACAACAATTCTTCAATACTTAAGGCAAACGAAATTCGCAAAAATTGTGTCATTAGATATATTCTACTGTCAAAAACAAAGGTGCTGTACACTAGGATGTTTTCGTGTGTGTGTTCATAATCTCACTTCCACACACACCTAGACTGGAACCATTATCGGTAGATCATACTAATATTTTTGCTGTGTGCGAGAATCGAATACGGGACACGCGACGCAGCAGCCGATCTCTCAACTACCGCGTGAACCGCGCCGTCAACCGTTAATAGTAACTAATTGTAAAAATAGTTATACCTTATAGACAAAAAAAAAACTTAAGGAATAATCACATAACCTTTTCTCACAGGCAACCAATGTCTGTACGAAGGTAGTACGTAACGTAGTAAAGTATGTTGCAACATACAACAGTACATTCTTTAAACAACATAAGTATTCCTTTTATGTACCATTGAATACATTGTACATACCCCTCGCGCTATTTTCCTTGCTATAAAGGAAATTCGAAGCTGTAACGACGTAAAATGTATTGGCATCGACACGATAAGGCAGTTCTGATTTCCTGACAAGGTACAATATTTTTACTACGAGGATTGAAAATGCAGACAGAAAAATATATGAATAAATTTCTTGTTCATTCACTATACTGTAAAGGTTGAGGCATATGTCGGTGGCCGATCGTATAGTCGGCACAGAACACGGTGTGCCAACTCAGGACGTGATCTTCTTAGAGCAACCGAAGCTCCCCTCTACCTGCTGATGGTGACCTCCTGGTTGGTTTGGTGAGGTTAAAATCTCACACTCCCCGGTCTTATCCCCGAAGACCGGGTACCACTTGAAGGTTTCCGACCGAAAAAGATGGATCAACGAATCCCGTTTGTCGATTGCTGGCTAAACGCCTAAATCTACTTCAATAATATGATACTTCAGCTTAGCTTGTTATTTTTAATTAATACTTAGGCCCATGTCAAGAAGATACTGAAGACTATATCTTTATTTGATATAGTGCGATAATAGATAAATATTATTGCAATCAAATTCAATTTATCTTTAAACATCTAGAGTCCAATTAAGTCAATTGATAAAGAGTACGTTCATTGGATAAGTACCCAAAGACAGAATACCTGTCTAAGTGATATACAGCTTTATTAAATCAGATTTTCATAACATCGCGTTAGTATCAAATACATTCAGTTGAAAATTGTACAGCCCTAAAGAATTCCTCATGCGAAATAATTTAACTTCAGAACGAGACTTCTTTAGGAAAAAATTTAAATACGTCCGTCTCCTCAATAATTCTGCCCTCGCCGGCGCCGACTCGAACTCCCCATTGAAATCGGAACATTATTCATTAAATGATACTTTAAGCGGCTCGCAATTACGGAGGACCTACTCCGAACTTTATTCACAATTGGTAAATAATTATAATTATCACTGTGGCTCCCTTTGGTGATTCCACAAAAAGGCAAAGTGTAAAACTTTTGGTTACGCCCTTTTGGTTATTAAAATTTTCTCCACACAAAATCATCTAAACATCACGCTTGCACAATTTTCCACCGTATTCTCCTCCGGCTAAAGTAAATATTCGTTGCCATAATATTTCTAAATAACGATCAAAGGGAAGTTTGATTTTGCGGTGATAATTGTGGTGAATCCTTAATTATTTTGAGGGTAAACTTTCTCCGAAGTTAATTTGAGGTGGATGTTAGATTCCTTTTAATGGACACTCTTTTAGGTGACTTCCAATTTATTTGGTTGACTGGAATATTCATTAAAACGGAGCATTGACTTGATATCCTTTTAACGACGAACAGAAAATGCTTTGATAAATTTTCCGTCCGTCTTTGATTCAAAGTACACCTTAAAAGGTAAAACAAATTTAATCCCGTACTCGTGAAATATCGGATATCGTGTATATCATGCAAAGTATTTGTTTAAAATACAAGGCAGACAGTGTATCGTTCTCCCCTGCGCAACAAACATGGACGCGTACACTATAACTTTGATACGAATTTATATCACACGACGCTCGCACCCTTTTAGCATTCCCCTCGCAAATCCCGTCGAGCACCCAAATGTAGATATACCTAGGTTCATTCGGTACCTAGGTATTATGGTTTGGGGAAGGGGCGAAAGAAAGGGGAAGTAATTACTGGGGGGAAACATCAAGTGTGTCACAGGGAGACTGTGTTGTAAGGACAAAAATGTGAGGGCTGACTGCATAGAAGGTAAGTGTGTCGCCACGCATCAGTTCACTGTGTCACTGCTGATCTATTGAAGATGTTTCGTATAACTTTAAATATGCACATACATGCAATTTTTGGGGGAACGCCATTTATCCGGGCTGAGGGAGCCGTCAATGCACAAATATTTTTGCATACACAGGGAACTGCATTGCACTGTGAAATTGTTTTAAGCACGTGCGTGTCTGTGAATATTTATGAATGAAACATTGTTCCCTGCATATTTATAGAATTGCAGATTTTTTATATTATTTAACACTGAGACTGAATAAATAGACATCTTGCGTCCGAGCACGAATCTTTGTCGACAATCTTGTCGAGTCGATAAAAGTTTAAATGTATTGTGTGTTACCGTTTTATCAACAAGTTACGTCAAAGTGACGTTTACAATCGACAAATGCGTCGACAAAAAGAGCCATGCTCGCACGTCTGATAAATAAAAAATTTGGACAGTAATGACTGAAAGTAAAGCAGAGTGAAACTTCTAAAATTTTTAGTGCTTAAATAACAACAATGACGTGTAATTACAACAAAATATATTTTATGCAAGACGTAAATAAAATGTATCCGACAGTATAGACCAGAAAAGTAAACAAACTTTTTATGTCTAGTCAATTTAAGTTACATTGCAAAACATAACCAAACGTATCGACAAACGCTCCAAAACCTTCGATATTAAAGTTTCTGAAAGCTCAAACAACTTTTCCGCCTTGCATTCTCCCAATAACATTTCCTCGTATTTTTCTCATCTCAATTCCATCATTCGCAGAAGTCTGTACCAAACATCAATACAGGTTGATATAGTGTTGAAAGTATTCATCAGTTTGATTGTGACGCAGGAGGGTAGGGAGTGACGCAACCCTGTTGCCATGCGGAGGGCTGACGCATACTGGACAGGGAATACCTATGAAGGCAAGGATGGACATGACGGACTTAAAGCAATTATTTTTGAACTCTTGAAATGAGTCAGTATTGTAACCTTTATTGAATGTGTTACTGTAGACATTTGGGAGATAGGTATTGTTATAGGTGTTGGTGATGAAGCTTCAGAATCGGAAATTAAGTGTGACTATGCTAATTATGAGAAACGTAAGGGCGAAGGATTGAAAACAGTTCTTACGTACAAAATAAGTTTTGACAATGTACACACTAAAATACTTAGTTGGTTTAGTAGTTCAAATGGTTTTGAATTATGATTTCCCCAGAAAAAGGAAATAAGAAAACATAAGAAGATTTACTTTTATAAATCTAAGTGAAATAAAAGCATAATATAAACACTGAGCACACGCTCAAAACACCAGAATTTCTAACTTCACAACATCAAATATAGGAACCCTATAGGTATGATTATCTGCAGATTAGACCCTGCTAGGGGGCCCAAGTACAATGCTGGCGTTGCTAGGTTACCAGACTTCCCCAAGGTCAAAATGCTTCATAAGCGTATGTATAGACTATTGAATTACCCGAGGGGTGGCATGTACTTGCATTGCAATCGATTCATTTTATACTTGTGTTATTGGGACAAATATTTGTAGCTTTTGAAGTCCCTAGGTACGGGGTTTTTCATTGGTCGTTTTAGCTTGGTTCATAATTAGAGATATGTTCGTTGAGGGATGAATTTGTTTTGGTTTTGTTGCTGTGCATATTTTGTGCTGGTTGTGCTGTTTCTTTATTAGTTGCCTTTTTTGTCACTAATTCTTGATCAGTTACGAAATTTGGGGCAGTATCAATTTTATAAACTATGTAATAAACTTTATATGTAAGTAAATTATTTATTTAAGAATATGTTTGATGTAAAGTTTCATTAAGACATGTGCCGGTATTTGTAGAATCTCACGTATCTTTCTTTCATGTTTATTTTTGTGATGATTAGTTTTTAATTACGTAAGAGGGATGCGGTTCTGTTTGCCTTATTGCGATATAGCATGATGCTTGTCAATAATATTTTATTTCTGATTCATAAAAAGGATGGGTATAAATTAATTTCAGCCGTACTTGTTAATCAACTATAATAATTACTAATAAAAAACTATAATAAATAACTCTAAGTTTTGTTAATTGAATACGTTTTTTTTTCTAGTACCTAGACACTTTAATCCATTAATAATTACGGCTAAAACAAATTGTAAGTACTTGCAATAAAAAATTCAAAATGTGGAACTTTTCAACCATTCATATTTCGACCATGAACTGCGCATTAGCTATCGGTCTCTTGTGGCAGAGAACCGTTTGGTACCGCAAATGTTAAAAAACTTGTATCGAATTCTCGATATATTCGTACTGAAGCCAAACCACACATTTGTTAACTCAACTGGGAGGCAGATAAGCCGAATGGTATAAATAAATGAGCATGCTTTTAAATAAATGCAGATACTAGTAAATAAATATCGTTCTGTATTGAAGTGACCTTTGTTCGATTTATTTGATTATTCGTAGATATTGCATTTAGAAATGTAGCAAGGTTAACAAAGAGAGACCGCAAACTTTTTGGAAACCTTAGATTTCGTCTACTTTCGTATCTATTATATAGTCATTAAAAATATTCTTATTCTTATAACATTTCATGTTATGTGAAAACCAAAAAAAAAAGAAATACTTTAATACACTCCAAAGCACAACCAAATAACATAACTTAAAAACAGGAAATTTAGAGGTTCAATTAAGCAAAAGTAAATTAGTACACAAAAAAAAGAAGAAGAACAGAGCACGATGCATACATTTACTAACGAAGTACGGGCACAAAAGTCAATCAACACAACTATTTAATCAACGCATCAACTCATTGTTTAGTATTTTCGCGCTCGCGTATGTTATTAATGACGATTTTCCGCATGGTTGAATCACGATCGGAATGGCAACCGTTTGTATTCGAGTTGAGACCACGGGGCGGCTTCGATTTCATTATGTGAACTTTTTTTATCTCCCTTGCTATCCAATAAATTCCTATGCGACGATAGAGGGTTAATTAATAATTTAAGAGTAGTACCAGATATACCGGCTAATGGAATCGAGGTGACAATTTATTTTTTGAAATTCGAACCTCTATCAATTGCGTAGTTATGGGCGTTACGTTGTTATTGAACTTTCGAATTGGAGGCTAATATTATATTCTATTCATTTTATATTTGATCCGATGAGTTGATTGGAAAGTTCATTGTTTCCAATATCAATAAAGTTTATAAATATGAAATATCTGAACGATATTTGAAAGAAATATTTTTTTCATACTTTGCTATACTTAAATGTTTGTACGTGAAAGTATTGAATTGTAAAAACAATTATCGCCAAAGTTTTTATGTTGACATTACAGTATTAGCAGGCAGTTCTCGGGACAATTTAATCTTTTTTCCAAATTACATCTGCGACAGTACACTCGGGCAATTGTGCGAGTTATTTACGACTTCAATAAAGTGAACCTTAAAATTGTTAATGAAAAGGTATTAAAACACAACAGACCCCTCGTAAATAACCCGGTGACAACCAGAGGAAAGAAAAATTCACTTGGATTTGAACAAATTATACCCGGTGCGCAGCAACGCTTAGTTATAAGTAGATTGGTGCTATATGTTACAGCCGATGGTATTCATCCTTTTCGTACTGCCCTGTCGCAACGGTAGGGTTAATTTTACACTAATTGAGTGACATTATTCATATGAAAAGAACGGAAGAGGTGTAGTGACAGCGATAAATGAGCTCAGATTGAATTTAGAGACTTTTATTCTTTAGGGTGAGACCTCGTTACAAAGAAAATATCAATATTATGATTGATTAAAAAAACAACATAAATTCGAAATATTAAAGTTTGACAACATCGCATAGCATTGAGCTTTTATTCCCCGAATGGCTAGTGAAAGGTGTATAGTGCACCTACATTTCTCCAATGTCGTTATGAAGTCCCATATGGTGCGCCTATTGCCTCCATGCACATTATTCCAAACTCCGGAATGCTACTGCAAATTTCCTAAGAGAAAACCTAAATAACACTTTACTCGACAAAGGAATTGAAACAAGGACCTCACACTGAGCAACCGCGCCGGGATCACCAGCGTGACCAATAAGGCAATTTATGTTGGACTGATTACAAAATAAATGTTGAAATGACTAAAGCTCAGTAGTAGCAACTTAACTATATTTAACCGTACCGCAGTAATTAATCAAAACGAAAGTTTAACTAAGAAAAATAAAAATACATTTTCTTTTACCATTTATGTGTATGAATACTAAAATATTATTATGACTTAACTGATTTATACCTATAATACTGATTTATATCTGTGACTCCTCACCATTTAAAGCACAGTTGAAAATCAGCGTCAGGCACTAGTGGTCTGGCATTTTGCTAATCTGGGCCTTTTTGGCGCAGCCGTGAGGCATGCAATGACCGCTAAACATTCCTACCTATAGTCTTTTGTATATAGCTATATTGATTGTGACTGACTGTGACTGTCAAATAAACATTTTCTTTATTTAACCGTAACCGTTTGTTGTTTTGACAGATTTTCTCTGTAAACACTGTCTAAATATTGGTGCAACTAAGCCCAAGTCAATTTTTTTACGCAAAATTGGCTAAAGGCCCGCTGTGCGAAACTAGAAGAAAAAAAATCTTCGTAGGTATTTTCTATTTACCTAACTAATTACAATGAAACTATGCGATCAACTTTCAAAGCGTATATGACGAGATTTTTGTTAATTTAACTTCAAACAATATAGCAAAACACACATACATACACTGATATGTGAATAAAGAAAGAAAATAAAATTTATGGTTCCATTTTATAGGTCTGTCTCCTTTACCTCCGACAAAGTCTAGAGCTTTCAATATCCGATACAAAACTCAATCCATTTAAGATTAAATTAGATTAGACAGACGGATCTTGCAATTTATTTCTCTTCAGTTTTGAAATACTAACTTGTTTTTATTTCATTGTTTTTGTTAGGCTGAATTATACAACTGCCTCATTAGTCTAAATTTAAATTCAAAATTCTTTATTTGCAATAAATGGGTACATAAAATGGTGTTATAATAAAATTAGTTACCAAGCCCACTTACCCATCACCAACAGCATGCAAATGTCACTTATAACTAGGATTTGTCGTGTTTTCCTTTATTTTATTAAGTACATAATTCAGAAAGATACAATGTTAAATTATTCCTTCTTCTCACAATAATTTAAAAATTCTTATTTATTTATTTCGGAAAGCTTACAGACTAATAACACTATTTGATAAGGTACAATAGTTGGTGTCATTTGCTAATTACAAGCATCCACATTTAGGAAACTTACTTAACCTATAGTTACATAAAAGAAAACAAAATGAAAAGAAACAATCACAAACATTTTTGTATACACAAAAGGTAAAGATTGAAAGTTAAAAAAACAATATATAAATGAATTGCAAACTTATATTTAATAAAATGGGTATACTATGTACAATGTAAGTTATATAATATTAATTAATGGATGGATTTGGTTCAAAGTACTTTTTATTGAATAAGCGTCTTGCTGCGTTCGAAGTAGTTTTAAAAAGGTCGATATCTAAACTTGATGGTATATTATTAAAAGTAACAGTGCTGCGTGAAAAGAAGGATTTTTTTTTTGTAGTTGGTTGTTGCGAACGGTACATGTAATAATGGCCTTTAACGGAATATAATGTATTCTGCAATAATCAGTTACTTAGTGGTGTTGTGAATTTACTTAATGGTAATTCTTTAATTCCTGTTGGGATTTTATTATATATTAAGATACGCATCGCTCAATTGTTTTGAAATCTACTGCTCCTAGGTATAAACAATACAAGTCTATAGACATTTCGGATGTTAGTTCTCTGCGTAACGTCTTTTGCAACTTTGATTGAGTTAGAGTGCTGTTTAGTGAGTTTCTCTACCTCTAATATTGTATATAGAGGCAAGACAAAGGAACTATTTTTAAAGATCTGAAATACAAACGACACTATACGTCTGGGGCAATATCACATATAGACCATAAGCACCTTTTTGGGCAACGAAACTAGTGGTCGCAAAGGCGACTGCCGAGCATGAGGTCCGGGGTCCGATTCCCCGAGTTTTCTGTTAGAAAATTCTTTGTAGCAGCCCGGAGAGTAGAACTGTGCCCGGCTAATGGCAATAGACTCACTATACATGGAACTTATTAATACCATTGGTAAAATGTGGGTGTACAGCTGTGTACACCTTTGCCTACCCCTTCGGGGAATGCAGGTGTGATACTGTGTTATTTTATGACTTATACAAATAAAACTTTCAAATTAGTTAACGCATGCTTAGCGAAGTCTAAACTTATAAATTTTTGTAATATTAAATGGAAAAAGAAGAGTCTAGAGTTTCGCTAAGCATGCGTTAATGCTTTTCAAAGATTTATCTTGAATTATAAATTTTTACTAAAAAAGAATACTTTCGTGAGCAGGAGCCGAACTTGCGCCTCCCTGATAAGTACCTGCTCCAAGCGCTCCCTCAAACTAATCCATCTCGACCTCTGCTCATTACGCCGATTTCTTCTTCCACATTTTAATACGTATGTTGGTGACGTCATTGCTATCTATTCAGTCCCTATATAGGTGGCTAAAACTGAATTGAATTATAGTTTGATTTTTGAGTCATTTGAAACTTTCTTTATAAAAAATAAGTATGCCCATTCAGTGAAATAATAAATTATTATTAAACTACCATGTTGGTCTAGTGATTCTAAGGGTGACTGCTGAGCCGGTCTTGGGTTCGATTCCCAGATCGGGCAATGTGTTATTGGTATTTGGAACCAGTGTCCGGTAGATGGCAATAGGCTCACCACCTACTACATGGAACTTAATAACACTATCGGTGAAATGTGGGTGTAAAACTGTGTACACCTTTACCTACTCCACTGTGTGCTTTGAATTAAATAGATTATTATAGATTTTGAAATTATATTATATGTCTTTTCGACGTAGAAGTCTTTTTTTCTTGTATGGAGGATAAGCCACGTCGTTTGTATTCCTAGGTTGGAAGATTGAGAAATACGATTACACCTTTAACTACAATTTCGTAGGGCGCAAATTTAGTAAACCACAATAAATTAGTTTTGTACCATCGACACGAAGACGAATATCATAAAGTCGTAGTATTTTCTATTAATAAGCCGCCTTATCAAATAAAATCATTAAATACCTCAATTTCTTATTAATCTTAACACAATATAAGAAACTGACTGCAGATCTTTCCTCCCACGATCGCCCATCTGCTTCATGCCCTACAGCGGGTTCCCACTATGAATACTAAACAAGAGAACAGCCTATGATTATTGACCTTTTCAACATTCAATTTGACCAAACCCATTCGTAGTGCGATTAATCGAATATTACTTGGACTTTCAAGATTTGTATTTGACATTGGAGAGTTATTAACCCTCATTTTGTATAAGTTTCAGATTCGTATCAAACTTTTCAATTATGCGTGAACTCTTGAACGCCCGTGAACTTTGTTGATTTAGGCAAACTGAGTGGCTGTTTTTAAAATAATTTGTTTTCATATATCAACTACAAGAAAATAATTAAGTTAAAAAATGTTTTGAATTTGAATCTTAATATACATAAAATGCTAAATATAAAACTAATAAAACGATGAAATTAATAAAATATAAAAAAAACACCTGCCTTGTGTGTGTGTTTTTTTTTATTTCATACCTTTCTGTGTACCATCGCCACTACATTACTATTTTAAATATTATAAGCCTGTTACTTGGGATAATTTAAGGATTCAGTCGATATCCACGCAGCCAAATCAGTTCAGGCGTTTAGAAGTTATGGTGGAATAAGGAAACTCACAAACATATATACATACATACATGAACCCTAATAAATATAACACTTCTTTTTTGTGTAGTAGTGTAAAAAATACTTACGAAATTTACTACTAATGTGAAAATATTAAGGATCACTTTAAAGCATCAAGTTAATGTTAATATCAATGACAGGTACAAAATATATTTAACCAACTGTGTTGGACTCCAAAGGCAGAACTGCAAAAGTTTAAATAAGTATGATTGTGAGACTAAAACCATCACATCAATATTTTTCGAAGTCACTTAGTTCGTTGATTATTCTTAAAACCTAAAACCTTAACATGCACTACAAATTTCTTCCTTTATTGTAAGTGCATTTACAGAAACATCATCTAACATGCACTCACACTCAGACCCAGACAGAATAATTACCTGTAGATCCTGTAGATAGAGAGAATATTTGCTCCGTTCAAGAATCGAACCCGCGGGACAACGTACAACAGCCGCTCTCTCGACCCCCAAACGTTTGACGTTTGTACGTTGTTGTACCTTTAATATTTATTTATAATGAAAACAATTGTTTTACAACTATAGATCATGGCCATTATTAACTTTCCTCTTGTTAACATAAAAACTAAATATTATAAAGAATAATAAAAATTAAGGTGTTTCTTAAAGTCTTTACCTATAACCAGCTATAACATTAAACACCAGCACATATAACAAGGACATTATCGAAATAAAAATCTATATTTTACACGGATTTATATCCTGCCAGCATTTTAAATTGTAAGGACCTAATCGAAATCTTATTTCATATGGCAAATGTACCGTGAACGCCAAGCCTCAATGTCTCACAAAAGATACCAGAGTTTGGTCACATATATGAATGGGCGCACGGATGAACACGCTTTCAATAATATACACCGTAGTCGGGAAATAAAGAAGGAATTGTCGGGAAAAATATTTTATTCTTTTACCATGTCTTTGAAACCTCATATTTACAGAGTAAATGATAGGATGGGAAGCAACGAACTAGCAACAGTCCTCAAAATATACATTTTACTATAATATTAGTAAATTACCTAACATTTTTCAATTCTCCGTGACTGCACACAAATTAGCCAAGATACAGTTTTTAAACAGACATACATACAAGGTGTTGATTTGCGGCCGTGCCATATTTAAAGACCAAATATCAAACAAGATAAAATTAATTAAAAGGCAATGCTGCAATTTTTTTTAATCTTACCAGCTTATGTCAGTTACCCTGGACAATGTAAGGATTGTAACGATACCCCTTGTTATTATTTAGAATCATAAAAAAGTTATTTTTTAATCACAGTAATATTTAAATAGAATACTACGACCACAACACACACAATTTACAGACACACACACACACGTAATCCCGTATCTCCGCTCTAATATATTCCGTGTCCATTCGTCCATTCCGACGGCCTGCCCTGCTCATTCCTCTCACGTGCCCGTTTCCTTTTTTAACAGGCAACTGAATGTGCCCAGACTAAAATTACAGTGTTTTCCGACGACATCCGACGGTGTTTTGATTCCTCTATTGTATTGATTCGAGTCTTTTATCGGTGTTTCCCTGATGCGAATGTTGATGGTATCGTGTTTGTATATTTTTGACTATTTTACGTTCAGGGAACGTCACTTTGCAGCAAGAAGTACACGTTGTCCTAAAAATTTGAGCATGTATTTATTTTCGTTTATAACTGTCCACATTAATTACAGCAATATGAATGGAAGACTATACTTTTGCAGAATGCCTAATAAAAGCTAATTATTGACCTTTTATTTAAATCAACTATTACAGAAGCTAAGACAAAATAAAATAAAATGTAATGAAAGTAGCATAACAACTTTTAACCGGATTAAACTTAATAGCGTATTACCTACTGACATTTGTTTTTTTTTTTACGTTTCTGTCACTGTTACAATTTCTCCGTTTAAAAGTTGTTATAATGTAGGTAATGTGAATGTTCGCGCAGATAAAGAATGGTTTGACAAATTACGTCACTTCTTCTGTCCTCTCTTTCAATTTGATAGTAAGTGAGCAAGAGAGAATAGAAACGACGCCATTTTCAGTTCCATTCTTATCCACGCAAATTGTATGTATTGAAATTATACTACAACAAAGTAAAGTTATAAAGTTACAAGTAAAGTCAACACAAACACTACCCAGACAGCATAAGTAACTTATTTTAATATAACATTAGGTTTTATACTCGCGTTTATTGAAACTACTTTAGAAATTCGATTTTAAAACCACTCGGTGGTTCTAACACAAACAAATCGTAAACCTAGCGTCATAAACAGCAAACACCTTGGTTGATACAAAAGGAAATTGCTTATTTTACGTCGATGAGTCGGGTTGTTTCGCCCAGTCTTATTATACCATATGACTAGTATAACTTGATACGCGGCGACTTAAGAAACTTAAAACAAATGTACTGCATTTGACACATCGTTGACGTTTCGCTTTGAATGCATCGCCGCCATGACAGGTCAAGGTGTACTAGTCAGCTCGTTCGTTTGAAAATAAACGCTTTTATGACGGCAGAAAGAATACACGATGACTGTCTTGCAATATGATGTATGATTTTGGCTAAGAATAGATCGGGGTATTAATTCCCATAGGTGTCGTTATAGGATACAAGTATGACATGACTATTTCAGTAAAATCACAAGTAAAATATTGAGTCATTCGTGGCAGGTTGTAAAAAAAGAAAAAGGGTTTCTCGTCACCTGCAATATGTTGTCTGTTTATTATGAATTGTATTTCATTAAGTCCAATACTAATTATAGTTTTATAACAAAAAAAGAAAAGATATTATTATAAGTATAAAAATTTCTTTACATCATGAGGATTAACCTTTCGGCTCAGTAACGTACAGATCTGTACGTTGTAACAATAAAAATCTATTGTGTCTGCAAATGACTGACGCAACAGAGAGGCAACACAGCGATTAAAAAAATGCTTATTTAATTTCGCTTACCAACTGGAAAAAACAATATCCGTAATTTCCGAATTTATTTCCTAGACACACGTTTCTTGAATTCATCTGAAAATGGATTCACGTATTGTCTTATCAAGCATTCAAATCCTTCAATATTTTGGATGATGGATTCTTCTTTGGATGATGATGGGGTGCTCACATTACTGCTCTGTCAAATAGGTTAAGTTCCGCTGCTAATGCAGTAAGAAAAATAAGACAACTGACTGATGTTGCTACAGCTAGATTAGTTTATTTCGCATACTTCCACAGCATTATGTCATATGCCATTCTGCTGTGGGGATCAGCAGCTGATGTTGATTCTATATTTATTTTACAGAAGAGAGCAATCCGCGCTATATATAACATGGGACCACGCGAATCCCTTAGAAACATATTTAAAGAAATCAATATACTTACGCTGCCCTCACTTTACATTTTTGAGAATATACTATATGTTCGGAAGAATTTGCACATGTATAATATAAGAAGCGATTTCCACGATAGAAACACGCGTTTCAAACATAAAATTGTGGTACCTAAATTTAGATTAGCAAAAACAAATTATTAATTTATGGGAAATGGTGTACGTTTTTATAACAAACTGCCAAAGTCAATAACTGATCTAACCGAGACAAAGTTTAAAACCCACATTAAACGCGTACTTATTCAAAAAGCCTATTATAAGACCAAAGACTACGTTGCTGATAAGGATGTTTGGCTATAACACCTTCTGCACATGTGGCTTCCTTGGCTACTCACTGACAATGTACGTTTCTATCACAGTTCTAATGATATTTTTACTTTGTTTTTTGCATAATATACCTCTTTCAATCTTTGCTTTCTTTTTTGTTTTTAACTTTTGTTAAACTTACTTTGACGGATATTATGCATTGTTTTATATAGCTTCTTTAGCTTCAATATTTTGTAAATGTGAGAACGCCGTTAACTTGTCAAATGCGCTATTCATTTAATAAGGCTTATGTAATTATCTTTTATATTAGTGACTGCATCCAAGATTACGTTGTTTTTATATCCCGCCCAAAATTGTATCTACAGAAATTGTAAAAGATATACAGTTTAAAAGAGTAACCATGGAGTCACTTGCCGGTTCTTCTCCATAGGAAGCGACTTTTTGGAACCGTGCACGTAAATTCTGACTTTTCATAAGTGCCTTTGTATGGTTTATATGAAATAAAAACCTTTGACTTTGACTTTGACTTCGAAATATAAAATTATAAGTTTTAAAAACATGCAAACTTAGAAACACAAGAACTTCTTCAACTTTATCCAGCGGAACTAATAATGAACTAATAAAATGGCAACACTGTAAGTTTCATGAAATACTAAGAACTTGACGAACCTCTTTCGACTCGTGACGTGGGCACAGTGGGAACAAACAGGTGGAGTCTGGACACAATCCTGTTCACTATAACTTGTTACATTATCTCTCGGAACTTTATTTTCGGACTAATACGATGTGTGAGAGTAAGAGGATCTGTTGCAAAGAGTAGTTTATTTTATTTGTTGAAGAAGAAAGTAATGGTCTTATGCTTTTGATCCTTTTTGGTGACCAATAAAGTATACATTCTGTATTGCAGGGATCTATTCGCTTAATATTAACAAAAACATAAAACATTGCATAACGCCTGGAATCCTTGAAGTGAAAAAAATGTAGACTTATTCTGATATATGTAAATAAATACATTATCTAGCTACTTCCACAATATTGAGGGCAGTCACGCATTACTTGTGCACCGCCGCGCCGTGCCCGCCCGCAATTATATGCATATACGCAAGCGGTGAAAATTGCGACTACCACCAAGTACTGTACACGTGTTTCGCCCCCCCCACGGCATCCGCAGGAGCTGTTAGACCGTGCAGTGTCCGCCACCGAGTTCTTCTGATGTTATTAATTTTTGTTGAAAGAAAAATCCTATCGTGAGCAGAATTCGAACCTGCGCGTCCGTGATAAATACTCCAGGCGCTCTGACCAACTAAGCCATCTCGACCTATGCACATTACCTCGAATTCTTCTTCCACCTTAAATAACTTTAGAGTTCGGTACGCATGCAGTTGAAAGATTTAGATATTTGTACTTATTCTGATGTATTAGAGGAATGATAATTATTTACAACTTAGAACTTTAGATAAATCTTTGAAAAGTAAATTTTAAAGTTATAATTTTTTGGGGAAAAAAGTATAAGGTCGCGATGACCACAAAACCATCTCGACCGTCGAGATGGTTTAGTGGTCAGAGCGCCTGGAGTATTTATCTGCGAGACGCAGGTTTGAATCCTGCACGCGACCGTATTCTTTTTTCCACAAAAATGTATAACTTAGAATTAATTAATCCTTTAACCAATTTTTCTCCTGTAAAGATTTTTTCAATTATTCATGTGAAAACATAAACTACATATATTGTTCACCGGTTACTACTCACGTCCAGTTTTTCGGGTTTACCCGACAAATTTCTAATTTGACTCGCGACATCGCCATGGACTCGGCTCATGACTAAGAGCTCCGTTCGAGTTCAAAA
The DNA here is from genome assembly GCA_935421205.1 of Xylocampa areola. Classification (NCBI taxonomy): domain Eukaryota; kingdom Metazoa; phylum Arthropoda; class Insecta; order Lepidoptera; family Noctuidae; genus Xylocampa; species Xylocampa areola. The sequence goes on from OW285207.1 coordinate 13,952,853, forward strand.
CTAGTCGGGCAGACCCGAAAAATTCACCTGAGTAGTAACCAGTGAACAATAATTATTACGAATATGCCTCACGAAAGTTATTATGGTAAAGTTTTGCTGAAAATTAATTAAATAATGTGTACAATGCTTAAGTATTGTTGCAATTAAAAATATAAGATAAAAAAAAACAACAAGACTACGAACATTACGCTAAACGGTACGGCTATTGTATTTTTAATCGAACATACTTGCTAAAAAAACTTCTTTATTCAAAATTCCCATTGTTTTTAAATGAAACTTATAAATCATTTATTCTCTTCGCCAGAGATTAAATAAACAATGGAGGACAATCTATCAACAAGAGTTCGTGTTAGACAAAAGCTAAACGAGACACGATCTTCGTGGAGTGGAACGTTTTATATTATATTTATCTTTAATTACTACACGACGTCGAAGAAAAGCGAAAAAATGGTTAAGACCGAACTGTATTTGATTGTAGGGGATCTGTATAAGAAGTACTTATAATCTGCGCTCATAAAGAATGAGATAGAAAATGGCGTCGTTTCTATTCATCTCTTGCTCAATCACTATCGAACTGAAAGAGAGGTCAGAGGAAGTGTCGTCATTTGACATCCCATTCTTAAACTGCACGGGTTAATAACCTGCAATTCCTTTAAATGAAAAAGGTTTTATTCCCACCTAGAAAGTAGACACAACATATACTTGTAGTAAGTGAGACATATAGATGTTTTTTTTTGAGTTATTGCGCAAACAGTTCTGTTTGAAATGTAATTAAGAATAAACTGTACGATTTCTTGTATGGCCTATAGTTTTCCGGCACTGGGTGTGTCTGAATTTGAGATTTGCGTCAGTAAAAACACCTACTATTAAGAGAATTTTCTGGAATTCTCCTGCCAAAAAATAATAAGCACCCACTTAGTCGAATAATTTCGCTGGGCAAACCTACAAATTCGAGTAGTTGTTACTTTAATATTGTCCTTTTTAATTGTACCTGTGTTGATTTTGCAAATTACCTAATGAACGTCGACGATGTGGCAGTAATGAATTATCCTAACCGTAATCGTATAATCCCAATCGTAGGAATATATAATTTCCCAATCTTCGTACAGAACCCAAAACAGAATGAAGTCTCGATCCGCAAAAATAATGACGTGATCCGCCGCTGGGGAAAGAGAAATGCGGAAAACAAATAACGATTTTCTTTTGTTGGCTTATTATACTCTGGAGCATTCATTACTCGGGCCACTGTGTACACACTGCTACGTTACTGCGTTTCTAATGTGTTAGTATTGTATTAGATTATATACGACTGGGAGTATTTTTCTTCGATTGTTGGAAACCACTCGACTGGGCGTAAAGCTATTTTCAGAACAAATGGAATATACTTATCGTGTTTTCGGTCCGAACCATGTATATTGATGTTGTATATAAGTTCGTGTAATACGTTTTCTTGATATTTATAAATTACTAGCTGGTGCACGTGACTTCGTCTGTGCGAGAAAAGGTAGCGCCTACATCCTTCTCCAATTTCCAATTTATCTCTATACCAAATTTCATCCAAATCCGTTCCGCCGTTTTTGCATGATTGAGTAATAAACATCCACACATACAAACTTTCACATTTAAAATATATTATATAGTAGGATACCTAAGGAAAACTCTAAGTTCATCAGCCATTAAACTTAATAATTATGGTTTATTTTTCAATTAATTTTAAGTAGGTAAGCTTACGATCTTACATCTGCAGCCTTTTGCAGCAATATCACTGACAGATAGTGAAAGCTTGGTTTACTTTTTATTTTCTGTGTCCGCTTTGACGGTATTATTAACGACGAATTTTGCGAAACCCGACAGGGGCCATATTTTTATAAAAGTTGGCATACCTGAGGGATTACGTATGTATATCTCTCACACACTCAGTGCAGAGAGGTGCTTATAAGGCGTTGCAAACTGAAGTCGGTAGATAATCGCTGAGGTTAAGCAATGCTTGGCGCGGACATTCTATAGATGGGTAATCGCTAGTAGCACTTTCAGAGAGCATCTCTCTATATTTTAAACTACTCTCCGTGTTTTGGTTTCCCGATAGTAGTCAGACAACCAAATTCTCTGAGTTTCGAATTCATCCAAGTTGCTCCTAGGGCTCTGCCTACTAAAAATCTCCAACATTAGGCATTTAAACAAACGAAATAAGAAGTACAGACTACTGAAGGTCACGAAAACTCGACTGCAGCATCGTTGTTTAACCTCACCGAAAATTCACGTATCACTTATTTAGTCACAACCCCCTCAACGGCCATCATTCAAACAAATACATTCACAACTTAAACACCAATAAAAGGACGTAACTATGAAGGGTTGTTAAAATTTTACGACCTCTATAAGTCGCTTGTGTGAAATTTAATTAGAAACGTGTCACTACTCTGATGTGGTATTTTAATAACGTCCTGCTGTCCCCTGCGGCGATTTATGACTCTTAAGGATGGTTGCGATCGTTAAACCATGAATGCGAATTAAAGTTTTAATTTTCTCCTTAATGTCTGTGAGTCTTGAATTGAAAGTTATATTTTAAGCTGTATATAACGTTTTATATGTTTTCTTAGATTACATTAATTCCGTCAGTTCTTCTTCACGAACTAAAATATACACACAAACTGCATATTCTTCTCAACAACAGATGCCTCAAGCTCTCATTGTTACTCATTGTAGCAACGGGAAAGCATCATGACTAAAGAATATTCAATTAGCTCTCAGAGAATATTCTAGTAGACTAATTAAGAATATTCAAGTAGTACTCAGAGAATATTCTAGTATACTAATTAAGAATATTCGAGTAGCATTTAGAGAATATCATAGTCCTAAATAAAAATGTTCTAGTTACACACAAGATCTAATCCTAACAATTGATGAGAATTTATACCACCTAAGACTAAAATATCACACCTTCATCAGAAATTCAAGCCTTCTCATTCAAGTCTGAACAATAATGACATATTAGATCAAGAACCATTCTAATAACTTTAGCAATAAAACATGTTTTATACGATACGGTAGAATTAAGGTTCCATCATCATTTATTGCATCGGATGCAAATAAATACAATACGCTCCTTCCACAATATTGAGGGTAGCCATGCAATTACCTTTGCATCCATTGTAATGGACTTCTGCAAGGTAACATATGTATCTATTCAATATTTATTGCATCATCTTTAATCATAATACGAGTCATTTCAAGAGCGTTTTGATTTAAATTGCAAGTTTCTTTAACTACGAGTATAATGACTGAATTTATGTATAGCACTGTACCAATTAATACGTAACAAAGTTAGTATCTGATAAGTAATAAGACTTTCAAAGTTTTAATTAAGTAACGCGGCTCTTGAACCATTACTTAATGTTGGGTACTTCATAATTATATAAGTTATATGATTCATATGAGCATTATTAGATAAAGCGCCTCAGGGACTGTTATTTGAATTACCTACTTGATCTTTAGATTTTATAGAATTTAATTTTTATGAATGATATTTAGTTTTTATGAACAGGTTGGACATGATAAGCAATGATAGTATGTTGCGGCCCACAAAAGGGATGAAAGTATGTAGCTGAGATAAGAATGTTAAGAAGAATGACGCGGATGGATTAAAAATGAGTATGTAAGAGGATGTCTAAAAATAACATCGGTGACCGAGAAGGTGTGTGGACATGTGATGCGGAGGAATTAGTATTACGTGATGAGGAAAGTATTGAGTATGAATGTGAATGGTAACTCGAATAGGAGAAGATCGTAGAAACAATGGATGGATTGTGTGAAAGATGACATGGCAAGAAAAGGAGTGACTATCCAGATGACGGCTTACAGATAATTATATATGGAAGAAAAATAATTACTGCACTGGCCGCAATTAAATTGGGATAAGGGCAGGAGGATGATGATGTTTAGTTGTAGTACCGTTATAACGGCAAGTCAAAAGTTACATGTTCGAACCCAAGGCAAGAACTGACCTTTCGCATTCAGGCTCTATGGTGGCCGGTGAAAAATATACGGAAATTTCATCCCGCCTCGATTTACTGTTATAGAAAGAAATCGATAACCTCTAATAATTTTAGTAGACTCGATTTAACTGAATGAACATCAGTACCTCAGCCTCAATTCAGAAGGAGCACAATTTTTAAGTGACCCATGGCTTTTCACACATTTACTGAAGTTCACGGAAAATACCACAAGAAGCCACTGAGGAATCGAATGATAATATAATTGCTTGTTATAGGATTTTTTTCTAGAAATTATAATTAAATGAATGTTGTTTGTTCCATAACTAAAATATTATTTTCTAATAGACATTATAGCGATATTTCTTGCAAAGTATATACAAAAGTTGAACGGTCGAACCTATAAATATATAAACGATATATAAAAAAAGGTTACTGTGTATTAGAAACTACACTCCGATTTCGGTTTAAATATTTTACTTCTCAGTAGACCTACATAGTTTGAGACTAGAATAAAAACTTAACATAAACTTGTAAATATTTAGTATTCAATTTGATGGAAGTACTGAGTTTCGTTGCGTAATGCTAATTGTCTTCAAATTCTAAAAACCCATTTAATTTTGATTTGAAAACATTGGAAGAAGTGTCTTTTACAACTTTTAGGTAACTTATTGAATAGCTTAGCTCCCTCAAACTAAGTTAAATGATCCGTTTTGCATTTATTCAATATAATTAATTATCTGATTTCTTAGAAAATCTATCTTCTTCTTCTGTAATCCACGATACTGCCAAGGAAAATAGGCTCCAAAAAGAGTTCTTGTAATACATCGTACATTATTATTCTAAAAATCCTCAAATCCTCACCTATTCACCCCAGCCTTAACAAATAAACTATCTTTAGAATTATTACCTCGAAACTTCTAAAGCCTCCGAAATTGGAATCATTGAAGCTTACGTGTATATATTTATGTATAACTACACTATGCAGATATTCTTTACGCTACTGTAGTCAAATATGAATACAGCTGAAATAAGATTTCCATTTCGTCAAATCAAATTCTAGTTTCAATATTACGAATGAGAGCTTTGTATGGAGAATACGTGTATATGTTTAATATTATCTGTGAGTTTGTTGAGTTCTTCGTGTGATGAAAAATCCTATGTGTATTAGGTGGATATGTGTGTATATTATTAAATGGAAAAAGAATACGGTCGCGAGCAGGATTCAAACCTGCGCCTCCCGGATAAATACTCCAGGCGCTCTGACCACTAAGCCATCTCGACCTCTGCACACTACCATGAATTCTTCTTCCACATTTTAACACGTATTTTGGTGACGTCATTGCTATCTATTCAGTCCCTATACAGGTGACCGAACCGACACGACAAACTTTGCAGTTAATACGATGTCGTAAAGATGGCGACGGGAAGAGAGGCGCAGGTTCGAATCCTGCTCGCGACCGTATGCTTTTTCCATTTAATATTATAACTTTAGTGTTCGCTAAGCATGCGTTAATGCTTTTCAAATATTTATTTTTAATGTGTGTATATTTTCTTAATCAGTAACTTACACAAACCCGCGTGGCATACAAACAGACAAAATTATAGTAGGTAAGATGAATTTGGTTGCAGGATTTATATTATGGAGCGTAAGATAGGTACCTAAATTAAAAGAGCCTTCCCTAAATTTCCCCATACTGTCGCAAGCGCGGATGTGGAGCGTGAGGTCCTAGATTCAACTCCCGGGTGGGGCAATGTTATAGGGTTTTTCTGTTATAAATTGGTACAGGATTTCGATATTATAAGGAACTACTAGTAAAGTAATATCTTAGGTTTTCGCGATCACTACACATTATAATAAAACAACTTTTAACCGGATTAATCGCGTGTATTATTGGTTTTTGTTTTTCTACTACTAGTAAATTTAATAATCTGAACCTGAAGGAATTTTATTTCTACAGTGTACAACAAAATAATTTTTGTACATACCCATGTACGTAGCTATAAGTATGTGCAAGTAAAATTCTCCAATATTTTATTAGAACTATTTTAGTTTCAAAATAAATTACGGTCTAACCACAAAGTGCTTTAATATAAAACATTCTAAAATAAATTAAACGGTTGTTTCGGTAACAATTTATCGAAACAATCCTTTCTGAAAACCGATATCGAAATTTTGGAATTCGAGCGTATCAATCGTCAATGGTTCGAACTAACGTTAAAATTAAATATATCAACAGACTGTCTCAAACTTTATGATTAAGAAGACCACAGTATAACTTTTAAAAAAAAGGCCGTATATGTTAATCCAGGTGATAAACTATCTGTGTGCCAAATTTTATCGATCCGTTCAATACTTATGGTGTGAAAGAGTAACAAACTCACAAACTTTCACATTTATAATATCTATTTATATAAAAATCAATTGCTGTTCGTTTGTCTCGCTAAAACTCGAGAACGGCTGGGCCGATTTAGCTGATTTTGGTTTTGAAATGTTTGTCGTAGTCCAAGGAAGGTTTAAACGGTGAGAAAATATAGAGAATTGCGAGGAAGATAGTAAAAACAACAATTTCATTTGCCCATATAAACTGTTCTACCTACTTTCCTGTCAAACATTTGACGTTCGAGGTGATACGAAGTACACCGGGTCATCTAGTAAGTTTATAAAAATAATATATATGTCACTTAAGGGTTATATGGTTTCCAGTCAATACAAGGACGTGCATGTGTTTAAGAACGACCTTTTAAGGTATTGGATCAACTGCATCATTAGCAGTCTACTGCTGAATATACAACTCCACAAATAATTCTGGACGTCACGCGCTTTAAAAAAAAAATACAGTTTCTGAGAAAACCATAAATTTTTCTAGAAAGAAAAATATGGTCGTGAGCAGGATTTGAACCTACGCCACCCGAAACTTTCAAGTGATTATACTGAAATCTTCTTTCACATTTTAAAACGTCTTATGGTGGACGTCATCGCTATTTATTCAATCTCTATACAGTTAAAGAAAAGTTTTTTTTTTGCTTTAAAGTGTACTTATATATATTTGTTTTTTAACGTTTGGAAACTAATCATATTTTACCCGTAGTGTCTTGGTATATACCTAAGAAGATCTAGAATTGCTTCTGATTTGAAAAACGTCACTCACACCACTACAAAACTTTAAATATAATTACACAAGAAACACACTAGCTACTACTAAAACCGTGGCTAAATTCCACCGTCATAATATCATAACGGTATACGTTATTACGTGGTTTCATTAAAGCCTTAGGAAAATGTCTGGCGAGACTACATCCCGACCTTTGATAATGCAAAGGTTTTTGGATATCAGGTTTAGCTTCGGATAATGTTTGTGGGTAAAGGAACGTAGCGTAGAGTGAATAACATTTTATTTATCTTGTGTGTCTGTGGGTAGGTGAAGTTGATTGGCAGAATGTTTGATATGTACTGCTAAAAGATATATTAAATAATCAGTTAATCGTTTATTTTTGTGAAACTTTGATATATATATCAAAGTTTTGATGGCACATCATCCAGTGATTCTCGCATGGAATAATTATTTGTGTCATCATAAATAATGATTTTAATATATGAAAAGGTCATGTAACGCCTATGTTAATTATTATTTTCTATGGAAACATTTAATAGACACGAACGGGATTCATACCCTTGACAATCAAATCAAACCCGTGACAATTTGACAATCTGTGTCATCGCCCTCCCAACTGAGCTATCGTGTCACTTGTACGCATCTTGGAGTTTAACAACACAATATTGTGTTATTTATTTCCAATTAATCTCAAATAAATGGTGACTTCAGAATCCATCTTTATAAATAAGAATGAACTGCCACATGTATGAAAGATCATCACTGATTTTTTATTGTTCTGATGATATGGTGCTGCTGAGCCGCTGAATTAGGGGTTTACGACAATTGTTAATATTGTGTCAACGCTATGCTGTGGAACACGGCCTGAAGTACAACGAAAAAAAAAAAAGACTGAGTTCATGACATTTAAATGTCATAATAAAGATCTCAATTTTATACCACCATTATTACTGTGTGTGTGGGGAGTCGACCGCTCGATTGACATTGGAAATAAGTCAGTTCGTACTTTTAAATGCCAAAATATCTAAAAAATAATTATAGTTTCGGGATAATATGAAGACAACATGCTTTAAAATCGAGGCAACTGTAATGTAGGTAAATTTATTTTAAAATTACGCGTTGTTTATTTAATATTGGAATAGGTATTAGTTTCAAGAGTAACCCCACTGAACAGAGCACCTCTAGGTCGTGTATCACAGTTTAAGTATCTCGGTCACATACTAATAGAGAATTTTTTGAAAAAAAAATTGATGTCCATTGTAACATGTTAGCACATAGGTTTGCTCGGTGTACCGCACAAGATATATTAAAATAACGTTATTTATAGCTATTTGTCGGACGTTCTAAAGTTCTGTGGGTCAACTTTACGCGAAGGGCCTGCAATGTCTGGTGCGTCCAGTATATTATTGTGTTCAGGGCATTGTTCCGGCTCCCTCGATACTGCAGTGCATCGCGTGTTCGCAGACGCTAGTGTAGACGACTTCTACGCTATCATGCGCAAGAAGATAGCTTCGGTAGTGCGACGTGTGCGACGGAGTCGAAACAGCGTGCTGAGAGTAAGTACTGCGTGATTTAACTGACACTGTATTACTTCGTAGGTTTACAGATACTCATGTTATGGGGCACACATAGACCTATTTAATTGCTTCTATGTGTTGGTGTTTTACTATTGTTCTTATCATAATATAAAAAAATACGAATAAAATAAAATATTAATAATATTAAATGTCCGTATGTTTAATTATAAATTTCTAATTATGAACATGTTATGTTGCCATATGTTGCCCTTGTCAGAAAATAAATGAGTTGTGTTTATTTATAATTGTAAAGATTCAAATTCCTAAAATATTCCAAATATTTTTTTCATTCTAACCTGGACAAGGTAATGTTAAAGAATATTTATGGAAAATTCACCGGAAAAATCGGAAAATGCATTGTAGGTATGTTTGTATGAAAATCTCAATAAAAAAAATCATCCGTTTTTTATTAGTAAACTACACCCGTGCAAAGCCAGAGCGGATCGCTAGTATTTTATAAAACTATTTATGTAAAGATGGTATGCGAGTAAACTTAATAAACATTAATTAAACTGAAGGCTCTTTTATTAAAAGTAGTTGCAATATTATTTCTGAGAACAATCGTCTTGAGACCCTTACTATTAATAAATTTATTTTTTAATTCAAATTGATACGCAATAATATACTATAATAATAGCAAAGTATAATTTAAAATGCACGAATCTTTAGTTTCGGATTGCATTGGTTTTCTTAGTACGTGTGAGTCTATTCACATTTCGGCTAGAGACTTGAATAATAAGTATTTTTATCGCGTTCTTTTTTATTCAATATGTGTAAAAGTAGGTATGTAGCCTATCTTATCGTCTCCAGATTATGCACGCATACAGAATTAGTTGTAATCATACCAACTTAAACATATTTACTTTTTTTTTTTTTTATTATATACAATTTTTCGATTCTTTTAATAACTAGAAAGTTACTGTACAAATATAAAAATCTGGAGGGGCTCGTGGCTAAGTAACTGATTAAGGATTGAGTGATTTAGGTTAAGCTGCGCTTGCCCCGGTCGGTCTGTGGATGAGTGAGCATCATTTCATACCGAGAGATACTCCGTGCCTCGGAGAGCACGTTAAGCCGTCGGTCCCGGTTGTCAAATTAAGATCTATGACAGCCGTTACGGGTAGTCAGAGCACTGAAAGTCTGACAACCAGTCGTGTTACCGAGTAACCAGGTAGGGTTGTGGAGGTCAAATAGGCAGTCACTCCATGTAAGTATTTACATGGAGATGGTATATAGAGGTATAGTATATAGATGGTATTTAGCTGCATCAGGTTTGACTGGAAACCGACCCCAATGTAATTGGGAAAAAGCTATACAAAACTAGGTGAGCAGCTCGATGAAATTTTTTTATTAAGGAAGACGCAGGACAGTCTAAAGATCAACTTGAGTATTCAAGATGGTGGGTAACCTCATTTCTAGTACTCCAAGTGTTCAAAGTCTAATAACTACATAATAAATACATATAACTACAGACCCTATGTTCGGATGTCTAGCCGAGGTGAACCGCAATTGTGAAAAGCCAAATTGTCGGGTTCGAGTATAAGAGGTAGTCTCGTAAAATTAATATGTAGGGAGTGGTTCCTCGCTAAATGTGGGCAGTATTAAAACGGAGTACTAATAGGGGGAGGGGGGTGCCCTCACAACCGCAGACTTTATGTCCTCAGACCAGTCTAGAATTATTAATTAACCGAATGGTGATTGCAATTCTTGGTTGCGGTCCCGTAGTTATTTGAGTTCATAAATTAGTAATGGTTTAAGATGACTGCTTACTGGTTTCGAGATGCTGTGAAGTGGTCTTCGATTTTTAATTTAGAGAATCTATGTAGAGTTTACTCGTAGAACTTTCCATCATAAAGTTCAAACGAAATTTGAATTTTTTGTGCAATAACTTGAGACCTATTCATATCAATTATTGAATCGCGACGATATCGCGCTTCAAAAGTTTGACTTGCGACCACGCCGCGGGCTCTGCTCATGACTTAGGGCTCCGTTTGAGTTCGAAACGAGTCGGGCAATCCAGAAAAATGCACGTGAGTTGTAACCGGTGAACAATAATTGAAATTTGAAATGCCATTTTAATTTTTCAAAGTCACGAAATAGTGTCAATTAGGATCAGAGATGTTATTAACCCACACTCTATATATTCGAGACACAAAAGATATTCTTTTTTATTTTTGTAATTTTCGAAATCACTTGCTCAAACTACCGTAGTGTAAATTTTTATTTGCCTTAGACACTATGCTGCCCAAACGACAAAATTTTAAAGAAACACCTAATATTTCCGCTACTCTTGATAAACTAAAGACTTATGTTAATATTACTCATTACAAGATCAATGCACTGTCTAAGGAAAAAAACATAACTTACAATTATACAAAAAAGAACCTATAATATAATATATACTTAAGTAATATCTCCATCAAATTCTAAGCAACCGCCGTAAGACCGAACAAAGAACAACAATCGCATTCATTTGACGTCTAATTTACATAAATATGAGATTTTCGCGAATAATCATACTTAAACACCGTTGATTCGGAATCGTGGTACAATAGAGATTGCTTCCGACCCGCCGAGCAATATGTCTAAAGAGAAAATTTGAATATAAGTTACGCTGCGTATCTTGTTAAAATTAAGGATTTAAATTTAAATTTGTGAAGCGTCCTGGGGCGAATAGGTGAAACGAAATAAATATGAATATGAATGGGGAATCAGACAAGTACACGAACGGGTTTCGAATTATTAACTTTTCGAGTGCACTCCGTTTCGCCGGTACCGTCGGGAATGTAAGCCTTGCCTCGAGTATTCGTCTAACAAGCTTGTCATTTTCTAAACGTCAAATCTTTATATGTACATACGTATGTACTTTATGTTAGGTTAAGTAGGGTTTTATTAAGTATGTGTATGAAGGTTGCTTTATTTGTTTCGTACATACACATTGCTTCTGGTCTGTTAAGAATTTAATAGGGTTGAATAGATGCTGTGTTGCTTTATTTATTTTCTACTTACGATCTTAAGGCCCTTAATAATAAATCAGGGTTGGAATTTTTATCAAAGTTAATGGGCACGTTGACGCATATACTGAGATGAAAATTATCATGATCTTAACACCATCAGCAATCTTCAAACGCCTTAATAAAATTCCTGCGTCAGAATTTATTTGAAAGCCTGCCAAAATATTTCTTTAACCAAGCAAAGAATGTTAAAATAATTGAAATAACAGTGCATTGAAAACAAATACTTCCGTCTCGTTTATGCAGACGGTATGCTGTTCTCAAAATCAAGCAGATAGGCCAACGGAGACAATTTAGTCGGAACGTATAATTTGGCTTTCGGCTAAGGACCTGAGTTGACCGGCTGAGCGCCGAATTTCAAGAGACCCTTTAACTGAATAGTGGCGGAAACTAGAGTTGGTCCCCTTTCATTTATTTTTCAACTGTTACTTTTTGGAGGGTTTGAGTTGAAGTTGCTTTGAGGCCTAACTTTAAAGTTCGTGAAGTGAATAAATTATATGTTATGTCATGTTTAAAAAAATAACCTATTGTAGCTATTATTAGAATAACCAAATTATTCCAACTATAAAGCATGATTTATTGATCGGTAATACATATATGTATAAATATATGCCTTATCCCCATTGGTGTAGTCAGAAACTACAGGTCACAGGTTCTGTTGTTTTTTGCCAGTCACATATTTATTAGTGAACGAAGCAAAACGATGCATGAACATACTCCGTTTTCTTCGTTCAATAATACATTTGTTGTGAGAATGTAAATAACTATGATCAACGCACTTGACATTCAAAATTAGGTAAGCTAATTAGAGAATTTACGAGAAACGTACGAAGTATGCTTAGTATAGGAACATCATTGCGTGCCAGTGTAAATAATCCACAAGATACCTACCTATACAATACCTTTTCAAAATCACAATATTCGGCTCCCAACCCCGGGACTCGCTTAAAAAAAGAAAAGCAAAATCACTATGAAATCCACCAAACATTTTAAAAGGCATATTGAAGCTTTTAAAATTCCGCCATTTTTATTCCTCTTTTAATTGCTGACGGTAACAAAGGAAGATCGAATGACGTAAATTAAGAGGAAACTGCTTTTTTAGATCTATTCATGCATTGTTTGAGTAATAAGTGTTTCGTTTTTAATTAATTTCGTTTATTAATGGTATCTATGAACGGATTTAATTCTCACTGCAAATTGTAGTTTTATTGCAGTGACCATGCAGATTGTATGGGTAGGTACAACATGTATTAAGATTTTTTTTTAATTTATTTGATGGGTTTTGTCGCTTAGCGACCATATCACCCAGTTATGTCAAAACAAAAAAAATACACAAACATAAAGTAGATCATCTTACTGCTAACATATAAAAAAGTTTAGCTTTTTCTGATAATGGAAATGCTAGTATAGAATTGCAAAAGCCAATGTCATAAATTTTGTATCACCTATTATAAAAAAAGTCCTCCGCCGCATCTGTCGGTCTGTCTTTTCGCGAGAAACTCAAAAACTACTGCACCGATTTTCATGCTGTTTTCACCAATGGATAGAGTGCGAAAACCTTGTCAAGGTTTTGTATACATTGGCAAAATAAAATATAATGATTCTTTGAAAAATAGAAATTAAATATAATGATATTTGATGGAGGTGTCGGAAAAAAATAAGCCGCCTAGTTTCAACGAAAACGCTGCCTAAACCCTTTGAAATATAACAAAATGATGTATGATGGAATGATGTATCTTAAATAGGTCTATAGAAAAATCTGCAATGGCATATGTCTATCTCCTAAGGATAACATACTATATCCATTATAATACTTAGAAAATGGGCAATTATAAAGCGAAAGTTATTATATTAAATGGAAAAAGAGCTAAGCATGCGTTAATGCTATTCAAAGATTTATCTTGAATTATAAAGCGGTAATTGGAAAGCGGGAACGGGATCAAAATTTCATGATTACTTTTGATCGCGATAACCAACATCTACGCGGGCGAAGCCGCGGGCATCAGATAGTTTAATACAATTTAGGACGTGTTTGATGATGCTCGATCAACTGAAAAAAATAATAATTATAGAATTACATATGTACAGCCAAACTCCAAAATTATTCCTACCTTCGAATATGAATATAACGAAAATTTAACACAATTAAGTATTGTTATGTTATTTTGCTACACAATTTATTTAAATATATGTATTATAGCCCCTATGTAGGGTTAATTTATTTTTAAAGCAAATCTTGTGAGATGTGCGATCAATTTTCTCAGGAATAAACAAATTTAATTCCCATTACCTTTCCACTAGTTTTGTAATTAAGTAATGAGCTATCCGCTTACTAGCATTTACGGTCTTCAAATCTATAATTTCACCTTCCTTGTAGACGCCATCGCTATAAACTGAAATAAGGTATTTAGGTATTTATTGAATATAGATAGAGGTAGTAATGTGTTCAGCATTCGGAAAAACCGATAGTTCATTGCAGGTGGCGCCCTATCGCTCTTTACAGGGCATTGCACACGTTGTATTTTCCTGCAAACGTTATGGTTTTCTTGCAATGTTTTTATTCAACGTTTGTAACATTCTTGTCTTGTAAACATGCATTCGATTGTGACCGTAATACCTAGCAATGTTAGATACATGTTTCTTTAATGTCGTTGTGGCTATTTAATTATCTGCCTGCTGTTACAATCATTTTCTTGTGTTATAACTGTGTACTCATAAGCTTACACAAAATTAAATTGACGTTAGTACATAACTGTGCACGACGTAAACAATAATTGTTAAAACTAGGATTATATAGCAATAAGATTTACACCTAAGGAACAATTACTCTGTAAATATATAACGATTTTCCTTTGATACCCTTAGCTGTAAGTTTATTGTTATGTTTATGTGTTTTTATGTATGTTTTTTTATACGTAGAATAAGTGTTTAGATGTAAGATTAATAAATGATTGAAAAACTGTCTAAAATTCATTACCTTTAGTATAAGAAAAATCGTGTTAAATAGAGTGTAAGGGATAAAGGATGTATCATATACATAGAGGTGTGAGAAATATGTACCCCTCCTATTAAGTGTTAAGTATTAAGTAGAAATAAGGGTAAATTATGTACAGATTTGGCACCATAAGAGAAAAAAATGTAAAAAGTTACAATGTTGTAAATAAATGGGCGGGGCTTAGTGGAATCGACCTATCGTGAGCTTTGTCGTCGAGACAGGGAAATGTAAAATTATAAATATGGCGAGAATGGAAAAATACAGTCAGTCTGAAAATTGTTCTCACGGGAGGAAGTGCTGCGGGATATGGTCGAGAAACTGAGCGCTGCCAATGGATAAGAAATAGTTTTTTATTTCGCTTCTCCCGCTCCCCGATAGAAAGCTGCGTCGAGTCAATTTAAAGCATACTTCTTGATTCCAACCCCTGAACCAGCGAGCGGGAAATAAGGAGCTCTACTGGTTGTCGTAAACAATAACTAAAGTCAGAAGCGGAGACTACTGCTGTGATCATGATTCATTACTATCAGAAAATAGGAAATTAAAGATTAACAGTTACTTTTACCAATTAAATTAATATTCACCATATATTTACGCCAAAACTGTGTATATTCTTAGTTAAACTATCACGATAATATTAGAATACATAGTACAGTAATACTGCAGAAAATTTAAACCAGTAACTGGCACGTATGCACGACATTGTTGCACTGTATACCAGGCGCCCATAACCAAGAAGGCATTACCCAGCAATAGCTGCTCAGCTTTCCGTACGTGGACCGAAGTTAATTAGAAGCCTTTGCGAACCGCGGTCCGGCTGCGGTTTTAATAATTTCCACCGTCCAACGTAACAGAATTGATATAAATGATTTTGTTGGACCCCACACTAATTTGAGAGCGAAGTTTCTCCCGTACTTGGGATTAATGACTGTCTGAATGGCAACATGAGCTTAGTTTTGCACTAACTCATTTTGTTGTCGAACGGGCGTTCACTTTGAAGTTCAAACAAATGTTTGGGAGCACGTCATCGTGTGTTTAAATGAAGGAAACTCTTATTAGTTGTTTTTGTTTACTTTTCAGGATTTTACCGTGTGTTTCACTGCAAGTTTTGTGGGCGCCAAATGCTGCTTAGACATACGCAAGTAATTCAAAGTGTGTTTATTTTGTAGATTATTCTTCGACTGGATCTACAATTATTATTTTGGCATGATCGTATTTTTTTATTCTTACTTATATTTTTGTCATAATAATATATCTACCATGCTTCCACATATAATGATGTGTTGATAGAGTCTACCTCTCTTGTACAAATTATAATTTCTTAGTATTCAGACGCAGCGTTGCGTTGGTAAAAAAAAACCAGGAACAAAAATATAGAAGAGTTAATTATAAGTACAGTAAGAATAGTCTGTCATGGTTCACGACAGTTTGCTGAAGCGTCTGCGCTGCGTGCGCGTCAAACTTATCCTTAGTTATTAACTGGCATGTCAGTTTCTAATTACTCGATCCAGTTATCACCTGCGACTGACGGCTACATTTCTATCCTGTCTGTACCACTATACACAGACCTCCTGTCTCGGTAACAAAATACGAAATAAAAAGCACGAGACCTTCGAATACGGGGTCTGGTAAAACTGGTCCTTCGATCCGCCTCCGAAGCAACGTGAAGTCGCGAAATATGTTCAGATGACAGCTCCATTATAGTAATGTGTCAAACAAGGGGTTTAAGGTATTATTAATGGTGGGAAAGGTAATAATTTTCTTTGTTTGCTGGTTGTGGAGCTTTTGTTTCAAGTTTGTTAATGTGCCCACCGTGTCAGGCAATGGTGCGCGAATTATTTGAATATAGCGACAGTAGTGAACTTTTTAAAGCATTCTGGGAGCATTGTTAATTGTGACCCTGGTAAGGGGTGCGTTGTTGATCAACAAAATTGTTTTTGTATAACAGGGGTGAATATCAAAATGTTCAAAAACACCTGATATTACTATAGTTATTATAATCATTTGGAAATGCATACGAAAGTGCTTGTACTCATATTTGTTTCTTCAAATTAACCATAAACATGCGTACAGAAAATAACGACTAAATTATGTTAAAGTGAATGCATTTGCTATATTATAATTATAACGCTATATTTCGAATTTAAATTTTATAAGGACTTCATATAATTAAAATCATATTAATCTACTTATTATGTTAATAACGCATGACTACCTCTATAATCAGAAAGTCCCTTGCAATAGGCCGATAGAACGCTTAAGCGAAGTAAAGAAGATAATATAATTTAATCCAATAAACAAAGTATTTATTAAGGGCTTTAGTTAAGACGAGGCCAATGGAACAATACGCTTCACTGGTCCTCGGTCGCGCCTCATCCAATTTCACGGTTGGTCCTTATACTCTTTTGTTAATTGTTAATTTGTATTAAGAAATTTTCGAGATTATTGATTAAGCTTATTTGTGTTCATTTTGCAGAATCTTTTTGCTATAAGATTTGTAAAGATATTTCTTGGGTGAAATTGTGTTTTATTTTGATGTGATGAAGAGTGTTAATACTTAACACTATATAAGGTCCTAATTTATTAGATAATTTCCTTTTAAGGGGTCAATGTGTAAGTGATAAGGATTCATATAAACCATTATTCAAATATTTACATCTTTTTTTTTTCTTAAAATTCGCCGTTTTGAGGAGCAGTTTTCGTCTTGCTAGTAATAATACAAAAATTTTATGGATATAACAAATTATTTGTTATATCCATTAAATTTTTAGTTTAACTGAAAGGGTTAATATAAGTCAACTACATTGACTTATATATTAACCCTTTCAAAGGAAATTACCTAATAAATTAGGACTTTATATAGTTTATTATAGTTCTTCTCTCTTGTATATGACTGTTGTAATTATACAGAAGGCCAAGATAGACTAACTCTGAGCTAATATGATGGATATAATAATAATTACAATTATGTTATTATTAGATTGAGTTGATTCATCAAGACAAAGTTTACTTAAACATTGTTTTTCTAAAAGAAAATGTATTTCCTTCGTTGCTATTTATTCTTCATTTCCCGATTCATACAAAATATTTTCAATACGTACTTCAAATGGACTTTATCTCACTTCATATACAGGCCGCGTCAATAACTCGTCCCCTCGCTACGGCCATACACAGCCGTTTTAAACTCCACCCTGTATACAGAAACATTCAAACTTTGCAGACAAATTCGATCTGTGCGGGGCGATTCGGACCATGCATATTGTAGCTTTGTTTATGCAATAACAACCCCTATTAAAATGCAATACGGAATATAATTGTGTATCCTGTGTTGTGTTTAATATGAATCATAAAGTCCTTGTTCATACAGCCGGGTTTACATAACTTTTGTATAGATATGTTTGTAGGTAGTGATAAGCTTGGCTAGGTTAGTTTTAACAATTTCAATCGAAACTCTAGATGAAATTCGAAAAACAAACTTCTATCAAGCGAGTTATTTAATTAAGGTGATTACTCACTGTTCAGTTTTCCTGTCCATAGCCAAAAACAGCATAAATCGATACAAAATAAACCGAAAATCGATATTGACTATCCATAAAGTGACAACACTAAAAGACAATAATTATATTAAGTATTATTGTACTGTCTTGAATAGATATATATAGATTGAATAATCATGGTGAATTCCGTCCTTATTTTCATAATAATCAAGTTGTTAATTACCAGACACATTAGTTTTTTATTGTTATAGAGCACAATATTATACTTCTCCGATCAAAAAAGAGAGTTATAAGGTTAGACTGAATCAATCGAAGCTTTTTTCATCATCTGAATTGCATAACATTGTACATGGGTTAATACGAAAAGACCCACCACGGCAGTGAATAAATCTTACGATATGACTACATACTTACATGCCTGTCTACAAGAAGGAGTGTTATGTTTTTAGCGTTCATGTGTTGAAGTATGTTCGTGCGTTTATTTATTCCACTATAATTTCTAAATTCCTGAATCGATTTATGTATGTAGTATCATTAGAATCCTTACATTTTCACAAGTAACTGAAGCTAGTAAGATTAAAAATAAAAAATTGTAGCAGTGGTACACAAAAAGTATTAAATAAAAAAAACTTTCGGTTTTTAGTTTACACTTGATGGGTGTGCATATTAATTTCCAAAACAATTTTTATTGTAGTTTCTAGATGATTGGTATATGGCAATATTTCGGTGTTGCCGCTTTATGCTGAAATAGGGACCTTTTTTGGTCTTGTGCAGGCGTATTTTAGTAAGCCTTGTATTTTTTATCTACATTTTATTTTTTCTGCTATTGTAAATACTAAGTTCGTCCACGAGACTGAAATAAATGCTTTCTTTCTTTCTTTCTTTCTTTACCCCATCGGGGAATACAGGCGCGATGATATGTTATGTTATGGAAAGTGTTGTGGTAAACCGTCAATCGTCATATTACTATAAAACTAACAGGAATTAACGCTTAATAAATACATTCGAATCACTTGCACAATACTAAATGAAGAAAATTTACCACACCAGTGACGGAGTAAACTCGCTGCATCAGTGTGCTTGTCACCACGATCAGTGCAACCTGGTCGAAACGTCGAGCGATTCAAAGGTATTTATTGCGCGTGAATTCCTGTTAGTTGTACGTATAATAATATCATGCAACGCGATAGTTTGAAAGTTAGTACGTCAATCATTATGTTGCGAAGTTTTAAAAAATAAGATAATTAAAGAATATTTTTATTACCATAATACCAATACCAATGAAAAATGGGTAGCTTATTAAATCTGTTGGCTCGCTAATTAGCAGACACAATAGATTTTATTGTTATGAAGTACGTATTTGTACGTGGCTGAGCCAAAGGGTATGTACAAATAGTTTTTTTTTTTTTTCTGATATGTATTTATGTTTATTTTCAACTATAAAAACATAAACATAGCATCATGCTTGTATTCCCCAAAGAGGTAGGCAGAGGTGTACACACTTGTACACCCACATTCACCAAATTGCTACTAAGCCTACTGCCATCTAACAGGCACAATTCCAAACTCCGGGCTGCTACTGAGAATTTTTCAACAAAAAAACTCGAGAAGTAGGTACAACCTCGCCGGCTCGCTCAATAATAATTGTGACTGACCCGGAAACCGAACCTGAGACGCGAATGCTCGGCATTCGCGCTTGAGACCACCAGACCAACTAGGCAAATTTTTTACTATAGTTTATCGATAACAAATGAATACCGTAAAGTCTCAATACATCGTTTCTTATTCTTCACAGATTTATTTCCACCTCAACGATTTCTTTATACGATAAAAGTCCAACAATAGCTATTTAATACTATATAATTCCTTATCTATTGTTATTGAATGGTAGATTGAACAGTGTAGGCAGAGAGGGTAGTGAACTGGTCTTGGCCCCTCATAATCCTTCACACTTCAGTTCCTTCGTTATGCCAAGAATTTTATTGTTCATAATTAAGGATCTGGAGATAACGAGATTATCTCAGTTTTAATTAAAGACTGATATTAGTTATATTTTGGACGGTAAGATATTTGCATTGTATTTTTATTTATTCAAGAATATGGAAAATAATCCGTATTTTCTAAATTTAATATTAAAATTAATGTATTTCGAGGGGTTCATGGGTAAGTAATAGCCGCATCGATTGCCGAGGATTTAGTTTTATTTATATATCACATGTTGAAAAGTTAACTGCGCTATGACAAACAGAAATAAGGCAGAGAAGCGACGAAGGGAAACAAAATAATCTGTAACATGGCCGTGTTAGAACTTTTTAGCTACGGACCTTAAAATAATAGGCCTTTGATACTATAAAGGAGTAGGTCCATGAACGGCTCATCGACATCCCCCTGCCCATATCTCAATTTATTTGGGGATAGCGCAGCATAAATTCTTCTTTCACTTTCTAATTGTTTTTAAAAATGCATGCTACTAAACTTTTGGCTATGTTTTATGACAGACCGCTTGTCTGACGTTCTTTGGGAATGTTGTTTTTGGTGGTAACCGCCACCGATACGATCTCCTTCTATCTAGCTATGACACACCAAATATTATCCATGCGCCAGGTTCTGATGTAATCCTACTATCACACTCCACTAACCTGGCCACAATGTACGAGGTACAATCCATACTAATACCTAAATAGCACAATTATTCACAAACCGACTAAGTTCTGAAAACACACACGATACATCTTGACTCTCATAGTTTAGGTTAGCCGTTCATAGACCTGTCCATGAACGGCTTCGATATCGATACGTCGTCAAATATGCAAAACACTGCTCCAATGTATCGATATTCTCGTAGTAGAGACAACATATAAATATTTTTTAGGCTATGGCCTGGTAGGTATCAATTAATTACGTAAACCTTCAATCATGCATGTAGTTAAGGATTTATTGACACTTGACAGCCTACATAAAAAATGCAATAAAAACCTCAAATTCACACAGAAGCTAATTACAAGTAGGAAGGAGAGGTGATATGCAAGAAGAGCGAGTATTGATTCACTCTCACTATCGCTGGAGGTCAGTTGCGCGCGGCTGCACTGGGGCAATGGAGCAACGTTCCAGTATAGTTCACGCCTTGCAGGCTAGTGCATCTCAACATCGTGTTCCTGTAAAAACCACACCCATTTTCCAACGAACACCCCTGAAACGGTTCAAAACTCTCTAACGATGCTAGAAAAGTGCGAGAAGTTCTCAGTGCTTATTTTGGAAAAATGTTTCTCTTTGTTCAGTATATGGAGCAAAACACCAGCAGAAGTACCGAAGGACAATAAGTTTGATGCAGTGTAGTGTACGATTAAGCTGTAAAGTTTAAAGGTGTTGTGTGTAGGTACAATTATTCTTCTCCACCCTCGGTCCCAAAGGTGGTGAAAGGGAAGGCCCTTTCACGTGCTTACGGCACCTGATCTGACGTATCCTTTTGCTTGCGGACACATAATCTTCTAAGCATTTCATTGAGGCATAAATACTGTTCCGTACTGAATCTATTGAAAAGTGGAAAAAGATTCGAATAGCGCAACTGGTCGGGTGTGGTGTCACATATAGCGGGAAATGCGGTAAGCTTCATCCTCGCGGCTTGGTGGCGGAATACAACCGCGGCTACAAGATGATTTCCCATAAAAACCTGCCGCTTAATCAAAAAGCCATGTACTTAACTACCTGGATATCTTATGGGGCCCAATTGGCGTCATCGGTCGAAAGTGATAGTGTTCGCGCCTGTGCATGTTCATGGAGAGAAACTGTTAGAAAACGAATATTTGTGTGTTAAAGTTCTGTGCGGCACATATGTGAATAGTTTCAACTATAAGTTATTACCGTACATAGTACTTAAGGTAAGTGTTAAATATAAGTATATCTCTTTTATTTTGAATGAAAGGTGAATACACCAAAAATCTATTTCCTATTCTCATTTAATCTCCAGGGTGTTATTTATGCCTGAACATACTTACCTGTCGTCGTGTCTAAAATATGACGATTGCAATAATTATTATTAATTGTCATTAAATTTTATTAAAACACAAATAAATTATATGAACAAACTTAATGTTGGGTGACATGAAATGGTCACGATTAACAGAGCACCTTAAATACCGAGACAAAAGACTTAATTTATATAAAACATCGTAAAATACCTCAATAAGAATTTCGTTTAATTAGGAACCCCACACTCGCGTTCCGCTACAAGTGGTGCCTTAACTTAATCACCACCGACTACAAGGTTTAAGAAGTGGCACGTCCGCCTTATTCAGATTCTCAAAAGGGTTGATCCTTCTGTAGTGACGTATATATTAGTGAAGGAGTGAAATATAAGAACTCCCATGCGTTAGATTGGTTGGGACCCTTACAGAGCTTATCCTGTAATAATGTTTATTTTTCATCAAGGGAGGCTCCTGTACACGCGAGTAGGGTTTGCACATATAATTTCAGTCTCACGTTTTTTGTGAGGTGTCAATGGAAATCGTTTTGGCTTTCTGGCTTTGTAGTAAATTTTCTATTAAATCACAGATATACAAATTATAGTTTGAGAGTCTTATTCTTATCGTGTAGTTGATGAACAAACTAGTGTCAGAGTAATCCGCCCGTAGGCCTCGTGTACACCATCGAAAACATCTCTCAAATGTGCTGGTTCCCTCACAATGTTTTCCTTCGCCGTTTTAAGCAAGTAACCTGACTTTCATGTAACTCATGACTAAGGGTTCCGTTCGAATTCGAAACTAGTCGGCCCATCCCGATAAATGCACGTGAAAAGTAACCGGTGAACACTAATTGATAAGTAACACGACGTTGAAAAGACAGCGGTGCGTGTCTTGGGTTCGAACTTGCAACCTTTGACTTACTAGACCAAAGGTCATACCACTAGTATATAATAGTACTACTTCGCGGTCTACTCTTTAATGACTTCACCAAAAGACGTATTAAAACATGTGGAAGAAGAATTCAGGATAGTGAGCAGAGATGAAGGTGACTTAGCGGACAGAGCGCCTGGAGTATTTATCCGGGAGGCGCTGGTTCGAATCCTGCCCACGACCATATTTTTCTCTCCACTAAAATGTATTACTCTTCAATGGTCTTGGATTTCAAACAATTTTACCAAAACCATTTCTCTGAAATAATTCTTCTTCTAATCGTGTGGTTGATGAACAACCTAGTATCAGAGTTTAAACCACCCGTTGGTTGGTTGTGCTGGTTTCCTCACGATGTTTTCCTTCACCGTTATAAGCAAGTGATAATTAATACGCACATGACTTCGAAAAGTCAGTGGTGCGTGCCTCGGATTCGAACTTGCGATCTTTGATTTGTCAGTGCAACAGTCATACCACTAGGCTATCACTGCTACTCTGAAATAATGAAAACCTCACTATATAGTTACAGAACTTTTACCCCCATCTGGGTAGACAGTAATTAGCTCAATTGCAAACTTCCCGCTGGGACCAATACCACTTCATCTATGTCGTCTGGATTCTAGTAAATTTCTAATTAAATAACTAACATCTTAATAAATCTGTTAGTTGTACTGGGAGTATTTACAAATGCATCTGTATTTGTTTTAATAGTAATAAGATTTTCGATTTAATTCGTTGTAGGGTAAAACTTTCGGATCCCAGTCTGGCAAAAGGTAAAAAACAACACTGCTTTTGTGGGCAGTCGTGTAAAAATTAACTTCGACGAGTAGCTCTACCTAAATAAATACACGTAACATAGCATCACGCCTTTATTTCTCGAAGGTATAGGCAGAGGAGTACACAGTTGTAAGTTCTATTAACTAGGTGGTGAGCCTATTACCATCTACCGGGCACAATTCCAAACTCCGTGCTGCTACTGAGAATTTCCTAACAGAAAACTCAATAACACTGCTCGATAGATAATCGAATCCGAGACCTCATGCTGCGTTGAAGTAATGTGGGTGTAGGTACAATTGTGCACCTTTAATTACCCCTTCGGAGAAAATAGGCGTGATGGTATATCTTAAAAAATTAGTAATGCCAAAAAAACCCGTTGAATTGAATAGAAAAAATATAAGAATTCGAGACTGCTCTTAAAAAGTTAGTACCTACATTACATTTACGATTCTAGATGTAGCTAGTAGTTACAGTATGCATCCAACGATACATCAAAGCAACACAAACAGTCTTGAGCCTCTATAAATAGCGGGGTAAATGCAAGTTCACATCGTAAATCACCGGAGATTATCTTGCGCTTCTTCGCGCATCTTCTGAATGTGCATGCATAATTTATCGCGCACTTATCGCGCTGAATCGTGTATCACATAGTTTATTGTGTAAAAATGGTTGGTTGCAGATTATTTGTTGGAGATAATCAGCTTGTTAGTATTCCGTTCTGATCTATTGAATAAATAAAGTAAATAACTAAAATAAACCTTTTTTTTGTTTTGGTGAAATCTTTCGGAAAGCTCATATTCTTGTTATCGTACTGTTAACAACCTAGTGTCAGAGTTTAAACCACCCGTAGTTCTATGATATGGCTTTACAACCATTGAGAACAAGTCTCTCAAGTAAGTATGCCGGTTTCCTTACGAGATATTTTCCTTCGCCATTTTAAACAAGTGATCATTAATATTAAAAACGCACATGACTGGTAAAGTCAGCAATTATCGATAGCGATAGCCTTGGATTCGAACTTGTCATACCATTAGGCTTTGCTGCTCAAAAGGTATGAAAATCTAAGAAATAAAATCCAATTTGATGTATTTACAGCCAATTTTTATTCTAAAAATTTTTCGTTTCTACGAAAATTTTCTACATGTATTATCTATAAAATTTTCGTGAGACATATTCATATCAAATATTGTTGACGGGTTGTACTCAAGTGCATTCTTTCAATTACTATATATCTACTAGCAGGAATTAAAGCGCAATAAATACGTTTGAATCGCAATTGCAATCACCAGGTGTCCACAGAATAAATTGCAGCTATGGCAGATCCTACATAGGCCAAACACGCTTTGTTTCTTGACCATCGCAGAAAGGGTAAAAGTAAGAACATATTGCTGCTATAAAAAACTGCCAGACTAGCAAATCAGCGATTGCCGAATATATACTTGAATCAGGCAGTAATCACTGGATTGAGTTCCAGCACACAAAAGTCCTCTCATCTGATCGCCACTTTTATTCAAGAGGAGTGCGTGAAGCTATTGAAATCCAAAAACAAGACTTTTAATCGAGAGGGTGGTTTTAAATTATCTGAAACGTGGAAGCCAGTGATTAAAATACCAAAACCTCGCTATTTTAAGTCAGTTAAAAATACGGACACAGTGAGTGTAGTGTATCGCGGCCTTTATAATAGTAGTGAAAACATGGCGGTAGATGAAGAAAAATCTAGCGTACCAATGACGGAGTAAACTCGCTGCATCAGTCTGCTTGTGACCACGATCAGTGCAACCTGGTCGAAACGTCAAGCGATTCAACCTGTGAAAAGTAATTGACATAAAGAAATTTATACGTTATTTTTGTTGTAGTGATCGTGAATCTACAAAATTTCGCTAGCTCAATCGTTTTTGGTATACTAATCGAACATAAGCCATCGGCATTGCTACAAGGTAAAGTCTTCTGCATTTTTTTATCAGTGTAATCATAATGAACGATTAATTTGTTTCAAAATGACCGAAGAAAGAAAAACTATTTATTACATTAATAAATATATTTCTGCTTGATTACAAAACTTTTTCTAGAGGTTGAATTTATGTTGAAAGTCTCATCATATTTTCTTAAAATATAAAAAGCCAATTTAGAAATAATCCCCTTAGAAGTCGTAGCTTACAAATAAATATGATAACTTAATCTATTATTCATTTTAATAAAATAAATGGTTGTGTTTCAGTATAATACCTATATCTACGCAGGTGGGTACCTATTACATTTTTATTCATGATGAAGCTTAACTGAAATCTAACCTAACCTAACATATATGTCTTAGGATAATTGTGATTCTAAATTAAAGAAATGTATGGCGTTTTTTATGCGAAATTTATCTCAAAACCAGAGGGCGTTCATTCTAACAGCGGTTCCCTCTAGTAAGCCCAAATTTATGGATACTGACATGACTGATAAAATTGTATCGCTGCTCGTTTATTTATCTTGTTTAGTACAAATGTTGTTTGTATGTTTATATGAATGTGTCCGCTGCTATAATTATGCCACTAAATGTTATGATGTCATAAAATGTTAGAAAATATAGATGGGTACTTAAAGGCTCCAGTGTGTTCAAAAGCATCAAAATTGATAAGTCAAAACAGAACAATATTAATTATAAAGCAATCATTGGATGCAATGGTTTTATTTTAGGATACCTATAATTGTGGTGCATCCAAAAGTTCCAACTTACATAAGTATTCTTCTTATTATTATTAATTGTCGTAATAGTTACTTAACGGTTACGATGACATTGTAAATGTAAAAAAACACTTTGTCTCAAAGCATGCGTGAACAAAGCAAGTGGGCCTAACGATAAGCCTGAAAGGTTCACTGTCATTTCGCCTTAGAATGATAGAGACAACACTAAATTATAAGGCTATTTCAATATTAATAGGTATTTGGCTATTAATCGAAAACTTAATCACAGAATACTTAAATTCTATCTAACGATATTAAATTCCATGCACTAATTCTTACACATTTAACAGAAATAAATCCCTCAAAGCTTCAAGAAATCCGTGCAGATTTCCAAAGGGTTTCGTTCGGCTAGAATTAATTAGATCCAAAATTAAAGGTATCTCGTTGGCGCACGAGTTTGTGAACATTTTCACGTTTTCTAGGGATTTCTGCGACCCCGCAGTCTGCGGCTAGGTACGATTGAAATTTTTCGAGTGGAAGCGACAAGGCTTACCCGGGACAAGGATGTAGATTGACTGGAAGACCTGAAATAAATACTAGTATTATAGTATATTTGTTATGTGTATTTTGTGTGTGCGTGTATTGTCTGAAGGATTTGTGTACAGAGAGAGAAATAAATAAACTTTTCAGACTACTAACTTCATTTATTAATTACTTATATTACAACAATGCTAATGTGGCCTAATGCGCGCGTCGGTAGTGCGGGGTACGGGACAACTAAAGTTCCCAGCGCTGTGTGACTCCGGTCTTACAATAATATGCGCGTCAGCGTTCCTCTACAGTATATATATATTTTACATAGGTATCTACATTTTTATCATACACAAATGCAACAACTTTAACATAATATTCACTCTGGGCGAAGCAGACAATATTTATGTTAACTATCGCCATGCTCCACATGAACAGGGAATGGGTTGATATGAATAGAAAAATGGCAACATAGTTGTAGAAGGTTGGAAGTTAGAGGAATGATACTGATGTTTTACGTATAAATTAATTTAATAACTCGACCAAAGGTTGATAATATAAAGGAGCGAGGGAGCACACGCGATGACCGCTAATACTGTACTGATAGTGTAACGTAAGTTATATAGTGTACGGTTTCATCGTACGATAGTATAACCTAGTATCATGCCTGTATTCCCCGAAGGGGTTGGTAGAGGCGTACGCAATTGTACACCCACTTTTCACCAATGCTGTCATTAAGTTCCATGCAATAGGCGGTGAACCTATTGCCATCTACCGGGCACAATTCCACACTCTGGGCTGCTACTGTGAATGTCCGTATATAAAA
Source organism: Xylocampa areola (assembly GCA_935421205.1). Lineage (NCBI taxonomy): Eukaryota > Metazoa > Arthropoda > Insecta > Lepidoptera > Noctuidae > Xylocampa > Xylocampa areola. The sequence goes on from OW285207.1 coordinate 13,980,734, forward strand.
ACTTAATAATACTTTGCCCGACCTGGAAATCAAACCCAGGACATTATGTTCGGCAGTCTTCCTTGGGACCACTAGACCAACAACACTTCTTTCTCGTCTTCTGGTACTCTTTATGGTACCTACCTATATCTTACTTTGAACCCAATCATACAGATTCAAATGCGAATAGATTAAACACAAACAAATTAACTTTTTGAGCTATTATGATGATCAACTTAATGTGATTAAAGTTATGTCTAGTCAAAGATATTTTTTAAAAAAGAAAAGAAAAACGTAGGTACTTCGAGACTTTACCTACAGTTACAATATTAAATGGAAAAAGAATACGGTCGCGAACAGGATTCGAACCTGCGCCTCCCGGACTTTACCTACATGTACAAACATAAACTACTCATCTAAACTTTTGCTGAAAGGAACCACAAACCAAAACGTCATCCATGTAATATAATTGTGTCTTCGATGATTTTTTTAAAAGCACTTAATGAAGTTCGATAAAAGTTATATGGGACTACCTCTGAAGTATGACCCACCAAACAAAAAATGATCATAATTGGCGGAATAATCGCGTAACAAACAAACAAAAAAACACACAGTCCAATTGAAAACCTCCTACCTTTTTGAAGTCGGTTCAAAATGGTTTATATCAAGAGTATAATCTCAATTTCAAAATAAAAATTTGTCGAACGTCTCTAAAAAATAAAACAGATACATACTCGCACGACAGTTCCAGTAACATAGTATCTATTTAACACAAGTACTTTAGAGTTCACAATAAATAAACTGGTGGGACCCGCCACCGCTGTCTACAGTGTTGCCAATTGAAATTTTATCCCGGCTTTATGCCCAATAAAATGCTATAAAATAAACAAAATATCACCACACGTATGGACGGTGATTTTAAATCATAATCTTTGTAACTTATAGACATATCAAATTTGGGGTTGCCTGTATATCAAAATGAGTATGTAGAAAGAAAAAAAAAATAAGATAAATATTTTCTTTTAGTAATAAGGTTGACTGACCTTTGCTTATTCGAAAGAAAGAAAGAAAGATGATACGCTCGTAGCTGTTGCAAACGATTGTTGATATTAACCCATTGACGGGGTAGGACATACACAAAATAAATTTTATTGTTATGACGCTTATTGGCATCTACTGCCCTCCAACGGGTTAAGCGACGCTTGTCGTGGTCAGACCATAGATGAGTGACCACTAGGAGTATTTTCATCTAAGTGTCTCCGTACGGAGAAAGGGTACGTTAAACTGAAAGTTACGGCTGTTGATAATTAATAGTAGTGTTAGCCAAATCTAAGGCCCTACGGGTTGACACTAGACTGGTTCTTATCCACACGAAATAAGAAGTGGAAGCATATTCGAAGCAAAACCTTTGAACGGTACTCTGACTAAATCTTTATAAATATTTTAGGTTTTCGCGATCACTACACATTATAATAAAACAAGTTTCGCTGCCGTGTTCGAAACGTCAAGAAAAACAAAACACAATAATATACGCGATTATTCCGATTAATGTTATTATTAATCTCTATGAATTCAGCTATGGGTAGCTTTCTTTGTAACCTCTCAATGTGACTTGGGCTTCCAGTTTTCCATAGCCTGGTAACGCCATCATAATGAAAATTCATTATTATGGCGTTACCAGGTTATAACAATACTAGTGATTAATTATAGTGTAACGGTTATTACTCACGCGCATTCTTCGGGATTGCCCGACTAGTTTCGGACACGAACGGAGCTCTTATTCATGAGCTGAGCCCGCGGCGATGTCGCGAGTCAAACTGTCCGAGTTCGAAACTAGTCGGGCAATCCCGAAGAATGCGCGTGAGTAATAACCGTTAAACTATAATTAATATGAATGTGTCTCAAGAAAGTTATTATACAAAACAAATACTAGTGATTAATTTGATTAACAAGGATACAGAATCTAAATTCCTTATTAATAAAATACCTATGAATAGGTGTAATATTATAATTGGCAAAATTTTTTGTTAAATAATTCGCTATATAGCTATTCTATTAAGTTTACGCACACAATCTAATCTTCAGAATCAGAATTTTATTAAAAGGGATTCCAGTTAGAAACTTTGAATCTAACGAGCAAATATTTCAATCCAAACATGTAAAGTTCAGTAGAATTCTGTTGACCATTCGGTACGCATCTAGTATTTATATTAAGTTTTCATGAAACTTTCACTGTAAATAAACTAAGTCAAGTTAAATATGTCAAAAAACTAAAGCTAAAACACATTTGCTAAGTTTATTTTAGTAAAGTTAATAAGAATTTCGGTTTTAAACATACCTACTTCAAATAGATATTTCAGTTGCATCTACCTTTAAACTCACGCCTTTTTACACGACTGCCCGAAAAAAAGAGTATTATGTTTTTAGGGTTTATGTATGTATGTAAGTATGTATGTTTGTGAGTTTCTTTATTCCACCATAACTTATAAATGCCTGAACAGATTTTGATGTATGGGGTATCGTTACACTGCTTACATTATCCCGGGTAACATAGGCTAGTGACAGTTTAAAAATTGTAGGCGTGCTTTTTAATTTTATAATTAATTTTATCTTGTTCTCATGGCGATAGACAGAAACTAAAGACGCCACCTGCTATGATCGTTACATACTCCTTTTGTTTTGTTCACGTTCATAAAATTGGATATTAACGCGCGCCAGTTGCGAGTACTACGCACCTGATCTTTTTGAAGGACACCAATAAGGTCATTATTAGTATGTCCATCCATTCAAGTGCACTTAAAATTATTTTATTATGTTCATAATATATAAATACAATCAAGTCTATTTCTCATTATAGCCACTACAGACTACTGAGTTCCATCACAATATCAGACTTAAAATTCGAATGCAAAATATGTGTCCCTCAAAAGTGACTTCTATATTATCACCAGACATCGTTAACAGAATATATCAATAATTACATCATACAGGGTTTATAGACGGTAATATAATGATATTAGGGAAGAAGAAAAATGCTGCATCTTTTGTTTTTATTTCTTCTAGATTGCCTCTTGCATTATACTCGTAATATAATATAATCTGCGTAACCCGGACAAACTAAAACGAGGCAATTAGAGGACTTTAGTCGGAACCCATTAAACTGTAAACTAACCAACACAGCACTATAAGCGTCCCCTGTGGGGCAGAAACCTTAAGGCGGTGAGAGCACGCTAGATACAAGCTGCATATAGTTGCAACTTTAAATATTACGAAAAAAAAAATATGTTCCTTTGAATAATACCACACGGCTTTACCACTGTATATTCAGGGCAGATTTCCCGTATTATTTATGATACAATATCTTTTCTGATCCTACACCCCTGAGGTTTAACATCAACAGTTATTCATCCCCATAAACCACATATGGGTTTAAAAAATATCGGTTACCGCCGGTTAGCATCGCACTCCAATATCCATTAGGAATGACTCAATATCGGTAAAGGGCCGGCCTTCCCTTGAATACAAACTGCGCCAGTACCCCATTCATACTACGTAATACCTCATTTCAAAAGCCTTTTGCGGCAGCCTCGATGTTATCACTCAATAATGTTAGGTGTTTTGAAAAACGTGCCCTTTTTATTTTATGACTTAATTTGTGGGAGATTTTAAGTAGATTTTTTGTAAGAGACATTATTTCTGAAAGGTTTTTTTGTTAATTTGTTTTATATCAGGTATAGCAGTGGATATTTCACGTCGACTATTTCCGATATCGTAGATAAGTAGGACTCCATTAAAATAATTACCTACTTATTTACTGGTTGAAACATTACAACGTTTTTTTTTTCTTTCCATGATCCTTTCGGCTCAGCCACGTACAGAATTATACGTTGTAACAATAAAAATCTATTGTGTCTGCTAATGAGCGAGGCAACAACATATACAGTTTCGAAAGCTACAAAACTTTGAAGTTGTACAACTACCATTTCATTTTATTTTTGCTACCCCAGTGCGGATGATGGTTACCATTGCTACGAGCCTACGAAATTTCTCAGCATTCTCTGCTAAGCTCGTTTGCTACGAGCGTAGCAGAGTATGCTTTGCGTAAGAAACGCATAATTCTAAATACTTCACTCGTAGCAAATCATGATTTCACACTTATACCAAAATAATGTAATAATTATGTTAATTCTGTTTTAGAATTGAATAAAATAACACCAATTCAATGTTCATAATATACTAAGGCTCCATTATTTTCATCCAAGTCGACGACTCGAAAAATTATTCCATCGTCCTTATGTCTGCTCAAATTCTTGGTGCTCAGCATTTTAAAAACATTTTCGTACAAGTTTAGCTATTTTTATTGCTGTCTCCATAAATTCGCACACGTATAACTGTCGTGAACAAGTCTAAACAAGCTTCTTAGACGTGGCGCTTAAGGTGAGGAGTTGACTTCACATAAATCATGACACATTATCTTAGAAAATGACAGAGGGACCAGTGACGTATGAATTATTTATTAGAGTGACGCGTTTTTCATCCTTAAAAAATGAAACTTTGGATAGTTTCGAGAAGAGCAATAAATTTTCTGTGGTGATACTATGGAAATTAGACACATTGAATGCTTTTAGTTTTTTTTTTACTAGTATACGTCACATAGAAGGCGGAGCGGACACCGACCTCTTCCTTTTTTTTATGTGTGAAAAATCCATCATGGACGTAGTGTCGGAATTCTACCGACTAAAAACCACACGGTCCTTCACTAACCTTTGCCGGGGTCTTAGGAACACCTGCATTCACCGCGACCCCAGCAGGCTATACCATCCGTCGAGAGTATCTCTTGCTTAACATGCAGTATACAAGTATGTAAAGAAGCGTTTATATTATACGCTTTTTTTTTCAAAAATGGATAAGCGTTTGGCCACTTACTCGCCTGATGGTATTGTTTCTAATTATTATAATATACCTAAATAAATAAACGCTTGATACTTCCCGTTTCCTTGGGAACTTGGAATAAATAGCCTATTTTATATTATAAGCGCAAGCAGATTTTTTAAATATAAAGATAGATTTTAATCTTCATATTTGTATGGGTGGAGTATTTTTATCGTGAAATAGGTTTACAGGAATTTCTTCTGTATCATAGGAGATTAAGGATACATGTAGTTTTCCACATGTATATATACATTTGTACATTTCTACCTTGTTTTGAGGGCGCTAGGACCACAAACGTATTCGTACTAACCTAAAAACGAAAAAAAAAAGACAGCCATAGAATATAATTTAAACTTCAACGCGATTTGTCATCCATTATAATCTAATTTTCTGCTACCTACTCAGCCAAACGATTTCAATACATTATTCAGATGAAAATAAACAATATATAAATCAGATGAGATATGGTATTGGCAAGTAATCGTATTTTTTTCTCTCCAATAACGCTAACAAGTTTGAAAGCGCATTCATAGAGAAATAGCTTATTTATTATGATTCATGAATATTCATAAGTAAATTGGATATTGATAGAGAATCCATTTATTTCTTGCGAACGAACGTTTCTATACTAATGAGGTGGTTCAGTCTGAAGAGTTCTTTATCTGTATGTTTAATGTATTATTTATTTCTTTGGATTCTAAAAGCTGAATTAAATCTCAAAAGTAATGAAGAGGTTTTGTTATGATTAAGTAAAAAAAGAAACGTGTTGATCGCATTACTAGCACATGAGTAATTGTGAACATACTTTTATCTCGACACAGTACCTCACCAGGTAATTTTCCAAAAAAATATCCAAAAAAAATACATTAACGTAAAACGTTTTTATCGATCACCAATGTTATTACAACCGGGAAGCGCAGAACGGATGAATTTCCATATTAAAATCGCTATCGGCGCAGTCTATTACTGCACTATTGTGTACATGATGTATGTTTTCCTTACATCACGCGCTCGTGATTTCGCTCAAATCTGACGGGCGGACGCCGAAAGAATGCCGAAAGAGCCGAAAATGGAGGGGAGCAGTGAACGAACGAGTTGAAGGGGGCTCACTGTTCGGAGTACAGGTGAGTGTGATTGATGTTGCCTTATTTTGATGATATTTTTTAGACTTTATTCTTAAATAGATTTACTGGGTGCACATTTTCACAAATAATATCGTGTTTAAATTTATGAGATAAAGAGTTGCAGTGAGTAAGAAAAGTTTTCTTTAAGTTTCCTTATGTACAAGGTAAACCAAATATTTTTAAACAATAATTTTCATGAACAAGTATATTAATATGATAAATAGTAAGATATTTAGAATGGTATTTTTACCAAAACTTAAGCAGCATTCCAGTACAAGTAGAGAGTATGTATAGAAGAAGAATACATGATGCGCCGACCCCAAACAAATTGAGATTGGGGCAGTGGGTTGATGATGATGATTTATATTGTGATATACATATTAAACTAATTTAAACCACATACTACAATACTAAAATGTATCTGAAATTTTGATTTGATTTGCAAGAAATAGCTTTTTCGATAAGACCGTTATTTGTACCTCTTAAATGTGTAATATTCTAATATAAAAACACATAACATAGCATTATGCCTGTATACCCTAAAGGGGTAGAAAGAGGTGTACGTTCCATGTAATAGGTGGTGAGTCTATTGCCATCAACCGGGAACAATTCCAAACTCCAGGCTGGCACTGAGAATTTTCTAACAGAAAAACTCAATAGCATTGCCCGACCCGAGATATTCTATTAATATTATCCCTTAACTTTATTAATCAATATTATGCACCTATAGTTACGGCATTATTTAATTGCCCTACTTCCTTACCCCTGTAATCAGAACTCTACCTACCAACTAGAGGTGCTACAACATCGTTAACAGCAATCTCGACGGAAAAACACGGATATTAACATCCATCACATTATTATATTATGACTAACTGTTATTTTACGAGCCTCTAATGGCCCGATAAGGGTATTTTATTATGCCCTAATGGCTTATACCTGTCTTAGAGCGTTATACGAACGATGCGTTACGACTAGTGTAGCCAAGAGTCCTGATTTGCTCCCGACGTCCCGATTTTCGGGTGTCTGAGGACTATCTCGATATTGTAAGTCGGAACCCCGAATATCACGATTTTGTAGAAATCACTCGTTCTAAATGCTTGCGAACCAAAACTTTATAATTATTATTTGTTTGTAAGAAAAATTTGTCATCAAGCTTTGACCACGATAGCATGGTTGGCAAGAGTTAGAGCGGGTTCGTGTCTCACTCGCTTTCACTTTCCAATTTTTCTATCTGCTTATTATAACACTATAATAGGTTTAGAAGTCTCTGTCAGTGCCTGCAAAAACCTTCACTTATATTTTTACACCATTTCAAGTCCGGAATTACGATTATTTTTAGCTCTTATCCCGGAACATCTACGCAACCTGGCAACACTAGTTATGACCATATATAGTGCGGCACCAATTTCGCATAATGGATCTATCTTTATTGTCTTTGGAATGGCTTTAAAAGGCTGTATAAATCTGATATTCGGACAAGTTTCAGAGAATATATATTTTGGTTTAGGTATGGGTTTGAATTTTAATGGGAAATCAATATATTTAGCTGATGTTACACAGCACAATTATTAAATAATGATATTAGAATAATACTACTTCATATGATCATGAACATTTTTGTTAAGTCTAAGTAAGTTAAATTTTTAATTTAATAATATTCCTTTCATTGTCGCAAATACATAACTATTAAAGATTATCGTGAACCAAAAAAATATTCACTCATTTTATTTTTAGTGTAGTTTTATAATCCTAGAAAACATAGATCTAAAAAAACAAATGACTGCCGTAAACCAGGAATTAAGACAATTATGTAGAAGCCCTCTATCAACTTTTAGTCAAAATATGTCCTCAAGCGCTAAAAAAAGTGCAAGGCGTAGGCTCACAAACAGCTTTCAGGCAACATCACCAAAACTAAACGAGGAAAATGGGAACCCATCAACACAACCGGAAAAACAAATAACGATACAACCAGAAGTTGATGAATCTTTGCAATTGCCTAAGGATGAATCTTCGCTATTGCCTACAGATGACACGTCTTCAAATGAAAGTGCCTCTGTGACACAATGTTTAGTGAGTGTTAATAATGTGCATCGAAATAAGTTATGTATCATAAGCGATAATAATGTAAATATAATATTAGACTTTGCCGAAAATACTTTCCCAAACAAGATAATCTGCCATTATTGTATGCCAAAGGCAGGTATCATAGAACTTTTAGCAACATTAGAATTAAAACAACAAACTACAAACACACGATTCTACTAATAAAACTGAAAATAAAGATGTTTAGGAAACACGGGCCTTCAGACAAAAAATGATTTTTCCATTATTCGATTATGGAAAAAAAAACATGTACGTGAGATTTTTGTATGAGAACTAATATTTTTTGTGTATAACTCCCCAAGTTTCTTAAGCATAGTTCTTTAGTTTTGGGTGAAGAATACATATTTAATTATTTTTTTCGTTTCTTTTACCTTCCACCCTGCATACACAACTTTATACGCAGTAAAGTGAATTACATAATTTGACCTACATAATCTGATCTCACCAAACCCACTGAAAGTAAAGGATAAAAGTTTCCATTGAAGAAATATTAGAAATTGTTCTTAAAGCTTTATTTAATTTAACAGTTCTTGATGTGGAAACTGAATGCATTATAACTTAGTGCTAACCTTTACAATCTAAAGTTTGAAGTAGCCAGTCTTTACTATTAGTCTTCAGAAATATACTATGTCAGAAAATGTTGGAATATTTTAATCTTCAGTTATCTAATATATAAAAATGAATCACCGAAATGTTTGTACGCGCATAACTTCCGAACGACTGCACCAAATTGGATAATTCTTTTTTTTGTGTTCGTTATTGTCAGGACAAGGTTTGTATAAAAATTAAACAAAACGAACATAAATAAAATTGCGATACGAAGTTCGCTGGGTCAGCTAGTAGTTCATAAAGTCGTGAAACCCGAATATTTGAAATGAAATTTCCCACCTCACAAAGTGTCCCTTACTTATATGTCGCGTACCCGAATTTTCGACTTAACTACTAAATATCTTACTATTTATTGCTTATATAATTGTTTTAGTTAGTAAATATATTATTTACAGATAAATACTTCGAAAAGCATTAACGCATGCATAGCGAACTTTAAAGATTTTTATTTTTAATATAAAAACGTTGCCCCACAGTAGGAATTTCTTCCTGTATCGTGGGTGCGTTAAAAGACATATAATCTCCCCGGAGAGATCTATAGATCGTACAAATATTTGCTCCGTGCAGGAATCGAACCTGCGACTTGTAGCGCAGCAGTCGGTCTCTGGACCACTGCGCCAACCGCGCTGTCAACTATAAACATATTTGTTTAATAATTAGATTGAAAAAAATACCAATCGAATTGAAAGCCTCCTCCTTTTTGAAGTCGGTTAATAAACAATTTTATTATGTTTTTTTTTTACGGTATATTGCTATGCTGTGGCGCCAAATCCGCATTTCATAACTCTGAGCTACCGCTAATAAATTTTTACATCGAAGGTGAATTTTAATAGTTTTTAATATAAGTAAGTACATGCATCTTTGCATTATAATATTTGCTAGCGCACGAAGTGTGATGAATTATGTTTTTAAATTATGGAAAAACTCATGCGTCGAAGTATTCCTCCGCATTACTGTCTTCAGCGGAGATGCCCAGAAAACTGGTAGCATTGCCACGTTAGATGGCAATGCTGATTCTTTGACCTAGAAGTTATCAATAGTTAAAGTCCCAATGTCGAACCGTTATTAAGTAGGTATGCATGGTGTTTTAAAAATATTCTCAATAAGGGAATTTTTTTAGTTTATATTTAAAAATCTATTCTTAAAATTACAGCCAATTCTCCAGTGTTCAGCTCCAGCCAATTCTTCATGATTACCCATACAAAATAATTCTATAGCAAGATCACCATTTCATCGTTTTCACCACACACATCAAGCCCCTAGCATGGTCATAAAATCAAATAAAAAGCACTTCATTTGTTAAGCCGAATCCGTACAAAAACAGTTCATTTTACTGAATCGAAACTCTCTGTGAAGAGCTTATAGTGTCCAGATTATTTTAATATAGCTGCTAGCTGGGGGAATTAAATCCCGGAGGGTCACTAGTAATATTATTACTAAATGTGTATTTACTTGTGCTTGTGTTGCGCACTTACACTGCTGCGGGTGTGTTTGTAACCTACACGCACTTAATTACATAACATCAAAGTAATTGCACTTGTCTGTTCAGCCGACTTTGAGCTTTTTTTTTCTTTTTTTTTGTCAAACAGTGATCTACGTTTGGCCAATAACTCGCCTGATGGTAAGCGATGGTGTGGATCCAAAATAAACCTATTCACTCTTAAGTAGAGTGGATAGATTTGATGCAATTGCCCAGACGCGTCTCCCACAACGGTTGCACCGGACTACAACCCGAAACACGACTAGGTTGCTTCAAGGCATGGCTTCGTCTAGTGGGTGGTAACTAGCCGCGGCTGAAACCTCCCACCAGAGTAGAAGCTTTATGCAGATGGACTGCAATCTAGATATCGAAATTGAACATACACAACAATTTAAGTGAAAACTTCTGTTTTGTTCAAAACAAAATGTTTTGAATAAAACATATTTATTCCGTTAAGCCGTTTCGGAGCCTATTCGAGACAGACTTTCAGACAACGACAATAAATTCTAAAAACGGCAATTTATGATCAGGCATGTAAATAGCAGTGTTGAGCTTAATTTTTGGTTTTTATTTAGAAATTACAGACAGCGACAAAAATATATTTTATTTAACGTATTTTCTACACATTAAAGATTTTGAAAAAAAATATTAATTATACTAGCATCATGCATAACTTAATGACAACTAGAAATAAATTAGGAGACGTCAAATTCAAATTTAGTCATGTCACTCTAAAATATCCGTTCAAATTTACTTTGACGTCTCTGATTTTAGAAGCGACCGAAATATGTGCCGACTAAAATGTTCGAATTTTAGTTTGACGTGCCCAAATTCAAATTTGACATATTTTAATACATCCCGTCTCGGTCTTAATTAAAGACAGCAATATTTTTTCAAATTTTAGTTTAGTTGGACCAAATCAGAATTTTTACAATGATGCTTGTCATAGACTTATGTTCCACTTCTTTTGTATTATATCTGTTAACAAGAGAACATAAATACTTTCACAAAATAAGAAAAATAAAGCTAAATTAAACCTTGCGAAGAAATCACGTTCAATTAAAATATACGAATACAACTTTACTCTTCGCAAAATTATATTTAAAAAGTAAAATACTCAAATGAGTATTTTATTTAAATTAGCCAGTGAAAACAAATTATTAAGAAGTACTGGAATTACAAAGAATTTATCTCAAGTGTGCGATATCTTAAGAACTAAGCATCGTCTAGGGATATTTTATGTTGAAACCGCGCTTCAGTAAAATAATCTTATGTTTCATGCTATCGTTGAAGATCTTGACAAAATAATGATCGACCAAAAAAAAGTTTAATCGGTACCTTTCTTTTACCTTACCTTGTACATTGCTACATTGTTTAAAATTGCCTTGAAGTTGTACCTATACCTAAATTGTAGTTTTATTTATTAACCAACACTTAGTTTTTGATTTTTAGTCTTTTATTAAAAAACCTAACAGCGAATTATTAACAGCGAATAACAGTGATGTGTAAGAACATGAATGCACATTTTCAAGGTTATTTGCTTTCCATATTTTGACTGCAGTGAAAAATATTGGCATAATCATTATAATTAATCATAAGAATTATAGCTTCCCATTTTGGCAAAGGATTAGTCCTTTGCCAATTTCACTAACGTCAAAATCTTGCCAAAATAGCAATATGGAACCACACTAAGCTTTCGCTGTTTTAAGTCTTCCTTTTATTAGCTAGTCCGTGATCATATTACTACTATTTTCATTCAAATAGAGCTTAAAACCGGGTATCAGAAACAACGGAGCCTTCCGGTTCAGTCACGGTCCGTGTCGCAGCACACAAATATTACGTCGCAATCACAGTAAATACTCCTATACACACAGGTACATCTGCTGGCCATCTGATGCCAATGTATATGGAAAATATTGAGAATAACTTATGCTACAAATTTGATTGACAAAAGGATATTGAGATCTATATTACTGTTTACAGATTTAACCAATATCATGGACACAGTAAAAATATACTATTTATTACTATACAAACTTTTATGTCTGCCGGACGTTTAAAAAGAACGTATACGGAAAATATTCAGAACAATACGTGTTGGAATTGGACATCTTATAAATAAAAAAACGAACTAAAATAACTTTTTGTGCTGTAATTTCAAAGAACACAGTGGAAAGGAAAATTATGCGTTGCTTTATATATTTATTTTTGGAATACGTTGCGATTAAAACAAACACCCATAAACAAATAATTTATCCTCAAATTTGTGTATTTACAATGGTTGCGATATACTTAATATTGACAAATAGTCAATATTATGTCGCAACCATTGAATACTCGTATAAATATACCTACATATTTGTCCGAGTGTCTGTAACGAAATAAGCTAGAAGAATACAAGATAAGCCAGATTTATTTTTAAACAAAAGTCAATTCGGTCATAAAAACTTTTAGTAAAATATCTATTTCAGTGACAAAATCTAATGATTTTTATCAAACAAAAAACTAATCCAGATAATAATTCTTACAATAATTTCTTCTTTGATATAGCGTACAATACATATTATTATGTGCTTTCCTTACTTTATATGAAAACTTGCTTATTTCAAACTGGCTCACCAGTGATGCATACTCTTGCAAAGTACCTACGAACGAGTTTTCCGCAATGCGCTGTGTATCCTATAATTTTGCATATACGTTCATGCAGACGCTATTGATTTTGTCTGTGTTAGGGGGACAGCTTGATAATCATATTATATTGTGTTTTAAATATTTTCGGCTGGGGTTCGCTGCAGTACACATCTACATATAAGTGAGTATATTCATTCTGACCTTGAATTTGAGATCCCCTCGCGAATACCCCATGTAACCCTTTATAACATTTCATTATTTGCGTTAGACAGGCCTTTGTGTTGTGATGTAATGGCTGTTTTGTTATTACTTTGACATTGAAATGTTTTTGTATATCGACCAACCACTTTCCCAAAGGGTAAGCATGCTGACAGGTTTTTGGTTCATCACCAAATACCGTGATGGAACTCTCGTTCACTATTGTTACGTTGAATCTCTATTACTAGCAATTGTAAGCAGACAAAAAAATAAAAACCTTTGTTTTTATTACGCAATAGACTAATATATCATTCTGCTATCACCGATTCGACTTCCAAACGTGATGATAGTGTCCTTATCCCCCTAAAATCATGCGTTATAGCGGTCAATTGGGGACTCTCAAATTCAGTGGCAAAAAATTGGGTTGATAATATTCTCATAAATAACACAAATCACAACCATACTCCGGCATGGCAAAACCCGCGATATAAAAATCCGTGACCAAAAAAATGCACCTCCACTAACAAAAATTAACCCTCTACCGACCACTCGTAAGTGAAACAAAAGCAATAGCCCTGTGGAAGCGCGAAATTTTCCTTTAAAGAAAAACTTGGGAGCACTCGTAAGACGCTTTCCTAAGTGGGTGCTAAACCCCCAAGAAGTACTGAGAGTCTTTCGAATTTCCCCGGCGCCTTGCATTTTGTATAAGACGGGAACATTTTAGATTAACTTGCTTTAATTATAGTCTAGGTAAACACGGTAACGCGACGCGTGTGTAATCACGATTAGTAATTAGGGATATAGCGGGGAGGGATTCTGTTTTGGGTACGGTTACAGTGAAAGCGGGGAGCGATTTGTTTCTTAATTATTGTTATTTTTGAGGCACTTGTAACAGTTTATATACTGTGGGTGCCCGTTAGAAGCATTTTGTATCTATTTTTATTATTTCAAAGCCAAGTCAGAAGCCTCAAGACAACATAAGCGTTTGCAACATCAGTTTTTCCATTATCTAAGGCCGGCAACGCACTTGGGGCTCCTCTAGTGTTGCGGGCGGCGGTAATCGCTTACCAACAGGCGATCCGTGGGATCACATAAAAAAAAACGAACACGGTTCCATACTTCCATAGTAAAAGTGGTTTGTAAACATGGTTACATTTAACCCTCAAAGTATGACCGCGGACTTCTGTTACAGATTGTAAATTACATTATCCATATGAATTGATATTCAGCTTGCACTAAAAGCTGACTAGCAGCGGGCTGGCAATATGTGTAGGAGGACCGATGGTCGTTGAACAGACAAGTCCTTGAGTAGAGACTGCGAATTGGCAAACGCAGTGGGGCTATTCAAATAGATCTGCGTTCAAAGTGAAGTATTGAATAGGTGCGGATATTATAAAGACGCCATGACAGATACGTGATATAACTCATCAGTCGTGATGAGAGATATTATGACGTATTAGATTCGATTCTTTTTTAATTCAATTGAAATGGTGACAAAATCATTCGCATATGACAAAAACTATTTTTTCCTTTCTCACTCGTCACTTTAAAACGGGAGGTATTGGATTAACCACCATTACCATTATTTTTAAGCAAGTAGTTACATTACAATCATGCCACGCGACGCGACACAACGTACGCGACACCGGCACAGTTTTACCCGTATGCGTGTCGCAGAGACTTTAATATTTCTTGTGTGTGTGGGCTTGAAGTAGTTCTAGCTTAGGAATGAACTCCAAATTATGGGAAGAATGCAGGTTTAAAAATAAACTAGAAAGAAAACTTCGACATGAACTAAGAAATGTACGAATTATCTTGACCTAGTAAATATGTCAAAATCGCTTGCACTGAGCCCTCACATTACTTACGTTTCGCTGTTGAATCACTGCGTACGAGTCAAGAACACATGTTTAAGAAACTTTGTTAATATTTAATGTATATACGCGAAAATGGCGTTGATTTGTAGGCACTTTGCGTGTAATTTCATCGCTGGGTAGCCACTAATTCCATTTTGACAAGCGCGTATGCCGTAGACGGGTTAGCAAACGAAAGGTTAATAACATATTTATTATTGGGTGTATTAACTGAAAGCTTATTAGTTATGTGTCACAATATTTCATTTTACTTTGTTTAATGTTTTACGTACATAAAACATACCGGTATTGTATTATCACGCCTTTATTAACCGAAGGGGTAGGCGGTGGTCTACACATCTGCTGTACACCGACATTTCACCAATACCAATCCACAGTTCCGAATTACGGTCTGATACCGAGAACTTCTTAACAAAAAAAAAACAATAACTGGTTACCCAACCGGGAAATCGAATCCAGGACACTTAGCAGTGAAACACTTATGTAAATTATTAATGTTTTGAACATTAAAATAAAAGCATCAACGCTGGCTCAGAATTATTTAAATCAGTTATAAATGTCAGCTGTCCCAATCCATCCATCGTTTACTTGTCCTTCCTGGAAAAGCAAACTCGAGGCTTTCACCTTAGCACCTTCCTTGGCTTCAGCCAATCGCAAGTTATCCATAGTGTCACCAAAAAATATAAACACAAAACTCAGCTCTTGACAAAATCGATTACAAAATTTTAATAATCGATACCAATACTATTCAAGCCCAAAACAACAAATTTCAAGCTATAAACCACAAACAACAATTAACTCGCAACAGATTGTCCCTCAAACATAATTAAGGCGTATTTATACGAGCGAAAACGCTGATACAAAATTAAATTAAAGTAAATCACATCACCTAGAGATTTACTGAGATAACTACGAGCGTTCAACGTGAAATCGAATCAGCGTCTCGCTTTAGCGGTTTTCTCTAAGGGAGGTATCGGTATACCCATAACTACTTGAAGTCGTATATCTTACGTGTCGTATTAAATTAATGTTTTAGCAACATAGTTTAATAAATACTTCGGTTAAGGTTTAATGTTTGTGTTAGAAGAGGCTATAAACTTAGTGCAATGATTGTCCTTTTTACCTGACTGCCTCTACTGAGAAGAATTTGGGGTAGTGAGCAGAGGTTGAGATGGTTTAGCGGTTAGAGCGCCCCGAATCCTTATCACGACCGTATTTTTCTTTCGAGTAAAGATATTTATATGTCGGAGATGGCGACACTGTTTTACATTTTTAGTGTTGCAACACCGAGCGCTACGCGAGGTCGGCGACTACAGCGAGAGGAGGGAGGACATTACTTGAACACCGTGGCGAACGGACCTCTACACCCTGACTTATCTAGACCTCTGATTTAATAATATTTGAATACCTACATTGTACATTGTAATATAAATTGACTCACTACTAATCACTAATCCAAAGTAAATGTGCTCTCAGTGGCGGAGAGCCTTAATATTGGTTTTATTGACTGTTACCTTTAAAGATCCTAACAGAAATAGAGACCTCCGAACCTATTCTTCAAACCATTCTCCGTCATATATATCATCTCCTTTGTTAATAATTATATTTGTTTCTTATACCTATTATTTGTTAAAGAATTTTATATCTAAAACAGTATAATATTTTCTGTATCAAAATCATGTTTCTGAATGTAAAGAAAATTGAATTTATTAAAGCCATGTGCACGCTACTGTGCCCAAATAATATTATTTTACATACTAAAAAATACATACTTGGGCCTGATTTCCACGAATTCACTAAACTACATTAAGTAAACACATTACTATATAAGTTTCAAAGAAAAATATTCAATAGTATATGGTATATATGTAACTGCAATAGATAAAAAATAGATTTCGTTATCAACAGTCTGGTGATTCGAGAGGTTTTCTCAAAGTAAATACACAAAATGCTTTTCAAATAAAATGTGAAGAGGTTTCCAAAGTTCGGTATTATTAGGAGACAGTCCTGAGAATGTTCTCACAACTTTGACACTTGGGTTAAGTGGCGCAGTCACCGGTAAATTGGCGAAGATTTGATAAAATCCAATATTATCTATTTTCTATTTTGATGAAGGTAAATTTTTCTTAGATTTTTTGCGGCGTTATGGTTTCGTACCAACAAAAAAATCGTTTTTTTGTTCACATACGACTTTTATATAGAAACTTTGGAGTATTTTTTGTTATCATTAAAATGAATTGTAAGAAAAAAGAAAGAAAATATTTATTTTGGGCTCGTAAACAGGTTATGAACGTAAGTAAAATACACAAATTATAAAAACTAAAATTAAGAATACTAAGAATCTACACGAGACCAAAAATGGCCCCTATCTCAGCATAAGCTGCTCCATCGAAATGAAACGGTGGAATTGTACGATAAGCATTTTGAAATAGAAAATACTGTCCCCAGAATGCGTATATCCAACAGCAAAGATATTATTACTACTACATACATATTAAACAATTCACTATAAAAAAGTTATTAAGAACATGAACATGAAGAAGGTGTACTGAGTGTACACCAACCGAATCCCACTTAATTGAAAACCCAACTAATAAGAAAACAGCAAAACAACACTAAAAGATTGAAAACGGTTTCCATTAATTTTTTCATAATTAAATTTTCCCATTCGCGCGTACTAATTGAAAATGCGGTGGAAACCGTTTAAAATAAAATTTCATATTTTCATCGGCTTTATGATGCTAGTTTAAGAGAGTAAGCAGTACAAACGCGGGAAGATCCTCGTAATGTCTTAATTTCCTGCTCCGGACTCCGGGATTAAGATCTTGAATCGTCCGTTATCCACTGATATAAATCTTTTAACACTCATTCGGGGTTTAACAGATCTGGCTAGAGCCCCGCTAACTCCAACAACTGCAATTAGCTTTAGTTGCCAAAGTCTCGGTAATCTCGCAAACTGGGCGTTTATAATTTAAATACGCAAATGGGTGTACCGCTACGAAATGGCTTCTATTTTTGAACCGTTTTATTTTTAATTCAACTTTACTGACTTGACTGCTTTATTAATCTTATGGTCGCGGTACGCGGCTGCTTAGCGTGAGGTTCTGGATTTGATTCCCGGGTCAAGCAATGTTTTATTGAGTTTTTCGGTTAGGAAATTCTCAATAGCAACCCAGAGTTTGAGATTGTTCTCAGTGAGCTTACCACCTTATTAACCGCATTGGTAAAATGTAAGTAAACAACTGTATACACCTCTACCTACCCTTTCAAAGAATACAGACGTGATACTGTGTTCTGTTAATGACTTATTCAAATGCAGTTTAAAGCTCTCAAAGTCCATTTTTTCTATGTATGAAATTATGATTTCATATAATCCACAAGAAAAGTTTAAATCAAGCTATTATTTCATAAATTAAAATTCAACTTTTTACCAAGTCCTTGAATAATAAATTAAAAACATAAATCAAACTTTAAACGTTATACTCGAGTTTTAATTTAAAGGTAGATCAAGTAAATGCAGTTAGATTAATACTAAATGAATTAAGGCTAGGTCGTTTACATTAACGAAAATTGTATTCATCGATGCGTTAAAAGGTGAAATCTAAGTTCATTATTCAAAATTAATAATCCGCTAAATTAATTTAACTCTGAACTTTCTTAGACCTCACTCATAACAAGGTACTCCTGCAATCAGTTTTACAGGGTGCTTACATTTTCAATAGGCATGATGCCAGTATTAAAGAATCAAAGAAAGAATGGTTTCAGAGAAAAATATATGTACACAGGATTCTAAAAAATTACCTAGTTTTAATATACACATTAAGATTATTAAGATTTTCAATAAAATAAAAGTATAAAATACTGCAATCGGCCATATTGACTGAAACGCCAATGACGTCACGCCTCAATGAATGTCAATCACCGCCATACGTTTTGCTTGAACTTTTGCCAAATGTTATCGAAGCATGACGTCACAACCCATCATAAGCGGTCCCATGACACCCATGAGCATTTTCCTGCTTAATTCAAATTAGATTAAATTGCAATAATCTGCGTTAAAACTTAGTTTATTGCTGAAATAATGTGTTTTTCGGAAATAGTAGACCTTTACCTATATTATAAAAGGAGATTTCAAAATCAGTCATCATGCCTATTGTAGGTAACCCTTATTATTTATTTTTCAAAAGCAATTTTGGAAAATATTGAATAAACACGAACGGAAATCGAACCGTGAAGGAAAACCATGTGAGGAAACCAGCTCACCTGATAGATGCCGTTGGTGTGAAAAGCCATGTCTGAGGCGTACGTACGTGTGGTCTAAACTCTGATACTTGGTTGTTCTTGAACCAACTGATAAGAAAAAGAAAATACATACATTTGATTTACTTTCCGAGGTTCTTCAGAAATCTTTATTATTCTTTATAATGGAACTTGCCAACTTAAAATTCGTCGGAATCCCTTAAAATATCACGCTTGTATTTTTAAGCTGAAGTAATGTTAAATAAGTGTGAATTTTGTAAGTCAAATGTGATCTGATTTAAAATTAAAATGTGTAAGAATATTTTGGTTTTTAGTTTTGATTTAGAACACAAGTATGCAGACCGTAGGGGCTTACTTATTTAACACTAAATTTTAAGCTTCGCGGCAGCGCTTCTAGGTAATTGAGTACACCATTACCACTGATGTACTTAACAAAAATGTCGCGGGTTCGAGTATCACAGTGTGATTTTTTGTGACACAAAATATGATAGATATGGTTTAGTTTCCACTCCTCATGCGTTAATGCATTACTAAAATATATTATTTTATACATTTTTCTTTATTCTGAATGTTTGTGTATATCACTCATTTGCGACAAGATCGTGGTATCTGCCCAAAATGTCGTTTTAGTATAATAATACAAAAAAATCTGCCCCATCGCGTTCTACTTGTTTCAGAATCTGTGTATGTAGGTACCTACTGACGAATGTTGTATGAAAATATTATTTAATACAAACACACATTTTCCAAAGTAAACTTAATTTATATACTTATATTAAGCATCCTTTTTCTCATTAGAGAACAGCCTCTACATATCACCCAAGGAAACAGTAGTTAAAGGAATAACAAAACGCGTAGTCACCATAACTCTACCCCCTTGACATTTAACCGATAAATCACCCCGTAAACCGCGGTTATAAATTACAGTTATGCGTACCACATTTTAAACTATAACAGAATTTAATAATGAAGACACGCATCGATTGTTTAACGACATTTACGATTTATAATTGAATTGTTGAACACCGTAAGCAATAAAGGGTTGAAAGATTTGATTTAGTAGGTATACTGGTGACGTTTGCTGAGATTTATATTTGCTATAATTATATGCTGGGATTCGTTTTATTGTTTTGTATACAGGTTTTAATAGCTAAAATAATAATAAAGTAAAGATATCATCATATTATATGGAAAAAGAATACGGTCGTGAGCAGGATTCGAACCTGCGCCTGCCGGATATATATTCCAGGCGCTCTGACTCTGTCTTTTTGGCGACGTCATAGCTATCTATTCAGTACCTACACGGGTGACCGACACATATAATATAATAACTTTAGAGTTCGCTAATCATGCGTTAATGCTTTTCAAAGATTTATCTTTAATAATAAAGTACTTTTATGTATTTCATTTTTCTGACAAGTTTTTTGAATTATGAATGCTTACAAGCCATTTTTAGGGAAAAATATATATTTATAACTATTATTTAATACAAAATAGTATTACGCTTGTACCCTGGAATATTAGGCAGATAATCGCATTTTGAGTCTATTTAGCAATCATATTTAGCCTGTTGCAATCAACCGGGCACAATTCCAAACTCCGGGCTGCTACTGAGAATTTTATAATATCGTACATATTATATATGTGACTGTTAATCAGTAAAAATTATTAAAAGAATATTATTGCCACTACGAGTTATCAATCATAAATACCAATTTTAATTATTTTAATTAAACTTAAATATTTAATATTAAATTTAGATGTACACTTTTAATTATTATTAAAAAATACATCATTACATTAAAGGGACTAAATAAAACCAAATAAATTGAAATCAAAATCACCGTCTCGAGCTACCGTCAAGTAAATTAAGTTTACATAAAAAATCATATCACGCTCTAATTGTCGCCAAGAGGTAGCAGAAAGCCAAGTCCCCTTAAGCAAATATTGACATAACTACGGTCCCTTTACATCTTGTCTGTTGTTCAAAGCAGATTAATGTTTGTGCCCGGCTATTTGCCCAGTTCTTCATAAAAATGCCCAGAACAGGAGCACAGATAAACAAGGGAACCTTTAATAACATTCCGCTGTGGATTTTATGATGTTATCTCGAGTAATCCTTTATGTGGCTTACTGAGTTGGATTGCCCGTAATTTATTAGTATTTTTGAACAACCTTGTGATGAGTTTTGAATTGTTGGGTTGTTATTGTTTATCGAGACAGCAGTTCGAATACTGATTCCTTGTCGATAAATTTGTCGAGAATTTTAAACGTGGTGGATGTAATCGGTTTATCAACATCATAAATGTCAAATTAGAAGCTTGAAATCGATAAATGTGTTGACAAAAAGAACAGTGCTCGCACACCTGTGTTCATACGCGATGCAGATGCACTTGATGGATTGTTTCCAACATATTAAATACATACTTGTTCGAATATTTGGTGAGAAATTTTTAAATATGACAACACTTGTCCTAGAAGGACATAAAAAAGCATTTAACGTTATTTTTTCAAACAACAGACCGGTTTCTCTCAAAATGTATATCCACGAACATAGCCATTAATATTGGAAATACCAAGGAATCATAAGAGATTCCAAGTAGCCTAGAGACAAGTACCTAATACTTAAAATTCTTACCCCTAATAGATCTAACCGTATTATTTAATTTCAGATAATAAAAACTGCCGCAATGGTTTATATGTAGTAACTGCTTCAATAATACAGTGGTCGCAAGAGCGACTGCTGAGCGTGAGGTATTGGGTTTGATTCCCAGGTCGGGCAGTGTTATTGGATTTTTCTATTGGGAAATTGTCAGTAGTAGCCCGGAGTTTGGAATTGCGCCCGATTGATGCAAATAGAATCATCACATGGGACTTAATAACAACATTGTGGATGTACAACTGTATACACCTCAGCCTACTCCCTCGGGGAACGCAGGCAAAGCAATGTATTTAAAAAATCCCATCACATTAAATTTTCACACATCACACCATTTTTCCTTTAAATTTATTTACACGGACTTGGCCAACAATATTGGAAATACCAGGAAATCATGAGAGATTTGAAGTGCTTTGGAGTAAACACTCGAGAAACAGAGGAGCCGTAATCTCCGCGTCTCCGGATTTTAATTACTTATTGGAAACTTGTGGCCGGCGGCTGTATGGGATCGTCTCAGCGCTTTATTGCGAGATTTCGAAACTTGACATGAGATAACGTACTATGGTTTTTCGAACGGCTGGAATATGTCTAACCTCTGATGTCTACCTATGTGAGCCTAGCCAAGTTTAGCTAGTTTCAAGTAACAGTGTACAATCTTAGCTTTTCGCGATCACTAACACATTCATTATAATAAAACAACTTTTAACCGGATTCATCGCGTGGATTATTGGTTTTGGTCTTTCCTGACGTTTCGAACACTTTGCAGCGTTCGTAATCCGTTGGGAGTCCTCCTGCGACCACGAACCCTGCAAAGTGTTCAAAACGTCAGGAAAAACAAAAACCAATAATACACGCCATTAATCCGGTTAAAAGTTGTTTTATTACATTTTTCTTATATATAACTACATTACATATAACAGTGTACAACTTTATCAATCCAAGTTCTTATAATTATTACAAACTATCTTAGAGTTTTACATTGTTTTTTTTTACCTGTATTATTTAACATTTTCTTTAAATCATGCTGGTTATTTCGGGCTTCCACGTAGCTTACTGACCCTCTGTCACATATAATGTATTTATTTATGTAAAGAAAAGATCAGCACTACAAATACTTTTGCTCTCGTTTGTTTCCTAAAATTATATTAAAATAAATAAGGACTATTCTACAATCTTAACGTACCATCACGCCTGTATTCCCCGAAGGGGTAGGCAGAGGTGTACATAGTTGTACAGCCACATGTCACCAATGCTGTTATTAAGTCCCATGTAATAGGTGGTGAGCCTATTGCCATCTACCGAGCACAACTCCGGGCTGCTATCGAAAATTACCCAATAACACTTTGCCCGACCCGGGAATCGAATCCAGGACCTCATGCTCAGTAGTCGGTACCACTAGACCAACGAGATAGTTTCTACAATCTTAACTTTTTTAACACAATATCAACTCTAAAATCTATAAAATTGTGAGATAAACTCTCGTACCAATAGTAAGGGCTCCTAAGTCAATATAATACAGGATGTGATTTCGTCGGTGGCACGCGTCAACTTTAGTATGCTTAGTTTCTAGAATGGATTCCCAGACGTTGACATCAAAGAGATGGGTAGAAACTATACTTATATTTAAATACCTATATGAGGTACCTTTATCGTACAAATCAATACATTTTCAATAGATTGCAGCAGCGATATAATTGACCGTTAGACTGGTAGGTAAATCAAGTAATAGATTAGTGATGTTTCCTTTGGTCTGGCAAGTCAGAGGCACGACTGACTTTTCGTATTAAAATTTATCAATCGTAAATGAAATCATCACAAGGAAACCAGCACACTTGAGAGATGTCCTGTAAGGTATGGCTACAGTATCAGAGGCGGGTGGTGAAAATTATGACACTACATTACTCATCAACGGCACAATACAAAATAAAAATAAATAAAAAAGACGAGTGAGCTCAGTATAACGGAATAAAAATAAAAATAACCACGCTTCTCAACTATGAATAAATCATAAACAATAAAAAACAATATACATAGAGTGCTAAAAGCATAACCCTTCCTTTCCCTTTTGGCTTTAGTCTAGTCCGGTAAAAAGCAACGAAACTCCGTGATGAGTTTTCCTACATAATTCGATTTCAACTAAAAATAGACACCTAGCAGAAACATTTTAAAAGTTAAAAGTAAATGGGAAATGTAAATGGAATGTTAATTTATTCAAAATTCGAACAATGGCTTCCAATTTTCACTGTCTCATTTATATATTGTGTGATTTGTGATGCTTTACTATTCCAAGTATTTTATTTGCATGAGCTCTTGATAGCAATACCTTTGTTTTTCTATTCTATAATCTATTATGTATAATATCTATCTATATACAATCTATTATGTCTCTCTATAGAACTCCATTGTTGTTTAAATTAATAATAGATATCTTATCAGTCTAACTAAATCATAACTCTGCTACAAGCATAAAATGAGCCTATATTTAATTCCTTTTAGAGGATCCGTTCCGTTTTTATAAAAATTGTCTAGATGACACTATTATCTATACGATCTAGTTTTTAAACCACGCGTTCAGTCAAAATTAAGAATGAATTTCTATCTAATTGTGGCGTTAACAGTATAAATAAAGTTGAATTAAAAACATTCATTTTTTCTGCCAACCCTTTTAAGTGACGGTAGAACAGTAGAGGTCACTAATATTCCTATTCATAACTTCATCCCATAGCAGAAAGCTGCGCTATACCAATAAATAAAGTGAAAGTCGCTATTTACACGACACCTAATCATAAATATCCGTTTCTAAAATTACTTTTGTCCTTCACAAAGTTTGTCTCGAAAGCTCCGAAACGGCGCAGTGGATTTAAAAGTATTAAAATAATGTTTTGACTAAAATTTCGTACATGTCCCGTTTAGATATCTTGCAGATTTCAGAAGATTTAAATATAAATATTTGTAAAGTATTTTTGCAATTCCGACGCGAAGTCGCGGATACAGCTAATTTTAATATGGGTACTCAGAACTATCCTTTGAAATATATGCATATAGTTGGTAGGTAGGTAGGTATGTGTGCGTTCCTCAGTGCCAATGACTTCTTTCAATACACATTTGCAAATATTAACATTGGGCGCTTTGATCTTAAGTCGACGTTCATTTTGTTAGAAACGTGTACTCTTAATTAAGTTCAAACAAGACGTGTTAATCGAACCGAGTACGTGTCGCAGGTATATACCGAACTTGGAATATAAGTTAATCTACTAGAAATAGTAATTTTCGTCATACACTTTAACTCTTCCTTTTAATCTGATCAAAATAATTGTTAAAAAGTTCCATTGTTGTTACGTATATCGCTAAAATCTCCAAAATTTTAATGGTTTTAATACCGTCCATGATCACAAGGAGTTATTAAATGACAATGATAAATGATTTTATTTCTGTAAATACGTCATCTTTTGAAGAGTTAGTTTTACATGTATTTATTATAAACTTGACGGCGCCGGATCTCTGAGAAGAAACGCCGAAACAAACTCAGAGAGCAACATCTCTTTTAAAGTGTTAAACTTTTGTCTATGGCGATAGGTATCTATCTACTCTCTGTGCTAGTATTTGAAACTTTATATCTTAAGGCTGGGCTTTCCAAAAGTGATATACGTTAAAGTAACATGAAATGTGATTTTTGCCGATCAAAGATGCACTATTGCTGCATATATGAAAGTTTCGATATTACATATGATGAAAGTTTCAATGTTTGTGAATTTATGAATTTAGATTTCTGTTCATCAATCACGCAAAAAGTACTGAACGGATTTGGTTAAAATTTTGTACCTATATAGTGACTTATGATATTTTAATTCCTCGAATATACAGAGTTCCTACAGGAAAGTAGAATTCCGCTGCTGAAACTATGGAGCCACGATAGTTTAAAATAAAAGTTAAGACACTGCTATAACTATTTCTTTGTCATCGATTGTTTAAAATTAAAATTAAGACATTTCTATGAATATTTCTTTGTCAGCGATAATTCTAAATAAAAATACAGACACTATTTCCATGTCATAATTTAGTTACTTTACTGTAACATTAGCTGATAGGTTACCTACACCTTAGTTTATTTACACCAAGACGAAGCTAATATAGTCAAACAAGATATAGGTGTCGCTTACAAACTTAATTAAACGTTAATTTACAATGTCTACATCATTTTCGTAACATCTGCTCTCTAAATAATATAAAGCAAAATATTGTTACGGTTAGACCTCAATATTATAAATATATCAGGCAAGTATATTATAAATAAAGTGTCACACAAAGGTGTAGCCGTTATTGAAACGTTCCAAGGGTTATCAGATAATTGTATATATCAATATATCATACGCATATGCGTATGATAAAGTATTTGCTCATCCAAGAACCTCTGCCATTTCAAAATCATGTGCATATTATAAATGATCACTTGCTTAGAATGTCATCACTAGGAAATCAGCACACTTCCCAGATGTTTTCGATGGTGTGTAAAAACATGTTAATTCAGTGACCTACGGGTAGTTTAAACTCCGACACTGGGTTATTAACTATACGCATACAATAACACGCATTGCAGAAAACCACGTTGCCCACGCTTGTATTTTTGTGAAGAGCTTATAAATTGTTTGATAAATGTAATTACTTTGCAAGTATTCGATAAAATGTATTTATTTTAAATCGTTAATAATTATACGACTTTCAAAATAAAACTTCAGCAGATTCTCCAATCGTATCAAAATTATTAACAACACACGAATTTCAACTTCATAGTAAAAGCACTTAGGTATATCCATTTGAAGAGTATTCCCAAATCAATTTAAACTGCAGTATCATCAAACAAATCTAAATACCAGTCAATCAATAATAGCTACTCAATACGCTCGTGATCCCAGGCCAGGGGTAGTCAACCGTCTGATTGCCAATTAGACAGCCTGCCCAGGTGTCTGCAACCCGAGCTCACTCACAATCCTCTTTGTCTAATGCAATGCTCCATCAGCATTTACTAAACAGCTTCTGGCTACAATCGAAAACTAGATAGGTTTCTGTTTTTTCTCCATCTCTGGGTACCATTACAAAGAACTCAATTTATCGAGGATTAGGAAAAATGCAAGCCTGCAAAAAAGAACAGGTTATTCGAAATGTATAAATAAACTGATATACATATTTATAATTTGTTTTAAGTCTAGACATGAAAAAACTATTTGTACACTTCATTCAAAATTAGGAACAGTTTAAATGTAGCTTGGAGCTTTAAATGGGTTTGCGAAAGTTAGAATAATATTGACAAAGAAATAATGTTATCAGCTTTTTAAAATGAAAAGTAATATCGTTGCTGAGACTTAAATACGTATCTAAAGCCTCACCGACCACCTCACAAGTATACAGTACATTGTAGATGTAGATAAGTACCTATAGGACACCAAAGCATTATTGAAACGAACTGTAGTACTTCAGCCTTCACAGACTACCTAATAAGGAAGACGATATTGATTTTCATGGTATAATATTGACTATTGACTTTATGAAAGGTACCTATTCCTTTGGAAGTAACATATTTCATGAATTGGTGGACATGGGTTTTGAACTAGCTTACTAAAAACTGCCCGAAATTATTAATCCATAGATATTTTAGGGAGTGTTTTAATAACGTTAGAAATTATCATTTTTGACATTTTGATACTAAATATGAGAATATTAAAGTGAGTTTTTTTTTGACGTTTCGATTTTTAAATAGCATTAAATCAATGGAAAATAGAATCGAAATGCGTTATTAATATTAAAAAAAAAGTAAATCTAAATAATGAACCACCCATATCCTGTTTATCTTGAACGAAAGTCTCCTCTTGTACCTCTACTCTTGTATCATCTATCGCGTTATATAATGACTGTACAACAAAGGTACGAAATGAAAGAATTTGACAGATATATTTTTAGTTTATAAAAGTAAATTTATCACACAATACTTTCTTAGCAACAACTTAAACCTTCTAATCACTTAAAAATATTTTTTATGCACGGCTCTCATCGTATACATTGTCTAATGCCTACCACTATCTACCTATATTATATGTATTTAATAAATATACATATTACCCGACACACATTTGCCTTACATAAGTACCTACCTAAGCCTTTGTTCGATAAGATTTTGGCCAATTATCTTAATCGGATTACGTTTATTGGGTACGCTGACGTCACTAGGCAACAACCACTAAAGTAATCCTCCTGTAGTTAATTGCCCCCATTTGAAGGTATGCCCTAATAAATACGGTGGGTAGGTAAATATGTTTTTATTGACCGAGTGAGTTAAGGGAAATTAAATGGCAGACTACATGACGTGTTGGATGATTTGTGTTGTAACGTCATCTTTCACGTTTATACAGGCTGGAAAATAACACTTTCGACAATTTTTAAAGATGAATTCCACCCATGAAACTAAACAAGTTTCCCTAAGAAACATGGGCCATCAGACCAAAACTACCCATACAAACTTCTGACTTGCACAGTAAATACGGGTTGTGTGGGAGTTCCGTTTTTTTTTTTTATCATCTGTAGACTGTGTATTTTAGCCATAGTTATTTAATCCATCTTTAAGCTGTTTGTAGCTAAATAAAAGCCGCACAGATGCATCTAGGTTAAGCTGCGCTTGCCGTGGTCGGTCTGCTACCGGAGTTCCGGGATCGCAATAGACATTCACCGTATGCCCAACCCGGTAACCACTAAACAAACGAGGCATTCTTATATTAAAGTTAAATAAATGATTAGCCAAATTTTACAATGTCAACCATCTTTTTGGCGACACCGGGCGGTGGTTCAGCTAAAAGATCGTTTGATGAAGCATCAAATACAAATTACCGTAATTCCTTTCCACACCATGTCGTTCATAAAATAATACTTATTTAACTTCATCTATAATAATTAAACGCCATTTAATTGCCTACTCAAACTTCTAAATAACCTTTTAAAAGGGCACAGGTCGCAAGCTGTTGACATGTCATTGACATAGCGAGTACCATGGCTTATCCAGGTCTTATGTTTTCAATATGCGAAGTAATCCTTTGATCAACGCTGGAATATATTTGTATTATACTTCAAATTGCCGAGGCACAGACTTCAGATAATGCCACGTACGCATAGATATGTACACGTAAATTGTTATGTAAATGTTGGTAATTTTAGATTCGTAAAGGTGTAAAAGCTGTGATTGTTATATAAAAATAAATTGAAATTATTTCAGTGTCCGTTGTGTATAAATTACCTTAGACATAGAATATTACTAATCTGTGCATAACTATGCCCTCGACACCCTCCGCGTTGATGTCGGAAAAAATGTAATATCATGTCGTAATTAGATGGACACAACGTGCTACTAACATTAAATAATTAAAAATTATATACACAATGTTTGCTGGACAGGAACTATGTAGAACTTGTCAATCATGGTCTCAGTCTGGTCAGGAGCAAACACTTTAACTTTTTAAAGGACTGGGATTTATACCTAATTTTAATATAGTTAAATCTTGAGTCTCAATTGATTTCGAAATCAATGTGCTATCCAAATTCATATATAACACAAATAAAATAGTTCCAAAAGTTCTGCAAATAAATAAGCGTTGAATTTCCAAAACTGACTGACAATATCAACCAATCCGATTTTCGACTTCAAAAGCAAGACCCAGATCATTATCAGAAATTCACAAAACTTGCTGATATGTTGACATCACAAAGACTATTGAGGCGCACAATATGGCTGAACGACCCCGCAATACCCCGAACGCAACAGATGAAGCCTATATTGATAAAATGACAAAACCAAACGCGTAAAGACTTAACCCTCGAGTCACGAGCACAGAATTAGACACGGTTCATTGGTTTCTCAAGAGGTGATGGAACTGATTGGCCGGCTCTGCTTAACAATACTCTCTATAGACGCAGAACAAGATTCTAACCCCTAAATTTTGCACAGAAAATTGCACCATAATTCCACACGTATAAGGTTGAAAACTCTTTTGGAAAGTGAGTGTGGTATTTGGACTATTGGCGAAGAATCATCGCATCTGCTTAGCCGGATTTTATGTTTCATTGATTGGCATTGTTAAGTCCACGCAACGGTAATACGCCCCTCTCAAATGTTTATCGGAAGATTTTCGGTAAATAGACACAATTATTTGATAAGGGTTGGCTTGAAGTACCTCTTGTAATGTACTTTAAAAATAAAATTCCGCTCGCTTTGTTCGACGCTGTATATGATTTGCTATGCCATTTTTGTTATTTTTTTTTTGTGAAAGCTTTACTAATATTTATTCTATATTAGATGGCCGACACTTCATTAAAAACTTGTGACTCACTTTAGCTTATCAGGGATGAGAACAAATTAAACATATTTTATGTGATAGAATAAAACACTGTTGGTTAAAACCTTTACTGGCTAATAATATTTAAAAAGCAAGTAATGTAGGAGCTTCAAAGTAAAATAATACTTTCTAATACTTTGAACGTCATAACTTCCAAACTAATCAAAGCCTCAAAAGCTTGGGTTACCAGTAAAAATTTGGACAAGTTTTTTCGCATAATAATTTGCTTCATTCATTAAACCCATTTATTGATATTGATCATATATAATATTAGTTTCCATTATTAAGATACATTAAATTAATTTTTAAGCTACACAATTTAACCTATTACTAAACCAAGAGCGACATAATAAAATCCTTGCGCGGATATATTGGCCGAAACTCGCGTCAGCCGGGCAGGGTGATGTGACGTACGATGGACATTCGCTGTCCGCCACAGTTCGCTACTTCCCTCTCTATTAGTTATGAATGCCTAGTACTTCGTTATGTTTGGCCTCATTGTGGTTTAATATGTTTAGGGTTTAGTTTGCTGTTGGTAACTACCATGTTTACACTGTAGCTGTGTATTTGCCTGCCTGGAAGATTTTTAAACGCAATACACCACGCGAAATGGTAAACTTAAGTCAGGTCTTAGTGCTCTAGGGTGGTCGTGATTACTTGGTAGAGCACAAAAACTGCTAGTCAAATAGTCGCCTAGTTGTATAGTCAACTACAACATTTTTAATACTAGTATTAAAAATGTCGTATAGTCCTTCTATCTCACGAAGGCGCATGATATGTATTCTTTTGCGTACCCAATAAGGTTCAGACTTTAAGGTTTCATACGCCATTTTGACATTGAATAACTATAACATAGCATTACGCCTGCAATCCCCTAGACTTGCAGAGGTGTTCACTGTTGTACACCCACATTTTACCGATGCCGTTAAATCTCATCTTTAAAGGTGTCATGAGATTGCCATTTATCGGGCACAATCCAGGGCTGCTACTGAGAATTTCGGACAGAAAAATCCAATAACATAGTAATTAAATATAAGTCAATATAATAAATAAATATAATTATTACACCTACAGCCAAATACAAAAATATATTAGGCAACCTTCTCATATTAACATGGCTAATAAAATGCCGGGTACAGTATCCGACAATAACAAATTCCACAATGGTAACACGATGCTTACAAGTATTGCATGCTACAACATATGTGTACAATCGTGCGGAAAATCATAATAACAATGTCCGTCCTCCTGTATTTAATAGACGCAGAAATAATGCACAATGCGCCTATTATTTCGTCTAAGAGGGGACGGATTGTACTTATTTTTGTTTACGACTGTACTTGTGTGCACGGTGAGAAATTGGATACTTTTAGGGGTAAGAACTGGTCAGAAGATTAATAAACGAAGGAACGACCAGTCATTGTTGAGAAAAGTTAGACTGTACTATAAAATTTGCTGTTTTTTTGTTTGTTATATCTCTGTATTTTATTTTATGGTATGGTATAGCTAAGTAGCTAGAAGGCATAGTAAATGTTGCTACGGGAGAAGCGTTTCCTTTTTAAATTTAACAATCTTCGCCCCTTGAATTTTCGCTGCGTAGTGGACACAGATAACAGATATTACTTCAACTATATTTTTTGTTAGCTGTGCTTTTCCCGAAGCAGCATTTATGCCCTCTAACTCAATACCTTCCCAAAGACTAAAAGCCTCTCAAACGCAATTTAAAGTCAAAATCATGTACAAACATACACTCTAAGCTAATTATGTACTACGTAATAATGGACAAACGTTATTGACGACCAACCATGAGCATTAATTGTATACAAAGTCACCTTTGTTCCGGCAGCAATGTAATTACGGCAATAAGCCCGCTAGCCTGTTAGGCAGCCTCTAATGGATACCCTGTGTTCATTTCGGAGATGGGCTTGTATCATAGTGTGAGTTGTAAGCTTGCATAGATGAACGTTCTTATTACTGTTTGGGTAGATCACTTGAACATACTGTGTGAGTTAGTGATAAGATACATTTTATCGATATATTTTGCATATACTAGGTTTTTGTTTTACGTTTAACTGTTTGGGCAATAAATTTCTATAAATCGTGTGACTGAATGATAGTTTTTGCTATATTAAACTATATTATTATCTATGCTTTAAATTTAATTTAATGAATCTTTATTTCGAATAACAGGATCCACATTTTTGCAAACATCAACTTACAGCTATTAATGAACACATTAAATCACATTACAAATAGTTACTTTAATTATGGCTACCTTAATAACACCCTAATTTTTATTTATTTGCTTTATATATTAAATACTATATATAATTTTAAATAAATACTGTAATTCTTATTGCACATCTTGCCGGTTAAATGGCTTGTGTAATAAATACTCTGCGATGTGTTACTGTTTGGGGTAATATGTCTATAAATCGAGCAAGGGAGCTCTAAAAAGAAAAAGAAAAAAATTATAACTATTTTCATAGTTTTCTTTCAGATAGCTTATAGTAATGACTATAGCAAACTCCATCAACATCTTCATGTACGAAGTTGTCACTGCCAAATTGCGCAACATTAGCTGTTACGTAATACCCCCGCCGCCAAAAGGTATGGTGTTTACCAAACACAATTATTGCCCGCGTCCATTTTGCAATATGAGATTTAAAGCTCAAATTAAGTGAATTAGAAACAGGAGAGAAGGCCCTCTGCCCT
The DNA here is from genome assembly GCA_935421205.1 of Xylocampa areola. NCBI lineage: Eukaryota > Metazoa > Arthropoda > Insecta > Lepidoptera > Noctuidae > Xylocampa > Xylocampa areola. The sequence goes on from OW285207.1 coordinate 14,013,676, forward strand.
CTGATAGGCATTTTCGATTTGATTCCATCACCGACTTCCAAACCATTTGCAAGTAATTTGAGTGGGGGCTGGTTAGCGATAATTTGATCGAAATAGGGTAGTAACTAAATTTATATAAGTAGTTGTTTAAATATACAATCGCCTATCGAACATATTGTAACAAACACGAATAATATCTATAATCATCGCGTATCTATAATCATTTGCCCAAAACAATACTTGAGATTTTAGATGTTACTGTATTCAAAAATAAAATAAAAACAATATTAATTAAAAAATGTTATTACTCGATTAACGAATATTTAAGTGATAGAATATTGTATTCCTGATCCATGACATCACTTTATAATTGAATCATGATATTTTAATGATGGATCAACATTTAATATTAAGTTGACATTTCTTTATATATTTTTTTAGTTGATGATTATATTTTGAAATTGTTTGTACTAATTTTGCATGCCGCTTGACGGTCGAATATGGTGATACTCTGTACCTATACTTAAGAACTATGTCTATAATACCCATATGTCGCAAAATAAACTATTTGATTTGATTTTATTTAATTAAATTCAGGCTATAATTTATAGATCCATAGATTTTAATTGGTTAATCCACGGATCTGAAAAAAATACGCATGTGACCTTGCCTTGGCATGAGCGAAGCATAGATTACACACACACACACGCAGCGTACTGGCGCCGAGTGGATGGGTTTTAAGTATTTTATGCGTTTAGCTCGTGTATGACAAGCGAAATATGATGACTAGGCATGCTTCTCAATTGTACGCAACGCTACGTCCGTATTCTTTTTAATAAATCCGCTCAATTGACATTGGAAATATGTCAGTTCATACTCTTAAATGCAAAAGGGCCTTAAAGAATCGAGATACTAATAAGCCGACATGCTTTAAAATTGAGATAACTGTGATGTAGGTCAATTTATTTCAACATTACACATTGTCTTAAGGCGTTGATTTAACATTGGAATTGGGTTGGAATTGGTATTAATTTCACCCAAGCTCAGAATGCAAACATAGCATCATGCCTGTGTTCCCTGAAAGGGTAGGCAGAGGTGTACACAGTTGTAATACACACACATTTTACCAATGATGATATTAAGTCCTATGTAAAAGGTGAGCCTATTGCCACCTATCAGACACAATTCCAAACTACGGGCTGCTATTGCAAATTTCCTAATTCAAAAACCCAAGAACTTTTTGCTCGATCCGGGAATCGAACCCAGGACTCCATGCTCAACAGTCGTGCTTGACCACAACGAGACATAATGAATACAGGCGAAATATATGATATGTTAGAGTTCATCTTCTCTCCAACTGTGCTATGCACAACAGGTTCATTGATCTCATAATTCTAAGTCACCTGTATAACAATAAAGAATACAATAAAATAATTAATATAACATCTCAATTATTTGGAGTAATATACATGTATATTAATATTACCTATCGATTAATAGTGTCACTGACCATGTCTAAAATGATATGTCCATGGATAAAATCCAATATTACCTAAATAGTATTCTGTAGTCAGAGGCAAAGTCTGACAACTAGTCATACAACGAGATATCGTGTTACCCAGTAACTGGGTTATGGAGCAGTCGCTCCATGTATAATACTGGTATGAAGCTGCATCCGGTTTGACTGGAAGCCGACCCAAATGTAATTGGGAAAAGATATAATCGGTATTCTATATATACTTCTTCCGACTGTATTTCGGTCACGGCGGCCTATCTCCACGGAGATTAGCCAAGTACGCAGGAGGTATTATAGTGCACAAGTGTATGCACAAACACAGGTGCACTGCCTAGGCCTTCACTCTTATATTCCGATGGGACGGAAATCCGACACGACCAGAGAGAGATCAGGCGCAGGACCGACGGTTTTACGTGCTCTTCAAAGCACGGGGGTGTCACACCACCAACTTCCTGACTCCGGGCTGACACTGAGAATTTCCTAACAGAAAAATTCAATAACACTTTGCCCGACCTGGGAATCGAACCCAGGACCTCACGCTCAGCAGCCGCGCTTGCGACCACTGGACCAACGAGGCAGTCTACATAGAGCATACTTTACTTATACATGAAAACTAACTAACCATAAATCTATACAATTAGAGACAGAAAAGGCCCTAATTTACTCCCTATTGAGATTTAGGAACCCCGTCCAAAATCTCAAGTATACATGACAATAGGCCAAATCAACTAATAACTAACCGTTTATTACGTACAATTTAGAATGTCCCCGGTCAGTTGGCGAGCGAAACCGTGGGGCGTAACAATAGTGTCCCCAACAGATCCCCGGGACGATTTAAACAAGGGTTTTTGCCCCAATTACTTACGGATGCGTAATTATTTTAACCAAGAAATGGAACGCGGCGTGTAGAGATGAATATCGGGTGATATAGATGTGGAAATAACTCATTACTGTCTACTCATAATTTTCATTCATGTTACCAAATTCGGGTTATTCTGCGAAAATTGTGCAAGATAATTTTTGTATTATGGCGGGCTGTTTATCAATCCCAAGATTCTTTTCCCAAGATATTTTTTTTCTGAAAATTATCTATATATATAATATCTAATTTCGTGATAAACGTTGACGAAGGCGAATATAAAATAAGTAGCCCATAACGGCCCCACTGCAGGGCAAGGGCCTCTTCATAAATAGAGTAAATTTTGTAAACTAAATATTTTTTTACGTATGGTAACTGCACTGTTTTTAGGTAGGTAAGTAAACTTACTTTTTCTTCCATTATATTCATATCCTTCTGCTATACCTACGCAAAATCTGAAATACGCATAAGCAAAATAATAAAAGCAACATCACAGCTTCCAAAGCGTATTCCATCGAAAACCTCCACTAACACAGGTATTTAAACCTATAATCAATCCGTCTAAAAAGTTATACCACCATTAGAGATTGCCTCTTCACAACTTCGCGTTCCATAACTACGCTGGTAAACATTAATCAGTGGTTTAAATAGGGCCTTCCGGCTGTGTCTACATTAATTAGCGACGCGATTTCGAGCACATAGCGATTTAAGGCTTTCCAAACAGTCGCGGATTAACGCGGAGCGATTACGTGATATACCAAAAGGTTCTTTTTATCAATAATGTAGACCACTATTTAGGTAGATAATTTGGCCACCAACGCCCCTTGTGGTAAGCGACGGTGTAGCTGAGGATAAAACACGTAGATCCAGAAGAAATCTATGCACTCCAAGTAGTGCTGATAGATTTGGGGAGACCGATAGTTGGGGAGTTGATGCAAATGCCCAGACCTATTACTACATCCCAAAACATGACTAGGTCGCTTCACGGCACAGCTTCGTCCGGTGGGTGGTAACCAGGCGCAGCCGAAGCCTCCCACCAGAGTAGTATAGCCATTTTAAGGGTGCACTCCTACGGACGCGGGCAACTCAGCCCCCAAATGTTTTATTGTTGAATTCAATACAAAATTTCAGCGCTGTTTGTCACAGAAAACTGTAGGTGCACACAGTAGAAAATTTACTTGTACCTAAAAGTATAACACAAGGTCGCGTGAGCCTTAAAACAAGTAAATGAATACGCACGTGAATCGCTAGGCCTCTGACTTGCTATTAACATATACTTGCTATTAATATAAACAATAGCCGGGACCAACAGTTTAAGTCCTTTTTGATGCACAAACACGTGAAACGCGACGCTTTTCAAAAAGAATCGTAGTGTGTCTGTGTCGTGGACTTGACGTTAATTCATGTATGTAACGCGTAATATTTCAATAATTTTAGCAGTGACCCCAAAATGGCGGAACTTTCCCCTCCACCGCGCGCAATCCGTCACAGTTCTCACTCCACGTAAAAAATTCTTTGATCTTTTAGCTATCGAGTGGTGTAATAAAAATTTGGATGTCGATGAAAGATATGTAGCTGCAATATCATACTGTAACTTTTGTTATCATCAGTTTTCTGGATTGCCTCCCACTATGGAAGTGAAATTAAAGACGTATTCACGTCAAAAGCGTCTAATATGTAGTTTTAAAATCGCTTACTTCTCACGCATTGCATCTTTATATAGCCACAACCTTAAACTGCTCGGAAAACTCGTGCTTTTCACAAACGCTTCCAATCAGCCAGTGGCCTTTCATTTCTAACAATGGTCTCGGATAAAATGCGAAATAAGATCCTTAATGAAAACTATCGTCTGCTGAAACTACCCTCGTATTAATCTATTATCGTTAAATCAGTTGCAGACGCTATTAACGGTTCAACGATATAATTTTAACTATAGAGCGGAGCATCTTTTTTGGGACCCGTTTGTTTCGGGATTTAGATGTTGTAATTACATTTTGGAGTAACGTGTATTTATTGCGTTGTTTTTGTTTGTGTTCGTGATTTACTCACTTGTAAAACTTTATTTAGTTTCTTAGATCTTTTAGTTACACACCACAACTATCTTTTGTAGATCTTCTCTGTCTTGTTTGAAAACAAAACAGATTTTATTACAATGAGACTGTATTATTTTATTCTTCAACGGTTATTACTCACGTGTATTTCCCAGATTGCCCGAGTTTGACTTGCGACATCGCCGCGACCTTAGCTCAGGGCTCCGTTCAAGTTCTAAACTAGTCGGGCAATCTTGAGAAATGCACGTTAGTAACTGGTGTCTCACAAGAGTAACAATAAAAAATAAAAATAAAAAATTTAACGCATTTTTTATGACTTGGTTAGTCACTTTTTCTTTGTGTGCGCAAATGTAATCCGTATCAGGTGGCCGAACATATTTTTTTAAGTTTTATAAATCTTGTATTCATTAAAACAGCTACTGAAAGCTATGTTTATGATTTGGTTTTAATTACCTACCTTTTTTCACGTTCCGCAAAATTAGGCGTATGAAAATAAGCCTATGCTTAATGATACCCGAAAAGAAAGAACTACAAAATAAAATAACTAATGACACTTATTGTCTAATTTCCAAATTTTGCTTTAATATTCGTAATTGGGCTTCTTCGTCAGTTACTTCTTCCGACCGTATTTCGGTCACGGCGGCCTATCTCCACTGAGATTAGCCAAGTACGCAGGAGATATTATAGTGCACAAGTGTATGCGCAAACACAGGTGCACTCCCTCTTCCTTCACTCTCATATTCCGATGGGACGACAATCCGACACGACCAGAGAGAGATCAGGCGCAGGACCGACGGCTTTACGTGCTCTCCGAGGCACGGGGGTGTCACACCACCAGCTTCCTGACTCCGGGCTGCTACTGAAAATTTCCCAACAGAAAAATTTAATAACACTTTGCCCGACCTGGGAATCGAACCCAAGACCTCACGCTCAGCAGCCGCGCTTGCGACCACTAGACCAACGAGGCAGTAGGCCATTTTCCAAGTAGGTAGCATGATATCTTTTTGCTCGTTTATTTTGTCATCGTAAACTATTTGGATAAACCTCTTTGAAACAACACGGTTGTAAGCAGGACTTAAAACTGCCCGCCCATCATGGAGAACTCATTTTCTTTAGTTATACATTTTTGGGTCAGCTGAGCTAACCTAAGCACTTAGACCGCTTCTAGGTCAGAATAGCTCCATTGGCAGAGCGCTTGGAGTATTAATCCAGGTTCAAATCCTGCACACGACTGTATTTTTCTTTCTATATTATTTCATAACTTTAGAATTCGCAATACGCGTAAATGCGTCTAAACGAATAATCTATATAACTTTAAAGTTCGCTAGACTTACTTGAATGCGTTTGAAAAATATATCTGTATGAAATATAAATATCATAACACTCAAAAACAACAAAAGAGAAAACATATTGTATGATAACATAAAACTTTTCCGAGGCTTTGACGGCTTGCGGCCGGGCGTCCGGAAATGGAAGGGACAAGGGCAGGCGTCTTCCGGTCCAGGGGTCCTGTGTGACAACTAAGCAAAAACAATGTAACAGGCCATATTGGAAGGAAATTAACGTACGTAAATCATGATAGTGAGAATATATGTTGATGATAGCAAAGAATTAAATGTTATGTTAGGAGCAAAGGTGCATTTTTGTGCCATATCTGATTGTAGACTAAATAGTTAGGAACATGCAATATACTGATGGAAAAGGTACTTCTACTTGTTAAGGCTTGTTAAATTTCAAAGCTTTTACGACGGATCAGAAAGGGTCGACGGATCTTTGGTCATTAATTAGAACTATGTTCCTTTTAGACGTTTAACGAGGTTCTAGGTAACGTTTCTTAACGTTTAATAAAAGATGAACCATAGCAAAAATATCTTTTTTCCTTTCAGACTGATGTAAAGCTACAGTTAGCATACAAAAATCCTACAAACTAATGTTAGTATTTACATCTATTCCAAAAATATTGTTTAAAAACTACGTCACAGCGACGTGTCGCCATAACTAATGCCCCAATAGGTGGATGTCCCATCTGTCAGCTATAATTTCTAAAATACTGTAACAATACTAGCATAAAATAAATTGGGGACTCAGGAAAACTAGTGTCAGCCTAGTATCGCAAATATATTTGGGTTATAGGCTTAAAAACCAATTGGTAGGCAATCGATTCCATCTCCATCATCCACCTCACAGATCTCCATCCAAACCAAAGTCAGCACATATATTATTAGCTACCCTTTAATTCGCACAAGGAAGTAGGACACAGATGTTTACTTAAAAATATTATTACAGGAGCGGCAACGAGAAATCCTTTAAGCGCCGCACTACCTTCGTCCGCTTTCAAATAGCAAATGACGCCATTGAGTAAATCTTCAGATCTGAACAAATAATGTTCGCCATACATCTCTGGCTACAACTTAATACACTGGACGGATCAAAGGACCCACATACGGAAACGCTGCAAGCTTAGAATAAACCAATTATGAGTGAAATATTAGGGATCAGTCCGCCCCCTGAAAGCCTTTGATCACACGTTGCTAACTGCTTATATTTCTTTCCGGCCTCAAGCGAGAAAGGAGAAGCCACCAAAGACCGGTCAAAATATAAGCGAAACTCTTAATAAATTACATAAATTGGTGGCCACGAGACTAATACCCCCGGAATGGGGAATAAGCCGGTCATAACGTCGGTTAACTGCGCGTGCCGAGTAATCATTTTCGGACAGGATATTTACTTCCGTCTGTTCTCCTGATATACGACAACCACCGAGCTCTTATTAAAGGATTCGTGTTGAGAAAATAGTCGCTACTGCAAATAAAGCGCACCTAAATCATACTGTCTACGTAATGAAGTTGAGCACCGAAAGTAGCCGAAATTCGAGTGTAAATAAATTAAGTACGATCAGCACGATGACGGCCATCGCTCCATTTTCAATTAGAATGAAAGCTGGGGACGATATGGATATTTTACGAAATGGGAAAATAATCGAATTTCGACTGAATAATGAGAGGACCCTCGGCGTACGTCGATGAATGGCGACCAGGAGAGCATGGCGACACAAAGGGTATTTAACTCGTACTTAGTACTTTTTGTCCGCCACCCCCCGCCGCGCCCGGCCGTCCCCCGGGCCCCAACGCGATTATATTGTCGTTATCGCCCTATAACGTATGCAGAATAAAACATGTATTATCTATATTGCCAGCATCCATTTACCCGATTTCGTTCGCTGCTAATCCTTTGATTTATAACATGCCGTTGAAATATAGCCGTTGGCCGCAATATATTTAAATTATTCCAACAGTCAATTAACGAGATAGCTTTTGCCGCGATGTAGGTCGCGATGTGTTGTGTGTTCACCGGGACGTTACAAACGAACTGAATTTGTTGTACATTGAAATTCGCAAAGTTATTAAAAGCAAATTTGCGGTTGACTAACCCGAATGAAACAATTTTCAATTTGGAGGTTATTTAATAAAACCTCATGTATGCGTAAAAGTTTGAGAAATTCGCGATATCTGCACGCGGGTGCTTATTAGTGAAGTCAAACATACCTTTTTAAACTAGGCCCCTCGGGTATAGCGTCATCTATTTGCACAGGCAAATTTCCTCCAAACATTCTATTGATACAAATAATTCTCGGGAGGGAGAGGACTATATTTCACCGGCGGTTTTTGTTAAGTCAACGTGGGCAGAAAAGTTAGTTAACTAACTTTTTAGCGTTTCGTTAAAAAGCGGCGAGGATTAATACGGGCGACGGTCGTAATACTTATTTACAATAATCCGACTTGTGGGAGAACTGCGCGTGAATTGTTAGAATAAATTTCGTTTTCAGACGTGTTCTCCACTAGGGCTGGATTATGGTCGCAAAATTTATCGATATTTATTTGCTAGACAGAATCTTCGAAGTTATTTGTACGAAACATGTGCCCACTTGATTTTAACTTTCTTGGATGTAGGTTTAAAAATGTTCTTGAAGTTTAAAAAAAACATATTTGTGACTTATATTTTAGTTAATTTAAGTACCTAGAATCTTTTAAAGAACTAACATAGTATATAATTTTGTGGTTTAAGAAAATGATGTCAACTTTTTTTTATGGCATCTCGCAGGTCAACCTGGGAGGTTTTCGACTGCTTAACCGGGTTTTCCTGTGGTTTCCTTAATAATTTCTCAGCCAGGGCATTAAATAGTCAACTGTTTTTTAAGCTACATTTATATCTTAAGTAAAATTAACGCATTCAACATTTTCCTCAAGGACTTAACGTAAGATAACGCCAATGTAGATAATTTTTATTTTAATGTCGCTCGAAGGATGTCTATTGTTTTATAATTTCTCAGTAACAATTACTAACAATTTACTCAATTGTCTAGCTTTTATCTAACAACAGTTTTTTGTGTGAGAGTATTGACGGTACAACTTTAGATTATCGAGCTTCTAGGTAAAATATCGATAGCCCCAATCCACATCACAACACTTACCTACGTATGCAGATCGTAAGACCATGCTTTAAAAATTAGATACGTGCTCAGTGCACCGGTCCTTTTTATAATCCCCAAAAATTTTCGCCGTAACCATACGTCCATTCGTATGGATATTTGGTTTATCTTTACCTTCGAATCCACAAATTGGGGAGCTTATAATTAGAGATCTCAGTATTTTCATATTGGTAAGCTTATTTTTTTTTTTTTGGTCTTGGGATCACACGTGCTTGGAAGTGTTGTTTTTATTTTCTATCAAATTGTATTAAATCTAAGTGCCCCTTCTGTTCTATGCATATTGCACGTCACTGGGGAAACCGAATATGTTTCCCGAATATTGTGGTCATAGTGCACCATTGATGATTAGATAGCGCCTTCACTTTGCCCTCTTAACGTCACGACCCTATTTGTCCCCTACCAGTGATGGGGATCCAGCTTTTCACCCTACCTATGATGAGCACCTGGGCAGTTGCCTCTCTAACTCTTTCATCTCCGAGGCGGATCAACCCTCTTCCACTCCCGCCCTGCGGCCTCCTTCTAAAGTAAGTATAGCTGAGGCACAGAAAGAGACTACGACCCTTCAAAACTTTCGGCACTGCCCACAAAGCTGACACCACAGATGGCAGATATAAATCATGGTCGATCCGGCTGACCAGGATCCGTCGCTTAAGGGCCAATCCAGGGCACTACGAACGTGTGCTGTGCAGTTACCTGGTCTTCTACACAGCCGTGGCTTTCCGTTCAATCCACCTTAAGTACTCACCGAAACAACCAGGCTTTAATAAACCTTGACGTCATTTTAAATAAGGAGTCAGACTCTACCTTTAAAAAGTTAAACGAAAAACCTTAAATGTACAAAGTCCCACTCGTATAAATAGACGTGATATCCTATATTACCATATTACGGCCAATCACGAACGGGGTGGATACTATAACATTTGCATACTGCGACGGGAAATCTCATGATTAACATTTTTATTAAACTAGGATTAGGCGTAATCCTTTTTTATTCGACAATTAGCAACGTTATCATGGTGGACGATGTCGTAAAGAGTTGAAATTGCCACCTATCGCCTTAGCAATTAACCAAATTGCTCTAACGCCAGAGATAACCAACCTTTAATCACAGCTTTTTTTAAATTTCTGTCAACTTTATAAAGTGCTAATTGAGCTACCGAACAGACCGATAAAGTTTACTGCGCTTCTTTTTCGAAAACAGTGTTTTATAGACTTCAATAATTTCGTGAATAAAAATACGCAAAAGTTCCAGTTGGATTCCAACATTCGTAAAGTTAATTTTGATTTTTTTGCAAGTAAATTGACTGTTTTTTGCTTCAGCGCTATATTTTCTTCGTCTCGCGAGAATATTACGAGCAAACTTGTTCTTGAAAGACTTTTTGTATGAATGCGATGAAGAAACTAGAATAAATACATTAAATCTTATATTATTAGATTTTTCTGTAGTAACTTCGCGACTTCATTAGTTTTGAAACATAATTTCGTAGGTAGGCTAAATAAAAAAAAACTGAACACCCATTTTAAACATATATTTATTTGTATGATTGTCAATCCGATCAGGCCTGTCATGCTGTCCTTCCACCAGCGACGCCCTAAGGCGATGCCGGTACACCACACAGGCGGCTCCCATAGCATGTAGTCGCTTACTTTATAAGTTTATGCCCTGACTGCAGGCCTTAATTTACTAAGGTACTACAGGAAAGTACCGTTAAACAATCCAAACCCAACGGTGGGCTTGCGAGATGCCATATACAAAAACTTAACAATGTTTAATATAATACATACGGATCTTAAAAAAATACGGACGTAGCCATCGGCGCCAGTACGCTGCGTTTGTGTGGGCGTAATCTATGCTTCGCTTATGACAAGGCAAGGTTACATCCTGATTTTTTTCAGATCCTAATAATAAGCACACATGGCGATTGCCTGGCCCATCACAGTCATAATGTTATCGATTTCAGCGAAATTCAGTACAGTGGACATTAATTTTTAATTTGCCGATAATACCTATTCTGAACACAACCAATTATTATATTTGCCAAGCAACAGGTTCAAATTGATGTAAATTATATATGTACCAGTAGTATTTTACCGAGACATACAGACGTGTATCATAGCATCACACCTGTGTTCCCCGAAGGTGTAGGCAGAAGTGTGCACAGCTGTACACCCGCAATGCTGTTTTTAAATCCCATATAAATCAGTGGTGAGAGTGGTTGCTATCAATATCATCGCGACTGCTAAGCATGAGGCCCTGGCTTCGATTCCCGGGTCGGGCAAAGCGTTAATGAATTTTCTGTTAAGAAATTCTCAGTAGACAAACGATACAATTCCAAACGCCGGGTTGTTTGGTATTGTGCCCGGTAGATGGTAATAGGCTCACCACCTATACACACCCATACATGGGACTTAATAAAGCATTGGTGAAGTATGGGTAGTTACAACTGTGTACACCTCTGCCTACTCCATCGAGAAATACAGGTGTGATATTATGTTAAAAACCTTATTCGGACCATTACGATTATAAAGTTATTATATTAAAATGGAAAAAGAATACGGTCGCGAACAGGATTCGAACCTGTGCCTCCCGGATAAATACTCCAGGCGCTCTGACCACTAAGCCATCTCGACCTCTGCTCACCACCGCGAATTCTTCTTCCATATTTTAACACGTCTTATGGCGACGTTATTGCTATCAATTCAGTCCCTACACGGGTGACCGAAACGATACGACTAACTTTGCAGTTGTAACGAATGCAATTACCTTAATAATTCAAGATAAATATTTGAAAGCATTCACGATTATTAAAAAAAGTTGTCAAATCAGTTCCTTTATTCTTTCTCAAGTTAAATTTGACCGTATTTTTTTTGTTATAGGTATATTTTGCTGTTTCTCACTAAGATACCTGTTATATTGTCAAACTGATTCCTCGTTAACAGTTATAGTGGAATTTGATGCAACTTAGAAATACAGTTGCACTGTAAAACAATACCGAAAGCATGGGAGAAATCCCTATAAAACTGAATAGGTCGCGATGACGTCACTGGAGTACCTAGTGAGCCGAGGTCGATGTGACTCAGTGGTCAGAGCGCCTAGAGAATTTAACTGGGAGGCACCGGTTCGATTCGTGCTTGCGATTTTACTTTCACAAAAAATTATTACTTTAGAGTTCGCTACGCATGCGTTAATGCGCTTGAATGATTTATTAAACTTTAAAATAACGCAATAAACTTAACTTTTAAAGAAAACCTTTTAACTTCATACCTCCGATAACTATTCTCTTATTCGCAACGCGAAATCGTAAAGACTTTCTTTTGCTATATCACCAATTCTACGGTATCACCTATAAAATATGAGTTTTCGTCTTGGAAGTCAATAAACCATTGGTTTACGATATTCTACGAAGTAACATTTGAATGGTCAAATGGCCCTTCGACGTGACTAAAAACTTTAATGCCACTTGCGTTTATTAAATTTTGCTGAGAATTAAGCAGTAAAATTTTACTGTGTAACTAAATGGTGGTAACCAGCCATTTTGAGAGCGTGTTGTAAATATTTTATAAAATGTTGTATATTCATTTATAGCTCCATTAATGTTTATTTTACGTAACCTTGCTTGTTAGAAAGGTTAGTGTCGAGTTTTATTTTCAGAATCGGAATTCTTTATTGGTGGTATTTTGGGTACCCGGAATAAACGGTACATAAGAAATAAATCAAGATTCTCAAAATTTCGAATAACTTATGCATCTCAAAACTATTGTTATTATTAAACAACATTTATAAATAGTCTTTTACGATAATTTTTAATGGATTTCAAAAAAGGAGGGTGTATGTCGGCGATTTCATTTTTCGTAGGTACATTGTGGCAGAAGAAGTCGGTTTCTTAGTTTAAGAACTTTTAAAATGAAAATAAATCAAATTTCGAATAACTTACGCATCCTAAAAACTATTGTGTTATGTAATAAGATTTATTTTTAGTTTAAGTTGAATCTTATATTATTCGTAAGTTTATTGTGGAAACAAAAGTCGGATTAAAAAACTTTTATACACACCCACACCCACACTTCTCCAACACCTATTGGCATGAACCAGGCACAATTCCAAACCCCGAGCTGCTACTGAGAATTTCCTAACGGAAAAATCCTACAACGCATTATCGACCCGGGAATCGACCCGACATTAAAGCCTGGAAAATAGTAAAACTATTTTATAGAGGTATGTTTCCGCCTCAAGAATCACACGTGAGTTTCAATTCAAATTGAAATGCAATAACCCTTAAACACGATATGACGTACATCTCCAAGAATTCTTCAAAGTATTGTTTTATTCTCACATTTCAAAGATGCTTTAGGTAGATATAAAATTCTTCTAGAAGTGTCGATAACCTTATCGACGCGTCTGATTTATTTCAACCGCACACCTGCACATGCCGTTCGCTAAGACGTAGGACTTCTTTCTATCAAAAGTTGTATACAAACTCGCGAACGATTTTATTACATACGACAAACTTGGCAAAGAAGAATAGGTCTAATTTAAATTGAAATATATAAGAGATTACCGACCACAGCTTCGCCCGCGTGTATTTCTTAACCCAACGGTCAATTAAAGAACTAACGTACAAAATTCATTACATCGCGATCTAGTATTATTTTCCCTATTTACCTAATAGATCTTTTGGAGTTCGAGGGGCTCGTGGTTAAGTATCATACGCACAGATCGTTCGATCGAGGTTTAGCTGTGACCATAATTTCGTCTCGAGACCCCTCCGTGCCTCGAAGAGCACGTTAAACTGTCAATCCCGGTCGTTAAATTAAGGTCTATGGCAGCTGTTATGGCTAGTCAGAAGTCTGACGACCACTTTTACTGCAAGATATCGTGTTGCCCAGTAAATGGGTTGAGGAGGTCAGATAAGCAGCGCTCCATATAAAATTCTGGTACAAATGCATCCGGTTAGACTGGAAGTGGACCCCACGTAGTTGGGAAAAGGCTAGGCCAATTGAATAGGTCTCCGAAAAACTAACCAATTTTTAGGATAAAAAGTATCCTATGTGTTTCTCCGGGTCTTGTTTATCTCTATGCTTACTACTTCGATGGAACCAGTTCAGTAGTTAAGGCGACAAGAAGGAATAGATAAACAGACACAATTTCGGATTTATTATTTATAGAGCATTTTCAATAAACGATACGGTTTATCAGATGCCTGAGAGACTGACAACTAAGAGAAATCGTGTTACCCAGTAACTGGGCTGTTTATGTCAGATACGCAGGCGTTCCATGTAAAATACTGGTACTAAGCAACGTCCGGTTAGACTGGAAGCAGACTCCAAAATTGTTGGAAATGAACTCGGTAGAATATGTGTTGGTATTTGATGTTACAAATATTTATGTACGTAAACAAAAATTCAACTGTAAACAATCGAAAAAGTTGAAATATAAAAATAAACGTTATAGGTGCTTTTTTTAGTTTTTCGATTATTTTTTACTTTTTGGATATCACTTTTGAGGGGCTCGTGGCTAAGTAACAGCCGCACAGATCACACTGTATGTATGTACACGGCGCTTGCCGCGGTCGGTCTGTAGATGGGTGACTATCATTTCATACCGAGATCCCTCCCTGCCTCGGAGCGCACGTTGTCAAATTAAGAACTTTGAAGTCGCTACGGGTAGTCAGAGGCCTGAAAGTCTGACAACCAGTCATGCCTCGAGATATCGTGTTACCCAGGAACTGGGTTCTGGAGGTCAGACAGGCAGTCGCTCCATGTAAAATACTGGTATTAAGCTGCATCCGGTTCGACTGGAAGCCGACCCCAATGAAATTGGGAAAAGACTAGGCAGATATAGATACGTACCATGAGCTTAAAGTAAGTCAAAATACAATGAATCCCACGGTTTTACACCTCTACCCTCCCCCTACTATCTCCCGTGCGATAGATTGATTTAGCCAATGCCTAGTACTTCTGCTATGCACCTGTATGTTATTATCTCCATCGAGCACAATCTCCTGGGATGTAACTCGTTTAACGTCGGCACAAACAACTATTCACAAACGCAGAAGACAGTGTCTTACATATGTGAATACTACACATATTATACTACACTGTCGCACATACTACTATTTTCTTTATTCCACCATAACTTCTAAATGCCTGAACCGATTTTGATGTGTGGGGTATCGTTAGAATCTTTACATTGTCCTGGGTATATGGCACTGGAAGTCTAAGGTCTGGGATACGAATTTGTAACTTTCCAAAGTCATGTGCGTATTAGAAATTAATGATCACTTGCAGAAAACGGTGAAAGAAAACATCGTGAGGAAATCCGCACACCTGACAATTGTTCTTGGTTATATGTAAAGCGATGTCAGAGACCTACAGTTGGTTTAAACTCTGAAACTAGGTTATTCATCAACCACAAGATCGACGATTTTTTTTTTTATAAAAATTTATCAAAAAAGAATAATATATATAAATATATTAAATCAATCCCGAAGAATTAACATGAGTAATATCCGTTCAACAATAATTAATAAGAAGATATTTGGCCAATACCACAATAGATAAAAGATAGTCGATTCAGATATACCTACTACCTCTACCATTTCAATAAATCCGTTTAAGTTTATATTAAAAATAAACTCTAGCAAAATTTATAGATTTGTAACTATCTGTCCTCAATTAATCGTTTTGGTTGGAGTCGTATATCAAAAGTGAGCTATTTTTGTTGGCCACCAATGCAATCACTATAAATTCGTGAGTTATGGCCACGCCTTACACTACGTAAGACAAAGTTCGTTGGTTATCTAGTTTTGAGGACATCAAAAGTGTAATTTAGACAGTTTATTTTATTTTTATTAGTAGTAAGAATACAAATGTTTCGTATACGCTATAGTAATTAATTGTTGTGTTAGATTGATAAATTCTATGAACATTTATGGGTTCCATGTGAGAATAACGCCAGCTTAAACAAAAAATAAATATAATTCAACAAACTATCGTATATTAATTCTATGTAGGTACTTGTTTACGTATCATAAATTCCCGACTAGTTTTAATATTTTCCATTAATTTCGAAATGAACAAAGAATTCTCATTTCATATTTACTTTGCGAATATAAATAAAATATTTATTTTACAGGATTCATTGTTTTCGGTTTCATTGGTAACTGAAAATGAAAATGCCTTAGTTATCGAACTAAAACACGTTATAAATCAAGTTTATCCATGTTTTACTGTAAAATAATCCTTTAAAGCAGCATTTATGGAGATAAATGTTATATTCTTGTTTTTACTGACAGATTTTACAAATCTCTAGACATATAACGCCCATTAAGCCCTCCTTAGGACAATTAATTAGTATAATACGGCAATTTCAAACGCAAATCTCCATGAAGTTCTAAATGAATTATGTTTGTTCTTAAAGAGTTATCATCCTCCTAATTATCGTAGCAATAAAATTAAGAAACTTTGAGTTTAATGTGGCAACACTAAATTATACTTTAAGAATTGTGTAAAATTGTATTATTGCGGTTTAATGCGATTCAGGATAACGTTCCCGAAGGGCCACGCCTACTCTCTTTTGCGGCTAGACAATAAGTTTTTACGAGCTGAATAGAGGCGAAGATTGGAAAAAATTCAAAGCACTTTTTGTGGAAATTCGTAAAAAAATGTTTTGTATTGTGAGTGGCACACAATGGTGGATGGAGGAAATGAGTCTGGGCGTAGCGGTGCTCAATTTAACTGGGACCCGCTCTGCCGCCCGCCAGCGCCCCGCGCGCCCCGCCGCACCCTTGTCGGGCCCGCCTGCATATTGTGTATATGGACGCAGTGAACAATCAGGTGGAGATGTGACATTTCCTTATATTACGCCCACTTACACACTAATTGAGTGAATTCTAGAAATTATGAAACCTATTTGATTAGAGGAAAAAGTATTTTAAGCCTCACTAGAATCATAAATTTATTTGAAGCTGTTAACTCAATTAACTAAGACTTATGATTATTTGGATATACTTTGCACTTAATCTGCTACTAATACAGTTTATATTTTTAAACTAATACTATACTATATCCTACCTTGAAAAAATTATTGCTCAGTCAGTTCATAAAAAAACTGCAATACATATCGAACTATAAATATCAGATATCAGACATTTAAGAGAGGTTGATATGAATTTCCCCAAAACAAAACACAGTCGCTAATCTAATCTACGTGCATAACGCAGCGCGGCCGGCCGACGTTGCTTTGTGCCGCACGCTTCGCTGAAATTTAATGTTTCGCCCGTGTACCAGACCCTTTGAAGGCTCCCATATTAGCCGCCGCCTATTAGCATAAAACCCATAATGGCACCACCTAAGCTTTTAATTAATTACTGGCCAGATACCGGGAAGTTTCAACAGCATATGAACAAAACTCTCTCGGCGTCTTTTTTATTCACTTTGCATATTACAACCAACACTACAATAACAAACGAACCGAATGTTGTAATTAAACAATTCCTGGGTGAAAGAAAGAACTCTCTTCAATATTTTGTGGTTGTTAGTTTTTGTACTATTAAAATGTAAGCAACAAAAATATTTAAGCAACGACTCCGACGATGAAAAACTCATAAATGTTAACATAAAAATAATAAAAAAGCATCGACTGAACAAACAATCTCCGGAAAAACTAATTTATGCAGCGCATTCGTTGGGGCTTGAGTAAGATGCTTGCGGAAACCTCTCTTTTTATGTTTTGGCAAAGGTTTAATATAAAAATTACTTTTCGCATTATCATGTGTGCCTGGTAGGCGCCGGGGGATCACATGGCAATTCGCTGAGGGCGCGCTTTCCGCTTCTCGGTGGATTATCTCATGCGTGACAGCTGTTCGTCTCTGCGGCCCTGGTACTTAAGCAGTGGGAACAGGTAGGGTATCGAGTGTATTATTTTTAACCGACTTCCAAAAAAGGAGGAGGTTTCTCAATTCGACCGTATATATTTTTTTTTTTTTTTTTTTTTTTATGTGTATTCGGGGATAACTTCGTCGTTTATGAACCGATTTTGATAATTCTTTTTTTGTTGGAAAGAAGATATCCCAACGGTGGTACCATGGTAAGGAAACCAGGATCTGATGATGGATCCCCGAGAAATCGAGGGAAACCTTCGAAAATCGTAGGGGCGACTAGTGCATTTGTTAATTTTTTCATTAAGTATTTTAAAGCCCTACTATTTAATGAAGGTCTGGAGTCGATCTGATGATGGAGCCGAAAGACGATCTAGGGAACTCTTTAACGATTTACAGCAATTACCTGGTGTTTGGGCTTGATTAATTTGTATTGATGAGAACTTTACACCTAGATAGGTTGTGACTGTCATTAGGGGTCTGATGATGAAGACGAAGGACAGTCAAGGGAACTCCTCAACGTTTTACAGTAGCTACCTTGTTTTGTATGTATGTCCGTCGATATAATTGTTTGAAAGAGTAGTCCCCAGAGGTGGTCCCATTTCAATTTAGTGAAGATCTGATGAAGACCTTCGAAGTTAGACGATGGAACTCTTCAATAAATCACAGCAAATCACTCGCAATTTCTGTAATCGCATGTTCATGTATAGTTCATGCCACTCAATACATACATAGCATCATGCCTGTATTGCCCGATGGGGTAGGCAGAAGTGTCCACTGTTGTACACAAACATTTCACCGATGCAGTTATTAAGTCCTAGCGGCTTTCGAAGGCCTACCCATATTATTAAATTACTAAATTAACTTATTTATGAAGTATACAAACTTATACATGATCTATACAATATATATAATAGACTTAAAACTAAAAAGACTAAAATAAATTAATTTTAAACAAAAAATAAAAACCGCCATCCAAAATCTACTACCTACACTAAAAAGTTTAAAATAATATCAAAATTTGCTTATAATAAAATAATTTTAAAATAACAATATATAATAATAATCTGTTAATTTTGGAGTCGGTGCCTGATGTATGTGGGGTTTACAACCAGATACAAAGGCCGGTAACATAACCACAGCACAACGAACATAAGTGACTAACAAGAGGAAAACAATAACCCTCTCCCAGTACAGGCACCGACTCCAAAATTAACAGATTATTATTATATATTGTTATTTTAAAATTATTTTATTATAAGCAAATTTTGATATTATTTTAAACTCTTTAGTGTAGGTAGTAGATTTTGGAAGGCGGTTTTTATTTTTTGTTTAAAATTAATTTATTGCAAATATTGTTTAGTCATACAACAACATCTTCATATTTCCACCTGGTTATCAAATTCATGTATCGTAAAATTACGTAATAATTAATTAAAATTTGCAAGAACTACGAATCAATGACCGCCATTTTTTTCACAAATTAATTAATCATATTTTAACAAATTTTCATTCAACTTAACTGAGTTCAGTTTTATTCTGTAAACTTAACCGATTAACTACGTTCATTTTTATAAATTACATCATAAATTCCGTCAGTGGATATATAAAACACAGTTGTGTATTATACAACTGATTGAGAAAAATCAAACTGTCAATTTCATAAAAGAAAATTAAATAAAATTTCCGTTAAACAACGCACAGCCCTACGCCGATCTACAAATCTTACTTCTTTTATCGCTCCATATGTAGACGTTTGATTCCGCTGATCCCCTCATATTCCTTTGATTATTGTATTACGGGAAACGAGGGCAAGAAAAATCTTCGTGTTGTGCACTTTTTGACGTCACATAATCTATTTATTGTCAGCAAGTAATGAATGATGTTTTGCATGGTTGCCAACGCGAGTGTTTTCTGCTTGTTAAAAAGCACCCCGGATATGACATTGCTTTCATGTGAGTGAGCAATCAAAAATGAGTTTGCATTAAGTGTTCTTTTTTGGGGAATTTATTGACTTAGATAGGATGAAATTGTGAAATTGTTTTCGTGGTTTGAGGTTGTTTTTTTTTTCAATACATATAAAAGTTTTAAATGAGCTTTTAACTTAATAATTGATTGAAGCAATATGAAATAATATTGTTGTTAGTACCTATTAATAATACGGCAAAGAAATATTTATCGGTTTACGATTTATTAAAAAAAGTCTTGTATGCCATTGAATCAAGTTTACCACAACCTAGTTATAGGGTAACACGATATCTCGTAGTAAGACTGGTTGGCAGACTTTCAGACCGTAATGGATATCATAGTTTTATTTTTTACAAACGGGACCGACGCTTTAACTTGTTCTCCGGGGCGCGGAAGGATCTCCCGTCCACAGACCGACCGCAGTAAGTGCCGCTTAACCTAGATCGCTCGACCTGTGGGGCTGTTACTTTGCCACGAGCCCCTGCGTATAAACAGAGAGATTATTAATCTTGCTAAAAATATTCGTCAAATAATACACTTAAGTTATAAGTATATATATCATCATTCTGCTGGTAGCCGATAACATAGAATGAATTTTATGGCTGCTATAACTTTTCATTGGTAGATGGTAGTTCCAATTAAAGGAATAATGTGCATACCGATGAAATGTGGTTAGCAGCGTGGTGTGAATACTAATTTAAATTAGAATCAAATATCACTTCTAAAAATATCTAAAATTACTTAAAGTTTAGACGGATTATCTATTATTGACGATGTGAATCTTGATGAGCAATAATTACAAACCTAGTAAACAACGAAGGAAATCAAATATATTTTATAAGCTATTATAAACCAAGACCAAAATGTAATATCAAAGTACATAAAGTATTCGCGAAACACAAAACTAAAACACGAGTAACAAACAAATCTTATAGAAAAAATATGATTCTCAAAGCAGTTCTACTTAAATGAATGAAACCAGGCACAAAAGTAAATATTCAAAAACACATCAGAGCATTACTTGCCATCAAAATAAGACGCGCAAGACACAAAATGAAATGATCAATTTCGCCGTGAGCTAAGAACAAATAAACGTCGGTCCTTAAAAACAAATCTGTGTTGGAGCCATCCACGCACATACTTATATGAAGGGAGATGTACAAAGAAAAGCAATTTAACAAAATAAAAAATGCTATATTGGAATCCAGAAAGAAACAAATGATACGGGAAATACTTAAATCACAGCTATTGATGCGAAATTGGAAATGGTAAATTACGAGTACGTATTCTGAATATCGTAGATGAGAATGGGGTTGCTAGCTTTTCCGTTTATAACTCTATTAAGGGTGATTTAAGGTTCATGTTTTATGTTAAGGATGTAGTTGTTCTTAATGAGAAATCATTTGAAAAATAAAGTAAAAATGTATTCAGTTTCCCTACGCAGATTTTGGTTTCAAATGTTAATCTTTTACCGTGGGTTCCTCAATCTGTTTGACATGAATTAGGAAACATAATTAATTAATAATGATCATCACAAAGATGTAACTGCTGTATATATAATTATTATTTTTATTTTTTGTTATAAGTATATTGTATATATAGTTTATTATATTTTTAGAAAACACTACAGATTTAAAAACTAATAAGTGTAACCTTTCTTTTCTGCTTTAGAATCAACTTTTATTATTATACTATTATATTTAGATGGAGTAAGATAATGGGAAAAGCATGAATGATTTACATAACATTATATTAATTTACTGTTTGAATGTCATGGTCTATGAAAATTATAGAGCTGATTTTACCCATTACACAAATATTATAGTCATACATTTGCATGCACCGTTATAGCTACACGCTAAATCAAGAATATGTAAATAAATTGAAAATGCTCGACATTAAATAACTTGAAATAATATATCGGTTCGTGCGCGGGGGCGTTCTCTCCTGCCATTGACAAACGGCTCGGCAAATATAAGCCGAATTATGGAAATTCCATTCAAGAATCGAGAAATTATAGCTTTTGTTCGTATTTTATCTCGCTTAAGTCACATTAGTGTGCACTATCGAAATTGGTTTCGATAAAATTTGCGTAACATCGTCCAAATGGATATAAATTCATATAATTTCTAGGTGAATGTGGCATTTGCTTGACTTTGTGTACGTTTTTATTTCAGATTATTTTTGCGAGATTATTTACTCACATCCATTACGTTTTATTAGACTGCCGTTGACGTGTGACAAAAGGAGTGCTCAAAAACGGCTTCATCACTGACAGCGAAACTTCTCGCATCGCTAGACGAAACTAAAGTCATAAAGTTTATGCAGTGACAACATATTTCAGAAACGTCGGGGCCTTTTATTAGACGGAGCCAGATGATCGTTGGATCCCCTTTCCGCGAGAGTTTAAACTTGAGCTGTTCACGGTATTGCGAAAGTTTTCAGCTCAACGAAAATACATCGGAACGCTTTCAAAAGAGTAATAGTACCGAGTGTATTTTTTCTCCGGGTCGCGGAACCGGATTACGTTCACACACGGGCCAATCAGAAACCTTTGAACTACTGTGAGGGATGAAAGGTCCAACTTTGATTAATTCGTAGGCACGTGTAAAAGTTTGAATATGAAGAGATTGATCCTGTTATTCGTTTTTTTGCGTTTCGTTATTAATCTCTCGCGTGGTCTTCAAAGATTTTTTGTTATCCGTACTATGGTATTTTCAGCCACGTTTTTTAAATCCAGTCCTCGTCGCAAAAGTTTAACACAATTTCCACATCTAGATTGAATCCAATCCCACCTAATATCAACCACATAATCCTATAATTACCTGTCTCCCCAGGGATAATTGTTACAATATACTATATGAACGTATAAAACATGTCTCGTATTTGAACTCGGAGGCGAACCGGGATAATTAATCAAGTGTCAGTGGTTGTGGTGAATACTTGGCATACGATGTATCAACGTTACGTAGTACTGGTAAACGTGACGGCTGGCGGGAGCATTACCGAATTAATACTAAATACTAACTGTAGTGTATTTAATTTTCTCACCACGATGCTAGCAATGATCCAACTGTTGTACCTATTAAATTCTTAATTAGGTGATCCCATTTAATACTTCATCTTTTCATATATATATATCACGCCTGTATTCCCAAAAGGTTAGGCCAGGAGGGTACTGTTGTATACCCACTTTTGATCGACCCAGTTATTGAGTTCCATAGGAAGGGCTTATACATGTGTAAACCTATTGCCATCTCCCAGGCACAAACAATAGTCCGGGTATTTTTTAACAGATAAACCCGATAACTCTTTGGTCGACCCGGGAATAATACCCAGGACTCGAACAACCCAAAAAAAACGTTCAAAATATTATTATTTTCTGTCTATAGCCTTGTTTTCCTATCTTACGTGAATACACATTCTTACATAACAAAACATGGCATCACGCCTATATTACGCGAAGGGGTAGGCAGCGGACTACACAGTTGTACACCCACATTGATTGTTAAGGACAATTAAAATTTACAAATAATTTAATTCGCTATACAAAATATATTAATAAGAAGCTCATGACTAGGGGCTCCGTTCGAGTTCGAAACTAGTCGGGAAAACCCGAAAAATACACGTGAGTAGTAACCGGTGAACAACAATTAATATAAAGAAAGAAAGAAATAAAGAAAGTAAACATTTATTTCCACACAGAGCAGTAAGGATACATAAACTTAAAATCGATGAAATAAATATACAATCCTATTTTAAAACCCTACAACGCAACTGTGCGAAAAATGGTCGCCACTCAGCCTAATGCTGATGTGTCACCATTATGGCAACTCAACCAGCGCTGATATTCTGTGGCAACCATATTGACGTGTGGCGTCTTCCGACAACAGGTATTTTTAATTTTCTATTAATTAAGGATTATATTTCTAGACACACAGAATTAAATAAAACTACTATGAATAAATACACCTCTAAACCATAAACAATCTAGACAATAAAGCTAATCAAAGCAATAAACTGACATAACATAAACACTGTCATTGACAGTTGTCAATTTTGCTGTAGAATAATTTTATAGATTTGATGATTAAATTAAAAATATCCCACACATTTTAAAAATAAGTTATTTGGTGATAATACTTGATCAAATAAATATGAATATGTCTCACGAAAGTTATTGTACAAAATATATATTTACATATTCAGAGTATCTAGTTGTCTCAGAGGTTTTTTCATTGGATTTATCAACGTAAATCTCAAAGAAATCTATTTTACCACAAAGATAGTTCTAGTAAATACAACCAAACAACAGTACGAAAATCTCGATAAACTCTCTACATTTATCTTTGAACCAACGACATTGTTTTACCTTTCAAGTCATGAAACACAAGTACAGAACTTTAGTGAAGCAATATTTATTTACAGTGAACAAATGGGCAGGTACCATGTTAGCATTTTACGATTTGAACCAAACAATTTGTATTCGCGTCCAGTAGCGACTGTAAAAGTTGGTGAAGACAGAATTTCGTCCAGGTGCAATCGGATAAGCAGACAGCCAAGCCTAATCACATGGATTTCTTTGTCTATTTTTTTTTTCAGTTCATCGACCCCTCTTCAGTTTTTGTGTTGAAATTTTTAGTTCTCCCTTTCACAGTATCACCTTCAATCTATTGTCTGTTTCAATATTTATTGTTTCGATTCTGCGTTTTTGGTTTCAATATAATGTTCAAATATATAAGTATATATTTAATTGGTTATTCAATATTATATTTCGGCATTGCCATTTCGTTTTCATGGAACATCTTATTTCTATTTTACCTATAAGATATTATTGACGTCTGATGCATAGTTTCAATTACTCAATCGATTCTGTCACTTAGTATTCTATTAATATTTGATAGCAGAATGAAAATGGCTACAACTTTAAATGTAATTATTGTAGAGCAAACTTCTTCATCATAAGTTTTCAGTTTTCACCCCAAGGGACCGATGACATTATTATCACAATAAAAGCAATTAAGGTAACATTTCTAATATAAATTTGTTATGAAAATTAATTTACAGTTTGTTAAACTTCTTTCCACTTGTCTACTTGTCTGGTAGCGTAACATCGAGAAACTTATTTTTTCTAATGGGAAAATCAAACATTAAGTAAAAGTTTTGTAGGGTGAGTGTGTGTATGGATATGACGTTAGAAAATCATAACATCACGCCTGTATTTCCCGAAGGGGTAGGCAGAGATGTACACAGTCGTACACCACATTTCACCAATGCTGTTATTAAGTCCCATGTTATAGTTGGTGAGCCTATTGCCATCTACCGGGCACAATTCCAAACTCCGGACTGTTACTGAGCATTATCGAACGGAAAAACTAAACAACAATTTGCCCGACCCGGGAATCGAACCCGAGACCTCATGCTCAGCAGTTGGTTTGGGACCACTAGACCAACGAGGCAGTTAGAATATCATTAGGTCATATTATAATTTATATACTTACGACATAATCAAAAAAGTTCTCAAAGGAATTAAACCGACGGTATGCTGAAAACGAAACCACAACTAGGGCACCTGAACAACTCAAGAATACGGTTGTGAACCTATCCTCCACGAATTTGGATGACACTGCAATGAATATTCTGGCCAAAGGTATGAACTTCGCATTAACACCAAGGCGAATACCGTTTGAAGAGGTAATCAGTAGTGTTGAAGAAGCGATAGTACGCAATAAAATACCATCATGCGATGCGGAAACCCTGAGACAGGACGTCGCGGTTATATTGCGGAAATCGAAGCTTCCGGCTAGTAACGTTACTGCGGAAGAGCGTCAGGCACTAAAAAGCATCCGAGAGAACGGAGATATTTTAGTGCTTAAGGCCGACAAGGGAAACGCCACCGTAGTGATGAATACAACTGATTACCATGACAAGATACGGGAGTTGTTATGTGATGAAAAGGTATATAAGCCGGTATCATATAACCATACAGCTAGAGTAAAACGTCGTATAAGAACTGCAGTCCAGGAACACCAAGACCTTTTCACAGAAGACGAGTACGAGAAACTTTATAAGCCAAAGTCACACCAACCACCGAAATTATATGGTCTGCCCAAGATACATAAGTCCAACGTGCCGTTGCGGCCAATCGTAAGTCAGATTTCTTCTCCTACTTATGATCTAGCAAAGCACGTTGCGTCAGTTCTGCAGCCATTAGTGGGCAAAACACCGTCTTTTGTGAAAGATTCCAGACATTTCGTCCAAATTATAAACAACCTCAAATTGGATCCAGGTGACGTCATGGTGAGTTTTGACGTGGATTCGCTTTTCACCAAAGTTCCAATCAAGGAATGCCTGGACGTCGTAAAGGACCGACTAAGTGACAACGAAATGCCGTTTAATTATATTGACCTACTTGAAAACTGTTTAAATGGCAATTTCTTCCTCATCCAAGGCCAACACTACCTTCAGATTGATGGCGTCGCAATAGGTAGTCCTGTAGCCCCTGTACTTGCCAATCTCTGGATGGAAAATTTTGAAAGCAAGGTGCTTAGTTTCGGCCCTAGAACCATCAAAATATGGAAGCGTTATGTCGATGACGTATTCTGTATTATGAAAGGAAGTAAACAGGAAGTGGAAGAATATAATCAGCATCTGAACTCCATCCACCCGAATATGAGGTTTACCTTTGAAATGGAGACGGACAGATCGTTGTCATTCCTAGATGTGAAGGTAACCGTGAGGTCAGATAGGACCCTGTCACACTATGTGTACCGCAAGCCTACACACACCGATAGATACCTGCATGCAACATCACACCACCATCCTCGCCATTTGCAGTCCGTTATGACGTCTCTCAAAAACAGAGCTTATGACCTGCCTGACCCTGAACATTTACAGCGAGAGCTAGACCATATTCAGGAGGTCCTCAAAAGTAACGGATATCGACTGGGTTGTCGACAAAAGCGGACTGCGATAAGATGCAGACATCCTGAGGTAAGCAGACAACCAGCCTACATGCCCTACGTCAAAGGAGTGACGGATAAAATCGGAACGGTGTTGAAAGGGTACTCCATTCTACACACCGGGGGCTAAGGTAAACAACATAGTGGGCACACCTAAGGATCTCATACCGCTGCAAACACCAGGTGTCTACAAAATAGATTGCAGCTGCGGTAGTTCTTACATAGGCCAAACGAAGCGGACCATCGCAGAAAGAGTCAAAGAACATATCGCTGCCGTAAAAAACCGTCAGACTAGCAAATCAGCGATTGCCGAACACATACTTCAATCAGGCAGTAATCACTGGATTGAATTCCAGCACACAAAAGTCCTCTCAACTGATCGCCACTTTTATTCAAGAGCAGTGCGTGAAGCTATTGAAATCCAAAAACACAAGACGTTCAATCGGGAGGACGGTTTTAAATTATCAGCAACGTGGATTCCAGTGATTAAAATATCTAAACCTCGCTATTTTAAGTCGGTTAAAAATACGGACACAGTGAGTGTAGTGTGTCGCGGCCTTAATAACAATTGTGAAAACATGGAGGTAGATGAAGAAAAATCTACCGCACCCATGACGGAGTAAACTCGCTGCATCAATCTGCTTGTGACCACGATCAGTGCAACCTGGTCGAAACGTCAAGCGATTCAAAGGTATTTATTGCGCGTTAATTCCTGTTAGTTATACATATAATACTATCATAATCATTTAGACTATTTGGTAACCAAATACCAGACAAAAGGCATGCATTGCCAGTGCCAGTAAGATTTGCACAACCTTTGCCAGTGTTCAAAAGGCTTGTGAAGGAACATTACTTGTCGCTATAATATTGTTATACACTAATTACATCGTGATTTACATATATAGTAGTTGATTATTTAGATTGTATGTATATGTATTATAAAGAATATATATTAAAATATATATAGTATTAGCGTTTAAGTTTATGTAGGTACCTGCTTTTATTTGCACCGCACACAAACCCGTATCTCTGACTGTTTAATGGGAATCCATCCAAAGGTTGCCTGGTAGAAATCTCAGACTGCGATACCCATTCTATAGTTTAAAAAACAAATATTTTCTGAAATTTTTCTTTTCCATTTAGTGTACAATAAAGAATATATAAATAAATAGCCCAATAAGGCGCCCTTTAAATACCTAGGTATTTCATAATAAGCCCAAAATCTTTCGAAAATGATTATACATTTTCGAAGATTTAAAACCAGATTTGGTCAAACACTATATCATATAAAATCATCCCACCATTAAAGTATCAGGAGGGTATTGCTGGCTGGCTTATTTTTAATGAAACTACACGATCGAAGCTAAGTTTCATTATCATCATATATAACTTATCAGACTGTTTTGCATCAACTGTTCGACATAGGCTCTCATTAAAGACCCAATCTTAATGGCTTTAAGCCGTTTGCAACCAAGGGCTCCCTGAACGCTTCACTAGATCATCGCTCCATCTAATGGGGTATCCACCTTCACTTCGCTTTTCAACTCATAGTCACCATTCCATAATCTGGCTATTCCACGAGCCATATCAGTGAAGTCATAAGTAGAGCTCCCTAAACAATAACAAAAAAACCTCAAACACGATTCTACTCTTATTTTGGTAACAAGAAACCGAAACCAAACGGACATCAATCACAGACATTGTACGTAAGCTAGAAATAACGAAATTTCTCCGTCGGATTCCGAAACCACTTTAATCTATTAATACCGGACTGGACGCAAACTGAGCAAATTTGATCCAACGCTAACTTTGAACTGACTTATAATTGGCTTCTATGAAGTTACTAAATTGAAGAATATGTAGCTATGGAGGGCAGGAACTGCATTAGCGATTACATTGTTGCATATCACAGTTGTGTAGTTAATTGAGTTACGAATGTATGGTAGATGCGATGTTACATTACAAGCAATAAAATATTCGCAAGTTAATCTGGTTACATTTTTATATTTATATTCTATACTGTCTTTACAATATTTGTTTAATCATAAGAATAATAATCATAATAATGAGATGAAATTAAAAAAATATTATAAGATGGTAGTTTTGCATGGGTTTCTCTCCAACAGTACACATTTATAAAGACCTCGACCGTCTTTAAAAGAAGACATTAGTAATAGTGATTAAGCTATCATAGAACTTGATACATACAAGGCATAAAAACTCTACCAAACTTTTCTTACCACCAAACCTCTTCACGAACAAGATGAAACAGTAAAGATCAATTAATTCAAAAACAAAGGCAACAAAATGAAACGAATTGCAGCTCTAGAAATACTTTGTTCAACATAAGCACCAATGGACTGGTTGTTGGGATTGCAGCTATGTCTCACTAATTGTGAATAAGAACACTCACCCACCGTTCCCTTTTGTTAACTAAATTAAATTAATTGCGAGGAAATATTTAAATAGAGCTGCTTCAGTCTCAGCGGCGCAATTGGCAGCAAACCTTACAACTAGCTTTGTCTAGACTTTAACTAGACGAGACGATTGTTTCGGGTGTACTTGTGTTGCATAATGAGATCATATTTTTGTTCAGATTTGTGATTTTAGTTTTTATTTAATGTAGGTTTCTCTGTTTTACTACTACTTATACAGTTTTTGACTTACCAATTTTTTTACAATGTTTAGCGGAGATTAATTGTAGTCGATTAAATTAATTATTTCAATATTATTATTGTAAGGGATCCTGATATTTCCATCTATTTTATTAAGCCACTGCTACACAAAAACTACCACGAATAGGATCGATTAACAATTTAATAAAGCTATAATATTAAAATAAAAATGTCAGGAATCTACCGAGCTAAACGTAAGATATACAATACAATAAAAATTGCACAAAGTGTACAGAAAAATCCTAACTTCCTATCCTTACTAATACTATAAATGCGAAAGTAAGTTTGTTTGTTTGTTTGTTATCTTTTCAAGCCTAAAACACTGAACCGATCATTCTTATTTTATTATATAATTAACGGACTAGATGGTGATTGGCTGGTTACGAAAGTCGCCTTCTCTTATTTAATTACTACATTTACCTATTTAAATACCTTCATAATAATATTTATCTTGTTATACCCTCTATATATCTACTTATATTATAACAAATATTTTATTTATTTTTCATTAAACATCTACCTCCGTCCGTGTGTCACTGCAGTGCTGCCAACTTAAAACCAGCGCTGGATGTTCCACGTCCAGCACATGCTGAGTTGGCGACCCTTTCGGCACTGGCGTATTTGACAATGTTCCTAATTTAATAAAAAAAATTGTAATGTTTAGTTATAGTAAATTATTTTACCATGCTTTTTTCGCTTTTTTTTGCTGTCTCTGTGTCCAGTGTGGAATAAATGCTTTCTTTCTTAAATTTTGCATTTACGTTGTCAGGTGTACGGACATAGGGTACCTTTAATCCCGAAAAAAAGTACTGTTCCCGAGGAAAACATCAATAAAGTTCTTATGACACTAGATGGCGCCACGTGTCTTTCGAATAATGACTGAATTTTAATTTTATGTACCTAATTTGTTAGTCTAGTCTAGAGTGTCGATAGACCGGTTTTTCCTCCTAATTAACGCGGCCGAAGCCGCGGGCAAAAGCTTATATATTATAAACCATGTATCTAACGTGCATACTTGCTATTGCGCATTAATTAAAAGCACTTTTTAGTAGGTATAGTTGCTAAAATATAAAGTAGGTGTAAGTCCCAAAAATTCAAGTAACATACTGAAACGTATCCATACACATTGTATTGTCCGTATGCATGGTATATGAAAGCCCTAGGCGTTGCGAGATATCGGCAGATTTACAGCGCAGTAAGCCGTAAATACATCGCCGGAGCCAACGGCCGCCATTGATCTCCCATGGCCATGCCCCCTTTGTTTTCGCTACAATTACGACCCAACTGGAAATTCTGATAAAGATTTTTTTGTGTTTTTCCTTCCTGATCAAGTTTTTATATAGCTGCTTTTGTGGTCGCTAATAAATGGAATACGGATTTTCTTCTCGAAATTATAGTCGAGAGGAACTATGAAATTCTATCCGGTTGAATGGCAGGTTATTTATTGTATGAACACAAATTTATTTTAAGTATAAGGTGGAGTTCTGTGGCTTATTCTATGTCTTTCGCATTTTCTTGTCTATAAGTAAATAAATAATAGGTTCTTCTGAAAATCTCTAAACGTTCTACGTATAACAGTATAGGTACGTGTACCGGTTAATAATGATGACGAAATAATTAGTAAAAAATAAATAATATAATGACAAAACAAAACGATAATCATCCACTTCCTGTCTGCATAAAATATGTGGGATATGGTTAAAGCTATTCGTCCTTGGCTTATTCGGTAGGTATAGGCGGTATTTTTTAATCATCAGATCTATAAACGGTAATGATAGTGAATTTTTAATTACATTTTTTGAATAATAGTGTAATATACTGCTTTCTGTCCACAACACCACCACTATACATCATGTTTGCCAATATCACCGCCATCTTGTATTATTATTTTCTTACTTTATTTACTGTGCAAAGAGAATTCATTCAATTTATTTTATTGACATACAATTAATACAATTGTATTTTTTTTTCGACACTTCGGTATGTAAATTTACATATCGATTATCTAACTGCTAGTATCGAATCCTACTTTACTACTAGTTACTACTGCGTACTGTCTACTTGTTTTATATTTACGTTATCATTTCGTTATGCAATTTTCCATAATATATACCTTTGTAAAATGTGAGCATCATGTGGACATTTATGTTAGTTTCTAATCTCATATTACATACACACTGTCTATTGTCAGGCATTATGAGTTTGTCATGGTCGCTAAAATGTCCTGCTGATACGTAGTACATCTGGTCGTCGAGTTCCCTACAAAATGGTTGAGCTAAGCAAGGCTGGGTGGAGGTGCTGTCCGTCGGGACTAGTCGGCTTCTAACTGCTTTGGCAATCATTTTAAAAGGCTATAATAAGTTATTGTTTTTAGCGATTTATTTATTACTTTTGCTCATTAACCTGCATTATTCTCACATTACCTTATTTATTGTTATACCAATTTATTTAAGAAGACTGTCCATGGAGTTTCTTGCCGGCTCTTCTCCATAGGATCAACGCCTTGCAACCGTGCACCTAGCTTTGACTTTTCATAAGTGCCTACTAATATGGTTTATTTGAAATAAAAATATTTGAATTTGAATTAAGCAATATTTCAGGATATAAAGTATTCTCTACGCAATTCTATTTCATCGGTTTTACAACAAGTAGGTACTCTAAAAGTTTCATAAAAATCAGTCGGTAGTTTATGCATCCTTCAGTAACATACACCGATTTCACAATTATTAAATTTACAATATTATTAGTATACTCTTTAACCGACTTCAAAAAGGAGGAGGTTCTTAATTCGGTTGGTATATTCGGCACCGACTTCAAAACTATTAGTAGGTAGCACATACGAATAATAGTATTTTATTATTATTACAGGTTACAGGTACAATAGGTTTGGACAATAAGTATTTGGGATTAAATCTTTATTAAGTATTTTATTTTTGCTTTTTAATTTTATTTTATTTCATATACCTATTTGGTGAAGTTTTTTTAAGTACTTTTACCTATATAACCATTAAAAGTCTTTCAAGTATTCCAAGACTGAAAGTTTATAGGGAAGCAAACAATGCACTTATGTAAGCAGAGCTTCAAGCTGCAACGTTGCTTTTAGTCGCTCTTAAATATTAACCACTTTGAATTTAGTTAATCTTGCTATCGATTTATCTTGATTCTATTTATGTTTTTCAGGAAGGCTTTCTGTATAGTAGGTTTATTTGCACACAACAGCTTTTAAATAGACAGTCATAAAGCTACTTAGTACAAAGGTACTGTTTATTTCAAAAGATATTTCTACCAGCAGACCTGCAAAAGGATAAATGTTTTAATAATTCCAGTAGACCCAGTACCCATACGAAGAGCAAACTAGAATTAATGGTTACAAAAATATTGTAAACAATAGAATAAAATAAGAAATATATAACTAAACTAATACAATAAATACATATATATCTATATACTAAATTAAACTAATATACTAAAATAACAGTTAATTAGAGAGGTAGTGCTCTTTCACTTATTTTTTAAATAAGGAGATAAACTGCAAGTTTCGTATGTTAGCCGGAAGCGAGTTCCACAATCTTACTGCATGGACAGTGAAAGTATAGGAAAAAAAGGATTTATGGGGTTGGAAGAGGGTTCTGAGGTGAGACCTGCAGGGAGCATCAGAGGGGCATGCATAAGAAAATCGCTCATGCAGGTAGGAGGGCTATAACGGATTGTGGAGGATGTTAAAAAGGAGACATATAATCCGAGTTTTCTTGCCAAGGCGGATAGGGGGCCACTTGAGTTCTTTGCGAAAGCGAGACACATGATCATACTTGCGTAAGCCAAAAACGAAGCGAATACATAGGTTTTGCAAGCGCTCAAGTTTGTTAAGGAGCTTCTCGGTGACATCCAGATAGCAGGCTTAAGCATAGTCAATAATAGGCTGAATGAGCGATTGGGCAAGGCAGATCTTAGTTTTCAAGGGCACTAGATTTTGAAGGCATTTAAGAGAGTGAAAGGAGAAGTGCACCTTTCGAATGATTTCATTGACATCAGCTCTCCAAGAACGGTTACAGTCAATCAAAACACCAAGTCTTTTTTTGCAATTTCCATATACGTGATAGGCACTCCATCAAGACATAAAGGAGCAATTCAAAAGTCGATCAATCGAGAGAACTGCTGATATACCTGCTGCCTATGATCATGGCCGAGGATTTTGAAGGATTTATTTGTAGGCTAAAGGACTTAGCCCATGCACTAATACAATCTAGGTCAGGATTCATAGCAGCAATAGCAGAACTAATACCAGCCAATGGAATGTGTCGGTATGGCTGCAAATCATCTGCATACAGGTGGAAGTTAGAGGATATAACTCTGGTAAATGAGTTAATGAAAACAGAAAATAGTAGAGGTGAGAGAACGCAACCCTGAGGGACACCCGTAGTGAGATCACACCAATCGGATTTAATATCTTCATGTCGTACACAGTGCGAGCGACCACGAAAATAGGAACCGAACCAGGCTAAAGAAGATGGAGATAAATTTAAAGAAAGTCCACTGAATTAAATGCGCTACTAAAGTCGAGCAAAACAAGTACAGTAACTGCCATGTACGGTTGCTGAATGTGAGGTCCTGGATTCGATTCCCAAGTCGGGAAATGTTATTGTATTTTTTTAGGAAATTTTCAGTAGCTTTCCGGAGTTAGGAAGTTGTGGTCGTAAAGACGGTCGGTTCTGCACCTGTTCTCTCACCAGACATGTTGGATTGATGTCCCATCGAACTATGGGAGTGAGGGAAGAGGTAGTGGACCTGTGTTTGCACATACGCTATAACATCTACTGCGTATCATAGGCCACCGTGACCGTAACACGATCGAAAGTATATTAGCATATTTGATGGTGTAAAAATGTGTTCACAAAATTGATAAACATAGAGATTTATTGCTCTTTCTTCGTACAACCAATTTTTAAGTTTATACAATCCGTACATAAAACGATACCCTTATATTGCCGTCATCTGTCCGTTTGTCTGTCTGATACAAGGCTGTGTCTTCTCCCACACAAATCACTGTGGTAAAGATATTGCATTTTAATACATACTGTCTACAATTATGCTGACGTTCCAAAAGTGCAAGTTATCAATCTTGTTTACTTTTTTCTTCAAAGAATTAATGTCATCTTTGAAGAAATTGCATTTTAAGCAAAAATAAATTTTTATTTACTCCACTATCAATCAATCAAAGTTAAAGAAGTTTCAAAATTTGATCGAGTTCAAGCAACTTGTGAATATAATTTTGTGTATCGATATACGATTATCGATATATACCTATCTATGACGGCAAACTATTCGTTAAGAAATAAAGCAAGCTTGCATATTTAAATTTTAAATAAAGAATTTCTAAGTTTGCTATTTGTTGATCAAAGTGATTGAGAATATCAAATAGTAAACAGAATTCCGAAGGTTAGGAACGTTGCCAGACAGGACCTATAAGTTTAACATATATACATTATAAATATCGCTGCAAGTACGATCTTTAGATACATTTATACAGTGCATTATGTTTAAGTGTATCGAGTTTTCCGTATTTCCTATTTATTCAGGGTTGTTTTAAAAATACTATTGACAGCAACCTTTTCAAGTCACATATTTAAATATTGTTATATGTATTATATTTAAAAAATACGAGATTAAAACATAGTGAAGTTTATTGTATAGCTGTAAAATTTTTCTACACCTGAGATCACAATAATGAAATAAGTATAATGTATAAGTACTGAATTGATTGTAATGACGTCGCCATAAGACGTGTTAAAAATATGGAAGAAGAATTCGCGGTGGTGAGCAGAGGTCGAGATGGCTTAGTGGTCAGAGCGCCTGGAGTATCTATCCGGGAGGCGCAGGTTCGAATCCTGTTCGCGACCGTATTCTTTTTCCATTTAATATTGTAACTTTAGAGTTCGCTAAGCATGCGTTAATGCTTTTTCAAAGACATATCTTGAATTATTAAGGTAATTGCATTCTTTACGACATTGTATTAACTGCAAAGTTAGTCGTGTCGGTTCGGTCACTTGTATAAGTACTGAATTGATTGCAATGACGTCGCCATAAGACGTGTTAAAAATATGGAAGAAGAATTCGCGGTGGTGAGCAGAGGTCGAGATGGCTTAGTGGTCAGAGCACCTGGAGTATCTATCCGGGAGGCGCAGGTTCGAATCCTGTTCGCGACCGTATTCTTTTTCCATTTAATATTGTAACTTTAGAGTTCGCTAAGCATGCGTTAATGCTTTTTCAAAGACATATCTTGAATAAATAAGTATTTGTTAGTAGGCATTTATATACTTAGGTACCTAATAATTATGTTTAAGCTTTCTAATTTTGCACGTCTTTAGCAGCCAAGTTTGTCGATCGTGTTTAAATTTGAGAGGCATACAGTTGATTTAAACTCCGTCACTAGTTTGTTCATCAAACAGAAGAAGAAGAAGATAGTTTGTTCATCAACCATATTAGACGCAGAACAAGACTACCAATTAAATCATAGAAATTATAGCAGGTGGTCTTATATCTACCTAAATACTAGTAAAATTATACAAATTCATGATAACCAATGCTCATTAATTGATGAAGTCCCCAAAAAATTGCAAATATTTTTCCACAAACGATCGTCTCTTTAATATGAGTTTTATTGTGCCGTCATAAACGCCGGTGCTTATTATTTTCCCGTCGTAAAACAACAAAATAATACTGTAACAATAATGGGAGCACCCTCTAATCTCGACGCGACGGATTCTCTGCGACAACGGTTTTATTATAGACGCATTGTGAATCATTTTTATATAGCTACATGCGGTTGTTTTATTGCTAAATGAATATGATGCGACGAATGTAATATGACGTCATGTTTTATGGAGTTTTTGGGATACAATGTTGTGAGGACACTTGCATTTTTTGGGGGAATGAAGTGGATAAATATTAAATACTAGCGACCCGCCCCGGCATCGCACGGGTGTACCAAAATACCATCCGAATTTCCGACTTTTTCTTTGGAT
This sequence comes from Xylocampa areola, assembly GCA_935421205.1. NCBI lineage: Eukaryota > Metazoa > Arthropoda > Insecta > Lepidoptera > Noctuidae > Xylocampa > Xylocampa areola. Next base: position 14,050,076 of record OW285207.1, read on the forward strand.
TTTCCATCAATTTTCACTTAATATTTTTCTTTAAATCGGCCGGGATGTTCTTAAGCGATGACCTTTCATTCATGCGGTAATAAAATACTTAAATATAGATTTGAGATTTTGTTTCAGTTTAAGATTACAATTTGAAAATTGTATTTTGTTTTTACTAAATTCATTTGCATTTTAATACCTTTGGAAGGCGCACGATAGGAAAACATAGTACTTTATATGTTTTTATCTCAACCGTAGTATATTATGTATATCATGAGGTGGGCACAAATATATCTTAATATAAGACACTGGATGCGTTATATTAAATAAATCGAGTTATACTGTAGGACATGTTCTTTTGTGGCTGTGTATACAAAATCTAATTACTTTAAAAATGTCATTTCCTCATCTTTCATCTAAGGCAAAGGTTAGAAGCAAACCAATAACATTTAACATGAAAAACCCTGTATTTTCCGAGTACTCGTAAAAGTTAATTTTCTGTCTCTTTATAAATAGATGCATACATACAAATGTCTCGTATGAGAAGATAACATTAAAAGTAATTAGGTGTAGCAACAGCCAAGTTTAGACTTTAAACGATTGAGATAGAGATCTAAATTGCTTAAGGAAGGAATAGATTTGGGGTGCAATATTATCTTCTACGTTCAAATAAAATGAGAAAAAACCGGGGTCTGGCGGACGAACTTTTTAATTCGTAATTACAGGACAGCGTCCATGCTTTAAGCACCATTAACTTTTTTCCTAAATGTCTGTGTCGTATGGGGTTCCGCATATAAATGAAATTGGACATTTTATTATCCGAAACCAAATTAGTTTTCACTGTATGTATTAAGGAACTCTTTGAATTTGGTACATAAAAGAATTATATTCATAGGATACCTACATAGTACTTTCACATTTTGTAAACACCGTCCAATCTTTTAGTTTATTGCGATCTGAAATACCTTTTTATAGAAACTTACTTTAACAATACAACTACAATATTTGCTATTAAATATTTGACAGGGGATTTCGTAAAATGAATCTCATAAGCGGTTCTTTTTAATAAGTCTATACTATCTATCCATACCTACTTAATATTATAAATGCGAAAGTAACTGTGATTGTTTGTTTATTTGTTTTTTTGTTACCTTTTCACGACTAAATTGCTGAACGGGTCGTAATGAAATTTGACAAGGAGATAGATTGGACCTTGGTGAAGGACATAGGCTACCTTTTGTCACGCAGACAAAGTCGCGGGCACCGGCTAGTACTTAACATAATAAAGCTGAAGAGTTTTATTGTTGTTTAAACGCGCTAATCTTTGAAACTACAAGTCGGATTCGAAAAAATATTTTTGTTTAATATAGCCAGATTCATGAGGAAATATAGGCTATTTAACACCTCGTTATGACCATTAGGAGCCGAGAAAAAAGAAAAAAGCAGGTGAAACCGCGGGGCACAGCTAATTCTTACATATAGATTATTATTTTCGTATAATCACATAGCAAAACTCATATATAGAATAACAAATACTTATAGAGGTACTCAAAAACATCCTCTAGAAGTCTAGTCAGTACACGTTGGTTAACGTTAAGCAACACTTGTCGCGATCAATCTGTAGATGGGTGATCGCTAGTATATTTTCATCTGAGCATCTCCGTGCTTCTGAGGTCATGTTAAACTGTCTTCTGTCCCAGCTGTTGTTAAGTTATTAATACCGTCCAATAAAGCGGTGGCGGACACTGCACGTCTCGTAACAGCTCTTGATGATGCCACGTGGGGGGGGGGCACGTGGCATCATCAGGAGCTGTTAGGCCGTAGCGTAAACGCGTGTGTAGAGTAGTTGTTAGTTGTTTTTCACCGATTGCGTATGTGCATATAATTGCGGGCGGACGGGCGATGCACGGGTAATTGCATGACAACATATTGTGGAAGTGGCTAGATATTGTATTCATTTGCATCCATTGTAATGGTCTTCCGCAAAATAACGCCTGAAACTATAACTCAATAAATAAAACAAAATCGAATTAAGTGGATGAGTTAGCTAGTTACTCAACTACATGCAATTCATTGCTCACCGATAAGTAAAAAAATTTACACTACCTATAGGTATTTATATATTCGTTAACTATGTATTTATTTATGTACAAGGAACGGTATCTAAAATAATTGGAACTATATAGCTATATAATACAAAGAAGGTAGGTACTCTAAGGTACAAAGAATTACGTAAAGGAGGAAAACCGTGAATGAAGAACACCCAAATCCATTTCATAATACGGTGTTTATCACAATCCGGATCTCTCTGGTATCAGAAAGTGCGTCGTTAGCAGTGTTCGACTTGACAATTTTATTGCAAACTCCAGGGTATTATTGAAAGAGTATGAGGGTCCTTGGGACCCCTTCACGCTAGTTATCACGTTTTTTTGATGTGCACGCCTCTTTCAGTCCACTTCACGTGTTCTTTTGGTGTTTACTTACTGTCATATTGGATGTGGTCGAATTGGTACGCTCCGCCACTTATTTTTGGCATTTTTTGTGTGGTGAAAATTGAAGATCCAAGTTATTTTTAGTTAAAATTTTTTGCTTTATCATTTTAAAAATGTTACCTTTGGTTTTAAGTCTAATTTTCTTAGCATGTGCACCGGTGGCTTGCTAATTAGCAGACACAATCGATTTGTATTGTTATAAAGTATAATTTTGTACGTGGCTGAACGGAAGTCCAAGCAGACCATAGTGTCTACCGTAAACGCCAGGAAAAACAAAAAACAACTTTTAACTCGATGAATCCAGTTAAATTTTGTTTTATTGTAATGTGTAGTTGTACATTATAATAAAACAACATTTAACTGGATTCATCGAGTTAAAAGTTGTTTTTTGTTTTTCCTGACGTTTGGAATACTGCTGCATTCGTGGTTCTAAGATGGCTCGCGACACGAACATCAAGGTTACGAAGGACATCTTGCGAACACGAACGCTGCAAAGGATTCGAAACGTCAAGAAAAACAAAATTCAATAATACACACGATTAATCAGATTAAAACTTGTACTCGCAGACCAACTTGTTGACCGAAATTAAATCGACTTTTCCCACAACTATGTCTAAAAAGGGATGTCAAATGCATTGGCTTTAATTTGATTAATATAAACAAACACCCAAAATATTTGCCCCTTACTCTGGTAAATCTAAATCAAACTTTACTCACAATACTTGAAAGAAATTGCGGTCCGATTTTCGGAAATCAACCAACATCAAACCTCACTCGACACGTGTTCTCAAGAGTTGTGCCCAGAGGTACATCTAACTGGTCTCAAGTGCCCGCTTTGATTTTCCCTTATTCGTGTATCTCAAGTGGCGGCCGAGGACACGCTTTTTCAATTTAGCAAATAGTTCTCAAAATCTTTGGCGACAGAACCATTAGATCCGAGGTACTCACGACTCAGATACTTCTTAAAGAATTACAGTATCAAATGACAAGATGAAAAATTAATCCAAGTTCGTTCACCTAAGTTCTTTTATGAAATAGATCATAATTAGAAAGTGGATGAACCATAGACTTAATGATATTAGAGAAATTGAATATTCATTTAAAATCTGAATTTCTTTTTAGTAGTATGAAGAGCGTTTTCAATCGCCACGCAGACATATAAAGGCCACTTATGCATGCCAATGTGGCCAGCGGACCGTGACCTGCCGGAGTTGCAGTGAATGCAGCTGCAATCCCGGAACCCCGGTAAAGGTTTGTGCAGCACCGTGCGGCTTTTAGGTGGTAGGAGTCCGGCACAGCGTCCATGACGGATAAAAAAGGCCATGCAATAAAAACCAAATAAATATTAAAACTACCTAACATTGATACATTCCTACAAAAATTAATTAATCAAACAAATAATCGAAGACTACTAATCGCCTGAATACACGATCCTCTGACTCCCTTGATAATTAAACAATGAAGTGAATTATAATTATAAACTTTACGTAAACAATCAAAATATTCACCTCAAAACTTCTAAAATGAACCCCAAAGTCACAACTAATTCTGACAGCCTGTGAGACTTTCTACGTAAATTAAAGCATTTCCTTTTTATTATCTGTTGTAGTGAGCAGACATCACTAACATCACACTGCTATGATTAACTCAGCTGGTGTTTAGCATGATAATCAAGGAATTAAATTTAGAAAAAAAAAAAAAAAAGATAAAGTTTCAATAAAATGTAACCTTTTGATTAGAACGTATGTTCTGTTAAAAGATTTGAATGACAAAAAGATAAAAAATAAATGTGACGACTTTTACTATTGTTTTTATAATTAGCGTAGGTAGTAGACATAATAGACCGTAATTCACTTTGAAAAATGTAACTCAAGTTTAAAATAAAATAACTTTTCACAATCTTCGTCTCCAACACTTCACGGGTAACAAACAAACACGACAAGATCACTTGATTGTCAAAACCTTTGAACTCGGCGTCAACTGTAAACTAATTTAAGTCGTGTTTGCTTGCTGATTTGAACTTAAAACATTCTCTAAAATAGTTTCTTTTTGAATAAAATACTTGAAATTACGACTACTCGAACAAAGAAAATAATGTGAACAGTTTGTTAAAACAAGCCCGTTGTAGACAAAATTAAAGTCAACTTCAATTACATGGCTAATCACGACTCTATTTAGAACAAAATTAATAATATACGTGAAATTTTCAGATAAAAAATGTAATAAGCAATATCATAAGTTTGACTCATAATTAAATTCTTAATACCGTCTGTACATAAATTCGAATGACGTATAAATGTGTTATTTGAATAATATTACAATTTGGAATCGCTGAAACGTCGACTGAGGCGGGGCCCACATTTGCATATGGATAGGATCGGGCTACAAAATCAGCGGTGAAACACAATTGTAGAGGTGTGAGCATGTTTCGTATTCTTAATAAAAACCAGTATATTGTTATGTTGACTGCATCTGTATATGTATTGTAGTTGTAAAATTATTTCTTAACCTTTAGTACAAATAAATGTAATCGATAAATACCCGTGGTGATGTAGGTAAGTAAATTCACAATGCTTTTTTTGGTACCTAATAATTCCTTTAGATTTTTAAATTTATTTCTACAGCAAAGTATATTCAATTCTAATTATCTACATGATAGGAAACTTCTTGTGATTTTCATAAAACTTTAATAAATCCAATAGCATTCAAGCGATTTTAAAACCACGTTCACTTATATCTACCGTTATAAAATCCGCTCCTTTCGAGGCCCAACGCCGAACAGCTAGTGACCCACGAAGCTCTTCATAATGCAGTTTTCACGTATGTTTTTCTAAGTTTATGAACGTTAGAGGGAAAATTTACAGCGAATACTCGAGTTAAATCTTTTAGTTTTGAATAATGTTCGTTTTTGTAAGATTAGCATTATGGGTAAGCTGGTCTCAGACTGATATCGGCATTTGCAGTGAATCAGACTTTATAATGTTTGAGTTTGTTATTTTATTCATATCGTGCAAAATGGCAAAATAAAAACATATGGTGCTATTTTGCGGCATTTCGTTCAAAATAAATAGATAACAGACTCACGGTCCTTTTGCATAACCGTCTCACTGCAGGGCAAAGGCCGTACAGAGAAGGCACAAACATGACCGTAGCCAAGAGGGGGTTTGGAAGTTCAAACCCTCTAAGGGCCTTTGGCACGAGAATTAGTTTTCATTATCACGCGTTTCCTTTATGTGTTGCGATATATAAGTCTTATTTTAAATATATATACATATTATTGCACCACAGCAAGTGAAAACGCTATGCTATGCCATAGCATAGAGTAAATAGTAATATGAAGAGGCCTTTTTTACTAGACAATCTCAAATCTTAGGTTATAAAGAGTCAACAACAGACACAACACATAGGGCAGGCCAAGTAAAGTTAAGTTGTTTTTCTAATTGACTTAAAAAATATCGCAAACTGAGCAACCTTATAAGAATCATAACTAAAATTAATTTCTAAAATACCATCTAATAAAAACTGTTATTCAATTCACAAATTATTTTCACCAGTGTTTATTTCACCGTTGAAATTACACAGAAATACCATAGGAGTTCATAAAATTAATGAGGGTTGAACAGTTTTTAGGCTGACCAAAGGACGAGAGGCATTCGCGGCGCGACGGGTACAGGAAAAAGTTAATAACGCCTGAAGTTGGCTCGCCCCTGGCAATTATAAATTTATTCGTCTGGTCTCCCCCTTACTTTATTTTTCTAATTATTGGATACAACACAATCGTTTAGGTACTGCTCTAACGTAGTCTGGATACTTTTAATTTGTATTCCCGTTAGTACAGCGATTAAAGAGTTTGAAATTTATTATAGCGAAATGAGAATTCAACGGAAATTATGTTTTTTAATATTCTAGTATTAAAAAACAAGGGTTATTTATATTTTACACACATTTTTTCGAAGCAAAAGCCCGTAGTTATAATTAACAATTTGGCGCCGGATTCACAGTCACAATTTGTGCCAAAGCATTTAATCAAAACGATATGCTTTAAAATCCGCGATTTACTTTTATTAATCGCAGTTCATTCGAAAAATCAATATTATACATGCATCAATAATTATTATTTTATAAAATTTTGTATCCAGTATTGTTTACATTTATTACTCTGATCAATTGTTAGAGATTACCTTTCATTCATATCCATATCCATATCATTAACTGGTTTCGATCTTTCTTTCTGGATACTGAGGCCAGCTCATTAGGAGCTCTATTCGAGTTTAAAACTAGTCCAGCATCCCTGAAGTATGGACGTCATAACTCACGTAAATAATAGTAAACAATATTTTAATGAAATGTATCAAAAAGTTTTAGTAAAATTCTACATTAGTCCGCTCATGACCGGAAATAGGGTCTCCTTAAAGATGACCACACTGTAAAGGAGATTTTAATTGGTTTTACATCGTTAGACGATGCCCCCATCACATCAGTGTTTTTGATCAAATTCTTGATACTATTTTATAGAACGTCCGTGGGTACGGAGACAGAGTGGCATTTCCAGTAGTAAAAGTATTTATTTTATTTCAAAAACGGATCTACCTTTGGACACTAACTCGCCTGATGGTAAGCGATGATGTGGCCGAGAATGGAGCACGTAGATACAAAAGAAATCTATTTACTCAAAGTAGAGTGAATAGATTTAGCGAGAGCTATGGTTGGGGCGTTAACGCAACTGCCTAGACCCGTCTCCCACAACGGTTGCACCGGACTACATCCCGAAACACGACTAGGTCGCTCCATGGCATGGCTTCGTCCGGTGGGTGGTAACCAGCCGTGGCTGAAGCCTCCCACCAGAGCTGTGCTGCCTGTTTTGCACAACCCAGGGGCCACGTGTAGGGATTCCATTTTAAGGGTGCACTGTTACGGACGCGGGCAACTCAGCTCCATAAAAACTATTCAACAGTTCAATAAACATTAAAAAATATAGAAGGTTTTTCGGTTTAACTATCTTATAATAAAACAACTTTTAACCGGATTAATCGCGTGTATTATTGGTTTTTGTTTTTTCTGACGTTCCGATGCACGCAGTGCATCACTGCGTGGAAAACCTTTTAGTTAATATTTCGATAAAATTTTAAAATTGGAGCTCTAAATTTAAAACGACTGTGACCTCTGAGTTTGTTTCGGTATTTCTTCTCAGGGATAGTCTTAGGAAATCCCGTTACGATTTAGTTTTAAATATGTATCAGAGACAAAAATAATTTTATGAATTTTATCAATCATATGTACGGTAGTCTGAAATAATTTTAAATAAACTGTTGAGACGGCTGACACTTTAGTCCCCCTGCGACCACGAACGCCGCAAAGTATTCGAAACGTCAGGAAAAACATAAAACAATAATACACGCGATTAATCCGGTTAAAAGTAGTTTTATTATAATGTGTAATGATCGCGAAAACCTAAGATATTTAACTTAAAAATATTAACTTATTAAGATTAAACAGCTTGTTGTTGTACTTAGTAAGTTATAATTATTACCTAGCTTATATTGTAAAACTGGACGTTAACATTAAAATCGAATAAATAAAAAATATATGGTAACTTTAAATTCATATAATATTTCTTCATTCCTCATCGTTCACTTCTGTGATACATAGTTCAATGATGTGGCATGACAACTTCTCTGTTACATCGACGAATGACAGTTGGATGCGGTATTGTCCTATAAATTCGTGGCACATGACATCACTTACTGAGTCCAGGGAGACCGTCAGATTCTCAACTTCGAAGGTGCTCTGAAAACATAAACGTTATATAGTAGGTGTATTTAATATAGTTTTTTTTTTTTCAAAGAACCTGAACCGCCTTCAAAAGAATGATGAAAACAATACATAGACACGATCGCAGCAATCGCGGGTCATTTGCTGTTAGTTATTGAAGAGTTCAATCTCCGAATATCTTAACTAGATTCTAATATATTATTTAATAAAATGACATTTCTTGAAAAATATTTATTGATTTAACGAAACTCCATCCAAATCGGATCAGTAGTTTCTGAAAAAATCGCGGACGTACATACATACGGAACCCCCGTTTTTTTATTTGAAGTCAGATAAAATACGACCGAACATATCGTAATCCACTTGCGGACATTCTCAAAAAAACACGCATAACTGAATAGCATGTATGAAGAGATTAATGAACCAAGAACAACCTAAAACAAAGAAGAATGAAGAGATTGATGAGCATAGATGAAGCGAAAAAACGAATCAGGATCTTAGCAAGTGAAAATTTTGCCTTTACCTAACCCTATACAAAACAGGCGTGACTATAAATCAGTTAGAAGGGATATTATGAAGTCTAACTTCCTTCACACATTTTAGTGCACTATACATTTGTTTTTGGGCCCGCACAGGCCACTAGTGTTAATCACATTTAATTAAATTTATAAGCCGTTTTTTTTCTAATAGGGTCGCGACTTCACGAACTTCACACGGAACAACGTCAAAAATCGGCTGTATGGTTAACATATAAAGATGTAAATGGAAAAAAACGAATGAATGAGTTGAAAATCTGATATAAGGGATTTTACAGAAATCATCATTTTTTTCATTTGAATTAATGAAGATTTGACAGAAACACATTAAAATATTTTTTATCCAACTACTATATCAATAAGGGGTAGAAGATCCCGCCTCTTGCTGTTATTGAATATTAAATAAATCCTAGTTTATTTATTTATTGTAAAAAAACTAGTTTCTTTTATAACTCCACTAATGAATGATTGAATGATAACATGTTGAAGAAATGTTTATGTTGACTTTACGAAAATGTTCGCATTTTGTAGATAGCGTCATATTGACCTTCGAAACTGACAGTCCTATTAGCTAAAAAAACGAAATATACATACGACAGGGACGGGACAACCGCTGATTTTTAATTTCTCTACAATTGGGTACCAGGGCGCATCAGTATTATGCAAGCTGCTGCAAAGGTTTATCCTGGAGTTATACATGTATTCTTCACCCATGTCCAGAACCTTCCATATATCTATTTCTATCTGAAAATTATGGAAATTTGCTTTTAGAAGTATAAACCAATGCATTAATATTATGATTGTATAAGGCGATTTTAGCCCAGGTGGTTTTAGGTGTACATGAGGTCCTGGGTACGATTACCGGGTTGGTCAAAGTGTTATTGAGTTTTTCTAATAGGAAATTCTCATTAGCTGCTCGGATTTTGGAATTGTGGCCGGTATATGGCAACAGGCTCAGCACCTATCATGGGACTTAATTACAGCAGCAGATGTGCGCAAACACAGGTGCACTCCCTCTTCCTTCACTCTCATATTCCGATGGGACGGCAATCCGACACGACCGGAGAGAGATCAGGCGCAGGACCGATCGCTTTACGTGCCCTCCGTAGCACGGGGGTGTCACGCCACCAACTTCCTGACTCCGGGCTGCTACTGAGACTTTTCTAACAGAAAAATCCAATAACACTTTGCCCGACCTGGGAATAGAATCCAGGACCTCACGCTCGGCAGTCGCGCTTGCGACCACTAGACCAACGAGGTAGTCAAAAAAAACACATAAAGGCACATACAAAAGGTCATAATTTAGGAGCATCTCTAAAACCTCGATCTTAATATCTAAAATTATAAAATTATTTGCCTTCGGTTTTCGCGATCACTACACAGCGCAATAAAATCACACTTGATTAACCCAAATCACTGTCCTGCGCCTGCTGGTTCTTTTTAAATGATTGACTGTTTTTTTTTTAATAAACTGTTATGACACCGGTCACCTTAGTCATCTTGCGACCAAGAACGCAACAAACGTGTTCAAAATGTCAGTAAAAACAAAAACCAACAATTCACGCAATTAATCCGGCTTTAAGTTGTTTTATTATAAAATTAATTATTCGAAAATACTACGAATATAAATATTACTGTTAATAATATATTTTTATGATACGCTCTGAGTTGTAATCTCACGTAGGTAATAATCATTGTCTAATTTTAATAATTCTGTTACATTTTATTAAACTACAAAGTAAAAAGTATTACTATCGTTTCGAACATAGACACGATACTGCGTTCCAAACCCCAAAACACTGACGTGGGTAGGACATATCTGCTATATACCACATGAGCTTTGGGCCCGGACTTGGACCCCGAGACAATGAGACGGGACTGCGGCAGACCGCAAAGAAGATGGTTGGCCGAACTGGATGACTGTTTTACTACTTGGCAAGATGCAGCACAAAACCGGGATAGATGGAAGTAGTGGAGGGAGGCCTTTGCCAGCAGTGGGACAAAATAGGCTACTAGTAATAGTACTTACATCGTAGTCCGATATAATTTCTGCTGCCGTTTTAATTTTGCCACCCAAATTGGCTGTATCTTCACCATCGTCCCCCTTTGCTGAGCGCAGTTTCAGGTCATCACAATCGAGGAAATCATTGTCGTAATTATCACAACTGAACACGCTGTCGGTTATTTTTGGAACGTAGTATACCTTGGAACAATAAAACAAGAAACAAAAATGTTTAGCATCTAACTCTGGTTATTTTTTTCACAATTTTAAAGACTTTGTTTTGTAAAAGTTCAGCAGGGGCGACGTTGTCAAAATTAGCAGAGCCCCTTAAATAAAGAAAAAAAACGGAGTTCAGCGTTAAGTAAGAAATATTATATTTTGTTTGCTTTATAAGTATAAAAAATACTCTGTTTCGAAATTAACTCTACATGGAGAACGATTGAATACTAACTATAAATAGCTTAGTTGTAAAATTATTAAATTAAAAGTAATTAATCGTAGAAAAATGCCTGTTATTAGAACATACTCGTATATGATCAGAACATCCTAAAATACATGGTATACTCACATCGCCATTTGCTCCCAATAACACGGTAGTAAATAGGAGAAATACTGAAATTTTCATTACCACCCTACCATAACTCATGATCGATTGAAAAAGCGACACAGCAGAAACGAATAACTATTATTACGTGTCGCTAAAGTTTTTATATAAACTCTGATAGCAATCACTATTGTTGAGAACATAGCTGATGGCATTGATAATCGATACGAGTTGTACCAGGATCGCATGTGTTGTAAACAGGTATGTCGCATGTTATTAATTACTTAGTTATTGTCAAGGATTTCTAGTTATTTTGTAGTTCTGTCGACGAGATCTGATTATGTAACTTTGTGCGTTGTTGCTTGCAAATGAGTTGTTGGAATTTGTGTGCATAAATAGAAATTGCTTAGTTGCGTTGGTCTAGTGGTCCCAAGCGCGATTGCTGAGCTTAAGGTCCTGGGTTCAAGTTCCGGGTCGGCCGGTGTTATTGAGTTTTTCTGTTAGAGAATTCTCAGTAGCAGCTCGGAGTTTTGAATTATGCTTGGTAGATGGCTCACCACCTATTACATGGGAATAAATAACAGCATTGGTGAAATGTGGGTATACAACTGTGTGCACCTCTGCTTACCCCTTCGGGGAATGAAGCCGTGATGCTATACGTTATGTAATGTTAACCTTCCATAATAGTTGGGCTACAGAATATTTAATAAAAATAAATATAATACGACTACAGAAGAAAAATTGCTTTTAAAATCAAGTAAGGCTAAGCCGTAATAATATCGCCGTATAGATAAGCTAAGGCGTAAGTACTCATTTAAAATGAAGATACGGAAGCATCTTTATCAGAAGACATTAGCAGATTCATCTCGTCTGTGATTATTTTGATATTATTTATATATATATATATGATTATTTATGTAATATTTATATTATACCTACATATGTATGTATTCTAAAGTATTAAGCTATATCGTATGTATATGTTTAAAAATCGGGTAACTTGCTCTTTTTAAGTTAGTGCATCTACCACGCTGTGTCTCTGCATCATCCTAAGGTTGTCTGGCAGAAAATGCCTATGGCATTAAGACTGCCTTTGTACCAATGTGCATATAGTATAAATAAATAAATAAGGCGCAACGAGCGGTCTGAGGTAAAATTCGTGTTCGAGACGTTGCAAGTTGCAAACTAGGGATTTATATTATAGCTAATATTTCACAGATTTAGCTACCGTTGTATATTTACGTACCTGCAAATACTTATAAAAATACAAATACGACTAGTTTGAAGGACATTATCAAATCATTATATTACCAGACATATACAGTGTGATGTTTTAATAGAGGCATTAAATTAACACACAAACGGTTTCGTGTTTTTTTTTTAATTTTAAGTTTTAAATTAATTTTAATAGACTTTAACTTAAAGTCTATTAAAATTAATTAAAAAATTATAATATCACCAAGCTATTTTAAATTTAAATTAATTTTATATTTATCTAAATTAACTACATATCTCTAAAATACATTTTTGTTCGTAAAAAACTGAAACGCAGATGTTTTCGACTGGGGTCACGAATCATAATATTAACATTAGGTAAAGAAATTAAAATTAAAAAGAAATACTATTTGAGAGACAAGAAAGACGGAATACTACAAAAAAGAGTTTATATAAATTAAAATCTAAAATGTTTAATTTATTTGCACTTTTTTGTTCGAAAAAGTGCTAATGAATTAAATATTACGTTTTTAATTTATGTTAAAAACTAAATATTTTGTGCATTAGCACAAACTTTTGTATTTCCTTTGATTTTTTATTTTTCATAATTACTGACCTTTAGCACTACCCATGTATTAATGTATGTATAAATATCAATGTCGCCATTGCAGCGTCATTCTGTAAATCAGAGCTGAGGTTCGATTTCTGGGCAGTCGATAATTGCGGTTAAGCGTTGTATTTGACAATATTGATTTCTTGGATTTCAGTTTCCTCGCTGTCTTCTTGGAATAGAGATGACTGAATAATTAATAATAATTCTAATTTTGAGTAGTCCTTGGGATTAAACCACCAAAACTGTGATGTTTTCGGAAATTGATTTGGATTTCTGTACCTAACCTACCCGTACCTAGTCTATGCATCTGTGACTTATAAGTAAAGTCGTTCACTATACTACACTTTCCACAACCACAAAAAAAGTTATATATTTTTGTGGAAAAGTATCCAGATGTCTCAGCGGTTAGAGCGCCTGGAGTATTTATCCGGGAGGCGCAGGTTCGAATCCTGCTCGCGACCGTATTCTTTTTCCACAAAAATTTGCAACATTAAAGTTCGCTAAGCATGCGTTAATGCTTTTCAAAGATTTATCTGGATTCATCTGTATTCACTACCATTAAATTACAATTGAGATCTGATATTATAGTCTAAAATTTAAGCCAAGTCAGAAGCCTAGGGGCGGTAAAAGTAAAATACAAAAGTTAACGTAAACTACTTAAAAATAAATAAATTATTTTACAAATTTGGTATGATTTATCTTGAAAGATATCTAGATCTGTGTGCTGAGTGAGCAACTAATTTAGTAGTGTGATTGCTCTGGCGGTGAGTGCTGCAGCAGCTCTACATGTGCGCACTCCACGGGCCTCCAAAAACAGCTCTCCTCCGTAAACAACTGAAACCATGTTAGCTTCTAACGGCACGGTAAATAATCATCAAAACCTACTGCTGGAAATTATCACGACGGAGATACACAGGTGAATATTCGCTAACCTCAAATCGTGAAAGAACTCTTGCTCTCTATCGATAATGGTACGGTAGCCTGCACGGCAGTGGTCACAAAACCAGTATAAGCTAGCCTCGCACACTGGAAGCTCCCCACTACGATAGGCCAGCTCAAGTATACCATAAACGTGCAGACTATTGTACCTATGTCAACGATTATTCTGATCAAGTATCACCGGTTATTCAAATTTAATCTTTTATATGAATCTATTAAAAAAACAGTATCCTATAGATAATCCAGGTCTACGTATTATTTATTCGACTGTTTCTTAAAACTCTAATAGATCTCACATGACGAAAGAGGTCAACGGTTTAACCTCAGGGTCTAACATACTATACGAAACCAACACAAAAACTTAATAACGTGTTCATCCCTAAAAAACTAAACGAAGTCTTTGCAAAAGTATCTAAAGGAACAAATTCTAGAGAATTCTACAAAAAGACTACATCACAAAGATCCAGAAAAGAAATATACAGAAATGTTTGTTACAGACAGTTTGTTACTTTTTCTCCTAGTTTTATTTACTAGCATCGCTCACGAGAAAGTGTATTGTACTTAACATTATCTCAATGAACACATTATTTAATTCCTTTTGTCTTGTATTTTATTTTCTAAGGATTCTACATTCTTGATACGGCGTGGTTTCTGTTTGGTTTCACTGTCTATCTTTTGGAACTACAGCTAATATACATCAAAAGTGCTGCTACCTATCTTGGTGCTATATCTTGCATTAACGGATCATCTACAACTGTGAATTTGTGTACCTATTTATGTAACACCTATCAATTATAGTTCACCGGTTACTACCCACGAGCATTTTTCGGGATTGCCCGATTAGTTTCAATTTGGTTTGACTTGCGACATCGCCGCGGGCTCAGCTCATGACTAAGGGGGCTCCGTTCGAGTTCGAATCTAGTCGGGTAATCCCGAAAAATGCACGTGGCTTGTAACCGGTGAACAATAATTAATTTGAATCACGTCTCACGAAAGGTATTATACAAAAATACTTACCTACTTAATAAAGACCCAGAGAAAATAACCTTATCTATTACAAATCATCATCCCCCTGCCCTTATCCCAATTTATTTGGGGTCGGCGCAGCATGTATTGTTCGTCCACTTTCTAATTCCTACCTAACCTTACCTATTACAACTAAATAATAATAAACAACATTATTATCAAAAGTGTCGAAGTTATTTATTCGTGTGAAGTGTTTCTCTATATATTTTATCTAATTAAATAAAAATCTATTGCCGCATGTATGGACAGTCAGCACTTGAGAACGGCTTGACCGATGTGCGGATTTTGGATTTTGTTGTGTTCGTAATTGTCAGGACAAGGTTTATATAACAGATCATTTTATTCGGAAAATCCATCAAAATTTCGGAAATGTTTATGGTATTCTTGTATAAAAATTTCTGTAATAATAAATTCTTAATTGATAAATTGCAGCAGTGGGAAATTGGGGCATGTCGCTATTATAATATAATACAATTAAAACTGTATGACAGAAATAATGGGAGTAAACAAAATTCATCCAATATAAAATTCCGTATCTAAAATTGTGTTGATAAAACAATGTTACCATGTTATGAGTATAACATCCAAAACACATTTATATTTCATGAGATGAACAAATGGGGTGGCCTACACATTGTATATCATTTCCAATATAGTAGTTTTATGTAAATGGTGCCTACTTTTAAACTGTCGTAATTTTTATATTCCGATTGGAGTTTCCCCTCCGAGTGTTTGTTATCTAACGGGGAAATGAATGAATGTATTCACAGTTTTGATTTACTACTTATTTTCATACAAGTTTGTTAGATTTTTTTATCATTGTTACTTTTTGTGTTTTTGTTCAGTATGTTTTATCGGTGAATCTGTAAGTGGGTTTATATTCTAGGTCTTTTCGTGCAGCAGTTCGATGAACTTTAGAAAATTAGCAATGTAAGCTTTTATGACGTGAGAAGTGACCTTTAGTCCACGATGCGGCCCGTCTCGCTACAGCAGGAGTGGCACAGATAGTGCAACGCATCCGGATGTTGGTGTTGGAAGTGGCGCTAACTAAGTCCGAAACCTTATGCTTTCATGGGCTTCGGAGGGCGCCTCCCTTAGGATCCTTAGCTCTCCTTTCGTTTTTCATCTTCTTTCTTGTTGTTTGGGGCCAACCTAGTGCCAAAAGTTTGTCGCCGGCCGCCGGCCGCTGCCGGGCAGCTTGAACAACTCTCTCACATCAGAGGACGTGAGAGAGTGGCCTGGACCGGTGGTTTGATTTTTGGATGTTTTTAACAAATTCAAATTTTCAAATTCAAATTCAACCGTTTATTTGCTAGAAATACATTGTTTTTTTTTATATAGGTAAGATCTTAAAGCCTAGATGTCTATGTATTCTGCCTGCAAGCAGGCGTGCAAAAATTTTACTTAAGTATACTATTTTGTATTACCTTAAAAAGAAATTACTTGTATTATACTAATAATTATCAACTATATTATTTATTTTTTATATTCCATAAATTCTTTAATGCTGTAGAAACGATGTGATAGAAGCCATTTCGGAGCCATTTCAAAGGATTAAATTCTATCTCAACCGATGAACAGATACTTGTGCATCGATAGAAATCAACGGGTTTTAGTATTAAGCAGTGATAGCTGGTTTGGTTTGTGATCGCTTGGTAGGTTATAGTCAAACTGACTTCTTGTAGTCATGATCATATTATAAATTAATTTATCACTTGCTGAAAATGTCGGGGGGAAACCAGCACACCTGACAGATATTCTTGATGATGTTTAATACCATGTCAAAGGATTGGTGGATACTAAGAAGTCAGAGGCCATGGGGTGGTTTTCTACGCAAACAGCTAAAAAAACTAAAGCTGTCTTGTCTTATCTATAAAAAGCGTCATATTAAGTATGTAAAATAGACACTCTTTCTTCCGTTATTTGCCACACACATGTAACAGGAAGATATGATTCATATTCGCTTCAAACGTTCCCAGCGGGGCGAAGACCGGGCTTGATATCTCGCGTGAAAACTGAATGGTTGTAGAAATTCATACTGCATGTTACTCGAGCATAAAAATACACGACGCTGTGTAAATAGGGAAAACAGACCGTTTGTTATGAAACAAGATATCTTTAGAGTTACTTTAACAACATAATTCTCGCCTATATTCATAGAAAGGTCAGTAGAGATGTCCTGTTTAACAACAACATTTCACCGATGCTGTTATTAAGTCACCTGTTGATAAAAGGTGAGTTATTAACCTATTGTTATCAATCCATTGTTAACACTGCTCGAGCTAGAAATCGATCCCAAGACCTCAAGCCTAGCAGCTGCGTTTACGATTCCAACGAGGCAGTCAGTATCTTGAAATATATAGAATTAATGAATGGGATTTCTCAAGTAAGTTTATTGCTTTGTCTAGTCATCAATGCATGCAATAAAACTATTATGAATTATTTCATAATAGTGGTATTTCCGTGTTTAACATAATTACCTATTTATAGTCATTGTTGGAATAGATACTTTTTAACATTGATGTTAAGTATTCTGGTTAAGGTTTTTATAGAGATAGTTTATGGGGACTTTTTATCTCAATCGATTATTGTAAATATGTCAACTGGTCTTGTAACTTAGACATATTTTTTCCCAAAGTATAGTTAGTACATTTATTGTAATTTGTTTTTCTTTTACAAGCTTTTGCAATCAAAACAGCCGCCATTAAAACAAAAAGTGTTTACCAAGTCTCATTTAGAAAAAAACTCACACGGTGATTCTAAAACGTAAAATATCAAAAGGAAACAAAAACGAGCCAGTGATATCGACCTACCTACCTACTCCTACCTACTTACCCAGAAAAAGTGCAACTAAGTATAACAAGAACATTTAGTTTTTTGTTAACTCCCAAAGAATAACATGTTTTAAAATATCTTTATTTATAAATAACATCTTCTTCAAGTTCGTAAAGACATCGATCGATGAGTTCGACACTCATCGATCGATGTCTTTTTTTTTGCCATGCCTAATGCAATATTAACAACAAAAGGTCACTTTGGCTATCAATTTAATGACGCTAGTGTTCTTTATTTGTTAACGATAAAATGTTTAAAAATTCAGTTAAAAAATCTAAAAATTAAACCTTGTTTTTCAAGCCTGGGGCTTGTGTGTGCAAGCATACCTCACCAAAAATAGCAGCATTATTCAATTCTTAGGAAAAAATAACCCAAAACAAAAGAAAAACAATTTGTTGTAAGCGACAAACATTTACATACCTAGTATATTGGGATACCAGGAGCATATAACTTTGAAAGAGGTTAGTGATCCAAAGGCAGAAAATTACTTAGGTACATTATTTATCAATATTTAATTTTTGATAAAAGTAACGTTTATTTGAGACATTGAATTTGACATACATTATTAAAAAAAACGACCTTAACAATATACTTTAACTAAAAATATTTTTTGATCAAGTTAAATGTATATTGTACAATACCATAATTTTAGAGACTGAAAGAAACTACATTTCTATTAAGAAAATGAGGAAAATGTATTTATTAAAACTGTAGTTAGGCGATATAATTATATCTATTTTTTTTATTGCATTCCTACCTAGATAGTGAAGTAAAGATCATCCTCCAAAATAAAAAAAAAATCGATTTTATCGTCAACAAAATTTGCATATAACCCTTTCGGGTACCAGGAGCGCATAACTTTGAAAAGGGTAAATGATTTAATTATGCGCTCCAAAGTGTTAGCGCGCCACTTAATTTGATAGCTGGCGACACCTATATGCAAATGATACGTTACGACTAATTGAATATCTTTGTTCCAAAATGTTTGGGGACCGCTCGATGAGTTTGGACCCCTTCTCTGTTAGTTAAAACATTTAAATGTAATCTAACTTATTTGACATCAGGTTATATGAAGTCGGATGGATAGTCATCGTGTCTCATGAGAATTATAAGTTAAAGTGACGTGTTAAATAAGCAAAGTATGACATCACTCCAAACCACAAAATAGCATGTGGTTGCTGGTAAAATTTTCTCATAGATCTGTCGCTTGTGGAATAATATTTAAGTTGTACATAAATGTTACTAAGTAAAAACTATAACACAAACCTAGATAATATTGTAAATACTCCTGTCATCTGGGTTGTAACTTCTTTACTTTCTTCTTCTTCTTTACGAACCACCTGACACTAGTCAGGAGCTCAAGTCGCTCATAAACCTAGCCTACGGCTTTGGAAATAATATATAACAGCAACTGGAACCAACGCTTTAACATACCCTCGGGGATCCGAAGAACGCATAGCATCACGCATGTTCCCCGAAGGGGTAAGCAGAGGCGTGCAGAGTTGTACACCCACATTTCACCAATGCTATTATTAGGTCCCATGTAATAGGTGGTGAGCCTATTCCCATCAACCGGGCACTATTTCAATCTCGGGGTAGCTACTGAGAATTTCCTAACAAAAAATCCCAATAACACTTTGCCCGACCTGGGAATCGAACCCAAGACATCATGTTCAGCAGCCGCGCTTGGCGCCACTAGACCAGCGACTGTCAAAGTCAGGTCAAGGTAAAGTCAAAAGTTCTTATTTCATATAAGCTATACAAAGGCACTTATGAAGGTCAGTACTTAGGTGCATGGTTCCAAAAAGTCGCAGGCTCCTAAGTAGAATACTGCTTAGAAAATCTAGTTAGGAGTTCCATCTATTAATTGACCGTGACAAGCATCGCTTGACCACAATGGCCAGAGCTGTTAACTAAGAGTGCCTTCCTTAACTGATAATTTTCAAACATTAATAATAGTGAAGTCCTTTCAACCCGGTTATTTAGTTAATATTATGTATAGTTTTTCTGGTGCTATCATTAGATATTGCCATAGTATAAACCAATTCTTTTTTCTTGTATGTTACGAGTATGTTAACCTTGGAGTATTCATGGTTAGATTTCGTGTTAAAAACGTGAAATCAGAACAAAAAAAGTGCTCAATTAGCTCTTATAAAAAAAAACTTTTTTGTGTGTCTGTTTTTCGAAATTTTTTTTCCTCCTGAAAATTACTTGGTACCCTATACCATAAAATACAAAACACATTATAGAAAGGGTTCAGCACTGT
Organism: Xylocampa areola; assembly: GCA_935421205.1. Lineage (NCBI taxonomy): Eukaryota > Metazoa > Arthropoda > Insecta > Lepidoptera > Noctuidae > Xylocampa > Xylocampa areola. The sequence continues at coordinate 14,070,295 of OW285207.1, forward strand.
AATACCTGTCATAACTAGTAGGTATTTATTATACATTCGCAATTTCAGTGAAAATATTAGCGAGCATAATAAAAATTCAAAGGAATACCGAACAAAGAACACTTCAAGATAATAAAATGTTATCGGACTGAGCAGGCCAGTTCTGATGACAAAGCAAATGATATGATGATTCCTATTCGTCACCACTCTAGGGTATTTTACATATACAAGTAATAATGTAGTAATTTAACGATCCACCAAATCTCCAATTACAGTCTTCAAAATTTACAACACGCTCCTTAAATTCGCTTATGATGGTACCAGTAAAAGGCACATATGAAAGTCAGGTATACACAAAGATCTAGATAACGCAACTACACCTAAACTTATAATAACCTCAGAGGACTAGACGTGAGATGGCTTCTGACTAAATATCGAACAAATTTGCTCGCCACTTTTGGCGGCGGGTTACCCCTTTTGCCATATAGGTAAGAGGTATAAAGGTTTGATTGGGAATCATACGCCAGTGGCGAAAGGGGTACGCCCGCTAAAACTACTCCAGTACTTATTCCTTCAAGATGATAACCAAGCGTGTTTGTTGTACATGGATTATATATATGTTGTTATAGACTTGCATATTATCCAAACGATCGATCAGGTTCGCAAGTACAATACCGAATCGTTGAACTATTGCCGTGAACCCGTTCTCAGACTGCGGCCGCCTAATTGGATAGGTTGACAGAAACATTAGAAATGCATCACAAATTACTTGGAGTCTAATAAAATAAAAACCTTTTCTACCCCTGCTAGGTGAGAAACGTGTATTTTTTTTTTAATTGGTATTACTTGTACAACGTGTAAAAAAAGGCCGTAGTCATACTTTAAGGGGTGAATGTATAACAAAACTTTTACTAAGGTACCAACATAAAAAATTGCTGTTCCATAGAAGTGTTAAACATTCGTGACCGAAATATATGGAGAAGCTGATTTTTATTTCGCACTTTGGAAGTTCATCCCCTAGTAAAAGTTGTTCGTATATATAACTATAATGACCTCAAAGTATGACCACGGACTTCTGTTACATGTTGTATAAATGCGATGACACACAAAATGTTTTATACCTCTGAAATTATAATTACGTCCATATTACCTTGACTGCCTCGTTGGTATAGCCGTCGCAAGCGCGGCTGCTGAGCGAGAGTTCCGTGGTGCGATTCCCAGGTCGGGCAAAGTGTTATTGGATTTTTCGGTTAGGAAATTTTGGTGGCGTGACACCCCCGTGCTTCAGAGAGCACGTAAAGCCGTCGGTTCTGCGCCTGATCTCTCTCCGGTCGTGTCGGATTGCCATCCCATCGGAATATAAAACTGAAGGAAGAGGGAGTGCACCTGTGTTTGCGCATACACTTGTGCACTATACCTAATATCTCCTGCGTACTTGGCTGATCTCCGTGCAGATAGGCCGCCGCGACCGAAATACTGTCAGGAGTAGTATTATTATTACATATCAAAGATCAGTTCGTTATAATAAATTCGTTATATAATAAATAGCTGTACTAGGTAATATTATTAACATTAATGATTGTTACTCACATTCATTTTTCGGGGAAGCCCCAACATTGTCTTATTTGACTCGTTCGAAAAAGTAACTCGAGTGTAAAACTCGCGAGAATTTCCTTCGACTTCGAAACTGGTCGGGTATGTTCAAAATAAGCGTTATCAATATCAATTAAGCTGTTGCCCTGCTCATTAGCAGACACAATAGATTTTTATTGTTATGAAGTACTTATTTGTACGTGGGTGAGCCAAAGTGTTCCGAATCATATATCTATATTCGAATGACCGAAAAGTCTATCTAGAAATAGTAATTATTGTTCACCGGTTACAACTCACATGCATTTTTCGATATTGCCCGACTAGTTTCGAACGGAACCCTTAGTTATGAGCTGAGCCCATGGCGATGTCGCGTGTCAAAGTCTCGACATCACATGAGTAGTAACCAGTGAACAATAATTAATATGAATATGTATCACGAATGAAATTCATGAAATTCATTTTATAATAAATAACAATAAACTAGTACCTAATTATAAATATTGTAAATGTTAGTGCTACGTAACCATTTTACGACACTTTCTATTTTGTTTGTTGTCTGGCAGTTGGAAGTATGTCATGCTCACTAAAATGTCCCGCTAATGGTGGCGTGTGTTGGGTCATTCGATTCTCTACAACATGGTTGAGTTGGGTGATGCTGACGCATGCGTCATGTTCGTGAACGAGCGCCGTCAGTTGGGACTGGTCATCTCTAGACTGTCATGACAGGAAATTTGAATTGTTAAACTACACTCTTTTAGTATCATCTTACATTGTTCTCACATATTTAAATTATTTTTTTTTGCAACAGAATCAGTGTAACCAATACCTGATATTGTGAAAACCTATTTTATAAAAAGAGTAACCATGGAGTTTCTTGCCCGTTCTTCTCCATAGGAATCTACACTTTGGAACGTGGCAACTAGCTTCTGACAATTCAATTCAAAAGTGCCTGTATAGGGCCTAATTGAAATAAATGATTTGACTTTGACTTTGAATGTTACCTAGGAATAGTCTTAAATTACGTAATGCACGGTCACACCTATTCTTTTATATGGAAATTTTTACAATAACGTTTTGTTATAATAATTTTATAAATCTAACTAATTAGAAATTAACAATAATTAATCACTCCTCAATCTAATCGCTCATTAGTATACCAAAGCAAAACAAACAAACCATTTACTTACAACAAATGTAATTCACTATAATAAGAACGTAATTTTACATCACATTTGACCAAAACACTGGATTTTAGACCAAAATTCTCTGTGTAAGTGAGAACGAAGAATTTCGGTGGTTACCCACAATTGGACGGAGACTAGTTATATTATGGCATTAAACGTTTGATGTTTCGAGTGTAGTTTTTATCCAGTCTAAATAACTTGCTACTGAGGTGTACACTCCTGGCCAGCCGTCTCTACCACAGCCGTAGCCGAACGAAACCACCCCAACAGACTCCCAAATTCCCTCGGGTCTTCGCTTCATGAGGGGTCCGCCAGAGTCTCCTCTGCATGCGTCCTCCGCGAACACTCCTCCAGCACATATTTGGTTTTCACCAAGGTTTGCTCCCAATGGTCTGTATTTGGTGACGCACTCATCTTTGTTGAATATTGGGAGGCCAAGCTTCAGTTTGATTGGGCTGTTGCGTCCTGCAATCCCAAACGTTAAATTTGTTAAAAATCGCGCCTGACGTCACAATCCCTAATAGGCTTGATATCAGTTCAAAGTTAATTATCATCATAAATTTATATAGTAAAGAAGCGGATGAAATTAATTTTCTCTTTAGATACTCCTTCCTGTACAAGCGAGTTACATATTTGATCGCCGACACAAAACCATTGCTACCCATTTAATGCAATTGGTATAAGCTGTTCCACTATTATAACAAATAAATTTGTAATGTGCATATTATTAAATAATTTTACCTATAGAAAATGTAGTTGGAAATTTCCTACATGTATGTAAGCTCAAACCTCTCCATAAAACGTTTATATCATTATTTATATATAAACACATTATGTAAATTGCAAAATTGGCTTCCCATATGACTTATAGTAAAGAAGATACAATTGTAACACTCTTCGTACGATCAGCTCATTAAATTTCTGAACAAGTCAGGTATCAATAATGATTTATTTATACAATGATCAATATCATAATAATAGACCTTTAACCTTCATTTTCCTGATACAAGTGTCTGATAAGAAGGACTGCGAAGAAACTTGTTTACTTTATTTATAATTTCCCTCATTATTATTTACTGAGAAGAGCAATAATTTTCTTGTATTTCTCAATAGTTAAAATATAGCATGACACATTCATTTTATTGAAGAGGCTTTAGGGCGAACACTTTAATTGAAAAATTCCAACCCCAAGTTAAGATTAATTATATATTTAACTAAAATAAAAGATAAAATGAAGAAACTCCAAACCCTCACACGCTTCACAACACGTGCAACCCACCCAAATTAAGATTTATTATATTTTTAACTAAAATATTAGATAATGAGAAGAAACTCAAAACCCTCTCACGCTTCACAATCACGTCAACTAGTCAACCGACTTTTAGTCATAATATCGATGAAACTCGATAAACCTGTCATTTGTCGACCTTGCAATCAAATTAACGTAAAATTCGATACTATTTCGTTGATTTCAAAGTCCTTATTCGTAAAATATCAGTCGGACGCAAAAATCAATAGTAATTGTGCACGTACCATTAAGGGTTTTTCCCCAGCCAGCGACGAATACGTCATTGCCAGGTAGAAGGCGCTCCTGGTTGCTCACTAAACAGATTGGCTGAACATAATCTGTAGAAGAAAATATTATTATTTTTACTTAAACTGTATTATATAAACGAGTAATCTTATTACATATACAGGTGAATTTTTAAATCTTATGCTTTCCAAAATGCATGCCTACACATCAACATGTTTAAACTGGCGTAACTGTTGAAATGACTTTATTGTAGTACAGAGATATGAGTAGGTATACATAGTTAAAAAACTTTTTTTTTTATTTACTATTTGAATGAATAAAGGGTATTGACATCCTCCATGTTGTGCAAGTCACAATTTTTTGTTTGCACGTTTTTCAAGACTCATACATAAATTATTATTATGCTGCAGTAACACAAATACTTTTTTTTTTTTTTATTGCATGGAACTCTATCATAGCCATTGTGCCGAACTCCTGCTAAAGTACTGACTTCTCTCAAAGACACGTGTATTTTAATTAATTGTGTCTTTTCCTTATGAGTTGGTGGTATTCAGAGGTCAACTTTAAAACAACTTGATCGAAAACAAACACGAGATGCCAAAGCAATCAGTTTATAAATAAAATTAAAATCTGATTTTGGCCAAAATTAGGCATTGGGTGATATGTATTAGGGTTTAATGCTAAGGTATTATTAATTTTGTTTACGAAACGAACCGCATCCAATATTTTAGTCGATAAGTAGTACTTGAAGTTACAGGATTTTCTAATGTTAAATGATAATTAAATAAAAATATGGTCATAAGCATGATTCGCATCTGCGCCTTCCAGATAAATACTCCAGGTGCTCTGACCACTACGCCTTATCCATCTCTGCTCACTACCCTACGCTAAACAAAAGTCGGATTGAAGGACAAACTGAGCCTTTGCAGTTCAAAAAATTTTCTCCAATGAATCGATATATCACGGTCGATTCTCCAACTGCCAATGTTAGTTTGTAATAGCAAAAACGTTTTTTTATAAATTACAGATATATGTTTGAAAAGCATGCAAAGCATTAATACGTCTTATGGTGACGTCATTGCTATCTATTCAGTCTCTATACAGATGACCGAAAATGTGGACGAAGAATTCGCGGTGGTGAGCAGAGGTCGAGATGGCTTAGTGGTCAGAGCGCCTGGAGTATTTATCCAAATTTCATGATTCCAGGTCAGCGTGTAACCACTTGGCCACCAAGATATTCCTCACCATAAGACGTATTTAAAAGTGGAAGAAAAACAATTTGGCTTGACAAGCAGAAGTTGTAATACCTTAATTTTATTGACAGAGTAAGAGACAAGTTTATAGGCAATGTTTAAAAAAAATGGGAAACTATAATACACTTACATGTATAAGAAGCTCTTCCCGCCATCCTAACGATACCGATATCATCTCTTCTGTTCTTGTTAGTGTCGGAGTACCCAGGGTGTGGGTAAGCAGACGCCACCCGGATCTCTTGGGGACTATCGGCGCAGACTGAGTCTACGCAGTCTACATCCTGCTGGGTATCATATTCTCCAAGGCGAACTGTTGTTCTAGAAATATAGAAAAATATTAAATTTCGTTTACAAATGAAAAGTTCAGGCACGCAGATAAACGGACAGAAATATGGCCATAAAGGAGAGACAGACATCGTAGACTTACTCGTTGTACTTAGACATAGGGTCCCAGCGTTGGCACCCTTTAGATGCTAAAAATATAATTAATGACAACTTTTTAAACACACACACACAGCATCACGCATGTATTCCCCGAAGGGGTAGGCAGAGGTGTACACAGTTATACACCCACATTTCACCAATACTGTTATTGAGTCCCATATAATAGGTGGGGAGCCTATTGCCATCTACCGGGCACAATTCCAAACTCCGGGCTGCTACTGAGGATTTCCTAATAGAAAAAATCAATAACACTTTGCCCGACCCGGGAATCGAACCCGAGACCTCCTGCTCAACAGTCGCGATTGGGACCACTAGATCAACGAGATATATATATCAACAGTGGCCTTTTCGTCCGTCTTTAGGTTAAGTATATCTACATTAAATAAATATAAAAACAATTACATTTGCAAAGAATTCATGATATTTGCATGGTATTGAAAATATTTAAAATTTAAATAAAATGATTGAGTTCACTTTGCTTTCTGAACATAACTTTTATCCTATAAGATTTTTATGCGGACCCAGCCATACGAAACGGTAACTATATTAATGTCAATAAAAACCTGCTTAAATAATTATAGAAGATACTTCCTTATAATGATATTCTAAAAATACACGGCTTACAGGTAAACAAATGGATTTATTTACAATAATTTTCCTTCTAAATTCAATATCGTCTGGTTTTCCTTAATTTATAAGCGCATTAGAATCAATATAAACATTAAATAACGAGTTATAATTTTATTTATTTTGTTTTGTTATCACATTTTCATTTGAGACTTCTTGTAAATTATTGCAATGATATCCTGTATGCCCTTAACTATTCCTCTACATTTAAAGGTATACCTTAAACATGTATATAAATATACATAATCTAAATCGACAATTATTTACGGATTTAGGAACATTATTTTGATATAGGAATTTTTGTAGCTAGGTAAAAAAAATCGATACATTCGTTAAGTCATAATTGTCGTATGACCGTGTAGTGATTATCCAATCAATTTCAATCAAACATAACAATTTCAATAGATCCTTAATTATATGTTTGCCATTTGATATAACATATCATAATGCCTGTAATTCTCGCAGGATAAGGTAGAGGTATACTATTGCAGTCTGAGCGCTACTGAGAATTTTCTAAAAGGCAAGCTGTATAACACTGCTCGACGTGTAGGTCAAACTCAAGACCTCGCGCTTAAGCGAAGGTGCTTGCGACTATAACAAGATTAATGTGGCAATTTCTTCCACTATATCTCTTGAAGTGCCACAGAAGAAAATCATGTAATGGCTCCCTGACAAGGCAAAGGAATAGACGTGTTCCATGGAGAGTATTTGAAGCATATACTTACAAAGTCCCCACTTCCTTTACAATAGCTCCGGTGATGCAGTGAGCAGCAGTCAGGACGTAGCGGTGGTTGATCAGAACACCTCCACACTGGTACGTAGTGGTTCCCTTAGCTGAACAGAAATATGATTATAATGAATGAAAATGATGACCATCGCGAATATCTTCCCTGTCTCTTTTTATTTTATTGCACCTACCATGCTTCGCCTCTGCATCACCCTAAGGTTAGGCAAACTAGGTATATTCTGAATCTAATTGGAATCTCCTTGGAACATTTTATTTGTGGTAGATTTATGTTTGTGTGTAAAGGGCTATTTAGGTTGATTCGGTAAGCGTGAGCACTAGAGCAATTAAATAAATAATTAAATGTGGTGAGGTATAGTGCCACACTTGGTACAGTGGTCAAGAGATTAGATTATTTGTATGACATACAGATAAATGGATTTGTGTGCATTTGAAACGCACTAACGCTACAGACAAAATGCCATGTGAGGTGTAACAATAAAAAAAATAAGGTCCACCAATACTACAGAGTACAGACATACGTCAATGTTACTAGCTCTAGTGAATGATATCCTCCACAGTATCCAACGATATGTCAACCAGAACGACAGGTGGGAATGAAGATAGAGACATATCCGTTGCCGCACAGGCCCTTATAGGCAAGTCAAGATGACAGCTAACTATATACTCCAGGTTGGTCTAAAATATATTCCTTCAATCAATTTGGTTACCATAGGGGTAGTCCCTATGGTAAACAAATTTCTTCGCAACTATTTGTAAGAAATCTAATATCTTTATCTTGCAAACGCATTATTGCATGCGTTCTTTCCCCAAAAATGTATCTCTATCTAAACGTAGGTATATCTTTGATTATTTTTGTTGGTTTACTTTAAGCATAACAAGTAAAATATTAAAAGCTGAAAAAAGTTGCAACTATAAAACTAAAGGTTTATAGGAGTATGTAAATATACCAATCAATAATAACTATTTATGTGGCAAGAAATCTGGTTGATCTTACAAACAGGTTACAAACATTTACATAAAGCCTCAGTGCATTCGTTAACCAATAAAATATTGTAGTTAATTTAAAAGGACACCATAAAGGAAGGACGACGAATATCCTGGTATTCGTGAAACCCCAACACGATGATCGGACGACATCGTAAAGATCGCGGTGTGCCAGTGAACGAAGTTAGCTCAGTATACTCAGCAGTGGGTAGACGCGGGCTGATGAGATATGTAAATGGAGGAGATCCCCCGTCAATAGCTATTAATGAAAAGATGATGACTTCAAAATATTAAATCTAGTTAACGGAAAACCGCTGCTTCTGCTAGATCAAAGTTTCAACCAAATCATTCCAATTGGTTTTCCCAGCAATCTAATCAAATCCCGATTAAACTGTTGTTTAACAGATGTTTCTTTATTTATAGTTATTTAAGTAATCACATTGACTTGAAACAGGCCCTAAAACTGTTACATGGTCGACAAGTAGACAGTGGCGCCAATTCTAATGTAGCAAACTAAACTAAATTTAGAGCATAGCTGTCTTTTACTAATCGTTAATATAAGAGCAGGACGGGATGACATCAAATTCAAATTTAATCATGTCAACCTAAGTTGTCCACACAATTAACGTTGGACGTCTCTAATTTTAGTGGCCACCTAAACCTGTGCCTCCTAAAATCGTTCGGAGATTTTAATTTGACGAGGTTAAATTTAAATTTGACATTTCTTGATTCGTCCTATCTTGCTCATATAGTAACTTTTGGTAAAAGACAGGAATGTTTTAAATTTAGTTTAGTTTGCTACATTAGAATTGACGCCATTATCAATTATTTAAATGGCCCTTTTGGGAAAACTTGTTTGAGACATTCGATTTTCAGTACTGAATTAACTTGTTTTATACGAATGTGAGAAGAACATTGAACAATCAGTTCAAGAACTTTTACAAATGATTTGGATAAAAAATTTGGAATTTGCCAGCAAGTAGATGAATTTTATTTTTCTTCTCTTCCAATCTCTTTTAAAACGTTGCCCCACTATAGGAATTTGTTCTTGCATCTTGGATGCGTTTACAGACATATAATCTCACATGTTCATACGCCTAGACCACTTAGAAACGGTTATTTATAGGTCTTACAAAATAATTTGTTCCGTGCAGGAATCGAACCTGCGACGTTCTGTCGGTCTAATACTAAAACCACGCTCAACTGATTAAACAGATAGTAATAATTAATAGAGATTTATCTGAAAACACTCACGAGTTCTATATCCCAAGAGCGCCATCCAGGGAAACTCGTCCAAATCGGTGAAGGTTCCTCCGAAGATCCTATCACCGTTAGTATCCACACCGCATTGGTTCCTCGGCGCTGGTGACGAATCCTCTGGGAAGACGTCACCCCCACCCCCTGAGTTTGTGGGTCGTCTTGTTTGACGTTCCTGTTGAGGTTTTATTATTAGTGTCATTATACATTCGCCTACCACATACAAGCCATCTACATACTAGCATGGTTACAAATACAATACTCGTTTGCACATCCAATAAACCAGATTATTTATCCAATAAATCAGGTCTCTTTGCTTCATCATCATAGATTTTTAACTTTCAAGATGTAAAGTTTTCAGGGTGCTGTTGAGGTTGCCCCGCTACTGCAGTGCATCGGGGATGTTCGCGGACGCACATGTAGATTGTTTCTTCGCTATAAGGCTTAAGAGACGCTGTGCGTCCCCGGTACGTGGAGTGTGGGGCGGCAACAACAGTATCCTTTCGATTATTTCGAGCAGGCTGAACTGTCTGTATGTGAATCGCTGCTGCGCCATTTCTCATGGAATGCTGCAGTTGCGATGAAGCGTCGGACGGTACGACCATGTGACAGTGTAGACAAAATTATCTTAATTATTAATATAGGATAAGTTTTTTACTAACAAAAGAGTCATGGTTAATAGAAAAAAAAAAAATGAAAGTCTGTAGTACTCAGTATTCATCCGTTATAACATAGGTTCCCAACGGAGGCGGTACCGCCCCCTAAGAGGCGCTGGAACTTTTCGTGGGGGCGGTAGTGGGTCCGAAGGTCCCAAATGGTGAAATCATTGTGATTATTAATAGATAATAGACAGACACATAAAATTGGTATAATTTACTATTATATTATGTAAAGGGGGTGTTGGATTTTTTTTCTTGTAAAGGGCCGCCCCCTGTAGTAGTAGTCCATCAAAGGTTGGGAACCTATGCGTTACAATAATAGTATTAATAGATTAGAACTCAAAGTCTAAATATCATCATCATATTCTTTTTTTAATTAATACATCTGTGCACTGACGTAGGACGCTTAGCACCATGCTATTTCAGTCAATATTTCCTTATAGTAATTACTACAAGTTTACCCGTATACTTATAAGGTGTTCACTGGTCTGGTGGCTTTAATAAATATTGTTATGTCAAAGCTGAGCGCTAATTCCGGTTCCGTTGGTCGCTGCAACGGGATTAACTATGGTCGACGACGTTAAAGGTAAACGGTAAAGGTCGCCTTGGTTATTATACACTTGGTATTATTTCCTTCAGGTTAAATATGTGACATGTTATTCCGTAGGCGTTGTAAGTACGTTTACTGCTATACAACATTATTTTTTATACTAAACCTCAAAGTAGTTTGTTCAAAATCAGTAGCAGAATCTATTCTAATATTCATCATATTATATTTGTCGAAATAAAATTTAACATATCCTATAAGTTGGAAACAGTACGCGTACAGCTGCGCCTGAGATTAACTTAAATTTTTGAAATATATAGTGTAGGTTCTTTATGTGAAAATATTGGACACGTGTCTCGGGTATCATATAAACTAAAAATAATCTTTTAGAAAGGTTAAAAATCTTTATTTAATTTAACTACCAAAGAATTGCAAAATAACATGGTGTTAAAGATGTAAGTATGAACAACTGCTGTGAGCCTGCTAGGCTTATCGAAATTATAAGTTTTTGAAGAATATAAATATCATTATTAAAATATTTAATATTTAAAGTAATGTCAAATAGACCGTCATACCTGCTTATTTCTAATCCCAAATCATCTTAAGGCTTCTAGAGAATTTTCAAGGAACTGTTTTAAATACTCATTTAAATATGTAAATTGGTGTTCTTACCGTTGGCCGCTGCGTCTGTTGCTCTGGCTGGTCCGAAGGGAGTGGCCCACAGCATACCCTCGGCACGTAACCTTCGAAGCCACACTGCGACCTTCTTAAGTAGCTGACTACATTATTTGGCAGTGGCCGCTGTTCAAAGGCAGTCAGAAGCGGCTTACAGTCGTAGAGGGAGACACAATTACTTCTAGATCCGTTGGGGGTCGTGCATTCTTGTGTAACTGTTTGAGAAATAAATAACTTTAATATTTCGTTGCAATCTGTAGTCTATTAAACTATTGAAAAGATTATGCAACACTTGGTCAGTCTATGGGTGAGTCACAACTTTTTTTCCTGTTCATCTGAGCGTCCCCGCGCTTTGAAGAGCAAATGAATTTATATATACTTTTATGCATATTTGTGATACCTAAGGCAGACTTAATACCATATTTTATATCGCTTTCTCCACCAGTCAACCTTTGCGTTAAAAGCAACAATAAAATAGGTACAAAAAGTGTACACACACAACCTACTTATTTATTTATTCCTCATAATATTATTTATATTTCGCTTATTCCTAACATATAAATTATATTTTAACTGTATCTGTATCATAAAAAAAAATATACATTTAATAATATCAAACATAGCAGGCCACTGGCATCGGGAACAGGGTCCGAGATACCGGGTGGTTATGGCTCTAGAGAGAGGAACCTCCTCACAATACGTGCGGTGTCGAGCAGTATATCATTCTGTATCAAGCCCTTGACTCAGCCGTCAAACTAGAGCCTCATAAGGTGTTGGTCGAGAGTCGAGACTCTCGTCTATCACTCCGTTGGCCGTCACGACTATTGGCACAATGATTCCCGAATCCACTTCCCGCATGTCGACAATCTTCTGAGCTAAATTAATATACTTATTAATAAAGATAATAATTCGTATAACAAATCCAACGGCTTCAGTTTTTTTCAATGAATTGCAATTATTCGTCTGATTCAGGGTTAATATAAATCAGGCCTTTTGATAACTTAACCTAGTGAGGAACACACGACAGTAACAGCCGGCTCTCATAATATTCTGTCTCGTCATTTATGTCCTTCAAAGTGTAAAAAACACGGACAAGGTTTGACTCCTCTGTTCGAAAATAAGAGAGAAATAAGGTGATTTATTAGGTACATAACCACGCTTTGCTATCCTGTCTGCAGCGTAACGTTTTTGATTCTTCATGTCAAAATATATATTATATGGACAGGTTCTAAACAAATCTAAACTCGTAACTTTGAACGTATAAATTCTGATGTGTAAAAATGATAATATAACAAACCCACCCAATCATAGGACAACGTACGTAATACGTTAATAGTCTTATATTGATATGCTTAACCGCGACATTACTATTTCTTTTATATTATAAAATAAGTTAAATAGTCATAAATCCCTTAACAATAGATAGATACCGTTATGCGGATATTGATAAATAATTTGAATTTCATTTTCTCCTTGCTTTTACGGTGAAAATTACATCGAGAGTTGTTAGACGCTGTGGAAAAAGGGGCGGCAAAGGAGTTTTGTTCTTTTTGACCCGTCTGACGGCGCACTGCTGCCGGGAAAATCAAACTCAGAGTCCGAGTATTACGATGGCATCCGAATAAAAAATATTGCCATGCTTCGTATAATCAAAGAAAACCTGCATACTGTAGAATAGTAAACCCCATGGTAAACATATGAAACTATGTACATTGCTGTAATTCAAAAGTCATATTCATCTAAAGTACCTATCAAGCGCTCAAAGAAATTGCGAATATGGCCCCCGTAACGTCAAAGATATTGACTAAATATAGAAAGGATTTCACCGTTTGATGTTCTTTTTCATTCTTTCATATTTTTTAAAAAGCCACCCTTTGTTTTCTGACTTGGCCTAGCGACTGCTGTTTATTAATATCAACCGAGACAAACGTTTTAACATACTTTCCGAACCACGGCAACGCTCAAATACTCCCATCATCAAACTGACCGCACCAAGCGTTACTTAACCCTAACGTTGCAACTAGCTATGAGTTCCTTTAACTATTAGATAAATAAATGAGTAGGGCTATATTAGCTGTCGATATGCGTAACCAAAGAAGAATGTGATGTCTCTTGAATTTGGTGTTGTAATATCTCAATAATCTTTTCTAAACTAATAAAATTTTTGAGAGGTAGTTTAGTGTTAGTTTCTGACAAATAAGCAATAAAAAAACGAACAACAATTTAGAATTGCTAAGATCCTTGACATGTATAACTTGGGGTACATTATTTCTTTTGACGTATAGTGAGAACTAAACAATTGGGTAACCTACAGGTACAGGTAAAAAAAATACTGATAAAGATACAGTCATTATACTTATTTGTTCTTTTTTATCATCATTGTGCAATACAGTCAGAGAGTTGAAAGGACGTCTTAATATAGTTTATAAATAACAGAAGACCTGTTAAGGAACCCTGGGGTACGCCAAATAGAATGGCTACCTAATTTAACTGGAACTGGTTTGGTGCAACGGCTTAAATACGATTATTTAAAGTCTTAAGTAAGACGTTCCCATGTACTCTTGCCAAGCTACTCTTTTCATTTAAAAAGCATGATCATATGGTGAATACAATCGAAGGCCTTACTGTAATCTGTAAAAGTTACATCTAATCACTGGCTTAGCCGAATTAGTAACGATGGAAAGCAAAAAAAAAATTATGTTTGAGAAGCATAGAAAAATGTTAACATTTGACAAATATTAGTCATCAGGTCGAGCATCCTTATTCTAAAGATAAAAGTAAGAGGCATTTTAAAGATTTTTTTTATACGTTGATACTAGAAATTATTTTACAAGTATCGTTTGCGTTAGACAAAGCAGTACTGTTGTCAATAATATCAGAGGAGGAAAATGTAGACCGGAATTATATGGCAAGCTGGTCACAAACCACTTGATCAGCGTCCGTAGAAACATTATCATAACGCATACCGGATGGAATAGTATTGTGTCGATTTCTTCTTGACTTGATAGCAAACCAGTAAGCCTTTGTCTTTTTATGATCTATTTATGTGTACATTGTTATTCTTTTATTTGGTTACCTTAAGATTTCATCAAAATTAATAAGCCTTGTAATCTTCAAGATTAATTTAGCCCGCAAACGTCACGTGAATCATAAAATTCCATACAATTTTAGTGGCCACCTCACAATATGTCAATTTATGAAATCAGAAATTTAAGTTTAACGCTCCTTGTTTGAATTATATATCTCATAATCTTTCTGACTCTCTCTAGTAATATATATTAGTAAACTATAGCATTTCTCTAATTTTATTTTAGTTGGATTATCAGAATCACCACCTATGTCTATAATTCAAATGCCAATATTTAATAAATATAATTTGTAAAACATGTCATAACTATTATTAAACTGATAACCTTTGGATGATCATAACATAAGGAAATGTGTATGTTATGACTGTATTATATAAATACCTACGTGTTAAGTGTGAACGTTTGTCGCTTTATCTACTAAGGTTCAAGATCAAATCATTAGAATACTAATTTAGTTTATGATGACAAACGTAAGCAAGTAGCTAATCATACGTGCAATTTTTTGAAGTGTTCCATTCTGACCCCGTACTGATCTTCTACCTTCTAAAACCATATGGTCCTCCGGCTGCGGGCTAATCGTAACCGGAGTCCCAGAATCTCAGCTGCAGTCACATACCCTAGTCGGACTACCTACGGATCCACTATATATGTTACGTTTTTTGTTAGTCTATACCGAAAAATTGCTACTTAAAAAAAAACTTAACAATATTATTAGTGTCGTTTTAAAGTTATTATATTAAATGGAAAAAGATTAACTAAAATTTTGCTTAGAAGTTCTAATAATATAGTCTAAAAAACTATGAAGATCTATAGACAAACAGGCGCCAACTACATATATACAGCTAGTAAATTATATTCAATGGGAATATGATAAATATTTCATAACAACAAAAGGCATTTATTCAACCATTAAATGTTAAGGTGTTTAACCTCATACCTTAACTGTTAAACTACCGTGTGTTAATTCTGTGAATTTCCGTGGGTACTTTTTAATGTCGTAATATCTTACTATTCGTGTTTTTGACGTCACAGCGATGACTGATTTCAAAAATGGTATCAGCTTGGAACCAATCTATACTGTTGAGTTACTCTTGAATAAAATCCGCTAGACTGACATGAAAATAAACCAGTTCATACTTCTGAATGCCAAAATGGCTTAAAAATTATTAAACAAACAGGACTCTACCATGCAAATATGCTTAAAATTTTAGAAAAGTATGATGTAAGTAAATGTATTTTAAAATGAAGAAAGATATACACACACACAGACAGACACACACACACACAAAACACACATATAACAAGAAATAATAGAAGTACACAGTTTATAAGAATACTCACACAAGCAAAACAAGTAACATAATTAAAATAACAAAATATTGTAATATTAATGATAATTATAGAAGTTTTACGCATTGTTTTTTTTAGATTTGATAATGAAATTATTCTAAATTAATTTCAAGAGCAGCCCTATTGGATCCATTGATTTTATGATGACATCGATTTTGAAGACATGAGATCACTACTTAACATTTAAAATTCTAAAGATACTAATAGTGTTTCATTTTCCTTAAAGCTTAGTTTTATGTCTCATTTACTTTATTAGTCGTTTATTATTACACTCTTATATCCAAAGACATGTAATCATAGATGGACTTTAGGAATAGATTCAAAAACCTCTTTTGTGGTAGGTACCAAAACTATGTTGTTTAAAATTTGACATTGGTTTAAATCAATCCAGCCCAGATGGATTCATTTACTCTTTCCTGATACGAGAGTATAACAAAATATATGGACGTCAAGATGAATTTGGAGAAAATGCAATCTGTATTCTGCGGCTTTGACTTCGCACGAACTTCAATTTTATGCACGAATTGTTTTGTAGGCAAATCAAAGTTAAGCTGTGATAGCCTAGTAGTATGACCGTTGGACTGACAAGACAAAGGTCACAAGTTCAAATCCAAGACAACCCTGACATTTGGAAGTCATGTGCGTATTAAAAGTTAAATATCACTTGCCTGAAACGGTGCACCTGAGAAATGTTCTCGATGGTGTGCAAAGACACTTCAGAGACCTACGAGTGGTTTAAACTCTGACAGTAGGTTGTTCATCAACCACACGTTAAAAAGAAAGTTAACCAGATAAAATCTTTCAAACAAATCGTAGCGAATTCTACAGTTATACATTTTTGAGGAAAAAATAATACGGTTCTGACTAAGATTATTAGAACCAGCGCCTGAAGTAACCGGGGGCATTCCTCCAGGCGCTCTTCCAACTTAGATTAGTTGGCAGAGCTCTATCTCTGCTCACGATTTCGATTTTTTTTCTTTCAGATTTTAATAAGGCTTAAGGTGATGTCATTACTATGTATTCAGTCCAATCGTTTATCTATTTACGTATTAATAACATCATCGAATAAAATTTGAGTGTAATACAGCAGACTTCTGCCTATCCCTTAGATTTGTTTTTGCTTCGGTTTGTATTTGTCATCTATTTCGGTTTTTCAGTTATTATTATAAGTATATTCCTACATACAGTAGGAGGGGCTCGTGGCAAAGTAACTGCCGCACAGATTGATTGATCGAGGTTAAGCTGCGCTTGCCGCGGTCGGTATGTGGATGGGTGACCGTCGTTTCATACCGAGTCCCCTCCGTGCCTCGGAGAGCACGTTAAACTGTCGGTCCCAGTTGTCAAATTAAGATCTATGATAGCCGTTATGGGTATTCAGAGGCCTGAAAGTCTGACAACCAGTCATACCACGAGATATCGTGTTACCCAGTATCTGGGTTGTGGCGGTCAGATAGGCAGTCGCTCCATGTAAAATACTGGTATTAAGCTGCATCCGGTTTGACTGCAAGCCGACCCCAATGTAATTGGGAAAAGGCTAGGCAGATATATATATATATATTCCGAATACATTTTTATTTATTAATGCCTGTTTTTGTGCTATTGGCGTACCCTTACCTACCTAATACCTAGACTGTGAGAAATCGTGAGAAACTAATATTTTATATGTAGAATTGTAGGTAATTTCATTTGCATTCGTCTGACTCAAGAAACTGTTAGCATACTAAGAAGGAGGCAAAGTATCAATAAATTATATGTGTTAAAATCTCATTCCTTTCGATTTTCTTGCAGATGTGTGCGTTTAAATATATATATTTTATAAACTACTTACTAACTGACCCGGCGAAGAAGTTGTACTGTCTATATATCTTTTTTGGTTTCTTAAGGCTTTCAGGCGAACAAAACAAAAAAGAAATATCCAAATCAGTCGAGCAATTTTCGGATTTTTGCATGACTAACGAACGACAACTGTTTTTTATATACCTATATAGATAAAGCTTAAACAGATCAAACCATCTTAAATAAGGAAATATATCTCATAGAAATAAATGGAGAAATAGGTAATAATAATAATAATACATTTAATAGATAGACAAGTAGTAATAACAAAAAATATTATTGATTGACGAATAATGTTAATAGAATATGACGATCTTTCCATGCTTTTAAACCTTAGGTATTTGTTAAAATAACATGTAGAAAATGTATTCGCTAAATAGGTATGCGAGTGAATACAAACAGTAGATACTTATTGAAAATCTTTATAATGTAAAACATAAATCTAAAATACAAAAATATCCCGCCAAAATAATAAAAATGAAAAATGATATATTGGTCCTTTAAGTATAGATTATAAAAGTAGTAATATCTTATTTACTCAGCGTTTGTTCAAATGTTCATCCGTTAAGGATCTACGATGACACAGACACGTTAAACTTATAACACCCCCCTATTAACGTCTGGGGTTCAAACATGGTAATAAAACCTTTATTTTTTTATACGTAAACAACATAATACGAATTCGAATTATTGAACATTACTCGTTCATGCAAAGTTTTTGATCTCTTATCTCTCTTTACTATCATCTTGTGCTTTGTTATTGAGATAAGTTATAAATAATTAAAGAAACCTAAGTGACTTCTAAAGACAATTGTGATTTCAACAACTGTTGTCCACAATTTTACTTTTATAACCATAATTATTTCACCTTGCAATGTTCATTCAAAAGCAAAAACAATAAACTCCAATCTTAGTGATTATAGCAAATTTCCCCTTTGCATAATTGACTAGGTATAAACCTAGTCACGTGTAATTAAATGTAATCAATCCACCCGATTATATTATAGTGTAGCTATATCATAATAATGTTAATTTTCTATCCATTTAGATCACGTTCTAAAATCTCGCAACAACGTGACTCGATTAGATTATTTCATTCTTGATGCATACGGAATCATTGATCAAAACATTAATTTTAGAAATATATGCTAAATTAACCTTTGCATGACGTTTTTAAAGTTCAAATTCGGATGTGTTTTTGTCAGATGTTTAGATACTTACGAACACAACTCCAAATGAGAGTAGACACAAGAAACACTAAACTTTTCCACATTTTGGCAATAAATTGGCACTTGTTTTATATTCAACAAATCACTGTCATCACTTAAGAGTCCTTTTGTGAAATAAATAAATGTTGTTTTAAATTAAATAAATAAATGATAGTGATGCGACCACGTCTCGATGGTCGACTTCGATATACTGGTTGCTTGGAGGTCAAGTCCGATCATTAAATACCAACGAACACGTAGTTTTGTTGTTCCTAGTACCGTTCGCAAAATATTGACCATTAATACATTTATTTATACCTATATTTACGACATTCGGACTATCAATTATGTGACGTAGTTGCAATTTTATCCTGTCGTGCGCATTTTAGACGGTTTTCGGGTATTTTTTGCTTTAAAGGGAATTGGTTTGTGCGTATTTCTGGTGTTTTGTTACTTATTTTAGCTACCAATCAGGGAAATTATTTTAAGATTGAACATCTCAATAATTATTAATTAAGGATAAAAAAATTGGTTCCTTTTAAGGTAATAACGTAGGTATCATAACTACTATACTGATTTCTGACATCATGTCAGAAAACAAAATAACACGTAGGTATCTATCTTGATTTGACATAGATTTTTTTCTTGGATTTTATTACTTTTAATCGTCTAAGTTTTAAAAATAAATGCTACAACATTATACCTAATTCCGTTCAGGCATTATAAATAGAAAAAGGGAGGATCCTTTCATTGGGATACCTACATACCTACAGTAATTAATTGTACTGTGGATTTATCTAAAAAATTTGGGAATCACAGGTGACAATAACGTTGAAATGATGACATGACAAAGTGTTAATTAACCAATTCACCTACGCAAAAGTAAATAAGCAGCACATTAAATTATCACTTGACGTGCTATCGCTACATACATAACTGGATATACTTGTTTACGTACATAATACAACGTCTCTCAAGATCCGATCGGCAGGCATGACTCACGGATTTACCCGAGCCACTAAAATAATTATTTTAATTGTGTCTAACTGCCGATGTTAGACTACAAATTTACACAAAAAAACTTGCCGAAGTCTGAACTTGAAGAAGTGTTTTTTGTTGTTGAAGTTTTGGACATAACATAGCATATCATCACACCTGTATTCAGCAGGGATAAGCTAGAAAAAGTAATAAACTTCTCACAGTGCGAAGAAACAAGCACTTAATAACACATTAGTTATTGTTCACCGGTTACTACTAGCTATGCCACGGCTGTGTCGCGAGTCAGTCTGACTCGCGACATAGCCGCGGACTCATGACTAAGAGCTCCGTTCGAGTTCGAAACTAGTCGGACAAACCCGATGAATGTACGTGAGCAGTAACCTGTGAACAATAACTAATACGAATATGCCTCACGGAAGTTATTATACTTAATGACATGTAACTGATTTGGCTCGGAGTACCTGTCATCACATCTAAATCTAAATTTAGCATCAAGCCTATAAAATCTGTTTACCCCGAACGGCTCTAAGAATAAGTTGTTGGCCTTGTCAAAGGAGGGTAATTCCTATGCATATTTTTTGGTGCTTCTGCTCGGGTTGTGTATTGTCGTGCACAGGACACAAATATCAATAATAACAATGTTTTTATTTGTATTGATTCCTCTTCAGTATTGGTGGTATAGTCACTTCCCTAAATATGATACAGGTACAGTCAGCTTGTATAGGTATCTGTTGGGCAGCTGTGTGGTTCCACGTTTAACTTTTTACTGTTAGGTAATTCAGAAGTCACTCAGTATAAATGTCGAAAATGTCGCCGGCGCGGCTTGAGGCGGGGATGGAGGCGGGCGGTGGGGCGTTCCAACCAGCGCAACATATCGGTCACTTCTCCACCGACTTCACCGGGACCACCACCGAACACCTTCTATACCTCTGTGACCCTTCTCTCAATAAACCAGTGCTCATAATTTAGTACAGTCCACTTTATTGAGTATGCTTACCTAAGTCATCGGTGCTTATAGCCCATTTTAAACTATCTGTTCGCGGTTAATCTGTAGACGGGTGACCGTTCGAATCTAAAACCCAATAATACTAACAGAAAAACCGAGTCACTAACTAGATGAACGAAGCAGTTTTTGATACTTAAGAGGCCTTATCAGTTTCATCAATACAATAATATGTAACCTAAGAAAAGAAGAATACTGCTCACGACCGTATTTTTCATTCCGTAGTCTTACTTTGAGGGGTCATACTTTTGCTATGGAAGCAACATCAAAAGGCGTGACAATAAATCTCTCTCCCTCTCGTCGTGTGGTTGATGAACAACCTGGTGTCAGAGTTTAAACCGCCCCTTTTTTTTATTATCGTGTGGATAATGAATCCTCATCGATGCCCTGCACCTTACGGTGAGGGATATGTCGGACTCCTACCGACTAAAACCACACGGCCATCTCAGCACATAAAGAAGGAGCACCGTTAACTCGAATAGATCAAACCAGTGCCCCTTTGTGCCATGCCTTTGGCTCCTCCTAGGAAACAGAACAGTTTCCCCAAAACCCTCACAGTGTACGACTATATGTCGCTGAGACACAGCGCCCGCGACCCGAATTGTCCCCTACCATTGATGAAACCGCCCCTAGGCCTCTAACATGGCTTTACACACGATCGAGAATACCTCTCAGGTGTGCTGGTTCCCTCACGATGTTTTCCTTCACCGTTTTCCCAAGTGAAAATTAATTTCTAATACGTACATGACTCGAAAAGTCAGTGGTGCGTGCCTTAGGTCCGAACTTGCAACCTTTGATTTGCCAGTCCAACGGTTATACCACTGCTTATGTGAAAATTAAATCAGCGTTCCATAGGAAACTTCATACGTATTCGACTGCTGATTATCTTTTTGCGCTCTCGGCGTAAAAGTTGTCAATATATATATATACTACTCCCGGCGATTTGACGGAGATTAGCCAAGTACGTAAGAGATATTATAGTGCACAAGTGTATGCGCAAACACAGGTGCACCCCCTCTTCCTTCACTCTCATAGTCCGATGGAACGGCAATCCGACACGAACGGAGAGAGGTCAGGCACAGGACTGACGGCTTTACGTGCTCTCCGAAGCACGGGGGTGCCAACTTCCTGACTCCGGGCTGCTACTGAAAATTTCCTAATAGAAAAACCCAATAACACTTTGCCCGACCTGGGAATCGATCCCAGGACCTCACGCTCAACAGCCGCGCTTGCGACCACTAGACCAACGTGGCAGTATATGTGATATATGGTTATATTAACCCCTATAAGTATGACAATGAACTTTTGCTACACGTTGTATATCTGCGGACTAAGCTATATTCCAATCTTTAATAACAGTTCGTTCCTCTCAATCTAAGAAAAATATAAACGAAAAACCTCTTCTAACCCAGTGCCCAATCAACCAAACTTAACCGAAGTGGGACGCAATTTCCTCCATGCAATTCGCTTAGCTATTAACAACATTAACTTTCAGGTCTCGTCTGCTAATCGCGTTGGGTCCCCAGTTCCGTCCTACGACATTTGATTATACGCCTGTAAGTCGGCAAAATAGTTCATTATTTGGTAAATATATGTTAGGAGGAATTGATTGGGATAAATGGAGAAATGGGAGGATATTAATTTGACTTGGAAAATTTTGTTATAAAGGAAATAATTGCCTGACAGGGTGTAGGAGAAATATAAAATTATTGCCTTGACACTTTTGCCTAAAGTTAAATTTGATTTTGAATTAATTTCTTATTCTTCTTCTTCTTCCGTGTAATTACGAGCAAACCTAATGTCGAAGTTGTTCAGCCGCCCGTAGACCTCTTACTTGACTTTGTGACTGCAACGGTCGCAACCGATGGTTTAACGTGATCTTCGAAGCATGGTGATGTTCAGATGAAAATGCTTTAGCTTTCTCACCAATTTTTTATTTTAAAAATGTTTTTAATTATTTAAATACACTCAAAAAACATAAAACTTATTCCTCAAATCTAACATTCCCCTAAGATCATTGATCTACCTGCCAGCCGTAGCAACTAAAGTCATGACCTTTTCGTTTGAAGAAGTTCACGAGAGATGTCAATGTACTAAGTATATTAAAACGTTTTTTATTCTTGATGACCGTGATTATTATTGAAGTAAATATGTACATACTTAAGAATTATAATGTACCTGCTTACTTATCAAAAACACGACGAGTTTTGCAAAGTAACAAAAAAATTCAACTAATATCAAAAAGGATAATATTCTTGTTTATAAATTAAAATTATAATTAAATAAGTAGTATTTAGTTATTTTTACTCGAACTTTGGCTTAACTATGTTCTTTTTTTTTAGTTTTGAAAATCCATAATTGACTCTGTGCCGGACTCCTACTGACTAAAAACCACACGGTCCTATTCTAACCTTTATCGGGTCCCGTAGCTGCATTCACGACAATCCCGGGGCTTAGCTATACTCCTGTCTCTATCCTGCACTTGTAGTTACATATTGGTGTGCAATTGCCCTTATCCCAATTTATTTGGGGTCACCGCAACATAAACATATCTTGATGTACAATACATCTCTATCAGCCGTTACCTTGAGTCACTGTCTTTTTAGCCATGACTTGTTTTAATAATAATTAATGAGTCCGTTGTAGAAGTCGCTTTATATATATTTTTTATTAAAATACACAATTAGTAAGATAAAAATGCAGCTCGCGTATTAAATACATAACATTTGTACCTACATGTGTGTAGTGGACAGCAAATCGTAGTATTGTAACTGAAGCACGTATTCAATCGAAGGTTCAGACCGAACGCGGCGGACCGGGGTGTATCCTCGAATCACGGACAGCATTTATTTTTTGTCCCTCATTTTTTATTTATAACATGATATTGATAAAATTGTTAGTAAACGGAAATTATTATTTGACTTTATAAGGAAAAAAGTCTTGGTTTCAACGTTTCGTATGAGCTAAAATTAACTATTATTTTTAAGTGTTAGCTATTATATTTAAGTGTTTACACTTAGGTTATCAGGAAAATAATACGCGTTGAATAGAGAATCTTCAAATTTTTGACGTTGTTTAAAATGTGGAATCACTTTAAAGTCTTTAAAATATTAAAACACGCCACAGTTACTTTCTTTTCAGTCTTATTTTAAAAACAAAACGACATCACACTGAAAAGGATCACACAAAAATTCGCAAAGACAGAGGTGAAAGTCGCAGAATTTTGAGAATATCCCCTCAAGCATCGGAGTTCAGAAATGCCATGATAAATTGGCGATCGTGGCACCAGAGATTGTAGCCTCTTCGACTGTCTCAAAAGCTTACGTAAATAATTCCGAAGACCAGACTGCTGGTCTTAGCGATATCGTAGTTTTTACTAGTCCTAGTGAGCTAGAAGATTTGTTATTTGTTCTAAAATCGGTGCTTTATATTTTAGATACCTACTTTTAGGTTTTCAAAGTCGGTACTGCAATATTATTCCTCTTATTTAAAAAAAACATCTGTAATAGGTAGAGAGGTCGATGACAATGATGAAGTTAGGAAGAATGATTAGCTATGTCTCCAACCTAAGGTCACTTGTTTCATGATATGGGTACCCATTAAACTTTATCTTGTAAAAGTTTTAATATCAATTATGTACAACAAGATAACAAGACAATATTGTTTACTCTTTAGTTTTGTAAAATGAGTTTATATGTGTTAATAAAAAATCTCCAATGTTAATAAAAAACCGTAATGCAAATCTCCAGTGTTAATAAAAAAATCTCCAATGACGACATCATTCACTTGTTCCACTTGAATGTTTCTAAAAGTAGTAATTCTTATTTCATACAACTATCATTCTTGAAATTAATAACCTGATACAACACGATAGTCAATTCTGAGAATCAGTTATTGATATCTGACATTAGACTTTAGAACTATTAAATCCGTTCTTTCCCGTTTTCTGTAAAATTTGATTATTCATGGTGTATATTTCCTATAGGTAATTTACCTTTAATTTGAAGTTCCCTTCCACGTTGAGTCATACAAAAGTTTGTACTAAAATAATAATTAAACTATTGGTATATTTTATTTTTCTGTTAGGAAATTCTCAGTATCAACCCGGAGTTAGGAAGTTAGCGCTGTGACACCCCCGTGCTTCGGAGAGCACGTAAAGCCGTCGGTCCTGTACCTGATCTCTCCGGTCGTTTCGGATTGCCCTCCCATCGGATTATGAGAGTGAAGGAAGAGAGAGTGTAAGATATGGGAAAGTGGACCACAGGCGTAGGTATTTCTGAAATGACGACACGTCTGATATTAACTTTGTCCATAGTTGTTTTTTTTTATCAAAATTCAAAAGTCCCTGCTAAAGGTCTAATTAAAATAAATTATAGTTTCTGGCGTTCTAAACCAAAATAACGACAGAGTACTAAGTCAATCAAAACTAAAACTTAAACTAATTTATAGTTTAAATACCTAATATATTTCAAAGGAATACATAGTGTTTCTCTATTACTTTTCTTCTTTACTACCTACTGTTTGTACACTTAATACGATACAATGTTGTCTTGTATGTTTGGTGTACCTAATTGGTTTTTTAACATGCCTAATAGTAAATAAATCCTTAAGTGTTTGTATGAAAAACCTTAAAAAAATGTACTAATATGTAGGTACTATCTTCTGACGCCTATTCCCCAAAAAATGAAGCATGGATTCTATAGTTGAAGTCTCACCGACCTAATAGTTAGAAAGCCTATTGCCATTTACAATTTTAGTGAACATTTTCTAACAGGTAATATACCAATAATACTGTCGGACCTGGGAAATGAACCCAAGACCTCATGCTCAGCAGTCGCACTTCGGACCACAACACCAGCGAGATAGTTTAAAAATATTATTATAGAATAATAGTTTATCATTTCACTGAATGGGTATTCAAATGCCGTATATTTTTAACAAGCCAAAAAGACTTCTCGATGCAGAAATCGAACCTAGAACCGCATACTCAGCAGTTGCACCTAATTACGTCCACAAGACTAGTAAAGCAATTAGGATGTTCAATTTGCTTACCCAAATATGACGCAAGATTATTTATTTAACACCTTTATAACTTATGGAGTGCAATAAAGTATTGAGTATTGAGTATCTTATATTAACATTATTATCAACTACTTTGATCTTCCGACTACTGAATATACGCTTAGCTTTATTAGTGAATTTATGTATATTTTTTGTTACTAATTGCACTAAACTACACGTGGAGTAAGCAATAAAATATTTTATTATATCTAAAAACATAATTGCTTCATTCAATAGTTTTATTATTATAGGTATATTTTTGTTACCCTATTAATTTTCATTTAAATAAGTTTTTAATAATTTCGATGAACAGGTAAATCGAAACATGTTTCAAATTCTAAATGGAATATTTTATTTAGGTATCTGAACTCGCGACAATCTAAGAAGTCCGATTTGACGTTTGTCATTTTACCTTTGTATGAACGTCTACGTAAGAAATTTAAAATCAAATTCATAATCTTAAATAATTACTATGTTACTCATACTGTATGGGTTTTACTCACTGTACGAATTATACTCATTGTTATATAATTCGTAAACCTCAAGTTGAACTTTATATTAAAAAAATGCACTCAGAAAGAAACGTGGAATCGAACTTTTTAGATTGTCGCAAGTATAGTTTTTCTTTTTTTATTAAAAGCAAAATTCTGAGTATTCTTTCTATCCTTCCTCAAAGAAATACTTCAAAATTCACATTTTGTTAAATCCATAAACGATAAGGCTGTCTTTCCTCTAATATTTATTTATTTATTTTAGCCACTTCCACTGCAGTGCCCTTTCCTTCTAACGCTTTTGTTTGCATTCTGCAAGTGAGAAAATATTGAAATATAGAAAGAGATTGCGTCCATACCTCAGCATCAACGGCCACTGTCAGACGTGTTATCGATGGTTCCTAAATATTATTTATGACCGTCTCAGCCCGCTGCGATCCTAGTACTGACGCTCCTTCTATTTGCGCAAACACTTACGACTATACTGTGATTTATTGGATCCTTGTAGTTTTTCTGAGGATTTTTTACAATTTATGTACCAAATACTTCGTAAACTTTTTGTTTGTTTCTTAGTCTTAAAAGAAACAATTCCAAAGAAATTCGACACTTAATCAATTAAGTTTGTTGTCAGTGTTATCAATACCTATCACTTAAGATTTAGTCTTACAGAGCTTTGAATTAGCAATCAAAGCGATGTAAATATGAAAGAAGTGATAGCCTAGTGGTATGACAGTTGGACTGACAAGGTCAGAAGTTCGAATCCAAAGCACGCACCGCTGTCATAAATGAATAATAACTTGCATGAAACGGTGAAGGAAAACATCGTGAGGAAACCAGCACACCTGAGATATGTTTTCGATGTTGTGTAAAACTTTGTCAGGAACCTAGTACTTTAAACTCTGACACTACGTTGTTCTTCAACCACACTATAAGAAGAAGAAGATATAAATATCGTTCCAAAGTATACACACATTTTAAACTAAAAACCAATAAACAAATAGCACTTTCGTAATTTTGCTTCACAAAACATAAAAAAGAACACAAATTTCGTAAATCGCAAACAAACTTTCGGAATTAAGGTAGGTACAACTCCAAACAGTCATTAGAAATTTTCATCGAAACATTCATTACTACGACATTTACTCTGAATAACATTTTGGTTAAAAGCTTTTTTCTCCACATTGATATAAATGAGAGTCGTCTGAGCATCGAACATTGGACATAAATCAAGGGTGAGAATGGGATGCATCGTTTGTTGGACGTCCAGTCTAATAAACGATGGATTGTTGGTCAGTAGGTAAGTATTGGGGGTCCCGGATCAAAGGAGATCCGCGACCCCCAATACTCACTCTATTCGAAGAGATGAATGCATTCAAGATTCTCTATTCGAAATGACGATTGCATTAAATTTGTCTATTCAAGATCTCTACTCGAAATGATGAATGTATTCTAGTGACTTACTCTATTGGAAGAGATGAATGCATTCAAGATTCTCTATTCGAAACGACGACTACATTAATGTCTCTACTCATTCGCGCCTGTATGATCTTTTCACCCAGATGCCCCGATACTCCCTTTTCAAAATGAGTACTGTATTCAGAATTCTCTATTCAAAATGAGACTTCTATTTAGAAATATCTATTCGAAATGATAGATTTATTCAGTAGTTTCTATTCAAAAGTATGTATTCGAAATTATTCTTCTATTCAGAAAACTTGTGTTTTGATATGATTCATCTCTCTAGAAACCTCTATTCAAATGCGCTTTACTTCGCACCTGTATCATCTTTTCATCCAGATGCCCCAACACTCTCTTTTCCAAATGAGTTCTGTATTTAGAATTATCTATTCCATCTGACAAAAGTCTTATATTCGGAACGTTCTATTCAAAGAGTAGTGAGAAACATAATAACAAAAAATCCAGACCAGAACAAATATCAACTTGCTCGTGTGGGAATCGAACCCACGACATTTGGTTTAGATGGTTGAAGAACGTGTTATATTGCATCTAATTGTGATGTGCCCATGTCTTAACCATTAAGCCAAAGATGTCGTCAAATATGTAACAAAATAGCGAACCACTTCATCCACTTTTGTAACTATACGTCTGTACTACGACGTCATTTATAATTAATATGACGATAAATACATTACGACAATATGCGTTTAATAATTTTATTGATGATTGACGACTATTACTAATCCTGGCAACTGGCAGGCGTTGCTAGATGCGTTAGAAAGTGTGTTTGTGTGTGTGTGTGTGTATATGTATTGTATGTTGCAACTGCTTACAAACAGCATCTGTTGGACAAACCGCATGAGCTGTTCATGCTAACAGACAAGAGCTGTTCTGTGTGTTTGGAGAGCGGTTGATGCTATTTAGTTTTATTTTTGGTTCACCTATCATTTCGTTTAGAAATAAATACTTTGAGGTTTGGTTTTTAAATTATCAGCTATATGCAGAATGGCATTAATATAACAGCCCTTTAACACAGTCAATCTCATTAAGCAAAACAAAACAGGTCATTCGATTTGTATGAATAGACGCAGTTCGGCTTAGTTACAACATACTAATTATAGTACGTATTAAATTATTGTTAATCTAAGAATTCTATTAACGTAAATAAATGAACCCGGAACACCTATAATTTTAACATTAAATAGCATCAACCGCTCTCCAAACACACAGAACAGCTCTTGTCTGTTAGCATGAACAGCTCATGCGGTTTGTCCAACAGATGCTGTTTGTAAGCAGTTGCAACATACAATACATATACACACACACACACACAAACACACTTTCTAACGCATCTAGCAACGCCTGCCAGTTGCCAGGATTAGTAATAGTCGTCAATCATCAATAAAATTATTAAACGCATATTGTCGTAATGTATTTATCGTCATATTAATTATAAATGACGTCGTAGTACAGACGTATAGTTACAAAAGTGGATGAAGTGGTTCGCTATTTTGTTACATATTTGACGACATCTTTGGCTTAATGGTTAAGACATGGGCACATCACAATTAGATGCAATATAACACGTTCTTCAACCATCTAAACCAAATGTCGTGGGTTCGATTCCCACACGAGCAAGTTGATATTTGTTCTGGTCTGGATTTTTTGTTATTATGTTTCTCACTACTCTTTGAATAGAACGTTCCGAATATAAGACTTTTGTCAGATGGAATAGATAATTCTAAATACAGAACTCATTTGGAAAAGAGAGTGTTGGGGCATCTGGATGAAAAGATGATACAGGTGCGAAGTAAAGCGCATTTGAATAGAGGTTTCTAGAGAGATGAATCATATCAAAACACAAGTTTTCTGAATAGAAGAATAATTTCGAATACATACTTTTGAATAGAAACTACTGAATAAATCTATCATTTCGAATAGATATTTCTAAATAGAAGTCTCATTTTGAATAGAGAATTCTGAATACAGTACTCATTTTGAAAAGGGAGTATCGGGGCATCTGGGTGAAAAGATCATACAGGCGCGAATGAGTAGAGACATTAATGTAGTCGTCGTTTCGAATAGAGAATCTTGAATGCATTCATCTCTTCCAATAGAGTAAGTCACTAGAATACATTCATCATTTCGAGTAGAGATCTTGAATAGACAAATTTAATGCAATCGTCATTTCGAATAGAGAATCTTGAATGCATTCATCTCTTCGAATAGAGTGAGTATTGGGGGTCGCGGATCTCCTTTGATCCGGGACCCCCAATACTTACCTACTTTGGTCATCTCGAACGAGTCCATCTGGCATGTTAGGAGGAGGGAATAGAGACGAGAGTAAATCTGCATTGTTTTATTTCGCTGTATTATGCGAAAGTCAAAATTGATGAACGGATCCCTAATTGCAGTTCTTGGTGAACATAGGCACTTTCATTAAATGCTAGTAGAAGACATCATATTATCAGCAAATAGTATAAACAGTGTCTAAAAGTCACATATATTCAAAGTTTCGCCGGAATATATTCAAAGGTGAGAGTAAAATTTTTTTTTTACTTCAATCTGTCTATTTATTTAGGTCTATAAGCAGTATGCGGGAGTGAAAATTATATATTATCATTATTGATGTTACTTATAATGTGTTATCATTACCGATATTAATGAAAAGTATATACAAAGTACTTAATAAACAAAATACATATAACTAATAAGTTAAAATATAATACTATAGAGCGTCGAAAAATTCATCCACATCGCTATCAACTAGTATCGTGCCCAAGAGGCTGCATTGCCTCGTTGAATTATCGTTATTATGATGATCAGTCAATGATAGCAATGATGTGGAGTTTAAGTTGATTATGAGAAGTTTATTCCAATAATATGTTCATGTTGTTAATGTGTCGAACTTAACGCCTTTAATAATTATAAATTAACAATACGCACATGAATTATCTTTCATTGAAAAACAAAGCTGGTCCATACAACTAAATTATTTGCTGACAATTTAGCCTTTAGATATCCAAAGTCAATTTATTTAAAGGTCTAGAGCATACGTGTTCTATGAAGGCCAGGAACAGGAAAATTGACATGGGCAATACCCAGCTAGCATTCTCGTTCATTGACCGTGATCATAATTTCTTGAATACGGAGATGCCTTGCATTCTTAGTATGCGTATTCTAAGAAAAATATCAGATAACGGGAATCTAACCTTGCTTCTATACAATGCGATCAAATCAGGAAACATTTAGGCGGCACAGTTAATGCAGTGGTCGAGAGACCGGCTGCTGCATCGTGTGTCGTGGGTTCGATTCCCGCACGGAGCAAATATCTGTATGATTTACAGATAATTGTGCCGGGTCTGGGTGATTATGTGTCACACAATACAGGAAGAAATTCCATTACATTAGAAATTACATTTTAACAAAAAAATAAACTATTAAAGTTAATTAAGACGCTTATGTTCAAAAACTCATATTCTATGATACCTATATCAGTTCTAAAATGAAAGCTGTGATTTTCCTTTTTACCTCAACAACAGTACCTTGTGGTATGACCGTTAGATTTGCTAGTCAAGGGTTCGAGCCCAAAGGCACTTTTCATAATTATGTGCATATGAAAGAATGTTTTTTTTTTTTTAAACAGTCAATGAAAATCGTGAGGTAGCCAGCCTATGTAGCCAGCACTTATGGTAGATATTCTCAATAGTATGAAGAGCCTATCAGAGACCTGCGGATGCTTTAAACTCTAATACTAAATTATTCTTACTTTAAATGATGTTAGCTCAGATATAGCTACAACGAAGATTGATTATTTCTGTCTAACAAAAAATTTTCCAAGCAAATTTGTTCCAAAACTAATATTCTTTAGTAATAAATAATAATATTTACACAAACTGCGTCTCAAATCACTTAACTCCACGTCTCGGAGCAACGGAACCAAAGGAAATACGAATCATTATTTAACGTCAATATTCGACTAGATTGCCTCACGCAAATGGCCCGGTAATGATTCCAAACGAGTGCGGCCCGCAATGAAACGCTAACAAGTAAATTAACTTTGAGTGCTGTTGGATTTTATCGGGGAAACTTGTTTTATTTTCTTTTACGGTTTTTATTAAATTTATTTGTTGGAGACATTGCGAATCTACGGCTGAACAAGTTTATAGATTTGTAGTTTTATTGCTAAAGTAATTATAAAGTTGTCTTTGGTGAGTATAAGGTCCTGGGTTCAATTCAAACGTCTGGCAAAATATTATTAGATTTTTCTCTGAAAAACCCGCAGTTGCAGCCCGGAATACGGAGTTGTTCCCAGTAAGTGTCAATAGGCTCTCCGCTTTGTACTCAACACTATATAAAAGTTAAAAACGGCTTAAAAACTTAAACTCAGCACCATGGTAAATTATTTTCCTTTTAAGGCGTCAATGTTTAAAGTGATAATTAAAGTATTAATCATTTAAAATTCTATTCTCATTTTTATTTTTCTTATTTTTTGCCATTACAAAACCATTTGTTGCTTTACTGTACTATGGTAATTCCAAATAATTTGTTATTTCCTTTTAAGTTATCTAATAACTGCCTTGTTGATCTAGTGGTCCCAAGCGCTAGCTAGCGCTGCTTAGCATAAGGTCTTGGATTCGATTCCTAGGCAGACAAAGTTTTATTGGCTGATTCTGATAGGAAATTCTTAGTAGCAGCCGAGAGCTTGGATTTGTGCCTGGTAGATGGCAATAGTCTCACCACCTATTACATGGAACTTAATAACAGCGTTGGTGAAATACGGGTGTACTAGATATGTACACCTCTGCATACCCTGGTCATTCTTCACGTTAGATTCTATGCGTCATTTCTGTGACGTTCATATTTCTATGAAACTAACCTCAACACATTAAAATTTTCATTCATATATGTTCATTGAAATTTAATGAACTTGTATTAATGGTTTTTTTTTGATAATTATAGATAGTTTCTTAACAATATTAACGCCACGAAAATGACGCAAATAATCCAACTTGAAGAATGACCCACCCCCTCAGGGAATACAAGCATGACGCTATGTTCACTACTTGTAAAGAATGCCGTCGGTCAAGGGCTACATAACAAGAACTCGTGAACTCAGCTTCGTGGTAGTGAATATTGTAGCTCATATATAATTATATTTTTTTGTACTTGTTGAGGCCATGTAATGCCTATATTAAATACTATTTTTCAAAGAAACATTGAAAAAAAAAAATAGACAAGAATGGGCCTTGAACCCGCGACCTTACATATAGATACATTTTATCTTATACATGCACCTTACATACATACTTTTAGTAGATTTGTAAAATGATTGCTAGATAAATATCGCAAGGCGTCTCCTTAAGACGACTACAAAGAGGATTGAAAATTCAATAGGTTTGAACACGACAAGGTAGCCCAGTGGGTAGAGTGATGACATGGAACGTCAAAGGTCGCGATTTCAAGCCCCGTTCTTGTCTATTATTTTTTCAATATTTCTTTGAAAAATGGTAATAAATATTGTAGCTATTAAGATTGGTGTGGCTAGCACTACCACCTTCCAGGAATCAGTCTACAAATAATAATGTGTTATAGCTGAGGGTCAGTTTTCAAATTCCTTGAAAAAGGGCTAGTCTGCATTTATCGCGTGATTCCTGCTGTATTTTAAATTAAACGTCTCCCTACAAAACGCAACGCAATAGGATTTGGACAATTCCCAACTCCGAGTTGCTATTAAGAATTTCCTAGTAGGTATAAAAACTCAATAGAGATAAGAGCTTGAAGAGGTATGTGTGGAGTAACTCTGAAAGATAGAGTGAGGAACAGCGTGATAAGGAAACATTGTAGAGGATTAATTTACTTTATCGGGTGATAAAGTTCTAAAACCCCATTTTCCTCCCATTACAAACTAGGCATACCTACGGCCCTGTACACAAACTAATAAGAGTTTAACATGATCATTAGGCACAAAGCACATGCAGCGGTTACATCCACCAGCATAACATCCATTCAAATAATGAAAACATTCATTAATACAACCATATTGCAATTTCCATTGGCAACTAATGAGAGATTTTAACCGCTTTCACTGATCAATATCAATCAATTTACTATAGGTACAATCACGTGTAAAAATGTGTTAATTTTTTATGAAATGCAATAGCGATTATCTTCTAAGTTTTCAAAAGAATATAGAAAATTTTTCAAGCTCAAACTCTAAAATAATTTGTAAATATGTAAACAACGGCCAACAAATTCCTCTTAAATAGTTATCAATTAAAAATTAATTTATGGTATAACCGAATCCATATTTCTAACACATCGACCCCTTATATAAACTTTTAACTAAAAATCTTTTATAATTTTACTAGGGCTGTATATTCATACACCGTGACTGTACTCAATTTATCGATGAGTTTTCTCCGCAACCGATAAAAACGTAATGTCTGTCTGAAACTTTATAGCCTCTGAACGTTAGCAATATGTAGATTTATTGTTATAACTGTATTATCGTATCGTTGTATTTGATTTTAAAACCTGAAACCATTGGCTTGTTGATGGAATTATAGATAGATATGAAATTACAATTTGTCTGGGTCTCTGATTTGCGGAAAGTAGGCTCTAAAATAACAGAGAAAACGGTATTTATGCATGTCATATGTGCAGCCAAAAAGGTACTTTTAGTATGAAAATCACTATGTATAAGTACGAAAGTATTATGCTTGAAATAATATATCACTTAAGTTATCTTTGCTCGACTGCCCAATTTTTAGGATTCATGTATGTATGAATGTAGGTATGTATGTTTGTGAGTTTCTTTATACCACAATAACTTCCAAATGCCGACATCGTTAGAATACTTTCCCGGGTACCACGGCATTTTTTTTAAGTAACCTAATTTACCTACATTACACAAAAATGTATGAAATAAAAAACCAAGTAATAAAAAGGACACCAGCAAGGCAGGCGTGCTTTTTAATATTTTTATTAATTATTTTTAAACGGATTTATTTAGTTACACGTGTATATTTGTGGCTTTGATTAATTTGTTGCAATCAACTTTTTTTTGTATTAACAAAGGGACAGGCACAAAATATTATTGCATAACAGTAATAGGCCATCTCGATATTTATTTATGAAAATATAACATGAAAGTTTTGCCTAAAACAGTTACCACCAATAGCACAAAAAAAAAAAAAAAAATATTACATAAACTAAAATGAAGATTTACATACATACATATCATCATGCCTCTATTCAACGTAGGGGTAAGCAGAGGTTTACAATCATGGGGTGACAAAAACTGTTTATGGCGACTGAGTTTATGACTTTGACTAGATATTATAATATAATAGCTTTTTACAATTATACCACTCAATGCTACCCCAAAATAAATACTTAATACATGGTTGGCGCAGTGGTCTACGCCGCGGGTATCAGGTTTATTCCAGCACGGAACTTTTCGGATCTGGGTGTACGTGCGTATGATTACAGTATACAGTATACGATTATATATATTACAGATTACGTCAATACAGTAGAAATTCGTAGGGCAACAATATTATAATATACTAAAAAGGAAACAGATGGGTATTAAAGATATAAATTTTTGTGTTCACGTCGCTTGAAACGTCATTTGAAGATTTATCTAGTATCTAGTAAAACAGATATTTTTGAGAGCACCCGAATTTAACTTTAAAATAATGGAAAAGAATTCTGAAATCTATTTGAGATTTTCTATCAGTAATTCAAAATTACCGTATCGGTAGCGGTTACCACGAACAACAGCATTCCCAATAAAGATAGACATCAGGCCCGGCGGCCGGTCATAAAACATTGCCAAAACTAGCAGCATGCAATTTCAAAAACAATTAGAAAGTGGAAGAAGAATACATGCTGCGCCGACCCCAAATAAATAGGGATAAGGGCAGGGGGATGATGATACAGTCATTCAAAATTTACAAATTCTGTAGTTAGTTACGTTAGAATGATTCAATGATAAATCTAATATATAAAAATCTCGTGGCACAGTATTTGTTATCGAACTCCTCCGAAACGCCTTGACCGATTTTTATGAAAGTTTTTGTGTATATTCGGGAGATCTAAGAATAGGTCTTAGGTTATTTTTTATACACCTAGGTATAAGGGTGGCCCTATCCGGAAAATTTATATGGGAGACCACCGCCACCTCACCTGATGTTAAGCGATGGGGCGTGCGGTCGACGATGGAACACGCTTGCCTAACACAAACCTTTTCTTGTAAAATTGTTTTTCTCAAAAATGGATCTACTTTTGGCCACCAACTCGCCTGATGGTAAGCGACGAAGATGGAGCACGTAGATCCATATGCCTGGATTGTAGTTTTTTGTGGAACGAGAAATCTGAAGATTGCCTCGTTGATTTAGTGGTCCCAAGCACGACTGCTGAGCATGAGGTCTCGGGTTCGATTCCCAGGAGGGCAAAGTGTTATTGAGTTTTACTGTTAGAAAATTCTCAGTAGCATCCCGGAGTTCGGAATTGTGCCCGGTAGATGGCAATAGGCACACCTACATGGGACTTAATAACTGCTGGCAATTGGTGAAATGTGGGTGCACAACTATGTACATCTCTGCCTACCCGTTCGGGGAATACAGGCGTGATGCTATGTTGAAAAATACGGTCGTGAGCAGGAATCGAACTTGTGCCTCCTGGATAAATACTCCGTAATACCTATATGTCTTTCGACAAAAATGTATAATTTTAAATATCGCTACGCATGCTCTAAAGCTTTTGAAAGATTCATCTATATATGCCTAGATTATATAAATATAATATATATAATAAATAAACACTTTATTTCTCTTCCACAAACGTTCTTAAAATTAAGTTCATAACAACTTTGCACACTAGTCCTTTGTGGGAGACTGGTATTCGCACTAGGAAACCCTGTCACGCAGATTACCAGGTCCCCCCACGACCGTAGAGAAAGTAGATTGTTCACATAAAGGAGTTATTTCAGCTTCCTTCCCCTTTTTTATGTGAGAAAATCCATCATAGACATTCTGGCGGACTTCTACCTACTAAAACCACACGGTCCGCTTCTAACCTTTACCGCGATCGCTGCTACGAGTACATAGGTACCTCGCAAGCCCCGGCAGATTAGGATCGGTAAAGATCCCGTCATTTGCAGGCCTTACCTACAGTTGGCCTGCACACACACTTATGAAGCCCTGCGGCCTTTTGGCACTACAATGTTTTGTCATGTTATAAAACTGTAATTTGTTATAATTTTCTTTTTTGTTATGTGCAGGCTCTCTGACCATTAAGCCATCTCTACTGAGATGGCTTAGTGGTCAGAGCTCCTGGAGTATTTATCCGAGACGCGCAGGATCAAATCCTGCTCGCGACCGTAGGTATTCCTTTTCCATATAATATTATAACTTTAAAGTTCACTAAGCATGCGTCAATGCTTTTCAAAGATTTATCTTTAATAGATCCTTTACTTACTATGCGCTTTAATAGAATATTACTAAATAAAAAATTACAATTAAATAAAAGGTCATTCTGATACCTAAAGTCCGCCTATTTTGATATCTTGATTAAGGTAACCCCTTAGAATAATAAATGAATCTGGGATTAAACGTTTTAATTACAAATAGGTTCGGTGTTGAATTGACTAGAATCAAATTAATCTAAGGCAGATCTTACGCAAAGTGTTCAATAAATTGAAATCAAATATCTTTATCCTTTAACTGGCTGTCAGCGATTAAATTACAACTCAATTGAGTGAACTAAAGTTAAATTAATTCTAGAATGTTAGTCTAATCTATTATATTGATAGGTATAGAGTTGAGTAGCCTTCTTGTCCCGCAGTTTTTATAAAGACACCAGCCAGCGAGCTTGACATCAACACATTACCTATATTTTTAACAGAAACTTTCTATATCATTTTTATTATTAAGTATCGTTTGGTAATCTTCATAGATAACCCGCCACCTGAGGGCGGAGATGTAGGTATGTCGGATTCCTACCGACTAAAATAACTTCTTCAGCACAAATAAGGAAAAGGACACCTGAGAATTTAATCAGTGCCCCATTCGACGGTACACTTAGACCTACTGTCACATTGACAGGTAGTTTTCCATATTGTGTAAAGAAAACACAGTAGGTAGGTACCTATCCAACATTTTACTGATAGAACATAGTCGCATCACGCCTGTATTCCTCGCAGAGGTGTACATACACCCTCATTTCACTAATGCTATTATAAGTACCATTTAATAAGCGGTGAGCTTATTGCCATCTACCGGGCACAATACCAAACTGTCTGGCTGTTACTAAGAATTTCCTAAAAGAAAATCCCAATAACACTTTGCCCGTCATGTGATCGAACCCAAGACCTCATGCTCAGCAGTCACGCTTGGGAACACTAGACCAACGGCAGTATATAAGATACCTAACTTAGATTTTTCAAACTCAAAAACTGAAAATAGGCATGTGTTTACATAAATTCGTTATATAATACTATAAACACATATGTTCCTAATCCCGCAAAAGAGACAATTTATCCGAAAAACAAAGGCTTCCCAATTACTGACGGCATCAGGTGGCAAGTCTTGCGCAATTAAAACAAAATATCACATACAAGGGTCTCCACCACGTACATCTTCTTTACTTTATGGTAGCATAAAGAAAGCTAACGCCCTAAAATGCAACGTAAATCGTTTATACGGTCGTGTGTGCCTTCAGACATAAAAGGGAATTAATAAGGCTATTTCGAAGAGCGATTCTGCAGACAGATATTCGATCTCATAGTAGAATAAAGCTCCCAAGATATATAAGGAGATATTGAAAGTTATCGATTTTAAAACTCGAACGATTCTGTGTAGCCCCATTTAAGTTTTATTGAAAACAGTATTGAATGGGGGTTTTTATTTTTCAGTTCTTAGAAAAGAATTGGTATTTATTAGTTTTATATTGATACGATTTGGTGAGTCCCGCCGGCTAGTCATTTTATTTGGTCACTTTAGTTCTGTCAATTACTTAAAAAAAGTATCACGTAGGTTTATCGATATTGTGATTTTATTGTCTTTTGAGGCTTTAAAATCGTAATTTTGCGAAAGATAATGATCGTGGTAGTAAACTCAGAAACGGCTTGAGCTAGCACACGTTCTGGCTTGGGAGTACTAGACAAAGATATGGGCTCAGAATACCACCTAGGTAGATTAAGTAGCTATTCTCTTTATTTACCTTGTAAGTTTGATTAAGGTTGCTAACCCTGTGTTCTCATTTCACAGTACGTTTGATCGATTACACTATCTAATCATGTAATTATGATGAGATAGTATACTTTTAATTTATGATTTACATAGAAGATGCCTCATCAATTCTTAAAAAAAATCGACTAAGATCATATATTGATGTAAGTATCGTAGTGTCCATAAAATATAGGACCAAAGCAAAATTATATCTTAGTTTGTTTTGAATAGGCTCCGAAACAGGTGATGAATTTAAACTTAAATTACGTATAATAATAAACCCACTTTTAACCGGATTAGTCGCATTATTTTGTTTTTCCTGACGTTTCAAACACTTTGCAGCGTTCGTAGTCGTAGGGTGACTAAGGTGGCAAAAACCAATATAATTTTAAAAGGTAAAAGTTGTTTAATTATAATGTGTAGTGATCGCGAAAACCTAAGATATTATTAAATTACTAAGGTTCCATTTCGATATCTAGCAGAATTTAGAAGAAATTTATAAATATTTACAAAGCTGTTACTGCTGCAATCAAGAGGGTAAAAAATAGAGATGCCGCGAACAGTTATTAAAGTGTCTAATAATACCGATTAGTCGCCATTCTCTATGGCGAATACTCGCCATTATTACTCGACATAAAAAAAGAATATAGTTTATTTATTCTCAAATAATAATATTACACTTGTAGTAGTCTCTTGAATTTACCAATCATTACAGTAGGTAATATAAAAAAAATTAAGATTATCACAAAAAAATGAATTTATATAAACCAATCTCATATTTTACTGCTTTTTAACCCATATGAATGGTACTTTGAGTACCTACCAATAGGAATCAATTCCCCATTTTACGTAATCTTGCTAAACTATACTTAATCACACCAGCCAGCTCTGTTTATTCAGAAAAACAATTTTCTGAGGAAGGTTTGATTTATGAAAAAATAAAGCGCCACTGGTTGATCCCAATCATAGTCTGTGTGTGTAAATCTTTTGGACTTTAAATATTCGTCCAAGTCCTACGTGAACGAAGCCGTAGCACAGCTAATTTGAAAATAAATGCACTCAAAACCTTCAGGTTAATAATCTCGACCTTAGTCACACCTCGAAAAGCTATTCCAACACTATTAGAATCAAATATTGATAATCTTGATGCCTGCGAAACCAATTTACTTGACGTAAACCAACGTCTGATTGCTATAATAAACTATAAGGCGTTATCTCAAATCCGAGGTGAAAATGTTCTTAGGAAGGCGAAATTCAAATGTGCATTTTATTGGCACTAACTATAAAAAGAATGTAAAACC
This sequence comes from Xylocampa areola, assembly GCA_935421205.1. NCBI lineage: Eukaryota > Metazoa > Arthropoda > Insecta > Lepidoptera > Noctuidae > Xylocampa > Xylocampa areola. The sequence goes on from OW285207.1 coordinate 14,110,812, forward strand.
CACCCTCTTTGAGCTCAGTAAATACGGACACTTAGATTGGCCCATCAAAGTCTCGGGTACTCAAAAATCCATTTGAAAAATACACATTTTATATCGTAGGGCTTTGGCACATTATTGTATGTACTGATGCACTGTGTCATTGTTTTTTAATTGATAGTTTTTTTTTAATAATATTATTACATACAAACACACACACACAAAGTAAAACTGTTCGCTAAATCTTATATAGGTACCTCTTCTTTGGATTGAAACTGAAACCTTCTACCTGATTAATCTTATACCAACTACGTTGACATCGGCTTCCAGTCTAACCGGATGCAACTTAATACCAACATTTTACATGGAGCGACTGTTGGGCAAACTCAAAATGAATTTATTGTTTTCCTTTTCTTAGAAATTTCAGTACTTAATTCCAAACTAAGGAAGTTTGGAATTAGGTATGCCCAGGGTTGGACGTAGGACTTAATTATGGTAAATTGGTGAAATTTGAGTGTACCAATAGTACACCTTTCCCTGTGTACTTACCTATGCTAATATTATGCGACGTAAACGTAAATACGTGCAATTTTTTTAGTTTTCACTACAATCTTTGCCACGAACGCTGCAGATGACTGAACCTACAAAAATCCTCTACAACTAGGAACTAATCGATAGAGATTATTTCTCATAATCATAATTTATGAGTAACACTAGAGATTAGGGAATCATTTTTATTATAATTTTTTTATTCACGAAACTCATGAGTAAGATTAGAATTTCGTATATTATGGTGCAGTCAGCGACAAAAGTACCTGAACAGACCAACGTTTTTAAAATGGTTTAGCTCTGAATCTATTCGTCTAACTAACTAGAGTACAAAACACTTACAACCACAATAACCAGCACTACAATTAGTGCAGTTTCGATGCGTGTTAATCGACTTCTGTCACTGACTGTACCTAGTACTGTATAGTAGTACCATATAGGGGGATCAGGATGAAGAAATATTAAGTAGTAATGTTGATCAATTCATCAAATATGCAAATTTATCATAGTACACATACACAGTACCTACCTGACATAAGTGCCCAAGTAGTACCGAATATAAACGATACGCAATTTTAACTGCAATCAACGGACACAGGACATAGTAGTAAAACAGAACAGGACCAAATTGCATTACGCTGTACCTACGGAGTGCGGACGACAAGCGCTTTGTCGCACAATATGTCCGTACCCTTACCGTCTGCTACGAGTACATAAGAGAGCCATTCAATAAGGGCGCGTTTACATTGCATTAATACCATCGGCGAAAAGCGGATATAATAGTTAAAGTCTAAGGTGGCATTAAATAAGGGTTTGGAAAGTACAGTTAGGTGCAAAAATATGTATGTAATGCACTAACAATTTTAAAAGCGAACTTCTTTTTTAATACTTATCCTATATATTGTAATTATTATATTTGGCTGCTTCGTTGGTCTAGTAGTCGCAAGCGCGGCTGCTGAGCGTGAGGTTCGATTCCCAGGTCAGACAAAGTGTTATTAGGTTTTTTTTGGCAGGAAATTCTCATTAGCAGCCCGGATTTAGGAAGATGGTGGTGTGACACCCCCGTGCTTCGCAGAGCACGTAAAGCCGTCGGTCCTGTGCCTGATCTCTCTCCGGTCGTGTCGGTTTGCCGTCCCATCGGACTATGGGAGTAAAGGAAGAAGGAGTGCACCTGTTTTTGCACACACACATGTGCACTATAATATCTTCTGCGTACATGGCTAATCTCCTCAGAGATAGGCGTTCGTGACCGAAATACGGTCAAGAGGAGTGTTTTTAGTGCAATTATAAAATACTGTTTACTACCTGCTGCGTTGTCGTTTTTTGTGTCATTCAAATATAATCTGATTACCAATAAAGCCGTAACCAACTGTACATTATCAACATCATCTAGTGATCCCTTTAAAATTTCTCACGAGGAAATTGAACATAATTTGTATAAACATTGGCTCATACCCTTTTCCTAGTCATGGTCAGTGCAAATTTTGTTGTAATCACTCATTAGTTAAGGCATAGATTAACCAAAACATGCATTCGGATTCTTGGCTGCTTTACTTATTATGGCATTCCGCAAACCAAAAGTAGTTAATTTGCCATTATTATTAACTACGCGATAAGCGCCAGCAGAATTATTTTTAGAAAAGTGCATCTTCATCTATAGATACATTATTATAATATTAAACAATAAGATAAATAATTAATAATTGTGCATCCTTAGAACTAAAACTACACTAGATTCATTGTAAATTTTGAACAACAACCCAGACAGTTCCCCTTTAACCCTTTCTCTGTCCAGTGTCCAACGATTGTTTAACTATTGTATCTGCGTACTGGGAATGTATTAAAGTTTTTATACACGCAGTGACATGATAATTATTTATTAATTATTTTCTTCCCTAGAAAGGGGGGCACGTTGCGCTGTGCCCTCCACCTTGTATGTACCTATCTACTTCCCGTTTTCGAATTTCACAAAGTGTAAATTTAGGTACATATTTTACATGTAACTGTACTTCCAAATGTCTAATATAAACAGTTCAAATTTAAAGATATTAGCTATAAAGCTGTATTATTGTATAATGTTTGTGTAATTCTCATATTCCTCATATAACTGCTTGGAGGTTAGTTTTAATCGCTAGTCGTAACCGTTTACTGTAGCAATAATAATTTCATTTTGGTTATGTTCGCGACGGGGATCAAAACATGGAATTAATGTTCTGCGTGAAATCTTGTTTGCATTCACGTTTAATGTGTGTTTGGTTACGATAAATGCTGTTTTAGTATTAAAATCTAAGAGCTTCGGTGTTTATACTTTACTTAGTACCTAAACTATGTTTTGATAAGAATTTTGTTGTTAGTAGGTATCAATTAAAGACTTGACTTTAGTTAACTACCAATGCACCTTTTAACCATATCAGCTTACTGTGCTGTGGTAGCCCGATTGTTTACAGGCCAACTTTTAGAAAACCAGGTGTAGGGTTCAAAACCTGCACACAGCAGGTTGTTAATCATCACCCTCTTCAAACTATAGTCAACTTTTAAAACATGACCACAAAAACCGACAAATAAACGAAACAAAAAAATATCTGTGAAAGATTTTTGCAAAATGTTCCTTTCAGTATCTAAGTAAGGTAAGAGTATCCATGAATTTATTTAGTTAGACATATGAACGTGATTTTACTGAAAATGCAATAATTATTCAATGATTAAGTACCTACCTAAATATTGTTATGTATGTAAGGAATTCATTCTAGATTTTCTCCTAAGTACATGATATCCACCCACATTCATCTCGGAAGCCTTGAACCGTCTTTTAATGAATCACGAGTGACAATTTAAAGTGTAATTTATTACGGAAATTCTATTTGTCATAACAAAAGTGAGTAATTCGGTTGCGCCTGCCAGATATTGCGTAGCAGGCAGTGGCTGTGCGTCGGATGATGTCATACTGCAGGGGTTGAGATGACGTCATCGCTATCCCCTGTCGAGGAGGGTAGTAAGCTAACGGGTCACGCCCCACTAATAATTAAAATATTTTGTTGCGGAATGGTTATGTAATTCGGGATCTTGTACGTTAGACGCGTAATTGTTGTACTTATTGCATTTCTAAATATATTATATTTTAGGAATGTTGTATATATACACCATTGTACATGTGTTTCTCCCATTTTGGTCCTTATATTGTATACGAATCGTAAGCTAAAACTACGGTATTTTTTTGTCAGACATAAACCTAAGATCGCAATAAACAAAAGATCGCATGAAAAATATATATTAAATTAGTTTTTTGTACAGATACCTATGTATTAATAGTGATGTACTTCAAATTGTTATTAAAATTTATAACAAATAAATCAAATAGACCTTTGATATTAAAAAATATCAAGGAAATAGCAATTGGTTTGATTGCACCAACGAACTAGCACGTTGTAAAAATAAAACTCTGCTATGAATAACACCAAAGGCGTCGGTGACGCATTGAGAAATATCTTGAATGCTCTGTAGGGAGCTCAATCATATAGATTAAAGGTTCTTTGAGTGCATCTGATAAGGCTACCATTACCATTAAACAACTATTATACTTGTAAATGTTTGTTTTGATCTGTTTATGTAGATGTTTATTTATTTATGAACTCTATTGAATAAAATGTGTTTAAATATTTTCAAATTCAGGATTTTATTATGTTTTTTCTTTTAGATTCCGTCGAAAAAATGCAATGATAAGCCTATGCAAACATTTGATTATTGTCAAATTTACTGAAAAACACATTCGTGTGTGTTTTACTATATGTATAGGTACCTATTATGTGCCCTGGAATTGCTAGGCATTTGGGTGAAAATACTTGTAAACTAAACTGGAATAAAGTTAGAAATAAAACATAGTTTATTTGGATTGCGTTAGTTTTGATTATTGACAATACTATATTACTTCTAGTATTTATATATATATTTATAATTATGTATTATACCTATTTATTTAATATTTATATTCAAGTAAGTATTTTTTTTCTTAGTTTATTGTTCATATCGTATGTTCTGTATGTATTTTAATATTAATATTTATGTTCTATATTTTTTTTCCGTTTATCTGAAATTTATTGCACCTGCTATGTTATTTTTGCATCACCCTAAGGTTGCCTGGGAGAGAATACCTAAGGCATTAAGTCCGCATTTGTAACTTAACTGTTCCATAAAGTTTAAATAAATAAAAATACCTTTTCTAAGTTAAAACTTCTAGAAAAAGAGTTCCTGTGTTATCTTGCCGTTCAAATAGCACAAGTTTTAGTAAATATTTGTATAAAACGGCTTTCCAACCGACACAATGATTCAAGTAGGTAGGTAAACCTACCATTCTGTCCACTACGCAGTAAGTGTATCTATTTAAAGAAAAGCCATAGGTACGCAAATATTGATTTTTTTTAGGTAAAAGTAGGTATACATAAACTTAATTACTGCTTTTTCCATTTAGAGCAGGCAGAGACTTGATTTCCACCAGTTACGATTCTGACGCACCTCTTTCAATGAATCTACGTCTAATAACCTTTTAATAACACTCGTCATAGATGCTTGCCCTTTAAGTTGCTCATAACCTGTCCTTTTTATCATAACTTAATATAGCATCATGTCTATATTCCCCGAAGGGGTAGGCAAAGGTGTACACAGTTGTAAACCCACATTTCACAGATAATATTATTAAGTCCCATGTGGTGGTTAACCTATTGCCATCTAATAAATACCGGACACAATTCCAAACTCCAGGCTGCTACTCAGAATTTCCTTACCGAAAAACTAAAAAAAAAACTGCCCGACCTTGAAATATAACCCAGAACCTCATGCTCAGCCGTCGTGCTTGGGTTCACTAGACCAACGTGACAGTAAGCAGGCAATAAAGTTTTCATAATAGTTCGAATATGGTATACGGGAAATAAACATTTGAAAATCTGCTTTTTTTTTGGGATTTTGCGGGAGGTACCGGGTTCAATTCCCGGGTCGGACGAAGTGTTTTTCTGTTCGGAAATTCTCAGTAGGTTTTGAATTGATGGCTCACCATCTATTACATGGGAGTTAAGAACAGCATTGGTGAAATCTGGATGTACATTGTACAACTGTGTACACCTCTGCCTACCCCTTAGGGGAAAAAGGCGTGATGCTATGTAGATATATTTTTAAGCCGTTGTTAAGTTACGTGCTTACCAACCAACAGAATTTCATATAATTATTGAATTTAAACGGGACTTAATCGCGCTAAAATTATAATATTTATTTACCTCGCAACTTGATCGAAACGTCGAGGTAAATAAATATTATAATTTTAGCGCGATTAAGTCCCGTTTGAATTCAATAATTAAGAATTTCATATTTATTTAGATAGAAGATGGTAAGTATGGCTATTATATTATTTCTGTACTTATATTATTATTGATAGCATAAAAACTGCTACACCAAAAAAGCTCAAACGAGAAAAAGGATAGGTATAACGCACTGAAGGATATTTTTGCCCTACCTTCAGAGCAGCCGTATCACCGACCAATTGGAGTACGCACTTCATTTTGGACGGTGTCTGTCAGAACGGAACTCTTCCTAAACCTGTCATAGTTGCGTGGGATATTCTAAGCTAATCTAGACCACTAAACTGCAGTGACAACCCTATTAAAGTTGGTCTAATAATTCTTAAGACACGCATAACTATAATACTTATATACGTATTGACTAATACACACTCATTAAAATTTTGGAAAGTATTTGATCCTCCTTAAAAAAATAATGTCTCTACAGGCAATTTATCTAGATAAGCCGGCAAAAAATCCTTTCTTTAACTATAAAAATTATTGCTGTTATTGTGACCATCTATTTATTTTTATAAGCAGTTATAAAAAGCCATGTTTAATCTGCCATTATTGATTATACCTAATGTTAGATAACTAGCCAAACGGCCACGGCTACACACGTGATAAAAACACCTTATGTAAAATCACCTGCGTTTTTGACGACGCGACCACATCTGACATTTATTGAAAATATCTGAAAACGTACCTAAGCCTTCTTCTTGAAACACTTTATCCATTAGTGAAAACCTCAATAAAATCCGTTGAGTAGTTACGGAGCAAATCGAGCATAAACAAACGCGGCAAACTGAGTTTCATATTAAGTAGAGATACCCATGTTAATTACAATGTCCTTGCCGTATAAATAGCTATCAAAATCCTCCACACAGTTCAGTAAACATCATTTACAAACGAGTAGTAAACGCACACATGCGTACATGCAATTACTATAGGAACCTACCTACCTACTTTTTCCAGACGTTTCGAACCCTATACAGACTGTGCAGTGTTCATGGTCACGAGCAGATTGAGTTTACATGGCGTGAGCTACACGATCAATAGATTTTTAGGTTTCTGGGTTATTTTCAATATTATTGTGTACGTAAATCGTGCCTATATTCCCCGAAGATTTAGGCAGAGTTGTGCTGTTCTACGCTAATATTTCACCGTTGATAAATTCCATGATAAGGTGGTATGCCTTTTGACATCTACCAATACAATAGACATGGTGACAGTATTAAAGAACCAAAGAATAAATGCTTTGAAAGAAAAATATATGCACAAAGGATTCTAAAAAACTACCGTGTTTTATTAAAAACATTAAGATTAATAAGATTTTCAATAAAATAAAAGTATAAAATACTGCACTCGGCCGTGTTAAATGAAACGTCAATCACAGCCGTACGTGTTGCTTGAACTTTTGTCAAAAATTACATAGGCGTGACGTCAAAGCGGCGCCATGACACCCATGAGCGTTTTCGCGCTTAATTCAAATTAGATAGATAAAATTGCAATAATTGGCGTTAAAACTTAGTTTATTGCTGAAATAATGTATTTTTCGGAAATAGTAGATGTGTACCTACATTATGAAAGGCGATTTCAAAATCTCTCATCACCCCTATTCCAATCTACGGACTACCATTGAGAATTTCACCGCGAGAACCGCGATCACCATCAGCTGCCGCGCTTCGGTCTACCAGACCAATGAGGCAGTTTATTTTTTATGTACCCTCTTTGATTGACCCATTGTAGGGCCAATAAATCTTACCAAGAAGGAAAGATCATTCGTCATCAGGCGTGCTTACTGCGTCTTTGAATATGATTCGTAAGATATCTTTAACATATCAATCAAGTTATAATATAAGAAACGAGGTCCAAGTTATATTTTTAGGAAATCCCCATGGTCGATCCAAGATTTGCAATCGTTTCTTTCATCCCACAAAGAACAATTTAACTTTTACTATAACAAACTTATTATAATATAAAAAGTATAATCTACAATAAAAACCCAGTACGTAATCCATCGAACGAAGTAAACAAACCATTCAAAAGGCCGCCATACAGTCATTCCGATAAGGTGAAATAATCAAACATTTCATTTTGCGCAGCAGTGTTGAAGTTATGTAACACAGTACCTAACCCGTCATACCTATTGAGTCTGGGTAAACAACCATACCTAACACAATTGTATATGCCTGCGATAACGTTTATTACATTGTGGTAGGTTAGTACGGCGAACTACGTAGTTACATAAATATAGAACTTCGCACATGTAGTAGTGTATCACACTAACACGGAATTGCGTCGCATTTTAAAATAGAACTATAGTATGTGCGTTTATGTAGTATCTAAAGCTCATATCGGTACTCGGTTTTGTTTAAAAATAGAATAGGGTATGAATCTTACAGTGAGGCTCAGTTGCACCAACTCAACATAACTCGTTACTGGTCATTTTGACACAATTTACATAGAAAAACAGTCATAACAAAAATACAATAACACGTCGGTTAAGGTTAGTTATGTTGGTGCCACCGACCCTAAGTATATATTTACATCATTATTTAACATAACATAGCATCAGCCCGTATTCCCCGAAGGGGTAGGCAGAGGTGTACATAGTTGTAGACCCCCATATCGCCAATGCTATTTTTAAATCCCATGTAATGAGGTGGTGAGCCTATTGCCATCTATCGGACACAATTCCAGATCCGGGCTGCTACTGAGAATTTCTAAACAGAAAATCTCAATAATACTTTCGAACAACGGGAATCGATCCCGAGACCTTGTGCTCAGCAGTCGCTTGGGACCCCTAGACCAACGATGCAGTTACAACATTATTTACTATATCCAGGTGTTATACATCCATAGCATCACGCCTGTATTACTCATAGGCGTAGGTAGAAGTATACCATACGTTCTTACCTATCTTTATAGGTTAGGTATAAAAATTCAGCTTGGCCATATATTTGATTCCGCAAAACTCGAAAAGTAGTCGATGGATTGACTTGAAATTTTTACATATCATTTCATTTTAATAGAAGAATGTTTTAATGTACCTACTTTTTATTTCTAAGTTAGTTAGTTCTCATGGAAACGGAAAATTCCAAGCGTTTTGCGAGGTTCAGACAAAACGACATTGAAGCGTGGCCAGGTTTATCTAGGTACTACAAAGAAACTAATTTTATATATTCTCAATTTTTTCAAAAATATTGTTCAGATTTTTTTGTACGCTTAAGTAAGTAGAAATCCTAAACGGAACCATATTTCTAAATTCAAGATATGTCTTTGAAAAAGCATAAACGCATGCTTAGCGAACTCTAAAGCTCATATTTCTTAAAATATTTATAATATAATAATTTTTGCTAGTCTTCTTTCATTGGTGAAATCGCAATACGGCTAAAATTTCCTATTTCATGGCGCACCTCTTTAATTTCAGTAAGATGTTCTACTATATTTGCCTTTCTGTCTAGCCTGGCGTAGCTGTTGGTAGCCAATTCCAGCAAATAGGATCGCGCATTGAAACTTCTTTGCTGGTATAAACATATGTTAGGGGTTCTTCCTATTTGGTACAGTCTAGGTCCTATTTCCTAAAATAAATATTTTTTTGTCGATAGAAAATCACTTTAATAGCTTACTATTAAAGTGTAAATAAAAAGTTAGTGTTTTTCCCTCCACAAAATTCGCGCATGCGTTAATGCAGCTTATTGGTGTGCGGCTCATTTATATCTAATAAAGTTTATTATACTTAATAAATACTGTTTTGTACTTAAACTTTGGTGCAACTAAAAAACCAGAAATTAGAGATTAAAAGAAACTTAACTAGAAGCGCGTCCCAGCATTTTTGAGATGACTGTTATTAATTTATTATTCTTTGACTTTATTGTCGGTATGGCAGAATGTTTCTGTGCCAATACTTTAAAAAAAAAAGTTTGTTACGTAACAATTGATTTTTAGCGCACTTCTGCCTCAATAATCATTATTTTCAAAAATGCTAATCAAATACAGAGTAATATTAATACAATAAAATTACACTCTAATACTATTAGTACTTAGTATAAATTCCAGTGTTTGGTTGGCTATGAATGTTGTTGACTAAATATATCAACACGCACCGTAGCTCGTAGCTCTGGAATAGCCCGCAGTCTCATCAGCAGTGACTCCGCCTATATCTACTACGGTACTACTTATTGGTGCAAAAGATTTTATAATCTTAGTGGGACGAAACCGAAAATGTACGAAAAAGAACACCGCCTTGAATTTAAACTTCACATTTCATGTTTTTGAGAAAAATATCCTCCCACACGAACTGCAGAGGATATTCAGACGTAAGCCTGTTCTTACATGTAAATATTGGATTTGACGTCATCACTGTTATGAAAAGACTCCAGAATACGAAGATTTTCATTTTATACTTTTATACGTGTCGAATATTAAACACATTTATGTGCCTACCTGATGCCTTATTCATGCTTTAGTGAGTAATGCTGCTGGTAAAATGTTGATGACCACATGACACAATTATGCCTAGGTATAGCGACCACGGTAAATTTTATTCCCAGTATATAATAAACAATATACAACTGCGAAAGTTCATCTTGGTCTCAATCATACAATACAATAGTGATTGTGACTTTATATGAAAATCTATTGGCGTTTTCAGGATCGAGATACAAGGCTGCATCCCTAGCTACTCTGGACTGTCTCCGGAAGGCATAGAGACGCAATCTGCATACGGCGCTTACCACCACTGATCAAGAGTAGGCAGAGTGAGATCAGTTCTTCATCCGTGGTGGTTAACGCCGTGTTGCCGATCAACAGACCAGCCAGCGTCATCAGTATACACCTACACCGCCTAGACTGCAACCTTTGAGTAATCATCACCAATTTAGGCTCACGGTTCAGAATTGGGTCAGCGACATAGTATCTACCGCCAGTGACTAAGAATAGAAAGAGTATGATCAGTGACGGTGGACGCCGTGGCGATGATCGACAAACAGCAGGATAGCGTATTACCGTCAATAGGTCACCTAATTTGTACTGTAATCATTCACCAAGAATTTTCTGCTGTTTTGCTGTGTTTATTATTGCTTTCTTATCGTGTAATGTGGTCCTATGTGTGCCAGAATAAACAATATTTATTTGATTCTTTCTTTCTACAATAAGTGTATTTTTTATCATGTGTCCGGTGTTTTATACTATGAATATCATACTAAAATTTTAATTTTATTTTTGGCTCTGAATTTTTGTAAATCAATCCATCGTTGACGCTATTTTTCTACCATGCATGAGCGGTGAACAGTCATAATAATTAATAAGTAGTTGTTTCAATTCTAGATAGTGTATTGTTGAGTGTCAAGTGGTTACCGACTATCATCGATTATTATCAACGTGAAGCAAAATATATTAAGTTGTACCAGACCTTCCATAAGACCTATATATAAATTTCTGATTTATATGTATGTTTACCTTCATAAATGATCTTATGCAAGAAGTTATGACTAACAATGGCATCTTATCATAAGGTCTAGATAAGGCACTATTGCAGTTGCTCCCCTAATAATTACTCAGCTCTTAAATTGAAGAAGAAGTTAATCAATCTGTGAACCAGCACAGCCTTTCATAGACCAAGTTGTACAATCCAATCCAATGCAATATTTAAATATTACCTCTTTGATAGTATCAATTATTCAATCTCCATAGCCAATGTAACCTAAAATTACCTTAAGACATTAGTTATCATTAGTTCCATTATTACGGTCATTAAGGTTCTATGCCAATAATCGCTACACATGACAGACGAATTAATTTAAACATGTTTGGTTTCCTGTATGCAACTTGAAGCCTGTTTACATCTTAATTAAAGTGAGAGTGAAGTACTTAGTTATCATTAACAGTACATTGATCTGACAAACGTTTAGGATTAGCACTTAGCTGTGTGAGTCAACGAAATGGCATTTCGAGTGACTGGCGTTTATTGAAGTGATAATGATATTTAGGATGTGAAATATATTGTGGTTATTTTTAGCTACTTGCTAATCGATATTTAATTACATCCAAGTTTTCCATAAGTGATTTTCAAGTACTTACCTAATTTTATGTTATCGTAGGAAATTATTCAGCCTTGACACAGACTTGCTTTATTCTGATGTGCATAAATAATAGCCCAAAAAGCGCTGACCGATCGATTTACCAAGCGTAGTTGTAATTCCTCAATGATGATCACTAGTATTCTTTGGGATCCATCAGCAGTAGGCACTGTTAGCTACTTACGCTAAATATTAGATTTGATTCGAGACACTACTGTGGGCTTACTTAGTTACTTACTTATTACTCTTGAAAATAATTCTGCTCGATTGACATTGGAAATATGTCAGTTCGTACTTTTCAATGCCAAAATGTCTAATAAATAATTATAGATTCGGAATAATATGAAGTTAACATGCTTTAAAACTGAGGCAAGTGTAATGTAGGTAAATTTATTTTAAAATTACGCGTTGTTTTAAGGTGTCTATTTAATATTGGAATTGGTACTATGTATAATGCTTGGTACGAGTTCGACATATACCTCACCATCAGGTTAAGGGCATCCATGAGAATTTCAACACAATAGTAAAACAAAGAAAGATACCCTAAATGTTCCTAGTTAAATACTCAACAACAACTATAGATTTAATATGTAATCAATTTTCCAAAACATCTTAAAAAAGCTTTTAACATTCTTGAAAACAAATTTTAGAAACTATAATATTAAAAACACTACTCAGAGAACAAATAAATAGTATTCTCACGCAGTATGTGAACACTTTTCCATCTAAAAGTTGGTAACTGGAGATTTCCACGTCCACTCCAACTGACAAACGTTTGAGACTCCGAGAAACTTGTTAGAAAACTAAAAAGAACTCGTTGCGAAGATGTTAAGAGAGTACCATGAATCTGACAAAATGATAGGCAGTAAGACGATTCAATTGCGTCCCTGAAAAGAATATTTAATTTCTTTAAACTCAGATACTCTCATCTAAAAAAAAACTAAAAAATTTACGGAATAATTATTCTGTTAAAATAAGAGTCATGCAAAAGGGGTTTTACAAGTATCCTAGCTAGCATAAGGCGTTTAAAATGAAATGCCGAAAAAACACGCATTATTTCGTAATTATCTGTCGATCAAGTATTCCAGTGAGCGATTGAATAATCACCAAATTGCAGTAGCAAAGTAATTACCATGCTGCATTTGCCGTACCTATTACGTTTCTGTACATAAACTTAATATTCATATGTCTTTCGTCATCGAAGATTAAAAGGTAAGGACGTATAGGTATAAAAACCAACGCATGTACCTAATGTAATGTATGTAAATATATTAGAACGCGTCTAGCCAAATATTTCTAATGAACTGGTTTATTCTTACTCGAGTAGGTGGTCCAAAATTGGTACATATATTTAATGAAGTGATTGATAAATTATCGCTAATGAACAATGAGTTTCACGTTGCGTCGCTTTGCTATAAATAATAACATATAACGAAGTGTATATTTTTATATAAAAAAAGTGAGCTGGGTGGTAGAAACGATTCATCTTCTAACGTAATATGTATCACCTTGAATCTGATATCTCACTGACAAGTAATCATGACAGACTATTCTAAGTGAAGTTAGTTTTCTGAGAGACAACATTGTTGTGACTAAACAAAGCTATAAAGAAAGCAGGGAGCTACCCTGTAATGTTGGCCTCAAGATGAATTGCAACAGTGCACCTGTACCAAATTGTACTTCTGTCGAGTCAATGTCCAGGCAAGACCCAAGCCGGGCTTACGACAGCCACTCGATTTAATTTACATCTCCGCACCAATTGTTTCCAACTCCCGAGTTCGACGAACGACCAGGCGCCGCCTCTGATTTATTTTCCCTCAACATCCCCTAAACGGATTTTAGTTCCTTAATATCAGAACTTTACAGAGTAGTTAGCGTTCAGAGGTATAAGGAGTTATTAATTTATTATGCTGTTGGAAGTAAGTTTGACAAGTCTGGAACTGTATTAAGGTAAAATTGTTTAGAAATATTTCATAGACAGTTTTCTCGGTGTATGTAACCTGTAAACATGAACTTTGTTAGATGTGCAACTAAAAAGATGTAGTAGCTTTAATAAACAACTCAGAAATAATGTTGTCAGACTGTGATACAAGTAGGTACGCTAAGTTCATTACAGTCGATATGGATGGAATTGAATTGCTAGCCGAGTCGGCGGGTAGCAATAACCGAGAAGTATGATGATCATAGCGTACGTTTTTCAGCACACTTGTTAGGAAAATTAGCATAGGCGCAAAAATGATAAAGCTCATCAAGATATTTTTAACCGACTTCCAAAAAGGAGGAGGTTATCAATTCGGTTGTATTTTTTTTTTTTTTTTATGTTTGTTACCTCAGAACTCCGTCATTTATGAACCGATTTGGAAAATTATTTTTTTATTTGAAAGGATTTACTTTCAGATTGGTCCCATTTAAATTTTATGAAAATTGGTATAGTAGTTTGGTATTTAAATCAAAATAACTGAAAAATATTACGTCGTCGAAGTAAACGAAATGGTGTATTTTGCTTTCTTGTGACTTTCCGGTGGTGTTTACGGTCTCTAGAATAGTTCTAATGAACTAACTATTTTCCAGCTTCATCATCAGACGATGATGATGATGATGAAACCGGAAGATAAGCATCGGAAATCCGTCATATTTTTTTTGCTATTTAATACTTTTTAGTGTAAGACCGCATTCTCAAACATCTCTTTTTACACGAGTGCTCAAAAAACGGAGTGTATTTATGTATGTATGTATGTATGTAAGTATGTTTGTGAGCTTCTATACCTATTCCACCATAACTTCTAATTACCTGAACTGATTTCGATATATGGGGTATCGTTAGACTCCTTATACTGTCCCGTGAGTAACATACGCTAGCCAGTTTTTTTTTTTATTAATTTCATCTTGTTTTACGCAGTTTATTACTCTCTTTTGAAATAGCCTCAGATCTAGATTTCCTACTTTGATATGGATATGTCGCAGATGGATTGTAGAATAAGCTGTTTTACAAAACTGCTAGCTGATTTACAAAACAGTACTGTTATGAAAAACAGCTGAACGACGTTTAGCGGTTTTACATGATTACTGAACTATAACACGCAGAATTGAATGAACGTTTTGCGTTTATCAACGATCAGAGAATATGTAAAACAGTGTGAAATGAACTGTCAGATTGTTGATTTTAGTTCGAAATTTTGTCACATATGGCTCTGTATGTCCTAACAATAATAACCGAACTTTATTTTACTTGCCAAAAGCAAAAAAAATATGAAAATTTTTAATGACGTAAATACTAAACCACTATAATAGTCGACAATATATCGGGATTATAAAAGAAAATAAACGAAATTGATCCATGAGCGAGCGCAGCGAGCTCGGGAGTTTCTTGTATCCCGACACGGACAGGTTAGGTTCGAAGCGTAGCGAGCGAACAGCCCCCGTCATCCTCTTCGTGTTTAGGTTTTTTCTAACCTTACGGACACAAAAATAGGAGCCCCGCTAAGCGGGGCTCCGTCGACCCAGCCACGGAAAATCAAATCAGAATACAGTATCGCTTTTTTACTTGAATGGTGACTATCCATTTAATATACCTATACAATAAACAAACCTGTCCCACTGTAGATATGTCATTCTGCATTACGTCTAAAGCTGGGTAGCAGTTTTGTTAAACGTAATCGCAATGGCAATCCAGCTGAACGTTGTTCAGCTGTTTTATAAAACAGTATTGTTTTGTAAAACATCTAGAGATTTTGTAAAACAGCAGATTCTACAATCCATCTGCGACAGGTATATATGAACAGCGCGTTGAGTAGGTCTACCCATATTCACTTCCGATAAATCAGTTATGGTACGCAAGATTCACTAAAAAGTAAGAAATGAAAGAATTTTTAACAAAAAAAAGAACCGACTCCAAAAATCTTTCTGTTGAGTAAAATTGCACTAAAAAGTTATAAAATAATTGCATTATTTACTTACTACAATTGATATAAATTTTTTTTTTTAATTTTAGAGGATTCTGAATAAATCAATTTATTAGGACAATAATTTACAATTATTATCATTTTTGGAGTCGGTGCCAGTAAAGGATAATAAACGTGTAAGTACATTCATGAAGTAGCGTATTACGTTCTCTTTAGGCAGTTGTTGTTCAATTAATTTTATCATTATCGTAAAAAATATTAAGGTTAATGTATCTTTAAATATACTTTGCAAATTTTAGGAAACTTCCTTAATATTTTTAAAGTTTGTCTGGCACCGACTCCAAAAATAATAATAATTGTAAATTATTGTTCTAATAAATTGATTTATTCAGAATCCTCTAAAATTAAAAAAAAAAATTATATCAATTGTAGTAAGTAAATAATGCAATTATTTTATAACTTTTTAGTGCAATTTTACTTAACAGAAAGATTTTTGGAGTCGGTTCTTTTTTTTGTTAAAAATTATTTTATTAAACGTCAAAACACTTTGCTGAGTTTTAAAAGTAAATGAAAAGGTGTAACACTGCTTTTTTTTCGATCACCGCACTAAAGCGTGGAATAAATTTGAATGTGCAACAGCTTTTATATCCATACCTCTAATATCTTACCTAAACGGATTGGCTATCACAGTATTAAATACAAAAAAAAAAATAACTTGTTATGTTCTCCTTCAATTAGACAAAGTATTTCGTACGTACTAATTAGTAGCATTTGCTTTTTCTATCCTGTTAGACTTATAATACAACACACATAACATGATTAAAATTATTTGTTCCCTTACTTTAATTACTATATTTTTTTACCTATCAACCAGTGGGTTTTTACACAATATAAAAGAATACATTCTCAAGTAATCACTTATACATAAAATAAAATATGATCTATGTGTATAGGTACCCAAATCAGATAATTGAACAAAATCATAAAGCCGGGCTTTCAACCACTTTCAACATTATGTCAATAATTAACATCTAACCATCGCAAAAGAATTGAATAGAAATTATTTGTTAGTATTTGTATTGGTTTTGTAAAGGAACTAAAACGCCCAGGGTTTCCAGGCCTTTCAGTTAGAGGACTAAAGGAAAATAAAATTAAGTAGTCTTGCGGCTGAAGTCAAAGATTTTAATTCCCTAGTGGTAAACTTGGTCGTGGTGCCAACCGTGACCGTAACTTGTACTCCTATAAGGCGGAATGAAAATGGGTGGATGGAACAGCATTCGTTTCTGAATTAACTAGCTAATCAATGACAGCGCGGTTGGCGCAGTGGTCGAGAGACCGGCCGCTGCGCCTCGTGTTGTAGGTTCAATTCCTGCAGAGCAAATATTTGTATTACATACAGATCATTATTCCGGGTCTGGGGGTGTGTGCATGTGTGATTGTATATCTGTAAACGCAACCGCGATACAGGAAGAAATTCCTAATACATGACAGGTTTACAATAACTAAAAATACATATTCATACAGGATACTGAGCTTGATATCTGTTAAATTAATTATCTGTTTGTAACGTCCAACTAAAAATATTAATGTAAAAGTTGGGACGTTTATTAATTTGGATATATGTTGATCATTTGTGTTTGTGAATCTACTTTGGAACGATGTGGATAGAACATAGAAATGAAATAGAACATAGGGTATATTTTATCCCAAAAAAAAGTTGTTTGGATGTTTGTGCATAAAACTACAAAACAAATTGGATAAAATTTAGTAGAACTTGAAAATTTTTGTAGATACGAGCACGACGCGATAGCCCATGACACGCTATGTCATACATAGGTCTAGTTAAGAAGAATTAAGACTAGGTACATAAAGTACTTAATAACTTGTCACTATTAATGCTTTGGTTATCAGATGGGCCATGTCATATGCGTGTATATAATATTGCGTATTTATTATAAAATAATGATCACTTGCTCAAAACGGTGAAAGAAAACATCGCGAGGGAACCAGCACACCTGTGGGACGTTCTCGATGATGTGTAAAACCATGTCACATGCCCTAAGGGCGCTTTATACTCTGACAATTGTTTATAGACACGTCAACCATAAGATAAGAAGAAGATGGTACCCAACCTCAATAAGATTAAAATTTATTACTTTCAACATTAATCCCTTAAAAATAAGGTTAATTCTTTCATGATTATGACTTTATCCATCCATATAGCCACGTCGTGGTTTCTTTGTAGCAATAAAAAGACAATATAGTAAGGAAGCCAGCTAACCACATCACAATATTTTATGTAAGGTTGGTAAGTCTTGCTATAATGAAAATATTGCGCTGTTGCTTTTCACGAAAGCTAACTCATATATTTTGTCAAGATTTTCCTTTCTAACATTTTATTTTCTATTTAGACGTACTAAACCTTTGCTATTTATTGAAATAATATTGCATTGCGTATTGTCTGCCTTGTTGGTCTAGTGGTCGCATGCGCGGCTACCGGGGTTCGATTTGCGGGTCAGGTAAAGTGTTATTGAGTTTTTCTATTAGAAAATTCTTAGTAGCGGCAAAAAGGACTTAAAAACTGCGTCCGTGAAATGAGGCCCTGAGCGCAAGAATTAATCTATCTTTTTCTAGACATAATTAAAATCAATAATGTCTCCAAAAAGATAAGTACTCAAAAGCACTCTTTAGATAATATACATGTCTTGTGCTCACAGCCGCAAATGTATGTATATGTCGCAGATGGATAGTAGAATCCGCTGTTTTACAAAACTGCTAGCTGATTTACAAAACAGAACTGTTTTATAAAACAGCTAAACAACGTTCAGCTGGATTGCCATTGCGATACGTTTAACAAAACTACTACCCATGTTTAGACGTAATGCAGAATGACATATCTACAGTGGGACAGATTCGTTTATTGTATAGGTATATTAAATGGATACTCACCAGTCACCATTCAAGTAAAAAATAAGATACTCTGATTTGGCTTTCCGTGGCTGGGACGACGGAGCCTTGCTTCGCGGGGCTCCTATTTTTGTATCTGTAAGATCAGAAAAAACCTAAACACCTAACCTGTCCGTGTCGGGGTAAACGAAATTCCCGAGTTCGCTTCGCTCGCTCATGGATCAATTTAATTTATTTTCTTTCATAATCCCGATATATTGTCGACTATTATAGTAGTTTAGTATTTACATCATTCTTTATTTTTGTTACTGACTTAAAAGTAAAATAAAGTAAAGTTTGTTAAAATTGTTGTTTAAAGACACACAAAGCCATATGCGACAAAATTCGAACTAAAATCAACAATCTGATAGTTCATTTTACACTGTTTTACATAATCTCTGATCGTTGACCCGCTGCATTGATAAACGCAAAACGTTCTGCGTGTGTTCAGTAATTATGTAAAACCGCTAAACGTCGTTCAGCTGTTTTTCATAACAGTACTGTTTTGTAAATCAGCTAGCAGTTTTGTAAAACAGCGGATTCTACAATCCATCTGCGACATATACAACAGCTTTACCGAACCTTTCGGGGAACATAGCCATGATGCTATTTTGTTTTAATTTATATGCATATAGCATGCTTACGAAAGAACCACATTTCGTATTACAAAGCACTACGGTATGCACCATTTCCTGTTTTTGTCATACAAAACTTTCCTATATTATATTATTAAATCCATCTGCGAACAATTGAGACTATTAACACTCAAATGAACAAAAATAAACAGAATACCTTGTCACCGACGACATCAGTACAATTTGAGGCGCAGGCCCGTACCATGATGTGTTTCTGGTTACTGCTATCGTTGTTTAAGTGTAAGAGAGAGATGGCACTATTCACCATCACCACTTAGCTGCCGGAACAACCTGAATATGGAACTATCAGTACAATTTGTAAGAGATAAGTTGAAACGTTGGAAGGGGACGTCCTAGAAGAACATACCCTGAACTTATTTGATATAGTCAAAGGACCAGCGTATGTGCAGTAGGGCGCACGTCCGTGGTAACACTTCGACCTTGAGCTGGTCTATCGTAGTAAGCAGTTTCAATTATATGCGCGGCCATTTTATACTAGTTTGGTTTTCACTGATTGCGGTCTACTGTACTTATTGGCTATCTCGGATACCATCGAATTGATGGTCACTTTGTAGTACATTGCGTCGTCTGTTACAGCTTGTGTATCATGAGCAAAAATATTAAAAACATACGGTGCAATGTACTACAAAGTGACTATCAATTGGTGACTGAGATTGCCAATACGTACGCAGATGTATGAACATGTACGAAGCAAATTACCTCATGGGAAAAAGGCGTTTATAGGTAGGTATGTAATTAATAAAAAAAAATATGTGATATCTGAAGGTTTGTGGCTCCATCATCCTCTATCGCCCATCGACTGAATGAAAACCTCAGTGAAACGTGCAAAGTGGACTGGTATCGTTAAGGTATGTAATTTTTTTAATACCCAACACACGAATTCGTCTCACAATCATGATACACATCACACAAAGCTGTGACTACGGATTTGCCTGCACGATCTCGGCTTACAGATCTAAAAGATAAAGCTTGGCTCGCTTCAAGACTTACGTTCGAACATGTTATAGCATTTTGTCACACCAACGCTACTATTTGTTGCTTTGAACAACGTAGGTACTTTGATGAAGCCTGCTTTATTGTAAATATAGTCTAGACTAGCTCCACTCCGAAAGTAATTTGTGTTATAGATTGAGTAAGTGAGGTACGTTATTTATAAATGTTCGCCTCCCTTTTCCAGGATTATACGCGTGGGCGTATGAATGCTTTCAGGAATCTTGTTCCATTCATCTTTGAAATCTCTAGCATAGTTCATCTGTCCTTGGAATTTTTTTAAAATATTTCTTCTGACACTCTTTATACCACCATAGTTTCATAATAAACTACACATTAAGATATACAAAGTAGGCTCACGTGAACAAAAATAAAACATCTAGTAAGATAGTAAAAATGGGATACAAAGAACCACAAAATAGAAAGGTGAGTTCTCATAACGAGCAATTCCGTTGAATTGATTTCACGAACTTTACCTTCTCGTAATAAATTCTGAGCAAAACAAAGAATTGTTTCAGAGTTCGGCTTTGGTTTCGAGCGTTCACAATAAACAACGGCCCATAAACTACGCTGGCTGACACGCATATTTCTTATTTTTCTTTGAAACATCTTGGATGATATTACCCTAGCAGACCGTAAAAGCCGCTCTATTAATTAGGGGCCGCGGTCGAGGCGGTTCCTGAACACGCATGACATCATGCTCCCGCGATTTTCGACAAGACTCCTTTGTCTCCAAACTTGACAGATTCGGCGTAAATCACGCCCGGTGACAGGCGCGGTAACACAAATCTGAGAAAATAATATTTTTTTCAAGTTAGTGTTACTCTTTGTCCTCAAAGAACGGTTGCGTCAGTGCCCATCTCGCATGCCGCTGACGACAATGTGCTGAATGATGAAATGGTTTCACGGCTACATTTGTTTGTACAGACTAAAGATAAATATCCACTCGTGAGAGACGGTCGAAAGGCGGTTTGATAAAAGGAACATAAATGTTGATCGTCCGCTTGTAATGATATTTACAGCTATTGAAATTTCGTCGTCAATCAACGTAATTACAGTGAAATATGAGATGATTGTTACACGAACTATAGGGGTCATATTTCAAATCCAGCCATGAGGAGAGAAATCAAAACCGTGAATGGTAACAAAAAACAACACACTCTGTTCGTGTAATGTTTATATTATAAATTTGAATCCAAATTATAACGCTCAAACTAATCGAGACGATGACGTTAAAGTACAAGTGGTAATAATTACAACGCGTTGCGTTGTCTGTAACAAAGACGCGTCGTGTCCTGGGGCGGTGGTGTCAGGAACAGGAATAGAATGACTGGAGCCCCAACTGAGCGTGAAGTCGAGGTGTTTCCAATTTACAGACGACGACATCTCTAATGCGCGACAAGATTTACAATCGGTATTAATTTAAAAACATCTCTGACTGACGTAACGAACTATATTTGAAAATCTCATTTGAATCCCCTCGATACCACCACGTGAATGCAATATGTCATGCACTTTTTGTTTGCTGAAACTGAAGTAGCGAAACTTTTGCGACGGCAAGAGAAGGCTCTATAAAAACGGCGTAAGAAACGCTATTTTTAACCGCGGCCAGACGAATCACGTATCCGAACTGCCATAAGACGTTTAATTAGTGCCAAACACGCGATCTTCGAGGTCTCAGAATACTGTTACTCGGTTATAAAAGAGGAGTGGCCCATCACCGATGCTCGTAAAGTGGCTGCAATGAAAAAACCGTAAAACAAGGGAGAGTGCTGAGGCGAAAATATGATTTTTGTGGGTTGGTTCCTCAAGAATAATGTCTGCGTGTAAAAAATACACCTTTGGCTTTGTGAAGCTTGAAACTTTAAAGAAGGAAAGCGTCGTATTAAATTTGCAATGAAAAACGTCTAGGAAAAGTTAAGGATTGAGATTTAAATAATGATCATACGTATGAGGACTTAAAGATGAAAATTGACAAAACATTTCTGATCAAAACCTCTTTTAAGTATACGCACTTTGTACGGAGGTATTAACCTAATTTCTCTGAGTTCAGAAAGTTCACTAAGTCCGATATTGGCTTCTCCTTTTAAGAGACTTTTTGATGTGACATCAAAAGGAAAACTGATCCCTTTTCCGGTTCGATACCTGTCGTCATTGTCATCTCTTTAGATCATCGTATACTACGACTTTCTCATTGTGATCAACCCTCATAACTTTTATGAATGAACAGATTTCTTTATTACACACGAATTCTTTTTCTAATTCAATCTCGTGATCCTTGAGTTCATTTATTTATTCGTTTCAAAGTAATTCGCTCGGGAGGCAATGGGATTTTTTTCTTATTAAAATAGTCAAAGAGGGAAGCCTCAAGGGACCCTGCCTTATTGTTAGTCCACCTGTATTTCCTTTAGGTAAGTTCAAAATAAGTAAATCTTATTATGTTACTGAATGGGCATCTGGTTACTTGAGGGACCGAGTTCATTTTATATTTATGACTTTAATACAATGGATTTTTCAAACCTCTATTACTGTAGCTAAAACTCAAATCAAACTCGTATTTCGTATTAAAAATCTACGCATTTTGCTATGGCTATGCTAATTTGTGAAATACTTAAGTAACGGCTATACGATCAATAAATTTTAATAGCTAAACAATTTTATTTGATTTATAATATAATCTTGGTCCCACCGGAAGTTACGCACAAATCCATCATTTTCATTCTGATTGCACACAACAAAACGAACCGGTTTTGTATGAAACGATTCAAGTTATTTTTATGGGTGCCTTTGAAAGGTCTGGTTAAATCCATAACATATTATGTAGATATTAAAATGTGGAAACATCGTAAACGTTGGGTGTTCGCGAACTGATTACGAGATCCCCTCGCATGCTCACATAGATTTTTAAACACAGGCGAGTTGAAGGGGCCCTTTTATTCTTCCTGTTAAGTACACGTTTACGACAAACTCGTAAAACACGGATCACTGAAAATTTTTGATATGTAACTTTTCTATTCAAATGTGCGCTTTACGAGGCAGCCCATTATTATTTTACTGATGTCATATTTTTTCCTGTCGTAGTGATTATGAACGGCAGATCAAAGGGATTTTTAATAAAAAAAATGTTATATCTTTTTAATCACTTCCTATTTTTATTGCTCTACTTGAGGTACCTTTAATATTATTCACCGTAGCGCTATAAAATTCTCATTTGCATTATGGAATGGCCTATGCTGATTTTGGCAAGATATTTAGTAGACATTTTTATATCCTTATTCGCGCACAAGTAGGTTGTATTACTCTTTTTATCGGCTCTCTACTTATATACACCGTGTGACATTTAAAGCGTGAATGTTTAGATAGTGTTGGCGGTCTTGCTATGAAGAGAAATGAAAGATCATAAAATAACAGCACACATTACAGCAGATGACTATAATGAGTTTAAAAACAAAATAAACAAATCCAATTTTATAGCCAACACGAGTTGATTCAAAAATTGCTCCAATTTATAGTCACATGATGTCATACTGAGCACTGTCCAATAAGAAAAAAGAATTATACGCAATGAAAAACATGTGGCTTGATACCGTGAGAATACTCAACCAATCCGATAACCGAGACAAAGAAGCTTTATTTCTTTAATATTTTGTACCAATTATAGTATGGCGTTGTTCAAATGTTTGACAAGAAAACGCGACTTGTAAAAATAGATTAGAATATCAATGTTGTTTTTGTGCTCAAAGTAATCATTGCTATTTTTGAACATTGTTTTTTTAACTGCCTCGTTGGTCTAGTGGTTGCAAGCGCGACTGCTAAGCATGAGGTCTCCGGGTTCGATTCCCGGGTCGGGCAAATTGTTATTGAGTTTTTCTGTTAGAAAATTCTCAGTAGCAGCCCGGAGTTTGGAAATGTGCCCGGTAGATGGCAATAGGCTCACCACCTATTACATGGGACTTATAACAGCATTGGTGAAATGTGGGTGTACAACTGTGTACATCTCTGCCTACCCCTTCGGGGAATACAGGCGTGATGCTATGTTTTTTTAACATAGGCTACGCTTTAAATCCCTGCGTAGGCGCCATTTATACGAATCTACATCAAAATAGTATAAAGCTGAATGATAAAGAAAGTATTTTATATTTTTTTATTTCGTTCATATTTTATAACACCACAACAGAAATTACCAAAGCGATGTTACAAAACAACATTAGTATTATAATTATAAATGAATTTAATATGGAACATATTCTATACATATTTCTGTTCAACAGTTTCACCCTTAATAATTCCAAGAAAATGTTAACTCGATTCTGCAGTTGACTAGACATTTAACGACACTTTCTGGTCCTTCTGGGCTGGTCTTTAGATCCGCGTTTAACGTCAGTCGTGTAATAACACAAATAATAATGAAAAATTAAATATTGGCTTGCTCTAGTTTTAACCACGTTTCTATAGATCTTAAGGAAGCCCAAGCAAATACAGACGTGCCGTGCGTTTATTACCGGTGTAACACTTATAATTCCCCTGTTATTATCACAAGCCCGTACCTATTTATAATCTCGAACAGGTGCAAATATTCCAACCCGCTTATTTCAACGAACCGTCACCATAAACTTCAACAAACCCTTATTTATAAAATCAGCAACTCTCTTTAATTAAATAACGTTGATGAAATAAAACAAATTGGTATCACGATGCAATCGATAACAAGTTTCTACAAAGCGCTTTAACAAGTTGCCCTTCATTGTCAATATAACTGGACCTACATTATTTGTACTCTTTTTTAATAAAGAACATGGTGCGAACACTTGATCGAGTGCATAAACAAAGCCAATACAGTATCGATGGAGCTCAATACGCAGCTCACGTCCCACATATGGCACCTAATTTGCTACACATATTGTACCGCGAGCCATGACAAAGTATCTTCACTTCTCCGCTTCAATGATAACATAAATAAATTAAATTAAATGGCTAATAAAGAGATAACTAAATAGTTCTATCGCTTCGACGAAATTTATAAAGGTCAGGTCAATAATCGTCTACAATGTGGCGTTGTTAGACCCACGGTTATGCAACCACGTTGAAACTTTAGCAGTGAGATTGTTCCGAGAAACGTGCTTTGTAGAAAAACATCGGTGGTTTTATTGATTCGAACACGATATGGGAACATGGAGGGATTCGGAGCATAGCTTCCAACATTTAACGAATTAAATTCGCTGATTAATCTTGATTATAATTTGCTTTTGCATTCCGAGGCGCGGAGTTTATTGACATTGTTAGGGATACGCTTTCTATTACGTTTGGTACAATAGATGAATCATGCCCATGATTTACATTTTACTAAGACTTATTTGTGTTAGTTGAGTTCAAGTGCTTTCATTAGTTCTATTATTTATAGAGGACGAATTAGATAATAATACTATTGACAATGACATGACTAAACTATTAGTTTTGCTTTGTCCAGTTGATAAATAGTAAGCATATAACACATGTTGTAACCTAGATCCTATAACTCATAATAACATATAAAAATAACAATTAATGATTTATTTTGGTTCTTTTAAATAAAACTAACATGCAGGTGATTGGTCAGATGCAACTGCACAATGTGCAAGTAGATATGGGATACTCATAAAATAATGAAACAATTATACTCGTATCTCCAGTCTCCTTCCAATGACCAACAAGAATTAAACAACGAATGTATTAAGCGAAACAAGTTATACAAGTCCAGGTATTACCGAAGTATCTTTTTTATATGGTATCCAATTTCTTTCAGTGAACAAACAATGCAATAAAATGGGGGATGCATGCTACCGTGATAATGGCGTTGAGTTAACGCATTGCGAACACACAAAGGTAGCAATAACGCATCTCAATTGTGAACATGGCTGTGTTCATGTAGTAGAGCGAAAACTGAACTGTAATAACTTTCTGGGTGACCGAAAACGATTACATATTTTTGAAAACACCGGAGCTGTTGCCAATATTTTGCGGCATACTCGAACGCACATTATTCTGCACCATAAATAATCCACTACACAAAAACGCTAACCCTTCATTGCCTCTTCCTTTTACGATTCAAAGAAAAGAAATAAAATATGTGCGAGCCAAAACAAAGGGTATAAAACCAAAATGACAGGGCCACACGCTTTTCAAGGAGACGCTATACAAAAAGAAAAAGAAAAAAAAACTATAATTTCGCATTATGTAACACTCGGAAGGAGTGGTCGGACGGGATTCGTATGCAACCAGCGTGGTTTAAAAATAACTCAAGGTTAGCTCGCAGATCGAGGGGTCCCTTTGTGATATCAAGGTCCACCGGTTCGACAGGATGCCTATAACCAACATATTTGTGTGTGGATCGATGCGTAGGCTGTGTGCATCCGAGAAATTCTCTTGCACACTACAGTGTTGTGAAATATTTAAATGTTTATATACATGGCCAGTAAAGGAAGGTTTTTAATTGTCGTTTTAATAAATTACTCGATCCGACATTGAATGGAATTAATCAATGTTTTGGATAGTGAATTTATGTTTTAATGTTTCACGGCTATTGCGGCGTCTTTTACTTTTACTTTTAGCTTCCATTGGCGCGTAGTTTTGGCTACCGCTATAATTAAATAAGTTTATTACTTACATAAAATATATATATGTAAACAGTATCGTAAATAAAACATAATTTGCTGTAATTACAACATTACGATACATAATTATGGTTATTAACAGTAGGCAACAGTATTTTCTAGCATGATCAGGTTATTAAAATTGATCAATAAGAAAATTAAATAGGGTATCTACTTTTTTTTATTATATCTTCATCCCTCTTGATTGACCTGATGTCTTAAAGTTTCTTACACGACTGCCCAAAAAAGGAGTGCTCTTTTTAAGGGTTCATGTATGTATGTAACTAAGTATGTATGTGAGTTTGTTAATTCCACCATAACTTTTAAACGCCTGAAATGGTTTGGTTGTTTCATATATGGGGTATCGTTAGAATCCTTACATTGTCCCGGGTAACATAGGCTTGTAAGATTAAATAAACAAGTAATATAGTCGCTATGGTACACAAAAAGATGTGAATAAAAAAATGGACAAATGGCAGGCGTTTTTTTTATTATTAATTTCATTGTGTTTACCACCTTGGATACCTATTCTTAACTAAAACTGAACTTTAGGTAAGTAATGATATGACAATTAATTAATATGATCAAATATATGAGGGTACTCTATGTTTCGTTAATTAATATTTTCCTCGTTGCGATCTAAGCAGCATGGACCAGGAGGGCAACACTAAAAAAAATTTTTGATTGTACCAACCCTGCAACGAAGTTGGCGTGAAGATAAAGTAGTAAAGAATGAAAGCATTTCATTGTACAAGAACTTGTTTAATTATTTTTATTGGCAGGGCATGGAAATGCACTTAAACACAACATTTTTGTTATTGGTACATGCGAGCATTTACTAACAATGTGGTAACTATATTAAACATTTTAATTTAAGTACATACTCAATTTGAAGTAAGATTAGGTAACTTCCTTTTAAGGGCTCAATGTGTAAATGATAATGAGTCATTTAAGACATAATTCAAATTATTACGACAATATTTTTTTTCTTAGTGTTCGCCGTTCAAGGAGTAGTTCTCACTAGTAGGTACTATGGTTATTACAAATAATTTGTTATTTCCATTTAATTATTAGCTTAAGTGAATGTATTTGACTTATATATTAACCCTTTCAAAGGAAATTACCTAATAAATTAGGACCTTATATAGACTATTTCAAATGTTTTTGTTTTAACATTATATATAGCAACAGCTGATCTTCAAACGATAGACAATTTTACAAGGATGTTTAAAATTTTCCGCTTCTAAAAATTAGGTAGAATTAGGTAGTCGTTAGAGCGGCTGCTGAGCGTGAGGTCCTGGATTCGATTCCCGGATCGGGTCAAGTGTTATTGGGATTTTCACATGGTAGGAATCTCAGTAGTAGTTTAAAACGGTGTCCGGTAGATGGCAATAATAGGCTCTCGTTCGCTCAAAACCCGTTTTTTTGTATGTGTAGAAGATCCACTGGGTCCTCCACAAGATTTTGCCAGATCCAGGGATCGCTGATGCATCGACCGCAACCTCGGCAGGACCCTCACCAGAAAACCAACACATTTTAGTGCACAAGTTGCACCAAAAGGTGTACCTCTGCTCAACCCAAGGATGCTATAGTTTTATTGTATAAGTAGCATTGTAGTTAAAAAAAATATGAAAGAAAAATACGGTCGTGAGCAGGATTCAAACCTACGCCTCCCGGTTCAGTCACTTGTATAGGGACTGAATAGATAGCGATAACGTCACCAAAAGATGTATTAAAAATTTGGAAGGAGAATTCGGAGTGTGAAGATGGCTTAATGGTCAGACCGCCTGCAGTATTTATCCGGGAGGCGCAGGGTCGAATCCTGCTCACGACCGTATTTTTCATTCTACAAAAAAATATTAACTCGCGCCTTTAACTCGCGATAATCTAAGAAGTCCGAAAAGACATTTCTTTTTTGAGTGCATTTTTTTCAATATTAACTTAAACTTGAGGTTTACGAATGATAGTTACTCGTTGCTATAGTGTATGGGTAACATAGTAATTATTTAGGATTTTCAATTTCTTACGTAGACGTTCATACAAAAAGGTAAAATGAAAAACATCGAATCGGACTTAGATATCGCGAGTTTAGTATTGTAATTTTAATTTTATGTTTCCTAGATACCTAAGTTGTAAGTGTAACATGATGTTAGTGTAAGTTGATTGTGTTTAAACCATTCTAACTAAAGTAAAATAAATAAATGTCAAGTTAAAATAAGTTGGGGGGGCTCGTGGCTAAGTAACAGCCGCACAGATCAATCGATCGAGGTTAAGCTGTGCTTGCTGCGGTTGGTCTGTGGAGGGGTGACCATCATTCCATACCGAGACCCGTCCGTGCATTGGGGAGCACGTTAAACCGTCGGTCCCGGTTGTCAAATTAAGATCTATGACAGTCGTTACGGGTAATCCTGGAAGTCTAACAATCAGTCATACATACATTTGTACCTATACATACAATCACGCCTGTTTCTCATTGGGGTAGGCAGAGACTATCGATTTCCATTTGCTACTATTCTGACACACCTCTGTCATACCACGAGATATCGTGTTACCCAGTAACTGGGTTGTGGATGTCAGATAGGCAGTCGCTCCATCTAAAATACTGATATTAAGCTGCATCCGGTTTGACTGGAAGCCGACCTCAACGTAATTAAGAAAAGGGTAGGTAGATATAAGTTAAAATAAGTTAAAATGCCAATGTTTCTCCATAATACTCCGCCATTGTATTGCATGTACTTACTACAAAATTTTAACTGTCTTACCACATCATTGTGCGGTACAGTCGTAAAGAATAAGCACTATAGATACTTTTTTTGTGTCTGGAATATACAGTATGGAGTATATACATATATAATAATAATAAAAACTTTTTATTGTACGAAAATAATATTCCATAGACACAAGGGGACCAAAACAATACATTTTTGTTTGTTTGGATTTAATTGGATTTAGTTTTTCCGATAGTAGGTATCTATTATAGGAGACACCCAAACTAACGATTAGCTAGACCAACTTCATAGCTTAGATTTCAGGAAAAGTGGCTTTGATTCTAGTTTAAAACTTTAAATCAAATAGCCACCTAAAAATATTTTGGTTACGCTCACTAAAAACTTTTAACTTATTAATGAAAATGAATAAATCATAATCATAGTATTTGAAGAACAGATACATTGCTAATCTATATCAAAATCAATTAAAAAAGTAAATTAAAAACAGTAATTGCTTCGGTATACTTTAAAGGGAAGGCTCAAAGGACAACGTGATTTATATCGCCAAGTCAAGCTGAATAGCGGAAACAAACTCAATATTTTTAACCAACATCACGAAGTAAGTCACTAGGTACCAACCTACCCACCAACCTTACTGCGTCTCAAGTCTCAACAACGCAACGGAAGCAGTTATTTTTGGAACAAAATTAATACATTGCACACTCAAGGGCCAATAATAACCATGGTATGTAAATAACAGGATAAGTAGAGATATTCAGAATAGTGCGTTAATAATTCCAAAATATAAATATGGAAAATTGAACTTTTGTACAAATTTTCACTGATAACTAGACTTGCAACGAATATTCGGTTAATATTCGGTATTCGTCCTATTCAGCTGCTTTTATTGTATTCGCCGGAATACCGAACATCTACATACTGTTCGGCCGAATACAATATACTTACATAATATATTTTGTTGTAGTGAGATAATGGTAAAATGAAAGAAATCATTGATTAATTTTATGATCATATTTTAATTTCTCTTTTAATCATTAAAGTAGTCATTGGTACATAATCATAACCTGTGTTAGATGTTTAGGTACAATAAATTTTTTTTAGTTACAAAACACATTAGCTACATTTAGCTACCTTGCTTACAATATTGTCATAATAATCTCTACATAGTATAAAACAAAGTTGCATTCCGCGTCTATCCGACTGTTTATCTACTAACTCCTCCTAAACCACGCAACGGATTTTGATACGGTTTTCACCATCGTTTAAATAATTTTTCATAGTTGGTTTATATATATAATAAAACATAAGTAAGTTTTATGACCGTAGATCAAAAAAAAATATTCAAAAGTTGCCGAAAAATAGTTTCTTGGCTTATGTAGGCTAAACGAAGTTACGTTTAGCCTGCATAAACCAAGAAAACTATTTTTCACTCTTTTTTGTATTTTATACCCGTATAATACCCCATGATCATATGCGCGATAGGGCTAGGGCGTACCCCACAGGCGACGCGCAGAGGCAGCACCCGGCTTCTGTGGGAAATGGACAAGGGTTGTTGCACCAATTCCGGCGGGTGCAACGTAAGAGGCTAGCTCGGGAAGTGAGATTGAGGTATGCTAGTTGGAATGTTGGAACGATGACTGGAAGATCTAGAGAGTTAGCGGGTGTATTAAAAAGAAGAAGAATAAATGTGGCGTGTTTGCAGGAAACCAAGTGGAAAGGCAGGAAAGCTAGGGAGATTGGTGAGGGATACAAGTTTTACTACTGTGGAAGTGATGGAAAAAGGAATGGCGTGGGCATAGTATTAGATAGTAATTTGAAAGGAAGTGTGATGGATGTTAAAAGGATGAATGATAGATTGATAGCCGTAAAAGTAATGCTAGAAAATGTGATGTTGAATGTTATAAGTGTGTATGCACCGCAAGTAGGATGTGATGATAGGGTGAAAGAGAAGTTTTGGGAGGACTTTGACTTATTAATGATGTCTATTCCAGTGCATGAGGAATTGCACATAGGCGGTGATTTTAATGGACACGTTGGACGAATGAGAGGAGGTTATGAAAGAGTACATGGGGGATGGGGATTTGGCAATCGCAACAACGATGGAGAAACCTTACTACAATCCGCTACTGCTTTCGATCTAGTAGTAGCTAACACCTGGTTCCAAAAGACAAATGAACACTTGATTACATATAAAAGTGGTCATCATGCTACCCAAATAGACTACTTCCTCGTCAGACGCAATCATCTAAAGCACATCAAAGACTGCAAAGTTTTACCAGGGGAAGACTTAGTCCCACAACACAGACTCCTGGTTATGGAAGTAGTAGTAAAAATAAAGCTAAATAAAGCCAAAGAGCGACCTCCCCCTAAAATAAGATGGTATATGTTAGAGAAAGATGATTGTGCGAGTAAATTCAGAGAGAAAGTGGTGGATAAAATGATAAGAATGGGAGACATGAATAACGGAAGCGTGAATGAATGTTGGAGTGAGATGGCAGAGTGTATTAGGAGTGCAGGAAAGGATACTTTGGGAGAGTCAAAAGGGAAAGGTACGATCGATAAGGATACGTGGTGGTGGTCGACAGAGGTACAAAATGTGTTGAAGGAAAAGAAGATGAAATTCAAGGAATGGCAAAATGTGGAGATGGGGAATGAAAGTTTAAAAGCAGTAAAGAAAACGGATTATGATGTATGGAAGAAAAAAGCCAGGAAAGCTGTTGCTGTAGCGAAAGCTAAAGCACAGGAAAAGCTATATAACACACTGGATAGTCCAGCCGGCCAAAAATATTTATACCGGCTCACCAAGGCTAGAGAGAAAAAGGCGAGGGATGTATGCTTAATAAAGTGTGTAAAGGATGAAAATGGAAAGGTAATTTCAGATGACGAGAGAATTAAAGATAGATGGAAAAAATATTTCGAAAGACTGATGAATGAAGAAAATGATTGGAATGGTGTGCTTGAGAATAAACCAGTGAATGAAGGATTAGTGAGAAAGGTTAGTGAGGATGAAGTGAAAATAGCAATAAATGGAATGAAGAATGGAAAAGCGATAGGACCAGACGGGATACCAGTTGAAGTGTGGAAGTTATTACATCTAGACGGATGGAAGTGGTTAGCTTTGTTCTTCAATAAGTTGATGCTGGAAGAAGCCATACCTGATGAATGGTGCAACAGTTCACTGGTGCCCATCTTTAAAAATAAAGGTGATGTGCTGGAGTGCAACAACTATAGAGGGATAAAGTTAATGTCACATAGTATGAAAGTGTGGGAGAAAGTTATTGAACGACGACTGAGAGAGGAGAGTGAAATTTCACAAAACCAGTTTGGTTTCATGCCTGGTCGGGGAACAGCGGATGCCGTATTTGCAATGCGCCAGCTGTGTGAGAAATATAGAGGCGCACACAAGAACTTGCATATGGTTTTCGTGGACCTCGAAAAGGCATATGACCGGGTACCACGTGATGTTTTATGGTGGGCCCTTAAGGAGAAAGGTGTGCCTGGGAAGTATGTGCAGTTGATCCGATCGATGTACAGTCGATGCAGTACCCAAGTCCGGTCTACTGCGGGCACCACGGCCAGCTTTAATGTGACGGTAGGCTTACACCAGGGATCGGCTCTTAGTCCATACCTCTTCTTGGTGATAATGGATGCTATTACATCGGACATTCAAGAAGAGGCTCCCTGGTGTATGTTGTTCGCCGATGACATTGTCCTGGTTGCCGAGAGTGGCCTTGAGGTCCAGAGCAGATTGGAGGCATGGTGGCAAAGGTTGGAGAGTGTTGGCTTAAAAATTAGCAGAAGCAAGACGCATTATATGTTCTGTGATTTCGGCGGTCTCTCCAGTCACGTGCCTATAACTCTAGACGGAGTGCCTTTACCAGTCTGTTCCGACTTCCGGTACCTTGGGTCACTCATCCAAGGTGATGGTGAAATAGACCGAGATATTACGAACCGGATCAACTCAGGGTGGATGAAATGGCGACAGGTAACAGGAACAACGTGTGACCCACGGATGCCACTCAAGTTAAAGGGCAAAATCTACAAATCCGTTATAAGACCTGTCGTCATGTATGGATCGGAATGCTGGGCCATGAAGAAGACGGATGAAAGAAGACTACATGTAGCGGAGATGAGAATGTTGAGATGGATGTGTGGAGTGACAA
The DNA here is from genome assembly GCA_935421205.1 of Xylocampa areola. NCBI lineage: Eukaryota > Metazoa > Arthropoda > Insecta > Lepidoptera > Noctuidae > Xylocampa > Xylocampa areola. The sequence continues at coordinate 14,144,759 of OW285207.1, forward strand.
GAATGGATAAGGTAAGAAATGAGTATATTAGAGGAAGTTTGAAAATAGCGCCAGTGACAGAAAAGTTAAGAGGAAACCGTTTATCTTGGTACGGACACGTGATGAGGAGGGATGAGACACATGTGACTAAGAGAGTAATGAATATGAATGTTGATGGATGGAGGGGTAGAGGTAGACCAAAGAAAAGATGGATGGATTGTGTGATCGATGACATGAATGAAAAGGGGGTGAACGATATAGGGACGGCTAACAGGGAAGAATGGAAGAGACAAACATATTGCGCCGACCCCAAATAGCTTGGGACCAGGGCAGGAAGAAGAAGGTGAAGCCTCGGCGGGTCGCTATTAATATATAAGGGTTAATATTATTTATTTGACCAATATTGTTGTGTATGTGAATGTTAGGATTATTTAATTGTAAAAACGATTAAATAAAATTCCAATAAGAACGGAAAACAAGTTAATAGAAAAAGTATGTTCGCTATTTTCGAAGCTCTTTAACATCAGACTTGTATTCCAGGAAATATAATTAGTAGGCCGAAAGTACACATTTGTACAATACTTCAAGAATGCTGTTACTAAGCCCCAGGTGGTGAGCCTATTGCCATCTACCGGGCAAATTCCAAACTCCGAGATGCTACTGAGAATGTCTTTACATAAAAACCGAATAAAAATGCCCAGTGCCTAGAAAAATTGATTCCACGACCTCACGTACAGCAGCCGCGATTGCGATCATTAGCAACACCAATCACAATCAGGCAGTCAGTATAAAATATGAATTAATAATATAGCCAGAAATTATTTGTTTTTTCATCTAAATCTTCATACAAAGGTATTCCGAAGGTAGCTACAAGTAAAATCCCTTTTAAAGATACAAATTTGATTAAATATAGTTAATGAGGGCCCATCTTCGTTACAAATATTTCGGTTTAAAAAAATGTTATTTTATTTGCTTTTTTAAACTATAGTCAGCAATGGAAATGAGAAATAAATGGTTAGTTCGGTATAATAACAATTATTCGCCTACTTAAATTCATGTCTTTTCTAGCAGAATTGTTTAAAAACATGAAAAAGTCGTTAAAAATCACGCCTTCACTTCACCATGTCAACAGGAAAACCTGCGACGCAATTACACCATGACTAACTACCCCTTTTCAATTTCGCTAAGTACCTACCTATACATCTTTTGGCATATGACTGTACGCTTGCGAAGTATTGACTAACTACGTAACTAACTACGTAGTTGAGTTAAAACGCATTTTGCCAAGACCTTGAGCCACCCCTGCAGGTGCATCCAAGCATGCACCTGCTATATGCACTGACCTATAAAAGCAATAATTAAATAATTTATTCCTCAACAATTATCCCATAGATGTGGGTCAAATAAAAAGGGAGTTTTAAGGGCCAGTGTAATGGAAAAGCGGCTTATTCGAATTTCTAAAAATATTGTTGTAAACATGATTCTTCTTCTTCTTCAATTTAAGAGCTTAGATCTTGTCGGTGGAGCAACGACCATTGCTATATATCCTCTGCTTTTGATACAACTCGACTCCTATTTTCTCTTTTACTTTTTGTATAAAGCTTCGTCTATTTCTTCCTTCTTCCACTGTTTCCTTCAATTTTTCTTGCTAAAAGGGTCTATTACTTTTATGAGGTAAATATTGCGATCTTCTCAATTCAATTATTTATTTTAAATATTTATTATGCGATACCTCCTTGTGACATTAACCGATGCTAATAATATTTTTATAATTAAGTAATTTGCATCCTATGTATTAAATTTATTGAGATCCCAGATCTTGGAATATGAGATGAAGAAGGGAAACTCTTCAGCATATAACAGCAAAGTATTCATATGCAACAAGCGTTTTGCTATTGTCTTGATCTTGTGTAATTGGCTAACCAAGGTAAGGACTAATCCTTACCTTGAAAGTGACATATATTTATTCAATAATAGTTAATACAAGAATTAGCTGAAATACAGTAGCAGTGATAGCCTAGGGTGGTATGACCCTTGGACTGACAACTCAAAAGTCGCAAGCTCGAATCCAAGGCACGCATCACTGTCAATCACTGTCTTTTCGAAGTCATGTGCGTATTATAAACCAATTATCACTTGCATAAAACGGTAAAGGAAAATACCGCGAGGAAACCAGCACACCAGAGACCTACAGTTGGTTTAAACTCTGACATTAGGTTGTTCATCAATGACACGATAAGACTGAAATACGAAAAAAATACATGCAAAGTCGTGGAAACAGATAAGTAGTAAGAAATAAATAGCTAAATGAGTTTCGATGTAATAACTAATATAGGTATTAAGGTGTCTTTTTATTCTAGTTGTAGGATCGTTTCAGGCAGGTTTTTACTGCTGATGAACTTGTGTGAAAACTTATATCACAACAACACCATACATGGTACCGTACCTGCGAATCTACAGAAGTATGCGAAGGTCAAGCGGCTCCGCGTGCTCCGCGTAAAAGAAATAACTAGTTTTAGTATGCAGGATTACACTCCTGCCAGCCCTTGGAGCAAGCTACCCCTTTCTTTGTAGCTAGTGCAGTATCTTTCTTATGTGCTCAAATAAAGGGATTCTCAGAAGCAGCACGGAGCTTAGAAAAAAAATCGAAACGCCTAAATGGTCTAACAAAATGTTGTATTTAATTTTGTAATAATATTTAAGTACGGAACCTACAGCATTTTCTACAGCCTGGCTTGCTACTTGACCAACATACTCAAGTATTTTTTATGTTTCTTAGCACGTCTGCTTGACTGCACGAAAGGAAATGGGGGCTCCATGTAAAACTTTATTATAACTGCTGTTGTTTTTTTTACCTACATACCTATTAGCATGTATTAAACTTTGTATGTATCTATAACACAAACGTTATTAAATGAAAAGGTCAATATTTAGTATAACATCAACTTATTTCAGTAAATTCAATAATTTATTACAACATTAAATTCATGCCGAATTTAATCATCTCGTATAATAAAGAGCCAATGAATTTGGTTGTTGAATTTTTAGACATGTAGAATTTGGTAGCAATAATTTCTTCGTATTGTTTTATGTAAAGGTAAAATTAATTAGGTATTGAATGTAGCAAAAAACATGAACTATTTGAAATTTTATGACGCACGCCGAAACACTTAACAATACTGAAATAATATTTACTTTATTGTACAAATAAAATTTATAACCAAAAACACCCCACTCAGACGCAAAAGAATTTTTATATTGGCTTTCATTTGGCATTTTCTGGTAAAATATGTGGTCCATAATTAGAATACATGCATTTAGATAGCGTCCATTCAGAGTATAAAAGGCCAGATGCATAGTACTTATCCTTATTTACGTACTTATTTATGAATAAATAATATTGAATGGCTATTCAGAGGTCACACAGATGGCGGGTCCTACAGACAAAAGCTTCGTAATAATATTGCTGAAACTCGTTTTTTGAGACGCAGTTCCTTTGCAAATTTATTCATTCTTATAAAAATGATTCCTTCTTCCTTAATATCTTATTTCTAGGGCATAAGGTTCCGTTTCTAATTACGTAATATTACACAAACGCATATGTAAGTTGGCATGATTCGGCTGGTGTTTCGATACACGTGTTCCAGCGAGTTCCCCTCCCATCAGAATGCACCTATCACCTGGCTCTAAAGGCACGTAAGTTGGAATGAAATTGGGTCACACGTTACGCCACTAGTTTCTTTATTCCCTCTGAGTGAAGTACTGGGGCCCTCAGCCTTGGGCCGGTTTGTCGGAACGAGGCGATTTTGTTCCTTTGCTCCTTTATACGCGTCCCCTTATTAAACACGTGCGCGCTTTGAGAATCGTCACAACGATTCACATGAATAGAGGATTCTAATTCGGTAATGCTTAGTTTTATTGAATATAATAACACTGTGAATTGGGGTGTTAACAATGATCTTTTTTACAGATTATTCCCTCTGGCCGTGAATAAAAATGTTTGGTGGATAAATATAACTTTGTTTTCACAGGTTAAATATATTTTGCTCTAAAAATATTAGTGATTTTGTAAATTTATTTCGCCATAAGCCCCAAAGGGACTAAAAAACCAATTGTTAGAATGAGCTTAGGTGTCGTACAAATGTTTTATCCGATGCTTACTTTATTTTTACAAAATCATCCGGCCTGGTATAGTTTACTTGTATAGATAAAAAGTTTCCACAGGCTTGCAACTTTTCTCATTGGCAATCCGCTATGTGGCGACTCTGTGTTCAGTTGTGCGATAGCGTTCCGTCACTGTATCAAGCTTCCGAATGGCGACTAAAATACCAAACTTCCCCAAAAAACAATACGTAGTTTTTGCGTGATTAATTAACAAAAATATAAATTCACATTGAGCATTATGTTTATTATGAAGGATAGTAAAACTAAGAGGATTACAATTGTTATTACAGGCAATACTTAATGCAACAATGTAGTCACTGATAACAAACATAGGTCACACAAATATGAACCCTCTCGAATTCCGCCGAAGAACAGTTTATTTATATCGAGTAAATAAATGAATGTTAAAATTATTAAACTACCCATAGCGAGAAGCTGCTCGGTGTTGAGTATCCTGATTTCTTGAATTCTGGACTGCTAGAACAACAGGTGTGAATTTTAATATATTCTTGTGAGCTCACGAGGCATCAAATAGTCTGATCTCAGTCTTTGCCGCAGCCGGCAAGTGCGAGGAGACCAAATTTGTGGGTTATTTAGTTTCAAACGGAGTAGAAGAAAATAATATTCTCAATGATGCCCAATACCTACGATAATGAAGTCACTAATAACCATATAGTATAGAGAACTCACAATAAATAAGTATCTCAGGAATACCACCAAAAAAAACATGTTAAATTAATTAATACTACTGGTGCCCGTGACTTCTTTTACGTTTACGACACAAAACCCTGGTCTGCGTATGTCCTTTTCCAAAGTCCAATCTATCTTTACCTATACCAAATATCCAAATCCATTGAGCCGTTTTTGCTCGATTGAGTAAAAATTCACGTCCAAGTATATTGCATTTAACAGCTGCAGTGAGACGCTGCTTGATTAGTATTCGAAATACTCTTCTCTTCTTATTTTTGCGAGTTCCCTGGACATAAAACAGCCTCTCTCGCAGTCCTTGCCAGAATTTCCGGTGCCGGAATTTGGAGGTAGATGCGACACTGTAAGGCACTGATGATTCTATAGAGGTCACGCAACAGTGTCACTTTCTCCAATTCCTCTGTTTATTATCCTAACTTCCTGACTTCTCGTACAACTGATTCTAAAATCGAAGGACCAAGACGTCAAGCAAGGAGGGCCGGCCCTTTGTCGTTGCTGCAGCCAGATTTCGTCTCTCCTCTGACACCTTATAAGGAAACAATCATGACAGTTACAAAGAAGAATTTTGTGTCATACCTAAAAATTTTTTTTTGTAGATTAAAGATAATTTTAGGTAGATATAATGATTGATTGGTCCTTGGAAAGGACTAAGCTATGTCCCTATCCAAGGTCCAATCAACTTTATGTCGTACAAACGTAGTTGCGGGCACGAGCTAGTGCCTCAATGTACTGTGATTTTGGACCATTTTTTTTTCAGTTGTTTAGCCGAGAAAACATACCAATCAAGCACACGGACAGAGTTACTTTCATATCTATAATATTAGTATGTTTTGGATCTGTGGAACGGATGAATGGATACTTTTGAGTGCATATTATGAATAACTATGTATATCAGGTATACGGTACACAAATGGTAGTCTAACGCAGAGTAATATTGACAATCAAAGAACAAGCATGAACAGTGACGATAGAGGCGCCGCCGCCGCCTGCCGTGTAGCCCGTTTGTCGTTTGGCATTGTTAACGATTGATAAATCGCTTTTTCAGAACTAAGTGGTTACAAATATATTTGTTCTAAAAATATTGTATAATGTATTATAATAAACAATATTTTGAAGAATTTTATTATGTTATTGTAGGTACCTAAGACCCTGCTTATTTTAAGACAGGATGAGAGGTCATAAGTCCTCTGACTTATGATTATTGGATGCACGTCGTCAGCGCTCACGAAGTTAGTAACTAGCTACCTACCTATGTACCCACCCTATATACCTTATACCATATATACCTAGGTATGTGGATTCATGAAAATATATCAATTGTGATCACGATTCATGAATAGGTATGGGAATATAAAATTAAATTTTGTATCATCGTGTAGGTATAAATACCCAAAAGTACCTTTAAGGAATAAACGATAAAACCTTATGTTTTATAATAAAACAACTTTTAACCGGATTAATCGCGTGTATTATTGTTTTTTTGTTTTTCCTGACGTTTCAGTGAAGTCCTCCTGCGACCACAAACGCTGCAGTGTTCGAAACGTCAGGAAAAACAAAAAACCAATAATACACGCAATTAATCCGGTTAAAAGTTGTTTTATTATAATGTGTAGTGATCGCGCAAACCTAAGATATTAGGTACTACGTTATGTTTTGTTCATAAAACAATTCTTCTTTGCTTGCGCTACCTTTTATGTTAAGTCTAAAAGCATAACTGCAATCAAATAAAGGCATAATGATAGTACCTAGTAAGTACATCAGGCAAGCCAGGGCCATGTCAACATCAACAACTACGCAGCGGCTTTGGCGTCGTTCGCTATCTCGACAATTCCCGCTCCCGCGCCCGCTTCCGCGCGAAAGTGAAAATTCGCTAGACACTTTCTCCCCACCGCCGGCGTGCCGGCCGCATCGGCCCGCCCCTCGCTGCACTGCCGCGCGCCCCTCCGCGCGCCGCAAGGTCAGCCCCGCGTGCAGGCGGGTGGCGCGGCGGCGCGGCGACGCGCTGCGCTCTTGAAATTTCGCTTTCGTTCACTCGCGGTTATTAGTCGGCCGCGCGCGCTCCGGCAAGCATGTGTCTCGTGTGACGCGCTCCACTACTTCCGCGCGGCACGTTCGATTTCGTTCGTTCGTTGGCAAGTCGCTGGTAGCATGGCTCCGCGACGGCAAGGCGCCACTGGTGAACGCGAGGCGGAGGAGGCTCGCGGGTGCTGCGTGCCTGGCGAGTGCCTTCGCCCCCGGGAACCGGTACGCATCGAAGACGCCGTGCGCGTGCTATGCAACAACGACACGTGCGCCGCCGGCCGGTACATGCACCGAGAGTGCTTTGAACAATGGGAAGCCGGGGTGCTAGCTTATCTTAAGTCTTGTGGTCGAGCACGCTCCTGGTCGGAACGCCAGAGGCATCAGAATTTATGGAACAAGAAAGGATACGATCTGGCGTTCAAAGCTTGCGGTTGCCGGTGTGGCCGAGGGCATTTGAAGAAAGATTTGGACTGGGCACCTCCTGGGGCCGCTATCCGCGCTGAGGAGGAAAAGAAGCGTCGCCGGCGCACGCGGTCTGGTCGCACACCGGCGGCTGTGGACTGCCGCTCGCGCGCCTTCAGCCTATCCAGCTCGGGCTCATGCTCCCCGCCCTCGGCCCCTTCTGAGCCGTCAGCTAGTCCTATTCATGCTTCAACTCACGCCGTCACGCCCGCTAAGAAGCTATCTAAACCAGAAATTATTTCTGACAGGATCAGGTAAGATCTAATCAGCCTTTCTTACAACTTTCTTATTGGTATTTTGTAATAAGACAACTCTCCAAATTACTTAAACTCGCATCAACCCGGCCCAATGAGAATTACGACATGTGTGCAGTTACACAAACAACTTGAGTAACCTGAAGCTTGCCAGTTAAAACTTATTACGAGAAAAAATAAATGTGCACCTACTTGTCTTGTCATACATTGGAATTATCATTATTATCATTACAAATTATAAACACTTAACTAAGCCTACGTTCTCTAGGGTGCATTGAATGTTATTTGTGTAGGTTGGTACGCCTACAGCGTCGTATCTAAGCATAGTGTGTGTATTGAATGCATTTCTTGCCGCTTGTTTATATCGTATCGAATAGCAGCCAGCTTCACATAATTGGCGTAGAACTGGTTGGAGCGGTGTCGGAGGCGGTTTAACGCAGCACGGAAACCGGCCGGCGGCGGCGGCGGGACCTACACCCCGCTATTGAATTTAGATAAGACGCAAGCTGCACTCTGAGGTGCACCTACTATGTTTGGCTTACTCTCTAGTACAGCGATAAAAACCTCACATATAATGTGCATAATTAATGCTTATGAGCTTAATGGGAAAATGAGTTAATTTCAATATCTACATAATAATATGATTTAATTACCATGACTTTAAATGCAAATGCAGATCCTCGCTGATTAGTCCATAAGACACAAATACTAACCAGATATGTTAAAAAAAAAGATGTAGTATGTACTTACTTTAAAAAGCTATTTACCTACTAGGTAGGTAATAACAAAAACCTTTTAGGTATATTTACATACCAATTTATTTCAGAACTATAAAGATAACACGAGTCATTGACAAAAAAAAATATTAGTAATCAAAACATTAAATATTTTTTTATCCCCTGAAATGCTTGTAAAGCATAAAAAATCCACTCACTTCCTGATCTAAATGATTTATATTTGTGTGCTATTGTTATTCAGAACAAAAACCTTGCACAAGTTTTTTATGTGTGAGTAATGTATAAAAAACTAGCACCTTGTAGGTACCTAACATAACAATAGAAAAAGTTCTATAAAAACCTGTATCAACAGTTAATCCACTTGAAATAAAGGCCACACGTAAATAAAACTAGTTTGAAATTAGAATGTATCGAATTATTAAAATTTTAAAATCTCTTCGAATTACCTATGACATTTTTATTTAATACTGAAATTGTCGTTACGTACCTACCTTTAAAAACTAAATATAAAAAAAACATGCGAGGCCTGCCTGCACGCAATTTGCAAACAATTTGTTTGAATGAGCTTACAACTGTCACAGCAGTTTTTGTGATGTCGAGTTTTAATTCGCGCCCAATTTGGTGAAGCCTTCAAAATGCAATTTCGTCGGCTTAATACATCAACTGCGGTTCGCTGCACAGCTGGTTTCCGTTTCCTGGCAAAAGTGCGTTTTTCCCGAAATTACGGCAGGTGTCCCTTAGTCAAATTATTGGTGCTGGGTTGTTTTCGCTAAATTAAGGAAGCACCTGATGTTAACGCCACGCCAGTATTACATCGCTTGGTGCTCAAGTAAGTTTATTTGAATTAACAATGAAAGTATTCAAAGAAATTAATTGATGCCCGAAACACACATGATTTATAATAATTCTGACCCACTTTTTTCAGTTCTTATAAATATGTTACCTATTTGTAATTATGCATTTTACAACTAAGCATCATCACATTTTTATCATATATAAGTAGGTAATTAGTTATTTGAGAAGTGTTGACTTAAATAAAAAACATTCCTATCCTATGGTCCACACATAATTGTTTTAAACATTAACAAGCCGATATAGACTTATCGTCATTTTCCATACTCGTTGTATATATATAGTCTATATAGTCCATTAATACCTAACAATAATGAATGAATGAAAAAATAAAACCTTTCCAATTAAACATTTCTAAAAATTAATAAAAACATCCAGTAAGGAATGATTATTTTGTCTGTACGTACATAAAAACTGTTAAGTAATACCTATAAATCCCTTTTACGTTTATAATGAATGATACATTGGAAATGGATTTATTTCATGAAAACTTAAACTTAAAAGTCTAATTTCGAAAGGCAGTTTTTTTTTTGTAAAAGTGATTTATAAATATTTTTTATTTACATAATAGTGCAAGTTTATTAATAATTTACTTTGTGTGTAACAAATCATTTACTTATTTATAAAAAATAGTACTGGTTGTATTATTTATTTTTAGAATGGTTTAATTGGAAAGGTTTTATTTTGTGAAAGAGGTGAGTTTTTTATTCTAACTTTAGACAGATTATGCAATGATAATGAATCGTATCTCGGTGTTGGTGGTAATCTTATCATAATGATAAGCGGTGGTTATCACTGAAAGCATTTTGAACAAAATTTTGAAATAATCACGAATTTGGGCCATATTAAAAAATAACTGTTCAACAGAAATTCTTGTTTCTGTACAGAAACGGAACACCTAGGTATTTATTTTTGAACCAGTTTTCTTATCGGTTCTCGAGTCCGTGTACTCTGTAGACGTTTTAATAAGAAACAATGAAAATAGGGCTGGGCTATATTCAAATTTTAAGCATTATGTCATATACCGCAATACGCACTATAAAATTATAAATGCATAAATGTATTGTTGACTTCCCTTTTTTATCTAGGTAGGTAATAATTTTTAATATTGCAAATTAATAAAAAAATATCGCAAACAATTTGCACTACGCGTTAAAAATATACAATAGTCCGCAATTATGTAGAACTAGCTGATGCCCGCGTCTTCGCCCGCGTAGATGTCGGATATGGCTACCAAAAGTAATCATGAAATTTTGATCCCGGTCCCGCTTTCCAATTACCGCTCCATAATTGGCAATTTTTTTAAGTATTAAAATGGATGTAGTGTGTTATCCTTCAGAGATAGACATATGCCATCGCGGACTTTTCTGTAGACCAATATAAGATACACAATTCCACCATACATCATTTTATTATATCTCAAAGGGTTTAGGCAGCGCACGCCAGAATAGCTTGCAGATGGTAGATTTTTTCCTACTTACTTGACACTTATCGTCATATTTTGGACAATTCACACAATATCTTTATACATTGTAGCCTATGTGTTATTCTGATGTATAAGCTATATTATTGTAAAGTTTCATTAAAATCCATTCAGTAGTTTTTACGTGAAAGAGTAACAAACATCCATCCATCCACACTTACAAACTTTCGCGTTTATAATATTAGTAGGATTCTAGATCTGTTTTGAATGAAACATGCGTCTTTCTTTAATAATATAATAACATAGTCGTATTATTTTTCTCTTTTACAAAAGTGCCTTAAAAATAGAGAATAAGTTAATGCCATATTTACTTCAGATGCCAAATCGTCGCATGCGCATCACCGCGTGTAGGTGATGGTTGGTAGGTATTTGCTCTATTGAATCGTGGGCGAGCCCCACACGTCCAACCACTCTTCTTAATGCATTCGTTATTTTAACTTGACCTAATAAAGGTGATATGTCATCATAACCTCGAGGATTTTATATCGTAAGTTTAATCTACATTTTTTAATACAAAGAAAATCGTTACTATGATGTCCGTTTTTATATTTATATTTTAGGACCTCGATATGGCGGCAGTTTTAGTAGTTATATTTTAAAAGGAATGAATAGCATAGTTTTTTAATTCATTCCAGACCCGGGATCATTAATGCATAATGGAATAGGTAAAATATCTGGGTAGACACTGCACACAATTAAAATTCATATCAATTGTTATACAGTCCTTAACAATATCTAGTTTTTGACTGAGTACATTATACATATAATATATATATAATTACATATAATAACATATAATATATACCTAAAATACAATGCCTCTAGCATTGTATTTTATTAAAACGAATTCATCCATTTTTGTTTATCTACTCCAAAATACCTCTGTTGTGGTAAATTTAACTTTACCTGAACAACACAACTTTACTTTTTTTATGTTCCTATGAACATAAAAAAAGTAACACTAACAGATAAACCAGTCATAATAAATCTTACGTCATTAGGCGAGGCTCCAACTACCAATAAGATGTTTCGAATCGATTCCAAACAGAACAAATGAAGCAGTTAGTATGCGTCGGCGCATCGTTTTGTTTTCAATTATGTTACTAACGCATAAATACGGCCTATTATGTCTAGAGACTTTATATCAGAAGTCGATTTAAAATATTGTTTAAATAGCTTTAATTTGACGCTTTTTTATTTGGGAAACGAATAGTAAAAAATATTTTTTATAGTATTCCATAGACGGCATTTTTTAAACAAGTAATGTCAAAGACACATCTATTATAAGCAATATACTAATCTATATTTATTGGTAGAAAGAGGAAATTTAATCCTCGCAGTACTTGGAAAACGCGCCTACGCACACGTTAGCAACTATGTTTATAGAATTATGTATGACCGATGGCATATTCCTGTTGCTAAATAAAACCGAAGGAAATTACTGTTTAAAATAAAGCCATTTGCATTCCTCACTCGTCTGAGGTGCGTCGCATATTGTGCTGTAGTGTGTACACACACTTAGGACATTTTGCGTGAGTTTATTGAGTAAGAATACAGCTGTCGTATTGAATACCTATAATATATTGAAAATATTTAACTACATTAAGTTTACAGTTTAAAATATCGAACTATTATCAACCTTATTAAGTAATAGTTATTGGTCATGTATCTTATGGTGTTAGTGGAGTGTGATAGTAGGATAACATTTGGTCAGAGACCGTTTCGGTGGCAGTTACCACGAACAACAGCATTCCCAATGACGGTTGACATCAGAAAGGCTGACATCAAAAATCATTGACATCACAAAACATTGCCAAAACTTTAGCAGCATGAAATTTCAAAAACAATTGGAATGTGGAAGATACACGCTGCGCCGACCCCAAATAAATTGGGATAAGGGCAGGGGGATGACGATGATGATGATGGTCACGTTACTTATAGTTTTATATATTTATGTACAAATCTAAAATCTAAATATAAACACAACCAAATCGCTACCAGAGCACAAAAAAATTTGACCGAATATATATAATATTGTTAGAGGATGTGTTATGAGCACAAAAACATAACGTATTTTTTGTTTTTTACAATTTATGCTTATAGAAAGAACTACATTATTATCAAAACATTTGAGTCATAAAAACGATGTAAAAAATGTTTAGGATATATCTGACAGCTTGATATGCATATAGGTATAATTACTGTATTTAGTAGACGCTATAATTTAAAACTTAATTACTACTGTACAAAATATAATTATAATAAGAATCTTGAGCGGTACAAATAGGCCAATAAAAATATTGTAATAAATAAAGTTGTTTGAATAATAACAAATACAAAAAATAACTTTACGAATTTATATTTTTTTCATCTGTAAGGGGGGGAGTAGGTAACTAAGGAGTAGTCGTCGCTTTTTCATAGTTATATCTAATCTATCTTAAAACACGCAATTTTTTAATACAATAAATACAGAAACATGTAGAATTATTAAAATATTTACTTACGTAAATCAAACACCAATTTCGTTTCGTTTTTTTGTGTATTAATAAATTCATAAAGGTTTTACCAAAACAGGTTGATTCGCGACATCGCCACAGGCTTAGCTCATGACTAAGAGCTCCGTTCGAGTTCGAAACTGTTCGGGATATCCCGATAAATGCACGTAAATAGTAACTAGTGAAAATAATTAATAGGATTTACCTACCATAGTTCAAAACAGTTACAGATAAATCTTTCAAATACATTATTAACACATGCGTAGCGAACTCCAAAGTTAAACGTTTTTATGAATAGAAAAATCAGTCAGAGCGCCTGGAGTATTTGGCCGGAAGGCGCAGGTTCGAATCCTTCACGCGACTGTTTTTTTTTTTTCATAATAATTTATAAGTTTAAAGCAATTTTCCACCACGTTAACTAGGATCGACTAGCCAAGCCCCAAACAATTTTCCACCACAGATAATAAATAAATATAAAAAAGTATTCTACTTAATTAGTCACAATTTAAATGCAGTTTACAATAGTTGTTAACATTTTAATGAAGTAGCAGTTTTTATTGAACTTCTTTAATATTAATGAGTGGGTGTGGTTTTTAGGTTAAAAAAACTCTGCTGTTTGGAGTTTTGGCAGCGGGTTATTAAGTTTTAAAAGTATTAAGTTATGTTTATATTATCAGTCACGTAATGATATGTGTGAAATAATATTTATGAAATGTACACTGCACAAGTTTTGTTACGCATGAAATTTGTTTTGTTTTTCTTTTGGAATATATTTAACCGTTTCTAAATAGCTAAGTGTACATATGTAACCATAAGAATTAATCTCATATTTCTACAAAAATACTTTTATAATTTATTTTCTAAATATAATTTATTTACATATTTATTTGATATAATATCACATATCGTATGTTTTAGTTACTTAAAAAACGTTTGGTTGAATCATGTTCGTTGTGGCCTTGGGCCAAGCCTGACGTAAACACGACATTAAGACCTTGTTAGTACTGCATATAGTAAATATTCATTCATATAGTTATAAATACTATGGGCATTTTAAGAAATATATATTAATTATTTTTGTAAAATATACCTAACACATAATTTAAAATTACCATACTGAAAAAAAGATTACCTATTGATTTTTTCAGCATTGTCTGCATTTAGCTACTGATTAAGTTATTGAAAGGCCAATTAGATCGTTAGAAAACTAAATTGGATAATTTAACTAGCTGTATATCCTAATACCTACCGTAACCCGCCGCTCGCTGGCCGCCATTTTTAGTTTTTCCTGATTTGACGTTACAAAAATCCAGTTACGCTAAGATTCCAATTTCGGACACTTGATATACATAATTAGCAATGTAAATTGCAAACATTGGCCAATGTTTGTCAGTGTGCTTTAAAGTGAAACTGGTACGTTGTGTACTTATTTAAATTACATGTAAGTGCAGTCCTTAGTATGTCTGAGGCGCGACCACAGTGACTCAGTCGCCAGTCGGGCGTGAAGCTGACTTGAGGAGGGGAGGCCTCTAAAGGATATCACTGCACCACATTGAATATGTCTTCATGTGTGTGTCTGATTATATTGAAACTCCTTCAACCAATTTAAAGATTTGAATGGCAACACTAAGTTGAGAAAGGCGTGTTTATATTTAACATTTTTTTTTGGGTATTATGTAGAAAATATCCTCAAGATTATACAAACTGGGTTTAAATAAAAAAAAAAGTGACAATACAATGTGTGACCGTTCACAGATGCCACTTTGTTCTTGTTTCATTTCCATTAGGCATTTGAAACTAAGATTATCAGGCATTTTAATAAAAAATAAACATACTGTACGCAGCTGAATAAAACATTTGCGTTAAATACACAACTAACCTCATTGTTCATTTTATAGTAGGTATACGTATTGCAGTTTTATATTGCATTTATCTAATGAGTCAATGCATTCTCGACACACTTATGGTTATTTCAAGCTGGGTTCTTACATAAATGCGCATGATTTGCTACGCCGCAATGCATAAATAATACCTTTTTTTAACGAATTGTGAAAGCAGTTATTGTTTAACAGAGGCGAGAACATTAATTTCTAATTCATTACTGTTTTACTCATCTATTGTAAATGTAAATTTTCCTTTAGTGTGGAAATTATCGGATACGCAGTTGTTCTGCGTTCCATTTGTACGATCGATCGAACTTTCCAAAGTACAGGCAGTAAAGCATTCAGATAGTGAACCAATTTGTTGTAAACGGCCTGTTACCAGTAACAGTCGTGCGTTTGGTGTAATTTTCTAAGATTAAACAATGTTTTTCTGTTGGTCGTCGTTGTGTTCAATTGTCTGAAGTGTGTCTGGGTTTCCCGCCAGTAAGAGGCGGTGATTTCCGTTCCCATGCCGTCGGCGCGGTGCACCGGTAGCCGGCACGGCACGGCTCGTTAGCGCCGTTTTTAGGGCGTGATCGACGCAACGGCGCATGCCTGCATAAATTGCATCCAAATACAAAACCACCCGAACCCCTTCTGCGTGCTTCTCTAATATTCAACTCTGTCACGCACCCGTTGTGGTCGACCTTGTATCAAATTTTCGGAACACGATACTCACCTTCGCTGACCGAAACTCTGTTTAGCCGAGACAATGCTGTGTTTTTACATTTGCAAAGCTTAAAAAGTGCCGTGTCTCGTAATTTTACTTGCAAATTCATGTGATTATGCATAGTGGAGTCGGGTGAAGATGTATTTACGTGTGCATTGTATGCATTGTGTGGTGAGTACGCGTGTGGGCATGCACCAATATGCCCCACTCACAACACAACATTACGTATACACAGGCGTCAATTCCCCACTTCCCCTGCATTCATGCGACGACGTCTGTCTGAGTCAAATGATCGATGCATGCAACCCTTGGATGCACTTTGCTGTTCGAAAATTATTAATGACCCCTAAAGTATGGCATGTTTGCTGTTTGAAGTCGTCCTGTTTTCTACTTGATTCTGTTTAATCTATTTAAATTGAATTGAGGCGCGACGCTTTCTTCTCGAGCATTCATTACCGATTTGTACTCTACGACTGGTTTTTGCTTCGATTTCATTGGAAAATGTTTATGAAATGTGGTATTTTATCGTTGCCCTACGTACATGGTCAGTACTGCAGTTAAGTTCATTACGCAGTCGAATCGCCGGACTCACGACAATTCAGAACGGACTATGCATAATTTACCCATTAATTCTCGAAATGACTCTTGGAAGTTCTGCTCTCGCCAGACGATGACGACCATCCTCGTAATAATTTAAGCGACAGCTTTGCATGAAACTTTGAAAGGCTCTTAGGTACACCGATTCGGATTGTGAGTGCAATAAAAATAATGTAAGACCGAAATGCAGCTTGGCGAAGGACCGAGACAAAAGTCTGATGGTCCCTTTCTTGTAGTGCATCGGTGCACTTAGTGGGATAGTTGTACGCAGCAAGTCTAAGCGTTTAAAAACAAACTAACAAATATTTTCAGTGTTCGCTGTGTGCAGCGAGCAGGAGAAAGTTCGGGTAGGTTGAGGGACGAGTTGTGGCTATTTGCGGCTCGTGGCGGGCGATCGTCGATGCAATTAAATTTGTAAACGAAGCTTTATGTTCCCGGGGCTAAATATAAGACGATGGTGCGACGTTGCCGTGCCGACTGCCGACCGACTGCAAAGGCAATCACTTTCGTTGCATTCCCGCTTCGGCGACCCTGCATCCAATTGTTCCTCGACTTAGCAACATGCATTGTGAACAATTTCCGCCTTGTAGTTTGGCTAAACAAACAAAACTGCATACATAAATATTTAAATACGTATTGTTTTCTCGGAAAATTATTTAGCATTACCATTCAAATTAACTTTTAAACAATATACGTAAAATTGCCATTGAAAACCGTATTTCGAAGGAAACATAATATTGAAAACCAATTTATATTTTGATGATTAATAATGGAAGTTGATTAAGTGCCTCTGTCATTTAAATATTCAAATATTGGACTAAATTGAATTTGCTACAGAAGCTTTACGAGAGAATGTCATTAAAGAAGGGAGCGTGAGTTGGGTGAAGCAATCGGCGGCAGTAACCAAAGTTCAGTAGTTCAATGCGCTCGAACACCTATCGCGTTCATTGTCCCTTCGCAAAGGTCAAATCTACTGTTGTGACTCGCCTATCTTGAGTGCCGTGGGTTTACAAATATAGCAATACATGGGCTAGGCCAAGTTTTTGTTTCTTACACCATTTTGAGAGAGCGTAATGATCTAAACGTTTTTTCATCTTCATCGGCTCTTCTTGTGCCTAGTAGATTATCTAATAAGTTTAAAATTCCATCTGAACTTACTATATTTCTAATTTATTTCTTGTTTATGTAAATAATAATATAATTATATATCTACCATGGATTGGTTGGCAAACAAAAACATAACATATCATAATCAACCTTATTAAAATGGTAATTTTATATTTAACATGCTATAATTATAATTTTATAAATAGAATTAATTATATCATATTCTTTGTTATGAGAAATAGGTACCTACGTTTAATAATTTATAACAAGAATAAATTTCGTTCTATTTGTTACGAAATTAGTCTTTGGGTGACATTATAAACAGGATTTATATTTTATTTTAGGAGTAATTTATACTAAGTGATAATAATAACCTCATAGAAAATGATAAATAAACATTAAAATGTTTATTTATCATTTTCTAATGTCACTTTGTAGGTAAACTAAACTTTGCTAACAGTTTCATATTATATTTGGTTTCTTTATTGCAGTTTATATTAATATTTCATCCACCTCAACGATCCCTGTCTGACTTCTGACTCAGAAAGTGGCTTTGTTATACCATAATTATGATCGTAGATAAAATTTATTACAGCAATGTCTTGTAAAACTTAATTATGTAACGGTTTATCTGTTGGATATCGCTCTATCAAAAACTTGTCCTCATAAATTATAAAGTTGCCCTTCATAAATTATGACATAATTTACTTAGAAGGTAGCAAGAATGGGCTTTTGAATTGTTCTACGTAGAGACGACCATTTTGTTTGACGTGTCATCCTAAACATTTTAAAGTATTTTAACATTAAATTTATTTTTTAAGTTGGTATTGGTGTTTTGCTTTCTTAAAGTTCAGTAATCTGTTGGCTCGCTAATTAGCAGATACAATAGCTTTTTATTGTTATGAAGTTCGTATTTGTACGTGGCTGGGGGGGGTGACAGCGCCAACTTCTTAGCTCCGGGCTGCTAATTTCCTAACAGAAAAACCGAATAACCCTTTGCCCGACCCAGTAATTTAACCCGGGTCCTCAAGTTCAGCTCAAATAGTTAATTTGATGGGTGATTACTCAATTAATTTAATATTAAAATAACACAGACAGTACAGACACTAGACAACAAAAATAATTCCTATACCTTCGAATCACTTTTAGTTTTGAAATAAAACTGCCACAGTACAGTATATTCAGTAAGGTAAGGGGTGTGACAGTCACACATGTAATATGGAATGACAAACGCATCGTGCAATAAATCCAAAGTTTGTTCCCTGTCTCATTGCCTAGTCAGTTGGTCGTGCCATGATTGTTTGCAATATATTCGCTGCAAATTGCTCGCTGCACTAGGAGAATGACGTCCGCAGCAGATTTATAGTCGCGTCAACTCGTTAACTTGATATCGTATCAAGTATTACACAGCTATTATTAACGGATATGTCGACTGTTTGTATTAAGTGCAATCGAATAGTCTGGGTATTTGTTTCACCAGACATGTTAATATCATTGTATTCATTTGATATCTGGTCCAAAAATCCGTTGTGCGTTGCCAAGTTCGTATCCATGAAATGTTGCTGCAGTATTTTGTTGAGGAAAGTCATGAAAATATTCTGAAATAAAATACAGTCCAGCCAGACATTTAATGCATTTGAATTTTCATGGAGGGTTTGGTCACTTTATAATAATTATGAAGCAATAAATACGTGTGGCTTTTTCAAGAATATTTCTGAATACATTTCCACGCGAACCGCTAGTTGCAAAGTGCAGTTGCGAAGGGTAATATTACCATAATGTTTTTTTTATAAAATAATTTAAGCGACACGTATTTTTATGTCAATACTTCGAATAAACCAGCTCAGTTTACATCACGTTTGAAATGCGATATAATAGTATTTTATGTGTGTCAACACTAACCATACTCAACAAATACAAAGTTGGGAAGGTCAATGTGTTACACATAAAAACATTTGTCCATAGAACAATTTGTACCTACATTGTTGTAACAGTACAGTTTTATTTACTGCCATAAAAATGATTATGTACGAGTGGACATAAAATACGTGGTTACACTGGTTACTGATGGTAATGACTAATGCAAAAGGTTAATTTTTTATTAATTTTAATATCTTTTGACTTACAATTTCCATGTTATTGGTTGCTTTGGATTATTTTGGGTTGTGAATTGCGATTTTGACAACTCATGTAGCAAGTAATTCGGCAAGGAATTGGGAAAAAATATTTATAATAAACTATTAGAATTTTGTTAAAATATGTAAAACTAAACAAATTAAAATGTCAAATATCGCAACTTGGCTGCCTAGAATAAGAATAAATAATATTTTTCAACTTATTATTTTAAATCTTTTCTATCTAGTTAAAAATCTTTGACGTCAATGAACGGTTCTCCACTACATTTACATATGTATTATTTGCTCCATTTTCTGCCCGCCTCTTGATCAGATCATTGATATTCTTGAGACATCGTGTTGCTAACGTTCACCTAGATTTGAAAAATATCCTTAATAAAGTTAAGCTTAATCGGCTTGTTCATTTATTAAATTATACAAAGGCAAAATAGTCTGCGAGGTAGGCACAACAATGGAATACTTTTTTGGTCATAAAATGTAAGAGTTTACGTTCTTAAAAATAAAAAAGTGGTTCTGTAGGAACTTTAACTAGATACTTGTGGTATATTTTATTTAAAAAAGATTGGGTCGTTACATGAGTAAACTTGAATTTTTTAATGGATATTCAAAACAAAATCTATAAAAAATTCAAATTTATCTCAAGTATGGCGCTACCTGAAATTGGTTGAATGAGTTGAATCCAAAATAAAAAGCACCTAACGCACCATATGTCGAAAATATATATTATACATTTTGTATAAAAACTATATTCAAATTAAACAAAGTTACATAATATGTAAATAATTGCAGAACCGGTTCTTTCAGAAACAAGCTAAGTTATTTAATGACTTGGATAAACTTAATGCTGACGATTGCAGTTGCATGTAATTTGTAATCAATAATAATTACTCGCTAATAATCAGCAATTGCCAGTAAACTTAATAATATGACCATCTGTAACGGCACAGTTGGAAATACTGGTAGATAAATGCTCATTTAAAATTTATAATATTTTTTGCCGTTGCAGAACAGAGTTGAGTAGGTAAAACTTGCTGGTAAAGGAAGTAACTAAACTAAAATAGTCAAGCAAATAAAAAACAACTCATTTTCAATTATACTAACTAATATCTATGGATTATCAAATCTAATGAGTAACGCTACATTTTATGTATAAATTAATAGGTTGTCGCATGAAAGTTGAAAGCAAAATGCATGATCGTAACCATTGCTTCAATTTATCAATTTTACATTCGACTGAACATTCTGAATACGGCTAATCGGACGGTTAGTATACGATAGATGTAACTTCGTCGAATCCTTCGTAGTTTCGCGACGATGGCGATGCCAGATCTTCTTCTTCTTCCTGCCCTGGTCCCGGAAGAAGAAGAAGATCTATTGAATATATGCCAGATCTATTGAAGTTTAAATTGGAATACCTGAATCTGATGTGAAAGCATTACACACGACTGACTAACAAAATCCTATATAAAGTAACATTAAGTATACGGAAAATGAAGACTTAAATGACATCCATCAAAGAAAGGGTATAATTTCAGGATACAGTAAAAGAACGTCTCATTTTAAAATAAATGTTACCAGGATTTTATTTAAAGAATTCGTCCGTGCAATGACTGACGTCACATTTGCAATGACCGTTATTGTGAGAAAAAGAAATGTAATGAACCCACTGTTGCATTTGTGCTGTGTCGTGATAATTACGTAATATTTCCCACACTGCAACAGGTTTTGTGATTTAAGCGTTTGCGTTTGCGCAGTCGTAATATGAAAATTATTATTGTTGATTTGTGTTTTGCTCGCTAATAGGATAAGTTTAGTGTCTTGTTTGTTTACAATTTACATCACAATAAAACTAAATAGATAAGTTTGTGTGGTATTTAATATAATATTTTATATGTAAAATATAACTTGCCCATTTAATTTTCTAAAATAGAATATGTAATGTCTTTGGAATACGTATACTACTACTACTAAGCTGCAACAGACATTATAAGCTATTTATGTTACGACTTTTTTTGTATAATATTTGTATAAGGTTTTATAATATTTTAATTAAAAATTCGCGGAAGCAAAAAAACTCGTCATACTTGTTCGATCCACCATCCGCAGCCTCGCTGATTTCGCTTTACAATACTTTTATCTTTTATTGTTGGTGCTTGATGCTGAACCTTTGACATTTGTGGATCCACTTCGGGTACTAACAAGCTACCATTTATCGTAAACACGCTAGTAGGTATTGACTGTTGTTTTCAAGAACATACCGCATCCTTATTAATATGACATTTACGCTAGCAAAGTAGGCTATATTAAGACAGTACCTGTCTTGAATCGATAAGGGTTTCTCGATGTTTTCGAATAAATATTCAAGCATTCATTGTTTCACTTTATAGGTATTTTAAAAATCGAAATGATTGTTTTAAACGACTTTTGAATATATAAAAAGGTGTCTCCAAGAGTTATTTATATTCCTTTGTTAAATGTGAATCGATGAAATTAATTTAAATGTTGTCAATGTTTAAAATGATGTTCAGTAAGGGTTTCGGACGGTTCGTGTTCTGGTATCATATATTTTTTTTATATTAAACACTAGGTAGTTATTTTATTTAAACTGGAGAATGCTAAGACTAATGTTATTGTCACCGCAAAAAAAAACTATTGTGGATAAATTTTCTGTCGTGTTTCTTACTTATTTAAGACATTTTATATCACCCGTCGTCACTACTAAGGTAAAAGATACCTGTTTGACTGCTCCGACCATTGCTTCCCTGGAACATGCATTGTATGGAAAGCCGACCGCAACTTCCCCCTTCAAACAGTTATGTCATTAATTAATTTACGCACAATTTATCTTTTCGTCTATTAGCTACCTATATAATTTACATAATTTTATCACAAACGGGGTTGAGCAACAACAATAAAATTGGTCTATAATAAAAACATTAAACTCGTTGCTAAATATATAGCCGTGTTGGAGGCCCGTCCGGGTGTAAATTAGAAGCTGTAAAAATCTAAAACGTTTATTTTTATTAATAAAATCACTATTACTGAATATAATATAATAATGACGTCAGTATTAGAACGGTGGAGGAAAAATTTGACTTAGCGAACAGTGGTCGCGATTGCTTACTTGACAGAGCATAAACCTTCCAAGGGATGGTCGTATTATTTTATTGACATAATTATAACTTCATTGTACCTATGTAGATTTTTCTGTTATATTGATAGATAGATATAACCATAGATTATAACAGTACAACAACTTTTTTTTACTAATTAGTATCTTTAATATAGATCTAAACTTATTGACAAAAAACTAGTCGCTACGTAATTCATTCATGATCAAGCAGTTTGTGGTGGGGTGGTGTATGTGACATACCTAATGCTAATAAAAAAGGGAACTAAAGTTTGATCTATATTTAAAATAAGATCAAAATTAAACTTCTTAAATCGAGAATCCTGAGCAAGAAGGAAGTTTATTAACCACAGTAATAAAGAAATTAAACCCTAAAATATGACATCCTGGTGCAATTAAAAATAAACCTATCTAATGAAATGTCAAATTACGTTAAAATTGTTAACAATAATATCCCTCTTATGAACGTAAACACATTTATTGGAAGTGCATAATTGATAACATGGCGGACAGGCAAATAAACAAGTACCAATATATTCCGTTCTTTATCGTATTTATTTTTATTTACAATGGAATGAATCAAACGGTCCTAAAATAAAACTGGGTTGTTCAACGTTACGCCCGATTGAGTGACTCAGCTAACTTTTTTACATACTAACAGGGCTGCGCTATCGCAATTTCACTGGAATATTATTTCAAGTTTATACTCTGTTTACAATCGAATGAAATTGAAACGATCCCTTTATTTTTATTGTTGCAACTCAATTTGTGTGATTCCTGGCAACACTGGTTATTTGAGAAGCGTTTTTTTTATAGTTTATTGTGTAGCCTTTAGACGTCACGTGCGGTATATTCTAATAAATATACAAGTAAATGTCTGTCAGTTAAATAATAAAATCTATATTTAATATAAAAATTGTGTGTGGGTAACATTTACGCAGCCCTGACTATAATGAAGACAGTCGTACTACGTACGTAGAGCGATCGCCACGCCCCCGCGTGCAATTGAACTAATTGCCTAATTATTTTTATTACCCGTTTGTTTGGCCCAGCACATCTCTCATCCAATTTTTCAATTAAACTCTAACGTACGAGAAACTTATATAAATGGAAAAATAATCCACAGCTATTGACCGATAAACATACTATTTTCGTTTGTCAATTAGGGACCATTCTTTCAAATTCTTCGCCCACGGAATTTTCACCTTTGTTAAGAGATATTTGAATTAATTGGAACTTTTTGGTGATTTAAACATTATTGAGAAACAGTATCGCATTCTTTGTTCGTAATCGGAATGTTTCTCAGAATTAAAACGAATTTATTTTATGAGTAACGATATAGATTCTCGAACATTTTCTTAAGTACGATAAATAAGATAACCTAAAAAGCAAACAATGCTTACATCGATCAGTCATAATAACCGACCATAATATTATCATACATTCTCATCGGTTTAGTGTGGCCTTGATTTCTATTATATTATGAGATCGTGCGCATATTTTATAAAGTATTTTTTGTAAACAAAATAATCTACTTCCAAGTTTTTGTTTGAATAGAATCGCGTTAAATTGCCTACGTATATTATAATTATATAGAGGTTAGAGGCGCGGCGTAGTTAGCTTTTATGGCAAAAATCGTGAGCGAGATAGCCGAGACTGTTAGGTAATCGAATTTAGTGGGGCCGTCGGGTCCTATTGTTCGCCGAGGCCAAGGTCTGCGGTGTTTACATCGCACGTTTGTGTGATGATGCATCATTACAATGCTAAAACTCACAACTTAATGGTAGGTGTTACGTTCAAAAAGTGAGACGTGTCAATATCGAGTGGGCAGTTGGGTATGACTTTTAGCTTGGGTCACGGTGCGTAAGAATTGTTTTTTTTTTTTTTATTGCTCATTACGACAGTATCTGTAGGGTCTGTAGGCAAAGAATATTATAATGAAGGTACTCTTAGTGAAAGCGTTTTTATATATTTAAGTCAACTAACTTCATTAATTTACATTAAGAATTTAATATTAATTAAAAAAAAATGCAATATCATCAAGTAGAAAATAAAATAACAAGGAAAATTTTGAAAAAAAAAAATACTAATAGTTTTTTAGCATATTATGGATGAAACGAATCCTAACCATTTACACATTGACAATAACAATCTATTGGTACTAACGTGACTATTCGTAAGTCTTTCTCATGGAAAATTTTAATAGACGCTTTAGTTATTTAAACTCGAATTATCTACTAATACGCACCACTTCATACTTTAATTCCCAAACACTTAACAAGTATTAATCTAGGTATTATGTTAGGTATTGCCATTGACCTTGGTAAGCGAATTCATAATATCAATTGTTCGAAATACCCGTAAAACTCATTATGTTACTGTACACAGCTGTAAAGTGCGATTACGATCTCTTATTTACAACGATTTACATTTTAGCACAATGTTATTGTTGTGGAACTTGTTAATAAATGTACTATAAACTTGAATTAACATAATGTTAAATTAATTAAAGTGTTTCAGTGAATGATGTAACGTATTATGGACAATAACTCCCACGATATTATGGGCTTGAGATTGAATATAGCTGTTGTTACGTATAAGTAGATACGTAAGTGATGTATTAGGTTATAGTAGTGTGGGGGCGAACGCCCGCTGATATACACATAAAGCATTGTAATGTCCATGTTCCACTACGAGATACAACACAGATTTGGTCGGACAGTTTATCAGTCGGTCCGTGTCTGTCCGGCGTCTCGACTTGTTCCAGTAGCCCACGCTCGTCGCAAAGATTAGAATAGTCCAAAGCGGCGTCTTATTGGTCGTCGGCGCGTAAACAAGCACTTATTGCAACTCAGTGAATCGTTAAAGCCTACCTAGAAACTGTGTTAGCGGCACGTCGGCGTGCCAGAGATGCGTTCGAATATTTCTTTGACGTTTTCTTTGACGTCTTTCGTTGAACGCTGGTCTCTTGACTGGGGTAATACCTATCTGATCGCTGAGCAACACACCGATAAATCAATACACGTACATATTTGCTTGCACATTACATGTCAAACGTTCTATGTGTACCAATAATTACGTAAGCGATGGTCATCACAAGAAATTTCGAAGCACGTTCGCTTCACGCATGTTTAAATGGCGCCCAATGGCACCTTGACGTGTCTTTTGTTTTTATTTAAGCGTCAGTTTCCTTTGTCATACTGTGGTTAAATTTTTCAGTCTCAAGGTCTGCTAACTGTGGGAGTCAGTTTAGGGTGAAAATATCTGGACCGTGACTGAAATAAATGTGTTTAAATGGATCGCTGGCATACACGTATGGTTTAAATTAATGTTAGTATATGTTTTGAAGGTGTGAGAACAAAAATATATTTAAGAATGTTAAGGTATTGTTGGTGGACAGAATTAGCATATCAACCATTCGGAGCCAGTAATAGTAGAGGTCATCTCATGTAAATTGTGGCGCCCTACCATATAAACTATTTGATTGTTCAGATAGAGCACACAATGCTCAATTTATGTCACAATTTAAAGCCGAATATGCGTTGGTATATACTATTTATTTAATGTAGTTTTTATTTAAATAAGAGCTCTATTTTGTGTCACAATCGCAAGCGCTAAATAATCGCGTAGCTTCGCCGAGAACGTTGCATTTTCTTTATAAATCTATATGAACAGTTTTCAGCAGTGAATCACTGACACATTATGTACCTACGGTTTATAACAAACTGATGCAAAAATATAATTATAGTCCTTGGTAATTTTATGATATTCAGTAATGTTCTTTGTTACATTTTTTATGGACATGTATTGGCAGTGTTAAATCATTGTGTTTCTTCACGCACATACAAAAACCTTCATGGTGAGGCACATCCCTTTACACCAGTCATTGCTAGCCTGTACTTACGTGATTTTAATCTAATAATAAGGTAGGTAGTTACAAGAAAATGTTTCATTACATTTTGGTTCGTGTCAGTAAAGCCGGTCGGTGTACGTGGGCCGCATGAATGAGAAAGTCTTGAACCGGTTCACAGCAGCTTCTACTGAGGTGTCTACTTTCAAATCACAATAGACATTCGACTTATCTCAGTACTGAGTACTAAACCGAACAAACAGCTTCTGTACCATAAAACTGGTGTGCATACCTTAAAAATACCACTTTTATAAATGGACCCCAATTAAGTTTTAAATGGAGTGAGGTTATGGAAATTGTTTTAATTAATTTTATCGTTATAATCGTGACTAGAGAATTGAACAATTAAATGTCTTGTAACTATTAATAACATACGTTATAACCAGCCCGTAACGGTCCCCCTTCAGGGGTCTCTTGTCAAACAGAGAAGGATCTCAACGTTAATCACCACGATAGCTTCCTGCGGGTTGGTGATTATAGACCGTTAATCCCAGGATTCTTCGCGTTCCTTCACTTAGACTTTTGACTAACTAGAACTACCTACCTCCTATATCTACTTGATTTATGTATATTATTCAATTTCCCCATAAACGTCGGCTTCATCTTAGATTTTTCGCAACATAATCCAACTAACATGTAGATATGTAATGAAAAACACCTAATATCTTTGTGTACCGGTTAGCCTTGCGACAGCAATGTTTGTTAAACACAAATGTTAATATTAGACATCTTAATAAACAAAACACAACGGCTTAAAAGACCAGTCTTGTTGGACAACACTGCAAGTGCTAAAAGCACTTGGGTAATCGTCTGGGGAGACTAAAATTGTCTATTACGTATAGAGCTGCCAGGACCCAAAACCGAACAGCCATTAGTCGTACATTTGTCTAAATAGACCCAATTGTGACTTCATATTAATATCTGTATTCTTCAACATAGCTTTTGCGACCTATAAAATGTTATCTGGACGATAGCGGTGCTTGGATTAAGTTACTCTAATTTGGTACACAAAAATCCTTAGTTAGAGATTCATATTGTTGGCTAGAAATGCAATGACGCTAAAAGCCGAAGACGGGCAGACACCTGACAACCCTAATTATGTGAACGCCATAACCTTTCAAAGTTTCAAGACTCCATGGATCCTAATCCTAAGTAAACATTGACGGTGCGCGAGCGCAGGCGTGTTGAGTATTTTGGTCGAATGCACACACACGAAGCCCCGCGTCCGCCCGCACTTCTGATATAAAATCAACTCGACAAAAACATCGTTATTTTCATTCAACAGCCAAGGCCACACCGCCATATTGCATTCGCTATATATCTGCCCGACAGTGTTGGTCCTGTAAACAAGGTCATTTATATATTAGTATTCGAATATATATATATCAAGATGGTGCACTTAAACTACTATACATATTACATCTCTAGGTTTTTATTTGTTCTGTGTCTCATACTGTATTCTTCGATAACAGTGTAAAATAAAGTATTCCTTATTTACGCACCAGTCAACATCAGATATACGTATTACTTTAGTAAACTGTTCAAATAATATACAGTATAGATTTATAGACTATAGAATAACGTAATCTTAATTCGGCACAACGTAAATACGGCTAGTTTTTATTATTTTGCTACCCAAAACAATGTCTGCGAGGCGCCAAATCTAATCGGATTCACGCTGCCCAACACGTGTTATTTTGGGTGGCGAGTGAGATACGTGCATTCCATGTTTTTGCTACAATCATGCAAATTCAGAATTCTCTCCTCTCCACAAACAAGAAAAGGTACATTTTGTGTTGCCAATCTATACCTACCGTATTGCTGCAGTTTTGGAGACGGCTTTTAACTAAATAAATATCCTCGTATTATCAGTTGCATAGTTTAACCACTAAAAACTTTGGTCCAGTTATTTTGACTTTTTAATCTGTAGGTGCTGATGCATTGCATCACAGCACTGTTTCATTGTTTTTATTAAGGCAGTACTTCACTCTTATCAGCCGAAATGCTATCCACATTTCCTTTAGCCATGTTTACAATTTCGGAACGCGTTATCATTTTATGTGCTAATTTAATTTACACGCGCAGCCATCAAGGGGCTCCTGAGCGATCGTATTACATAACTGGGCCAACGTATGTTGTCGGCGTTTTTGTTGATGAAATTAAACTAACCCATTGTGCGCCCAAGGTTACCCATATTAAGTCGAGCACACTTCCGTTCAGACTCAAGTCGACACGACTGCTAACTTCGTCTTTGAATTTGAATGACTATTGACTACCTACAGTTCTTACAATAAAGGGACACTTAAAATGCATCACGCATACAGGCCTTCGTTTGTACTTACTAAAAATACTTAAAACTCGATGGCTTCAGTCATTACTCCTGGCCAGTATATACCTAAGCGAGATTTAGTACATTAGTTTACTGTCAGAATATTCAATTGATCATTTGAATCTGATATGTCATCGAAGCAGCATGGCAGAAGTCCGCCAAAAGTATTACAAAATAACGTAAACATAATAATCGCCCGTTTTTTATCTATACGCGAATGTAAACATACTTTGTATTGACACGCCCCGCTGAGATACGAAAGCCGGTATCTAATTCTGTTGGCCTTGACAATGAAAAAACAAGTTTTTTTTTTGCGTTACCTTGAGACTGCTTTTTGCTTCGCGTGTATGGTAAAAAAATACGATGCACATTGTACTAGTTCACAGTTTATTAACTCAGTCGCAGATTTTTTTTTATGATATTATTTATTGTATACGCATTAGGCGGACGTCGATCTAAAGGATTTTATGTTGATTTTTACGTAGACACTTAAAATATCTGATGATATAAAATATGTTATGGCGCTTCTAAGCGCCAAAAGAGTTAGTGTTTTTTGTATACGTTCGTTGTTCGCGGTTTCCTTGCTAAAGATGTCGTTTTATATTACAATGTCCTGTTTCAGAGCTAATACGAACATTTACGAAGACATAATGTAGAAGCTACAAATTTTACTCAGACTGTCTCGTATGAAAAAAGTGGATATAACGTCATTTGATTAAAAGTGGCTGTGCATTCGCGTCTGCATTAAGCCGGCAGTCTGCGTGTTCCCTGTAAATCCAAGTAACGCGATTAGGCATAAACCATTTCAATACTGACGGCACGAAATGTGCTAGTCGCAAAGAGCAGTACACAGAAAATTGGATTTCGATTCATCACTGCGGTGAAAGGGTTAAAAGTTGGAAGACTTCGAGATTGGAGGGACGGAAAAGATATTAGTTGCTCATACAGCAAATCGGAATGGAGTAAACGTGATGTCTAGCTTTGTAATATCCGAGATTATATATTGTTAAGAACTGTAATGGCTTTACCTTCAGGCTACGTTGAAATGTTTTACAAGCAGATTCAACTCTTTGGTGTTTATTTTTAATATATATTTTCTTTGCAGAGCCGGCGCTGGCGCTAACGGAATATTCTCCCGAAGACTGGACTTTTCTACTTTCAATCTTCTACCGAAGCACAAAGTCAACTCATATCAAATCAAGGTATGTAATACGAGCTTTTTATTCTTAAAGGGGAAAGAAAAAAGCAATTTAACGACACTGGATCGATTCCTCTGGGAGTTCTAACGTCTAGCGTAAACACTTAAACAACCCCTTTCAAATAGGAATTTAATGCATTTTCAACATATAAAACCGAACATGAGAAACTACTGTTAATACTACAAAGTTATTAACAAAAATAACTTTGATATTATTATCCGCATAATTTACTTTTTTAGCCGCATTGTCACCTAAGTGAAATGTTAATTTTCTAATTCCTTAATTCTCGACGAACTCTTGCTTCTACGTAATTAATCCTTTTCATCCAACGAGAACCTTCTAACTAGACGCAGAGATGGCCAATAAAATATTTTTATTGCACAAAAGGATAGCGGAGGTGAAAGTTTGCTTTTGTTGTCGCCGCCATAAAAACACAGGGTGACACTTTTCGCGATAAAACGCTGTCACGGGTGGCGCCGGGGGTGGCGGTACATTTTATACCGAATAAACGTAACTTTTCTGTAATTTTATCGTACCACTGGGTGGTTTATGCGACACGCCTCTAACCGCCAGACGAAAGTAAAACGTCGCTTTTTTAGTGTTTTAAATAAACTTCATTTGAGTTTAATGCGATTTTATAACAGTTACACCAAGGAAAGAAAATACAGGTGATTTATTTATATGCATTTTAGTATAGCTGAGTCGATTAAACTATTCATCAAATTTTGGTAACATTGTTTTAATATATAGTTCCATTTACAAACCTTACCTTAATTATAAGAAATAATTATTATGACTATTTATGTCTTATGGCCTCGTTCCAAACAAAGTAAAGAAAATGAATGCAGCCAGTACTTCGCTACCATATTTCGACTTTGCATAACTTTGCACCTACTCAAGCGTCTGTTTAAAATTAATGAAATTGTTATTACTGCTTGTGTGCTAATGTATTGCATAAACCAATATAATACAACGTAATGTTGTTAAATTTGTTGCTAGCTGGTTTTCGAGAATTATTTATACCTAAGCGGATTACTGAATCAGAATTGCATTGGGCAGTAAGTAGCCTACGAATGAAAAAACATTATATGGTTTTCAGTATGAGAAGTGTATAACTGGCTTGTTAATATGGATCTAAAAAAGCAGTAGCCGGTGATTCTGCTTCAATGGTTTCATTATTTGGTGCATAAGTTTGTGTAGTATAATTTTCCAATAACCACATTTTCTTTTCAAGCATATTTTATCAATTAAGATACCATAATTAAAATACGTTTTATCTACCTAATAAGTTAAACGAAATCTCGAATGGATCTAATTTCTTCGCGCTATCAACTTTATTGTCTCATTGTACGACACGCAGTATACATTTCTAATTAACATTTTCTGCTTTAACTGATGGTAATTTCTCACAATACATATGGGTAATTACTAACGAGAGAAGTCTTCTATTTTTTATAAGTTTGATTTTACAAAAAGATGAATATAAATAAGTTGAAGTATCAATTGAATGTCGTGTTGCGGTTTGTAGCAGTTAGGCGGGAGTAATAGATGTTCATCTGATGTGGACTTACCACCTGCACTGTCAGTATTTACACGTACCTATAAATCTAAGTAGCGGACCGTACGAGAATGCACGTTGTATCGGGCCAATTCCATCAACGCCGTTTAACGCTATCCGGGAGATGAATGATTTGTCATACAAAAACTGCCAAAATTATATTTATTCCTCGTACAGAAGTTCCCTGACGTTGATAAAATCTAAAAGGAATATTTACCACTGTTTTAATTTATACAGCTGAAAAACTGTCAGCCTTGTTGCATGTAACTTGTGCCAATCGCAGGATCGTAAGCCTTTACTTCACCCACTGCTGGACCTACCCAGCAGTGTCTGAAGTTGGGCTGTTCATGATGATGATGACAATGTGAGGTTGGACTTCTAAATTAAGAGAAATTGCAGTAATTTTCATTATTCATTTTATTTAAATCTTGCAAAATTCTCAGGTAATTAAGATGTTAACAAAGTGTACCACTTATTTTTAAAACAATATTTAATTTGGGCGTACTTTCATCATCATCATCATCATCCCTGCCTTTATCCCAAGTTATTTAAGGTCGGCGCAGCATATATCTGGCATGCTGCTAAAGTTTTGGCTATGTTTTATGACCGGCCGCCTGCCTGACGTCAACCCTCTTTGGGAATGCTGTTGTTGGTGGAAACCGTCACCGATATGATCTCCTTCTATCTAGCTATGTCACACCAAATGATACTCATGCGCCAGGGTCTGATGTTATCCTACTATCTCACTCCACTAGTAGTACATATTCTTACAAAATATCTAAAGCTACTTAGAATTCTCTCTGTCATATGATCGGGAAAAAGGTTTCTTCGTATTTTATATACAGATTCAAGACTTTTTTTGTTCAAAGGTTTATTACATATAAGTATATAATATTATAATATGAGTAGGTATATGTGCCCTGAAATCATGAGAGCCTTTAATCAAAAAAATGCGACAAGTGGTTTTGATAGTCCTCTCTTGATATTAACTTAACACTATACTATCCAAAGAATTCTGAAGAGACCGAAACAGGTGAAAATCTGAGGGTGCGAGGTCAGTACAATATGGTAGATGCATAAGACTTCCCAACCAACCTCTTTCATTTTTTGCTGAGTGCCCAAAGATTCTTGGTCTGGCATTATCATGATGAAAGACCACTCCTTTTCTCTTGATCAATTTCGGCCATATTTTTTTTTCAATTTCTTGCTTATGTCTCATTAGTTGTTGGTAATAGAGATCCGAATCGATGGTTTGCCCGGCGGTAAAAGCTCATAATAAACGATGCCCTTCCAATCCCACCACACACACAGCATCACTTTATTGCGTGTTAATCCGGGTTTCACTACAGTCTGTGGAGCTTGACTACCCTTTGACCATGATCTTGTTCGCAAGTTCTTGTCGTGGGTGATCCACTTTTCATCACCAAATCAATCTTCTAAAATAGTTCGGTTTCATTACGTTTCATTAGAGAATCGCAAATGAGTACACAATTCATTAGGTTTCTTTCAGTTAGCTCGTGTGGCACCCAAATATCGAGCTTTTTTGTATAACCAGAATTTTTCAAGCTGTTTTGTGGTGAATCCTCAGTTTCTCGCCTATGTCGTAAATACTAAGATCTAGCACCACTTTTTCAAAAATAGCATCGCCTTTATGCGTATGAGGGCGCCAAAAGAGAGCTGCATCTTTGACATGAAATTCCCGAAAATAAAACGCTTGAATCAACTTTACTACACTTCTGACACTACATTAGGTCCATAAACGTCACAATTTGTTTTTGCGACTTTAGTCTGATTTTTCCCTTTTTTGTAACAAAACTTCAGAATGTATCGAATTTCTTCGTTAAATTCACTCATTTTGGCAGACAGAAAAACAATTGACAAATGGCGGGTAAGTGTTTTTTTACTTTTTGTTTCTTTTCTTAATGGCCTATATTTATTGATATTAAAACCAGCCAGATACAAACAGTACAGTCAGCGTCTGCTGACTACTTTGAAAGCTCTTAAATCTATTTGACGCTGACTGTACAACCAAACAGATTTTTCTTCAATTTTATACATTACTCACACGAGGCATATTTTTTATGAGTTTTTATACTGCCCTACTGATTATACTCAATATGATAGGCAGTGTTGGAGGTAATACTAGATACAAAGCATATTTGGCATGGTTAAGAATTTTGTTTCGAGCACATTATCAACACCAACTTGTTTTCCAAAATTCAATCCTCTTTTGCTGTAAATATTTATATACAAAATTTAATCACTGTCTTCATGTCCTGGAAATTGAAGCTAGACTCGAGCACACGTGTCCATCTAATCTATCTAAAACAAAGTAATTTGCGAACCATTCCCTGCTGAATTGTTCTCTCTACAGATTATTTTGCAATTGTCAGTCGTTATGTGTATTTGTTATGCGGCTCTGGTATCTAATCAACAGGCCTTGAGCCAGTTGTGTGTCAACCGACGGTCATTCCCCTGCGCGTCGTGCCCGCTGCTATTTTTGCTCGACGTTTGTTTGTTATTTATTACAACACTCAACACATACGCTTGCCTGTACGCAGTTACTGAGTTATATTAGGTGTATAGCTACATGTAGTGCTGTAGTTTGATCACATCTAACTTTATACAGTTGTCGATGATGATTATTTGTTTTTAACAAAGCAATTGCTAGCACGGGCAGGGCTTTGCCCCGAGCTGTGATACTGCAACTCGGGCCCCGGAATTTAGGATTGCGTTTTCCGAATTTAAACGAATTATTGTTTATATGACGGATTATTTTTATTCAGTATTTGGTAAAAAGAAGAGTCCTCTTTAGCAACTGTTGCTATTCCTGATTAGTGCTACACCTTAATATCGTAAAAAGTTGAACGATAAAGAAAACAGAATTTAAATCTAATCAAGCAATTTGATGAGAAATGTAGTGAAACTTACAATAAAATTGACTATTATCTACTGCATCGCCTACTTGGCGATTGCTAAACTGATAAATGCCAGGCACTTGAATTATATATAGAAAATTATTTACACACCAACTATTCACAGATTTATTGCTATAAAAAACTTTAATTCGTCAGTCACGATTTTCGTACACAACCAGACAGATATGCAACGTAATTTAGATAGTATTTTAACATAGATAATCAACGACGGTAATTTAAATGCTATTTCGTGCTATACTGACGCGCGAAGTGCTACTATTGTGGCTGCTAACGTCCGCTCGTGCACCGACTGAAGCACGCGAGATAATTTAAAACATTTTCTTCACTTATCTATCGCGTAAATAACGCGACCAGTATTGTCTTGTAGCCGACTCGTTTCGCGTGAGAACACCCCGTTTATTCGACTGGGGAAAAACTTCATAATTCTCCGCACCCAGCCTTATTACCCTCAGTTTAGCTATAGCACCCACCGACACTGTTTACATGATGTTTTAGCTTATCTGAAACTAGTTCATTCAGATCTCTAAAAAATAAATAGATAGCGTCCGCTCAAGTCGAGTAATAAAATTCAATAGGCACACTATAAAATAAATATCGGTTTCTTCCTACTGGAATCTAATAACCAAGTGAAACGAAACGATACGGAGATACTGGGACTGAGCTGTAAGCATGATTGATAACAGCGACAACCGAAGCACGTTTTCGCGGAGCGGCATCATTAAATCCCAGTCCACTTCTTCTATTTATGGTGGCCCGCTGTCTGCCAGCATATTGATTGCGCCGACCAGTCGCATTGCTCGTAAGACCTAAAGCCGGGTTTATGAATTTATCGCAGCGGTCATTTTCACGTCCACCATGCTTATACGTACATCGCATCTCATGATCCAGAGTTGTTTGCTTAACGAGTTGAACAACTTCATAAAATGTTTGGCAGATTTTAATTTGCTTGTGGGTCCTCAAGTGTGACGGATGACCAGTATCGTTTAGATCTTAAGTGAGCTGGTGAAATTTAGGACGTAATTATACGGAGTAATGTGTGTTATTCGAAGAGCACGTAGGAAGATGTGGCGGGCGCGCGGTCGTCCATGTAACTAAAGCCGACGGAGCCGCGGCCGCAACCCGACACCGCGCTCAAGGCTTCCCATGTGGATTAACACCGCGTTTTTCTTTAAATCGTCTTGCTCAACGAGCGCATCAGTCGCTTAACCTTTTTTGCCACTCTGTTATATGTTGTTTTTGTCTAAGCAAGGAATATAAATGCCCCTTATAGCCTTTGAAAAATAATTTATACGCCAAACGATAAATGACTCAGCCCGACCGTGAGTGGGCCTAAGTTATGCTGTCATTCCGTCTCTTCATCATGCGCTGATATACTGCAAAATGCATCTCGATTTTCTCAACGGACCGTAAATGGCAAGAAATGAGAAAGTAGCCGGTTAATAGATACAATAGGGCTGGATAGGTCTCGTGGTGAAACTTTCCTTCGTTGCAAAAAGTTGTAGAATGATAGCACGGCGTGCAATAAGTTCTTACTAGTTCAGATATCGGTCGTTTCGTAAGAACTCGATAAACGTAATTACTCCATTACATAGATGCTTGATAAATAATTGCTATTTAAGTATGACGAACGAATCTCTTTAAATCAGAAGGAATTTACGAACACGCAGTGATGCTGATGTTATGGTGCAACAGATAGTGTATCTTGCATTTTATTCGTGTTTAGCTTTCGACACAGCTCGGATAGGCTAGCAGAACTATAAAAGGCAGTAACCGTGCGAACTTTAGCCAACCTGCGACTTGCGAGACCGTTTCGTGTAGTTCTGATCAAGTTTTTATAAAGTTATCGCAAGTATCCACTTGCAGGACACTATTGCCATACATGGTAGGGCTTTGGAGCCGGTTTTTGTTGGCATCGTACTGTTGAATTCAATCTTGATAAACATGCGCCTTGTTTGCGTACATTTAGGAGTCGTTTGGTTCAATATTTCGTAGTAGCGCCCATAATTTTGCGTCGATTTTCAACATCGTGTTTACGGTGAAACTTTCGTGGTTAGAAGCTATGTGATTGATTCTTCAACTAAGAATTTAATGCGTGACTAATCTGTTGGGTCGTGAATTATAGAATGCGTATCATCGAGGGCTGACTATCCGTGGTAATGCATGTAGCCCACGCGGTTACTCGCGCGCAGCATGCTCCGCGAGCGCGACGCCTTGCCTCGCCCCGCCTACGCCTACGCCTAAGTCGTCGCAAATTCGACGCGTGCGGCCTACTAAGTGATAGATGAACTACACGCAAACAAAATATATTTAATTTAATTTCAGTATATGGATCATGATTTTATAAAGCGGTTATTATGATTCAAACTTTTGTTTCAAATAAATATGAATTTCAAAAGAATACGAAGTACCAATTATACGAAAATAAACATTCATGTTTTTATGTAAACTAACGATTATTATGAACTCCAGATGATTTTACTTTACAAATGTTCAGTTTTATTTACCATTAATCAGTCAGTTTACCGTATAAACATTTATTTTTAACATTTCTGAGTGGTGAATTATGTTTCGGAGATCCCCGGAAACTCGCTAACGAGTAAATATACTAACCGCCTAAATCTTAATAAACATCAAAGTATGCTATAAAATTTATCTAATTCCTAAAAAACAAAGTAAACAAAAAAGTAATATTAAATATAAATTATTAAAATACCCGTCAAAGTTTTAACTAACTAGTAGTTCTCTCTCATATATTAATAAATACGTGCCTACTATAAAATAATGCAATATTTAATACCCTGATTCATACAAAACTCAAACATTTCAGTTTATGAAATTTCATAGAAACAAAGTTGTAACACTAGTTGTATGTAACTAGAATAGAACTGGAGCGGTCAATGAACCCGCGCTCGCTGTTATTATCACGATAACTACGGCAATAATGTTTGGAAAACACGAGCTTGATTTCAGGCCCAAATTGTTAGGTTATTAGTGAATTAATCGATGAAGCGAAAGAGATGTGTCAGAATCGTAGCAAATGGAAATCGATAGTCTCTGCCTACCCCAATGGGAAACAGGCGTGATTGTCTGCATGTATCGTTGAATTAATAATAGTAATTATAATTAAATTAATCTTAGATGTTGCTCACAGTTGTGTTACATAACGTGCATGTACTAGGCGCTCAGAGATCGGTGACAAGTCGTAAGATCGAGTCGTGAGTAGGTTGACTCTGTCAGCGGCCGGGCCCAGGACTCTTAATTAAGTTCTGACAGTAATATTTGTACCGCCTGCTGTTCTTGGCGATTTAATATTCGCTTCGCAGACTTAAGTTTTGCACACTCACATCCAATAGTAATTTGAATAACTCCCTCGATTGATAAAACTGCAACCACTACTAATATTTATAAATCCGATGCAGCTGTTGGGAGTACTTTTAAAACTCGAAGCTTCAGATAAAAATTGGTATAAACCATCGACTTCATGCGATTGATTTGAGTGATTCATCCGATTCAGCTGCAACGATACTTCTACATAGTAAATAAATGATTTTGGGTTGGTAATAAATTATGCTAAATCGTCGATTCATCTTCAGAAAATGTCTAAATATACTAATATATAGCTTGCTGAAGAAATATGGTAAACATAAACTATCCTGAAAAGTAGAAACCCATTTTGAAGACAAAATATGTTTTATTTATTATTACTTTAACCTAAGCCATTTTTCAAGCACGCCTCTAAAGATTTTTCTTTTATTAAATGGAGAGGCTCTATTAGTGTGTAAGGATGAATTTGACCCAGAATATCAATAGGTATTAACATATAGTTAGATCTTTATATTTTAGTTAGTATACCTTCAAGATCTAAGGATTATAACTATGTAAGTGTATTGTTTTCATATTCGACTGCTTCAAAAGCCTTGTCTCCATTGTTGTCTTTATTTCTTTATGATTGTCTACTTCACGCAAGCCTTCACTTTGTCCTTGCGTGTCAACTCTGCGATTATGTACCAAGATTTTTATCCCCCACCCAGCTGGCAACAGTGGCAACCCTACTGACAAGCACTTGGCGTTAACCCTGACGTCAGGCGTGGGGTCGACGCACGCGCACGACCTACTTACAGTACACGTCGCCACGCCGCGCCGCTTGCAAATCTCTAGCGCATAGAATCGCAACGACTAATGCAGCCATATTGTGTGATTTGATTTGTTACGTACGCTAGTACGTGTAGTTGCGTACCTGTTGGCTCCGAATCAAATGCTTTTGTTTTCGCCAACCTCTGTTCAAATGATGAGGTCCTTGTCACGCATTGATGAATTGGGCGTCCATTTTCATTATAATTTTAGGCATGGCGATCATCATTACTCATTTGTGTTAATTGGCAGCTGGCTATGGTGGTTTATAGACGACTTATAATTATAAGTAATTATAAAAAATTAAAATTATACAACCTGATGATTATCATAAAACGAAAATGCTAGGTATACTAAGTTTAAAACTACCAATCCTGTTTTTCTAATAACCTTTAATAGCCTCCGGATGATACGCTATAGAAAGTTCCACAAAACGAAAAACTTTAATCGATACCCGTAACCATAATCATTACGTTTGGCAGAGATTGGTGTTATTTAGACCGATATAAGATAAGGTGAATAATAGTGGTCATTCTGATATTGAGCCCTTTATGACCTGCAGCCACAGCACAAGATGGTCTACTTAATTCCTATTAATGCAGGTTGCCTTACTGTAAAATACTAATAATAGTCACATTAAAATTCAAGCTTGGTTACATAACGTGTGCTCCTATGCTAACATCAACAGCGTATTTATCTCCGAGTTTCCTTATAAAGAATGTTTTATGTGTTGCTTTAATAACTTCGCTACATAAACTATTCATATAATCAAGACCTAATTGCGAGGTGTGGTCTGGATACGTTATTGCTCCAACTAATTATTATAACTCTGCGAGATAAACTTGCGTGATCTCGCCTACTGTGAATGGTCACGCTCGACCAACTACAATCCTGATACTAGTTTTATGGATAAAGTGATTGCTAGACATACGAACTAGCGATTAATCGTGCGATAATGTTCTTAGTTTCACGAAGCTCGTGTAGAAAAGTGGAGCAACTGGCCCTTGCCCGTTGGTCTTTTGAAAGTACATTTTCGGAACATTTTGCCGCTAATATACGCTGTACATAATGTAGTGACACTTACGCAACAAAGGTTTTTGGTATACTGTGTATACCAGTTTTCCGACGACTAAATGTTTCGCTGTCCTATAAATTGCACGGCCATGTTGTATAATCGTGTCTATCTGTCTTCGATCTCCGTCTACAAAATGTTCTATAATTATAGTCGTATTTAAATTGAGAGGCGCTTGATTTAATCGCGCTGTTATTTGATTACAGCTACTCCCACCCACTTTAATTGTAATACTCGCCTAATATAGATGTTATGTGTGCTGATGCATAACGACTTGAGAATAAATTAACCTCGAAAAAATAATAACTTCATAACATAATATATTATAAACATTCTTATTAAAATAATAATCGATATTTTTTTAATGTCAAACATAGACGTCATAACTCATAATTTTATTACTGTATTTTATCCTTGTTTCAACTATAATAAATATATTAATGGTACTTGAAGTTGATAAGTATAAAACAGAACCTTTGGTGTTAGTGTATCTATTGTAACTGGCAATTCATAAAGTAAAACAAAAAAAAAAAGAAAAATCTAATGCGTGACACATGAATGGCTTACGTGACCTAGGATCACGTCGCTCGAGTTATGACAGGCTCTTCCATACTCGCGATTGAGTTCTACGAAAATGTAAGACGCAGTATTAGCTATCTATGGCACAATATACCTATCAAATAATTATACACGATAATTACCTTAGTTGTCATACCTACCAACGACTACAATGATACGTTATTACTCAACAATGCGACTTAATTGATGCTGCCCCATTAAATACGTTTGAAAATAGCAGCTATAATAATACATGCAAAGAATATTAAGCCATTAATTGAGAACAGGCTATTCGTTCTATCAAAATAAGTAAGGTGCAATTGCCAGGGATTTGTTGCACAGGGAGATTTTCGAGTAGAAGCGGGAATTGAGAGGATCGCGCCAGGCCATTAGCCGTATTGTTATTGCCAACATTCCCAGTAATGAACCGCTCGTTTTCGTCCTTTAATATTACCGCTTTTACTCCCTTTACTCACTGTAATAGTCCTCCAGCTTGATTTCACTTCATCTCATCGGTTTTGTATCCCTCTAATTAATTCCTTTATTTTTTGAGCACCGCATTTTTTTTGCGAGATTTCAATTTACAATCCTTAAATATTACGAGTTTCAGTTGTGTCTGTATGCATGCTGATGAGGTATAAAGCTCGGCGATATTGGCTTTTCAAGTGCCTTACAGTCTAGGTAGAGAAATTCACCGCAGTTTTTTTTCCAATTCGAGCTCCCTGACATTTTTCCAGCGGTTTCTTCGCGCCATCGACGCCAGTAGGTACTCGACGAAGGGCGATTTACATGGAAACTTAGTAAAATATTCACATCGGTTGTCGATTGTCACGTTATATTGAGATATTCAAACTTTCTCTCTGTCGGGGATTGTGCATCTCATTTGCATAATGAGATGCCCGGCATTGTGTTACAGCTGCAATGGCTTATCATCGCTGTTATTAAGATTATTCATTTCAGACAAGGGAAAAGTACGCCCTTTGATGTAGGTATACAAAACGGCCGCCCTCGTGACGTAACTAAAGATATTTCCACACTTTCGCCCACGAATCTCGACGTCGGCGGCCGAGGTGAAGTTCAAGACTATTTATAAAACGAGCCGAGCCTTACTTGGCGACTATTGATCGTGCAGAGAGCACGCACCCCAGCGTATTACGGTAGGTTAGTAAGCCCGCGGCTAGCGTCGTTCGTAGCTCCCGGAACGCGCCGAGACTAGCCGAAATTTTACATCCCCGGCCGTATTGATTGGACTTGACATTGAAAACGTAATAGACGCAAACAGCTGGGAAGTGAGCGCGCGTGCCGGGAACCGGGCCCTCCTTACGCGAACCTGTCTTGACGCCCGCGCTCCACCCAGCCGACCTTTTCCGAAAGACCTTCAACATTTTATCTGTAAATAAAAAAATTAACATCAATTGAAGTTCGACTTCAATATCCATTAAAGTTATTCATCGACGTTCAAATGTAGTCAAATGTTTGTAACGTCTAGTAATTATGCACGAGAGCCCTAAGACGGGCGCTAGGGCGTGCTAAAATCTCATTTATATTCAGTGCGGTCGGAGTTTGAATGTTATCTAAAATCCGTGTTTAGGTGTTGGTCGGGATTGCTCTAATCTGGAAACTAAACACATTGTTGAGTGAGCCGAAGCTTTGTTCTCTGGGCGACGGCTCTACGATCCTGTAGTTTTCGTACGCAAAATGTTTCCTTCAAGTTAGTTGAGACAGTAAAGTTAGTAAACTTTTCAGTCGCGCAAATAATTTATTATTTTTATTTTGTTTGCCTCCAAGTTGTGGAGGAAAATAAATAGCGCATGTTTTATTGTAACTTTATTAAATGCACGGACATGTTTGTTAACAATTGACTGTATAAGATTAAAGTGTACCTTAGCGTTATCGGTAGGTATTTTGTCACGTTAGTCGTAGTTTTCCATTACAATGTCTCTAAACATGGGTTTATCGTTCGAAATACATAAGAACATGTCTATTTCAGACGTTCATGTTATCTTCGGTATTTTCTTATCGTTCACATAATACGCCGGTGCACTTCCTGGGCGACAGGCGACAAGTTCCACCGCTTGCCTTCGTTTCCTGCAACAAGGTTTCTGCTAAGCAACACTTATACAGTCGTTGACAGCGACATTAAACTTTCTTTCTGATAACACGCTTATTGCTAGTTTTTTCCTAGTTTCTACACCATTAGGTACCTCCTCAGGCACCCGATTTCACTAACAAAATAGGAAGCACATTTTATCAAAGAGGCGGACAGTATTGTTCTCCTAAGTCTAATGGACTGATGCAAAATTTCTGAATTCTGTAAAATATCCGTTTCCTTCAGATCCTTATAAAAGCTTAGGCAAAAGATAAAAGAAATAAACAAGATGATCTCTACATTGAAAGAGCACTGGTATCAGTAGAAAACAAATTTAGAAAATGAAGATAGAAGGAACTGCTCGAAACTAGATCTGCCTTTAATTATAGTTCTTCCAATTTATTCTAAGGGTGGGATAATTTTAAATTCAATCTAGCTCAAATCTGTAGCATGGACAGCAAAGCCGATCGGAGCGCGCAAAGTTGAAGACACACCGAGATGTTTTTGCTGAATACAGATCAGTTCCATCGAAATTATTCCATTACCGCAGCTGTTCCAATAGAAAATTTCATAAATAAAAAATGCGCGCGGTGTCTGCTCCGGTGCGATTCTATAGAATCACGGCACCTCCAAGTTAAATAAGTGATCACCGGTCGACGACGACGTGAGCTGCACCTTGATAGCTTTGTACCCAATCTTAGATTAATATTAGCAACAGATTTGCATACATTTATCTGTTCATTTCGTTTGCGACAAATCGCACGGAACTTTTATTTAAATCTGTGTATTTTTGGGCGTGACAAATATTATGCAATGGAGTTGGCTCTCAATAAATTCACGC
This sequence comes from Xylocampa areola, assembly GCA_935421205.1. NCBI lineage: Eukaryota > Metazoa > Arthropoda > Insecta > Lepidoptera > Noctuidae > Xylocampa > Xylocampa areola. The sequence continues at coordinate 14,188,102 of OW285207.1, forward strand.
GCAGCCAGTATTTACAGTGAAAATATATTAATCATGACGAAAACACGAGCGGCGGCGGAATAATTAATGCTTATTTGATTATCAATTATGATCGATACAATTTGGCAGGTATAAATTTAAAGTAGAACATAAAGGTCGATAGATTGGCTGCGCGGAGCGGGCGGGTGGCTCGGCCGCTAATCGATCGATGTCTGTGTGCACTGCTTCTGGCTGCTGCACCCGTGGCCGATCATTTGTCTCGCTCCATTCTGCGACCATTCCCGATACACCATCCTTGTCGCTTCGTTATTCATCGTCCCTAACCACCCGGTAGTCGGCTGCCTCCCGGTGTTCTCCCGTATTTAGACACTGCACTATCTAATTTATGTTTTAAATTGTCCGCTTTTAAGTCCTTCGGGCATACGACGGTAACGAGTATATCTATGGTTATCGTTATGACTTTGCGAGAGGTAATGGGCTATATCATTATAAATTTGTCTGGCTCCTAAGTTTCGTTTAGTTCAGACGGCACCTGTTATGAATGTGGCGCAATTTTGCCCTTTAAGCGGCTCGACCTTTCATTTTGTGTTTATTATGTTTTCTATTGAGTATTTCGTTTCTATTACTCCAGTATTGTTTCGAAAGGTTAAGTATTGGACATCTACTTGCAATTGTTGCGGGGCCTTGGCACGAGCTCGCCGCTAGTCGGCCAGCATAGGAATAGCGCAGTGGCATTTGGTATCAAGCGTGCGCCTGCGGTGCAGGCCGCTTACATAACGCACCTGCCATATCGGACCGAGCACCGCACCTCACGTTCACTCGCTCATTCTATGAATTACTTATAGGTCATAGACCTCATCCATTATTTAATTCTGCCCTGCACATTGCACACTGTCGTATCGATCATTGATTTGTATTTCTCCCATCGAGTGCAATGCTTGTAATTTTGTGTAGCACTCGACATCTCGTTCAAATCCTTTGAACCGCACACTTTATTCGAGAGTTTGTAAGACAAAATAAATAGTGTATGAGGCGCTGTTATCTTCGCTGAAATCGCCCAGCGGAAATCTTTGCTTTTGTTTCCCCAGTTTTAGTTTGTTTCCTGTACTTTTTTTTTCGTCTGTAAATACGCCAAATCCTTCAACATCCCCGAGGAGTTGGCGTCTGCGGATAAAACAGGAATTGACTGTTTAAACGCTGCGAGTGCTCTCGCGAAAGACTGTGCCAAAACCCTCGGATGAAATTTTAAACTGGGTTAACTCTAACTACTTCCAGCTTACGTCTTTAACTGCGAGCTACTTAATGTTTGTGTTTACCGTTTAATGTATGATTTAGCAGTGTATGTATGTCTGTTGTCGTGACATTTACAAGCAGAAGATAATTCATGTGTTCGCTTCACATAATTCAAGCTACGTGACTGGTTTCGTACAAAGTATTACAGTAATACATCATGAGCTGTAGAAAAATACAAAACGAGCTATCAGGTTGCGAGGTAGAACAGTGTTAGTTGTTAGTTGGCCCCGCCTAGTCGTGGCTCGGGACGATAAATCGTGGCGGGTCGGTGCCTCCGGTTAATACTTGGGATTAAGAGCGTCGAGCATCGCCGTAAACTGAGATATACATCATCCTGGTACACGCTTCGCCTCTCCACCACACCTTTATTATATTAACAATATTAATTAATAACTGTGAATCCAATTCTACAGTAAATGCTTGGTTAATGACAACTTGATAGTTTTATTGCAATCGATACGTCCAGTTATGCATTTCTCTCAACATCCTTTTCACGAAAGTATATAAATTTATTTCGAATTGATTTGTTACGGTCTGGAATAAGATGCATTCCGTGTTTTACGATTGCTCTGATCTCTGATAGAACTTTCAAGCGACTCTAATTTATTCCGAGTATAAATTCTAATAATTTCTAGAGTAATGTTGATTTTATTAATGGAGTTAGAGATATTTATTTATACCTTATTTATTATTGTATTTAAATAACTATTTTACTAAATGCGGTCGCATCATTGGCATGAAATATTGCGAATTGATAAATATATAGGGTGACCTTCCAGTTGTTATTGTAAGTTAATATGTTTTTTTATTGCATTGTGTACAATAAAAGTATTGTCATTGTTTGGTTTATTTATTAAAATATATGATAGCCTTGCGTAGGAGTGTAAATCTATTCAGATTCCGTTTACGTGTATGAATCACAGAGGTTCCAGTATATCTAAATAGTAAAAATAAGAGGAGCGTATTTACAAACTATAAACTATTACTACTGTATAAACTATTCGTGCGTATACGACGATAACTCTATTAAATTGTAGGTATCTCAAAATCCTTTGGGAGCACAATTTGTTGCATCTATTTGCATATCAATGTAATAATGGATTCATTATTATGGGAACGGAATGCTAATATTCTCTCTAATTCGAAGGCTAACTGCTTTAGAATAAATGAGTTCAGAATTGACGTTGTTTGGGCTTTTAGATGTTATACATACTTATGTTTTTGTTTCTCTTTTATATATTTATAGTTATATGCTGGCTCTACCAGTCAACCATTCTGTTAAAAAAGAAACAATTCTGTATACTCGCGAAATTACAAAATTGTACTTCATAACAATAACATTTCTATTGTTTTTTGTATTGGCGAGTCAACATTTTCGCTGATGATTGCACAGCTATATTTACAGGTAAAAGTAATCTTGAATCAGACACAAATAGTGCTATCAATTCAATTGTGCATTGGCTGACAGATAACAATTTATTCATAAATTTAGAGAAAACCAAAAAGTATTCTAAAAACACGAGAAACACATTAAATATAAAACATAACATGACAATAGCCAATATTCATATGCACTCTATGAGATATCGAGATTGGTAGATCAAGCAGCCGTATTAACCGCATGTCCCGCTTAGTCACATCAAAGATAAGATATGGTATAATATTCTGGGGAAATGCTACAAATAGAGACGTAATTTTTAAAGCACAGAAAAAATGTATACGGGCGATTACTAACATATCTATTCGTTCCAAAATCGTGCAAACCAAATTTCATATCACTGAAGCTTCTTGCGTTTCCTTAAATGTATATATGTCGCAGGTGAATTTTAGAATCAGGTGTTTTACAAAACTGCTGGCTACTTTACAACAGCTGAACGACGTTTAACGGTTTTTAATAAATTCTGAACTCGCAGAACTAACACGCAGAATTGTATATACGTTTTGCGTTTATCAATGCACCGGGTCAACGATCAGGGGTTAAGTAAAACTAAACGTTAGATTTAAGGTTTTCGTTCAAAATTTTTGTCGCTCATCAACGATATTATAAAGTAGTTTTGTTAAACGTAGCACAACGGCAATCCAGCTGAACGTTGATCGACTGTTTTGCAAAACCTCAAGCAGTTTTGTAAAACAGCGAATTCTACAATTCAACTGCAACATATATACTAGTTTGCATCATTGTCAAAAGTAATAGACAACTCTGGCGATTTAGTATCGAAGAGAAACAAAAAAATATTACAACTTTACCCCATACCACTGCCATCTTAGATAAAAGTTAATTTAACAAAATCTAAACGCCAAAAAAATGTGTTTTATAGTGTAAGGATTTTTCAAACTGGTAGCAAACTCTGCTTACCTCCCTTTGTTCAATTCAAATTCAAATATTTTTATTTCAAATAAACCATATTACATGCACTTATGAAAAGTCAAAACTAGGTGCACGGTTCCAAGGCGTTGGTCTTATGGAGAAGAGCCGGCAAGAAACTCCAAAGACACACTTTTTAAAATAAATTGGTTAACAATAAATAATGTGAGAATAATGCAGGTTAATGAGCAAAATCAGAAAGCAAAATGAGCAATGGCCCGATCTTGTATTAATATGGATTGTTAAGGCAAATTCTATAATTTGATGACCTAAGATCAACATGGAAGATTTATTATATGTGATTGATAGATAGATAGATAAAAACAATCTATGCGTGGGTAGCGTCGATATCATTGTTCGCAATTGTTCCACTTCCATTATCTATTTATATCGTAGTACTAGTAATTGATAAATAAACCGCTAATACTCAAATGAATAGCCATTGATATTATATCACGAAATATACATTTTGATGAGTGTTCTGATAATATACAGTTACATAAGAGCTCTATGGTACAATGACCGATAGACTAGTTGTTTATTACCTTGTAACATGTGTTGCCAGTACTGAAGTATATTATTCAGTTATTAAGGTCGCCGGATGCAAGTATACTAAGTAGAACACATTTGAATGGTCGTGTTGAGGTGTCGGCCCTTTTAATCGGTTTGTATGTTCATTTTAGTCTTAATGTTACACTTATATTAAATTGGACCCTGTTTATATCCATTTACGGGTGTTAATTAAAGTTTCCATTGCAAAAGAGACGTGCCAAATACGACAATATGTAACATTGTGGTAGCTGACATCGTAAATGTTTTTTTTTATAATATCAATTTACGATTAAATTACACTTAATGAGCTTCAGATTGAGGTAGTAATTGCTCAATTTCTTATCAGTATAAGGCTCAAAATTGGCAAATTAAAATAAACTGCAGATTATTTCCATATAATGCTCGTTATAGTAACATTTTTGATAAAAAAAAATGTTTTTCGACCGAAAAATATAATTTTGTTAATGCATTACCCGAAATTGTTCTAACCAGAACATTAGCCCTATCCAAAACTTCTATCACACGGAGAAGCGCGTCGCCAAATACCGCTATAACACACTCAAAATCACTCACGTCGCAATCGCTTCTCTGTAACAATGTAGACAATTTGTAGTTGGCTAGCGTAGTACAACATAGTGCATGTTATGTAAGGGTCGAACGGACATGTTTATTGTTGGTATACGTTCGCCTTGGAGCGGGCGTTATCCTCTGCGACCGCGATACTGGGCCGCGGCTTATCGCGACGCAATAGGTATGTAGCTGCTACACGCATAGCTCGGAGCATAGTGTGGAAATACGCGGCTGGGCTAGCGTATCGCGTACGCTTATGAAGTAAGTGAAAACAGTAACTTGGAATTAGTTGTAATCTTTATTCGAGGTTTCTGCTTTTATTCCACGGACAAAGTTTTTTTTTTATTGTCACCTGTGATTTTGTTATCATCAATGGTAAACGTGATGTACTTTGTGCACTCGATTATTATCCATACACAATTTTGAAGCTTATTATCGGATAATAGTATCCGATAATAAGCTTCAATGTCGTTTACATCAATTGGAGAAGCGATTTTATTTTATTTATTTTTATTTTTATGTACACACGTTTAGACATAAAATTAGATTACACACATATACATGACATATTATTAGATTTTGCTACATTCAAAGATTATTTACTACCTAACTCGATGATTATGAATGAAGTAACAATTAAATGTGTAGTCGATATCTTACCGAAAAGATATCTTTTATTATCTGATTCTTCACTGTCTTACTTACGAACATCACAAAATCAAAATAATTAGATAAAGTTTATTTTGACACCTATATTTATAAATAGGTTTTTTTTTCTCTCAATCTATTTCTCTCTTTCCCACACGTTCCTCGGACGTAATCGCTTATCAGTAGTCAATGTGTTCATACCAATATAGTTGTTTACTTAAATGCATTTGTGTGCATTCAATAACTGTGATAAAATGCCTATTTCGAACACTCGACACATGCTGTTTTATTTTTATCGAAGTCAAAAGCGATTTCTAGAATTTTCTATTTTAACTAAATTTACTTTGTTGTCATAGGTAGTTAAGTATTGCACATGCATACATATTTAAATACTATATTTTTTGTGTAATAAAATGATTTTGCATGTAATTAAGTTTCCATGAAAATAGGTATTTCAAAGAGACTAATAAATATTTAGTACCTTTTTAAATAGTTATTTATTCTATTCATAAAAACATCTTACCTCTGGTATACCGTATGGTCCGAGAAGTCAAATTCCGTATCGAAACGCGGATATTGCCTCTGCTGTTTCTTTTTATAAAAATAGGGGTTGGGGGAGTATGTCTATTACGTAACCGAGTTAACTTCGATAGCAGATAGGTATACTCGATAGTCATACTCCCATATGAACTGTTCGATATAATTTTTATTTTGAATTGTACCAATGCGCAGTGTTTCCAGGGACAAGTTTATGTAAAAGTATAATTTGTGATTGTGATGTGAATAACGCAGCCGTCAGGTAATATTTTAACAGATCCTGATTCTGGTAGTGATTAAATTTGTTTTTCGATAACAACAATGAATGCAATTATTATTTTTACTTGGTTACCTATATTATTATAATATGCATTGTTTCCATTTTCATTTCCATTGAACTCGTAATAATGGTGTTAAGTGCGACGGTAATGCAATTATCTTCTGTAATTCTTCAGATATGTAAATGTTTTAGTAATTATTTTATTTAATGGCTTCATTACTATAGCTTTGCTAACGTTGTTTTTAAATCGAGCGTCATTAATTTACTCGATTTCTGTAATTTTTCACTTGAAGAACATTGTAAACCACATACAATAATTGCAACTAAACTTATTTCAGTATTAAAATAGATCTAATAATTTTCACTTTATAATCTCACAGCGGAGAAATTTAATTTATCATGTGACAGTTTTACAACGTTATAAAGGCCGCCGCCGACGATCCTACAAATGCAAGTGAGTGGATAAGATTCAGTTCATGCGATGCAAATAGCAACGCATGACGTGACGGTCGCAGTAGTTTCTTCTTTCTTGCTTCCATTTTGATTCGTTGAACACAAGAATAAAGTTAGTTGGCGCACAAGCTTAAAGTGTACGCTTAGGAACTTTATTTTTACTGAGATATTTTCTCTTAAGACTAAGAAAGCGGATGTTTCGCTGCTTTTCAGAGTTTAACAAAACTTTTTATTAAGGCGATAGCTTGAAGTAGGTATCAATAATTGCAATAAACATCTAAAATCAACATAAACATTGATTCCAGCGAAATCTCTGTCAGTAGTAAACATGCAACGATACCTATGGAATACAATAATAATTGATGTGTAATTCAATTCAAACTCGGAGTAAGTATTATAAATTCCATTATAACCACTTCTAGCCATGATCCAGCCAGGGTATGACTAATGCCATCACATAAATTTATATCAATTATCTTAAAGATAAAACGATTAAGGTTAGCTTAAGATCTATTTATGTCTAGTTAAGTATCAAAACACTTAGGTTACGGAATCGGATAATAATTTAAATAACCTCTTTATTTAATTTGTATTTGAATTTTGATAGTAATATTTATTTCTAATGATAGCGGCATTTAAATACGCATTTTCCTGTATAAGTGCAAGTGTTAATATTTACAAATGGACTTGACTTTACTTAGAACGGGAACTTATCGCCGATACAAATTCATGTATCGAGCGGCTGGTGTACCCGGCACTAACATCAAATATTTACGACTTTCTCAGCGTCATATCAGTGAAATGGTAATTTGGTTGAGTTATTTATTAATTTTCACTTTATCTATATAATTGTCACTCTTATTCTCGTTGCGAGATAACATGTACAAGGCTGTTGTTGGCAACTTTGCAAAACAGATAAGGTACGGAGGTGACATAGCACTAAGTGCAGGGTTATCAGTGCAAGCCAAATGGCTGGTTATACTGGTATCATGCAGCTGATAATGTAATCGTAGTTTGTTTTTGTTCGTGTAGGAATGTACCTATACTACCTAGGTACGTTGTATAGTAGTTTATCAGTTTCAAAATGTGCCTACTTTGTTTGCAGGTGGTTCTTATCCGAAGTCGACGTAGTGATTGTCGGGTGTACTAGGTTTTCATTGATACCTTAAAGTAAGCAAAAAAATAAATCCCGAAAAACAGAAAATATCATTAAGTTTTTTATTGTTAACCTAATTTCACCAATACAGAATTACAGACCGTCTAAATCCAGCGCGTAATATACGTAATAAACAAAAAAGTAAGTTTAACCTTGACAAACAAAAAACTCGCTACCCTCAACCATAAATTAACACCACACAATAGAGTGAATCACTTTGATTTTCTCTTTTAACCCTCTTTCTGTGGGACCCCTTAAGATTAAACCACTTCAACCTTCACGGATTCTTTAAAAATTCAAAGAATCGGCTCGGGACATTATCTCTATAAAGCGGGCGTTTAACAAATCCTTTTTTGTATATAGGTAAGTATCAAGCCTTATCCAATAAACTAAAATCATAAGTTTTACTTATTTCATGTAGTTTTCTGGTAATAAAAGGCTGTAGAGCTCACGCAAGCAGTTTTTTATGTCACTCCCAAAGATATTATTTTTTATTTCTGTGGTCATTCTTGATGAGATGTTCACCAACAAAAAATCACTATTATAATTTGCCAAGGTAAGGTTTTACAGATTTTTCGTAGCAGATAGAAATCGATAGTCTCTACCTACCCCAATGAGAAACAAGCACGATCAATTTAAATATAACGTCTTACAGTATAATCTTTAGAGGCTACGATTAAAATGCATTTATTTAACGGCAGTTAATACAGCTTAGTCAAGTCAGTAACTACGGGCCTAGTCTATTCTAAAACATGTTGAGGTAGGTTCGAGAATATATAATTTTATTACGGTTTGTTTAATAGGTATCAATATTATTAAAGCGTTCAAAGACCTTACGTCTTCCTAGCATGTGAAAAAACTTGCTAAAAACTAGGATACCCCATAATTTAAAATTTCAAAATCCCCAAACCACAAGGAGTTGCATGGTGATCAATGTCATTCTATTTCTGTAAAAGAGGCAGGCAGGTGGAGGCCATTTGTGGTGGTCAAGGTATTATTATACCTTTTTAGATTTTATTTATCCTGTGAAATATTCATGCTAACCGGCTTTAAAAATATAGGATAAAAAAAAAAACTAGTCTGTAATACCGTTACCGCAAAACCTTCGTCCAATAGTGGTGCTTGCCTATAGGAATGTTAACGTGTCAGTGTATTACAATAATAATTATTCATACAACAAATAGGAATATTTATCTAGATGGATTTATGTTGCAATAAACAACGGTTTATGACAATCGTTGTGAAATATTTATAACTTGAATGTAACACACAGTTATTATACACACGCAGTTCTGGTAATATTGGTATAAATAGCTTCGTGGAGTTGGTTACTTCAAATATAATATACCTCCAACAAATATGAAATATGTTTATTGTAACAGCTATACAGGCCAGTAAAAACTTATATTTTTTATGCGTGAAAGTATGTACATATAAGTATATATTGGGAAAATAATAATGATAAAATAAATCTATCCCATAAATAAATATAATAATAATACTCCTCGCGACCGTATTTCGGTCACGGCGGCCTATCTCCACGGAGATTAGTCAAGTACACAGGAGATATTATAGTGCACAAGTGTATGCGCAAACACAGGAACAGTCCCTTTCCCTTTACTCTCATATTCCGATGAGACGGTAATCCGACATGACTGGAGAGAAATCAGCCCCAGGACGGACGGCTGAACGTGCTCTCCGAAACACGGGGGTGTCTTACCATCAACTTGCTGACTCCAAGCTGCTACTGAGAATTTCCTAACAGAAAAACCCAATAACACTGCGCGACCTGGGAATCGGTAGTTAGGAATTTGCTGTGACACCCCCGTGCTTCGAGGAGCACGTAAAGTCGTCGGTACTGCACCTGAACTCTCTCCAGTCGTGTCGGATGGCCTCCCATCGGACTATGAGAGTGCACTTGTGTTTGCGCATACACGTGTGTACTATAATATCCCCTGCGTATTTGGCTAATATCCTCGGAGATAGGCCGCCGTGACCGAAATACGGTCGGGAGAAGAGTTTTTTTTGTATTCCAGTAAAATGCTAGGCACATATCCGATGCTGGGATAGCTACCAACCTGTGACTATCTGTGCTATTGTGGTGTTTGAATCTGACGCCTTAGTGCCACATGAAAGGTTTTGCATGACTTTGAACACCGCCGATACGCCGATACGATATAAGACAAGACACCTACTAAAAAGCTAGCTACCAACCTGTGACTATCTGTGCTATTGTGGTGTTTGAATCTGACGCCTTAGTGCCACATGAAAGGTTTTGCATGACTTTGAACACCGCCGATACGCCGATACGATATAAGACAAGACACCTACTAAAAAGCATCATAAATATTCTTATTTATGAAGGTACCAGTATTAAAATCAAAAGATATCTAACCTATACAGATTATTGCGCGCATTTACATTTTTATGTAAGTTTTGATTACTAAGTCGTTATCTTAACCTCTGTTTTGAATTTGGCTGCAAAATTCTTGCATTATTTCGAGAATTAATACATTTACGACAAGAAGATTTAATCGATGTGTAATGAAATGAATTAAATGCCCGTAAAACAAATGCTTCTAAGAATCACCAAATACTTGGACTCTTACCAACATTACAACTACCTATCCTTTTTATTTAAAACTCCCCACATTTTTTTTTGTAATAACTACTGCGTTTATTTTAAATATAGTTTCGGATACTTTCAGCTATCATAACTCCTAATAGTTTTACATTGAAGCCATAAACACGACATTTAACATTTAAATTATATGATAAAAAAATTTGCTTTGATACAATTTGTTGGAATAAATCAAATTTACAAATCCCGGGGTTGACGTTACACAAGCTTCGGTCTATTTTTCTTCTGATTACTGTTGGGACGACCGTCAAAACATGAGTCAGACCCTAAAACAAGCCATAAAAATACAATTTACGGGTAATACGATTGCAGTTGAAAATAATAAAGATGTTTACTAGCAGTAGTAGCGGTGCTAACTACATATCGTTCATATATTCACTCGGCAAGTTGTAAACCCCAAGTTCTGCCCTTGCACTATATGTCGCAAGATTAATAAAAGCTGAATAAATATTGCTGGCCCATATAAAATGTTTGTGTATCGAACACGCTTTATTTGTCATTTCTTGTATTTTTGGACATTACTTTCATTGAGTTATATCTGCGGCTATTTTATATAACATTCAACACTAAAATTCAAGATAAGGGAAAGATAGATAAAACTTTTTAATCAGACATTCCAACATCCATTCCGAAGTTACACATGATGTGTGGACTGTTGACTCAGCTGTCGCCGCAAGCGCACGTGGTAGACTACGCTGACTGACTTATCGCGTCAATAGTTACAACTCGCCTCAGTGTAAATATTTCCTTATGGCGAAAAGATTCAGATTATCGAACAATCTTTCTTAATAGAATTCTTATAAATATTTTTTCTAGCGCCTACATTCGTTGCTTGGCAGATGCCGATAGCGGCCTATTGGGATTTGATAACCTCTGACTTAATTGGGAATTGGGATTTCGGCGTTGCTGATCAAGAAATAATTAAGGATATTGTATGAAAATGAAGCATAAATATTAAGCGATGACAGAAGACCGAAAACGAAGCTGAATTTGAATTTCAATATTAATATCTCGAGAGAATTTGATGGCTTCATTTTGGAGGTAGCTAGACAGTTTTTTTTGTGTTCGTTAAACATAGATATGATGCATCTTCATGGAGTATTCATGAACGTTGCATGTTAACGTATGTTGGAACAAACTAGCAGAGCAAACATTCGAGTGATGTTTGCTAAGCGAATGAGTTTGGAGCTACTCGAAATACCTAAAATGATGGATAGTGCTGAAATACACGTACCTACGTTTGTAGAAACCTATTCAGTCCGGGTAGCACACCAATCTGTGTGAGTAGATTCAGGTAGCTTAGCTGAGCCTTTTCAAACATTTCTCATTTATTCGTTGGAAGTCTACAAATGCGAAATGTTTTCGTTTATAAATTATTATGTGTTTTACATTTATAGATAACTGTGCCCAGCGGTTTCACCCGCGTAAGTTTATATTATAATTATCCTAAGTTACCTGCTAGTAAAATCTTATAAGAATCGGACCCGCCGTTTCGAAGATTAGCTGGAACAAATAGACAAACATTTTAAAAACAGTTTTTTTGCGTAGGTATCGTGTTAATAACGTATGAGCTGAAAAAAAAACTATTATTTTGACATTACAAACAGACACTTCAATTTTATTTATTTGTATTGTTGATTAAGAAATTGAGACGCGCAATAGACCATCTTAAGATGAAACTTGCATACATTTTAGTATACTCATATGTATTGAATTTGCAGATAATTAACGCTAATTAACATGATTGTTCGGTTTCTATATTTACCTTTGCCATTATTTCTCTGTAGGAGGTAAGAAATATTATCAGAGCTAGAGTCTCATCCAACTTAAGTTTTGTTTGTGCAATGAATCTGAATCAGGGATATCCAATCCCTGATTCAGAATAGGGTTAAATTCCAATAGACAAAGGAAATCGGACATCACGAATAACTAATGGAATGTTTGTCTTAATAATATTGCTAACCATAAACACAAGGGCACATTATCTACGAAGCACTAATGACGCGTTAGCTGAATGGGCAGTAACTGACATAACAATACGGCTAACGATAAAACTAAGTTAGGATAAGTAGTTTTCCATGTAGCGAGATCCGTCTCGTCTGCGGCTGAACACAAACCTCGCAGTACTTGCTACGTTCCCAATCCTTTATAAATATTGCGTTTTTTCATTCCGGTTGCATCATTGAAACATGTCAGTATTTTGGTGAATTCGGACGTGGTTGCAATCAATTACGACTGGCGAATTTACGACATCTCGTTCATCGAACATCGTTTTATTGTCAGGCAACATTTTAATAAAAATGTCACCGTTCAGTCACGGTTGGCGTCCGACGGGAAACCTCATCAAAATCGCATCAAAACACCCCGAACACCCACTCAGTTCGTACGAACATTTTTAACACCCATTTGAATCTAAATTTTACTTAACTTTGGAGACGGTCCTTCAGACACTTCATATTCCTCGGAGACGGAGCAATAAAATAATAACGACTTTGTTGCATAGTTCTTGAAGACATAGCTTAGGTGGTGTTATGTACTGCACGTAGGTGATTTCTCGTCACCAGTTAGCGTCGAATTAAGACGCCTTTTGTCACTCCACAATATCTCGGCATTCATATCGCGCATCACCGCGTAATGTGGAATGTCGGGACGCGACTAATTCACGCGAGAAATATCTCACAAGACATTTGAATTTTTGCGAAATATTTACACTTATAACGCATGTGTAGACATGTAGAAATTTCAAGAATATCAGAACGCGAGATGCTTTCAATACCGTCCGCCACGTTCCCCTTTGAGGTATTTCTCTTTGCGAAGATTAACAAATTGTTTACTTCACTCGCCTCGAATATCGAAATTTAAGAGTTACAAGTGTAATAAATGCTAGAGATTTACATAAACCGCTGCATCCATTGACAAGCGAATACAGATGAACAGACAGCTAAGCTACGCTTGAAAATAACTAGCGTGATAGAATAAAACCATAATTTCCTTTAGAAAGTTGTAATCTGCGTTGCCCTGTGCACCGAAGCTAGGTAAAGTAACTGCGATTCAGATAGCATTCACTGTGTTATTCTCATTTATCTTGCTAGATAAAACTTGTACCTACTTCTGCATTGAATACACGTAGATTCTGTCAGGGACGTGGATGTATGTTTTCTAAACGAATTTACTTCAGCAAAACCTAGTTGAGGCAGCACAAATGCACAGGAAAGTTTTATAAAATCGGGCAATTACATTACTATAGAATGCATTTTCTGCTACAAAGAGCAAAGTATTAACAAGAAGCTCTCAGACAATGGCAAACACGAGGCGGAACGCAACGAAGCCATCACGATAAATGTATTGAGCACCACAAATACCATCCGCCATCTGCTCTCAGACTTATTGTTTGAGATGGCACTGGTGAAAAATTGCTTTCCACGTTTTAACCTAACTCCCAATATAATGTTTGAATAGCTTCTTGAGACAAAATCATAATCTTCAACCTTTAATACACCGCACAATAGAATCGAGTCGTTTTAAAATTCAATTAAATAATTTAACTGCAATCAGATCCATAGGATTCCATATCTTGTTGCGTCTAATTAGATTGCGGCGGGGTTTCACATTTTTCTCCGCCTTTCAGTATTCTCTCGTTTCGCTTTGTATTTAATTTTTATCTTTACTATATTTAAGTGTTCAGTGCCGACGACGGCAAAATATAATGGGAAAAGTTTCATTTGGCTAATTAAAAATAAGCCACCCCTGGGAACAATCCAGATTTATCGTCGTTATTCAACCTTAGGTCGGCTATGTCTGCTGTTTTATAATAAAAGCTCGTTTGCGAACGTTTTACTGAGTACATAGATACTAAGAACAATGGGAAACGATGTTGACAATGTAGCGTGAATACCTTTGCAACTGTTTATTAAGAGAAAATACAAATGGAATGAATACGAATCTACTTGTTTTTCTATTTTTATTATTATAACGTATAAATGTAGCATGTTGTTATTTGACGGCAACATTTTCAGGCTGTAAGCGATTGTTTTCAACATGATCTGTAGCTGACGTAGCAACATTGTAATTGTTTATCTAATTCCGTTGTTGTTTTCTATTTTCCGGTCGTGATAAAAGCGCTCTGCTATGTGCTATGGGGTGACACCCCGTACAGCTCTTTAATTATTGCATCACCTACAATTCGGAAAGTTTTAATGTGTGTACATTCGTTCTGCGGGACGTGGAGTACTAACGACGCTTCGAGCACTCTCTATAGCCCTCGTCTCCTCGTTGAAACGAGCTCTTCTCGCTCTTGTTGTTTGAACATCGAAACAAACGAACAGAACCGCGATTAAATTTGTGCGACAACGAATTCCAACTTTACGCATTAAAACGACACTGTTAAATTCTTTGTTTTAGTTTCTATTTTATTTTAAAACTGTTCTGTTGCGGAAGTCGATCCGAGGATATGGCGGCCGGGACGTTTCGACACCATTGAAACCGCAAAGTTTACTGGCTGCCAAGTTTCTCCGCACTATGTAAATTCAGTAGACGTAATTAGAGGAAGCTACGAACGTCTACGCCAGTCGAATGGCTCGGCTTGCTCTTGTTAACTGACTCCATACTAGTCCAAATCGCTTTCTGCTATATTCGTACATATGCGGCTGCGGTGACTGGTTTTACGTAGCTAGAAGACATGCACTTACCTAAACTCGGCTGAAAGTTTTATGTGCCGGTTTACTGCCACGCCGAGTCATCGTAGACAACCATAAAAGGCGACGATTGCGAGACAAAGCGTGATCGGATTGAGTAAATAAATAGTCTGCTTCGGAGTGCTCATCAATCTTGCAGAACAAAAGTAAATTGTGCAAGTTTGCAGCACTCAGCGCGAGTTCGTCGCCCGAGACCTGCAACCTCACTAAACTGTCGTGTGCGCGACACTTAACAATTTAATTGTCACTCATTAGTCCTAAGGCGTCGTGTCTAGCGCCGTTTTAATTAACACAGTAATTCATAGACGTTTCATTAGCTACGAGTTGTACTATCGTCCCTCTCGCCCAACAGAGTGGTCCTACGATTCTGTGTTATCAATCATAAAGTAGCTACGTGTCGTGTGAGCAGCTGCTCAGTTGAATCAATCACGCGAGTCCCGCGCACGCGGCACTCGTGGCCAGTTATTTATCACGCTCAAACGACAACACCAGTCTGACGATTGCAATTTACAAATGGAGAGGAGCATTAACATTCGGTGCCGAATGTTATGATCATCTGTTAAATAACAAACTGTTCGACACGACCGGAATAGACGGCGCTCGTGTTGGAGTTGGGTAGCAAGATATCGCGGCGGTGTTTGCTATGCCGGATGGCCCGCCCCCGCCCGCTCGTCTCTTGGCAAACTGCACTGCACTATACTGCAAATCATACTGAGTTTGTTTGCGTAGGTCAACGCTCTCGTCGGGTACGTTTTATGTGTTCCTGCTGTCACGACGTCACTCTAATAATAGATAGGAATGCTTAGCATCAATATATGCATGCTGGAATGTAAGAGTTCCTCACTTATGCAATTTGCATTTTGTTTCATGTGAAGTCAGCATGTAATCGCCGATAATATTAATTTTAGATGGTAAACTATTCTGGCTGACTAACATCAGACTTGAGCTTGTATCCAAACTAGGAACAATGGCTTGTTATCAATATCTCCGGTAGAAAATGGAATTGGACGTATAACGCTTTGGCAGCTCATAATATTATGTTTAATTAAGGCGTACCGCTGTGCCTACGCTGCAACAGTAACTCGTTAAACTTTCATTATTATTCCCTCTCACAAATTGCTCGTACGTGAACGAATTGTGCTTCACAATCGATCTCCGTGGTTCGTGAGCCTTTGTTTGACTTCGACTCCGAATTCAGCGTAATTGCCTTTCAGCCTTTCATTATTCAACTTTATGCAGTCATTTACTTGTGTTATTACGAAGGGAGAGTTGCTGCGGTAAGTGTCGTGGGTGGATGCATTAATCGTAATATGTAAATGTGGGGATATGAAATATTGAAATTGCGAGCGTGGATTTACAATAACGTCTGCGCTCTGGGCGTATAAGGGTCGTGCTTGTCTATTGTTTTTGATAGAAAATTACGGTTATTAGCGGTCTTATCACTTAAGGGTGTACTAAAATAAGAAAAGCTTCATATCTTGCTCCAAAATTCGTGAACGAAAGAATTATATATGACAAAGGGTGAAGTTATATAAAGCACGACAAAAAAATTTACTTAATATTTAAATGTTATTTCTTTTGTTACAGATTGAGGACGAGGGTAACCATGGCAACGACGACACGCGGCTATTCATCCTGTCGACGTTGGCTGGTCAGCATAAGCCGAGGGTGTCCTGCGCGCTGTGCAAGGATACGTTGCATGTCTTCGACCGGTATCCACTTGTGGATGGGACTTTCTTCTTAAGCCCGCGCCAACACACCAGCAGCGCTGTCGAGGTACACATGATCACTGAACTTGTTATGTTATATATATTGCATCATCCCCCCTGACCATATCCAATTTATTTGGGGTCGAGGAAGCATGTATTCTTCTTACATACATCTCTATCAGCCGTCATATCGGCAGTCACCCCGTACTCTCCTTAGTTTGTTATCTTATTTACTCATCGATACAAATTATAAATAGAGGTTACGGTTTTGGGTTGGACCTCCAAAATGTCTCAATTGTTCTATAATTAGATAACGAATTCTTATACAATAAGTGGAATAAATGGATACGATGCAGACGGATAATTGGCTACTTGACAGTTTTCGGAAAAGTATTTTAAAATGTGTAAATGTTTATTTTATACATCTTACAATATCATATTTTTTTCAAAAATCTTTATTTTTTGGATTTTTATTCATTAATTTGAAATGAGGCGCGAAAACACATGGTCACGTGACTTTCGAACTGTGACGTCATATATATTTTAATAAAACTAACTACGGGGCTCTAACTTTAACCGTATTTATGAGAAAAGTAATTTTTATTCTATGTATTATATACATACTAAAAGACTAAAAGCTTTTTAATGGAATTGTGAAAATCACAACATATAAGACGTGTGCTGTGCCAATATCTAAAAGTATAACCAGTGAATATCCTGATAAATTGTTTAAACAAATTTTTACAACGTCGAAAGCAGTGGTTATAGTTAGCACGCCGAGACCCGTAGTTTTCATCTTAGCTTACCCCTAGTTCAAATCTGAGATTTTCTTTTGATATATAGAAATAAACTTATCTTCTGATCTCCTTGAAATAAATTAAACCTAACATTTTTACTTTTCATATAAAAATAATCAAAGGTATGTCACCTTTAAATAAATAAAAATATCTAATAAATAAAGTACAGCTGACTAATGATATGGGACATTATTATGAAATAGCTTTAGGAATATAGATGTTACGCTTAGTAAATTTAATTTCATATCAAACGACAGAACAAAGACAATTTGTTTTGTAAAATGTGACGTCACAAGATGCAACATCATGGGTTACCGCGTTTTGGTTCTTGTAATCAACAGATAAAAAAATGCGAACTTATTTTGCAAAAATAAAATATTTACGATTTATCTTAATGCAAAAACAAATTTGTTTAATTATTGTTTCCCTTTAGGCTACCATATCCAATACTTTTCAATTTTCATATTTTTTTTTTTCGGTCTGAATTTATTGTAAGCCAACACCAATAAGCCTGGGTAGTTGGAACTGATTCACCTATCGCGTTTCAAAATGAATTTGATAAGAAGCCATTATTGGAAAAGTTTTCGTTCATTCAAAACTTGAAATTGCTTACACCTCTAAAACATATAACTTAGCTTATAAATGAAAGCCGTTTTTAAGTACGAATTCAAAACAGAAAACTTAAATAAGATGTTGGAGTTTGTTTAAGAAACAAACGTAGTCATATAAGGCTTGTCGAGTTGTTTGTTCGTGGGATTAGAGACGAGCTGTCTTCGCGCTTTTGTTTGGCGTTAGAATTAGCATGGAGGCCCTGATACCCTGTGTTTCTGCACCATTCATACGAAGCTTTTAAATATTTTGCTGTTTATCTTTATTGTTGCCTTTGCGTCTAATGCATATCTTAAGTTTTTATAAGTCTTATTTGTCATGCCCTGAAAAAAAAAAGATGTATTTAAGTATTTTGCAGACAGTCTTGTAATTCCGCTTGAACTATTTGAACTATGTCATTTATGAGTATTGTTAATGTACCTGTGAATTTATTTCTAGAAAGGGAAGGGATTGATGCTACTTACTCGTACCTAAAATAACTATCACGCAATGCTATACAGACTGCTTCTTTGCCTATCAACATCAGGCAAACAATATTTTAAATCAATCTCTTGATGACATAATTCGTATCACTGAAACTTACGTAATTTGCTCATTAGTGCATTTTAAAATGTTTGATAACTCAAATACGTCATGAGAATATTAAAACAAACAGATAACGCACCTCAATTTACATCTGCTTCACCTTTTATCACTTTAGGTCTTGGTACAGTTGTAAGTCATCAGGAAAAGCCTAAAAGGAATGTGCGTATACTAAAAAGATAAGCAAAGATCAAGTTTGACATTGTTAGTATAGATATGGGACTGAGAGATATCAATCGGTGACAATCTTCAGTTGTGACCGACATTTCCCTGAGTACACGTTCGCAAGACGGTATTCAGTTCAACGTGACAAAGGTCAGGGCACGGTACCAAATCCGTAATCCATAAGTCCAATCTGTAATCGGGACATTTTCTTACAAAAAAAAACGTGTAGCATTTACATTTACATCAATCGAAACTCCACAACTACAGCATGACCAGAAACTTTTTTTTTTAAATTTGTCTTTTATTGAAGACATCATATGATGGCTTTTAACTCAATCGGGACAATGCTGGCTGCATTGGATCTTTACGTTACTCCGGATAATGATCGCGAGCGGGGTTTGAGTTTGCACTCCCCGGATAAGCACAGGCGTGAGCTATGACCTTGAGTTTTAGCATGCGTAGTAGGAAAATTCCAAAATGTTGGCCACCACCAAAGACTCATTAAGGACGCTTAATTATGATTTTAAAATATATGCTTTAATTGTTCTACAGGTGAAAGTGGAAGGACGCACACAGTACCTGACGTGCGTGTGCATGGGCTGCTTGGAGCGGTGTGATCCCGAGCGTACCATCCGCTGCCGGTTCTGCGGACAGAAGTGGGACGGCTCGTCGCTCGTGCTCGGCACCATGTACTCGTACGACATCTTCATGGCCACGCCGTGCTGTGCTGAAAGATTGAAGGTGAATAGTTGAAATACTGAAGTCGCTTTAGACCTTTAACAAAGAAACATTGCTAGTGCAAAATAATAACTGATAAATTAAAGCAAGACTGTGAAATAACTGTGTTTATTTGCCTACAGTGTAACAACTGCTTCAAGGCGCTGCTCCACCCACAGCAGAGGCTCAACTACTCTGACTACTCGCACCCAGTGACGTGCCCGCATTGCCGCGTGCTCGACACACACTTCGTCAAGCCGCTAAGCTACTGCTTCACAAAACGGGCCTTCCCGCTATTCCAGCAGTGGCCATAACAGTCGGCGGTGCCGGGAGGCTCTCCCGGCACCCCCCCTGCTTCCGACACGTGGGGTCTGGCGCCGTCGCCCCCGCGCCGCGCCTCCCCGCCCGCGCTACGTCCCGTCATCAACACCAGCATGGCCTCCCGCGTGCCGAATCCGATTGATCCGCCTACCGATGAACCCGCACCCAAGTACAATGCGCCCACTCTAGCGAGCATCACCGAGTCGTTGTCACTGCTTGGAGTCAGCCCTGAGACGCTGGCAATAAGCCTAGGCGAGTCATTGGCCGAGTGCTATTTGGCCACGCTTCGACCCAAGCCAGTAGTAGAACGCCCCGTGGAGCGGCCGATTGGCAGCTGCGGCATCCCGCGCCGCACGCCTGTTGCCGAGCCCTCCCTGCAACTGTTCTCCAACGACTTCATTGACTACTTGAACCAGATTGCTTAAAGTTTCGGAGTGCGGTACGGACGGATATGATGTGGCGGCTATTGGACTACTCTTGTGTTGCAATGTTTGTTCTCTTGAACTTTATTTCGTCTGAGGACGCTAGAAATAATTTCTGTTAAATTAAGTTGGTATTATTGAAAATAATTTTATGTGTCAGTTTAGATCGTACTATTGATTTTATTTTAATTTTTATTCTGCACTTTGTTGTTTAGGAGTTGATTTTTATCGAAAATAATAATTAGCGATGTAGCGATGCCAGAAATTGCATTTTTTGTTTCGGATCAATCTTAAATTGGAGAGTATTCCTTTTGAAGGAGGTAAAGGCGTGAGTTTTAAATTATTGATTACCTTGTATTTCAGTGATACTGATGACCCTATCTGATAGGGACGTTCGAGTGGAGTGTTGTTTAGTTCAATTTAGTTTATTAGTTATGTTTTATTTTAGCAAAATTTTAAACCTAACTTAAGTGTTATACAATATTTTCGTAGGTTTATTGTGAACTTTTATTTCCTCCCACCAAATGGCACTTTAATAGTGTAAGGGAAGTCTACTTCTACTAAAGATGCCATGTTAGGTTATCGTCTTTAATATCAGTTTCATTTTTTTTTACTATATTTTCACATACATACCTAATTTAAACAGTAATGGTAGAGGATTTTATCTTGTAAGTACCTAATTGCTGTGTCACCAATAATATGATTAGCTTGTCTATATCTATTACATTTATTGTAGGGTTATGTAATGTCGAATTGTTGTTTTACTTTTGTTTCCATATATTTATAGCTCAATGATTACCGGATCGCATGGAACAAGTTGAAAAAAAAAACAAGTAATACTTTTTGGAATAGTGCCATATCAGTTGAATGAAGGTGAAACATTCCTTTGAAATAAAAATAAAATAATCGAATGCCGCTAATCATTGAGAAAACAGTTTTTATTCATAAAGGGGAAGAAGTCTTTTTTTTTTTTAATTTATCGACTAAACGTTTTGCTATCTGAATAGTTTAGATTTAAGGGTTTTTCTTATTATCATGAATGTCTATTTATTTGTAAGTGAATAGCGCTTCGACATTTACTAAGCGTATAGTGATGCGCGAATTTACTCAGTAACTGTTTAACGTTAACGTTTTAGGTAAGGTTTTTATACATTTGATACTTATTACTCGCAAAGTGATTACAAGTGATAATTCTTAGTAATAGTGCGTGTATAGTAATTAAACAAAATATTTGAAAAAAATAGTAACATCTAAAAAGTGGTGCGGATAGTTAGGCTGTATGTAGGGATGTTTACTGAAAAGTGATAATATCGGCGGTATACCCGCAATGTTAGGCAATAATTCTAATGAAGACTTGACACTTTTATAGGTAAAAATTTTTTGCATTATAATCCTTCTTAAATTGATACTGCCATTTACATTTTACTAATCTAATCGAGACATTGCCTGGTTTTATTACGATATTATACGCTGACTTTTTATAATCTTGGAATTGTATAATTACACAATACACATGAACATTAAAAAAAAAATTGCTGCCTCCATTATTAAACTTAACCATCTGTCAAAAATTTTACATTGTTCCTAATTTTTTTTTATTGTCACAGCCCTATTTTTGACATAAAAACCTGCTTTTGTCAAACCTTAAAACAGTCAGCGTATTGAACCGAATAACACTAGGCGTGTGTCCGTTCTTATTTTGGACTGACTACGAGTAGTTGGTACTGTTGCGTAGTTATAGGTCTCATAGCGCATGCCATCATCCGCATCACATAACATCATAAGTCATCGTCATCATGGCACGGTTTGAGTGGACGGCAGACTGGCCTCTATGTCCAATGCTATAAGGTTTAATTTGAGTAACATGTAAACACTATCATCTGCTTAAGTGTTTGTTGAAAGCTTTCAAATTCAAATATTTTTATTTCAAATAAACCATATTACAGGCACTTATGAAAAGTCAAAACTAGGTGCACGGTTCCAAGGCGTTGATCTTATGGAGAAGAGCCGGAAAGAAACTCCACTACTTTGTATTTAGTACTTGTACCTTATTTTTGATTTTAGAATTGAAATGGTATTTTTTGGAAATTAGAAAGACTGGTCGAGATCTGGGAATTGATAATAGTAAAATCGGCAAATTAGTAATAAAATGGCAGCTGTTTTTATGCTTTAAAACACCGATCAGCAGTAATTACACGCCTACAGAAAATAAGTCTGACAGTACTTTGAGCTTTCATGAAATATTTAACGATGTTATTGAAGCGTGGCTTGCGCACATCCCGTTGGACCATAGTCGCCAGTCGCCTTGTGTGGTTGTAATACCTCTTAAATATTTTTAACATTAGTGTCCTCTGCTTAAATTTACTCTAAGATTTAAAATATTATATCTGAAACAAGACATTTATCATAGCATGGCGTAATATATGTAAATATGCCGTTTATTCTACTACACGCAGATGCTTATCGAGAAAGTATTTAATGAGATATTATTGCATATTTCTAGTTTAGCAGTAAATCGATAGTACATAATCTCAATAATATCAAAGATCCCTACTTATTTTAAAGCGTTCCGGTCGCGAAACGAACACACTTCATATGTTATTCAATTTTAATTTTATCGAAGTTTGCTCGTTCGAATATAGAATTATATTTAAAAGTTTAATATACATTTAAAGAAATGTATGTATCCAATAATGTATTTGAAAAAAAAAAAGATTAATGACGAGCTGTTGTTGGTATATTTAGAAAAATATTAAAAATGAACCAGATCATCTGATGGTGGCCATGTACAAATGAAGTAAGTGAAGTGTTTTCGAGTCGCGAGCGCATAGTAGCGACACAAATTATAAAATCAATTGTTTTATAGTCAAATACAGAGCCATCTATGTAGATGTATAATCATAGTAGGTACATGTTTACGATGACTCATCGATTGTATCAAGTCATTGACCACCCTATCCGGTACAAAATGAAAGTATTTTGAAACGCTATATTAATAAATAAACAAACTCCAATAAGACGTTTATATCAAAGTTCTCTGATTCAATAATAAGGCTGTTCGTTTCATATTATAGATATTTCAATATTAATCTTTGACAAACATTACCTCTTTAGATACAAAAAAAAATAGTAAATTATAGTGTCAACCGGTGTGGCTCCATAAATTGAATTGTGTTTAGAGAATATTTACAGTTATGAGTCTTTGAGTATACACGGTAACAAAGTTGTATACTCGAGACTGCGAAAGTATACAATCCAGAGTAAATGTATATTGTAGCCACTAAAGAAAAATATCCTGGGATTTAACTCAGTCGGACCCCATTGCGGGGAGCAGTTGAACATTTTCCAGCATTTGTCCCATTTCATTCAAAATATATCTTCATTTAAAGCTCCTCTACAAATTGAGCTCTTTTATAGTATGTTTATTATTTTGAAGATTTTATTGACACTTCAAAGGTTGTATAGATAATTTAATAGTAAACAGATGTAAGTTCATCTGTACAATAGTTTGGTTCTTCCCAACTCTCATAAGCAGATAATAAACTCAGTAATATGCGTTTGATTATTCATATTTTAAACACTTGGTTACTTGTTCAGTTTTAATAATAAATCTAATTAACACAAACGTTGCCAACTTTCTTAGTTTATTTGCACATATTTGTTAAATTTTGTAATTAATAACAATTTATTTAGACACCTACATTCGAATTTCTTCATGTTGAATTTAAATGTGGTGTAATTTAGTGAATTGCTTAAAAGTACAAAGAAACAATTTGTTACTTTTGCAAATTTTATAAAGTAAATCAAATACATATTAAAAGTAACACTCATCTTAGGTAATGTTTACGAAATAGTTGCTGTAATCCTAATATAACTGCAATTGTTTTTGTTTGACGGAATTAATAATAGTTTTATTGGTTCTGTAAAGGTATTTTGTTTTACGTTCGTTAAAATTTAGGAACAAAATTGTTACTTATCAAAAATTACTATATATCTTATATTAATTTGATCTTTATTACTATGACACGTATTTTATCGAATGCTATATTAGAAATCGTACATTGTACCTCTAGCACTCTGTAAGTAGGACTACGTCATCGGCATAATATACGTTGATCTATAGGTATTATGTCTCGCTTTTGATTATAGGTTAATCAAATCTTTTTTCCACTGTAGTTCTTATTTAGAATCGTAGGGTTTTCTTTAATAATAATTCGTGTGAATGTGGATGTATGTTTGCGGTCACACTTAACATTAAGTTTAGTCATCGTCTCTTCATTATAATGATTATCAATAATGGTCATCTCGTGCCAAGCGAGTATTGTTATTATGAATCGTGTACATTCTGGTCATAGACGGTGCGCTCGCGCCACACCTAAGTATGTGAAATTAACTTAAAATTTTCCCGTGATATGTAATGTAGATTTACGCACTCGATGTTATGCCTGCCTTCGTCACTGCTTTTGACATCAAATGTTTAACGGTAGATCGACGTCGCATGTCCATTACATAATGTTCTGTTGTACCATCCAAAGAAATCGCGAATTAAATTGCAAATTCCTATGCTAATGGCATGTTTATGTCTCTTTATTATGCCAGTAATATGCTATAGTAATTCAAAACATTATGTTCTCTCATAAAACGAAAAGGGTTATGATGAAAAGTCTGTTCATATACACCAACAGAGCTTTATGAGTAGACTCGTGTAGCATCACATTGATATTTTTGTAGGATGTCGCTTTTATATGTCGCGTTACGTGAAGCTGGAGGCGGACTCCGGTCCGAGGTCAGGTTATCAATGTGACATTCAGCATCCAAATGATACCCGGCGTTCATAAGCTCAAAATTTCCAAAACGCATTGGCTGATTCTAGTATACGGCTGTAATTGGTTAGTGAAAAGATGCAAATCAAAAACATGTTAATTATATTTTGATACTCGATGTTTTCTACACTAATGTAGTAAGTTCGTATTAATCTTTTGTATTAACTTGTATAGGTAGGGTTAACGTCGCGCTCGGTCGCATTTAGTAGTTTAGACAGACTAGAAGTGTAATCATTTGCAGTTGCTCGGTTTATTTTTAGACTGAAGCGTATTAACAGATCAAGCTTAGGAATAGCTCTCAAACTATCAAATGCGATACGATTGTGAAAGGTGATATTACATTACAGTCATTAGCAGCGGTCGCGGTCGAGGCTGCGGCGCCGACGCAGACGGACGATGTGAGTCAATACAAGTTAGTGTACCGACGCAAGTCTCCGACGTAAAAGCCGAAACAATTTTGTACGCACGTTTTTAAAATTGGTGATAAACTGACGAATTGGTTAATGATAATAACTAAGTTATTGCGTAGCAATTAGACTAAACGATTTATACTACGTAATGCGCGGGGTGCATCAGGGTATGAGTGTCATAATTTGTAATAACTTAAAAAAAAAACTTTTGTACTTTCGTAACGATAAAAAGTAATTTAGGAATAAAACTTTTTCTATTAATATGTATAATGCATAAATTAAACATCAAGTAATATACTTTTTTTACTGGAAATGTAGGTGTAGTATTTTTGTAAGACAAAACGAGACTTGATCTCGTACGTGTATCACAGCGATAATAGGTATTGTGTAAGGACCGATGTGTGTACAATTGCAAGAAATAATCTTGAGTAACATCTTCAATATATTTTGAACGATTTCGCGAAAGTCATGTTCAACATTGTTTCTTAGCATTTGACACACAGCGCCGGTCATCGTGTAATTAGGCTAGTAAGTCTTTAAATGTCTGTGCATTTTCTATTTGATTGGATGCTTTATAAAAGTCACTAATTGGAGATATCTACTATTTTATTTCGTAAAAAACAGACAACGTGAAATCGATGCATTTTAATGTAACCGCAGTGTATTCGCTTCGTTGATCCTGATCACGGAAAAATGTAAGTGAAATATTACAGTCGTATTGGCCGTATCAAAGTAATTACCGTAGCGAATGATCGATCGCTTCTGTCTGGTAAAAAATATAACAACTGCTTCTCCGCCAGAATAAATGGCTAATGTAACATAATCTGTCTTTTAAATGCATCTCAATATTAATGAAGCATTTTTCATAACTATGTATATTGATAGTGTATGTTTGAATGAATGAATAACTTTATACTATATATATAACATTTCCGTTGTCCTGTGTAGGTACAATGGATATCTTCGCGTAATATATTTACTAATATTGAGTGTGGTCATGTGTTATGTAAGTGTTCTTTTCTAAAATGATCTCTTGTTTACTTACAATTTTAACTGAAATAAGGTTGTAGAGGAACAGTCGTGGAACGATGCTGAGATGCTCAGATGGAAACGCCAATTGATTAATTTTAAGTAAAGTATAAGTGCTTGAATTATTGTAAGGGTCGTTTTAAAAATATGCTATAAAATACGTCTATACCATTGAAAATTAATATAATTTAAATCTTTGATACGTCTCAACGTATATTTTTGTATATTCGAAGTCGATGCGTAAGGAATTGGCACAAATAAAACTATAAGAGTGAATAAAATTATTCTGATTAAAACGTAAGATGAAAAGTTCCATTTTGTAACGATTTAAAATATTGCTGAAAAGCTATTATTTTTTGTAACGATAGTGAGCGTTGTATTGTCTTTATTGTAAACGTAACGTTTGGAAAGCGGGAAGTTAGATATAAGATTGTTTCAGAAAATTGTAATAAAACCGGAGAGGCGAAAAAAAAACATGTTATATTTTATATGGATCCTGATATTGTGCCGCCGCTCGGGCGGACTTTGTGTTACTTTACGAAATTAATGTAAGATTACTCTTTAAAAGAGTTTTTGAGGTAGTAGGTTTAGTAGGCTTAGTGTTTTTTATACTGGCTTGATGTTGTGACATTTATTATTAATATGATATCGATAAATCGCAGTACTACCGAACAAGCAGTCAACACTGATCAATAGCAGAATGTGTAGTGGGTACTAGTGTGGGGTGCATTATGTTGTTTTCCTTTACGTGGACGACGAGCGGGCAGCATTCCTGCAGTCTGTTGTGATCTTTACCAAAGTGTTGCTGTTCGCAAGCATATCATTTTAATACGACGCTAGATACATTTTTCGGTACAAAATCCTAGCGAAGTTTTTAATTCTATTCGATTATAATATATTGTTAGACAATTCTGTGTTGCCAGTGTTGTAGTGGATGGCTTGCGGATCGCTCGATCACTTTGAAAGCCGATTCTAGTCGGTACCGTCGGCTTCACCATCTTTACCTGCCCGCGGTTCATACTACCCTCGCAAGCCGTTCCAGTACAAAATGGCGATTAATCTGAATTATTTCAGTTATTTAGCAGAATTATATTATTGTCTAGTATTCCGATTATGTTACGTTTTATATTGCTTATATTATATATTATGGATACAATGTTTATTAAGTATTTAATATTCATTTTGATGAGGACCTAGTCGATTCTCTATATATCACATCTCCCAAAGTACAAATTCCTTGTTGTTTAGTCCAATTTTGTTTGACTGTTATTGAATGGAAATTATTTTAGCGAGCGTTCGTTGGCATAGCGTCGTCGGAGCATGTCAAGACGCGGGCGCGGCCGGCGTCACCTCATTCTCTAAATTAACCCTGCCTGCATCTTGGCCAAGAGTATACTTTATTGGCATCCTAACTACTCGTCAGACATTTATATTTAAGCTGGCTCAGGGCGTAAATGTTGTAGTAAACATAAACAAAACTAGTTGAAATGAATCCATATTACATGAAATCGTTTTTATTTACCGTGCCGCGATAGGCACTTTTTTACAATTTATGTTTAGCAGCTTTTAACTTAAGTTAGAATAATTTTAATAATTTACCTATTTAGTTAATGCACAATTAATAACCCAATAAGTTACTTTATTTTTTTCTACTAATTGTACTGTAGTCAAGTTTCAGTGAATTTGTAAGCCATGTTAGCTCGTGTTTGACTATCAACATTTCTTTATTAACTTACCATTGTTTTAGTTATACGTAATCGCCTACTACACATTATTCGATTGGGAAGCTGATTTAGCTATCAAATATTCAAATGACACTATACCTACGATAAATACAATGAAACCTTTATAAAAATAAAATCTATAAAAATATAATATCCTGAGTTTTATTTTGAATTGGTCCAATGTACTTATATTTATTTTATATCTACCTGTTACAAGTCATGGTCCAGCATTCATTATGCATGCTTGAATAACGTTACTCTAAAAAATATAATTAGGTACCTGAAGTTCGAGCTGACAAGCTATGGCTGTAAACTGTATCAATCCTACTAATATTATAAACGCGAAAGTTTGTAAGTATGGATTGATGGATGTTTGTTACTCTTTCACGTAAAAACTACTGAATGGATTTTAATGAAACATTACAATAATTGCAATACATCAGAACAACACAGGCTACGATTTATAAAGATATTGTGTGAATTGTCCAAAATATGAAGATAAGTGTCAAGTAAGTAGGAAAAAATCTACCATCTGCAAGCTATTCTGGCGTGCGCTGCCTAAACCCTTATGAGATATAACAAAATGATGTATGGCGGAATTGGGTATCTTATATAGGTCTACAGAAAAGTCCGCGATGGCATTTGTCTATCTCTTAAGGATAACATACTACATCCATTTTAATACTTAAAATAATGGGCAATTATGAAGCGGTAATTGGAAAGTGGGACCGGAATCAAAATTTCATGATTACTTTTGATCGCGATATCCGACATCCACGCGGGCATCAGCTAGTTAATTATATATATTCTAATTCATAACTGGAGACACGCACGTATTTATTATTCACAAAAAATATTAAACTCCTGAACGAGGTAGGTATCGTACGAGATGGGTATCTTCAGACAACTTGGGAGCGCTGTATATCGTCACTTTAATACCTAGAGAGATGAACTGGGTAATTAAGAGCCAGAAGACTAGTTGAATTCAAAACTACCTGAGATAACTACAGAGTATTTTAATTCAACATTTTTTATCTATCTTAATTTCCATCTAATTGCAATAGGTGTCCGAATTCAATCGAACTGGATCAGATAGGTATGATCGGAAGTCTTGCCGTGTTTCAAGGCCTGGTTGGGGAGAGGTGAGCGCATCACGAATCTCTTTGCTCAGGTTGTTTCTGCGACTACTTAAACAGGATTAGGCGCGAAGCCGCGGCTAATTGCCACCATTTTGTAAATGACCAAGACAGTGCACAGCACACGCTCCAGAAATGCCCTGCCCAGGGTTGAGTGGCAGATCCTGGTCAACCGGATTGGGGAAGATTTGTCTCTGCCGGTAGTCGTATCGGCTGTGCTGACAGTGGGAGAGCCGATCCAGCTCGGAGTCATAGGAGCCGCCGGCAACAGTTCTCGCGCTCATCCCAGGAAGGGAAAAAGCCGCATCTCCGCCATCACTGGTAGGGGACAATTCGGGTAGCGGGCGATGTTACTTAGCGAGCCTGTAGTGTACGTGCTCACACGCAATCGTACACTGTGAAGGTTTTGGGGAAACTGTTCTGTTTCCCACAGAAGGGGCATTCGTTTCATCAACTCCCCGTTAACGGTGCCCCTTCTTTATGTGAATGACAGCATCGTTGGTCTACTGGTCCCAAGCGCGACTGCTGAGCATGAAGTCTTGGGTTCGATTCCCGTGCGGAATTCGGGTCGGGCAAAGTGTTATTGAATTTTTCTATTAGGAAATTCTCAGTAGCAGCCCGGAGCTTGAAATTGTGCCCGGTTGATGGCAATAGGCTCACCACCTGTAATGGTGGTGAGTCTATTGACATCACTGGATTGGTGGTTGCCTACATGGGACTTAATAACAGCATTGGTGAAATGTGGGTGTACAACTGTGTACACCTCTGCCTATACTTTTTATTAGATATATTATTTGATTACGAAATACATGTTTTTCATTATCTGTAATGCTAACAGCAAAAGGGTTACTATTTTAGTAATGATATAGTTCGACTTTGTGATATTTTAAATGACAATTTGATCATAAATACAATAATCAATCCCTCATTTGCCTTTTCATTACCTGTAAAAGAATTAATGTAGAAAAAAGGTGCGTTTTGCGAAAGGTACATTCTGCGACTGAACTGAAACTTTATTTATTTTTCTTAAGTATGGCACAGTCTGTTACAAAGATTAATGTTAGGGATCAAATTATAACTAAAGGAGTATTCTGCGACTGAACCGAATACAGGCGATGCTATGTTATGTTAATTTTCTAACATTTCATATAATTTTCTGTAATTTTGCTTACATAAGTCAACCAACCTAACACCAGCATCCTATTTATAATGAGCAAATACCTTAGCACCTACCTATCATTCGAAATGGAATCGAGGTGCTTCGATAAATCCATTGTTTATGCAAACAATTCTGCAATACCTTTAAACAGGTAGTCTCAGCCCATCTCATCAGGTGATTACCCGCTTAACAAAATCCTGCCTTACATTTTACACTTAGATGCAAATTAAATCACCCTAATACCGTTCGTAACGTATGTTTGCAGCAAATTCAGGGGGTAGGTAGTGTTATCTTGAAATTAGTGACTGTTGGATTAGAAGTACCTACCGAAACGCTGATTAGAAGCGATTCCTGTTAATCCTTTACGAGGGTGTGTGAGATATTGCTATGGTGTTTTCGTGCCATTATTTACTTTGTCGAAAGGTTGATATTTATTGACCAGGAGGACATAAACTTTGTGTAGTTAATACCCGCTAAGATTTATAAGATGTATGGGCTTCCTTAATGCGAGTAGTTGTCAGTAATAATGAAAGGTTAACTTAATTGGTTACCTAGGTAATCTCTAGTATGTTGCTTTCAAATAAAACTAGATAAATACAAATAGAGATACATGTTTTAAACGCATTAACACATGCGTAGAGAGCTTTATAATAAAAAAAATGTTGAAATAAAATATAATATGCGATTTTGAGCAGGATTCGAATATGCACCTCTCGGATAAAGCCATTTCGACCTCTGCTCACTACTATGCTCTACTACAGGTGAAGGAAAACATCGTGAGGAAACCTGGACTTGATGGTCTGAAATCTTCAACGCGCAGTGAGCTAGCATGGCGATCAATGCCCGTGCGGTTTCCATATATAAAGAAGCCCCTTGCTCTGCAGTGGGTTATAATAAGCATTATTCAAACGCTCTATAAACCTTGCTTAAAGAGATCACCGTACATATTAAATCATCATTATAGCATCACGCCTGTATTCCCCAAAGGGGTAGACAGAGATGTATACAGTTCTATTGTACACCCACATTACACCAAAGCTGTTATTATGTCCCATGTAGGAAATAGGCGGTGAGCCTACTGCCATCTACCGGGCACAATTCAAAATACCGACCTGCTTCTGAGAATACTAATAACACTTTGTCCGACCTAGAAATCTAATCCGGAACCTCATATTCAGTAGTCACGCTTGGGACCACTAGACCAACGAGGCAGTACTTTAAAATCCTACTTAATTGAAATGCCTTATAACTACTTCGTTATAAAAATCTTGCGTTTAATGATTGCGATTACAACAATACATACTAGGTTCCTACGTAGGTACATAAAATCTTGTCTCCATACTGTTAGTTATCTTATATGACTTCCAAAGCCCCATAGGCCATCATACTGACCCATAACTGAACGTGATAAACGATATCCTTCTTAATCTGTTTATGGCTACTTGCTATTAACAAGAGAGCTTAGTGTCCACTCAAATAGGGCTCTTCACTTTATTTATAAATTATAGCACTTGTTTATCTACGATTATAATTAGCAAATGGTTCTGTTGCGAATCTTGTTTTATATTGAGAGGTCGGCTGGACTTCATAATGGTAAAATTATTGGAATTTGTTACTTGTGAGTCGCATCGAGTATTTTGTTTGATAGCAAACTAAGTAGGTAATCTTGAAGGTAATTTTTATGCTTAGATATACCTACAAAATTCTATAGTTAAACTAAACCATCCCAACCCCTCCCACAGAGTACCTGGAGAAGGTATTTATTCGGGAGGCGCAGGTTCAAATCCCGTTCATTGCCGTATTTTTCTTTACACAAAAACATACAGTATTGATGTACCAGAAAAAGGTAGGCAGTGTCAGCGACTGGTCACTTTACGCTAAAGGCACCCCCTTAAGGTGGTAACGCGGCGCTGACGCTGATAGTAGGTACTTACTACTTACTGCAAGGGGTACAAAAGTACCTACTTAGCACGTAGGTTCCTACTAAGACGGTAATATATTTGTACGTGTGTCACAGAACAACCCAACGGTCAGTCATTACATTTATGGATAAGTTCCACCATGGGTTTACAGAAATTTGATAGTCATAAAGTGCTGAGCCATAAAATGGCCGCTGGGCAGGAACAGGGTGTTTTAACCGGCTTACATGGGGTATAAACATTTTATCGCCTTTTATCGTGTTGCGTACATGTAGGTACCTAATAACATAACATAACATAGCATGACGCCTGTATACCGCGAAGGTGTAGGCAAAGGTGTAAACATTTGTATACACATACCTATTTCACTGATGCTGTAATAAGTCCCATGTAATAAAGTGGTGAGCCTATTGCCATCTACCGGGCACAATTACAAACTCTGGGCTGCTACTGAGAATCTCCCAACAGAAAAGCTCAATAACAGTTTGCCCGACCCTGGAATCCAACCCGGGACCTCATGCTCAGCAATCGCGCTTAGGGGCACCAAATCATCGAGGCCGTACTTGAAAATCCTACATCTATGAAATTGAAGCTCATGGAAGTGGACATAAGCGAGTGTTTGGTAACATACGCTTACTAACAGTACGTAGGTAGGTACTATCAAATATCACGTAAACATTTTATATAGATATCCACTACGCGCCCCTGTTTGCCGACTTGATTGGATCGTGCCTTTTTTATTTACTTAAAGCATAGTTATTTTAAGTTAGTAGAATAGTACAGAGCCGCTCGTGCGAGTGCTATTAGCAATCTATCCTATGAAACAGAAAGTAGGCATTAGTGCATTCGTGCATGAACTAAATTGTGAGACGTTTTTAAAGCTCGCTGTTTAAGTACTTTCCTACTAGTTATTTAAAAGTATTTGACTTCATTTTCTTGTCAAAAGGCTTTTAATCGATTTGGTAGGTACCTATCTAGTGCTTAAAATTATATTCTTAATGTGTTGTCAGATTCCCGTTTCCAAACGGAGGTAGTTCAGGTTACTTAAGTGAAAAAAAAAAAAAACAATAATGTTGTAATGTAATGTATAATATCGATTGCCGTAATGAACGCGGTATAAATGAAATATTTAAATAATGACTCAACCTATTAAATACTTTAATAAAATATATAATAAACGAAAAAGTTTGTAAGTATCACTTCTCGATGCTTTACAATCTTTTTTCGTTGATAAGGCTGTTCAAGTTAGTATTAAGTATACATAGCTCGGCAGAAGTAATGAAGTACTTCGCTAACATTACTTATTGATTTTTGTTTACCATACGTACCTAGGGTTGCCATCCTTCCGGGTTTCCCCGGATTTGTCCTAGTTTAGAGGGCGTTCGGGGGGCGTTGAGGCTGCTGACACATCTACCGAAAATAATTTTTTTTTTTGTAAATTTATTTAAATTTGAAAACTGGTGTTTTAAAACGAAATTAACTAAACTAAATTTTGTTTATAATTCTGTGAAAATAAACAAAAATTTAAATAATAACAATTAAACCTTTTATTTATTTTTCTTTGTAACTTTAAAAAACACTGTTGATATGTCCCGGTTTAAAGCTCCACCAAAATCCGGGTTTTCACACTTCTGCGTACCTATTGGCCATCTCGGTTGACATCGAATTGATGGGCACTTTGTAGTACATTGCGTCGTAAGCTTTTAATATTTTCCTCATCATAGACAAGCTGTAACACACGACGGATTGTACTAGAAAGTGCCCATCAATTTGGTTGGTAACCGAGATAGCCAATAGATACTTGTCCGGGTTGGCAGCATTCGCAGCAGCAGAAAGACTTTGTTTTATTAAAATACGAATATTTTCAACTCAAATAACTTCCACCCATTGTTCATTTTAACAACCACACCGTATGTAATTCCATACATTATAATATTTGTGTGAAATGGAGCTGTCATGTAATATTTTACATAACTTAGTGTCAAGTCTGCACTAAATAACACGTTAAGTTAACGACTAGTTTCAGTTTTACGATTTGTCTGCATAAGTCTACGCCCAACTTAGGTACAACTTGCGAACTTTGTACATTGCTCGTAAAAACGTTTAATTTTCAAGAAAACTCGTAACTGGAATGTTTAAAAATACCATTAGTCTAAATAGGTTTAGATTTTCGTCGGAATGCTCTAGGTATTTTTTTTTAATGAGATCTATATACTTACCTACGTTGCAAAACATTTGCTGTCAGTATTTTTTATGTCTGGGCAACAGACTGTCTAGTTGGTCTAGTGGTCCCAAGCGCGAGTGCTGAGTATGAGGTCTTGGGTGCGATTCCCGGGTCGGGCTAAGTGTTATAATTTTTTTCTGTTAGAAAATTCTCAGTAGCAGCCCGGAGTTCAGAATTGTGCCCGGTAGATGGCAATACGCTCACCACCTATTACATGGGCCTTAATAACAGCATTGGTGAAATGTGGGTGTACCTACAACAGTGTACACATTTGCCTACTCCTTCGGGGAATACAGGCATGATGCTACGCTATGCATGCAACAATTTACCAGCTACCTGATATGAATAATTCTTCCTTCCTTTTTGAATAACTAGGTATGTGCGGCACAAGCATTGTCTTGAAGAGACCATCAACGAATGCAGCTGTGAATCCTGAAACCTTAGTAACGGTTTTTAATCATAGAATCCCAAAAAAAAATCCATACCTAGGTAAAAGGTAGGGTACCTTCGGACAGCGGATATATCACTGAGTTGAATGAGTTTTTGTTTGTCAATAATTAGGTGCTGGTACAGTCACAAACACAAACGTGTATGAGTACATTTGCACGTTTTAAATTCCATTTATATTGTGAATAATATCGAGGTATTAATTTATGTCTATATATAGAAGGAATGGTTCGTCTATCTGTGTTACATACCTAATTATCTTAGTGATACACGGTAGAGATACTATCTGTGAGTTTTTTAAAGTTTGTGTTTACATGTTTGTGCACGTGACTGTACTAAATATATATAACACTAAGATCAAAAACTCTATAAAAAAGCGACAGATGTTTTTCCAACAACAGAATAACAAGACGCCAAACAGCCACATAACGCTGACGCGAAACAAAGTAATAACGTCACCCACTATCCCATTAACCAAACTTTATGGTTTTGCATAAAAAAAAGAATTCTTGTAACATTATCTGTAACCGCCACCTCGTGTTTATGACGCGTAACAAGCAATAAAAATTGGGTCTCCAATGGGTCTCCATCGTTTTGCAATCTCCCTGACGGCCCTCAGTCCCTTGATGAACTCCCTAAGACTTTATATTTGTCTATAAAATGTTTTTATGACGCACACACGTCTTGGAGCACCTTGTCCTAGGTGAAAGCGAGTGTTTTGCTATGAAATATAGCTTTAAATTCTTTGATAGTACTGTTTAACCTTTCGGCTCAGTAACGTACAGATCTGTACGTTGTAACAATAAAAATCTATTGTGTCTGCTAATGACTGACGCAACAGCTTAATAAATGCTTGTAGGTAAGTAACAATTCGGCTTGAAACATTAATTGATATAAAACAGTTCTTACAGTTATAAACGCAATAACTAAATATTATCTTATATAATTTCAGAACCAAACGGTTGAATTCTAAAATGCTACTTAAATTTAAATATTGCCCTGAAGACACGTGCTGTCACAGTCAACTCGCCTTAAAGTCAAAGTTATCAAGTACCTAACCCCTGATGCGGCCCGAGCCATTTATTCGTCAATAATAAACATTTTAAATCTCTCCCTTGGATCTCTCCTGTATAAAAATCCTTTATACAATAAATCGATGCCTACCTCTGTATATTAATTCATCAGCTGGCCTTTTCATAGCATAGCTCGGGCCACATCAGACAGCGGCTAGACACAACTTTGATCGCACGTCCGCTCGCATGGTCAGCGAAAGTAATGAGTCGTAAAGCTACTGAACGGTGTAAAATAGACGGACACAGGTAAAGGACCTCTATGCTTTATATTGTCGCTTTAACGTATATTGCGTAGGACAGCGGACATAATTTAATTTTGCTGAACGAATTATTTTTGAAAACTTGTTGATAAGTCATACATTTTTGTGGATAGAAAAACACGGTCGTGAGCAGGATTCAAACTGCGCCTCCTGGATATATACTCCAGACAGGCGCAGGTTCGAATCCTACTCACGACAGTATATTTCTTTCCACAATAACATTAGAGTAACATTATTAATAATTAGAGTTCGCTATGCCTGCGTTTATGCTTTTCGAAGATTTCTCGGAACTAGTTGATGTTTTGTTAACATCGTAGGGTTTTTCTAGGCTCATAAACTTTTAATAAGTGGTTACTATTGAACTACTTGATTAACTTACTCTTCTGGTCTTCAAAACGAGAACTCTCCACTTTTGCGGTCGGTTTCTTCTCATTAATAACTTTTATTTTTATGTTGAAACTCGTCCTGGGGGTCTAAAATTGCCACTTTGAAAATTTATCCTAAAAATTAATCATTATTTGAATTGGGTAACTTCATAAGATTCTGCTATTTGACACATTAGCAATTCCTATTTTGTGAGCCATTTTACGAATCTCCATGGAAAACTGTCAAATAGATGAATTACTTGTTTATGAATTGCATGCAAATCATATTATGATTTGTCCATGAGATGACCATTTTATGATTTGTGAAATGAATCATATTAGGATCCTATTATGGTTCAGCCAAAGTGGCCTTTTTGGACCCCCTGGTTGCTGTGGCAGGCGTGTTTATGGTC
This sequence comes from Xylocampa areola, assembly GCA_935421205.1. NCBI lineage: Eukaryota > Metazoa > Arthropoda > Insecta > Lepidoptera > Noctuidae > Xylocampa > Xylocampa areola. The sequence continues at coordinate 14,225,574 of OW285207.1, forward strand.
ATAATCCATGATTCCGGGAATTGTAGATGAATTCATCGCAATCCCGGCAGGTCAAAACTGCTATTTCAGGATTTTAAAATTTTTCTTTCATACAATTTCGTTTTAAGCTGTTGCGTCAGTCATTAGCAGACACAATAGATTTTTATTGTTACAACGTACAGATCTGTACGTTACTGAGCCGAAAGGTTAACATAGGTACTTTATATACGCAGAACAGTAAACAAAGAAAATGGCGTTTTGTGCAACAATCTACAACAATGTATTGTTTCATAGAATTTTACTCTATTGTGTAAAATATTGAGACTACCCCATTCATCTGAAATTATTAATAACTCCAACTGAATCCTGAACACTTTACAATTTACCTTTATCAAAACAAAATTAGCCAAGTGAATTAGGGACGAAGTTTCTTTGCGAATCTTTTAAAAATCTTTTTTTGTATGACAAAGGGTCAGATTTAGATTAGGGGGTGTGTCAAACCCCCGTTGCGCGCCGAAATTAGCCAAGTCAGGGGCAAATTAAAAAAGAAATCAGGCGAAAGTTAATTCCGAAAGTTTTAATTACGTTTATTTTAGTCATCAAGCAATTCCACGTTAATTAATTTGGGAAGGAACGAATGTTTTTTTTTGTGCGAACAATAAGGAATGAGAATTATTGTCCGTTTCAATTATCGTTTGGATGTACTTACAACAATGTTGAGAGAACAACTTGTTAGTCGTATTTGCTTTATAATTAAAGCTAATAAAATATCTGGTTCTAGAATGAATCGTTTCAACCATTTATTAACAATAACAATTTGAATAATAAAACGCATTAATTCAAGTCTAATATTGAGGATTCTCCTGACACAGTAATTAAGCATACTTATTTTCAGAGGTACTTACGGCTTATGTAATTATAAATGCATATTTTTAAACCTACGTATGTAAGTACATTTACATTATTTTCAATGTAGGCACTTACCTATTCCCTGATCATAATTAGAGAAGCATTTAAAAACAGAGAGCTGGTGTAAACAAGAGATGAGAGCTAAGATAACTTGAGTCTGCTAAGTGTGGAGAGCCCTTAATTGCGCCTTTTACACCTTGCTCGCTTGTTCCGACTGTCGAGTAGTTCCGCTTTCACGCGTACTAGTCCAAAATACCCTCAACTTGCTGAGAATTTTGTGTTGTGTGAATGTTTTCTTCCGAAGAGTTTGCAAGTTTGTTGTTTAGATAGAGATTATAGACTATTATATTTTATTCACAGAAAGGGTTACTTTGAAAAGAGTTAAAAAGAGACCTTAAAAAGAGTCTTTTATCTTTGGTCCTATCAAAGATAAATAAGGAAGGATCCTATAGGTAAATATTGTCATAATAAACAAACGTAGCACGTTCGAAGTATTACTTGTTATTTCTAACATTGATATTATCTCAGAATAATAAATTATTACCATCATCAGTGTGAAGGTATTTAAAAAAAAACATTGTAGAAAAATAAACGTAACAATATTTGGACGCTAGCATACTTACGTAGCACTGCCGTAGCGGCCGTAGCCTACAATTTTATATCGGTGTACCGGTGGAGGTGGCGTGCGCAAGATTCGTAGCGTTTACTATCAGCACGTAGTAAACGAAGATTAGACCTAAAATAATAAAACAACCCGTTTAAATATCGGCAGCCCTTGTAAATAAAATAAAATAAAAACAGACAAAATTAATGTCATCGAAATGATACGAAAACTTGTCGTCATAGAAATTATTTTAATAGTTCTTAAATAATGATTGCACTATATACCTATTAGATTTTATTAACTAGCAAATGAAATAACTGACGGCTCCGTCCAATGACCTTTCTCTGTTAAAAACAATACGCTCCTATCTTAGAACTGGTAAGTCGGCCATTTTAAATAAAAGACAGACCATTTCCTATATGATTTACAGCTCATATTCTATAGTTTGAAGCAGCGACGATTTTTTTAAATTCAGTGAACGCTGTTATAATATTTCATTTTTACGACCGAGAGCGTCTGGGTACTGGATGGTGCGTTTGGAGTCCTCCGTGGAAATCGGTGTAATGGCCATATTATCTTTCACCATCTTTCGTGGTAATAGTTCGCATGCAGTCACCACACGACATGTAGCCTTTGTTTTAGGTATATAACGTTGGCTTGAAAAATGCAAGTCATATTCACGATTAAATATACATAATAAATATGTAAGCTTTTTAAATATTTATACGTACTTAACCTAACGTACAAGAGAGGGTGTTCATATTTTTTTTTAATGCATATTGAAAACGTCTAAAAAATGTAGTGAGTCCGTCATGACAAACAGGGAAAGAAAGGTGTAAAAATAAGCAGTTAATCTTATGTAATGATGACAACTTAATAAGACCGGTTAAAAGCCCACACAAAAAGACAAGCCCGAACGAAGCACTAAAAACTCCTTCAATTAAACGCGTAATTAGAACACTAAAATAATTAAATTCATGGAGCGTAATTACGCAACACTTATACTTTTTTATGAATGCGTCTCACTTGGGCCGTAACTCCGTAAGCCTGTAAAAGTCTCCGGTACATCAATTAAATTCAACATTTCGTTTAGAGATGCTAAAAAAAGTCGTAACATAAACTTTTTCAATTTTCACGTGGAATATAGCCGCGTAAAGCTGAGAGCGGCCTTTTACAAGTAAATATTCCTAGAAGGTTGACGACGCCTGCGGCGCGAACGAAGCGACTTGATAAGGGCTCCCGTGGTATAAAATGCATGTTAACACCTCTTTCGCCGAGTGCTTGGGGACCGACCGAATGTTGTCGACTGCTCTCTTCACAAATTTAGACGTACTTACGTATTGCATTGCGTTATGACATTTCTGAATTGAAAATTGTAATTTTATTTGCACTGTGTAAAATGCGCTAGTCCACTTGCATTTCGTTTGTAGCTGAAATTGCTTACTTGTAGAAGTGTAGAGTGTCTACAATATACTGGTTTAAAATTACGGTATATTTTGTTATGTTGACTTTAGAATGAAATCACTTTTCCATTTTCCCGTCTAGGAGAGTATACTTTATGTTAAATTTAGGAACTATAACAAAAATATATTTTATACAGTTAAACACTAGAAAAGGGAAAGCACACAATTTTTTTACATACCTTTTATTCACTTCGGGTTGGGTTTAATTTCAGTAGTTAATTATTGTATTTCAATGAAGACCTATATTCAAAAACAATAAATAGTCGATAGCGTTGATAACTAACAAGTCCATTTTTTTTCATATTTTCAGCCCCTCAAACACTTTTATTTAACACAAACTCCCACTTTTAATTCATCAATCTCCTTCCAACAGCCCGTCAAACGAGATGGACAGCAGACAGCTAACTTAGTTACCCCAAACATGTCTATGACTCGTATATAAAATTCAATCTGTTAAGAGCTCCTGTTGTACTTCAGTTTGCATCAGCGTCCGTCCGTTGGGCCACCAATCATTCTAATGGCCCCGCCTGGATCAACTCGCAGACCAAATTAGTTCTTTTCAAACAACCTCCATCATTGAATTGAAAATGTCCAGACAGTTCTATATTATCTATTAGTTGGATGTGTGGTTACTCTGTGGTAAGGGTTAGCCAGTCAATAAATATCGCGAAAATGCCGTGATAGCGTCCTCAATGATGAGTTAAGTATCGTGTTTATTCATCAAATATAATACAATAATGAATGAGGAGATTACGAATTTCGTGAACCACATTTTCTTTATTTTTTATTACCCGTGAGTCATCAATGTTACTGTAAATAATTCATAGGAATTAATAACAGTACATAGGTACAGGTGAGTAAAATCTTTTCAGTTAAAGTTATTAAGTCATCTCGCATTGGCTTTGTGGTAAGAGCGCCTGGAATATTTATCCGGGAAGCGCAGGTTCGAATCATGCTTGCGACCGTATTATTTTTTCATTTTCGCTAAGCATGCGTTAATGCTTTTCAAAGACTTATCTTGAATTACATTAGGCCCTGTTCATTTCGTTCTAACATTACTGTCTATGTGGAAAATATTTAATTTTATATTTTTGTGAGTACATGTTTTTGTGGTTATACATATGTACGACCTATGTATGAAAATTGTTGCCCTGTGCCCTGTGTCCTGTGGAATAAAATATAATTATTATTGATGGGATCACGAATATCGTGATTGTCCACTTTTTATTTCTTTGAGTGTTTAATAAAAATGATTTTAGACAGAAAATATAATTTTAATTTTTAACAAAATGTTGGTGATCGATGGTGAGTGAGCATGCTAGGTTCTTAGTATTCGTATTTCAATTAACCATAAAAATGCTCCTTATGTTAAAGTAAAAGTTACTAAGAAAGTATTTTTGCTTTTTTATATCGTGAATTAATAACTTCTGAGAATAGATTATATACATATTTTCGTGCTACCATTTATCATAGTGCACTGAAATCCTTAATAACATCAACAAATACTTATGATTGATCTGCAGATTGTCTGAGTAAACAGCTGATGAGATATTAAACATTAAAAAAAACTTAACTGTCCCACTGCAGGGCAAGGGCATCGTCTCATACATAGAAGGCACGACATATGATCACCGCGCTAGATCACGTTTCTAATATTACTATACTAATACACGAGACTCTTTCAAAACACCTAGTTCGTAACCTATTAATATTAAAATCACTTAAAAATAACATAAACACGGCATAATCTCATAAAAGCGTATAATCAGAACCAATGAACCAAGTGATTTTAACTTCCTTAATCGTACTTTTAACTTAAACTACTTAGTGTAATCATAAGGCACCGTCCTTACGTGTGGATGAACCGATAAAAACTTGGTAGACGGTCGGGGTATTCATTAAAAGGTAATAATTTACGACTAGAGCGATATAATATGTGTATGAAGAATATAGGTTGGTTTTGAAACGAGTTATGAGCATAAAGGCGGGGAATTTTGACACGTTTTAATAAATATGGTAGAGCTTAATAGGGCTAGGGGTTCCGTACATGTTAAATGTACTGCTTTATAAAATTAAAGGCAGTGATAACTTAGTGATATTACCCCTGGTCTAGCAAGTCGAAGGTCCCAGGACACCAGCGTTGCCAACGTCCCACGTTTTAGGCCTCGGGGCGCATCCCGCCGGCACCCTGAGTGGGACTCCCGAAATCCCACATTATCATCTAGCCAGCCTCTGAAAAAAGAAACGTATGAGACGTGCGAGCGATAAAATAATGAGATAATCATTATTTCTAAATATTTATTAAGAAATTATATAGATTTGTAAGTTTTCATTTTTTCTGCGTCTCGATTCTTTTATCCCAGTCCCGTTTTTTCCACTTAGTCTCGATATTTAGACAAACAGATCTGGCAACGCTACAAGACAGGCACCACTGATTTTCTAAATTGACGTAGATACGTATTACAAATTAATTATCACTTACTTAAAACGGGATAGGAAACATTTTGAGGTAACCGGAACACCGGAGAAACGTTTTCTATGTTGTATTAAACCATATCAGAGGCCTTCAGGTAGTTTAAACACTATTTCACATCTTGTGGTTGATGAACAACCAATAGTCAGAGTTTAAACCGCCTATAGACCTCTGACATGGCTTTACACACCATCGAGAACATCTCTCAGGTGTGCTGGTTTCCTCACAATGTTTTACTACACCATTTTAAGCGAGTGAACATTAGATTAGGTTGTTAAATAACCAAACTTGCTAGCTGCAGCTTGACTGCTTGACTCATTCAGCTAGGAGTTCACTTCGTCTCGCCATCTCCTTCTAGGCTTAGCGCGTTGCCGTTTCGTAGTGTTTAGAAATATAGGAATTGGTAAGTACCTCTAAATAATATTATTTCGATTGTTCGTTTGAAATGCTTAAAGTCTATGGCAATACAAGAAAATACGTAGGTAATCGGTACTTGCTTAAAAATTTGTTCCAATAAATTTAATTCTCCTTTCAGTCATTTAAAAGTTTACTTTTACATGGATTTGGTCTATAAAACCTTCATAATCGGTTACCAATTCCAAAAGCTGGTCACTAAAACTAACCTTCGTTATTTGACAGGTCGTTGTTAGCGATAATTACTGTGTCGTAAACTAGTTATAGTTAATGACGGGTTAACTGCAGACAGGCTAGCCGACTGACGGGTTCAAGGTTAACTGATTCATGCCTTAGTTAATTTGTTTTGTGATGTAACATCTTTAGAAGTGGAACGATTTTGATTGAGTGTTAATCTAAGCCGAACAATGCAAAAAATAAGAGTGATGATTTGGCCTTGCTTGTTCATGGTCTTAATAGTTCAATCTTAATTATAGTGTGTAATGTAGTGAGTAACATAAAAGTCTTGGAAAGTTCAATTTAAAATTACGGCTGGATTGATTCTTTTTATTTACTTGGAACAAAATATTTTCCAAAAAAATAACATACATCGACTCGAGTAAACTGTACCCACCAGTAGTTGAAGATTTTATACTGGTAAAAAAATTGTCTTTTCAAGTATATCCATAATGTCCTAATTTATTAGGTAGGTAATTACCTTCGAAAGGGTTAATATATAAGTCAAATAAATTCACCTAAGCCAAGAATTAAATGGATATAATAAATCATTTGTAATAACCATAGTACTAGCAAGACGAAAACTATTACTCGAATGGCATACAGTAAGACAAAAAAATTATTTTGAAATTAATATTATGGCTTAAATGACTCCTTATCCCTTACACATTGACCCCGTAAAAGGAAATTACCTAATAAATTAGGACCTTATATATATTGATATTTTTAACTCTGAAAGATTCAGGGCAACTTAGCAACATTTTCACAAAGCAAGCTTTTGCTCAACCAACGAACCCAAAAACATAATTTACATACACATTTCAAAAAGCCATCTTAGCCCAAAGTTCCAAAATTGAACATGGTATTAACATAAACGACCTTTAATACTTGTATGGTGGCTGCACATTCGCATTCTCTGTAATTAGATACCAAGAATTGTTGTTATTGCAACGATTATCTCGGCACTGCACTAATACCACGGAGAAGAGAGTAAATGGAGTGAGAATAAAAATAAACGATACAATCTACATACACAAATGTCGCGTGGATATCTAAGTGATTGTTTCCAGAAGTGGTTGATAGAAATAACGAAGCTGACTTAACTTGTTGTTTTCCCCATTGCATCTTCTATCTATAACAAAGTTTTTATTAGTCTTATAAACTAAGGATATCTACTTTTAAGGAATAAATCGTGTCGTAGAGATTTAGGTGTAACAGATCTGATTTTGAAGAATAGGTCACATCCTATCCAGATCACTACGACATGATTTATTTTCGTAGTTGATTTAAGCATTACAGACATGCGGTAAAGGAAAATATTGTATGGAGACATTGACTTGTAACAATTAATAACATGTTGTACTTTTTAAACTTTCGCGATTCGAACACTTAATTATTGAATTCAAACGGGACTTAATCGCGCTAAAAGTATAATATTTATTTACCTCGACGTTTCGATGAAGTTGCATTGATCGTGGTCACGAGTAGACTGGAGAATGCGGGTGTCATCGTCGGGAAGAGCGAATGGTTTTTGCATCCACCCGCACTTGATCTTGTAAATCCGTTTTCATGTTATAATCGCGACACACAACACTCACGACATCTATCGACTCCTTTGTAAAAGATTTTCGCGAACATTTGCCAATGACTGGGTTCCAAGCCGCCGCTAACTTAAATCCGTCTTCCTGGTTAAAGTTTCACCCGCAGTTGCCCAGTTTTCAGTAACTGGGCAACTGCGGGTATAAGACGCAGTAGAGATGTGATGTATGAACTATATGACAAAAAGTCTTACACATCTAATGTTAATTTTCATAATTACGTAAGAAAATACTCAAAGATCTTTAAAAAAGTTTGTATACAAGCTAAGGCCGCTTTTATTAGTAACCAAATCAAACATGCAAGTAATAAAATAAAGGCTACTTGGAAAATAATTAATACTGAAACTGGAAATAGTAGGTCCATGGATAGTAACATAGAACTAAAAGTTGATGGTGAACTTGTTTCAGATAAAGGTGTAGTCGCCAAATTCTTGGAAAAGTTCTTCACTAATACACCAATAAAGACTACAAAGTCTCTTTCGTCGTCTGTTATAGCGGCCGAGTCTCTTTTAAAGGAAAGCGTTGAGTTACACTCCACTAACCTTGAGTTTAATCTCATAACCCACATTGATATAATAAAAACATTTAAAACAATTGTCATTAAGAAAACTGAGGACTTATGGGGATTGTCAATAAAGGCGGTTGAATCAATAATTGCTAAGATAGCGCCAATTCTGGCGTCAATATTTAATCGTTGCATCACAGAGGGTGTTTTTCCCGATCTTATGAAACTAAGTAAAATCGTACCCATTTTCAAATCAGGCTGCCATAATAACCCATCTAATTATAGGCCAATATCTGTGCTACCAGCGTTGAGTAAAATTTTTGAAAAAATAATGCTAAACCAAATGTTAGTTTACTTTAATAAAAATAAAATATTGCATGCCAAACAGTTTGGGTTTACTAGGGGACGTTCGACAGTTGATGCCGGATCCACTGTGATCAAAGCAGTGTTGGGGGCTTGGGAGGAGGCTCAAGATGCTATAGGAGTGTTTTGTGACCTTTCGAAAGCTTTTGACTGCGTGGATCACCGAACGCTCATTATGAAATTAAATTACTATGGAATTCGAGGTAGATCAATTGATTTTTTAAGTTCATATTTGTTGAATCGAAATCAAAGGGTGGCTATTGATAATGTAACTTCGACAGGTGCAATTGTCAAAATGGGGGTGCCTCAAGGATCAATTCTGGGCCCATTTCTGTTCCTAGTTTATATTAATGATCTTCCCTACTTTATCAAGGATATCAAGACAAATATGGTCCTCTTTGCTGATGATACATCCCTTATATTCAAAGTAAATAGAAAGGATGGGGATCAGATTGAACTCAATAATACACTTATTAAAGTATCTAATTGGTTTTCTGCTAATAACCTTCTTCTTAACCCGAATAAGACCAAATGCATTAGGTTCTCCGTACCAAACGTACCCCATATAAATTCAAATATAAAACTTGATGGTAGGGTGTTAGATTTGGTTCCGTCAACTGTTTTCTTAGGCGTTTCAGTAGACTCCAAACTGCAATGGGGTTCTCATATAGAGTCACTTGCAGGCAAACTCAGCTCTGCTGCTTTCGCTGTTAGAAAAATAAGACAGATGACAGATGTAGCAACGGCTAGACTAGTATATTTTGCTTATTTTCACAGTATTATGTCCTATGGCATCTTACTGTGGGGTTCGGCTGCTGACGTTGAGACTATTTTTATATTACAAAAAAGAGCAGTCCGAGCTATTTATAATCTTGGCTGTCGTGAGTCATTACGTGAATTGTTTAAGGAAATAAATATACTTACCTTGCCATCATTGTACATATTCAGTAATATCATGTACATTCGCAAAAATATTGCCCATTTTAATAAGAAGAGTGACAACCACAATTTAAACACTCGTAATAAGCACCAGCTTATAGTCCCCGGTTTTAGGCTTAGGAAGACTAGCAAATCATTTATGGGTAACAGTATTCGATTCTACAATAAGATCCCATCTAATATTACAGATCTTCCAGATGATAAGTTTAAGGTAGTGATCAAACGCATTTTAATATCTAAAGCATATTATAGTATTAAACATTACATTGAGGATAAGGATGTTTGGCGCACGATCCCCTCCTGCACACAGTGACCCACTGGCACTGTCTAATTTATTTCATGTATGAATGTAACCTCAACAGATTACTTTTGTAATTACTAGTTTTTATTTTTATTTTTATACAATTAATTTTATTGACGTAGTACAATTATTCCAATTGTATTTTTTTTTTACACTTGTTTGTTTATGTAAATTTACATATCCATTATCTAACCGCTAGTATTCCTACTAGTTTTAAATTTATATTAACATTTCTTTGTAAAATGTGAGCATTATGTGGACATTAATGTTATTTTTAATCTCATGTTACGTACATATTGCCCATTGTCAGGCATTATGAGTTTGTCATGCTCACTAAAATGTCCTGCTGATGATGGCGTTGTACATCGGGTCGTCGAGTTCCCTACAAAATGGTTGAGCTAAGCGAGGCTGATGTGCGCGTCATGCTCGTGAACGGGTGCTGTCTGTCGGGACTGGTCAGCTCTTAACTGCTTTGGCAATCATTTTAAAAGGCTATATAAGTTATTGCTTCTAGCGCTTTCCTTTATTATTTTGCTCATTAACCTGCATTATTCTCACATTACCTTATTTATTGTTATACCAATTTATTTTTAAAGAGTGTCTATGGAGTTTCTTGCCGGCTCTTCTCCATAAGATCAACGCCTTGGAACCGTGCACCTAGGTTTGACTTTTCATAAGTGCTTGTAATATGGCCTATTTGAAATAAAAATCTTTTGACTTTTGACTTGACTAAAATTTGGATGTTTTTTTAATTTCAACCGCTTCACGTACAATTCTTGAGTAATAATGACGTTCATTGGAGAGGACTTTCGGGTCGTGGAGTTCAATCCAGTGGTTGGGTCCCGACTCAAGCAAATGCTCAGCGATCGCAGATTTGTTTACCTGGCGGTTTATTACAGCTGCTATATGCTCTTTGACTCTTTCCGCTATGGTTCGCTTGGTCTGTCCTATATAAGATTTACCGCAACTGCAATCAATTTTGTAAACGCCTGGAGTCTGCAGAGGTGTCACGTCTTTGGGTGTACGGACATGCCTTGCCAATTTAGATAATGGGGTAAAAACAGTGTTTATAGAGTAGTTTTTAAACACTGCTCCAATTTTATCTGTGACTCCCTTTATATATGGCATGAAGACCGGCTGCCGTTTGACGTCAATCTTGCTCTTCTGATATCTGCGTCTAGGGCGCCATTGTCCAGTCACTTTGTAGCCATTTTGTTTAAGGACCTGCTGAACGTGCATTATTTCCGCGTCAATGTGTTCAGGATCACATAGGTTACTTGCCCTATCCATCAATGCTTTGGCTTCGGATTGTAAGTGACGAGGATGATGATGTGACAAGGCGTTGAGATATCTGTCAGTGTGTGTTTGTTTTCTATAGACCGTGTGAGACAACGAGCCATCAGGTTTCACCATCACCTTGACATCCAGGAAAGCTAAAGATCTGTCCACTTCCACTTCATATGTGAACTTGATGTTTGCGTGAATGCTATTCAATCGACCCATGAGTTCTTCTACTGCCTGTGCGTTACCCTTCATGATGCAGAAAACGTCATCCACGTAACGTCTCCACACTTTTACCGCTGACGATCTCAAGTCTATGTCTTGTTCTATATGTTCCATCCAGATGTTTGCAAGGACTGGGGCCACAGGGCTACCCATGGCGACACCATCAACCTGGAGGTAGTGTTGTCCGCGGTACAATCGTGATCGAGATCGTCCGCGGTAAAAGTGTGGAGACGTTACGTGGATGACGTTTTCTGCATCATGAAGGGTAACGCACAGGCAGTAGAAGAACTCATGGGTCGATTGAATAGCATTCACGCAAACATCAAGTTCACATATGAAGTGGAAGTGGACAGATCTTTAGCTTTCCTGGATGTCAAGGTGATGGTGAAACCTGATGGCTCGTTGTCTCACACGGTCTATAGAAAACAAACACACACTGACAGATATCTCAACGCCTTGTCACATCTTCATCCTCGTCACTTACAATCCGTAGCCAAAGCATTGATGGATAGGGCAAGTAACCTATGTGATCCTGAACACATTGACGCGGAAATAATGCACGTTCAGCAGGTCCTTAAACAAAATGGCTACAAAGTGACTGGACAATGGCGCCCTAGACGCAGATATCAGAAGAGCAAGATTGACGTCAAACGGCAGCCGGTCTTCATGCCATTTATAAAGGGAGTCACAGATAAAATTGGAGCAGTGTTTAAAAACTACTCTATAAACACTGTTTTTACCCCATTATCTAAATTGGCAAGGCATGTCCGTACACCCAAAGACGTGACACCTCTGCAGACTCCAGGCGTTTACAAAATTGATTGCAGTTGCGGTAAATCTTATATAGGACAGACCAAGCGAACCATAGCGGAAAGAGTCAAAGAGCATATAGCAGCTGTAAAAAACCGCCAGGTAAACAAATCTGCGATCGCTGAGCATTTTCTTGAGTCGGGACCCAACCACTGGATTGAACTCCACGACCCGAAAGTCCTCTCCAATGAACGTCATTATTACTCAAGAATTGTACGTGAAGCGGTTGAAATTAAAAAACATCCAAATTTTAACCGGGAAGACGGATTTAAGTTAGCGGCGGCTTGGAACCCAGTCATTGGCAAATGTTCGCGAAAATCTTTTACAAAGGAGTCGATAGATGTCGTGAGTGTTGTGTGTCGCGATTATAACATGAAAACGGATTTACAAGATCAAGTGCGGGTGGATGCAAAAACCATTCGCTCTTCCCGACGATGACACCCGCATTCTCCAGTCTACTCGTGACCACGATCAATGCAACTTCATCGAAACGTCGAGGTAAATAAATATTATACTTTTAGCGCGATTAAGTCCCGTTTGAATTCAATAATTATAATTAATAACATGGTTTGTAAACAGTTTTATTTAATTAAATAGGTTAGCCCATCTACTTTCGCATTACTGGTTAGGAACTGGCTATGATAATGTTATAGCCGCCTTTGACTAGGTATAGTGACTACTATTAACAGCCTGCCTCGTTGGTCTAGTGGTCGCAAGCGCGGCTGCTGAGCGTGAGGTCCTGGGCTCGATTCTTAAGTCGGGCAAAGTATTATTGAAATTTTCTGTTAGGAAATTCTCAGTAGCAGCCCGGAGTCAGGAAATTGGTGGTGTGACACCCCCGTGCTTCGGAGAGCACGTAAAGCCGTTGGTCCTGCGCCTGATCTCTCTCTGGTCGTGTCGGATTTCCGCCCCATCGGAATATGAGAGTGAAGGAAGCGGGAGTGCACCTGTGTTTGCGCATACACTTGTGCACTATAATATCTCCTGCATACTTGGCTAATCTCCGTGGAGATAGGCCGCCGTGACCGAAATACGGTCGGACGGAATATTAACAGCCGGGATCTACGTCTAATGTATCTTTCGATGAGGACGCTCAGTAGGCTTACTCTTGAAAATAAAACCGCTCGATTGTCATTGGAAATATGTCAGTTCATACTTTTAAATGCAAAAATGTCTTAAAAATAATTAAAGAATTGGGATACTCATAAACTTAAAATTCTTTAAAATTAAGAGAACTATGATGTAGGTAAATTTATTATAACATTAAAAATTGTTTTATGGCACTGATTTAATATTGGAATTGGATTGGAATTTGTATTAACTTCAAGAGTAACCCTCCAGATGAAAATGCTTCCAGTGATCACCTACATATATACAGACTGGCCTCATCAAGCGTTACTTAACTTTAACGATCGTTTACCGACTACTTTTTGCAACTACCTATGTCCACCCTATACCTTTCATAAAACAGAGAAAGCTCCATGGACTCACTACTCTGTGACTTATCCGGGTGTCTTACTGCAGTCGTTCCCGTATGCAGTCTTATGGCTTTGAGGCGACTCCGACACGATATTATTCCTTTAATTACAGTTAAATTGCGCCAGAAAGCACGACTACTGAATTAAATTGAAACTAAGTCGCTTGATTTTAGTAGATGTTACTGCTTTTATTTGGTTTTTGGTTTTGTTTGTCGGCAAATTCAATTTTTTCTCAGATAAGCCTATGTAGTACCCCTCATAATATATACCCCTCATAATAGATAAGTAGTATAGTTACCCCTCGAAGTATGTCATAAATGGAAAACTGAATGTTATCGTATGAAAAGAACGAACGGATAAAGTGTATTTATGTACAGGAACCTAAAAAAAAACTAAAACCTTACGGAAAAACAGTGAAAATCCCAGGGGGTGATAAATACTAAAAAAATCTTAGCAGAAAAACCAAATAACACTTTGCCCGACTTGGGAATCGAACCAGGGCCCCGCTGCTCTTCTACTTGACCAATAAGCCGGTAAGGTAGTAGACAAATAACTTGATAAATGATCTTTGATCGTGATCAAACTGTTCATAGTATCACATGTTCAACGCCACAGGCTATAAATAAGACATATAGGCTATAAGTAAGACATTTTTGTCTATTTATGTTCCACATCACCTTATCTAAACACACAGAAGAAGAAACGAGTAATGAGACACGTTACCTATATAATAATACTAACATAACGTACAATAGCTTGTTGTCAAAGTAAAAGGATATAAGGCATTTTACTGGTCTAGTAGACCTAAGTGAGGATACTAAGGGCCTAAGTTCGATTTCCGGGTCAGCAGCTTATTGGTTATTTCTGTTATGAAAGTCTCAGTAGCAGTCCGGAGTAAGGAATGATGCCTGATTGTTATTATTCATATAAGTTTCAAGATAATAAGTTTAGTATTATTAATGTAAGTATTATTTTATCATCATCATCATCCCTCTGCCCTTATCCCAATTTGTTTGGGGTCGGCGCAGCATGTATTATTCCTCCAAATTCTAATTGCTTTTGAAATTGCATGCTGCAACTAAAGTATTTGCTAGGTTTTATGACCGGCCGCCTGCCTGACGTCAACCCTCACTGGGAATGCTGTTGTTGGTGGTAACCGCCACCGATACGGTCTCCTTCTATCTATCTATGTCACACCAAATGTTATCCATGCGCCAGGTTCTGATATTATCCTACTATCACACTCCACTAACCGGGCCATAAGTATTATTTTATATGAAAATAATTATACATAAAAGCAATTGAAACAAAGAAAAAGGTTTTTATTTTTACACGCCATCCGACGCACGGTAGTGACGAAACACAAATAAGAGTACAATTTTTAATTCCTTCTCTCGTCTAGTTTTTGCCGTGCCCGACAGGGTCTACCTAAGATTCTTGTTTCTGTGTTCTTTTAAAATAATACTTGTGGAGTTCAATAAGCGTACCTATTGAGTATTGATAGCAATAGACTCATCAGTTGTCACCTACCTATTACATTTTTTAACTGCTTCATTGGCCTAATGGCCGCAAGCGCGGCTGCTGAACGCAACCTGGGTTCAATTCCCGGGTCGGGCAAGTGCTATTGGGTTTTTTTGATAAGAAATTCTCAGTAGCGGCCCGGAGTTAGGAACTGTGTGGTGTAACACCCCGTGCTTCACGAGCACGCAAAGCCGTCAGTCCAGCGCCTGATCTCTCTCCGGTTGTGTCGGATGGCCGTCCCATCATAGAGTGAAGGAAGAGGGAGTGCACCTGTGTTTGCACATACTCTTATGCTCTAAGAGGTATCATACCTCTAATGTACTTGGATAATCTCCGTGGAGACAGGCCGCCCTGACAGAAAATTTCGTCGGGTAGTTTTTTTTTTAACCAGCCCATAACTGTCCCACTGCAGGGCAAGGGCCTCTTCGCATACAGAGAAGGCACAAAAAATAAAGAAAAGATATTATTAGGAGTATATTATTGATGTTGTGGTGGCCGAGTGGTTTCGGGTCCGCTTTGTGAGCCACAGGTTGCGGGTTCAAATCTGGCATGTACCAATGTGTTTTTTTCCAATGTCATATGTACTTTCTTAGTTCATCTAAGACATCACAGACATACGGTGAAGGAAAAGATCTGAAATCACCAATCCGTGGTAGACTAGGGTCCAGATCAATGCTAGCTAGTGCCTCCTCTGTATGAGAAGAGGCCCGTGCCCTGCAGGGGGACTTATGTATAGAATTATTATTATAGATTCTCTACAAGATGGATGAGTTTAGTATGCTGACGCTTGCGTCATGTTCGTGAACGGGAGCCGTCAGTTGGGGCTGGTCATCTCTAAACTGTCATGGCAAAGTTTTGAATTGTAACTAGACTCTTAATATTGATTAAAGATAAATCTTTGAAAAGCATTAACGCATGCTTAGCGAACTCTAAAGTTATAATATTAAACAGAAAAAGAATACAGTCGTGAGCAGGATTCGAACCTGCGCCCGGATAAATACTCCAGGCGCTCTGACCACTAAGCCTTCTCGACCTCTGCGCACCACCGCGAATTCTTCATCCATATTTTAACACGTCTTTTTGGCGACGTCATTGCTATCAATTCAATCCCTATTCTTCTTAATATTGGCTTCCGATTTCATTGTTCTCACAAATGCTTTTTAAAAATTAATGTAAATATAATGTATTCCATAATATTTTAAGTGTTTGATAAAAAACAGTCGGTAACCGTGGAGTTTCTTGTCCGTTCTTCTCCATAGAAATCTACACTTTGGAACGTGGCAACTAGTTTTTGACAATTCAAAAGTGCCTATAAATGGTCTAATTGAAATATATTCTCTGACTTTGCTTTACTGAAATGTACAACAATACACCTCTGCCAACCCCCCAGATGATACGTTCCAATATATGTAGTTATAGATAAATAATACTTACACAGTAAGTAATTCTGACATGTTGGGCCCAGCTGTTTTGCACTTATTAACATAGTTTACGAGTGTTTCGTGTCAGACTATTAGTTTAGTCTCCCTCAGTTTAAACTCACGTTACACCTGGGAAAAGAGACGATTAAAATATTTTAATTACACAGACAAAGTTCTTAATGACAGTTGTAATTATAATGAAACTTTATTTGTTAATAAAAAACATTGAAAAACCGAAGACACTTAGTGCTTCTTGTTTTTTATTTTCCCTATAATCTTGCTATCTATACCTGTAAGCTCTAAAAACTTTTCTAACAAAAAAACTCAATAAAATTTGCCCGGTTGGGAATCAAACCCGAACCTCATGCATAGCAGTCGCTCTTGGGACCACTAGACCAACGAGGCAGTCAACTCATAACGTATAAGAACATTGCTTAAACAGGTTGGTAAAGCGTAAATCTTTTCTCTACTTATTTCGTTCAATAATAACACGGGCTTGAACATGACTCTTTATCTAAAATCTAACATTTCACGGTAATTATAATCGAATTAATTTTTCTTACCTGCTCGATAAACAGTCATGATTCATCGCTATTCGCAGACGCACACTGATTGCATCATTCATTTAATTTCATTCCATTTTCATGTTCAATTTAACATTCACCTTTATTTCTCCCACTAAAACACTCGAGCACGACCAATATTCATAAATAAAATCTTAAAATGTTTGTTGCCTTCTATGATGGTATTAAAAACATTATAAATAGTGCGGACAATCTGCGCTTAGTGGTAGATCGCGTCTCGCGGGTAGTCGTAAAAATAATTTAGTGCGAGCGACGTCATTAGCGTTAGTCGACGCCGACGCCATCTGCCGGCGACGCTCTTTAATGCACTCTAAACATACGCCAAGTTATAACACCGGTTTGCGATTATTATTAACGGAAAATGATAGCATCTTAGACTGTAAGTTTAGTACACAACTATATAATAATCAAGTTAGTTTTCCACTAAAAGTGCCTTGATATCTTTATTTAAATTATAAATCTTGCGTTTTTTTATTTTTATTTAATTTTGTAATCACTTAATAATAAAGTTTTTTTATTGCGTCAATTGAATTTTAAATAGTCCATGTAGCGACACAGCAATAGACCATTTATATATATGTATATATACCCATTTTCAAATAGCAATAGTTCTGCACCTGTCGGGACCTCTTCATGGCTATTCCTATAGTGCAGGGGTTCCCAACCTTTTTTTGTCTACTGCCCACTTTAAGAATAAATTATTTTTTAACGCCCCCCTTTTTAAACATACTTAAAAACCGCTAAGTACTTATAACTGATTATTGAAACGCAAATTTATAGTATTCGGACAGAGTATCTTTTATTGAAAATAAAACAAACATAATCAATTCTTATATAAAAACTAATGTGAAGGTTGAATCTGATGCTGTTCAATAAGTTTGTTGATATCAGGTTCCAATTTATTCAAAAACAGCCGCAAGTCACCACGTTCGGTAACACGCAAACGATTTCTCTTTTTGGTAAGCAGCGTTGCCACAGCACTAAATCCACGTTCACACAAATATGACGATGGGAATGCTATCAAAAATCGTTGAACAATTGACCACAATCCAGGGTACAATTGCGGGATCGGTTTTTGTAGCCAAAATTCTTGATATCCATTTTTGAACTTGATTTTTATTTCTTCGTTTGTTGTCAATTCTATAAGTTCTTCTTCCAGCTGAGGTGACATTGCTGTGTTGACATTTGAAAACGGATCCAACACCCAGTCTGGTATTTCCAAGTTTAAAATGTCTTGGTATCGTTCGGTGAAGTCAATGTGGAGGTTTTCCAAATGTTGGCAGTAGGCAAACAAGTCGTCGTTACTGCAGTATACTGATAAATTCGGAAAATTGTGAAACTCACGTCTGCCCATATTCTTTTTGTGCAGAAGCAGTTTGGCTGCGAAAGCAGCAACGACATTTTTTGTTTTAATTAAATTTAGTTCATCGCCTTGCAGTTGGAGGTTCATGTCGTTGAACATTTTATACAGGTCTGTCATGTAAGCTATATCATTCTTTGATGTTATGAGCTTGTTGCGCAGTTCTGTATCTTTAGTTTCCAAGAACTATCATAGAGTCAAACAGGTTGTAAAATCGAATAAGACAATTGCCTCTTGACAGCCAACGAACTTCAGTATGAAGCAACAAACGGTTGAAATCTTCGTCATTAGTAACACAAAGCTGATGAAATAATCTATCATTCAAAGAGCTGCTACGGATTTTATTGACTGCTTTGATGACATATTGCAGTGATTGAAATAGTCGTTCACTTAAGTTTCTAGCAACCAAATGTTGTCTATGAATAACGCAATATATAGCAAGGACATCTGGAATTTTATTCTTTAAGTATGCTATGAAGCCTTTATGGCGCCCTGTCATAGCCGGAGCGCCATCCGTAGCAACTGATATAATATTTTTCAAAGGAATCTCTTTCTCTTCACAAAACTTTTCCAATGTATTGAATATGGTTTCGCCTTTTGTATCTGTCTCCAAATTTCTGGCAAACAATAGTTCTTCACGTATTTTCTCATCTTTAATAAACCTCACGTAAGATAGCAACAACGCTTCATTAGTTGGTAAAGTGGACTCATCGAGCTGAATTGAGAATTGACTAGTCCTCAGATGATTGCACAATGATTCTTCAATGTTTTCAGCCATTTCATCAATTCGTCTTTGCACAGAATTATTACTCAAAGGATTTTTTCGGATAATATCTCCGGCCGGTTTATGAAGCACAGTAGTTATTACTTCCTTTATTGCTGGCAAAATTAACTCTTCTCCGATGTTGTGTGGTTTGCCTTTTTGAGCAATTAACAAAGAGATATTGTACGAAGCTCGAAGTCCGTCGTCATCTTGCTTAGCAGCCGCCGAAAATAGTTTTGATACACTTGGCTGAGTATTATGCTTCTTCTCTAGGTCTTGAAAATATGCTACATTCTTTTCTGTCTTATCTGGATGCATTTTATTCAAATGATCTTGCAGTCTTGAAGGCTTCATTGCTTCGTTCGAAAATGTTTTTAGACATAGAAGACACAAAGGCGACGACGGGTTTGTGGGATTTTCAATAAATCCGAATTTAATATATTCCGCAGAGTATTGCCGTCTCTTCTTTTTTACTTCCGACATTGTTTTGTTTTAAGAAATACGTAAGTGTTGAAATCAAGTACTGCTTATCTATTTATTATGCGCGAAACCGCAAATGAAAATAAAATAAATTTACGTCGTTTATATAGGATTGCATTAAGCAGCACGCACCAACAGGAATAAGACAAACGTGCGTAAACTCGTTTATCTCATTCGACGCCCAATCGTACTCGACAAGCAAGAACAAGTATTATAGAACCAGCCGATTGGTATAGGAATGTACAATTCGGATTATTTAACAAAAACTTGTTAAAACATGATTGCCCGCGGTCTTTTATATCGAACCGAGTTTGAGCTATATCTTAATTAATATTTGTTGATGTTCCCAAGATGTAGTCGAGAGTCGAGAGCTCAGTCGGTGTCTAAGAGTCTTCCTAGCTAGGTAGATGAAATTATAAATCGACCCCAAAGCCCTACACAATGCCCCCTTTTTTTTCTGGGTCTCTTACCGCCCCCCTTTAGGCCTGCAGCGCCCACAAGGGGGCGTTATCGCCCACGTTGGGAAAGACTGCTATAGTGCAATCACGGAGAGCCTCCGGTTGGTGTCCCACCTCAAGTTAGATTAAAACTCTCACAGGAGCTTCTTCGTGTTTGACCGATGATTCCAGGCAAGCCCCCCAATAAACCGGTACTTTCCAAGGGAAGAAATGTCGAGGTTCGATTGAGATACAAACGATAATTATGACATTTTTCAGCTAGCCTATACTTGGTCTACACTCTGGTGTTAACTTTTGTTTTTATGTATAGCTGATTTGAATCTTGTCATATAAAGCGAATACCTATATGTAGTTTTTGAAGTATAGTGTGTGAGTCCACTCATTACTTGCGATGTTACATAGGCGCGTCCTAGCTAACGTTTGTTGCCTTAAACATTTTATCTTATACTGAATAGAAAACATTAATTTATATAAACTCCATTATACAGAAGAACCATACAATGTCCCATTGTAAGGTTCTTTTGTAATTTCTTTTTTGAGTGCATTTTTTCAATATAAAGTCGATCTTGAGGTTTACGAATGATACTCGTTGTGGGTAACATAGTAATTAATTAGGATTATGAATTTTATTTTTCAATTTATTACGTAGACGTTCATACAAAGTTAAAATGAGAAACGGCAAATCGGACTTCTTAGATTGTCGCTAGTTTAACGATACCCCATACATCTAAATCGGTTTATGCGTTTAGAAATTTTGATGAAATGAAGAAACCTCATAAACATATTTACCTAAATACATCCTATCTATCTGCCTTTTCCCAATTACATTGGGGTCGGCTTCCAGTCAAACCGGATGCAGCTTAATACCAGTCCTATTTTACATGGAGCGACTGCCGATCTGACCTCCACAACCCAGTTACTGGGTAAAACGATATCTCGTGGTATGACTGGTGGGTACCTAAATACATCCATGAACCCTTAAACATAACACTCCATTCCTGGGCAGTCTCGCAAAAAAATGACTGTTCGATGCATTGACAGATATCTTTTTTTTATCAAAATTGGATCTAGGTTTTGTCACCAATTTACTTGATGGTAAGCGACGGTTTGGCCGAGGATGGAGCACGTAGATCCAGAAGAAATCTATTCACTCTAGGTAGAGCGTATAGATTTGGGGACAACGATAGCTGGGGAGTTGATGCAACTGCCCAGTCCCGTCTCCCACAATGGTTGCATCGGACTACATCCTGAAACACGGCTAAGTCGCTTCACGGCATGGCTTCGTCCAGTAGGTGGTAACCAGCCACAGCCGAAGGCTCCAACCAGAGCTGTTTCCTGTTTTGCTTCACCCAGGGGCCACGTGCTCTCCTACGGACGCGGGCAACTCAGCCCCCAAACACTCCCACTATCTAAACTCGCTTCAAAAACAAATAACACCACGATTCATCACTGTTACTTTCATTTTCCTCTCTATTTCCATTTGCCAGTCACGGACAACTCATTAATATCGTCCTCAGATGACCATTACACAAGTTAAGCTGGTGAGAATCCTTATTGCTAGGATTGTAGTGAGCAGAGATGAGGGGTTTATCGTTAAGAGTTCCCCCAAGAGTAATAAGCACAATATCGCGTTTCTAAACTATTATTGACTTAACAGAGTGTGTTGTTGAAGCGCAGATTAGTTTTTGATTTTTGTTTTATTTGATACTTTACTACCTATACGATTATTTTGTTTGAGTTGTAACTGAACGGGAGGTGCTGGATTCGATTCGCGGGTCGGTTATGCTTCGTGGGTCGGCAAAGTGTTATAGGATTTCTATTTTTCTAAGAATTATTGCAAAATAATAGACACGAACGGCACTCGGATCCGCCACCCTTATTATTACCGTGACAATTGGGCATGCCTGATTTTTCGTAAGACGTGCTATCGGAAAAACCATTTGGAGACTTTTGGATTATGTGCCATATTTTGTTAATTTCCACTCATAAAAGTAAGAGATTACAAAATAAAAGGCAAAAATAACTAATAACCTTCATTTGAACTGAAGCACTTGCAGTGACGTCACATGTTCATATTTCATATAATCTGTGGACTGAAGGTCATTTGTCATTTTTAGTAATGCCAGACTACGTAAAAGGAAATGTTTTCTGACATTTACATAGAGAAGCTAATTTAAGTAAAATCGTATTTCATGATACGAATGTATTTTATTTTTTGAACATACATTACTATGTATATTTTTACAAGTATATCAAAATAGAACTATGCCCAAAAACGTAAAAAAAATGCGTTTTATATTAATAAACATCAAAATTTTAATACTAGAGCTGGCAGCACTTGTCGGTTTGACGTTTGTAACCTTCATTTGACATTACGAAATAACGTGAAACTGACAGCTGTTTGTTTAAGTTCGTTTAGAAACTAGGTGTGTTAAAAATTTGTGAACACATTACGTCATTTAGCGAAATATTTAAAACAATGGATGCAAATAAATACAATATCTAGCTACTTCCACAAAATTGAGGGTACCGCCACCGAGTCTAACAGCTCCTGATGATGCCCCGTGGAGGGGCGAAACACGTGTGGAGTAGTTGGTGGTAGTCGGAATTTTCACCGCTTGCGTATGTGCATATATTTGCGGGCGGGCGGGCGGTGCACAGGTAATGCATGACTACCCTCAATTTTGTGGAAGTAATCTCCATTGTAATGGACTTCCGCAAAGTAACGCCTGAATCTATTCAATACATTTAAAACAATTATAAAAAATTTAATAATGATCTAAAAAATAAAATAGCCAAAATTTGTTTCTCTTAATTAGATAAACATTCGAAAAAAAATAATAATAATAATACCTATTTTTTTCATGCATGCCCATTTGCTCTCCAAACTGAGTTATCGTGTAGCTTGTTTGTATCTATTAAATTTCAAGCTCCCTTCTTTCGCCAACGGAGACGCCTCCTAATATCTATTTTCAATTACTATTCAATGTTGCTTGTGATAAATTAGGCATTCCGTTTCCGTTGTCCATCACGTTTGCTTTTCACATAAAAATATATATTTTTTGGTAGTTACTTTAACATGGCACCTTATCATCACGCCTGAATCGCCAATGGGTTAGGGAAAGGTGTAGAGCCACATTTTAACGATGGTGGGGAGCCAGGTGGGCAGCTTATTGCCATCTACCGGGCCTATTTCCAAACTCCAGGTTGCTACTCAAAATTTTCTAATACAACCCAATAACACTGCCCGACCCGAGAATCGAACCCAGGACCTCTTGCTCAGTATTCGCGCTTGCAACACTAGACCAACGAGACAGTGCTACGAGATAGTTTCCCTATAATCTCTTTATTCTATTGCTATTTCAAATGATGTTTCATAAATTAGTTTCTCGGTCAGTCCGTTGAATAGAAACTTGTCTAGTACCTACATTCATTAATATTCATACTACAGGAAAATTATTCAATATAATATCGCAATTTAAAATCAAAATACGTTTTATTTACGTTTTTTATGTATTGAATGTCAATTGAATTTCTATAGATATTTGTAACGACCTACAAGATCACTGAAGATTTAATAATGGTTTTTCTTTATGGGTTGTTGGTTTATTTAGTTCAGTTAAAGTAAAAGCATAGATAAGCGAAATAATGCATTAAAGAACTTGGCAATTAATTTTTGGTCTCTTTTGAGAACGAATGAGCTGTTTGTTTCCACTGTATTGCGATATTAATATACTTTTAGGTAGGTATTTGCAGTACAATCGCTATTTAATATATTAATAAACACATTAATTACATTTACATTATGTACAACAACAAGATAATAATAAATATATAATAAAAAGATTACGAATACAATTTAAACACTGGTTTGTGATACCTACAATTTATGAACAAATCATATTGTATCTTACTGTTTTAAGCGATGTTTTGGTATGTCTTTATATAATCGTCCAAAGATAAACGAATGAGAGTTTCGTTAGGGATATAATTATAATGACTTACATTAATTCTTATCGTGTAGGTAGTTGATGAACAGTCCGGAGTTAGAGATTGAATAGCTTTAAACAACATCGGAAAATCTCTTAGGTGCTGGTTTCCTCACGATGTTTTCCTTCACGGTTTTGAAAAATTAAACAAAAAACAATTTTAATCAAAAAATAAAAATAAACACTATCATAAATTGAAAACAAATGTAAAACACAGTTATAAATGTGTAACAAAACACAATTTAAAAATTAAATACATCAAGTATAAATATAAATGGACAACACATTCAAGCATTTTTCTCACAAAATTTCAGAGATTCCGATGTTGATATGTAGGTTAGGTATGTAAATTTAGAACGGCTGCGCCCTTTCACACTGAAATAACCTAAAAAACATATGAAAGAAAGAAAGAAAAGTATTTATTTCTGCGCGCCAATTAACGCACACCACATAAAATCACTTATTAACAACAATAAAACAGGTAACATCTACACAATCGAATCTTATCTAATATATAAAAATCTCGTGTCACAGTGTTTGTTATTGAACTCCTCCGAAACAGCTTGACCGAATTAATATTTGGTAGGTCTGAGAATAAGGCTATTTTTATACCCCTAGGTAACAAGGGTGGTCCTTTCCAGAAATTTTGAAATCATAGACAATAACATGAAAACGATATAGAAATCTTTCTTTCTTTCTTCTTTCTTTAACCCCTGCACTGATAAAAAATAACTAAGTTGTCTGTGGAACCGTTCACACAACTAAGATGAAGGTAAACAAATGTAACTATACGAGTATATACGAGTCGTAAGGAAGTTACTAATCTGTGGTACGAGTTATCTGTGGGGACTGCTTGTTTACCGTGTAATGTTTAAAATATTCTAGTACAGGAAAGTTATTTTATGATTAAAAGAAGATGATCCTGCAAAAGGTGCGTCGCATGTGCGCAAAGACAGGTTTTTGCTCAGCTTATTGTTGTGACTTCGGACGAACCTAATGCCAACAGCGCTGATTATCAGCAAAAACTTGAGTGACGTCATGGTATTCCATCAGGTTGTATACAAGACTGAGAACTGCCTCGTTGGTCTAATGGTCCCAAACGCGACTGCTGAGCAGGAGGTCTTGGGTTCGATTCCCGGGTCGGGTAAAGTGTTATTGAGTTCTTCTGTTAGGAAATTCTCAGTAGCAGCCCGGGGTTTGGAATTGTGCCAAGTAGATGGCAATAGGCTCACCATCTATTGCATGGGACTTAATAACAGCATTGGTGAAATGTGGGTGTACAAGTGTGTACACTTTTGCCTACCCCTTCGGGGAATACAGGTGTGATGCTATGTTTATACAAGAAATTCAAGTAAGAAAATACTACTTAATTCTTTTACAACAGATAATAAGTAAATGAAGGCGATTGTGATTCATTGTATTTCATTGTGTGAGCTGGCATCGATTTGAAAAAGATATTTAATAATTATGAAAACTACATTTAACTAATGTCGAAAAGAGTATTAAAACATTACAAACTCTGAAAAAGGACTAAACATCATATAGATAAATCTTTGAAAAGCATTAACGCACGCTTGGCGAACCATAAAGTTATAAATTTTTGTGGAAAAAAAATACGGTCGCGAGCAGAATTCGAACCTGCGCCTCCTGGAATATTTATCCGGGAGGCGCAGGTTCGAATTCCGGATTATTTTTCCACAAAAAATTATAACTTAAAATGAACATCAATTGCGCCATTGGAAACTCACAGCCCGGCTCTTATTCGTTAATAACACGCTTTACGACAGAGTGGCGTTCACTATTAGTTTTATGTTTCTACGTTTAAGGTTTATTAGTGGGTGTACAATTCGCCAGGTTATTTCACACATGGCCAAGTCTAGACGCTGGCAATGTCTTTGTATTAAGAAAACTCACATCACGTTTACTCGCACAAAAAAAAAACAAACAAAACGAATTCGTTGATCGGCCATCTTGACAAGAAATTGTTTTCATAAAAACATCCGCATTATACTGTAAAATTCCCCTTACCTGCTCTTTTTACTAACAAACCTTAATAAAAGAACTTTATAACGAACAATAACCTATTTGAGTAAGAAAACACCGCTCTCGGATATAGAACCATTGACATAAATAAATCATTATATTTCTCCCGCGCGCCTTATAGTCGAATTTCAAAACGAATTTTCATTGTAATGTGCCACAAAAGAAAAATGCGAGATACAATGCTTTGTTAAAAATTAATTTGATACCTTTATCTCGAATTTCTTGAGGATATTTTTAAGGGAAGTCAATGTGGAAGCTACTTACGGAAGTACACGTTTATCCCTGCTTATTAATTATGATTTTATTTTACCTTGTTAGTGAAGCTTTTGTGGAAAAGAGACAATACTTATTGCTTTTATGTATAATGAAAGGCGCCTTGGACGAAAAACTTACGTATTGTCATTCCCGCCAAGGAAGTTTTCATATCAACTTAACAAGTTTTCAAGTTAGCTCATTCCGCACACATTATCTTCCACAATCCTTCCTAGCGTTATGTGTACCTAGTGCCTCCAAAATCATGCATATTTATACCAATAAACTTTGCCTTAAAAATAATAACTCATGTAATGTGTGCTCGACCTCTTTTCATTATTTACACGGCAGGAATTCAACACTAAGAAAGTACACCTAAAAACTGACAACATCATAAAAGCTTCAACAAATTCTTAAAAACAATTCTCAGAAAATCAACCACTAAAACGATGATAAGCCAATTTCCGTTATATACAAAATCATGATTGCAATTACTTTCAAATTCCAATCGTTCTGCTCTCACTTCTGCCCTAACTTTGAAATTTCCCATCGATGCAATGTCGTGATAAAGTCAGGAAAACTTCCAAGTAATAATTTCTAGTCATACGCTTTAATATAATGAATTTTACGTGACTTCGAGTTACTGTGTAAACTTTTGTTTTAACTTTACATGTTGTTAACTTGCTTATTAACTGTTTTGATAGC
Organism: Xylocampa areola; assembly: GCA_935421205.1. Classification (NCBI taxonomy): domain Eukaryota; kingdom Metazoa; phylum Arthropoda; class Insecta; order Lepidoptera; family Noctuidae; genus Xylocampa; species Xylocampa areola. Next base: position 14,252,708 of record OW285207.1, read on the forward strand.
GTGTCTTGGTTTACTGTTTTTTGCAGGAAAGTTCCGGGGTATGTAGTAAGGATAAAATTATGTGAATACAAAGCTTTAAAAAACAAAGAATAAAATATGCCTACATATCTATTAATTATCTTTTAGTTTTAGGTATAATATAAGTTTGTTTATGGGATTGAATTTAAGAGATTTCTTACAATGAATTAATCAGTGTTTACATTTAATTTCTACTAGAAAACTTAATCTTGTACCTACTACAATAGGTACTCTATAAAAAAATGTGAAGGTAAGTAATTTCACCGATTCCAAAATTCCAAGATTCGGAAAAACTCGAAAGAAGTTTTAACTAGAAATGTTTCATTTAAATCAGCGTTTTTCATAAAAATCTGAGTAGGTAGGTACAGTAAATTATTTCAGACTATTTTCACGAGGCAACGCGATCGCCTTTATCGCTGCCGGAGCCCTGCAGCGTTCCCGCTGCGTCTCCGTTCCCGCGCCGCAGCCGCAGCTAAGGGCTGTTGCGCACACCCGCAGGTGCAACTGTCAGCTGTCGGAAACGCGATGTGTTACTAATTAATTTTTTAGAGCTATGATAAAGGGTTTTCGTGTATTTTGTGCTGGCATAAAATGGGAAAGATTTTAGGGGTTTGCTTTGGTGTGCATTTGCATTTGTAATTTTCCTGATTAATCAAACATAAAGAAAATAACGTGCATATCTGTAGTTAATTTAATAACACTCTTTCTGGGGCAGTCGAGTAAAAAGTAAGAATGGAACCTATTATTATACCTACTAATTGATTTTAATCAATAAGTCGCAATAGAGAACGATGTGTTATAGGTACTTCAGAACTTCTTGAAATACTTATCAAAGGGAAACGGAAAGCGAATTCTACTAAATAAGAAGTACCGCTAATATAGATAATATTTAAAGTAAATAACTTACAATAAAACCCGGGTACCGATTTATTCATTTAGATAAAACCGAACAACTACTTTTACATTAAAATTAAATGCTTTATTCCGTTGCGTTGTTTTCCCTGTAAACAATACCTATCTTCACGGTTGAGCGGTACTTTGTACCCGCACCGACACTGCATAGTTACCTACCCTCACTTCGGAAAGCTTTTGGCTCCCGGTGCGATAAGAAATTTACTTAAATTACCTACTTAGCATCCGCAATGATCGCTTATTTTGTGCTGTAATGGGAACTTACTTTATATAATGGTAATACTATATATTATCCGGCATCGTAACAGCAAAAAACTTGGTTGAATTATGTTACGTGAAATTTATGATCAATATTTGTTGGGGTTTGCGCACAGTGCTGAGTATTATGTTAATATTTTAAAATATAATTATATATGATTTATAAAGGATTGTGATGTTGTTCGGCGATTTACAACTGTAAAGTGGTAACGCTGAGTTTAGTAAATCTGTAATGATTACTAGATAAATATCACCAGGCGTCTCCTTAAGACGTATACAAAGAGGATTGAAAATTCAATAGGTTTGAACACGACAAGGTAGCTCAGTTGGTAGAGTGATGACACGGAACGTCAAAGGTCGCGGGTTCAAGCCCCGTTCTTGTCTATTATTTTTTTAATGTTTCTTTGAAAAATAGAAAATAATATAGGCATTACATGGCCTCAACATGTATTAAAAATATAATTATATATGATTAATATTTTGGTTCTTGTAAACAAGTAGGGAGATTTTGAACACTTACACTAAGTAAGCGTTGTATTTATTTTGCTAGATGAAGTAGGTAGTTAGGTACCTAAGTCAGTTTACCTATAATTGATTGGCATATTCGTAATAATTATTAATTATTTAGACGATTCCGTAAATTGTTTCGCAACATTTTTGAACGTAGCCACCGACTGTCTACTTTCTGGTATATATATAACCTAATAACATACCTATATCATGACATAATTTCAATCAATTATTCAGTCTGCCGAATCAACGTACTTTTCAGGCGTTTTCCTATTTTAAACTATCCCCAAAGGGACCGACCGGTCTGTGATTGAGCAATTCCTTAAAGCTGCGTGATTAAGGTTGTTTTGTTTAATAACTGCCAAAGAGTAAATAAACATTGCAGTGATTCAGTGGTCACAGTCTGACAGCCCAACAAACATGGTAACGGTCAGAACACTCGATCTTAAGTACCTATAGTACTTTACGATCGAGTGTTCTGACCTCGTTCGTCAATCATTAGTATTATTAACATTTTCAATATGCAGTTAATAACCTCTTGTTTACGTTACCTCTCTTCACCAAGATTTAGTGTAAAAGATTGTAGATACTTAAATAAAAATATTTCGAATAAATAATACGCGGTAAACTACATATGTTGAACCTACCTATGACATTTCAAATAGCTTTGAAATTAAATACAAACTCAATTTTATTGCGTAGGCAAAGACTTAAATTATAAAAATCCGTACAAACTATTTGCTGCATCTGTCAGCCTGTCATTTGTCGTGTCACCTTCGCAAAACAAATCAAAATCGGGTGAACAAACTGTAGAACAGCTCATTTTTATTAATTCCAAAGTTATTTGAATTGATGTATCGAGCTAGTAATGTAGTATTTACTTAACTTTATATTTTGTTCGAGGTTAATGTTGTGTACAGGCTGATAAAGATGAGATGAAATGGCAAACATGTATTGCATTAAGGAATTTCGGAGAATTTTTCAAGAGATTATTTGTGTTATGGTACAAATTAGTTACTTATCATTAACATTTTTGATGGAACGAAAAACCCAAAAATTTATGGATAGGTATCGGTTCAAATAAATGTTCATAGGAAAAATGAAAGTTTTAGTTAAAATTCACTTTGCACGCTAAATGTGTTTTAAAAGTTATAAGATCCTCTGGCCTTGCGAAGATAAATATTACATCTCTGTGCATTCTATCGCCTGTACAAGTGTTCTAATTAATTATTCAACCTGTGATCTACCAGCTGCTGACATCCATCCTTCTTTCTTAATGATTGACGGTCCACCACAAAACGTGACCAGCCTATGTCTTCATAAGGTAGGCAACGCATCAGTAACTCCTATGGGATTGCAGATGGCACATTCCATTAAAGCATGTAGTTGAAAATAATTCCTGTCATTTAATTGAGTTATAGCGCAAAGAGATGACATACATAGAAAGTTACGAGTAACTATAACAGTAGACACAATCACATCGCTGTTTCCATAAAAAATATGGTAGCCAGACGTTTAATGAAAGAGATTTTGTCAGACAATGTCCTACGTTGGTACACGGACGCTACGCTATATAGCTCGGGTAGCGCTTAAGTGATATTAGCAGATAGTCGGCGGGCCGGACAATGGTCTGTGCTACCAGAGCAAACACAATATGCGATGTATGACGACGGACATGGAAGAGAAATAAATGGAGTCTTCACCTAATTTGTGTGACGCAAAATGGGTAACTAAATTCCTTGATTTGACAATATTGGGGGAAATTAGTACAAACATATTTGGAAAATGTTATGGATATTTGCAAACGAACGCCAGCTCCTTCTCTGCTTTACGTAAGTTGGTATGCAATCACAGAGTATTACTAAAATAATTTGAAAAATAGTTCGTGAAGATAAAATATGCGCCCATTGTTATTCAATCACATAAAAAGAAACTGATCGTGTTGTGCTGTTTGGAATATAATTACTGTAGGTCCTGGAAAGAGACTACTACTTATCACGGAAAAACTTTGCGCGTGCCTGAGGGCTGTTAATATCATGCATTATATTTTAGCTGCAGTCGTCTATAATAATAATAATCATTTATTTTATTATTTATATATTATTAAGTAACATGACTTAATTGTGTTAGTAACTATTCCACAGCATTGTTACTACATGTACTGCTTTGTGGTGGCGATGTATGACGATGATAACAACCGTTAGTTTGAACTGATGTAATGCAATTATATTGCTGCGTGGACACTGTTGATATCGTCCAATATAATTATTTTTACTGTCTTCGGTTCCACCAGATTGTCACTCCATGTCGTTACAGCTCTGTGGTGAGCGATGTATGATGCCAGATTACAGCCGCTAGTTTGAAGCGATGTAATGCAATGATATTGCTGCGTGAGGGAGGGGGGAGCAGGGAGATTTTGATACTGTGCATTATATTTTGGAACAAAAGATGCGTTATGTATAGTTTTGTATGGTTTTATTTCGACATTGATGTTTTCTATGTTTTTTTTTTTGTTTTGTTTATAGAGACCTACTTTATTATAGGAAGTGAAAAGTTCGAAATATAATTATAAAGTAGAACATTTGTATTAATTTAATTATAAGGACCGTTCAAACAACCAAACAAAAAATGTTTTTTTTTTTTTTATATTTTGTTAATACAATTTTCATTCGTCACATGTTTAAATAAACTTTATTTTACACATTGAAATCACAAAAACCTTAGTATTAAATTTGAAAATTAAAGTGAAATACTAAAATTAAATATTCAGAAGAAATTAAAACTAGATCTAAAAATTGCACGTGAGTAGTAACTGGTGAAGAGTAAATAATTTAAATGAATTTGTCATTATAAGTATCGTGGCCACATCTACAAACCCGCATTCACATAACAGAAACACCTAGACCGGAACAATTAACCCATAAAGCGATAAAAATATTTGTATCGCGGAGCAATAGAACCCACGTAGCGCAAAAGCGAATTGTTTAGCCAGTATGACATAGTGGCTTAACAATTCACTTCGAACAACTTGAAACAATCAGACATGCTATAACCATAACTTGATAAATAAATAAAAAAGACGATTAGATTCATCCTGATCCCATACCTCGATGCTCGTCGATCTTTGTTGGTTTCATGAATGTTATTCAAAATGTCCACCAAACCCTAGAAAATATTAGTAATCGCAAATACCTATGTAAGTTAGTAATAAGTTAAGAGAATAATTATAGTTAAAACTTTAAACTGCCTCAGTGGTCCCAAGCGCGAGTGCCGAACATTAGGTCTTGGGTTCGATTCCCAGGTCGGGCAGTGTTATTCGGATTTTCTGTTAGAAAATTCTCAGTAGCAGTCCAGAGTTATTTCCACAGATATGTAATCTGTGGAAATCACCAAGCATCTCTCTCCCTCTCGAAGATAAAGAGACATAAAAATTTAAGAAAAATCTATGTTAAATAATAAATAGTTTTTGTAAAGTATATTCGCATATTAATTATATTATTTACATTATCAGAGATTTGTTTGGAGGAGCTCGTGGCTAAGTAACAGCCGGACATATCGATCGATCGAGATTAAGCTGCGCTTGCCGCGGTCGGTCTGTAGGTGCGTGACCATCATTTCATGCCAAGACCCCTCCGTGCCTCGGAGAGCACGTTAAACCTTCGGTCCCGGTTGTCAAAAAAGATTTATGTCAGCCGTTACAAGTAGTCAGATGAAAGTCTGACAAACAGTCATACCATGAGATGGATATTACCTTTTTGACTGAAAGTTTCCTTGCCAGTTTACTTGGCATATTTCGTACGCGTGCCGTGACTTCACTATTTATGGGACCTATTTGAGATATGCTGAAATAGGGACCTTTTTGGTCTAGTGCAGTTGCCTTCTAATTTTAAGTAATTATAAGTAATTTTTTGTAAAATCCGCGTCGAGACTAACATAAATAATTTTCTTTCTTACTTTCTAGATATCGTGTTACCCAGTAACTGGGTGTAGAGATCAGATAGGCATCGCTCCATCCAAAATACTGCATACGGTTTGACTGGAAGCCGACCACAATGTATTCGGGAAAAGGTTAGGTAGCTCAGAATTCCTTAAGTTACAATATTAAATGGAAAAAGAATACGGTCGCGAACAGGATCCAAACCTGCGCCTCCCGGATGAATACTCCAGACACTCTCACCACTAAGCCATCTCGACCTCTGCTCACCACCGCGAATTCTTCATCCATATTTTTAACACGTCTTTTTTTCCATTTAATATTGTAACTTTAGAGTTGGCTAAGCATGCGTTAATGCTTTTCAAAGATTTATCTTAACAATTCCTTGTTTTAATAATTTACTTGCTGAAGTTTCCCTTTATTTGTGTGCTAATCCTTCATGAACATCGGCTACATTTGATATAAAGCTCCCCACGTACTACCACTAAAATAGCTACTCGTACCTATACACAATCTTATATACCTACACCACAGTACAAAGTACGTGGTTGTTGCCTTGTTGCCGACTTTGTACCACGTTGTTGCCGACAACAAAGCTTGTCGCTTCACTGTAATCCACTTTGTTACTTAATCTTGACCAGAACTTTTTGAAATTGCAGTTTCATAATAATACAAGGTTTTGACGACCGTTTTATTATTTTAATTATAGTAATTTTTTAAGGCTAAGTGTAACGGTTTTCCTAAGTTAGTAATTGTATAAAAATAGATACGAGATATGTCTTTGAAAAAGCATTAACGCATGCTTAGCGAACTCTAAAGTTACAATATTAAATGGAAAAAGAATACGGTCGTTAGATACTCCAGGAGTATCTATCCGGGAGGCGCAGGTTCGAATCCTGTTCGCGACCGTATTCTTTTTCCATTTAATATTGTAACTTTAAAATAGATACGTTTTTACCCTGGAGTATAACTATAATAGACTTATTATTATTAGCTGCCTGTTTCTATAGTAGACTGCCGGGATGGCGTGCTCGTTGGTCTACTGGTTTCAAGCGCGACTGCTGAGCATGAGGTCTCGGGTTCGATTCCCGGGTCGTGCAAAGTGTTATTGAGTTTTTCTGTTAGGAAATTCTTAGTAGCAGCTCGGAGTCTGGAATTGTGCCTGGTAGATGCAAATAGGCTCGCCACCTATATAATTATGGAACTTCATAGCATTGGTGATATGTGGGTGTATAACTGTGTACACCTCTGCCTACCCCTTAGGGGAATACAGGCGCGATGCTATGTTATATTATGTCATGGAGACTTAACATTGGGCTTGTTTCTCACCTCCCGTCAAAAGGTGTCGTATGTTTGCGTCTTCGCGGAAGGCTATACGATACTACGATGCCGACTTTACGTAGTCATTCTATTTAAAAACCAAATTTTATATATAAGTATATATTTTTATTTTATTCTAATGAGGGCACATCGGTTCGATGGTTTCAAAGTCTATAACGGACATAGGTAGAAACAATTTTTGTGTTTTATATTTATTAAAGGGATATGTATTTTTGTTATATGTTTATATTTTCTATGAGTCCTCTAAGTAGTCACCTGAAATAAAGATTTTTTAATATTTATTATAATAATTTATAATTTACAAAACATAGTTAGTTAATTTTGAGTGCGATATTTAATCTTGTCCCTAGTCTCCAACTCTCCATTACTATTAGTTTTTAAGCCACAAAATTGAAATCGAATTCTATTAGAATTCAATCCCTTTATAATTGGATTTGCGAAATTGAAATTATAGAAATGAAAGCAGTATGTATACTCTCGTGGGTACAAAATTATTGACCTCCAGATAATATAATATGTTGTTGGTCATTTTAACCTTTCATTGAAATTATACATGGTCTACGAAGTACAATAGATTCAATTAATTTGTTCAAATCAATTATCCAGTTTATTCGATACCTAAAGTCCTACCATTATCATAAGAGTCGGTTAGAGAAGAAACGATTATAATAACGACTTTTGGTGAGTCATTGCTATCTATTCAGTCCCTTTACAGATGACTGAACCGACACGATTAACTTTGCAGTTAATACAATGACGTACAGATGCAATACCTTAAC